>OY743140.1:32688110-33931996 GCA_963555695.1 Dasypolia templi | reverse complement strand
AGTTCGGTTAAGTTCACTGTATCCAGTTAAGTTAGCTAAACCGTTACTGTTACTTACAAGTTAAGTACGTATCGTTAAGTTAAGTTAAGTTCCGTTCAGTTACGTTACAGTAACGTTACGTTAATTACGGTTAAGTTACGTTCCTTAATTACTTAAGTTAAGTTAACGATAAGTTCAGTTAATTAAGTTAAGTTCCGTTAAGTTCCGTTACCGTTAATCCGAACTACCCTAACCTACCTACATATACCTAACCTAACTAACCTAACTAACCTAACCTAACCTAACCTAACCTAACCTAACCTAACCTAACCTAACCTAACCTAACCTAACCTAACTAACCTAACCTAACCTAACCTAACTAACCTAACCTAACCTAACCTAACCTAACCTAACCTAACCTAACCTAACCTAACCTAACCTAACCTAACCTAACCTAACCTAACCTAACCTAACCTAACCTAACCTAACCTAACCTAACTAACTAACCTAACCTAACCTAACCTAACCTAACCTAACCTAACCTAACCTAACCTAACCTAACCTAACCTAACCTAACCTAACCTAACCTAACCTAACTAACCTAACCTAACCTAACCTAGCTCCCACCTAACCTAACCTAACCTAACCTAACCTAACTAACCTAACCTAACCTAACCTACTACCTAACCTAACTAAGACTAACCTAACCTAACCTAACCTAAAACAACTACCGATCAACCTAACCTAACTTACTTAGAAAGTAACCTAACCTAACCTAACCTAACCTAACCTAACCTAACCTAACCTAACCTAACTAACCTAACCTAACCTAACCTAACCTAACCTAACCTAACCTAACCTAACCTAACCTAACCTAACCTAACCTAACCTAACCTAACCTAACCTAACCTAACCTAACCTAACCTAACCTAACCTAACCTAACCTAACCTAACCTAACCTAACCTAACCTAACCTAACCTAACCTAACCTAACCTAACCTAACCTAACCTAACCTAACCTAACCTAACCTAACCTAACCTAACCTAACCTAACCTAACCTAACCTAACCTAACCTAACCTAACCTAACCTAACCTAACCTAACCTAACCTAACCTAACCTAACCTAACCTAACCTAACCTAACCTAACCTAACCTAACCTAACCTAACCTAACCTAACCTAACCTAACCTAACCTCAACCTAACCTAACCTAACCTAACCTAACCTAACCTAACCTAACCTAACCTAACCTAACCTAACCTAACCTAACCTAACCTAACCTAACCTAACCTAACCTAACCTAACCTAACCTAACCTAACCTAACCTAACCTAACCTAACCTAACCTAACCTAACCTAACCTAACCTAACCTAACCTAACCTAACCTAACCTAACCTAACCTAACCTAACCTAACCTAACCTAACCTAACCTAACCTAACCTAACCTAACCTAACCTAACCTAACCTAACCTAACCTAACCTAACCTAACCTAACCTAACCTAACCTAACCTAACCTAACCTAACCTAACCTAACCTAACCTAACCTAACCTAACCTAACCTAACCTAACCTAACCTAACCTAACCTAACCTAACCTAACCTAACCTAACCTAACCTAACCTAACCTAACCTAACCTAACCTAACCTAACCTAACCTAACCTAACCTAACCTAACCTAACCTAACCTAACCTAACCTAACCTAACCTAACCTAACCTAACCTAACCTAACCTAACCTAACCTAACCTAACCTAACCTAACCTAACCTAACCTAACCTAACCTAACCTAACCTAACCTAACCTAACCTAACCTAACCTAACCTAACCTAACCTAACCTAACCTAACCTAACCTAACCTAACCTAACCTAACCTAACCTAACCTAACCTAACCTAACCTAACCTAACCTAACCTAACCTAACCTAACCTAACCTAACCTAACCTAACCTAACCTAACCTAACCTAACCTAACCTAACCTAACCTAACCTAACCTAACCTAACCTAACCTAACCTAACCTAACCTAACCTAACCTAACCTAACCTAACCTAACCTAACCTAACCTAACCTAACCTAACCTAACCTAACCTAACCTAACCTAACCTAACCTAACCTAACCTAACCTAACCTAACCTAACCTAACCTAACCTAACCTAACCTAACCTAACCTAACCTAACCTAACCTAACCTAACCTAACCTAACCTAACCTAACCTAACCTAACCTAACCTAACCTAACCTAACCTAACCTAACCTAACCTAACCTAACCTAACCTAACCTAACCTAACCTAACCTAACCTAACCTAACCTAACCTAACCTAACCTAACCTAACCTAACCTAACCTAACCTAACCTAACCTAACCTAACCTAACCTAACCTAACCTAACCTAACCTAACCTAACCTAACCTAACCTAACCTAACCTAACCTAACCTAACCTAACCTAACCTAACCTAACCTAACCTAACCTAACCTAACCTAACCTAACCTAACCTAACCTAACCTAACCTAACCTAACCTAACCTAACCTAACCTAACCTTTTTTTTTTTTTTTTTTTTTTTTTTTTTTTTTTTTTTTGCGCTGGGAAAAAATGCATTACGCATACCCTCCCATTGGGGGAATGGGGGGCTATGTGGGACTCCCCGGTCTGACCCGGTATACCCACTAAAACAACCCAGCGGCACTCCCGCCTCGTCTTGAGTGGAGGGGACTGGGAGATTGGCGCAGCCTGTACGTCCAGTCCTCCTCCGACGACCGTCCGCCTTTAAGGCAGACGCTTCACGCCCTCCCCGTGGGGGGAGGGCCGGGAATGACCGACGAAGGTGATGACGGGTGCAATGCGGGCGGAGGCGCCCCCGCGCCTGTCGCCCGCCTGTCACCACCATGAGGAGGGAGGAGACGACGCCCTCTCCGACCTCTTCGTCTCCGGAGCGGCGCAGCGAGAGGATCGTCCTCCCGCTCGCGCTCCGCCGCCTCCTTTTGCGAAATAACGTCCTCGCAAAAGGAGGCGACCTCTGCCCATGCCTCCTCGCTCTCCAGCATGGAGCTGACCACGCCGGGGAGCGAGAGGTCCCGCCCGACCACCGCGGTCAGACTGCGGCGCAGCTCTGACCAGGCGGGGCACACCTCTAGGGTGTGCTGTGCCGTGTCCTCCGGCGCACCGCAGTCATGGCACGCCGGAGTCTCCTCCCTCCCGATCCGGTGCAGGTGCGATCCAAAACAGCCATGGCCGGACAACACCTGCACCAGACGGAATGAGAGGAAGCCGTGTGACCGCTCGAGCCAGCCTCGCAGGACCGGACCGAGCGCGTCCAAGGTTCGCCGGCCAAAGGTGGCGGCTGCGAGGTCCTCCGTCCAATGGAGGACGATGGCGTCCCTCGCCTCTTGCCGCACGGCCTCCCGCTCCTCCGCGACGGGGCGCTCCCCGAGCGCTTTTCGCCGCGCCGTCCACTGCGAGAATGCGATGTTCGACCCTATCCATCGATAGTCATAACCTCCGTCATCGCCTCCGCGGCCACCGCGGTTCCTACCTCGGGAACGACGGTGCTGGCAGCCCGACCCATCGGCGCTTTGCCCCTCTTAGGGGGAGGATTGCAGTTCCTCCCCTTCATGACGTGGTCTGCCGGGCGGCCACTGGCGGCACACACTGCGCAGTGCGGAGTGGCAGCCGTGCAGGAGCTGCTCTTGTGGCCCTCCTTGCTGCAGCGATAGCAGCTGTCCGTCCTATCGACCGTGGACGGACAGAGGGCTCGAGTGTGTCCGATACCGAAGCACCTGTAGCACCGAAGAGGCTGGTCTACAAGTGCCCGGACTGCACCCGAGCTGAAGCCGACGGTAAGCCGTCCCTTGTCGAGGACGGCTTTGGCAGCCGCGACTGGGCACTCGAGGCGAATAGTGCCCATGCCACCGCGACCGGGCCTGATGTCCCGGCCGTGCACCTCTGCGACGTCACAGCCCCCCATTGCTGCAACCGCCGCCACCACCTCCTCTTTGGTGACCGAGTCATCCAGGTCGGTCACCTCGATGGTCGTCGCCTTGACTGGACGGGCCACCTTGGCCGCGTCCGCGATGACCTCCTGCAGCTTGGATGCAAAGAGGTCCGCATGGGCTTTGCCCTCTGCCCCCGGGAACTCGAAAATTCGAGCCCCGGCTTGAGTTCGCCGGCAAGAGACTTTGCCGATCCCCAGTTGAGTGGGATCGGCATTGGCACGCGCCCGCAACAAAATGGACGCGTACGTCTCGCCTCGCTCCGCAGCCTCCGCGGTGAGCGTCACCACAACGGCTGCGGTCTTTGGGGGAACGAGTTTCGCCTTTGTCTTCCCTCTCCCTTTACCCTTTGCAGTCGTCTGCGACTGATTGGGAGGTGTGGTGGCGGGCACGGCAGGAACGGCCGTCGCGGCTTTTTTGGCCTTTTTGGCCTTGCCCTTGCCCCTCCCGGCAACCTCGGTCCACCCATGCTGGTTGGACGGGGTTGTAGAAGGGAGAAAGGCGTCTTCCCCCTGGGAGGACGGCGCCGGCTCACTTTGCCTCTTGTCCGCCGCAAGCGGCGGTCGGAGGCGTTTCTCCGGCAAGAGCCGGTCCTCAATGCCTGCTAAGCAGGCTCTTGTGAAGGCCCTCTCCTCCATGACGACCTTGCGGATGATATCCTCAAGGTTGGAGGCGGAGCCCTCTGCCGCAGGTCTTTCCGCAGGTCTTCCTCCTGCTTGCTCTGGCCGAGCCGTGGCTTCAGCCAGCTTCTGATGTAGCTGGCTGACCTCCGATTCAGATCAGGCGATCGACTTTCGTCTGCAGTTGCCGCGTTTCGTCTGTCGCCTTTCGCTGGACCATCTCCTGGATGATGCCACGCATGCTCGCGGCCCGGCTTTTAAGGGCCTTTTGGAAGGTCCCTTTCAAGTTGGAGGATTTAGAGGCGATCTCCACTATCTCCTCCTCGTCCTCCTCAGCCATTCGCTCCAGCTCGGCCAGCGAGTGGTCCGCGTACAGAACGCGGGACGCCCCGTACCCGGACTTGGCCCGGGCAGCGCGCGCCCGTTGCTCCTTGGCAGCAACCCGCTCCTCCAGGTCTTGCTGGTGCTGCTCCCGCCGAGCCAGGTCCAACTGACGCTGAGCGTCCGCGAGACCCACGACGTGGGTGTCCGCGGCTGTCGGTGGCTTTTTGGCCTTAGGACGCCCCGCCGAGCCCGAAGAGCCCTCGGACCCGTTCCGCAGGAAGGCCCGCTTCCGCGACTGGAAATCGCCCCCGTCCGACACGCCAGCCATGGACTCTTTGTCGGAGTCAGACAACGAGTCCAAGTCCAACGGGTTCTCAAAGAAGCTAGCTGCAGACGGCGCGCGGCTAGCCTCTGACGCCGAAGCGTCGGACTGGCCCTGAGAAGGGCCTTTTGGTTGGCCCTGAGAAGGGCCTTTGGGTTGGCCCTGAGAAGGGCCTTTGGCTTGGCCCTGAGAAGGGCCTTTTGGTCGGCCCCGCGAAGGGCGTTTGGGTTGGCCCTGAGAAGGGCCTTTGGGTTTTAAAAACTGCCCGAAGGCATCCCGCGTGGGTTTGGGCATAGCCTCCGCAGGTTCGTTCACTCAAGGCAAGATAAAAAGCAACGAAAGCACAGTGCACTTTGGCCGAGCCCAGTCTGCCACTCCGTTACGGTGGTCAGAACTGGGTCGTTTCCAGGGGACGCGACGTGGACGCAAGCACTGTGGGGTGGTCCCCCAACCTAACCTAACCTAACCTAACCTAACCTAACCTAACCTAACCTAACCTAACCTAACCTAACCTAACCTAACCTTTTTTTTTTTTTTTTTTTTTTTTTTTTTTTTTTTTTTTGCGCTGGGAAAAAATGCATTACGCATACCCTCCCATTGGGGGGAATGGGGGGCTATGTGGGACTCCCCGGTCTGACCCGGTATACCCACTAAAACAACCCAGCGGCACTCCCGCCTCGTCTTGAGTGGAGGGGACTGGGAGATTGGCGCAGCCTGTACGTCCAGTCCTCCTCCGACGACCGTCCGCCTTTAAGGCAGACGCTTCACGCCCTCCCCGTGGGGGGAGGGCCGGGAATGACCGACGAAGGTGATGACGGGTGCAATGCGGGCGGAGGCGCCCCCGCGCCTGTCGCCCGCCTGTCACCACCACGAGGAGGGAGGAGACGACGCCCTCTCCGACCTCTTCTTCGTCTGCGGAGCGGCGCAGCGAGAGGATCGTCCTCCCGCTCGCGCTCCGCCGCCTCCTTTTGCGAAATAACGTCCTCGCAAAAGGAGACGACCTCTGCCCATGCCTCCTCGCTCTCCAGCATGGAGCTGACCACGCCGGGGAGCGAGAGGTCCCGCCCGACCACCGCGGTCAGACTGCGGCGCAGCTCTGACCAGGCGGGGCACACCTCTAGGGTGTGCTGTGCCGTGTCCTCCGGCGCACCGCAGTCATGGCACGCCGGAGTCTCCTCCCTCCCGATCCGGTGCAGGTGCGATCCAAAACAGCCATGGCCGGACAACACCTGCACCAGACGGAATGAGAGGAAGCCGTGTGACCGCTCGAGCCAGCCTCGCAGGACCGGACCGAGCGCGTCCAAGGTTCGCCGGCCAAAGGTGGCGGCTGCGAGGTCCTCCGTCCAATGGAGGACGATGGCGTCCCTCGCCTCCTGCCGCACGGCCTCCCGCTCCTCCGCGACGGGGCGCTCCCCGAGCGCTTTTCGCCGCGCCGTCCACTCGTACACTCTGGCGAGCACCCATGCCTCCAACTCCCAAGGAGGGGTGCCAGCCAGAGCGCATGCCGCCGAAAAGCCCACCGAGCGGTAGGCCCTTGCCACCCGTAGTGCAATGGCCCTTTGGGGCCTGCGGATCGCCGTTGCGTTCTCCCGCCTGTGCAGGGAGTCCGCCCAGATAGGGGCCCCATATAGGGCCATGCTCCGCAGGATGCCGGCATACAATCGCCGGCACTGCGCGTTGGGCCCCCCCAGGTTCGGGAGGAGCCACGAGAGGGCGTCCGCGGCTTTCAGCAGGCGCGTTGACAGCCCGCTGAAATGCGGGCCAAATCGCCACCTGCTGTCCAGCACCAGGCCCAGATATTTCATCTGGGTCTGGACCCCGATCCTGACGCCCTCCACAACGATGTGGGCGTCGGGAGGGCAGCGCTGCCGAGGCCCGTGAAAGAAAACGGCCTCGGTCTTGTGCAGCGCCACCTTCAGTCCCAAGCGGCGGATCCTCCCTGCAACCAAGGATCCGCCAGCCGAGGCCAGACAGGCCGCCTCCCTGTAGCTCCTCCCCCGGGCAGTGAGGAGAGTGTCATCCGCGTAACAGATGACACTCGTGCCCTGGAGGAGGGCTCCCCGCAGGAGCCAGTCAAACCCTATATTCCATAGGGGGGGCCCCAGCACCGACCCCTGCGGAACACCGCACTCTGCGCCGTATCGCCTCACCCTGGCCGTCTTGTCCACAAGGAGGATCTCTCGATCCTCCAAGTAGCTGGCCAGGAGGCTCCTCAAGTATTGAGGCACTCCGTGATACCGAAGTGCCTCCAATATTGTCGAGTGGGGCACGGAGTTGAAGGCGTTGGCTATGTCGAATGACACCGCCAACACTCCGCCCCCCGCCTCCACCGCCTCCTTCACCTGACCCTTGAGTAGGGCCAGCGCGTCTATCGTCGAACGCCCTTGTCGAAATCCGAATTGGGCGTCCGACAGATTCGGCCCCACCCCCCGCAACAGGCTATTGAGCCGGGAGGCGACAATCCCCTCGAACAATTTACCGACCTCATCAAGCAGAACGATGGGCCGGTATGCCGAGGGGGAGTCCACCGGGCGTCCCTCCTTTCGGAGGAGGCACAGCTGCCCCTCCTTCCACAGTTTCGGGAACCTGCCAGCCGTAAAGCACGCGCTGAACAGGTCCCGAATTCTGTCCTCCATTTGGGCGGCAGCAATGGCCACCACCCGTGCAGGGACGCCGTCCGGTCCAGGGGCCGTCTTCTTCGCGCGGAGGCTGAGAACCCCCGCGTACAATTCCTCCGCCGTCACCGGGGGGACCTCCTCCTCCGGCGAAGTTGCGCCTTGCGGAGGGTCCATTGTTGGTGGGGTAAAGTCGGTCCTGCGCGGAAACAGGGACCGGACCACCCCGTCCAGCAACGCCGGCTCGAGAGTCTCCGTCAATGGGGGACCATAGGGGCGCAGTTGGTTCCGCGCCGCCTTGTACGGTCTCCCATAAGGATCCCTATCGAGCCCTGCCAGCATCTCGGCCCTCGCCGAGTCTTTGGCAGCGCCAATCGCCGACTTGAGGACCGTCCTCGCCTCTTGGTAAGTAGCGTAGAGGCGGTCCTCGTTTTCCCGATTCCGGGCGCTGCGACGTCGGCTCCGCGTGAAGGCCCTTCTGGCCGACACGCAGGCGGCTCGGAGCCGCGCCAGTTCCTCCGTCCACCAATAGACGGCACGACGGGGAGGCGGACGGCGAGACCGAGGCATGCTGGAGTTGCACACCTCGGTCAGGGACCTCCTGAGCTGAACCGCTGCGGTGTCCACGTCCAGGACCTCGACAGGGGGCGACAACCAGTCCTGGAGAAAGGCCGCCTCCTGGGCGGCCTCCCGGTCCAGGCGGGTGAGAGCCCACCGTGGGAAGGGAGATTTGCCCGAGCGGGCCACCCTCCCCTGGGCGGAGATGTCGAACCGCACGTATCGGTGGTCCGACAAGGTCTCCACCATCTCCACCCGCCAATTCACGACGCGGGCGGCTAGCGCGGGGGTGGCAAACGTGACGTCAACCACCGACCCTCCCTGCTGCCGCACACACGTGTGGACCGCCCCCCTGTTGAGGAGGGACACGCCGGATGAGGCCGCCCAAAATTCGACGGCGCGTCCTCGGACGTTGCACGAGGCAGCCGGGTTGCCCCAGGCCACCGACTTGGCGTTCAGGTCGCCCAACACGACGACCTGGCGCGGCGCCGCCCTCCCTACGACTGCGGTGAGGACTTCGAGGAAATCCTCAAAGTCCGAGAGAGGGCGGTTTGGGGAGAAATAGACCCCCACCACACCTACGTCTCCCCACGCGGCGGCCACGTATCCCGGTCCTCTCTCTAAAAGCGAGAGGGGAGGGGAGTCTGTGGAAGACCGCGTCACCAACGCCACCAAGCCGTCCCGATCGCCCAGCCAGTGGCCGGGGACCGAGTAAGGCTCGGCAACCACCGCCAAGTCCACCAACCACTCAGCCATGGTCTGCATCATCAGATCCTGGGCTGCCCTGCAGTGGTTGGTGTTCGCCTGGAGAATTCGATGTTGAGCCCTATCCATCGATATTCATTGCCTCCGTCATCGCCTCCGCGGCCACCGCGGTTCCTGCCTCGGGAACGACGGTGCTGGCAGCCGGACCCATCGGCGCTTTGCCCCTCTTAGGGGGAGGATTGCAGTTCCTCCCCTTCATGACGTGGTCTGCCGGGCGGCCACTGGCGGCACACACTGCGCAGTGCGGAGTGGCAGCCGTGCAGGAGCCGCTCTTGTGGCCCTCCTTGCTGCAGCGATAGCAGCTGTCCGTCCTATCGACCGTGGACGGACAGAGGGCTCGAGTGTGTCCGATACCGAAGCACCTGTAGCACCGAAGAGGCTGGTCTACAAGTGCCCGGACTGCACCCGAGCTGAAGCCGACGGTAAGCCGTCCCTTGTCGAGGACGGCTTTGGCAGCCGCGACTGGGCACTCGAGGCGAATGGTGCCCATACCACCGCGACCGGGCCTGATGTCCCGGCCGTGCACCTCTGCGACGTCACAGCCCCCCATTGCTGCGACCGCAACCACCACCTCCTCTTTGGTGACCGAGTCATCCAGGTCGGTCACCTCGATGGTCGTCGCTTTGACTGGACGAGCCACCTTGGCCGCGTCCGCGATGACCTCCTGCAGCTTGGATGCAAAGAGGTCCGCATGGGCTTTGCCCTCTGCCCCCGGGAACTCGAAAATTCGAGCCCCGGCTTGAGTTCGCCGGCAAGAGACTTTGCCGATCCCCAGTTGAGTGGGATCGGCATTGGCACGCGCCCGCAACAAAATGGACGCGTATGTCTCGCCTCGCTCCGCAGCCTCCGCGGTGAGCGTCACCACAACGGCTGCGGTCTTTGGGGGGACGAGTTTCCCCCTTGTCTTCTCCTTTGTTTTCCCTCTCCCTTTCCCCTTCCCAGTCGTCTGCGACTGATTGGGAGGTGTGGTGGCGGGCACGGCAGGAACGGCCGTCTCGGTCTCGGTCACGTGGGTGTCCGCGGCTGTCGGTGGCTTTTTGGCCTTAGGACGCCCCGCCGAGCCCGAAGAGCCCTCGGACCCGTTCCGCAGGAAGGCCCGCTTCCGCGACTGGAAATCGCCCCCGTCCGACACGCCAGCCATGGACTCTTTGTCGGAGTCAGACAACGAGTCCAAGTCCAACGGGTTCTCAAAGAAGCTAGCTGCAGACGGCGCGCGGCTAGCCTCTGACGCCGAAGCGTCGGACTGGCCCTGAGAAGGGCCTTTTGGTTGGCCCTGAGAAGGGCCTTTGGGTTGGCCCTGAGAAGGGCCTTTGGGTTGGCCCTGAGAAGGGCCTTTGGCTTGGCCCTGAGAAGGGCCTTTTGGTCGGCCCCGCGAAGGGCGTTTGGGTTGGCCCTGAGAAGGGCCTTTGGGTTTTAAAAACTGCCCGCAGGCATCCCGCGTGGGTTTGGGCATAGCCTCCGCAGGTTCGTTCACTCAAGGCAAGATAAAAAGCAACGAAAGCACAGTGCACTTTGGCCGAGCCCAGTCTGCCACTCCGTTACGGTGGTCAGAACTGGGTCGTTTCCAGGGGACGCGACGTGGACGCAAGCACTGTGGGGTGGTCCCCCAACCTAACCTTTTTTTTTTTTTTTTTTTTTTTTTTTTGTTTTTTTTTTTTTGCGCTGGGAAAAAATGCATTACGCATACCCTCCCATTGGGGGAATGGGGGGCTATGTGGGACTCCCCGGTCTGACCCGGTATACCCACTAAAACAACCCAGCGGCACTCCCGCCTCGTCTTGAGTGGAGGGGACTGGGAGATTGGCGCAGCCTGTACGTCCAGTCCTCCTCCGACGACCGTCCGCCTTTAAGGCAGACGCTTCACGCCCTCCCCGTGGGGGGAGGGCCGGGAATGACCGACGAAGGTGATGACGGGTGCAATGCGGGCGGAGGCGCCCCCGCGCCTGTCGCCCGCCTGTCACCACCACGAGGAGGGAGGAGACGACGCCCTCTCCGACCTCTTCTTCGTCTACGGAGCGGCGCAGCGAGAGGATCGTCCTCCCGCACGCGCTCCGCCGCCTCCTTTTGCGAAATAACGTCCTCGCAAAAGGAGGCGACCTCTGCCCAGGCCTCCTCGCTCTCCAGCATGGAGCTGACCACGCCGGGGAGCGAGAGGTCCTGCCCGACCACCGCGATCAGACTGCGGCGCAGCTCTGACCAGGCTGGGCACACCTCTAGGGTGTGCTGTGCCGTGTCCTCCAGCGCACCGCAGTCATGGCATGCCGGCGTCTCCTCCCTCCCGATCCTGTGCAGGTGCGATCCAAAACAGCCATGGCCGGACAACACCTGCACCAGACGGAATGAGAGGAAGCCGTGGGACCGCTCGAGCCAGCCTCGCAGGACCGGACCGAGCGCGTCCAACGTGCGCCGGCCAAAGGTGGCGGCTGCGAGGTCCTGTGTCCAATGGAGGACGATGGCGTCCCTCGCCTCCTGCCGCACGGCCTCCCGCTCCTCCGCGACGGGGCGCTCCCCGAGCGCTTTTCGCCGGGCCGTCCACTCGTACACTCTGGCGAGCACCCATGCCTCCAACTCCCAAGGAGGGGTGCCAGCCAGAGCGCATGCCGCCGAAAAGCCCACCGAGCGGTAGGCCCTTGCCACCCGTAGTGCAATGGCCCTTTGGGGCCTGCGGATCGCCGTTGCGTTCTCCCGCCTGTGCAGGGAGTCCGCCCAGATAGGGGCCCCATATAGGGCCATGCTCCGCAGGATGCCGGCATACAATCGCCGGCACTGCGCGTTGGGCCCCCCCAGGTTCGGGAGGAGCCACGAGAGGGCGTCCGCGGCTTTCAGCAGGCGCGTTGACAGCCCGCTGAAATGCGGGCCAAATCGCCACCTGCTGTCCAGCACCAGGCCCAGATATTTCATCTGGGTCTGGACCCCGATCCTGACGCCCTCCACTACTATGTGGGCGTCGAGAGGGCAGCGCTGCCGAGGCCCGTGAAAGAAAACGGCCTCGGTCTTGTGCAGCGCCACCTTCAGTCCCAAGCGGCGGATCCTCCCTGCAACCAAGGATCCGCCAGCCGAGGCCAGACAGGCCGCCTCCCTGAAGCTCCTCCCCCGGGCAGCGAGGAGAGTGTCATCCGCGTAACAAATGACACTCGTGCCCTGGAGGAGGGCTCCCCGCAAGAGCCAGTCGAAACCTATGTTCCACAGGGGCGGCCCCAGCACCGACCCCTGCGGAACACCGCACTCTGCGCCGTGACGCCTCACCCTGGCCGTCTTGTCCACAAGGAGGATCTCTCGATCCTCCAAGTAGCTGGCCAGGAGGCTCCTCAAGTATTGAGGCACTCCGTGATACCGAAGTGCCTCCAATATTGTCGCGTGGGGCACGGAGTTGAAGGCGTTGGCTATGTCGAATGACACCGCCAACACTCCGCCCCCCGCCTCCACTGCCTCCTTCACCTGACCCTTGAGAAGGGCCAGCGCGTCAATCGTCGAACGCCCTTGTCGAAAACCGAATTGGGCGTCCGACAGATTCGGCCCCACCCCCCGCAACAGGCTATTGAGCCGGGAGGCGACAATCCCCTCGAACAATTTACCGACCTCATCAAGCAGAACGATGGGCCGGTATGCCGAGTGGGAGTCCACCGGGCGTCCCTCCTTTTGGAGGAGGCACAGCTGCCCCTCCTTCCACAGTTTCGGGAACCTGCCAGCCGTAAAGCACGCGCTGAACAGGTCCCGAATTCTCTCCTCCATTTGGGCGGCAGCAATGGCCACCACCCGTGCAGGGACGCCGTCCGGTCCAGGAGCCGTCTTCTTCGCGCGGAGGCTGAGAACCCCCGCGTATAGCTCCTCAGCCGTCACCGGGGGGACCTCCTCCTCCGGCGGAGTCGCCCCTTGCGGAGGGTCCATCGTTGGTGGGGTGAAGTCGGTCCTGCGCGGAAACAGGGACCGGACCACCCCATCCAGCAACGCCGGCTCGAGGGTCTCCGTCAATGGGGGACCACAGGGGCGTAGTTGGTTCCGCGCCGCCTTGTATGGTCTCCCATATGGATCCCGGTCGAGCCCTGCCAGCATCTCGGCCCTCGCCGAGTCCTTGGCGGCGCCAATCGCCGACTTGAGGACCGTCCTCGCCTCTTGGTAAGAAGCGTAGAGGCGGTCCTCGTTTTCCTGACTCCGGGCGCTGCGTCGTCGGCTCCGCGTGAAGGCCCTTCTGGCCGCCACGCAGGCGGCTCGGAGCCCCGCCAGTTCCTCCGTCCACCAATAGACGGCACGACGGGGAGGCGGGCGGCGAGAGCGAGGCATGCTGGCGTTGCACACCTCGGTCAGGGACCTCCTGAGCTGCACCGCTGCGGTGTCCACGTCCAGGACCTCGACAGGGGGCGACAGCCAGTCCTGGAGGAAGGCCGCCTCCTGAGCCGCCTCGCGGTCCAGGCGGGTGAGAGCCCACCGTGGGAATGGAGACTTGCCAGGGCGGGCCACCCTCCCCTGGGCGGAGATGTCGAACCGCACGTATCGGTGGTCCGACAAGGTCTCCACCATCTCCACCCGCCAATTCACGACGCGGGCGGCTAGCGCGGGGGTGGCAAACGTGACGTCAACCACCGACCCTCCCTGCTGCCGCACACACGTGTGGACCGCCCCCCTGTTGAGGAGGGACACACCGGATGAGGCCGCCCAAAACTCGACGGCGCGTCCTCGGACGTTGCACGAGGCAGCAGGGTTGCCCCAGGCCACCGACTTGGCGTTCAGGTCACCCAACACGACGACCTGGCGCGGCGCCGCCCTCCCTACGACTGCGGTGAGGACTTCGAGGAAATCCTCAAAGTCCGAGAGAGGGCGGTTTGGGGAGAAATAAACCCCCACCACACCTACGTCTCCCCACGCGGCGGCCACGTATCCCGGTCCTCTCTCTAAAAGCGAGAGGGGAGGGGAGTCTGTGGAAGACCGCGTCACCAACGCCACCAAGCCGTCCCGATCGCCCAGCCAGTGGCCGGGGACCGAGTAAGGCTCAGCAACCACCGCCAAGTCCACCAACCACTCAGCCATGGTCTGCATCAGCAGATCCTGGGCTGCCCTGCAGTGGTTGGTGTTCGCCTGGAGAATGCGATGATGGACCCTATCCATCGATCGACATTTCTCCCCCCTCCGCGGCCACCGGGGTTCCTGCCTCGGGAACAGACGGACGGACGGTGCTGGCAGCCGGACCCATCGGCGCTTTGCCCCTCTTAGGGGGAGGATTGCAGTTCCTCCCCTTCATCACGTGGTCTGCCGGGCGGCCACTGGCGGCACACACTGCGCAGTGCGGAGTGGCAGACGTGCAGGAGCTGCTCTTATGGCCCTCCTTGCCGCAGCGATAGCAGCTGTCCGTCCTATCGACCGTGGACGGACAGAGGGCTCGAGTGTGCCCGATAACGAAGCACCTGTAGCACCGAAGAGGCTGGTCTACAAGTGCCCGGACTGCACCCGAGCTAAAGCCGACGGTAAGCCGTCCCTTGTCGAGGACGGCTTTGGCAGCGGCGACTGGGCACTCGAGGCGAATGGTGCCCATGCCACCGCGACCGGGCCTGATGTCCCGGCCGTGCACCTCTGCGACGGCACAGCCCCCCATCGCTGCGACCGCTGCCACCACCTCCTCTTTGGTGACCGAGTCATCCAGGTCGGTCACCTCTATGGTCGTCGCCTTGACTGGACGGGCCACCTTGGCCGCGTCCGCGATGACCTCCTGCAGCTTGGATGCGAAGAGGTCCGCATGGGCTCTGCCCTCTGCCCCCGGGAACTCGAAAATTCGAGCCCCGGCTTGGGTTCGCCGGCAAGAGACTTTGCCGATCCCCAGTTGAGTGGGATCGGCATTGGCACGCGCCCGCAACAAAATGGACGCGTACGTCTCGCCTCGCTCCGCAGCCTCCGCGGTGAGCGTCACCACAACGGCTGCGGTCTTTGGGGGAACGAGTTTCCCCTCTCTCTTCCCTCTCCCTTTTCCCTTTCCAGTCGCTTTCTTGGGTTGCGACTGATTGGGAGGTGTGGTGGCGGGCACGGCAGGAACGACCGTCGCGGCTTTTTTGGCCTTTTTGGCCTTGCCCTTGCCCCTCCCGGCAACCTCGGTCCACCCATGCTGGTTGGACGGGGTAGTTGATGGGAGAAAGGCGTCTTCCCCCTGGGAGGACGGCCCCGGCTCACATTGCCTCTTGTCCGCCGCAAGCGGCGGTCGGAGGCGTTTTTCCGGCAAGAGCCGGTCCTCGATGCCTGCTAAACAGGCTCTTGTGAAGGCCCTCTCCTCCATGACGACCTTGCGGATGATATCCTCAAGGTTGGAGGCGGGGCCCTCTGCCGCAGGTCTTCCCTCAGGTTCCGCTTGTCCTGGCCGAGCCGTGGCTTCAGCCAGCTTCTGATGAAGCTGGCTGACCTCCGATTGCAGGCGATCGGCTTTCGCCTGCAGTTGCCGCGTTTCCTCGGTCGCCTTGCGCTGGACCATCTCCTGGATGATGCCACGCATGCTCGCGGCCCGGCTTTTAAGGGCCTTTTGGAAGGTCCCTTTCAAGTTGGAGGATTTAGAGGCGATCTCCACTATCTCCTCCTCGTCCTCCTCAGCCATTCGCTCCAGCTCGGCCAGCGAGTGGTCCGCGTACAGAACGCGGGACGCGCCGTACCCGGACTTGGCCCGGGCAGCGCGCGCCCGTTGCTCCTTGGCAGCAACCCGCTCCTCCAGGTCTTGCTGGTGTTGCTCCCGCCGAGCCAGGTCCAACTGACGCTGAGCGTCCGCGAGACCCACGACGTGGGTGTCCGCGGCTGTCGGTGGCTTTTTGGCCTTAGGACGCCCCGCCGAGCCCGAAGAGCCCTCGGACCCGTTCCGCAGGAAGGCCCGCTTCCGCGACTGGAAATCGCCCCCGTCCGACACGCCAGCCATGGACTCTTTGTCGGAGTCAGACAACGAGTCCAAGTCCAACGGGTTCTCAAAGAAGCTAGCTGCAGACGGCGCGCGGCTAGCCTCTGACGCCGAAGCGTCGGACTGGCCC
This sequence comes from Dasypolia templi, assembly GCA_963555695.1. Taxonomy (NCBI): domain Eukaryota; kingdom Metazoa; phylum Arthropoda; class Insecta; order Lepidoptera; family Noctuidae; genus Dasypolia; species Dasypolia templi. The sequence continues at coordinate 33,915,836 of OY743140.1, read as the reverse complement.
TGAGAAGGGCCTTTTGGTTGGCCCTGAGAAGGGCCTTCGGGTTGGCCCTGAGAAGGGCCTTTGGCTTGGCCCTGAGAAGGGCCTTTTGGTCGGCCCCGCGAAGGGCGTTTGGGTTGGCCCTGAGAAGGGCCTTTGGGTTTTAAAAACTGCCCGAAGGCATCCCGCGTGGGTTTGGGCATAGCCTCCGCAGGTTCGTTCACTCAAGGCAAGATAAAAAGCAACGAAAGCACAGTGCACTTTGGCCGAGCCCAGTCTGCCACTCCGTTACGGTGGTCAGAACTGGGTCGTTTCCAGGGGACGCGACGTGGACGCAAGCACTGTGGGGTGGTCCCCCAACCTAACCTAACCTTTTTTTTTTTTTTTTTTTTTTTGGTGACGGGTTGGAAAATCCTCATGGAGTCCCTCCGCCCTGGGGGAAGGGCGAAGGGGACTGTCAGACTCTTACTGACTAAAAACCAACCCGTGTTCCTCATGTACCCGTGTGTCGGAGGGGCGGGTATCGCCGAAGCATTCGTCGCTACCCCCCGACGGGTATTGGCCCGCCAGATGGTCAGGCGGGCCCCGTCACCCACTGCGGCCGTCACCCCGGCCGCAGGACTCCACTAAGAGGCGCGCGCGGAACAACACGCCGCCGCCTCGAGGCCTGCTGCTGATCGGACGACAAGACGCCCCGAGTCTGCCGTCCGCAGGCCGCGCCCTACGGTGGCCGGAAGTCGGCCACCCTACGACGCCCAGTGCGTCTGCTGCGGGAGGGGAGAGAGGAGGCAGCCTCTCTCTCCCTCTCCGCCGCCTCCTTTGCGAGCATCACGGCCTCGCAAAAGGTGTTGACGGCACTCCACCCCGACTCGCTCCCGACCATGGTAGACACGACAGCCGGAAGCGAGAGGTTTCCCGCAACACCTACGGCCGCGACCAAGTCACGGCGCTGCTCGGCCCAAGCTGGGCACTCCGCCAACGTATGCAGCGCCGTATCGTCGCGGCAATCACCACAGTGGTGGCACTGGGACGTCGGCTCCCGGCCTATGCGACACAGGTACTTCCCAAAGCACCCGTGTCCGGTAAGCACCTGCGTCAGCCGGAAGCCGAGGGCGCTGTGGCTCCTATTGAGCCACTCCTCTAGAACGGGCCTTACCGCCGCTACAGCGGCGTGCCCCGCCGTGGGTTGCGCTAAGCGCGTCCGCCACTCCGCCACTAGGACCTGGCGGAGCTCTGCCCTGCGTGCCTCAACCTGTCGAGGCACCAGGCGCTCGCCCCGCTGGACCGCCTCCGCGCGCCACCAATAGAGCGACGCGTGGAGCTTTGCGTCGAGGTCCCAGGGCGGGGATCCGGCTAGGATGCTCGCTGCCTCAAAGGAGATCGTACGGTATCCCCTCACGATCCTGACGGCCATCGCGCGCTGCGGCCTTCGCAGCGCGGCGACGTTGTTGCGGGCCGTCAGGGCGTCCGCCCACACTGGCGCGGCGTATAGCGCCATCGACCGTACGACAACCTAATCTAACCTAACCTAACCTTTTTTTTTTTTTTTTTTTTTTTTTTTTTTTTTTTTTTTTTTTTTTTTTTTTTTTTTGCGCTGGGAAAAAAATGCATTACGCATACCCTCCCATTGGGGGAATGGGGGGCTATGTGGGACTCCCCGGTCTGACCCGGTATACCCACTAAAACAACCCAGCGGCACTCCCGCCTCGTCTTGAGTGGAGGGGACTGGGAGATTGGCGCAGCCTGTACGTCCAGTCCTCCTCCTCCGACCGTCCGCCTTTAATGCGGACGCTTCACGCCCTCTTGCCGCTTGACTTACGAAGGTGATGACGGGTGCAATGCGGGCGGAGGCGCCCCCGCGCCTGTCGCCCGCCTGTCACCACCATGAGGAGGGAGGAGACGACGCCCTCTCCGACCTCTTCGTCTCCGGAGCGGCGCAGCGAGAGGATCGTCCTCCCGCTCGCGCTCCGCCGCCTCCTTTTGCGAAATAACGTCCTCGCAAAAGGAGGCGACCTCTGCCCATGCCTCCTCGCTCTCCAGCATGGAGCTGACCACGCCGGGGAGCGAGAGGTCCCGCCCGACCACCGCGGTCAGACTGCGGCGCAGCTCTGACCAGGCGGGGCACACCTCTAGGGTGTGCTGTGCCGTGTCCTCCGGCGCACCGCAGTCATGGCACGCCGGAGTCTCCTCCCTCCCGATCCGGTGCAGGTGCGATCCAAAACAGCCATGGCCGGACAACACCTGCACCAGACGGAATGAGAGGAACCCGTGTGACCGCTCGAGCCAGCCTCGCAGGACCGGACCGAGCGCGTCCAAGGTTCGCCGGCCAAAGGTGGCGGCTGCGAGGTCCTCCGTCCAATGGAGGACGATGGCGTCCCTCGCCTCTTGCCGCACGGCCTCCCGCTCCTCCGCGACGGGGCGCTCCCCGAGCGCTTTTCGCCGCGCCGTCCACTCGTACACTCTGGCGAGCACCCATGCCTCCAACTCCCAAGGAGGGGTGCCAGCCAGAGCGCATGCCGCCGAAAAGCCCACCGAGCGGTAGGCCCTCGCCACCCGCAGTGCAATGGCCCTTTGGGGCCTGCGGATCGCCGTTGCGTTCTCCCGCCTGTGCAGGGAGTCCGCCCAGATAGGGGCCCCATATAGGGCCATGCTCCGCAGGATGCCGGCATACAATCGCCGGCACTGCGCGTTGGGCCCCCCCAGGTTCGGGAGGAGCCACGAGAGGGCGTCCGCGGCTTTCAGCAGGCGCGTTGACAGCCCGCTGAAATGCGGGCCAAATCGCCACCTGCTGTCCAGCACCAGGCCCAGATATTTCATCTGGGTCTGGACCCCGATCCTGACGCCCTCCACAACGATGTGGGCGTCGGGAGGGCAGCGCTGCCGAGGCCCGTGAAAGAAAACGGCCTCGGTCTTGTGCAGCGCCACCTTCAGTCCCAAGCGGCGGATCCTCCCTGCAACCAAGGATCCGCCAGCCGAGGCCAGACAGGCCGCCTCCCTGTAGCTCCTCCCCCGGGCAGTGAGGAGAGTGTCATCCGCGTAACAGATGACACTCGTGCCCTGGAGGAGGGCTCCCCGCAGGAGCCAGTCAAACCCTATATTCCATAGGGGGGGCCCCAGCACCGACCCCTGCGGAACACCGCACTCTGCGCCGTAACGTCTCACCCTGGCCGTCTTGTCAACAAGGAGGATCTCTCGATCCTCCAAGTAGCTGGCCAGGAGGCTCCTCAAGTATTGAGGCACTCCGTGATACCGAAGTGCCTCCAATATTGTCGAGTGGGGCACGGAGTTGAAGGCGTTGGCTATGTCGAATGACACCGCCAACACTCCGCCCCCCGCCTCCACCGCCTCCTTCACCTGACCCTTGAGTAGGGCCAGCGCGTCTATCGTCGAACGCCCTCGTCGAAAACCGAATTGGGCGTCCGACAGACGCGGAGGCTGAGAACCCCCGCGTACAATTCCTCCGCCGTCACCGGGGGGACCTCCTCCTCCGGCGAAGTTGCGCCTTGCGGAGGGTCCATTGTTGGTGGGGTAAAGTCGGTCCTGCGCGGAAACAGGGACCGGACCACCCCGTCCAGCAACGCCGGCTCGAGAGTCTCCGTCAATGGGGGACCATAGGGGCGCAGTTGGTTCCGCGCCGCCTTGTACGGTCTCCCATAAGGATCCCTATCGAGCCCTGCCAGCATCTCGGCCCTCGCCGAGTCTTTGGCAGCGCCAATCGCCGACTTGAGGACCGTCCTCGCCTCTTGGTAAGAAACGTAGAGGCGGTCCTCGTTTTCCCGATTCCGGGCGCTGCGTCGTCGGCTCCGCGTGAAGGCTCTTCTGGCCGACACGCAGGCGGCTCGGAGGCCCGCCAGTTCCTCCGTCCACCAATAGACGGCACGACGGGGAGGCGGACGGCGAGACCGAGGCATGCTGGAGTTGCACACCTCGGTCAGGGACCTCCTGAGCTGAACCGCTGCGGTGTCCACGTCCAGGACCTCGACAGGGGGCGACAACCAGTCCTGAAGAAAGGCCGCCTCCTGAGCGGCCTCCCGGTCGAGGCGGGTGAGAGCCCACCGTGGGAAGGGAGATTTGCCCGAGCGGGCCACCCTCCCCTGGGCGGAGATGTCGAACCGCACGTATCGGTGGTCCGACAAGGTCTCCACCATCTCCACCCGCCAATTCACGACGCGGGCGGCTAGCGCGGGGGTGGCAAACGTGACGTCAACCACCGACCCTCCCTGCTGCCGCACACACGTGTGGACCGCCCCCCTGTTGAGGAGGGACACGCCGGATGAGGCCGCCCAAAATTCGACGGCGCGTCCTCGGACGTTGCACGAGGCAGCCGGGTTGCCCCAGGCCACCGACTTGGCGTTCAGGTCGCCCAACACGACGACCTGGCGCGGCGCCGCCCTCCCTACGACTGCGGTGAGGACTTCGAGGAAATCCTCAAAGTCCGAGAGAGGGCGGTTTGGGGAGAAATAGACCCCCACCACACCTACGTCTCCCCACGCGGCGGCCACGTATCCCGGTCCTCTCTCTAATGGCGAGAGGGGAGGGGAGTCCGTGGAAGACCGCGACATCAACGCCACCAAGCCGTCCCGATCGCCCAGCCAATGGCCGGGGACCGAGTAAGGCTCGGCAACCACCGCCAAGTCCACCAACCACTCAGCCATGGTCTGCATCAGCAGATCCTGGGCTGCCCTGCAGTGGTTGGTGTTCGCCTGGAGTATGCGATGTTCGACCCTATCCATCGATAGTCATAATCTCCGTCATCGCCTCCGCGGCCACCGCGGTTCCTACCTCGGGAACGACGGTGCTGGCAGCCCGACCCATCGGCGCTTTGCCCCTCTTAGGGGGAGGATTGCAGTTCCTCCCCTTCATGACGTGGTCTGCCGGGCGGCCACTGGCGGCACACACTGCGCAGTGCGGAGTGGCAGCCGTGCAGGAGCTGCTCTTGTGGCCCTCCTTGCTGCAGCGATAGCAGCTGTCCGTCCTATCGACCGTGGACGGACAGAGGGCTCGAGTGTGTCCGATACCGAAGCACCTGTAGCACCGAAGAGGCTGGTCTACAAGTGCCCGGACTGCACCCGAGCTGAAGCCGACGGTAAGCCGTCCCTTGTCGAGGACGGCTTTGGCAGCCGCGACTGGGCACTCGAGGCGAATAGTGCCCATGCCACCGCGACCGGGCCTGATGTCCCGGCCGTGCACCTCTGCGACGTCACAGCCCCCCATTGCTGCAACCGCCGCCACCACCTCCTCTTTGGTGACCGAGTCATCCAGGTCGGTCACCTCGATGGTCGTCGCCTTGACTGGACGGGCCACCTTGGCCGCGTCCGCGATGACCTCCTGCAGCTTCGATGCGAAGAGGTCCGCATGAGCTTTGCCCTCTGCGCCCGGGAACTCGAATAATCGAGCCCCGGCTTGGGTTCGACGGCAAGAGACTTTGCCGATCCCCAGTTGAGTGGGATCGGCATTGGCACGCGCCCGCAACAATATCGACGCGTACGTCTCCCCTCGCTCCGCAGCCTCCGCGGTGAGCGTCACCACAACGGCTGCGGTCTTTGGGGGAACGAGTTTCCCCGTTCCCTTCCCTCTCCCTTTTCCCTTTCCAGTCGCTTTCTTTCCCGTCTGCGACTGATTGGGAGGTGTGGTGGCGGGCACGGCAGGAACGGCCGTCGCGGCTTTTTTGGCCTTTTTGGCCTTGCCCTTGCCCCTCCCGGCAACCTCGGTCCACCCATGCTGGTTGGACGGGGTTGTAGAAGGGAGAAAGGCGTCTTCCCCCTGGGAGGACGGCGCCGGCTCACTTTGCCTCTTGTCCGCCGCAAGCGGCGGTCGGAGGCGTTTCTCCGGCAAGAGCCGGTCCTCAATGCCTGCTAAGCAGGCTCTTGTGAAGGCCCTCTCCTCCATGACGACCTTGCGGATGATATCCTCAAGGTTGGAGGCGGAGCCCTCTGCCGCAGGTCTTTCCGCAGGTCTTCCTCCTGCTTGCTCTGGCCGAGCCGTGGCTTCAGCCAGCTTCTGATGTAGCTGGCTGACCTCCGATTGCAGGCGATCGACTTTCGTCTGCAGTTGCCGCGTTTCGTCTGTCGCCTTGCGCTGGACCATCTCCTGGATGATGCCACGCATGCTCGCGGCCCGGCTTTTAAGGGCCTTTTGGAAGGTCCCTTTCAAGTTGGAGGATTTAGAGGCGATCTCGACTATCTCCTCCTCGTCCTCCTCAGCCATTCGCTCCAGCTCGGCCAGCGAGTGGTCCGCGTACAGAACGCGGGACGCCCCGTACCCGGACTTGGCCCGGGCAGCGCGCGCCCGTTGCTCCTTGGCAGCAATCCGCTCCTCCAGGTCTTGCTGGTGCTGCTCCCGCCGAGCCAGGTCCAACTGACGCTGAGCATCCGCGAGACCCACGACGTGGGTGTCCGCGGCTGTCGGTGGCTTTTTGGCCTTAGGACGCCCCGCCGAGCCCGAAGAGCCCTCGGACCCGTTCCGCAGGAAGGCCCGCTTCCGCGACTGGAAATCGCCCCCGTCCGACACGCCAGCCATGGACTCTTTGTCGGAGTCAGACAACGAGTCCAAGTCCAACGGGTTCTCAAAGAAGCTAGCTGCAGACGGCGCGCGGCTAGCCTCTGACGCCGAAGCGTCGGACTGGCCCTGAGAAGGGCCTTTTGGTTGGCCCTGAGAAGGGCCTTTGGGTTGGCCCTGAGAAGGGCCTTTGGCTTGGCCCTGAGAAGGGCCTTTTGGTCGGCCCCGCGAAGGGCGTTTGGGTTGGCCCTGAGAAGGGCCTTTGGGTTTTAAAAACTGCCCGAAGGCATCCCGCGTGGGTTTGGGCATAGCCTCCGCAGGTTCGTTCACTCAAGGCAAGATAAAAAGCAACGAAAGCACAGTGCACTTTGGCCGAGCCCAGTCTGCCACTCCGTTACGGTGGTCAGAACTGGGTCGTTTCCAGGGGACGCGACGTGGACGCAAGCACTGTGGGGTGGTCCCCCAACCTAACCTAACCTAACCTAACCTAACCTTTTTTTTTTTTTTTTTTTTTTTTTTTTTTTTTTTTTTTTTTTTTTTTGTTCCCGGGGTGGAAAATCCTCATGGATGTCCTCCGCCCTGGGGCGGGCGGAGGGGTCTGTCAGACTCTTACTGACTAAAAACCACCCCGGTGTTCCTTCTCACACCTACGCCGGGGTCGCGGGAACACATTATTCTTCCACAACCCCGGCTGGTGCCGGCCCGCTTGCGCGGGCCCCGTCTCGGGCGGGGGGAGTGAGGTGTACTCCCCCCGCAACGTCTGTGGTCGGCGCGCGAGGAACACTACGCGCGCCGCCTTCTCGGGTCCTGATGTTGGGGGGCGACGGATGTCCCCGAATCCGTCGCCCCTGGACCCATTTAGGGGGGCCGGAAGAGGGCGTTGTCCGCCCTCCTCCGACGCCCGGTGCGTCTGCTGCGGGCCGGGTCGAGAGTCGAGATCTCTCTCTCCCTTTCCGCAGCCTCCTTCTGCGAGATGACCGTTTCGCAAAAGGAGACCACTGCGTCCCAGGACTCTGCGCCGCCGACCATCGCGTTCACGACGGCCGGCAGCGACAGGTCATTGCCTACTTCGGTGATGAGGGCACGGCGCGGCTCCTCCCAAGCGGCACACTCTGCCAGCGTGTGCCACGCCGTGTCCTCCCGGCAGTCGACGCAGTGGTGACACCGGGCGTCCGGCTCCCTGTTTATGCGACACAGGTACTTCCCGAAGCAACCATGCCCCGAGAGCACCTGCGTCGCCCGAAACGACAGGGAGCCGTGCCTTCTCCCGAGCCAGCGGTCGAGCACTGGCCGGATCGCCTCGATGGTGCTGAGGCCGGCGGTAGGGCGTGACAGCCTCACCCGCCATTCCGCCACCAGGACCTCGCGGAGCTGCAACCGATGCTGCTCGATATGTTGCTGCATCGGTCGCTCGCCCCGCTCCCGCGCTGCCTCGCGCCACCGGTACAGTGACGCGAGAACCTAACCTAACCTAACCTAACCTAACCTAACCTTTTTTTTTTTTTTTTTTGTTCCCGGGGTGGAAAATCCTCATGGATGTCCTCCGCCCTGGGGCGGGCGGAGGGGTCTGTCAGACTCTTACTGACTAAAAACCACCCCGGTGTTCCTTCTCACACCTACGCCGGGGTCGCGGGAACACATTATTCTTCCACAACCCCGGCTGGTGCCGGCCCGCTTGCGCGGGCCCCGTCTCGGGCGGGGGGAGTGAGGTGTACTCCCCCCGCAACGTCTGTGGTCGGCGCGCGAGGAACACTACGCGCGCCGCCTTCTCGGGTCCTGATGTTGGGGGGCGACGGATGTCCCCGAATCCGTCGCCCCTGGACCCATTTAGGGGGGCCGGAAGAGGGCGTTGTCCGCCCTCCTCCGACGCCCGGTGCGTCTGCTGCGGGCCGGGTCGAGAGTCGAGATCTCTCTCTCCCTTTCCGCAGCCTCCTTCTGCGAGATGACCGTTTCGCAAAAGGAGACCACTGCGTCCCAGGACTCTGCGCCGCCGACCATCGCGTTCACGACGGCCGGCAGCGACAGGTCATTGCCTACTTCAGTTATGAGGGCACGGCGCGGCTCCTCCCAAGCGGCACACTCTGCCAGCGTGTGCCACGCCGTGTCCTCCCGGCAGTCGACGCAGTGGTGACACCGGGCGTCCGGCTCCCTGTTTATGCGACACAGGTACTTCCCGAAGCAACCATGCCCCGAGAGCACCTGCGTCGCCCGAAACGACAGGGAGCCGTGCCTTCTCCCGAGCCAGCGGTCGAGCACTGGCCGGATCGCCTCGATGGTGCTGAGGCCGGCGGTAGGGCGTGAAAGCCTCACCCGCCATTCCGCCACCAGGACCTCGCGGAGCTGCAACCGATGCTGCTCGATATGTTGCTGCATCGGTCGCTCGCCCCGCTCCCGCGCTGCCTCGCGCCACCGGTACAGTGACGCGAGCACCTTCGCCTCCAGGTCCCAGGGCGGTGATCCGGCCAGTGCACAACCCGCCTCGCAGGAGATCGTGCGATACCCCCGAATGACCCTGACGGCCATAGCCCGCTGCGGCTTGCGCAGGACAGCTATGCTGCCGGCCGTCAGGTCAGACGCCCAGATCGGCGCTCCGTAGAGCGCCATGGATCGCACGATCCCCATATAGAGCCGCCTACAGGCGGCGCTCGGGCCCCCCAGATTGGGAAGCAGCGTTGCCAGCGCCCCGGCCGCGCCCAACAACTTGGGCGCCAGCCGCCGGAAGTGGGGTCCGAAGTCCCACCGGCTGTCGAGCACCAATCCCAGATATTTCATGGTGGGCTCGACAGCGATCCGGACCCCCCCGACCACAATGTGTGATCCGGCCGGCGGCGCCCGCCGGGGGCCATGAAACACCATGGCCTCCGACTTGTTGAGGGCCACCTCCAGGCCGAGGCGCCGTATGCGGCTCACCGTCAGTGAGACCGCCGCCGTCGCGAGCAACGCTGCCTCCCTGTGCGAACTCCCCCGGGCCGTGACCAGCGTGTCGTCCGCGTAACACGTCAGGTCCGCGCCCGGCGGGAGCTCGCCCCTCAGCACCCAGTCGTACCCGATGTTCCACAGGAGCGGTCCCACGACCGATCCCTGTGGAACACCGCACGACACTTGGCGCTGGTTTCCGCCATCACGTCCCATGTAGGTGACACACCTCCCCGCCAGGTAAGCCCCAACGATGCGGCGGAGGTAGAGAGGCACCCGATGATAACGTAGTGCCTCCCGTATGCAGCTCCAGGGCAGGGTGTTGAAGGCGTTGGAGATGTCCAAGGACACCGCCACCACCACCCCGCCCCGGGACACTGTTTCCTCCGCCAGGACTCTCACCCTCGACACAGCGTGGATGGTAGAGCGCCCATGCCGAAAGCCGAACTGGCTCTCGTCCAGGTCCGGCCCCTCTCTGCACAAGTGGCCGACGAGGCGGGCTGCGAGTATGCGCTCGAACAGCTTGCCCACCTCGTCGAGCAGCACTATGGGCCGGTACGCAGACGGCGAGTCGGCAGGGCGCCCCGCCTTCCTGAGCAGGACCAGACGTCCAATCTTCCACAGACTGGGAAACTGGCCCCGCTCAAGGCACGCCGTGTAGAGTCCTCTCAGTTGGGGCTCCAACTCCTTCAGAGAGAGGGCCAAAGCCAGGCCGTGAATTCCGTCGGGCCCCGGAGCCACGTTCTTGGCCCGGAGCCGCATCACGGCCGCCCTCATCTCTGCCTGTGTCACCTCTGGGACGCTGATGGCGTTCTCCTCCTCCTCCTCTGCAGACTCTGCGGCTGCGGGCAAAGCCATCGGCGGCGGAATATGCTCCGCTCTCACCGGGAAGAGGGCTGCTACCACTTCCTCCAGCAGCTCGGGTTGGAGACTCTCCGTAAGTGGGGGCGCCGCGGCTCGAAGTTGCCCTCGAACCGCTTTATACGGGCGCCCCCACGGATCCCCGTCCAGAGTCTCCAACATCCTCTCCCGGGATCGCGTCCTCGCCTCGTCGATGGCCAGCCACAGAGTCTGCTTTGCCGCGCGGTACACCTCGTACAGCGCGGCCTCCTCCTCGGGTACCCGACGACGTCTCCTCCGGTAGCGGGTGTACCGGCGTCTCACCGCCACGCATGCGACGCGCAGCTGCGCGATCTCGGCGGACCACCAGTACACCTGGCGCCTTGCACCCTGTGCGTGGGCGCGGGGCATGGACGCGTCGCATATCTGCGTCATTGCCCCGCGGAACCACAGCGCCTCCAGCTCGACGTCATCGGGTCCGGTCGTTGCCGACCCCCGGAACCAGGCCTGAGCAATGGCTGCCTCCTCGAGAAGCTCCCTGTCGATGCGCTTACGCGCCCAGCGCGGGCCGTCCGAACGCGGGACTGATGTCCTGCGGCCGCCAGCGGTCTGGGCGGAGACGTCGAATCGGATATATCGGTGATCCGACAACGTCTCCACCTCCGCGGCGACACGCCAGTCGCGGACACGGCTCGCGACAGCAGGGCTTGCGAACGACACGTCCACTATGGACCCGCCCCGCTGCCGCACGCACGTGTGGACCGAGCCCCGGTTCAGGACGACCAGGCCAGTCGTGATCGCCCACTCCTCCAATGCCTCACCCTTAGCATCGGTCACCGGGGATCCCCACGCCGCAGACTTGGCGTTGAGATCCCCGAGTAACAGCACCGGGCGAGGATGGAGCTGGCCCACGACGGCACCCAACTCGACAAGGAACCTCTCGAAGTCGGCGAGACTCTTGTTGGGCGAAAAATACGCCCCAACGACGCCAACGCCATCTGCGAGGGCGGCTACCCAGCCGTGCCCCCGAGACGGGCTGACGAGAGCCCCGCCAATGATGGCCACCAAACCGTCCAGGTCTCCCACCCAGTTATCCCTGGGTGGGACCCAGTACGGCTCGGCGACCACGGCCACGTGAATCGACCACTCTGCCATGCTCTGGAGCAAGAGATCCTGAGCTCTGGCAGAGTGGTTGATGTTGCCCTGGAGGAGACGGAACAGCGCCATTTATGCGCAGTCCATCCCCCCCTCTGTTCCGTTCTTAGGCCGGGAGTCGGCCGAAGAGGAGCCCTTCTGGCCCCTTCCCCTCCTTCTGTTGGCGGGCACGCCACAGGCTTTCGCCCCTGATGGTAGATCTGTAAACGCAACATGTCAATGTGCCAAAACGCACGTCAAGTTTTATGTAAGTGGACCTCTTTTCACTCTCGCATACCTATGGCTGTTGTACTAAGAACGTTGTGTGCTATCCTCCTATTACATCAATGTTAATCCTGCCTATTTCTTTTATTTATACCACTAATCCTTCAGGTTATGGGCCCAGAGCGTTGCAGAAATATAAATGTTAATGTATTTTACGCAAAATAAAAGTAAACCGGCGAAATTTTAACCCACGAAAATACGGTGAATAGGTTTCGTCAACAACATGGCGGGCACATCTTCAACAAATTTTCTTTCCATCGAGAAATTAAAAGGAATTGATAATTACAGCTCGTGGAAATTTATGATGAAGATGATGTTAATACAGGAAGAGCTATGGGAGTGTGTGGAAAATGAAGCACATGATGGAAAGAAACAACTAAAGGCTTTATCACGGATCGCTTTAGCAGTTCAATCCTCAGTTATTCCACACATACGCAACGCGAAAACGGCACATGAAGCTTGGAGCAATCTATCAAAAGCCTATGAAGACAAGGGATTATGTCGTAGGTTGGGGCTCCTCAGAACATTATTTGCAACTAAGCTGAATGAGAGCGAAAATATGGAGAGCTATATCAACAAAATCACCGAGATGTCACAAATGCTTAGTGAAATAGGATCACCACTAGAGGATGACTTTCTAGCTGTTATAATGCTAAGCGGGTTGACATTAGACTATGATCCGCTTATAATGGCAATAGAGAATTCAAATGTAAAACTTTCCAGTGAAATAGTAAAAGGAAAGTTGTTACAGGAAAACCTCCGCAGAAGTGACAAAAGTGAGGTTGGCTCAGCCTTGCTTGTTCGGAAACAACCAAGATGTTACAGGTGCAAGAAAGTGGGACATTTTATTAAAGATTGTCCTAAGTCCGTGCAAAAGAAAACTGAGAAGACCAATACGGACAAATCGAAAGCCCTACTAATTGCGCTGTCAGCAAACATCAAGCATGGTTTATGGTACATAGATAGCGGTGCTACTGAACATATGTGCGGAGACAAAGGTGTCATGAGTGATTTTGTGAGTGATAAAAAGTCGATAGAGGTAAATATAGCTAACGGTGACAAGTTATACACTGCTGGAAAAGGTTCTGTCAGTGTTAATATGAGAAATGGTGACATAAAGACAATAAGTAATGTTTATTATGTACCTAACTTAACTGTTAACTTGTTATCTGTAAGTGCTATGGTTAGAAAAGGTTTTAAAGTAGTGTTTAGTTCTAGCATGTGTCAAATTTTTGACAATGGGATTATGATAGCTACAGGAATGCAATGTGATGGCATCTATTGTCTAGACACAGTAGAATCAACTACTTTCAATTGTAAGTTTACTTTGAAATGCGATGCCTCCCTCAGACTTTCAGATAGTGGTTGTGCTAAGAAGACACGCATTGTGGATAAGGCAGCTATAAGTGAAGAAAGTTCAAAAGCTGTTGCACTGCCTGCTGTCATCGAGAAGGAAGAGAACACTTCTCAGCAGGTTTGGCATCGTCGTCTGGCACACCTCAATCATCGAAGCATGGAGTTACTCAGGCGAGGTATGGTTTCAGGCATTTCATATAGTAACAGTGTTTTTCAGAAATGTGTATCATGTATCGAGGGAAAGCAGACTCGTACATCTTTCCCTAAGAATTCTTTTAATAGAGCTAAAGAAATTCTAGAGTTGGTTCACTCTGACCTGTGTGGTCCGATGCCTTGTACTTCATTTAGTGGAGCAAAATATTTTATTACATTTATAGATGATTACTCTAGAAAGACTTTTGTTTATTTTTTAAAAAGGAAAGATGAAGCGTTTGATACATTTAAAGCTTGGAAAGTTCTAGTAGAAAATCAGACAAATAAGAAATTAAAAATAATACGTAGTGATAATGGAACTGAGTATTGTAATTTAAAATTTCAGAATCTGTTGAAGGACTCGGGTGTTGTACACCAGACAACAGTACCATACTCTCCGCAACAGAATGGAGTCGCAGAACGTGCTAATAGAAGCATTATGGAAAAGACACGATGTATGCTGCAAACAGCGGGCCTTGGTCAGAAATACTGGGCTGAAGCTGTCAATACAGCTGTCTATATCAAGAATCGTTCCCCTACTAAAGCCGTCAGAGGGTGCACTCCGGAGGAGAAGTGGACGAATAACAAGGTATCCATTTCACATTTACGTACTTTTGGTTGCTGTGCTTATGTACATGTACACCGTCGAACAAAACTAGAACCGAAAGCTGTGAAGTATATTTTCGTAGGATATTGCGAAAATACTAAGGGCTATCGATTATTAGACCCTGAAAATCCGAAAGATTGTATAAAGGCTCGGGATGTTAAATTTTTAGAAGATAAATTTATTAAAGAAAATATTGTGTCTAATGATGACAATCATTGTGAAGAGTCATTTACACAAGCTGTATTGGATGTAAAGAATAATACAGAATCATCTACTGAGGAAAATATCTCTAATGAGGTTCATTCTGATGACACAATTTCAAGTCAGCCTGAACCAAGACATAGTGTCATAATGGTAAATGATTCTGATAGTGAAGAAAGTTTTTATTCAGATCATTCTTCGGATGAAACTTATATTCCTGATATAGATGCAGAAGAGTCTTCTTCGAGTTCGCATTCAGATGGCTCCATGGTAGCTCATCTTGTCAAAGAAATATCCCGTAACAGTGATACTGATGAACCACTGACATTACAGGAGGCGCTGGGTAGTCCAGAAGCAGAGGGCTGGAAACAAGCGATGAAAGATGAGTATGACTCATTTATCATCAATAAATGCTGGACACTAACTGATCGAGTTGATGGTCAAATGCCTGTAAAATGTAAATGGGTATTTAAAAAAAAACTAGGTGTTAATGGTGAACTCCTCAGATATAAAGCCAGACTGGTCGCAAAAGGATTCACGCAAAAATATGGGATAGATTACAATGAGACTTTTTCTCCTGTGGTCAGATATTCAAGTATTAGAACACTCTTGGCTATAGCTGCTGAATACAACATGGATATTCAGCACTTAGATGTAAAGACGGCGTTTCTCAACGGTGACCTACAAGAATTGGTATTTATGGAGCAACCAGATGGTTACAAAATAAAGGGCAAGGAGAATAAAGTCTTCAAGCTTAATAAAGCAATTTATGGTTTAAAGCAAGCTGCTAAAGCCTGGAATGATAAAATTAATAAGGTTTTGTGTGACAAATTAAATTTCAATAAGTCATCATTAGAAGCATGTGTTTATTATAAACACAGTAATGATAAACTTATAATAATAGCTCTGTATGTCGATGACATTTTGCTAATGTCAACACCTAATACTTATAAGGAAATAAATGATATTAAGAATAAACTCAAAAATGAGTTTGAAATAACAGATTTAGGGCCAGCAAGGTTTATCTTAGGAATGAGAATATGCAAGTTTAAGGATAGAATAACCTTGGATCAAACAAATTATATTGAGAAAGTTTTAAGTAAGTTTCAAATGCAAGATTGCAAACCCGTAGCGACTCCCATGGAGACTGGTATGAAACTTGAAAAGTCAAACGTTGATCAAAAGGACAAATTTGATTATAGAAGTTTAATAGGATCACTGATGTACATTGCAGTAGGATCACGACCAGATATTACCCATGCAGTCAGCTACCTGAGCCAGTTTAATGACTGTTACAATGAAACACATTGGAAATCAGCGAAGAGAGTACTTCGCTATCTCAAAGGCTCAAAAGAATTGTGTCTAATTTTTCATAAAGGTGAATTTACTATTACAGGGTATGCAGATGCCGACTGGGGAAGGAACGAGACGGATAGAAAATCTTATACCGGTTATGTATTTCAGGTTGGCACATCTGTAGTTTCCTGGGAGAGCAGAAAACAACGAACCGTAGCCTTATCAAGCACAGAGGCTGAATATATGTCTCTTTCTGACAGCTGTAAGGAGGCTCTATTTCTTCGTAATTTTTTGCATGAAATACTGGGCGCATTGCGTAAAGTTACAATTTTCAATGACAATCAGTCCGCTCAAAAGTTATGCAAAAATACTATGTTCCATGCTAGAACGAAACATATCGACATTCGTCACCATTTTATCAGAGAACATATTAGTAATGGTTCTATTGATGTCAAATATTTATGTAGTAAAGAACTTTTAGCAGATTTATTGACAAAGCCATTGCCTAAAGAAATACACAATAAGTTTGTTATGCAAATACATAATATCAAAATGCCATGATTTGTAAAATTTATTTAGAATTTATAAGTGATAATATGTTATGTTTACAGTTAAAACTGCTCTGCGTTTCTGTTTGATGATTGCATTAAGTATGTAATTTTATTAATGTTCATTGTGTAGACTATGTTGGTTTAAGGGCCAGTGATGGTAGATCTGTAAACGCAACATGTCAATGTGCCAAAACGCACGTCAAGTTTTATGTAAGTGGACCTCTTTTCACTCTCGCATACCTATGGCTGTTGTACTAAGAACGTTGTGTGCTATCCTCCTATTACATCAATGTTAATCCTGCCTATTTCTTTTATTTATACCACTAATCCTTCAGCCCCCCATTTGTGCCCGGCGGGCCTCCCTGCAGCCGTGCAGAGGCTGCAGTTTGGGGAGAAATAGACCCCCACCACACCTACGTCTCCCCACGCGGCGGCCACGTATCCCGGTCCTCTCTCTAAAAGCGAGAGGGGAGGGGAGTCTGTGGAAGACCGCGTCACCAATGCCACCAAGCCGTCCCGATCGCCCAGCCAGTGGCCGGGGACCGAGTAAGGCTCGGCAACCACCGCCAAGTCCACCAACCACTCAGCCATGGTCTGCATCAGCAGATCCTGGGCTGCCCTGCAGTGGTTGGTGTTCGCCTGGAGAATTCGATGTTGAGCCCTATCCATCGATAGTCATTGCCTCCGTCATCGCCTCCGCGGCCACCGCGGTTCCTGCCTCGGGAACGACGGTGCTGGCAGCCGGACCCATCGGCGCTTTGCCCCTCTTAGGGGGAGGATTGCAGTTCCTCCCCCTAAGAGGGAGACGACGTGGTCCGCCGGGCGGCCACTGGCGGAACACACTGCGCAGTGTGGAGTGGCAACCGTGCAGGAGCCACTCTTATGGCCCTCCTTGCCGCAACGATAGCAACTGTCCGTCCTATCGACCGTGGACGGACAGAGGGCTCGAGTGTGTCCGATACCGAAGCACCTGTAGCACCGAAGAGGCTGGTCTACAAGTGCCCGGACTGCACCCGAGCTGAATCCGACGGTAAGCCGTCCCTTGTCGAGGACGGCTTTGGCAGCGGCGACTGGGCACTCGAGGCGAATGGTGCCCATGCCACCGCGACCGGGCCTGATGTCCCGACCGTGCACCTCTGCGACGTCACAGCCTCCCATTGCTGCGACCGCCGCCACCACCTCCTCTTTGGTGACCGAGTCATCCAGGTCGGTCACCTCGATGGTCGTCGCCTTGACCGGTCGGGCCACCTTGGCCGCGTCCGCGATGACCTCCTGCAGCTTCGATGCAAAGAGGTCCGCATGAGCTTTGCCCTCTGCCCCCGGGAACTCGAATATTCGAGCCCCCGCTTGTGTTCGCCGGCAAGAGACTTTGCCGATCCCCAGTTGAGTGGGATCGGCGTTGGCACGCGCCCGCAACAATATCGACGCGTACGTCTCCCCTCGCTCCGCAGCCTCCGCGGTGAGCGTCACCACAACGGCGGCGGTCTTTGGGGGAACGAGTTTCCCCCTTGTCTTCTCCTTTGTTTTCCCTCTCCCTTTCCCCTTCCCAGTCGTCTGCGACTGATTGGGAGGTGTGGTGGCGGGCACGGCAGGAACGGCCGTCTCGGCTTTTTTGCCCTTTTTGGCCTTTTTGGCCTTGCCCTTGCCCCTCCCGGCAACCTCGGTCCACCCATGCTGGTTGGACGGGGTTGTCGAAGGGAGAAAGGCGTCTTCCCCCTGGGAGGACGGCCCCGGCTCGCATTGCCTCTTGTCCGCCGCAAGCGGCGGTCGGAGGCGTTTCTCCGGCAAGAGCCGGTCCTCAATCCCTGCTAAACAGGCTCTTGTGAAGGCCCTCTCCTCCATAACGACCTTGCGGATGATATCCTCAAGGTTGGAGGCGGGGCCCTCTGCCGCAGGTCTTCCCTCAGGTTCCGCTTGTCCTGGCCGAGCCGTGGCTTCAGCCAGCTTCTGATGAAGCTGGCTGACCTCCGATTGCAGGCGATCGGCTTTCGCCTGCAGTTGCCGCGTTTCCTCGGTCGCCTTGCGCTGGACCATCTCCTGGATGATGCCACGCATGCTCGCGGCCCGGCTTTTAAGGGCCTTTTGGAAGGTCCCTTTCAAGTTGGAGGATTTAGAGGCGATCTCCACTATCTCCTCCTCGTCCTCCTCAGCCATTCGCTCCAGCTCGGCCAGCGAGTGGTCCGCGTACAGAACGCGGGACGCGCCGTACCCGGACTTGGCCCGGGCAGCGCGCGCCCGTTGCTCCTTGGCAGCAACCCGCTCCTCCAGGTCTTGCTGGTGCTGCTCCCGCCGAGCCAGGTCCAACTGACGCTGAGCGTCCGCGAGACCCACGACGTGGGTGTCCGCGGCTGTCGGTGGCTTTTTGGCCTTAGGACGCCCCGCCGAGCCCGAAGAGCCCTCGGACCCGTTCCGCAGGAAGGCCCGCTTCCGCGACTGGAAATCGCCCCCGTCCGACACGCCAGCCATGGACTCTTTGTCGGAGTCAGACAACGAGTCCAAGTCCAACGGGTTCTCAAAGAAGCTAGCTGCAGACGGCGCGCGGCTAGCTTCTGATGCCGAAGCGTCGGACTGGCCCTGAGAAGGGCCTTTTGGTTGGCCCTGAGAAGGGCCTTTGGGTTGGCCCTGAGAAGGGCCTTTGGGTTGGCCCTGAGAAGGGCCTTTGGCTTGGCCCTGAGAAGGGCCTTTTGGTCGGCCCCGCGAAGGGCGTTTGGGTTGGCCCTGAGAAGGGCCTTTGGGTTTTAAAAACTGCCCGAAGGCATCCCGCGTGGGTTTGGGCATAGCCTCCGCAGGTTCGTTCACTCAAGGCAAGATAAAAAGCAACGAAAGCACAGTGCACTTTGGCCGAGCCCAGTCTGCCACTCCGTTACGGTGGTCAGAACTGGGTCGTTTCCAGGGGACGCGACGTGGACGCAAGCACTGTGGGGTGGTCCCCCAACCTAACCTAACCTAACCTAACCTTTTTTTTTTTTTTTTTTTTTTTTTTTTTTTGAGCTGGGAAAAAATGCATTACGCATACCCTCCCATTGGGGGAATGGGGGGCTATGTGGGACTCCCCGGTCTGACCCGGTATACCCACTAAAATAACCCAGCGGCACTCCCGCCTCGTCTTGAGTGGAGGGGACTGGGAGATTGGCGCAGCCTGTACGTCCAGTCCTCCTCCGACGACCGTCCGCCTTCAAGGCGGACGCTTCACGCCCTCCCCGTTGGGGGAGGGCCGGGAATGTCCGACGAAGGTGATGACGGGTGCAATGCGGGCGTAGGCGCCCCCGCGCCTGTCGCCCGCCTGTCACCACCATGAGGAGGGAGGGGACGACGCCCTCTCCGACCTCTTCTTCGTCTGCGGAGCGGCGCAGCGAGAGGATCGTCCTCCCGCTCGCGCTCCGCCGCCTCCTTTTGCGAAATAACGTCCTCGCAAAAGGAGGCGACCTCTGCCCAGGCCTCCTCGCTCTCCAGCATGGAGCTGACCACGCCGGGGAGCGAGAGGTCCTGTCCGACCACCGCGATCAGACTGCGGCGCCGCTCTGACCAGGCTGGGCACACCTCTAGGGTGTGCTGTGCCGTGTCCCCCGGCGCACCGCAGTCATGGCACGCCGGAGTCTCCTCCCTCCCGATCCGGTGCAGGTGCGATCCAAAACAGCCATGGCCGGACAACACCTGCACCAGACGGAATGAGAGGAAACCGTGGGACCGCTCGAGCCAGCCTCGCAGGACCGGACCGAGCGCGTCCAAGGTTCGCCGGCCAAAGGTGGCGGCTGCGAGGTCCTCCGTCCAATGGAGGATGATGGCGTCCCTCGCCTCTTGCCGCACGGCCTCCCGCTCCTCCGCGACGGGGCGCTCCCCGAGCGCTTTTCGCCGCGCCGTCCACTCGTACACTCTGGCGAGCACCCATGCCTCCAACTCCCAAGGAGGGGTGCCAGCCAGAGCGCATGCCGCCGAAAAGCCCACCGAGCGGTAGGCCCTTGCCACCCTTAGTGCAATGGCCCTTTGGGGCCTGCGGATCGCCGTTGCGTTCTCCCGCCTGTGCAGGGAGTCCGCCCAGATAGGGGCCCCATATAGGGCCATGCTCCGCAGGATGCCGGCATACAGTCGCCGGCACCGCGCATTGGGCCCCCCCAGGTTCGGGAGGAGCCACGAGAGGGCGTCCGCGGCTTTCAGCAGGCGCGTTGATAGCCCGCTGAAATGCGGGCCAAATCGCCACCTGCTGTCCAGCACCAGGCCCAGATATTTCATCTGGGTCTGGACCCCGATCCTGACGCCCTCCACAACTATATGGGCATCGGGAGGGCAGCGCTGCCGAGGCCCGTGAAAGAAAACGGCCTCGGTCTTGTGCAGCGCCACCTTCAATCCCAAGCGGCGGATCCTCCCTGCAACCAAGGATCCGCCAGCTGAGGCCAGACAGGCCGCCTCCCTGTAGTTCCTCCCCCGGGCAGTGAGGAGAGTGTCATCCGCGTAACAGATGACACTCGTGCCCTGGAGGAGGGCTCCCCGCAGGAGCCAGTCGAATCCAATGTTCCACAGGGGGGGCCCCAGCACCGACCCCTGCGGAACACCGCACTCTGCGCCGTAACGCCTCACCCTGGCCGTCTTGTCCACAAGGAGGATCTCTCGATCCTCCAAGTAGCTGGCCAGGAGGCTCCTCAGGTATTGGGGCACTCCGTGATACCGGAGTGCCTCCAATATTGTCGAGTGGGGCACGGAGTTGAAGGCGTTGGCTATGTCGAATGACACCGCCAACACTCCGCCCCCCGCCTCCACCGCCTCCTTCACCTGACCCTTGAGTAGGGCCAGCGCGTCAATCGTCGAACGCCCTTGTCGAAAACCGAATTGGGCGTCCGACAGATTCGGCCCCACCCCCCGCAACAGGCTATTGAGCCGGGAGGCGACAATCCCCTCGAACAATTTACCGACCTCATCAAGCAGAACGATGGGCCGGTATGCCGAGGGGGAGTCCACCGGGCGTCCCTCCTTTCGGAGGAGGCACAGCTGCCCCTCCTTCCACAGTTTCGGGAACCTGCCAGCCGTAAAGCACGCGCTGAACAGGTCCCGAATTCTGTCCTCCATTTGGGCAGCAGCAATGGCCACCACCCGTGCAGGGACGCCGTCCGGTCCAGGAGCCGTCTTCTTCGCGCGGAGGCTGAAAACCCCCGCGTATAGCTCCTCAGCCGTCACCGGGGGGACCTCCTCCTCCGGCGGAGTCGCCCCTTGCGGAGGGTCCATCGTTGGTGGGGTGAAGTCGGTCCTGCGCGGAAACAGGGACCGGACCACCCCATCCAGCAACGCCGGCTCGAGGGTCTCCGTCAATGGGGGACCACAGGGGCGTAGTTGGTTCCGCGCCGCCTTGTATGGTCTCCCATATGGATCCCGGTCGAGCCCTGCCAGCATCTCGGCCCTCGCCGAGTCTTTGGCGGCGCCAATCGCCGACTTGAGGACCGTCCTCGCCTCTTGGTAAGAAGCGTAGAGGCGATCCTCGTTTTCCTGACTCCGGGCGCTGCGTCGTCGGCTCCGCGTGAAGGCCCTTCTGGCCGCCACGCAGGCGGCTCGGAGCCCCGCCAGTTCCTCCGTCCACCAATAGACGGCACGACGGGGAGGCGGGCGGCGAGAGCGAGGCATGCTGGCGTTGCACACCTCGGTCAGGGACCTCCTGAGCTGCACCGCTGCGGTGTCCACGTCCAGGACCTCGACGGGGGGCGACAGCCAGTCCTGGAGAAAGGCCGCCTCCTGAGCTGCCTCGCGGTCCAGGCGGGTGAGAGCCCACCGTGGGAAGGGAGATTTGCCAGAGCGGGCCTCCCTCCCCTGGGCGGAGATGTCGAACCGCACGTATCGGTGGTCCGACAAGGTCTCCACCATCTCCACCCGCCAATTCACGACGCGGGCGGCTAGCGCGGGGGTGGCAAACGTGACGTCAACCACTGACCCTCCCTGCTGCCGCACACACGTGTGGACCGCCCCCCTGTTGAGGAGGGACACACCGGATGAGGCCGCCCAAAACTCGACGGCGCGTCCTCGGACGTTGCACGAGGCAGCAGGGTTGCCCCAGGCCACCGACTTGGCGTTCAGGTCACCCAACACGACGACCTGGCGCGGCGCCGCCCTCCCTACGACTGCGGTGAGGACTTCGAGGAAATCCTCAAAGTCCGAGAGAGGGCGGTTTGGGGAGAAATAAACCCCCACCACACCTACGTCTCCCCACGCGGCGGCCACGTATCCCGGTCCTCTCTCTAAAAGCGAGAGGGGAGGGGAGTCTGTGGAAGACCGCGTCACCAGCGCCACCAAGCCGTCCCGATCGCCCAGCCAGTTGCCGGGGACCGAGTAAGGCTCGGCAACCACCGCCAAGTCCACCAACCACTCAGCCATGGTCTGCATCAGCAGATCCTGGGCTGCCCTGCAGTGATTGGTGTTCGCCTGGAGAATGCGATGATGGACCCTATCCATCGATCGACATTTCTCCCCCCTCCGCGGCCACCGCGGTTCCTGCCTCGGGAACAGACGGACGGACGGTGCTGGCAGCCGGACCCATCGGCGCTTTGCCCCTCTTAGGGGGAGGATTGCAGTTCCTCCCCTTCATGATGTGGTCCGCCGGGCGGCCACTGGCGGCACACACTGCGCAGTGCGGAGTGGCAGCCGTGCAGGAGCTGCTTTTGTGGCCCTCCTTGCCGCAGCGATAACAACTGTCCGTCCTATCGACCGTGGACGGACAGAGGGCTCGAGTGTGTCCGATACCGAAGCACCTGTAGCACCGAAGAGGCTGGTCTACAAGTGCCCGGACCGCACCCGAGCTGAATCCGACGGTAAGCCGTCCCTTGTCGAGGACGGCTTTGGCAGCGGCGACTGGGCACTCGAGGCGAATGGTGCCCATGCCACCGCGACCGGGCCTGATGTCCCGGCCGTGCACCTCTGCGACGTCACACCCCCCCATCGCTGCGACCGCAGCCACCACCTCCTCTTTGGTGACCGAGTCATCCAGGTCGGTCACCTCTATGGTCGTCGCTTTGACTGGACGGGCCACCTTGGCCGCGTCCGCGATTACCTCCTGCAGCTTCGACGCGAAGAGGTCCGCATGAGCTCTGCCCTCTGCCCCCGGGAACTCGAATATTCGAGCACCGGCTTGGGTTCGCCGGCAAGAGACTTTTCCGATCCCCAATTGAGTGGGATCGGCATTGGCACGCGCCCGCAACAAAATAGACGCGTACGTCTCGCCCCGCTCCGCAGCCTCCGCGGTGAGCGTCACCACAACGGCTGCGGTCTTTGGGGGAACGAGTTTCCCCTCTCTCTTCCCTCTCCCTTTTCCCTTTCCAGTCGCTTTCTTGGATTGTGACTGATTGGGAGGTGTGGTGGCGGGCACGGCAGGAACAGCCGTCGCGGCTTTTTTAGCCTTTTTGGCCTTGCCCTTGCCCCTCCCGGCAACCTCGGTCCACCCATGCTGGTTGGACGGGGTTGTGGAAGGGAGAAAGGCGTCCTCCCCTTGGGAGGACGGCCCAGGCTCACTCTGCCTCTTGTCCGCCGCAAGCGGCGGTCGGAGGCGTTTCTCCGGCAAGAGCCGGTCCTCGATGCCTGCTAAACAGGCTCTTGTGAAGGCCCTCTCCTCCATAACGACCTTGCGGATGATATCCTCAAGGTTGGAGGCGGGGCCCTCTGCCGCAGGTCTTCCCTCAGGTTCCGCTTGCTCTGGCCGAGCCGTGGCTTCAGCCAGCTTCTGATGAAGCTGGCTGACCTCCGATTGCAGGCGATCGGCTTTCGCCTGCAGTTGCCGCGTTTCCTCGCTCGCCTTGCGCTGGACCATCTCTCTGATGATGCCACGCATGCTCGCGGCCCTGCATTTAAGGGCCTTTTGGAAGGTCCCTTTTAGGTTCGAGGATTTAGAGGCGATCTCCACTATCTCCTCCTCGTCCTCCTCAGCCATCCGCTCCAGCTCGGCCAGCGAGTGGTCCGCGTACAGAACGCGGGACGCGCCGTACCCGGACTTGGCCCGGGCAGCGCGCGCCCGATTCTCTTTAGCAGCAACCCGCTCCTCCAGGTCTTTTTGGTGCTGTTCCCGCCGAGCTAAGTCCAACTGTCGTTGGGCGTCCGCGAGACCCACGACGTGGGTGTCCGCGGCTGTCGCTGGCTTTTTGGCCTTTGACCGCCCCGCCGAGCCCGAGGAGCCCTCTGACCCATTCCTTAGGAATGCCCGCTTCCGCGACTGTGAGTCGCCACCGTCCGAAACGCCAGCCATGGACTCTTTGTCAGAGTCCGACAGCGAGTCCATGTCCAAGGGACAACCAAAGAAGCTAGCTGCAGACGGCGCGCGGCTAGCCTCTGACGCCGAAGCGTCGGACTGGCCCTGAGAAGGGCCTTTTGGTTGGCCCTGAGAAGGGCCTTTGGGTTGGCCCTGAGAAGGGCCTTTGGGTTGGCCCTGAGAAGGGCCTTTAGGTTTTAAAAATCGCCCGAAGGCATCCCGCGTGGGTTTGGGCATAGCCTCCGCAGATTCGTACGCTCAAGTCAAGATAAAATTCGCTACGAAAGCACAGTGCACTTTGGCCGAGCCCAGTCTGCCACTCCGTTACGGTGGTCAGAACTGGGTCGTTTCCAGGGGACGCGACGTGGACGCAAGCACTGTGGGGTGGTCCCCCAACCTAACCTAACCTAACCTAACCTAACCTAACCTTTTTTTTTTTTTTTTTTTTTTTTTTTTTTTTTTTTTTTTTTTTGCGCTGGGAAAAAATGCATTACGCATACCCTCCCATTGGGGGAATGGGGGGCTATGTGGGACTCCCCGGTCTGACCCGGTATACCCACTAAAACAACCCAGCGGCACTCCCGCCTCGTCTTGAGTGGAGGGGACTGGGAGATTGGCGCAGCCTGTACGTCCAGTCCTCCTCCGACGACCGTCCGCCTTTAAGGCAGACGCTTCACGCCCTCCCCGTGGGGGGAGGGCCGGGAATGACCGACGAAGGTGATGACGGGTGCAATGCGGGCGGAGGCGCCCCCGCGCCTGTCGCCCGCCTGTCACCACCACGAGGAGGGAGGAGACGACGCCCTCTCCGACCTCTTCTTCGTCTGCGGAGCGGCGCAGCGAGAGGATCGTCCTCCCGCTCGCGCTCCGCCGCCTCCTTTTGCGAAATAACGTCCTCGCAAAAGGAGGCGACCTCTGCCCAGGCCTCCTCGCTCTCCAGCATGGAGCTGACCACGCCGGGGAGCGAGAGGTCCTGCCCGACCACCGCGATCAGACTGCGGCGCAGCTCTGACCAGGCTGGGCACACCTCTAGGGTGTGCTGTGCCGTGTCCTCCGGCGCACCGCAGTCATGGCACGCCGGAGTCTCCTCCCTCCCGATCCGGTGCAGGTGCGATCCAAAACAGCCATGGCCGGACAACACCTGCACCAGACGGAATGAGAGGAAGCCGTGTGACCGCTCGAGCCAGCCTCGCAGGACCGGACCGAGCGCGTCCAAGGTTCGCCGGCCAAAGGTGGCGGCTGCGAGGTCCTCCGTCCAATGGAGGACGATGGCGTCCCTCGCCTCTTGCCGCACGGCCTCCCGCTCCTCCGCGACGGGGCGCTCCCCGAGCGCTTTACGCCGCGCCGTCCACTCGTACACTCTGGCGAGCACCCATGCCTCCAACTCCCAAGGAGGGGTGCCAGCCAGAGCGCATGCCGCCGAAAAGCCCACCGAGCGGTAGGCCCTTGCCACCCTTAGTGCAATGGCCCTTTGGGGCCTGCGGATCGCCGTTGCGTTCTCCCGCCTGTGCAGGGAGTCCGCCCAGATAGGGGCCCCATATAGGGCCATGCTCCGCAGGATGCCGGCATACATTCGCCGGCACTGCGCGTTGGGCCCCCCCAGGTTCGGGAGGAGCCACGAGAGGGCGTCCGCGGCTTTCAGCAGGCGCGTTGACAGCCCGCTGAAATGCGGGCCAAATCGCCACCTGCTGTCCAGCACCAGGCCCAGATATTTCATCTGGGTCTGGACCCCGATCCTGACGCCCTTCACAACGATGTGGGCGTCGAGAGGGCAGCGCTGCCGAGGCCCGTGAAAGAAAACGGCCTCGGTCTTGTGCAGCGCCACCTTCAGTCCCAAGCGGCGGATCCTCCCTGCAACCAAGGATCCGCCAGCCGAGGCCAGACAGGCCGCCTCCCTGAAGCTCCTCCCCCGGGCAGCGAGGAGAGTGTCATCCGCGTAACAAATGACGCTCGTGCCCTGGAGGAGGGCTCCCCGCAAGAGCCAGTCGAAACCTATGTTCCACAGGGGCGGCCCCAGCACCGACCCCTGCGGAACACCGCACTCTGCGCCGTGACGCCTCACCCTGGCCGTCTTGTCCACAAGGAGGATCTCTCGATCCTCCAAGTAGCTGGCCAGGAGGCTCCTCAAGTATTGAGGCACTCCGTGATACCGAAGTGCCTCCAATATTGTCGAGTGGGGCACGGAGTTGAAGGCGTTGGCTATGTCGAATGACACCGCCAACACTCCGCCCCCCGCCTCCACTGCCTCCTTCACCTGACCCTTGAGAAGGGCCAGCGCGTCAATCGTCGAACGCCCTTGTCGAAAACCGAATTGGGCGTCCGACAGATTCGGCCCCACCCCCCGCAACAGGCTATTGAGCCGGGAGGCGACAATCCCCTCGAACAATTTACCGACCTCATCAAGCAGAACGATGGGCCGGTATGCCGAGGGGGAGTCCACCGGGCGTCCCTCCTTTTGGAGGAGGCACAGCTGCCCCTCCTTCCACAGTTTCGGGAACCTGCCAGCCGTAAAGCACGCGCTGAACAGGTCCCGAATTCTGTCCTCCATTTGGGCGGCAGCAATAGCCACCACCCGTGCAGGGACGCCGTCCGGTCCAGGAGCCGTCTTCTTCGCGCGGAGGCTGAGAACCCCCGCGTATAGCTCCTCAGCCGTCACCGGGGGGACCTCCTCCTCCGGCGGAGTCGCCCCTTGCGGAGGGTCCATTGTTGGTGGGGTGAAGTCGGTCCTGCGCGGAAACAGGGACCGGACCACCCCATCCAGCAACGCCGGCTCGAGGGTCTCCGTCAATGGGGGACCACAGGGGCGTAGTTGGTTCCGCGCCGCCTTGTATGGTCTCCCATATGGATCCCGGTCGAGCCCTGCCAGCATCTCGGCCCTCGCCGAGTCCTTGGCGGCGCCAATCGCCGACTTGAGGACCGTCCTCGCCTCTTGGTAAGAAGCGTAGAGGCGGTCCTCGTTTTCCTGACTCCGGGCGCTGCGTCGTCGGCTCCGCGTGAAGGCCCTTCTGGCCGCCACGCAGGCGGCTCGGAGCCCCGCCAGTTCCTCCGTCCACCAATAGACGGCACGACGGGGAGGCGGGCGGCGAGAGCGAGGCATGCTGGCGTTGCACACCTCGGTCAGGGACCTCCTGAGCTGCACCGCTGCGGTGTCCACGTCCAGGACCTCGACGGGGGGCGACAGCCAGTCCTGGAGAAAGGCCGCCTCCTGAGCTGCCTCGCGGTCCAGGCGGGTGAGAGCCCACCGTGGGAAGGGAGATTTGCCAGGGCGGGCCACCCTCCCCTGGGCGGAGATGTCGAACCGCACGTATCGGTGGTCCGACAAGGTCTCCACCATCTCCACCCGCCAATTCACGACGCGGGCGGCTAGCGCGGGGGTGGCAAACGTGACGTCAACCACCGACCCTCCCTGCTGCCGCACACACGTGTGGACCGCCCCCCTGTTGAGGAGGGACACGCCGGATGAGGCCGCCCAAAATTCGACGGCGCGTCCTCGGACGTTGCACGAGGCAGCAGGGTTGCCCCAGGCCACCAACTTGGCGTTCAGGTCACCCAACACGACGACCTGGCGCGGCGCCGCCCTCCCTACGACTGCGGTGAGGACTTCGAGGAAATCCTCAAAGTCCGAGAGAGGGCGGTTTGGGGAGAAATAAACCCCCACCACACCTACGTCTCCCCACGCGGCGGCCACGTATCCCGGTCCTCTCTCTAAAAGCGAGAGGGGAGGGGAGTCTGTGGAAGACCGCGTCGCCAACGCCACCAAGCCGTCCCGATCGCCCAGCCAGTGGCCGGGGACCGAGTAAGGCTCAGCAACCACCGCCAAGTCCACCAACCACTCAGCCATGGTCTGCATCAGCAGATCCTGGGCTGCCCTGCAGTGGTTGGTGTTCGCCTGGAGAATGCGATGATGGACCCTATCCATCGATCGACATTTCTCCCCCCTCCGCGGCCACCGCGGTTCCTGCCTCGGGAACAGACGGACGGACGGTGCTGGCAGCCGGACCGATCGGCGCTTTGCCCCTCTTAGGGGGAGGATTGCAGTTCCTCCCCTTCATGACGTGGTCCGCCGGGCGGCCACTGGCGGCACACACTGCGCAGTGCGGAGTGGCAGCCGTGCAGGAGCTGCTTTTGTGGCCCTCCTTGCCGCAGCGATAGCAGCTGTCCGTCCTATCGACCGTGGACGGACAGAGGGCTCGAGTGTGTCCGATACCGAAGCACCTGTAGCACCGAAGAGGCTGGTCTACAAGTGCCCGGACTGCACCCGAGCTGAAGCCGACGGTAAGCCGTCCCTTATCGAGGACGGCTTTGGCAGCGGCGACTGGGCACTCGATTCGAATGGTGCCCATGCCACCGCGACCGGGCCTAATGTCCCGGCCGTGCACCTCTGCGACGTCACACCCCCCTATCGCTGCGACCGCCGCCACCACCTCCTCTTTGGTGACCGAGTCATCCAGGTCGGTCACCTCTATGGTCGTCGCTTTGACTGGACGGGCCACCTTGGCCGCGTCTGCGATGACCTCCTGCAGCTTCGACGCGAAGAGGTCCGCATGAGCTCTGCCCTCTGCCCCCGGGAACTCGAAAATTCGAGCACCGGCTTGGGTTCGCCGGCAAGAGACTTTGCCGATCCCCAGTTGAGTGGGATCGGCATTGGCACGCGCCCGCAACAAAATGGACGCGTACGTCTCGCCCCGCTCCGCAGCCTCCGCGGTGAGCGTCACCACAACGGCTGCGGTCTTTGGGGGAACGAGTTTCCCCTCTCTCTTCCCTCTCCCTTTTCCCTTTCCAGTCGCTTTCTTGGGTTGCGACTGATTGGGAGGTGTGGTGGCGGGCACGGCAAGGACGGCCGTCGCGGCTTTTTTGGCCTTTTTGGCCTTGCCCTTGCCCCTCCCGGCAACCTCGGTCCACCCATGCTGGTTGGACGGGGTTGTGGACGGTAGAAAGGCGTCTTCCCCCTGGGAGGACGGCCCCGGCTCACTTTGCCTCTTGTCCGCCGCAAGCGGCGGTCGGAGGCGTTTCTCCGGCAAGAGCCGGTCCTCGATGCCTGCTAAGCAGGCTCGTGTGAAGGCCCTCTCCTCCATGACGACCTTTCGGATGACATCCTCAAGGTTGGAGGCGGGGCCCTCTGCCGCAGGTCTTCTTTCAGGTTCCGCTGAGTCTGGCCGAGCCGTGGCTTCAGCCAGCTTCTGATGTAGCTGGCTGACCTCCGATTGCAGGCGATCGACTTTCGCCTGCAGTTGCCGCGTTTCGTCGCTCGCCTTCCGCTGGACCATCTCTTTGACGATGCCACGCATGCTCGCGGCCCTACATTTAAGGGCCTTTTGGGAGGTCCCTTTTAGGTTCGAGGATTTAGAGGCGATCTCCACTATCTCCTCCTCGTCCTCCTCAGCCATCCGCTCCAGCTCAGCCAGCGAGTGGTCCGCGTACAGAACGCGGGACGCGCCGTACCCGGACTTGGCCCGGGCAGCGCGCGCCCGATTCTCTTTAGCAGCAACCCGCTCCTCCAGGTCTTTTTGGTGCTGTTCCCGCCGAGCTAAGTCCAACTGTCGTTGGGCGTCCGCGAGACCCACGACGTGGGTGTCCGCGGCTGTCGCTGGCTTTTTGGCCTTTGACCGCCCCGCCGAGCCCGAGGAGCCCTCTGACCCATTCCTTAGGAATGCCCGCTTCCGCGACTGTGAGTCGCCACCGTCCGAAACTCCAGCCATGGACTCTTTGTCTGAGTCCGACAGCGAGTCCATGTCCAAGGGACAACCAAAGAAGCTAGCTGCAGACGGCGCGCGGCTAGCCTCTGACGCCGAAGCGTCGGACTGGCCCTGATAAGGGCCTTTCGGTTGGCCCTGAGAAGGGCCTTTGGGTTGGCCCTGAGAAGGGCCTTTGGGTTGGCCCTGAGAAGGGCCTTTGGCTTGGCCCTGAGAAGGGCCTTTGGGTTGGCCCTGAGAAGGGCCTTTAGGTGTTAAAAATCGCCCGAAGGCATCCCGCGTGGGTTTGGGCATAGCCTCCGCAGATTCGTACGCTCAAGTCAAGATAAAATTCGCTACGAAAGCACAGTGCACTTTGGCCGAGCCCAGTCTGCCACTCCGTTACGGTGGTCAGAACTGGGTCGTTTCCAGGGGACGCGACGTGGACGCAAGCACTGTGGGGTGGTCCCCCAACCTAACCTAACCTAACCTAACCTAACCTAACCTAACCAGTCAGCCGGCACCCCCCGTCGTGAGTAGATCATTTTTAAGACGCTCCGCAGTCCAAAAATACGAGAAAACGGTTTTTTCCTGCAAAAGTACTAGTGCGATATATCGTTAGAACCGCGCTGCGAAGACGCATGTGATTGTGAAAAGAAAAGTGGAAAAAGTGGAAAATTGTGCAACTTATTGGCGAAAAACCAACTCGAAAAAACTTCCGAGCTCAACGCTGCTCGTTTTTGAGTGGGAGCTCGAAAATCGGCGTATGCAGCCTGGTGCGGCTCGACGAACCCTTTAATCTGACACCAATTTCGGATTTTTCCGAAGGGGGGTCACGGAGATATTAGCGAAAAACTCAAGACCGCGTGGAACGTGGTTGGAGTTCCAGAAGGTTTTTATCATATCTTGTAGCAGATCCAGGAAGCGGTGCCGACAAGGAGCCGGGAGCCGTCTTCAAAATTTAAATTATAATAAGAAATCACCAAGATATACAGGTCGGAAGTTTATTCATTTTTTCAAAAAATTTTAGAAGCGAAACCAAAGCGCAAACATATAGTTTTTATTATTTTATAAAATAGTTCTCCATCACCTGTATACCCATTTTTAATTTAGTCTAGATTTGATGAGTAGTTTTTAAGATATTGTGCTCTAAAGTTTTAAAAAATCTGGGGGTTGGTTATTTTCAACCCCACAAACTTAAATTTTTTTTTAATACATGCTTATGGTGTCCTTCCTTAGAAGTAATAAATTTGTTCAGTTAAATACATCTGCCTTGTGATAAAAAGTGACTTTTAAGACTCTAAATTGACGTTGTTGTTTTTAAAAAACCTAAACAAACCCCCTCAGGGTTAAATAAAAAATCTATCTTTAGTACCACCGAAAGGGAAAAACTGTGCTCTATCCAGTGGTATATAAAAAAATTACCCGAATTGAATATTTACACAGATAACATAAAAGTAAAATTCAAGTACCCAGACTGTGAAACATTAAACCACCCCTAGGGCATAAACCAGCTTTTTAAAACCATTTAAAAAATCATTATAGATTAGAGTAGGTTCTGTTTATAAATTATACCTTTTAACCAAAATTTTAAATTGAATATCTGCAGTACAAATAGGAAAAACCCGTGTAAAATACTTTCTGTAAATTAAATTCATATTTTAAGGGTTGAAAAGGAGAAATTCACCCAAAATTTTCTCTGGATAGTATTAGAATATACCAGACCTATATAATAGCCGATTTTCAGATTTTTGGGTGCAGGGGAATTTCAGAACCACTCACTTTGCGGTTGAGAAACCACAACCCTCATCTTTGCGGCCATCCCTTACGCAAACCCCTTATCCAAAAGGTCTGAAACCGAAACGGCAGAAAGGAGCAGTTCTCCTTCTTTCAGGAGACACCAAATAAACCCGCGCGTCTCGAAAGAAAGAAGAGTTTCAACCCTGGAAGGCCAATAACTGCATAAGAGAAACTGCACAGTTTACTTTGTCGTATCCTACTTTTTCGCCATCTCGGAACCGAACCCGGGACTTTTGTAATCTTTAAAACGGGCATAACTCGGGAACGGTGCGTCGTAGCCCACTTTTGACGATTCCCTAATATTCTTGTACTGTACAAGAATATTTGAAACACTCCCAGTGCCACCCTCTATCGATTCCCCCCCCTTACATAAATAATTAAATATTTTATTGACTCCCCCTCCACACAATCACCCTCTGTGGCCCTCAGCCTAACAAACATCGCGTAAGTTCTAAAGGACCCCTTCTAAATTTAACTAATTAATTGAGATCTAATTAATTTGCCCCCTTAGAACCCCCTTTAAATTAATGTTAATAAAAATTCAATTCCGTTGCCCCCTCTTAATTATTATTTAAAATTAGACTCCCCCTTTTAACTCATTAATAGGTTAAATCCTAGTCTATTGTCGTTTATGTTATCATATTTTATTCGTCTTATTTAATTAAATAATTTTATTATATTGCCCCCTCTTAAATTTCTATTTTTATTCGCCCTCCAGACTCCCCTAAATTTACTTATTAATTAAATTCTAGTTTATTGCCCCCCTTAATATTATTTAAACTTAGCCCCCCTTTAAATTATTACTTAATTGAACTTTAGCTTTAATTGCCCCCTCTATTATCTAAAATTAGTCCCCCCTTTAATTTATTTACTTTATCAAAACTTATTTAATTGCTCCCTTTTAATTATTATCTCAAATTTGGACCCCCCCTTTTTAATTTATTTATTAACATAATCTTAGTTTAGTGTCCAAATTTTTAATAATTAAATTGCCTAGACCCCCCCTTAAATATATTTATTTAAATAGAATTGTAGATTAATTTCCCCCTCTCTATTAAAAGTTTTACTTGCCCCTTAGACCCCCTCTCTTATTTATTTGCTTAAATAAAATTCTAGTATTGCCCCCCTACAAAATTAATTATAATTTCAAAATTAATTAACACTAACATAATTTGTCTTATTTTTAATATATTTAAAGTAAATTAACTTTTTAAAATAAATAATTAAATAGTCTATTCTTATACGCCCCCCAAAAAACTTTTAAAATCAAAATATCTCGGAAACGGCTGGGATTATCAAAATTTTGACTGAATTTTCCACCCCCCTTAGTATCCCCCCTCCCAGTCTGTACCTAGATTCAGATAAGACCCCTAGACCCCCCATTTTTGACCCCCTTGGCTTGACCCCAAAATTTAGAAAAATATTATTTTATAGAAATTATTTATATATATCCTATATATCTATACCCTCGTTACTTCCCCCACTTATCCTCAGCCCCCCAGCGCGACCCCACCCCCACCCAGTGCCCTAACTTTGGACCTAGAGGTCGCAGACCCACCAAGTTTGGGATTGTTGGAACCGGGAGGAGTGGGCCTATACATTGCCAACAGAATTAAAGAATTTTATTTAATTTTATTTTATTTTAACTATTTATTTTATTTTATTTATTTAATTTTTACCACATTTTATATCACTGGGTAGTGTTTCGAAATACGCGTCCGTAAATTAGGGAAAATAATTTTAATTTATTAGACAGGTTTCAGGAGTTTCAGAATAAGAAATTTTTCGGCTAAAACCCACACCAAGCGTTAGAGCTCGCCGAGCCCAATCAGGAGACCCCAGACACGGCAGTTTTCGGACGGGTGGTTCGGGAGAAATCTGAGGTAACTGGATTCTGGCCGCCATCTTGGATCGGTAACCAGAAACTTGGATCGTGACTTCTCCGAAACCCCTTGGGCTAGGATGGTCGTGTTTGGGTTCAATCGGAAGGGCTTGGAGGGACCTATCTCTAGGTGTTGATAAAACGACTCTACGTAGAGTAAAAAAAAAAAAAAAAAAAAACATTCTTGACAAATTGTTTGACCCTTAAATCGGTTCCTGAATTTTCAGAAACCCCTTAAAAAACCTTATTGACACAGAAATCAGGTAGAGCAGGGCTCTACAAATATTTACTTGAATTTAATTATATACACTCTGACACTGACCCCCCTATACAGGGCCAGACAGATTTTTATACACCAGACAACTCTCCCCGCCACAACCGCAACACACATTACTCTCTAACACAAACACACCATGTTCCACACACCGACAACATCTGGCGCTGCCAGAAAACCCACCACTCCCAGCTCCGCTACCTCACCTTCGACAGAGTTGGACGCTGCTCGAACCTTTGTAAAAAGACCGGCAGCAAAAAGGAGGTCGCTCGAAAATATGGAAGCCTATAAAAAGGTGCAGCATAGTTATGCTCAGATATCGACCGAAAAATTACTCCAGTTAGCGATGAGGATTTTTGAAGAAATACCATCAAAGGTATACCCTCAAATGAAGCGGGATATCAAGACCTACCTGGAGTCAGAACCCGACAAAGGTATCCGCGCACTCTTCGAGGTAAGTATGCGAATAAAGAACCTGGAAATAGCAGCGTCCAAAACTACTCATACAGTTGTTGAACCTTCTGTCACTACTGACAAACAAGAAGAAAAACTGTTGGCGAGACTGGAAGTGGTGGAGAATACACTCATCACACGCCTGGATGAAATGGAAGCCGACCTTGTGCGCCAAATAGAGCAGCTGGGCAGGGATAACGACGATCGAGGCTCTGACATCCTCGACAAGTTGCATGACAAACTCGAGGGGGCCAGGGTCGCGATCGGCGAAACGACTGAGGGGATCGTGGGACGCATGCAGGCAAAAATACACGATCAGGTTGGCACTGTCGCCTTAGACGTCACCGAAGCCAACACGCGACTAAGCGAAATGGCAAGGCAGACAACTGAAAACAACCCGGTCCCCAAGACGTATGCCAGCGCCGCAGCAGCCAAGCCCGGGCGTCGACCGGCTCTTCACTCGATGGCGGTGACCTGCGAAGGCAGTCTCGAGACTGCAGACGAGGTACTCGCGAGAGTGAAGAAGGCGGTCGATGCCAGGGTTACTGGCCTTAAAGTGAACAAGGTGAGGAAGGCCAAAAACCAAACTGTTATACTGGGCTGCGACACGGAACAGGAACTGCAAAGGGTAAAGGAGAGACTGGAAAGCCGTGGTGTCGGGTTGACTGTAGCGCCCATCAGAAACAAAGACCCACTCGTCGTCCTAAAGGACGTCAACATGGACAGCGACGACGAAGGAATAATTAAGGCCCTTCAGGCACAAAACACTGACATTCTCATGGGCCTATCAGAAGAGGAGACCGACTTCACGGTCAAGTACAGAAAGAGGACCAGAAACCCGAAGACCTCGCACGTTGTCTTACAAGTAAGACCAAAGATGTGGCAGAGGATGACGGAGGCTGGAGCCCTTTATCTGGACCTGCAAAGGGTAAGGGTAGAGGACCAGTCTCCGCTCATACAATGCACAAAATGCCTCGTATTTGGACACGGCCGCAAATTCTGCACCGAGAGTGTGGACAAATGTAGTCACTGTGGAGGTCCGCACCTGCGCGAGAAGTGCGCCGACTTTACCGCGGGACATGAGCCGCAGTGCTGCAATTGTCTGCACTCTAGGTTGCAGAAAACGGACCACAACGCTTTTAGCGTAGAGTGCCCAACCCGGAAAAAGTGGGACTACCTGGCTCGAGCAAATACAGCGTACATATGACTCACACACAGTAAAACACACACACAAGACACACAAACACACATACATACACATACACATGATATAAAAAATATATAGTGAATATATATGAATATATCAAAACATGCACATAAACATCGGACACGCACACAAATAAAATATTAAAACAGATTAAGAAAGAACCTGCACCAAGAAATGCAATAAGTATATATATTATTCGAATATATATATAATATTGGCAAAACAATATTAGTAAGGATAAAGTAAATAAAAGAAAATCAAAACAAACACAGAGTCATAATGAAACTATCCCAGAAATAAAAATAGTACCATAAAATCATCTTAGGTAGAACAAATAACGGAAGGTACCATAATATCGAATGTAAGAAGATATTGTTGAATAGAGTAAGAAAACTGTTAATGTTAAAATGATCTTAGAGTAAGAATAAAATATTGTTAATAGTATAAGATAGTATGTAAATAGAATAAGCACTAGACATAATAACATAAAAATGTATAAGGTAAATAGACTTAAGAAATGTTCTAGTTATACTATATTATAAAGTTATTATGCATAAGGTTATAATAATATTGTAATGGAAATAAACATGCAGTAACACTTTGGTCAAAATAAAGATACATAAAAAGTAAAAATTATTCCCCAAAGAAACAACAAACTACATATATAGACAGTTTAGTTAGAGAAACGGGAGTCCCACCCGGATAAGTAAAAAAGATGACGAATGAAAGAAAGACAAAGTATGAGGCATATAAGTGCGAGAGGCATAAAAGAAGGAATTAGAATGAATGTGGTATTTAGAATAGTAAGGTCCCGGCGTGCCTATGGCTGGGGAAAGGCAGAAAAAAAAAAAAAAAAAAAAAAAAAAAAAAAAAAAAAAAAAAAAAAAAAAAACCTAACCTAACCTAACCTTTTTTTTTTTTTTTTTGGTGACGGGTTGGAAAATCCTCATGGAGTCCCTCCGCCCTGGGGGAAGGGCGAAGGGGACTGTCAGACTCTTACTGACTAAAAACCAACCCGTGTTCCTCATGTACCCGTGTGTCGGAGGGGCGGGTATCGCCGAAGCATTCGTCGCTACCCCCCGACGGGTATTGGCCCGCCAGATGGTCAGGCGGGCCCCGTCACCCACTGCGGCCGTCACCCCGGCCGCAGGACTCCACTATGAGGCGCGCGCGGAACAACACGCCGCCGCCTCGAGGCCTGCTGCTGATCGGACGACAAGACGCCCCGAGTCTGCCGTCCGCAGGCCGCGCCCTACGGTGGCCGGAAGTCGGCCACCCTACGACGCCCAGTGCGTCTGCTGCGGGAGGGGAGAGAGGAGGCAGCCTCTCTCTCCCTCTCCGCCGCCTCCTTTGCGAGCATCACGGCCTCGCAAAAGGTGGCGACGGCACTCCACCCAGACTCGCTCCCGACCATGGTAGACACAACAGCCGGAAGCGAGAGGTTTCCCGCAACACCTACGGCCGCGACCAAGTCACGGCGCTGCTCGGCCCAAGCTGGGCACTCCGCCAACGTATGCAGCGCCGTATCGTCGCGGCAATCACCACAATGGTGGCACTGGGACGTCGGCTCCCGGCCTATGCGACACAGGTACTTCCCAAAGCACCCGTGTCCGGTAAGCACCTGCGTCAGCCGGAAGCCGAGGGCGCCGTGGCTCCTATTGAGCCACTCCTCTAGAACGGGCCTTACCGCCGCTACAGCGGCGTGCCCCGCCGTGGGTTGCGCTAAGCGCGTCCGCCACTCCGCCACTAGGACCTGGCGGAGCTCTGCCCTGCGTGCCTCAACCTGTCGAGGCACCAGGCGCTCGCCCCGCTGGACCGCCTCCGCGCGCCACCAATAGAGCGACGCGTGGAGCTTTGCGTCGAGGTCCCAGGGCGGGGATCCGGCTAGGATGCTCGCTGCCTCAAAGGAGATCGTACGGTATCCCCTCACGATCCTGACGGCCATCGCGCGCTGCGGCCTTCGCAGCGCGGCGACGTTGCTGCGGGCCGTCAGGGCGTCCGCCCACACTGGCGCGGCGTATAGCGCCATCGACCGTACGACCCCCATGTAGAGCATCCGACATGAGGAGTTGGGCCCCCCCAGGTTGGGCAGCAAGCGCGAGAGCGCAGAAGCGGCGCCCAACAACCGGGGGGCGAGCCGTGTAAAGTGCGGCCCGAAACTCCACCGACTGTCGAGGACGAGTCCAAGGTACTTCATCGTCGACTCGACAGCGATGGAGACCCCTCCTACTATGATGCTGGACCCCGGAGGCGGCTTCATCCTCGGCCCATGAAAACACAGGGCCTCAGACTTGTGCAATGCCACCTCTAAGCCCAGCCGCCGGATCCTACCCACGACGTGCGCGACACCAGCAGTCGCGCGTATGACCGCCTGCCGGTACGACTTCCCACGCGCTGTAACTAGCGTATCGTCGGCGTAACAAATGACGCCGACGCCGTGGAGAAGCGCACCGCGCAGAGCCCAGTCGTACCCTACGTTCCACAGGGTCGGCCCCAACACCGAACCCTGCGGAACGCCGCACGACGTCTCTCGCCGACCCCATCCTTCTCGACCCGGGTACACCACCGATCTTTCCGACAAATAGGCCCCGACAATGCGTTGGAGGTAGCGCGGCACCCCGTGGTACCGGAGTGCCTCTCGGATGGTACTCCAGGGCAAGGTGTTGAAAGCGTTGGCGATGTCGAGCGACACCGCCAGGACCACCTCACCCCGGGCGACTGCCTCCTCCGCGAGGACCCTCACGCGCATGATCGCATCCGTCGTGGAGCGCCCCTGGCGGAAACCAAATTGGTTGTCCGCCAAATCCGGACCCACCCTGGTCATGTGCCGGACGAGGCGATTGGCGATGATTCGCTCAAAGATCTTACACACCTCGTCCAGCAACACGATTGGCCTGTACGCAGATGGTGAGTCTGCGGGGCGCCCCTCCTTCTTGAGCAGGACCAGCTTTCCGGTCTTCCACCGGCTTGGAAACTGGCCCCGCTCCAAACATGCGCTCAAGAGGTCCACTAGTCGGGGCCCGAGAGCCTTCATGGCCAGGACCCATGCACGGCCTGGAATGCCGTCGGGCCCTGGGGCGGTGTTCCTGATGCGAGCCACCGCCACTCTCAACTCTACCCGGGTCACTTCGGGCACGTCGTCGTCTATGTCGTCTTCCGCGTCGGGCACATTGCGAGGCGGAACCATAGCCGGTGGTGTGTGCTCTGGTCTCGACGGAAACAACGCACACACCACCTCCTCAAGCAGCTGTGGCTGGAGACTCCGGGACAATGGGGGAGCCCATTGGCGCAGCTTGCCCCGTACCATAAGGTAGGGGCGTCCCCACGGATCTCGGTCCAGAGTCTCCAGCAGCTCTTCGTTGGCCTGGGCCTTTGCCCGGCCAATGGCCAGCTGGAGGGCGCTCTTCGCCTCTCTATAGCGATCGTATAGTTCCGCCTCTTCCTGTTCGGCCGCCACTGTAAAGGGGCGGCGGCGACGTCTTCTTCTTCGGCACCTCGCATACTGGCGTCGCTCCTGCACACAAGCAATGCGCAACTGCGCAATCGACTGCGACCACCAGTACACTTGGCGCCTGGATGGTAACGGCTGGACTCGGGGCATGCCAGCGTCACAGATGTGCGACATGCTCTCCCGGAACCACTCCGCCTCCTCGTCGATGTCGGTTGGCCTGCTTGGAGAGTCCAACCAGGCCTTGACGATAGAGGCCTCCAGGAGAGCCTCCCTGTCCAGCCGCTTCAGTGCCCAACGCGGGCCGTCTCCAACGCCCACCGGGGCCGCTTGGACCGGCCCAACCGAGGTCTGGGCGGAGACGCTGAATCGAATGTATCGATGATCGGACAGCGTCTCCACCTCCTCCAGGACGTGCCAGTCCTGGACAGTGCGCGCGAGAGCGGGGCTAGCGAACGACAGGTCCACTATAGACCCACCCCACTGCCGCACGCACGTCTGCACGGATCCCCGGTTCAGGAGAAGCAGGCCCTGCTCGACCGCCCACTCCTCCACCAACTCTCCCCGCGCATTCGTAGCCGGAGAACCCCAAGCCGTAGATTTGGCATTGAAGTCCCCCAGGACGATCACGGGAAGAGGACGGCTACGACTGACGACTGTGCCCAACTCCAATATTATCTCCTCCATGTCGGCGAGAGAAAGGCTGGGGGCGAAGTACGCCCCCACGATCATGACGTTACCCCAAATTGCCGCGACATAGCCCCGCCCTCGGGTGACGGTCTCGAAGGGAAGGGTGTCGGCGGCAGACCTCATAATCAGTGCCACCGAGCGGTTCGTGTCGCACACCCAGTCATCCCTGGGTGGCACAAAATACGGCTCGGCGACAACTGCCACATCGATCGACCACTGCGCCATGCTCTGGAGCAAGAGATCCTGAGCCCTGGCGCAGTGGTTTATGTTGGCTTGGAGGAGACGACGTAGGGCCATTATTGTGTGTCCATGGCCGTTGTCTCCTCCCCAGCCCTCGGCGGATGTTCTGCCGCAACCAGCGGGTGAACTGGCTGCGAGGAGCTGGTTGCCTTCTTAGTGACGTCCGTGATACCGGCCGGCGGATGAGCCGGCTGTCTCCTGGCATTCTTCTTCTTGGGGCTGGCGCAGGCCTTTGACCCGGTCGTATGGTCGGCTGGCTTGCCAGATGCCGCACAGATGACGCAGTGCGGCGTGGCAGTGCAAGTGCCAGCCTTGTGACCGGGCTGACCACAGCGGAAGCACATTTGGCTGCGGTCCACCCCAGCGGTGCACCGTGCCCCCGCATGTCCTCCTTCCAAGCAGCGGTAGCACCGATAGGGCCTGGGCGCTAGGAGCGCGACCTGCGCCGAGACCCATCCCACCAGAAGCCGTTTGTTGTTGATCTTGTTGGCCGCCGCTACCGCCGAAGGCCCACCTCCCGCCTGAGGTGCTCGCGGCGGAAGTTGGCCATCTCCGCCTTTATCTCCTCGTGCTCCTTGCGGAGCTCCGCCATTTGTGCTGCGAGCTTTGCGTTCTGGGCCCGCAGCAGCGCCGTCTCTTCCGTCGTGGTGCGGGTCAAGAGCACCTGAGCACTTCCCAGAATGGAGGCCGTGGCCTCTTTCAGTGCCTTCTGGCTGCAGCCGCTAAGGCCCTTCGAGACCTTGCTCACCCTTTTAATTACCGCAACCGCGTCAGCCATTCTTTGTTGTAAGTCAGAGGCAGGTAGCTCTTCTGACTCGCCTCCTATATCAGAGACGGCAGACGACGACTCCGACTGGCGAGTGACTCTCCCTTCCGTCACCCTTTTCGTCAGAGCCGCAATCTGCCGCTCGTCCTCCTCGAGTTTTTCAGTGAGTGCTGCGGCCTTCATTGCAGCCGCAGCCTCACGCCTGGATAGGCCGATACCGGCATATTTGCCGGTAGTAGCTGGCCTACCTCTCCCTCCTTTTTTGGCACCGACCTTGGGGGGGGGCGGCATCGTTGTATCGCTCAGGGCCGAGTCCGACCCTGAGTCTGCATCCTTTTTCGAGCGTTTGCGTAAAGATTTTGTTTTAACGCTCCCCGCGCTCGCCACGCTCATAAGGCTTGACGCGCTGTCGGAACCCGACAGCACGCCCATCCGCTCAATTAGTACCAGAGGTACTTTTTCGCCTACTACTTCGTCATTTTTGTTTTTGTTTATAAAATTATCCATGTAATTCCCACGAGTGTAAAGCAAATAATCGTCAACACCGGGCAGAGGCTTAATTACCCGGGTAAGCCTACATACTGCTGGGGGCGGCAGGTACCAGCAGGTGGGAGCGCTAACGACCGTACCCCCTACGGCCATTCATCCCCTCGCCGCGCTCCCGAAACTTGGGATTGGGTGGTTTTTTATCTTAGAGGTGTCCTTCCTCTGGGGCCGGGCGGTTAAGCCAAGCCCCCCGACGGCGGCATTAAAGCATGCCTCCGTCCGCTGTCCGGCCGAGCCGACTCAGCGGACCCGTCGAAAGGTTTGCTCCTCAATGAATGAGGAGACAAACGAACCACGCTTAGATGCGCCTGCACCCAAGCGGGTCTGGTCGCGTCCACGCCTAATCGACTACGTCGACTGGTCAGGAGCGACCCCTCCTGCAGAAGTTAGCTCCGGACAATAATACTCCTCTACCCTACCCCCCGCGAAGAGATTATTGTCCGTGACCCAGGGTGCACCAGGCCCAGCGACTGCTCTTCCCCCCGGACGTATCCGCAAAGGACCAGCAGCCGCCGAGCGCACGGGGAGGTCTTCTGCTCGCACCCCAACCTAACCTTTTTTTTTTTTTTTTTTTTTTTTTTTTTTTTTTTTTTTTTTTTTTTTTTTTGCGCTGGGAAAAAATGCATTACGCATACCCTCCCATTGGGGGAATGGGGGGCTATGTGGGACTCCCCGGTCTGACCCGGTATACCCACTAAAACAACCCAGCGGCACTCCCGCCTCGTCTTGAGTGGAGGGGACTGGGAGATTGGCGCAGCCTGTACGTCCAGTCCTCCTCCGACGACCGTCCGCCTTTAATGCGGACGCTTCACGCCCTCCCCGTTAGGGGAGGGCCGGGAATGACTTACGAAGGTGATGACGGGTGCAATGCGGGCGGAGGCGCCCCCGCGCCTGTCGCCCGCCTGTCACCACCATGAGGAGGGAGGAGACGACGCCCTCTCCGACCTCTTCGTCTCCGGAGCGGCGCAGCGAGAGGATCGTCCTCCCGCTCGCGCTCCGCCGCCTCCTTTTGCGAAATAACGTCCTCGCAAAAGGAGGCGACCTGTGCCCATGCCTCCTCGCTCTCCAGCATGGAGCTGACCACGCCGGGGAGCGAGAGGTCCCGCCCGACCACCGCGATCAGACTGCGGCGCAGCTCTGACCAGGCGGGGCACACCTCGAGGGTGTGCTGTGCCGTGTCCTCCGGCGCACCGCAGTCATGGCACGCCGGAGTCTCCTCCCTCCCGATCCGGTGCAGGTGCGATCCAAAACAGCCATGGCCGGACAACACCTGCACCAGACGGAATGAGAGGAAACCGTGAGACCGCTCGAGCCAGCCTCGCAGGACCGGACCGAGCGCGTCCAAAGTTCGCCGGCCGAACGTGGCGGCTGCGAGGTCCTCCGTCCAATGGAGGACGATTGCGTCCTTCGCCTCTTGCCGCACGGCCTCCCGCTCCTCCGCGACGGGGCGCTCCCCGAGCGCTTTTCGCCGCGCCGTCCACTCGTACACTCTGGCGAGCACCCATGCCTCCAACTCCCAAGGAGGGGTGCCAGCCAGAGCGCATGCCGCCGAAAAGCCCACCGAGCGGTAGGCCCTCGCCACCCGCAGTGCAATGGCCCTTTGGGGCCTGCGGATCGCCGTTGCAC
The DNA here is from genome assembly GCA_963555695.1 of Dasypolia templi. Taxonomy (NCBI): domain Eukaryota; kingdom Metazoa; phylum Arthropoda; class Insecta; order Lepidoptera; family Noctuidae; genus Dasypolia; species Dasypolia templi. Next base: position 33,873,168 of record OY743140.1, on the reverse strand, counting down.
CCCAACCTAACCTAACCTAACCTAACCTAACCTAACCTTTTTTTTTTTTTTTTTTTTTTTTTTTTTTTTTTTTTTTTTTTTTTTTTTTTTTTTGCGCTGGGAAAAAATGCATTACGCATACCCTCCCATTGGGGGAATGGGGGGCTATGTGGGACTCCCCGGTCTGACCCGGTATACCCACTAAAACAACCCAGCGGCACTCCCGCCTCGTCTTGAGTGGAGGGGACTGGGAGATTGGCGCAGCCTGTACGTCCAGTCCTCCTCCGACGACCGTCCGCCTTTAATGCGGACGCTTCACGCCCTCCCCGTTGGGGGAGGGCCGGGAATGACTTACGAAGGTGATGACGGGTGCAATGCGGGCGGAGGCGCCCCCGCGCCTGTCGCCCGCCTGTCACCACCATGAGGAGGGAGGAGACGACGCCCTCTCCGACCTCTTCGTCTCCGGAGCGGCGCAGCGAGAGGATCGTCCTCCCGCTCGCGCTCCGCCGCCTCCTTTTGCGAAATAACGTCCTCGCAAAAGGAGGCGACCTCCGCCCATGCCTCCTCGCTCTCCAGCATGGAGCTGACCACGCCGGGGAGCGAGAGGTCCCGCCCGACCACCGCGGTCAGACTGCGGCGCAGCTCTGACCAGGCGGGGCACACCTCTAGGGTGTGCTGTGCCGTGTCCTCCGACGCACCGCAGTCATGGCACGCCGGAGTCTCCTCCCTCCCGATCCGGTGCAGGTGCGATCCAAAACAGCCATGGCCGGACAACACCTGCACCAGACGGAATGAGAGGAAGCCGTGTGACCGCTCGAGCCAGCCTCGCAGGACCGGACCGAGCGCGTCCAAGGTTCGCCGGCCAAAGGTGGCGGCTGCGAGGTCCTCCGTCCAATGGAGGACGATGGCGTCCCTCGCCTCTTGCCGCACGGCCTCCCGCTCCTCCGCGACGGGGCGCTCCCCGAGCGCTTTTCGCCGCGCCGTCCACTCGTACACTCTGGCGAGCACCCATGCCTCCAACTCCCAAGGAGGGGTGCCAGCCAGAGCGCATGCCGCCGAAAAGCCCACCGAGCGGTAGGCCCTTGCCACCCTTAGTGCAATGGCCCTTTGGGGCCTGCGGATCGCCGTTGCGTTCTCCCGCCTGTGCAGGGAGTCCGCCCAAATAGGGGCCCCATATAGGGCCATGCTCCGCAGGATGCCGGCATACAATCGCCGGCACTGCGCGTTGGGCCCCCCCAGGTTCGGGAGGAGCCACGAGAGGGCGTCCGCGGCTTTCAGCAGGCGCGTTGACAGCCCGCTGAAATGCGGGCCAAATCGCCACCTGCTGTCCAGCACCAGGCCCAGATATTTCATCTGGGTCTGGACCCCGATCCTGACGCCCTCCACAACTATGTGGGCGTCGGGAGGGCAGCGCTGCCGAGGCCCGTGAAAGAAAACGGCCTCGGTCTTGTGCAGCGCCACCTTCAGTCCCAAGCGGCGGATCCTCCCTGCAACCAAGGATCCGCCAGCCGAGGCCAGACAGGCCGCCTCCCTGTAGCTCCTCCCCCGGGCAGTGAGGAGAGTGTCATCCGCGTAACAGATGACACTCGTGCCCTGGAGGAGGGCTCCCCGCAGGAGCCAGTCAAACCCTATATTCCATAGGGGGGGCCCCAGCACCGACCCCTGCGGAACACCGCACTCTGCGCCGTATCGCCTCACCCTGGCCGTCTTGTCCACAAGGAGGATCTCGCGATCCTCCAAGTAGCTAGCCAGGAGGCTCCTCAGGTATTGAGGCACTCCGTGATACCGAAGTGCCTCCAATATTGTCGAGTGGGGCACGGAGTTGAAGGCGTTGGCTATGTCGAATGACACCGCCAACACTCCGCCCCCCGCCTCCACCGCCTCCTTCACCTGACCCTTGAGTAGGGCCAGCGCGTCTATCGTCGAACGCCCTCGTCGAAAACCGAATTGGGCGTCCGACAGATTTGGCCCCACCCCCCGCAACAGCCCATTGAGCCGGGAGGCGACAATCCCCTCGAATAATTTACCGACCTCATCAAGCAGAACGATGGGCCGGTATGCCGAGGGGGAGTCCACCGGGCGTCCCTCCTTTCGGAGGAGGCACAGCTGCCCCTCCTTCCACAGTTTCGGGAACCTGCCAGCCGTAAAGCACGCGCTGAACAGGTCCCGAATTCTGTCCTCCATTTGGGCGGCAGCAATGGCCACCACCCGTGCAGGGACGCCGTCCGGTCCAGGGGCCGTCTTCTTCGCGCGGAGGCTGAGAATCCCCGCGTACAATTCCTCCGCCGTCACCGGGGGGACCTCCTCCTCCGGCGAAGTTGCGCCTTGCGGAGGGTCCATTGTTGGTGGGGTAAAGTCGGTCCTGCGCGGAAACAGGGACCGGACCACCCCGTCCAGCAACGCCGGCTCGAGAGTCTCCGTCAATGGGGGACCACAGGGGCGCAGTTGGTTCCGCGCCGCCTTGTATGGTCTCCCATACGGATCCCGGTCGAGCCCTGCCAGCATCTCGGCCCTCGCCGAGTCTTTGGCAGCGCCAATCGCCGACTTGAGGACCGTCCTCGCCTCTTGGTAAGAAGCGTAGAGGCGGTCCTCGTTTTCCCGATTCCGGGCGCTGCGTCGTCGGCTCCGCGTGTAGGCCCTTCTGGCCGACACGCAGGCGGCTCGGAGCCCCGCCAGTTCCTCCGTCCACCAATAGACGGCACGACGGGGAGGCGGACGGCGAGACCGAGGCATGCTGGAGTTGCACACCTCGGTCAGGGACCTCCTGAGCTGAACCGCTGCGGTGTCCACGTCCAGGACCTCGACAGGGGGCGACAACCAGTCCTGGAGAAAGGCCGCCTCCTGAGCGGCCTCCCGGTCCAGGCGGGTGAGAGCCCACCGTGGGAAGGGAGATTTGCCCGAGCGGGCCACCCTCCCCTGGGCGGAGATGTCGAACCGCACGTATCGGTGGTCCGACAAGGTCTCCACCATCTCCACCCGCCAATTCACGACGCGGGCGGCTAGCGCGGGGGTGGCAAACGTGACGTCAACCACCGACCCTCCCTGCTGCCGCACACACGTGTGGACCGCCCCCCTGTTGAGGAGGGACACGCCGGATGAGGCCGCCCAAAATTCGACGGCGCGTCCTCGGACGTTGCTCGAGGCAGCAGGGTTGCCCCAGGCCACCGACTTGGCGTTCAGGTCGCCCAACACTACGACCTGGCGCGGCGCCGCCCTCCCTACGACTGCGGTGAGGACTTCGAGGAAATCCTCAAAGTCCGAGAGAGGGCGGTTTGGGGAGAAATAGACCCCCACCACACCTACGTCTCCCCACGCGGCGGCCACGTATCCCGGTCCTCTCTCTAAAAGCGAGAGGGGAGGGGAGTCTGTGGAAGACCGCGTCACCAACGCCACCAAGCCGTCCCGATCGCCCAGCCAGTGGCCGGGGACCGAGTAAGGCTCGGCAACCACCGCCAAGTCCACCAACCACTCAGCCATGGTCTGCATCAGCAGATCCTGGGCTGCCCTGCAGTGGTTGGCGTTCGCCTGGAGAATTCGATGTTGGGCCCTATCCATCGATCGACATTTCTCCCCCCTCCGCGGCCACCGCGGTTCCTGCCTCGGGAACGACGGTGCTGGCAGCCGGACCCATCGGCGCTTTGCCCCTCTTTGGGGGAGGATTGCAGTTCCTCCCCTTCATGACGTGGTCCGCCGGGCGGCCACTGGCGGCACACACTGCGCAGTGCGGAGTGGCGGCCGTGCAGGAGCTGCTTTTGTGGCCCTCCTTGCCGCAGCGATAGCAGCTGTCCGTCCTATCGACCGTGGACGGACAGAGGGCTCGAGTGTGTCCGATACCGAAGCACCTGTAGCACCGAAGAGGCTGGTCTACAAGTGCCCGGACTGCACCCGAGCTGAAGCCGACGGTAAGCCGTCCCTTGTCGAGGACGGCTTTGGCAGCCGCGACTGGGCACTCGAGGCGAATGGTGCCCATACCACCGCGACCGGGCCTGATGTCCCGGCCGTGCACCTCTGCGACGGCACAGCCCCCCATTGCTGCGACCGCCGCCACCACCTCCTCTTTGGTGACCGAGTCATCCAGGTCGGTCACCTCGATGGTCGTCGCCTTGACTGGACGGGCCACCATGGCCGCGTCCGCGATGACCTCCTGCAGCTTGGATGCAAAGAGATCCGCATGGGCTCTGCCCTCTGCCCCCGGGAACTCGAAAATTCGAGCCCCGGCTTGAGTTCGCCGGCAAGAGACTTTGCCGATCCCCAGTTGAGTGGGATCGGCATTGGCACGCGCCCGCAACAAAATGGACGCGTACGTCTCGCCTCGCTCCGCAGCCTCCGCGGTGAGCGTCACCACAACGGCTGCGGTCTTTGGGGGGACGAGTTTCGCCTTTCCCTTCCCTTTCCCTTTTCCCTTTGCAGTTGTCTGCGACTGAGTGGGAGGTGTGGTGGCGGGCACGGCAAGAACGGCCGTCGCGGCTTTTTTGGCCTTTTTGGCCTTGCCCTTGCCCCTCCCGGCAACCTCGGTCCACCCATGCTGGTTGGACGGGGTTGTAGAAGGGAGAAAGGCGTCTTCCCCCTGGGAGGACGGCCCCGGCTCACATTGCCGCTTGTCCGCCGCAAGCGGCGGTCGGAGGCGTTTTTCCGGCAAGAGCCGGTCCTCAATGCCTGCTAAACAGGCTCTTGTGAAGGCCCTCTCCTCCATGACGACCTTGCGGATGATATCCTCAAGGTTGGAGGTGGGGCCCTCTGCCACAGGTCTTTCCGCAGGTCTTCCTCCTGCTTGGTCTGGCCGAGCCGTGGCTTCAGCCAGCTTCTGATGTAGCTGGCTCACCTCCGATTGCAGGCGATCGACCTTCTCTCCTCGAGCTAGCTCCAGCTGACGTTGAGCGTCCTCGAGACCCACGACGTGGGTGTCCGCGGCTGTCGGTGGCTTTTTGGCCTTTGGACGTCCCGCCGAGCCAGAAGAGCCCTCGGACCCGTTCCGCCGGAAGGCCCGCTTCCGCGACTGTAAATCGCCCCCGTCCGACACGCCAGCCATGGACTCTTTGTCGGAGTCAGACAACGAGTCCAAGTCCAACGGGTTCTCAAAGAAGCTAGCTGCAGACGGCGCGCGGCTAGCCTCTGACGCCGAAGCGTCGGATTGGCCCTGAGAAGGGCCTTTTGGTTGGCCCTGAGAAGGGCCTTTGGGTTGGCCCTGAGAAGGGCCTTTTGGTTGGCCCTGAGAAGGGCCTTTGGGTTGGCCCTGAGAAGGGCCTTTTGGTTGGCCCTGAGAAGGGCGTTTGGGTTGGCCCTGAGAAGGGCCTTTGGGTCGGCCCCGAGAAGGGCGTTTGGGTTGGCCCTGAGAAGGGCCTTTGGGTTTTAAAAACTGCCCGCAGGCATCCCGCGTGGGTTTTGGCATAGCCTCCGCAGAATCGTACGCTCAACGCAATAAAATAAAATTCGCAACGAAAGCACAGTGCACTTTGGCCGAGCCCAGTCTGCCACTCCGTTACGGTGGTCAGAACTGGGTCGTTTCCAGGGGACGCGACGTGGACGCAAGCACTGTGGGGTGGTCCCCCGAACCTAACCTAACCTAACCTAACCTTTTTTTTTTTTTTTTTTTTTTTGTTCCCGGGGTGGAAAATCCTCATGGATGTCCTCCGCCCTGGGGCGGGCGGAGGGGTCTGTCAGACTCTTACTGACTAAAAACCACCCCGGTATTCCATCTCACACCTAAGCCGGGGTCGCGGGAACACATTATTCTTCCACAACCCCGGCTGGTGCCGGCCCGCTTGCGCGGGCCCCGGCTCGGGCGGAGGGAGTGAGGTGTACTCCCCCCGCAACGTCTGTGAGCGGCGCACGCGGAACACTACGCGCGCCGCCTTCTCGGGTCCTGATGTTGGGGGGCGACGGATGTCCCCGAATCCGTCGCCCCTGGACCCATTTAGGGGGGCCGGAAGAGGGCGTTGTCCGCCCTCCTCCGACGCCCGGTGCGTCTGCTGCGGGCCGGGTCGAGAGTCGAGATCTCTCTCTCCCTTTCCGCAGCCTCCTTCTGCGAGATGACCGTTTCGCAAAAGGAGACCACTGCGTCCCAGGACTCTGCGCCGCCGACCATCGCGTTCACGACGGCCGGCAGCGACAGGTCGTTGCCTACTTCGGTGATGAGGGCACGGCGCGGCTCCTCCCAAGCGGCACACTCTGCCAGCGTGTGCCACGCCGTGTCCTCCCGGCAGTCGACGCAGTGGTGACACCGGGCGTCCGGCTCCCTGTTTATGCGACACAGGTACTTCCCGAAGCAACCATGCCCCGAGAGCACCTGCGTCGCCCGAAACGACAGGGAGCCGTGCCTTCTCCCGAGCCAGCGGTCGAGCACTGGCCGGATCGCCTCGATGGTGCTGAGGCCGGCGGTAGGGCGTGAAAGCCTCACCCGCCATTCCGCCACCAGGACCTCGCGGAGCTGCAACCGATGCTGCTCGATATGTTGCTGCATCGGTCGCTCGCCCCGCTCCCGCGCTGCCTCGCGCCACCGGTACAGTGACGCGAGCACCTTCGCCTCCAGGTCCCAGGGCGGTGATCCGGCCAGTGCACAACCCGCCTCGCAGGAGATCGTGCGATACCCCCGAATGACTCTGACGGCCATAGCCCGCTGCGGCTTGCGCAGGACAGCTATGCTGCCGGCCGTCAGGTCAGACGCCCAAATCGGCGCTCCGTAGAGCGCCATGGATCGCACGATCCCCATATAGAGCCGCCTACAGGCGGCGCTCGGGCCCCCCAGATTGGGAAGCAGCGTTGCCAGCGCCCCGGCCGCGCCCAACAACTTGGGCGCCAGCCGCCGGAAGTGGGGTCCGAAGTCCCACCGGCTGTCGAGCACCAATCCCAGATATTTCATGGTGGGCTCGACAGCGATCCGGACCCCCCCGACCACAATGTGTGATCCGGCCGGCGGCGCCCGCCGGGGGCCATGAAACACCATGGCCTCCGACTTGTTGAGGGCCACCTCCAGGCCGAGGCGCCGTATGCGGCTCACCGTGAGTGAGACCGCCGCCGTCGCGAGCAACGCTGCCTCCCTGTGCGAACTCCCCCGGGCCGTGACCAGCGTGTCGTCCGCGTAACACGTCAGGTCCGCGCCCGGCGGGAGCTCGCCCCTCAGCACCCAGTCGTACCCGATGTTCCACAGGAGCGGTCCCACGACCGATCCCTGTGGAACACCGCACGACACTTGGCGCTGGTTTCCGCCATCTCGAACCTTTTTTTTTTTTTTTGTTCTCGGGATGGAAAATCCTCATGGATGTCCTCCGCCCTGGGGCGGGCGGAGGGGTCTGTCAGACTCTTACTGACTAAAAACCACCCCGGTGTTCCATCTAACACCTACGCCGGGGTCGTGGGAACACATAATTCTTCCGCAACCCCGGCTGGTGCCGGCCCGCTAACGCGGGCCCCGTCTCGGGCGGGGGGAGTGAGGTGTTAGACTCCCCCCGTAACGTCTAAGAGGGGCGCGCGTGGAACACTACGCGCCGCCACCTCGGGTCCTGATGTATGGGGGGCGGTGGACGTCCCCGAGTCCGCCGTCCCTGGACCCATTTAGAGGGGCTGGAAGAGGGCGTTGTTCGCCCTCAGCCTACGACCAACCCCTTGCCCCTTGCGACGGGTCTGATGAATGGCCCCGTCGCCTACCATTTTTCGGCCGCAGAGAATAGGGAGAGCGGCCAACGACATACCGGCACTCCTCTTCCCCTGCGGCCCCACCGCGTCAGCCATCGTACGGTGGCGACCCCGTTAAGGCCGCAGAAGGTAGGGAGAGCGGCGCACCGCAATACCGGCACTCCTCTCCCGCCGCGGCCCCACCACAGTTGCGATGTCGCCCAACAACACCGCAACCTTGGCCGCTACGTCGTCGGCTTGTCTGCAAAAGCCCTGACGAGCGGCCCCTCCTCGGGTTCCTCTTAGCTTCACCGTGGGGGTCCAAACCACGGCTACTGAGCCCCCCCGCCTCGTCAATGCGGGAACCCATTGGGGGGGGCCATCTCGAACCTAACCTAACCTAACCTAACCTTTTTTTTTTTTTTTTGTTCCCGGGGTGGAAAATCCTCATGGATGTCCTCCGCCCTGGGGCGGGCGGAGGGGTCTGTCAGACTCTTACTGACTAAAAACCACCCCGGTGTTCCTTCTCACACCTACGCCGGGGTCGCGGGAACACATTATTCTTCCACAACCCCGGCTGGTGCCGGCCCGCTTGCGCGGGCCCCGTCTCGGGCGGGGGGAGTGAGGTGTACTCCCCCCGCAACGTCTGTGGTCGGCGCGCGAGGAACACTACGCGCGCCGCCTTCTCGGGTCCTGATGTTGGGGGGCGACGGATGTCCCCGAATCCGTCGCCCCTGGACCCATTTAGGGGGGCTGGAAGAGGGCGTTGTCCGCCCTCCGCCTGCGCCCGGTGCGCCTGCTGCGGATCGAATTTTAGTCTCTAAGATTTTTAAAGTATATGCTAATTTAATCTATTCTTATTTTTTATTTTGATTTTATTACCTATTTACTACCCTGGAGGACTTCTAAAATTTTACAGCCTAGGTATGTAGATCTTATTTTACTTATAACTATGTAACTGTATAGTGCGGGTGGATTTTAAAAACTTTACAAGATAGAGGACAATATTCCCTATCCGGTAATACCAAAAAAATATATTTTATTTTGCCCTGAAGGGGTATCTTTAAGTGTAGTAAGTCAGTTTAAAGAAATTTCTAAGTTTAAAAGGTAAATCTATGGGATTAATAAAAGTTTTACATAAGAAACGACTATACAGTTTCCTAACTAAGGCACTGAAGAAATATAATTAAATTTTTTAGAATTATTAGGGGTTGAAACAAACAACCCCCGAATTTTTATCGATTTACAAGCTTAATATCTTAAAAACTACTCTATGGATTTAATCCAAAATTAAAATACAATTAGAACTAGTGAAGCCGGATTTTTCTCGTCAATAAAAAGGGTATGTCGCCGTTCTTATTTCACCGGGAATAAATTTTGAAAATTTGTGAAACTTCCGACCTTATTTTCCTGGTGATCCTTGATGTATTTCTTCAGTTTCTGGTAGTCTCCCAGCTCCTCGTCTGTACAGAGTTCAGTTTTTCCAGTTTGATCCAGTCGGAACCCTCGGGATCTGTATCCAGGTGCCACGAGGTTTTTGTTTTTTTTTTTTTTTTTTTTTTTTTTTTTTTTGCTTATATCTCCGGATTCCCTGATCGGTTTTTTTTTGTAAGGTGGGTATCCAGAGATAGGTATTCACTAGCCGCACAAAACTGCATTTGCCGATTTTAACGCCACCACTCAAAATCGAGCAGCGTCGAGCTCCAAAGCTTTTCTGAGTTGGTTTTTATTTAATAACTTGCACTATTTCACACTTTTTATACTTTTGTTTTCACAACAACCTGCGTCTCAGCAGCGCGGTTCTAAAAAGGTATGACACTTGTATTTTTTGCGTAAAAAACCGATTTTTGTGATTTTTCGAGCGCGGAGCGACTTAAAAATGATCTGTTCACGGCGGGGGGTGCCGGAAGACTCGGTTAGGTTAGGTTAGGTTAGGTTAGGTTTGGCGCGCGTAGTGTTCCTCGCGCGCCGACCACAGACGTTGCGGGGGGAGTACACCTCACTCCCCCCGCCCGAGACGGGGCCCGCGCAAGCGGGCCGGCACCAGCCGGGGTTGTGGAAGAATAATGTGTTCCCGCGACCCCGGCGTAGGTGTGAGAAGGAACACCGGGGTGGTTTTTAGTCAGTAAGAGTCTGACAGACCCCTCCGCCCGCCCCAGGGCGGAGGACATCCATGAGGATTTTCCACCCCGGGAACAAAAAAAAAAAGGTTAGGTTAGGTTAGGTTAGGTTAGGTTAGGTTTCTGCAGCTAGCTTCTTTGGTTGTCCCTTGGACATGGACTCGCTGTCGGACTCTGACAAAGAGTCCATGGCTGGCGTTTCGGACGGTGGCGACTCACAGTCGCGGAAGCGGGCATTCCTAAGGAATGGGTCAGAGGGCTCCTCGGGCTCGGCGGGGCGGTCAAAGGCCAAAAAGCCAGCGACAGCCGCGGACACCCACGTCGTGGGTCTCGCGGACGCCCAACGACAGTTGGACTTAGCTCGGCGGGAACAGCACCAAAAAGACCTGGAGGAGCGGGTTGCTGCTAAAGAGAATCGGGCGCGCGCTGCCCGGGCCAAGTCCGGGTACGGCGCGTCCCGCGTTCTGTACGCGGACCACTCGCTGGCCGAGCTGGAGCGGATGGCCGAGGAGGACGAGGAGGAGATAGTGGAGATCGCCTCTAAATCCTCGAACCTAAAAGGGACCTTCCAAAAGGCCCTTAAATGCAGGGCCGCGAGCATGCGTGGCATCATCAGAGAGATGGTCCAGCGCAAGGCGAGCGAGGAAACGCGGCAACTGCAGGCGAAAGCCGATCGCCTGCAATCGGAGGTCAGCCAGCTTCATCAGAAGCTGGCTGAAGCCACGGCTCGGCCAGAGCAAGCGGAACCTGAGGGAAGACCTGCGGCAGAGGGCCCCGCCTCCAACCTTGAGGATATCATCCGCAAGGTCGTTATGGAGGAGAGGGCCTTCACAAGAGCCTGTTTAGCAGGCATCGAGGACCGGCTCTTGCCGGAGAAACGCCTCCGACCGCCGCTTGCGGCGGACAAGAGGCAGAGTGAGCCTGGGCCGTCCTCCCAAGGGGAGGACGCCCCAGGCGGCTAAAGGAGGCGGTAGACGGGATCAAGGAGGCGGTGAGCGCATACTCGCAGCCCGCCTCGTCGGCCACTTGTGCAGAGAGGGGCCGGACCTGGACGAGAGCCAGTTCGGCTTTCGGCATGGGCGCTCTACCATCCACGCTGTGTCGAGGGTGAGAGTCCTGGCGGAGGAAACAGTGTCCCGGGGCGGGGTGGTGGTGGCGGTGTCCTTGGACATCTCCAACGCCTTCAACACCCTGCCCTGGAGCTGCATACGGGAGGCACTGCGGTACCACCGCGTGCCTCTATACCTCCGCCGCATCGTGGGGGCTTACTTAGCCGGGAGGTGTGTCACCTACATGGGACGTGATGGCGGAAACCAGCGCCAGGTGTCGTGCGGTGTTCCACAGGGATCGGTCGTGGGACCGCTCCTGTGGAACATCGGGTACGACTGGGTGCTGAGAGGAAGAGGTCGGAGAGGGCGTCGTCCCCTCCCTCCTCATGGTGGTGACAGGCGGGCGACAGGCGCGGGGGCGCCTACGCCCGCATTGCACCCGTCATCACCTTCGTCGGACATTCCCGGCCCTCCCCCAACGGGGAGGGCGTGAAGCGTCCGCCTTGAAGGCGGACGGTCGTCGGAGGAGGACTGGACGTACAGGCTGCGCCAATCTCCCAGTCCCCTCCACTCAAGACGAGGCGGGAGTGCCGCTGGGTTGTTTTAGTGGGTATACCGGGTCAGACCGGGGAGTCCCACATAGCCCCCCATTCCCCCAATGGGAGGGTATGCGTAATGCATTTTTTCCCAGCGCAAAAAAAAAAAAAAAAAAAAAAAAAAAGGTTAGGTTAGGTTGGGGTCGCAGACTGCGCCATCGTAATGAGGAGCTGGAATCCCAACTGTATGAGTTCTACCGAAGCGCTCGGAAAGCTCTACAGTTGGCGATCTTCCGAGCAAGGGAGCTGGCGAGGCGTGAGATGTTGGACGGTCTAAACCGAGATCCTTGGGGACGCCCGTATCGTGCTGCGCGGACTAAACTCCGAGCCCAAGGCCCCCCACTAACGGAATCTCTCCAGCCTCAGTTCCTTGCCGAAGTCGTGGCAGCACTTTTCCCAAGCCGGGCGGAGTACACACCACCCACAATAACTCTACCAGCGGATGACCAGAACGTCGAAGAGGAGACTCCAGTCATCACAGATGCGGATATGGAGGCGGTGATTTTACGAGCGCGATCAAAAACCACCGCCCCAGGACCAGACGGTGTGCCTTCAAAGGTGTTGGCTCTAGCGTTGGATGCGATGGAGGATAGGCTTAGAGAACTGTTCGATTCCTGTGTGACGTCGAGACAGTTCCCTAAGCCTTGGAAAGAAGGTCGGCTTGTCCTTCTGCAAAAGGCTGGACGACCCCTGGAGTCGCCATCGGCCTACAGACCAATAGTGCTGCTCGACGAGGTGGGGAAGATGCTGGAGAAGATTCTCGCTACCCGCCTCGTCCAGCATTTGGAAACGGTTGGCCCAAATCTCTCAGAGGCACAATTCGGTTTTAGAGGCGGGCGTTCGACCGTGGACGCCATTATGCGTCTCAAGACCCAGGCGATAGAGGCGGTAACGCAAGGCGATGTAATGTTGGCGGTTTCATTAGACATCGCCAATGCGTTTAACACTATGCCATTCAGCTGTATCGGAGAGGCGCTCCGTTTTCATCGGGTACCTTTATACCTGAGGCAGCTGCTGGCAGACTATCTGCGGGGGCGATGTGTTAGTTATCAGGGACGCAATGGCCAAATCGTGCGAACGCCTGTTACATGTGGTGTTCCACAAGGGTCGGTCCTCGGGCCACCCCTGTGGAACGTGGGGTACGATTGGGCCCTTCGTGCTGCTCTCTCACCCGGGCTGGGCGTCATTTGTTATGCTGATGACACTCTTATCACTGCCCGGGGAGAAAACTTTGAGGAGGTGGCGCGCTTGGCCACTGAGGGAACGTCCCTGGTCATCAGCCGCATTGAAGCGCTCGGTCTTAGAGTGGCGATCGAGAAGACGGAGGCCCTGGTATTTTATGGGCCCCGCCGCCGGCCTCCGGCGGGAGCCTACATCACTTTAGGTAGCGAGCAGGTTATAGTGCGGGCCCATATGAAATACCTGGGCCTGATTCTGGACCGCAGGTGGAGCTTCGGTGAGCACTTCTGCCAACTTGCCCCGAAGCTGATCGGCACAGCTTCCGCCCTAAGTCGGTTACTGCCGAATCTGGGTGGACCGAGTGCGAGCTGCCGACGGCTTTACACGGGGGTGGTGCGCTCGATGGCGCTGTACGGCGCGCCAGTGTGGGCGGACTCCCTGACTGCCCAGAACAAGGCTCAGCTGCGGAGACCGCAAAGGGTCATGGCGGTCAGGGTAATACGCGGATATCGCACGATTTCAGCCGAGGCGGCATTCGCATTAGCGGGAACACCCCCGTGGGATCTGGAGGCGCAAGTCCTCGCCGAGGTTCACCTGCGACGTGCTGAAACTCGAGCGGGGAGCGGCAGTGGCCCGCCGCCTGAAGTGGTGATGAGGTGGCGCAGAGAGGCGAAGATTGCCATCATGAGGCAATGGGCGGAGAGGATGGAGACCCCCAGCGCCGGTCACTGGACTGTTGGGGCTATCCAGCCTATCCTAGAGGAGTGGGTACGGAGGCGACACGGGACGTTGTCTTTCCGTTTGGTGCAGGTACTGTCGGGGCATGGCTGTTTTGGCAAGTACCTGCACAAAGTGGCAAGACGGGAGGCGACCCCCGTGTGTCACCAGTGTGGTTACAACCAGGACACGGCCCTGAACACTATCGAGCAGTGCCCTGCCTGGGAGGCGCAGCGTCGTGTTCTGGCGGCAGAAATTGGGCAAGACCTGACGCTGCCGGCCGTTGTTAGAACTATGGTCGGCAGTGAAAGGGCATGGGAGGTGGTTGCGTCTTTCTGCGAGGATGTTATCTCGCAGAAAGAAGCGGCGGAGCGGGTTAGGGAGGCAGATTCTCTCACTGACCCGATTCGTCGCAGAAGGGTAGGACGGCGCAGACGGCGAAACGCCGACTTGATGCCGCCATAACAGGGGTCAGCGGACGAAAGATCGGGGACTCTATCGTTCATGCTGCATGACCCCTGGAGTTGTGGTGATGTCCCAGTGCACCCGGACATCGCCGAAGGAGAAGGAAGCCCGGAGGCGGGCAAAGAAGAGGGCGCCCAGAAGTGGGCCACGCTGGATGGGCCGCGAATGTCATGCGTAGCAGTTCTCGCAGCTCACCCATCAAGGCGAAAGTAGGTGCACAGGCGGAGTTTTTAGTGGGTGCAAGCCCCACATAACCACGTAGTCTCCCCGGACGGCGCGGTATGCGATAGGCATTTTCTTCGCTGAAAAAAAAAAAAAAAAAAAAAGGTTAGGTTGGGGTGCGAGCAGAAGACCTCCCCGTGCGCTCGGCGGCTGCTGGTCCTTTGCGGATACGTCCGGGGGGAAGAGCAGTCGCTGGGCCTGGTGCACCCTGGGTCACGGACAATAATCTCTTCGCGGGGGGTAGGGTAGAGGAGTATTATTGTCCGGAGCTAACTTCTGCAGGAGGGGTCGCTCCTGACCAGTCGACGTAGTCGATTAGGCGTGGACGCGACCAGACCCGCTTGGGTGCAGGCGCATCTAAGCGTGGTTCGTTTGTCTCCTCATTCGTTGAGGAGCAAACCTTTCGGCGGGTCCGCTGAGTCGGCTCGGCCGAACAGCGGACGGAGGCATGCTTCAATGCCGCCGTCGGGGGGCTTGGCTTAACCGCCCGGCCCCAGAGGAAGGACACCTCTAAGATAAAAAACCACCCAATCCCAAGTTTCGGGAGCGCGGCGAGGGGATGAATGGCCGTAGGGGGTACGGTCGTTAGCGCTCCCACCTGCTGGTACCTGCCGCCCCCAGCAGTATGTAGGCTTACCCGGGTAATTAAGCCTCTGCCCGGTGTTGACGATTATTTGCTTTGTACTCGTGGGACTAACATGGATAATAATATAAATACAAACAAAAATGACGTAGTGGGCGAAAAAGTACTTTTGGTACAAATTGAGCGGATGGGCGTACTGTCGGGTTCCGACAGCGCGTCCAGCCATATGAGTGTGGCGAGCGCGGGGAGCGTTAAAACAAAATCTTTACGCAAACGCTCGAAAGTGGATGCAGACTCAGGGTCGGACTCGGCCCTGAGTGATGCAGCGATGCCGCCCCCCCCCAAGGTCGGTGCCAAAAAAGGAGGGAGAGGTAGACCAGCTACTACCGGCAAATATGCCGGTATCGGCCTATCCAGGCGTGAGGCTGCGGCTGCAATGAAGGCCGCAGCACTCACCGAAAAACTTGAGGAGGACGAGCGGCAGATTGCGGCTCTGACGAAAAGGGTGACGGAAGGGAGAGTCATTCGACAGTCGGAGTCGTCGTCTGCCGTCTCTGATATAGGAGGCGAGTCAGAAGAGCTACCTGCCTCTGAACTACAACAAAGAATGGCTGACGCGGTTGCGGTAATTAAAAGGGTGAGCAAGGTCTCGAAGGGCCTTAGCGGCTGCAGCCAGAAGGCACTGAAAGAGGCCACGGCCTCCATTCTGGGAAGTGCTCAGGTGCTCTTGACCCGCACCACAACGGAAGAGACGGCGCTGCTGCGGGCCCAGAACGCAAAGCTCGCAGCACAAATGGCGGAGCTCCGCAAGGAGCACGACGAGATCAAGGCGGAGATGGCCAACTTCCGCCGCGAGCACCTCAGGCGGGAGGTGGGCCTTCCACCCGCATCGCCGCAACCGCAACCGCAGTCGCCGTCACAGACGTCGAAGCAGCAGCCGTCACAGGAGACGGAGTTGACTCGCCTGATCCGTCAGGAGATGGCGAGTTTCAACGCGCGTTTCTCGGTGCTTGAGGGGAGGATTCTACGTCCCCCCCTAGCTGCAGACCAACGCAGCACACCGGCGCCGACATATGCGGCCAAAGCCGCAGCGCCCCGTGCCGACCAAACGACACAAGCGGGCACACAGAAGAGGGCTGTTCCAACTGCCGCCTCGCAAAAGAAAACTGCGGGGCCTAAACCAAATGGGCAGTTGGAAAAGGAGGCGAAACTGGCCAAAAAGGCAGGTGCTACGGCTGCTCCGTCTGCACAAACTGCCAGGCCAGAAACGAGCGAATCCGCCACTAGACCTGAGGCGGAGTGGACGAGGGCGGGCGCCGCCAAAAAATCTAAAAAAGCGCGCCAGCGGGCCAAAAAGAAGGCCCAGAAGGAAGAAGCGGTGGCCAAGCGCCAGACCGTGAGGCTCAGTACCCCCCGCTCTACAGCAGTGGTTCTCACCCTGCAGCCAGGGGCGGAGGGGCGTGGCCTCACATATGCCGGGATCCTGGCAAAGGCGAAAGCCGAGATTTCGCTGAGTGATCTCGGTATAGCGGGCCTCCGGTGCAAAACAACTGCTACCGGCGGTCGCTTACTCGAAATACCGGGAACCACTAGTGGTCCCAAAGCAGACGCCCTCGCCGACAAACTCAGGGCGTCTCTAGGCCCGGACGATGTAAGAGTGTCCAGGCCAACCAAGTGCGCAGATCTGCGAATTTCGGGCCTGGACGACTCCGTCACACCTGAAGAGGTCGCCGCTGCCATCTCCAAGACCGGAGGATGCCCGCCGGATCAAGTCAAGGCGGGTACTATACGCCGGGGTGTCTTCGGTCTCGGGACAATTGTTGTCAGCTGTCCCGTAGCGGCGGCCAACAAGATCAACAACAAACGGCTTCTGGTGGGATGGGTCTCGGCGCAGGTCGCGCTCCTAGCGCCCAGGCCCTATCGGTGCTACCGCTGCTTGGAAGGAGGACATGCGGGGGCACGGTGCACCGCTGGGGTGGACCGCAGCCAAATGTGCTTCCGCTGTGGTCAGCCCGGTCACAAGGCTGGCACTTGCACTGCCACGCCGCACTGCGTCATCTGTGCGGCATCTGGCAAGCCAGCCGACCATACGACCGGGTCAAAGGCCTGCGCCAGCCCCAAGAAGAAGAATGCCAGGAGACAGCCGGCTCATCCGCCGGCCGGTACCACGGACGTCACTAAGGAGGCAACCAGCTCCTCGCAGCCAGTTCACCCGCTGGTTGCGGCAGATCATCCGCCGAGGGCTGGGGAGGAGACAACGGCCATGGACACACAATAATGGCCCTACGTCGTCTCCTCCAAGCCAACATAAACCACTGCGCCAGGGCTCAGGATCTCTTGCTCCAGAGCATGGCGCAGTGGTGGATCGATGTGGCAGTTGTCGCCGAGCCGTATTTTGTGCCACCCAGGGATGACTGGGTGTGCGACACGAACCGCTCGGTGGCAATGATTATGAGGTCTGCCGCCGACACCCTTCCCTTCGAGGCCGTCACCCGAGGGCGGGGCTATGTCGCGGCAATTTGGGGAAATGTAATGATCGTGGGGGCGTACTTCGCCCCCAGCCTTTCTCTCGCCGACATGGAGGATAGCATCTTGGAGTTGGGCACAGTCGTCAGTCGTAGTCGTCCTCTTCCCGTGATCGTCCTGGGGGACTTCAATGCCAAATCTACGGCTTGGGGTTCTCCGGCTACGGATGCGCGGGGAGAGTTGGTGGAGGAGTGGGCGGTCGAGCAGGGCCTGCTTCTCCTGAACCGGGGGTCCGTGCAGACGTGCGTGCGGCAGCGGGGTGGGTCTATAGTGGACCTGTCGTTCGCCAGCCCCGCTCTCGCGCGCACTGTCCAGGACTGGCACGTCCTGGAGGAGGTGGAGACGCTGTCTGATCATCGATACATTCGATTCAGCGTCTCCGCCCAGACCTCGGTTGGGCCGGTCCAAGCGGCCCCGGCAGGCGGTCATACGCGCGACTGCTGGTGTCGCGCACGTCGTGGGTAGGATCCGGCGGCTGGGCTTAGAGGTGGCATTGCACAAGTCTGAGGCCCTGTGTTTTCACGGGCCGAGGATGAAGCCGCCTCCGGGGTCCAGCATCATAGTAGGAGGGGTCTCCATCGCTGTCGAGTCGACGATGAAGTACCTTGGACTCGTCCTCGACAGTCGGTGGAGTTTCGGGCCGCACTTTACACGGCTCGCCCCCCGGTTGTTGGGCGCCGCTTCTGCGCTCTCGCGCTTGCTGCCCAATCTGGGGGGGCCCAACTCCTCATGTCGGATGCTCTACATGGGGGTCGTACGGTCGATGGCGCTATACGCCGCGCCAGTGTGGGCGGACGCCCTGACGGCCCGCAACAACGTCGCTGCGCTGCGAAGGCCGCAACGCGCGATGGCCGTCAGGATCGTAAGGGGATACCGTACGATCTCCTTTGAGGCAGCGAGCATCCTAGCCGGATCCCCGCCCTGGGACCTCGACGCAAAGCTCCACGCGTCGCTCTATTGGTGGCGCGCGGAGGCGGTCCAGCGGGGCGAGCGCCTGGTGCCTCGACAGGTTGAGGCACGCAGGGCAGAGCTCCGCCAGGTCCTAGTGGCGGAGTGGCGGACGCGCTTAGCGCAACCCACGGCGGGGCACGCCGCTGTAGCGGCGGTAAGGCCCGTTCTAGAGGAGTGGCTGGAAAAAAAAAAAAAAAAAAAAAAAAAAAAAAAAAAAAAAAAAAAGGTTAGGTTAGGTTGGGGGACCACCCCACAGTGCTTGCGTCCACGTCGCGTCCCCTGGAAACGACCCAGTTCTGACCACCGTAACGGAGTGGCAGACTGGGCTCGGCCAAAGTGCACTGTGCTTTCGTTGCTTTTTATCTTGCCTTGAGTGAACGAACCTGCGGAGGCTATGCCCAAACCCACGCGGGATGCCTTCGGGCAGTTTTTAAAACCCAAAGGCCCTTCTCAGGGCCAACCCAAACGCCCTTCGCGGGGCCGACCAAAAGGCCCTTCTCAGGGCCAAGCCAAAGGCCCTTCTCAGGGCCAACCCAAAGGCCCTTCTCAGGGCCAACCAAAAGGCCCTTCTCAGGGCCAGTCCGACGCTTCGGCGTCAGAGGCTAGCCGCGCGCCGTCTGCAGCTAGCTTCTTTGAGAACCCGTTGGACTTGGACTCGTTGTCTGACTCCGACAAAGAGTCCATGGCTGGCGTGTCGGACGGGGGCGATTTCCAGTCGCGGAAGCGGGCCTTCCTGCGGAACGGGTCCGAGGGCTCTTCGGGCTCGGCGGGGCGTCCTAAGGCCAAAAAGCCACCGACAGCCGCGGACACCCACGTCGTGGGTCTCGCGGACGCTCAGCGTCAGTTGGACCTGGCTCGGCGGGAGCAGCACCAGCAAGACCTGGAGGAGCGGGTTGCTGCCAAGGAACAACGGGCGCGCGCTGCCCGGGCCAAGTCCGGGTACGGGGCGTCCCGCGTTCTGTACGCGGACCACTCGCTGGCCGAGCTGGAGCGAATGGCTGAGGAGGACGAGGAGGAGATAGTGGAGATCGCCTCTAAATCCTCCAACTTGAAAGGGACCTTCCAAAAGGCCCTTAAAAGCCGGGCCGCGAGCATGCGTGGCATCATCCAGGAGATGGTCCAGCGCAAGGCGACCGAGGAAACGCGGCAACTGCAGGCGAAAGCCGATCGCCTGCAATCGGAGGTCAGCCAGCTTCATCAGAAGCTGGCTGAAGCCACGGCTCGGCCAGGACAAGCGGAACCTGAGGGAAGACCTGCGGCAGAGGGCCCCGCCTCCAACCTTGAGGATATCATCCGCAAGGTCGTTATGGAGGAGAGGGCCTTCACAAGAGCCTGTTTAGCAGGGATTGAGGACCGGCTCTTGCCGGAGAAACGCCTCCGACCGCCGCTTGCGGCGGACAAGAGGCAATGCGAGCCGGGGCCGTCCTCCCAGGGGGAAGACGCCTTTCTCCCTTCGACAACCCCGTCCAACCAGCATGGGTGGACCGAGGTTGCCGGGAGGGGCAAGGGCAAGGCCAAAAAGGCCAAAAAGGGCAAAAAAGCCGAGACGGCCGTTCCTGCCGTGCCCGCCACCACACCTCCCAATCAGTCGCAGACGACTGGGAAGGGGAAAGGGAGAGGGAAAACAAAGGAGAAGACAAGGGGGAAACTCGTCCCCCCAAAGACCGCAGCCGTTGTGGTGACGCTCACCGCGGAGGCTGCGGAGCGAGGCGAGACATACGCGTCCATTTTGTTGCGGGCGCGTGCCAATGCCGATCCCACTCAACTGGGGATTGGCAAAGTCTCTTGCCGGCGAACTCAAGCCGGAGCTCGAATTTTCGAGTTCCCGGGGGCAGAGGGCAAAGCCCATGCGGACCTCTTTGCATCCAAGCTGCAGGAGGTCATCGCGGACGCGGCCAAGGTGGCCCGTCCAGTCAAGGCGACGACCATCGAGGTGACCGACCTGGATGACTCGGTCACCAAAGAGGAGGTGGTGGTTGCGGTCGCAGCAATGGGGGGCCCTCCTCCAGGGCACGAGTGTCATCTGTTACGCGGATGACACTCTCCTCACTGCCCGGGGGAGGAGCTACAGGGAGGCGGCCTGTCTGGCCTCGGCTGGCGGATCCTTGGTTGCAGGGAGGATCCGCCGCTTGGGACTGAAGGTGGCGCTGCACAAGACCGAGGCCGTTTTCTTTCACGGGCCTCGGCAGCGCTGCCCTCCCGACGCCCACATCGTTGTGGAGGGCGTCAGGATCGGGGTCCAGACCCAGATGAAATATCTGGGCCTGGTGCTGGACAGCAGGTGGCGATTTGGCCCGCATTTCAGCGGGCTGTCAACGCGCCTGCTGAAAGCCGCGGACGCCCTCTCGTGGCTCCTCCCGAACCTGGGGGGGCCCAACGCGCAGTGCCGGCGATTGTATGCCGGCATCCTGCGGAGCATGGCCCTATATGGGGCCCCTATCTGGGCGGACTCCCTGCACAGGCGGGAGAACGCAACGGCGATCCGCAGGCCCCAAAGGGCCATTGCACTGCGGGTGGCGAGGGCCTACCGCTCGGTGGGCTTTTCGGCGGCATGCGCTCTGGCTGGCACCCCTCCTTGGGAGTTGGAGGCATGGGTGCTCGCCAGAGTGTACGAGTGGACGGCGCGGCGAAAAGCGCTCCGGGAGCGCCGTCGCCGCCGTCGCGGAGGAGCGGGAGGCCGTGCGGCATGAGGCGAGGGACGCCATCGTCCTCCATTGGGCGGAGGACCTCGCAGCCGCCACCTTTGGCCGGCGAACCTTGGACGCGCTCGGTCCGGTCCTGCGAGGCTGGCTCGAGCGGTCTCACGGTTTCCTCTCATTCCGTCTGGTGCAGGTGTTGTCCGGCCATGGCTGTTTTGGATCGCACCTGCACCGGATCGGGAGGGAGGAGACTCCGGCGTGCCATGACTGCGGTGCGCCGGAGGACACGGCACAGCACACCCTCGAGGTGTGCCCCGCCTGGTCAGAGCTGCGCCGCAGTCTGATCGCGGTGGTCGGGCGGGACCTCTCGCTCCCCGGCGTGGTCAGCTCCATGCTGGAGAGCGAGGAGGCATGGGCAGAGGTCGCCTCCTTTTGCGAGGACGTTATTTCGCAAAAGGAGGCGGCGGAGCGCGAGCGGGAGGACGATCCTCTCGCTGCGCCGCTCCGGAGACGAAGAGGTCGGAGAGGGCGTCGTCTCCTCCCTCCTCATGGTGGTGACAGGCGGGCGACAGGCGCGGGGGCGCCTCCGCCAGCATTGCACCCGTCATCACCTTCGTAAGTCATTCCCGGCCCTCCCCCAACGGGGAGGGCGTGAAGCGTCCGCCTTAAAGGCGGACGGTCGTCGGAGGAGGACTGGACGTACAGGCTGCGCCAATCTCCCAGTCCCCTCCACTCAAGACGAGGCGGGAGTGCCGCTGGGTTGTTTTAGTGGGTATACCGGGTCAGACCGGGGAGTCCCACATAGCCCCCCATTCCCCCAATGGGAGGGTATGCGTAATGCATTTTTTTGCAAAAAAAAAAACAAAAAAAGGTTAGGTTAGGTTAGGTTAGGTTAGGTTAGGTTAGGTTGGGGGAAAGGCCCTTCTCAGGGCCAACCGAAAGGCCCTTATCAGGGCCAGTCCGACGCTTCGGCGTCAGAGGCTAGCCGCGCGCCGTCTGCAGCTAGCTTCTTTGGTTGTCCCTTGGACATGGACTCGCTGTCGGACTCTGACAAAGAGTCCATGTCTGGCGTCTCGGACGGGGGCGATTCACAGTCGCGAAAGCGGGCATTCCTAAGGAATGGGTCAGAGGGCTCCTCGGGCTCGGCGGGGCGGTCAAAGGCCAAAAAGCCAGCGACAGCCGCGGACACCCACGTCGTGGGTCTCGCGGACGCCCAACGACAGTTGGACTTAGCTCGGCGGGAACAGCACCAAAAAGACCTGGAGGAGCGGGTTGCTGCTAAAGAGAATCGGGCGCGCGCTGCCCGGGCCAAGTCCGGGTACGGCGCGTCCCGCGTTCTGTACGCGGACCACTCGCTGGCTGAGCTGGAGCGGATGGCAGAGGAGGACGAGGAGGAGATAGTGGAGATCGCCTCTAAATCCTCGAACCTAAAAGGGACCTTCCAAAAGGCCCTTAAATGCAGGGCCGCGAGCATGCGTGGCATCATCAGAGAGATGGTCCAGCGCAAGGCGACCGACGAAACGCGGCAACTGCAGGCGAAGGCCGATCGCCTGCAATCGGAGGTCAGCCAGCTTCATCAGAAGCTGGCCGAAGCCACAGCTCAGCCCGACCAAGCGGAACCTGAGGGAAGACCTGCGGCAGAGGGCCCCGCCTCCAACCTTGAGGATGTCATCCGCAAGGTCGTTATGGAGGAGAGGGCCTTCACAAGAGCCTGCTTAGCAGGCATTGAGGACCGGCTCTTGCCGGAGAAACGCCTCCGACCGCCGCTTGCGGCGGACAAGAGGCAAAGTGAGCCTGGGCCGTCCTCCCAGGGGGAGGACGCCTTTCTCCCTTCCACAACCCCGTCCAACCAGCATGGGTGGACGGGGTCCGCAGTGCCGGCGATTGTATGCCGGCATCCTGCGGAGCATGGCCCTATATGGGGCCCCTATCTGGGCGGACTCCCTGCACAGGCGGGAGAACGCAACGGCGATCCGCAGGCCCCAAAGGGCCATTGCACTACGGGTGGCAAGGGCCTACCGCTCGGTGGGCTTTTCGGCGGCATGCGCTCTGGCTGGCACCCCTCCTTGGGAGTTGGAGGCATGGGTGCTCGCCAGAGTGTACGAGTGGACGGCCCGGCGAAAAGCGCTCGGGGAGCGCCCCGTCGCGGAGGAGCGGGAGGCCGTGCGGCAGGAGGCGAGGGACGCCATCGTCCTCCATTGGACACAGGACCTCGCAGCCGCCACCTTTGGCCGGCGCACGTTGGACGCGCTCGGTCCGGTCCTGCGAGGCTGGCTCGAGCGGTCCCACGGCTTCCTCTCATTCCGTCTGGTGCAGGTGTTGTCCGGCCATGGCTGTTTTGGATCGCACCTGCACAGGATCGGGAGGGAGGAGACGCCGGCATGCCATGACTGCGGTGCGCTGGAGGACACGGCACAGCACACCCTAGAGGTGTGCCCAGCCTGGTCAGAGCTGCGCCGCAGTCTGATCGCGGTGGTCGGGCAGGACCTCTCGCTCCCCGGCGTGGTCAGCTCCATGCTGGAGAGCGAGGAGGCCTGGGCAGAGGTCGCCTCCTTTTGCGAGGACGTTATTTCGCAAAAGGAGGCGGCGGAGCGCGTGCGGGAGGACGATCCTCTCGCTGCGCCGCTCCGTAGACGAAGAAGAGGTCGGAGAGGGCGTCGTCTCCTCCCTCCTCGTGGTGGTGACAGGCGGGCGACAGGCGCGGGGGCGCCTCCGCCCGCATTGCACCCGTCATCACCTTCGTCGGTCATTCCCGGCCCTCCCCCCACGGGGAGGGCGTGAAGCGTCTGCCTTAAAGGCGGACGGTCGTCGGAGGAGGACTGGACGTACAGGCTGCGCCAATCTCCCAGTCCCCTCCACTCAAGACGAGGCGGGAGTGCCGCTGGGTTGTTTTAGTGGGTATACCGGGTCAGACCGGGGAGTCCCACATAGCCCCCCATTCCCCCAATGGGAGGGTATGCGTAATGCATTTTTTCCCAGCGCAAAAAAAAAAAAAAAAAAAAAAAAAAAAAAAAAAAAAAAAAAAAAAAAAAAAGGTTAGGTTGGGGGAGGGGGACCACCCCACAGTGCTTGCGTCCACGTCGCGTCCCCTGGAAACGACCCAGTTCTGACCACCGTAACGGAGTGGCAGACTGGGCTCGGCCAAAGTGCACTGTGCTTTCGTTGCTTTTTATCTTGCCTTGAGTGAACGAACCTGCGGAGGCTATGCCCAAACCCACGCGGGATGCCTTCGGGCAGTTTTTAAAACCCAAAGGCCCTTCTCAGGGCCAACCCAAACGCCCTTCGCGGGGCCGACCAAAAGGCCCTTCTCAGGGCCAAGCCAAAGGCCCTTCTCAGGGCCAACCCAAAGGCCCTTCTCAGGGCCAACCCAAAGGCCCTTCTCAGGGCCAACCAAAAGGCCCTTATCAGGGCCAGTCCGACACTTCGGCGTCAGAGGCTAGCCGCGCGCCGTCTGCAGCTAGCTTCTTTGAGAACCCGTTGGACTTGGACTCGTTGTCTGACTCCGACAAAGAGTCCATGGCTGGCGTGTCGGACGGGGGCGATTTCCAGTCGCGGAAGCGGGCCTTCCTGCGGAACGGGTCCGAGGGCTCTTCGGGCTCGGCGGGGCGTCCTAAGGCCAAAAAGCCACCGACAGCCGCGGACACCCACGTCGTGGGTCTCGCGGACGCTCAGCGTCAGTTGGACCTGGCTCGGCGGGAGCAGCACCAGCAAGACCTGGAGGAGCGGGTTGCTGCCAAGGAGCAACGGGCGCGCGCTGCCCGGGCCAAGTCCGGGTACGGGGCGTCCCGCGTTCTGTACGCGGACCACTCGCTGGCCGAGCTGGAGCGAATGGCTGAGGAGGACGAGGAGGAGATAGTGGAGATCGCCTCTAAATCCTCCAACTTGAAAGGGACCTTCCAAAAGGCCCTTAAAAGCCGGGCCGCGAGCATGCGTGGCATCATCCAGGAGATGGTCCAGCGCAAGGCGACAGACGAAACGCGGCAACTGCAGACGAAAGTCGATCGCCTGCAATCGGAGGTCAGCCAGCTACATCAGAAGCTGGCTGAAGCCACGGCTCGGCCAGAGCAAGCAGGAGGAAGACCTGCGGAAAGACCTGCGGCAGAGGGCTCCGCCTCCAACCTTGAGGAACCTTGAGGATGCCCGCCGGATCAAGTCAAGGCGGGCACTATACGCCGGGGTGTCTTCGGTCTCGGGACAATTGTTGTCAGCTGTCCCGTAGCGGCGGCCAACAAGATCAACAACAAACGGCTTCTGGTGGGATGGGTCTCGGCGCAGGTCGCGCTCCTAGCGCCCAGGCCCTATCGGTGCTACCGCTGCTTGGAAGGAGGACATGCGGGGGCACGGTGCACCGCTGGGGTGGACCGCAGCCAAATGTGCTTCCGCTGTGGTCAGCCCGGTCACAAGGCTGGCACTTGCACTGCCACGCCGCACTGCGTCATCTGTGCGGCATCTGGCAAGCCAGCCGACCATACGACCGGGTCAAAGGCCTGCGCCAGCCCCAAGAAGAAGAATGCCAGGAGACAGCCGGCTCATCCGCCGGCCGGTACCACGGACGTCACTAAGGAGGCAACCAGCTCCTCGCAGCCAGTTCACCCGCTGGTTGCGGCAGAACATCCGCCGAGGGCTGGGGAGGAGACAACGGCCATGGACACACAATAATGGCCCTACGTCGTCTCCTCCAAGCCAACATAAACCACTGCGCCAGGGCTCAGGATCTCTTGCTCCAGAGCATGGCGCAGTGGTCGATCGATGTGGCAGTTGTCGCCGAGCCGTATTTTGTGCCACCCAGGGATGACTGGGTGTGCGACACGAACCGCTCGGTGGCAATGATTATGAGGTCTGCCGCCGACACCCTTCCCTTCGAGGCCGTCACCCGAGGGCGGGGCTATGTCGCGGCAATTTGGGGAAATGTAATGATCGTGGGGGCGTACTTCGCCCCCAGCCTTTCTCTCGCCGACATGGAGGATAGCATCTTGGAGTTGGGCACAGTCGTCAGTCGTAGTCGTCCTCTTCCCGTGATCGTCCTGGGGGACTTCAATGCCAAATCTACGGCTTGGGGTTCTCCGGCTACGGATGCGCGGGGAGAGTTGGTGGAGGAGTGGGCGGTCGAGCAGGGCCTGCTTCTCCTGAACCGGGGGTCCGTGCAGACGTGCGTGCGGCAGCGGGGTGGGTCTATAGTGGACCTGTCGTTCGCCAGCCCCGCTCTCGCGCGCACTGTCCAGGACTGGCACGTCCTGGAGGAGGTGGAGACGCTGTCTGATCATCGATACATTCGATTCAGCGTCTCCGCCCAGACCTCGGTTGGGCCGGTCCAAGCGGCCCCGGTGGGCGTTGGAGACGGCCCGCGTTGGGCACTGAAGCGGCTGGACAGGGAGGCTCTCCTGGAGGCCTCTATCGTCAAGGCCTGGTTGGACTCTCCAAGCAGGCCAACCGACATCGACGAGGAGGCGGAGTGGTTCCGGGAGAGCATGTCGCACATCTGTGACGCTGGCATGCCCCGAGTCCAGCCGTTACCATCCAGGCGCCAAGTGTACTGGTGGTCGCAGTCGATTGCGCAGTTGCGCATTGCTTGTGTGCAGGAGCGACGCCAGTATGCAAGGTGCCGAAGAAGAAGACGTCGCCGCCGCCCCTTTACAGCGGCGGCCGAACAGGAAGAGGCGGAACTATACGATCGCTATAGAGAGGCGAAGAGCGCCCTCCAGCTGGCCATTGGCCGGGCAAAGGCCCAGGCCAACGAAGAGCTGCTGGAGACTCTGGACCGAGATCCGTGGGGACGCCCCTACCTTATGGTACGGGGCAAGCTGCGCCAATGGGCTCCCCCATTGTCCCGGAGTCTCCAGCCACAGCTGCTGGAGGAGGTGGTGTGTGCGTTGTTTCCGTCGAGACCAGAGCACACACCACCGGCTATGGTTCCGCCTCGCAATGTGCCCGACGCGGAAGACGACATAGACGACGATGTGCCCGAAGTGACCCGGGTAGAGTTGAGAGTGGCGGTGGCTCGCATCAGGAACACCGCCCCAGGGCCCGACGGCATTCCAGGCCGTGCATGGGTCCTGGCCATGAAGGCTCTCGGGCCCCGACTAGTGGACCTCTTAAGCGCATGTTTGGAGCGGGGCCAGTTTCCAAGCCGGTGGAAGACCGGAAAGCTGGTCCTGCTCAAGAAGGAGGGGCGCCCCGCAGACTCACCATCTGCGTACAGGCCAATCGTGTTGCTGGACGAGGTGTGTAAGATCTTTGAGCGAATCATCGCCAATCGCCTCGTCCGGCACATGACCAGGGTGGGTCCGGATTTGGCGGACAACCAATTTGGTTTCCGCCAGGGGCGCTCCACGACGGATGCGATCATGCGCGTGAGGGTCCTCGCGGAGGAGGCAGTCGCCCGGGGTGAGGTGGTCCTGGCGGTGTCGCTCGACATCGCCAACGCTTTCAACACCTTGCCCTGGAGTACCATCCGAGAGGCACTCCGGTACCACGGGGTGCCGCGCTACCTCCAACGCATTGTCGGGGCCTATTTGTCGGAAAGATCGGTGGTGTACCCGGGTCGAGAAGGATGGGGTCGGCGAGAGACGTCGTGCGGCGTTCCGCAGGGTTCGGTGTTGGGGCCGACCCTGTGGAACGTAGGGTACGACTGGGCTCTGCGCGGTGCGCTTCTCCACGGCGTCGGCGTCATTTGTTACGCCGACGATACGCTAGTTACAGCGCGTGGGAAGTCGTACCGGCAGGCGGTCATACGCGCGACTGCTGGTGTCGCGCACGTCGTGGGTAGGATCCGGCGGCTGGGCTTAGAGGTGGCATTGCACAAGTCTGAGGCCCTGTGTTTTCACGGGCCGAGGATGAAGCCGCCTCCGGGGTCCAGCATCATAGTAGGAGGGGTCTCCATCGCTGTCGAGTCGACGATGAAGTACCTTGGACTCGTCCTCGACAGTCGGTGGAGTTTCGGGCCGCACTTTACACGGCTCGCCCCCCGGTTGTTGGGCGCCGCTTCTGCGCTCTCGCGCTTGCTGCCCAATCTGGGGGGGCCCAACTCCTCATGTCGGATGCTCTACATGGGGGTCGTACGGTCGATGGCGCTATACGCCGCGCCAGTGTGGGCGGACGCCCTGACGGCCCGCAACAACGTCGCCGCGCTGCGAAGGCCGCAGCGCGCGATGGCCGTCAGGATCGTGAGGGGATACCGTACGATCTCCTTTGAGGCAGCGAGCATCCTAGCCGGATCCCCGCCCTGGGACCTCGACGCAAAGCTCCACGCGTCGCTCTATTGGTGGCGCGCGGAGGCGGTCCAGCGGGGCGAGCGCCTGGTGCCTCGACAGGTTGAGGCACGCAGGGCAGAGCTCCGCCAGGTCCTAGTGGCGGAGTGGCGGACGCGCTTAGCGCAACCCACGGCGGGGCACGCCGCTGTAGCGGCGGTAAGGCCCGTTCTAGAGGAGTGGCTCAATAGGAGCCACGGCGCCCTCGGCTTCCGGCTGACGCAGGTGCTTACCGGACACGGGTGCTTTGGGAAGTACCTGTGTCGCATAGGCCGGGAGCCGACGTCCCAGTGCCACCATTGTGGTGATTGCCGCGACGATACGGCGCTGCATACGTTGGCGGAGTGCCCAGCTTGGGCCGAGCAGCGCCGTGACTTGGTCGCGGCCGTAGGTGTTGCGGGAAACCTCTCGCTTCCGGCTGTTGTGTCTACCATGGTCGGGAGCGAGTCGGGGTGGAGTGCCGTCGCCACCTTTTGCGAGGCCGTGATGCTCGCAAAAGAGGCGGCGGAGAGGGAGAGAGAGGCTGCCTCCTCTCTCCCCTCCCGCAGCAGACGCACTGGGCGTCGTAGGGTGGCCGATTTTCGGCCACCGTAGGGCGCGGCCTGCGGACGGCAGACTCGGGGCGTCTTGTCGTCCGATCAGCAGCAGGCCTCGAGGCGGCGGCGTGTTGTTCGTTGACGATCCTCTCGCTGCGCCGCTCCGTAGACGAAGAAGAGGTCGGAGAGGGCGTCGTCTCCTCCCTCCTCGTGGTGGTGACAGGCGGGCGACAGGCGCGGGGGCGCCTCCGCCCGCATTGCACCCGTCATCACCTTCGTCGGTCATTCCCGGCCCTCCCCCCACGGGGAGGGCGTGAAGCGTCTGCCTTAAAGGCGGACGGTCGTCGGAGGAGGACTGGACGTACAGGCTGCGCCAATCTCCCAGTCCCCTCCACTCAAGACGAGGCGGGAGTGCCGCTGGGTTGTTTTAGTGGGTATACCGGGTCAGACCGGGGAGTCCCACATAGCCCCCCATTCCCCCAATGGGAGGGTATGCGTAATGCATTTTTTCCCAGCGCAAAAAAAAAAAAAAAAAAAAAAAAAAAAAAAAAAAAAAAAAAGGTTAGGTTAGGTTAGGTTAGGTTAGGTTAGGTTGGGGTGCGTGCAGAAAACCTCCTCGTGTGCCTGATAGCTGCTAATCCCTTACGGATACGTTCGAGGGGAAGAGCAGTTGTCGGGCCGGTGCACCCTGGGCATGGTCAATATACTCTTTTGAAAAAGGATTTGGGGGGGTTTTTTCGGAGAGTGTATTGTCTGTGGCGAATTTCTGCGGGGGGGGGAGCAGTGTGCTCAGTAATGTTCTTCCACGTGTCCCTCTGATTAGCAGAGGGCACAGTGGAGAAACAAGGGTGATGGGTCGCTCCTGATCGATCGACAGTCGTCGATTGACACTGGACGCGACCCTGCCACAATGGTGCAGGCGTACCAGCGTGGCTGGCGTTTCTCCCTCAAGAGCAATCTTGAGGAGAGAACTCGCGGCGGGTTCGCTGAGCCGGTTTGGCCAGACAGCGAACGGAGGCATGTCTAATGCCGCCGTCGGAGAGGAAGGACACCTCATAGTTAAAAAACCACCTAATCCTAAGCTTTGAAGCGTGGCGAGAGGATGAGTGGCTGGTGGGGGACCAGTCGCTAGCGCTTCAGGGATCGCACCCTTTAAAAGCAAAAAACAACAAAAAATATGAAAAGTCAGGTGAAAAAAATTTTACCCCAGGGCGGTACCAGCTGCACAGCAGCTGGAGAATCCGCCACGCTACCATCAGTAGCGTCATGCCCCACGTATTCTGGGGGGGGCATCAACTGCTTTCCGCTTGCCGATGGCAACAAGAGCCGAGGAGGCTCCTGTCCCTCAGGGGACGAAAATAAAAGTGTAGGTGCGGTGTCAGATTCTGATGCTGCATCCGAGAGGATGAGTGTGGTGAGCGTGGCGAGCGTAAGCTCAAAGCGCTCTCTGTCAGAAAAAGAGGTGGAAGGTCATACTCCAAAATTTTGGAAGGCGGACCACTCCTCTAGTGAGGAGAACCTGTCGGCACCCATGGGGCCAACAGGCACAAGAGGGCGAGGTCGCGCCAAGAACGCGTCGGCTTCTTCGGCGTCGCGCGACTCTCGGGGACGCTTTCTCAAGCGCCCCGACACGCCGGTCCCTGGTGAGGTCCGCGTTGAGAACGAGCACATTGACTCAGACTCAGAGCCCGTGGTGGAGGTAAGCGGAGGCTCCGCTACATCCCTGTTGGGAGCCAACAGGGCGGAGGCGAGTGCTGCCAAGCGGGCGCAGCAGAAGACTGTCGCGGCTGACGAGGTCAGCGAGTTGGCCCGTCAGGCCCGAGAGCGGCGCTCTGCTCGAATGGCAGCGGGGGGGAGTATAACGGGGGTGGCACTCAGTCGCCAGGTTTTGGACGGCGTGGATGTCGTCCTGAAGGTTGCCACCAAATCTGGCAGCCTGAAGGGCACATTCACCCGTGCTTTGAAGGAGGCGGCTGAGGGAATAAAGGAGGCGGTTGAGGTCCTCCTTAATCGCACGAGTACGGAGGAGACGGCGAAGTTATGGGAGGAGAATAGCCGTCTCCGATCCGAGTTGGAGGACCTCAAGCGGCAGTTCGCCGCCCAGAGGGTATTACCCGCGGCCAGCACCTCCTCTTCCGTCGCGGCTCTGTCGTCGGCCCCATCACCGGTCCCGTCATCGACACCTGCACTAGCGGATGCGGAGGTAGAGAAAATCGCGCGCATCTGCATGATGCAGTGTGGACAGATGGTGGGTGCCCGCTTGGAGGCCATCGAGGAGAGGCTCCTCCCAGCGGTGAATCTCCGCCCACCGCTCGCTGCGGACAAGCGGAGGAAGGAGGGGCCCATCAAGCAGGGGCCAACAACCGCGGCGGTTGTATCAAGTGGGTCCGGGAAGGGGACCAAAAAGCCCGCGGAGGGTACGTCTGTGCCCACTTCCCGGGCGACAGCGCCACCGGCGGCCTCGCTCGCGCCTCCCACAGAGACATGGGCGACGGTCGTCAAGAAGGGCCGGCGTCGCGGGAAGAAGACGGCGCCACTAGCACCCGCTGGAGCACCGGCACCAGCATCGGCTCCTAAGAAGGCCCAGGGACCGCCTAAGGTCAAAGCCCCACGCTCCGCAGCTGTAGTTATTACACTGCAGCCCGGAGCCGTCGAACGGGGCATTACCTACAAGGCGGTCCTAGCGCAGGCGAAAGCCAAAGTCGCGTTCCCCGACCTTGGCACACCGTCCGGCTTCAGATTGAGGCCGGCGATAACGGGGGCGCGGCTGCTCGAGGTGTCGGGTGCCTCTAGCGGGGAAAAGGCGGACATCCTGGCCACCAAACTTAGGGAGGTCCTCAACCCGGAGGATGTCCGGGTGTCCAGGCCAATGAAGACCGCTGAGCTGCGCGTCGGTGGCCTGGACGACTCGACGACCCCGGCTGAAGTCTTGGTGGCCGTCGCCCGAGTCGGCGGATGTCCGCCAGGAGACGTGCGGACGGGCGACATACGCGCCGACGCTTCCGGACTCGGCACGATTTGGGTGCGGTGCCCGGTGGCGGCGGCGAATAAGGTCGCTGACGGTGGGCGTCTGTTGGTGGGGTGGGTTGCGGCGAGGGTGAAGCTGCTGCAGCCCAGGGCCTTGCGGTGCTACCGGTGCCTGGACATGGGGCATGTTAGGGCGCGGTGCACCGCCGCAATTGACCGCAGCGAGCAGTGCTATCGCTGCGGCCAGCCCGGCCACAAGGCGGCCCAGTGCTCCGCGGCGCCAAACTGCAGCCTCTGTACAGCTGCGGGGAGGCCCGCTGGGCACAGAGCGGGCGGTAAGGCCTGTGGCGCGCCCACCAAAAAGAGGAAGGGAGGGTCTGCCAAGGCTGTCGGGGGCCCTCAGCCTGGCTGCCCTCCGGCCGACTCCCGGCCTGAGAATGATGCAGAGGGGGGGATGGACTGCGCATAAATGGCGCTGTTCCGTCTCCTCCAGGGCAATATCAACCACTCTGCCAGAGCTCAGGATCTCTTGCTCCAGAGCATGGCAGAGTGGTCGATTCACGTGGCCGTGGTCGCCGAGCCGTACTGGGTCCCGCCCAGGGATAACTGGGTGGGAGATCTGGACGGTTTGGTGGCCATCATTGGCGGGGCTCTCGTCAGCCCGTCTCGGGGGCACGGCTGGGTAGCCGCCCTCGCAGATGGCGTTGGCGTCGTTGGGGCGTATTTTTCGCCCAACAAGAGTCTCGCCGACTTCGAGAGGTTCCTTGTCGAGTTGGGTGCCGTCGTGGGCCAGCTCCATCCTCGCCCGGTGCTGTTGCTCGGGGATCTCAACGCCAAGTCTGTGGCGTGGGGATCCCCGGTGACCGATGCTAAGGGTGAGGCATTGGAGGAGTGGGCGATCACCACTGGCCTGGTCGTCCTGAACCGGGGCTCGGTCTACACGTGCGTGCGGCAGCGGGGCGGGTCCATAGTGGACGTGTCGTTCGCAAGCCCTGCTGTCGCGAGCCGTGTCCGCGACTGGCGTGTCGCCGCGGAGGTGGAGACGTTGTCGGATCACCGATATATCCGATTCGACGTCTCCGCCCAGACCGCTGGCGGCCGCAGAACATCAGTCCCGCGTTCGGACGGCCCGCGCTGGGCGCGTAAGCGCATCGACAGGGAGCTTCTCGAGGAGGCGGCCATTGCTCAGGCCTGGTTCCGGGGGTCGGCAACGACCGGACCCGATGACGTCGAGCTGGAGGCGCTGTGGTTCCGCGGGGCAATGACGCAGATATGCGACGCGTCCATGCCCCGCGCCCACGCACAGGGTGCAAGGCGCCAGGTGTACTGGTGGTCCGCCGAGATCGCGCAGCTGCGCGTCGCATGCGTGGCGGTGAGACGCCGGTACACCCGCTACCGGAGGAGACGTCGTCGGGTACCCGAAGAGGAGGCCGCGCTGTACGAGGTGTACCGCGCGGCAAAGCAGACTCTGTGGCTGGCCATCGACGAGGCGAGGACGCGATCCCGGGAGAGAATGTTGGAGACTCTGGACGGGGATCCGTGGGGGCGCCCGTATAAAGCGGTTCGAGGGCAACTTCGAGCCGCGGCGCCCCCACTTACGGAGAGTCTCCAACCCGAGCTGCTGGAGGAAGTGGTAGCAGCCCTCTTCCCGGTGAGAGCGGAGCATGTTCCGCCGCCGATGGCTTTGCCCGCGGCCGCAGAGTCTGCAGAGGAGGAGATAGAGAACGCCATCAGCGTCCCAGAGGTGACACAGGCAGAGATGGGGGCAGCCGTGATGCGGCTCCGGGCCAAGAACGTGGCTCCGGGGCCCGACGGGATTCACGGCCTAGCGCTAGCCCTCGCTCTGAAAGAGCTTGAGCCCCAGCTAAGAGGGCTCTTCACAGCGTGCCTTGAGCGGGGCCAGTTTCCCACTTTGTGGAAAACAGGTCGCTTGGTCCTGCTCAGGAAGGCGGGGCGCCCTGCCGACTCGCCGTCTGCGTACCGGCCCATAGTGCTGCTCGACGAGGTGGGCAAGCTGTTCGAGCGCATACTCGCAGCCCGCCTCGTCGGCCACTTGTGCAGAGAGGGGCCGGACCTGGACGAGAGCCAGTTCGGCTTTCGGCATGGGCGCTCTACCATCCACGCTGTGTCGAGGGTGAGAGTCCTGGCGGAGGAAACAGTGTCCCGGGGCGGGGTGGTGGTGGCGGTGTCCTTGGACATCTCCAACGCCTTCAACACCCTGCCCTGGAGCTGCATACGGGAGGCACTGCGTTATCATCGGGTGCCTCTCTACCTCCGCCGCATCGTTGGGGCTTATCTGGCGGGGAGGTGTGTCACCTACATGGGACGTGATGGCGGAAACCAGCGCCAAGTGTCGTGCGGTGTTCCACAGGGATCGGTAGTGGGACCGCTCCTGTGGAACATCGGGTACGACTGGGTGCTGAGGGGCGAGCTCCCGCCGGGCGCGGACCTGACGTGTTACGCGGACGACACGCTGGTCACGGCCCGGGGGAGTTCGCACAGGGAGGCAGCGTTGCTCGCGACGGCGGCGGTCTCACTGACGGTGAGCCGCATACGGCGCCTCGGCCTGGAGGTGGCCCTCAACAAGTCGGAGGCCATGGTGTTTCATGGCCCCCGGCGGGCGCCGCCGGCTGGATCACATATTGTGGTCGGGGGGGTCCGGATCGCTGTCGAGCCCACCATGAAATATCTGGGATTGGTGCTCGACAGCCGGTGGGACTTCGGACCCCACTTCCGGCGGCTGGCGCCCAAGTTGTTGGGCGCGGCCGGGGCGCTGGCAACGCTGCTTCCCAATTTGGGGGGCCCGAGCGCCGCTTGTAGGCGGCTCTACGTGGGGATCGTGCGATCGATGGCCCTTTACGGGGCCCCGATCTGGGCGGCGGACCTGACGGCCGCCAGCATCTCTGTGCTGCGAAAGCCGCAGAGAGCAATGGCCGTCAGAGTCATAAGGGGGTATCGCACGATCTCCTACGAGGCGGCTTGTGCACTGGCCGGATCCCCGCCATGGGACCTAGACGCGAAGGTGCTCGCGTCACTTTATCGGTGGCGCGAGGAAGCGAGGGCGCGGGGCGAGCGGCCGATGCAGCGCCATATGGAGCAGCGTCGGTCGCAGCTTCGCGAGGTCCTGGTGGCGGAATGGCGGGACAGGCTTTCACGCCCTACCGCCGGCCTCGTCACCATCGAGGCGGTCCGGCCAGTGCTCGACCTCTGGCTCGGGAGGAGGCACGGCTCCCTGTCGTTTCGGGCGACGCAGGTGCTCTCGGGGCATGGCTGCTTCGGGAAGTACCTGTGTCGCATAAACAGGGAGCCGGACGCTCGGTGTCACCACTGCGTCGACTGCCGGGAGGACACGGCGTGGCATACGCTGGCAGAGTGTGCCGCTTGGGAGGAGCCGCGCCGTGCCCTCATCTCAGAAGTAGGCAGTGACTTGTCGCTGCCGACCGTAGTGAGTTCGATGGTCGGCAGCGCCGAGTCCTGGGACGCGGTGGTTTCCTTCTGCGAAACAGTGATCTCGCAGAAGGAGGCTGCGGAAAGGGAGAGAGAGATCTCGTCCACTCTCCCGATCCGCAGCAGGCGCACCGGGCGCAGGCGGAGGGCGGACAACGCCCTCTTCCAGCCCCCCTAAATGGGTCCAGGGGCGACGGATTCGGGGACATCCGTCGCCCCCCAACATCAGGACCCGAGAAGGCGGCGCGCGTAGTGTTCCTCGCGCGCCGACCACAGACGTTGCGGGGGGAGTACACCTCACTCCCCCCGCCCGAGACGGGGCCCGCGCAAGCGGGCCGGCACCAGCCGGGGTTGTGGAAGAATAATGTGTTCCCGCGACCCCGGCGTAGGTGTGAGAAGGAACACCGGGGTGGTTTTTAGTCAGTAAGAGTCTGACAGACCCCTCCGCCCGCCCCAGGGCGGAGGACATCCATGAGGATTTTCCACCCCGGGAACAAAAAAAAAAAAAAAAAAGGTTAGGTTAGGTTGGGTTGCTGCCAAGGAGCAACGGGCGCGCGCTGCCCGGGCCAAGTCCGGGTACGGGGCGTCCCGCGTTCTGTACGCGGACCACTCGCTGGCCGAGCTGGAGCGAATGGCTGAGGAGGACGAGGAGGAGATAGTGGAGATCGCCTCTAAATCCTCCAACTTGAAAGGGACCTTCCAAAAGGCCCTTAAAAGCCGGGCCGCGAGCATGCGTGGCATCATCCAGGAGATTGTCCAGCGCAAGGCGACAGACGAAACGCGGCAACTGCAGACGAAAGTCGATCGCCTGCAATCGACGGAGGTCAGCCAGCTACATCAGAAGCTGGCTGAAGCCACGGCTCGGCCAGAGCAAGCAGGAGGAAGACCTGCGGAAAGACCTGCGGCAGAGGGCTCCGCCTCCAACCTTGAGGATATCATCCGCAAGGTCGTCATGGAGGAGAGGGCCTTCACAAGAGCCTGCTTAGCAGGCATTGAGAACCGGCTCTTGCCGGAGAAACGCCTCCGACCGCCCCTTGCGGCGAACAAGAGGCAAAGTGAGCCGGCGCCGTCCTCCCAGGGGGAAGACGCCTTTCTCCCTTCTACAACCCCGTCCAACCAGCATGGGTGGACCGAGGTTGCCGGGAGGGGCAAGGGCAAGGCCAAAAAGGCCAAAAAAGCCGCGACGGCCGTTCCTGCCGTGCCCGCCACCACACCTGCGACTGGAAAGGGAAAAGGGAGAGGGAAGGGAAAGGCGAAACTCGTCCCCCCAAAGACCGCAGCCGTTGTGGTGACGCTCACCGCGGAGGCTGCGGAGCGAGGCGAGACATACGCGTCCATTTTGTTGCGGGCGCGTGCCAATGCCGATCCCACTCAACTGGGGATCGGCAAAGTCTCTTGCCGGCGAACTCAAGCCGGGGCTCGAATTTTCGAGTTCCCGGGGGCAGAGGGCAAAGCCCATGCGGACCTCTTTGCATCCAAGCTGCAGGAGGTCATCGCGGACGCGGCCAAGGTGGCCCGTCCAGTCAAAGCGACGACCATCGAGGTGACCGACCTGGATGACTCGGTCACCAAAGAGGAGGTGGTGGTTGCGGTCGCAGCAATGGGGGGCTGTGACGTCGCAGAGGTGCACGGCCGGGACATCAGGCCCGGTCGCGGTGGTATGGGCACCATTCGCCTCGAGTGCCCAGTCGCGGCTGCCAAAGCCGTCCTCGACAAGGGACGGCTTACCGTCGGCTTCAGCTCGGGTGCAGTCCGGGCACTTGTAGACCAGCCTCTTCGGTGCTACAGGTGCTTCGGTATCGGACACACTCGAGCCCTCTGTCCGTCCACGGTCGATAGGACGGACAGCTGCTATCGCTGCAGCAAGGAGGGCCACAAGAGCAGCTCCTGCACGGCTGCCACTCCGCACTGCGCAGTGTGTGCCGCCAGTGGCCGCCCGGCAGACCACGTCATGAAGGGGAGGAACTGCAATCCTCCCCCTAAGAGGGGCAAAGCGCCGATGGGACCGGCTGCCAGCACCGTCGTTCCCGAGACAGGAACCGCGGTGGCCGCGGAGGCGATGACGGAGGCAATGACTATCGATGGATAGGGCTCAACATCGAATTCTCCAGGCGAACACCAACCACTGCAGGGCAGCCCAGGATCTGCTGATGCAGACCATGGCTGAGTGGTTGGTGGACTTGGCGGTGGTTGCCGAGCCTTACTCGGTCCCCGGCCACTGGCTGGGCGATCGGGACGGCTTGGTGGCGTTGGTGACGCGGTCTTCCACAGACTCCCCTCCCCTCTCGCTTTTAGAGAGAGGACCGGGATACGTGGCCGCCGCGTGGGGAGACGTAGGTGTGGTGGGGGTCTATTTCTCCCCAAACCGCCCTCTCTCGGACTTTGAGGATTTCCTCGAAGTCCTCACCGCAGTCGTAGGGAGGGCGGCGCCGCGCCAGGTCGTCGTGTTGGGCGACCTGAACGCCAAGTCGGTGGCCTGGGGCAACCCGGCTGCCTCGTGCAACGTCCGAGGACGCGCCGTCGAATTTTGGGCGGCCTCATCCGGCGTGTCCCTCCTCAACAGGGGGGCGGTCCACACGTGTGTGCGGCAGCAGGGAGGGTCGGTGGTTGACGTCACGTTTGCCACCCCCGCGCTAGCCGCCCGCGTCGTGAATTGGCGGGTGGAGATGGTGGAGACCTTGTCGGACCACCGATACGTGCGGTTCGACATCTCCGCCCAGGGGAGGGTGGCCCGCTCGGGCAAATCTCCCTTCCCACGGTGGGCTCTCACCCGCCTGGATCGGGAGGCCGCTCGGGAGGCGGCCTTTCTCCAGGACTGGTTGTCGCCCCCTGTCGAGGTCCTGGACGTGGACACCGCAGCGGTTCAGCTCAGGAGGTCCCTGACCGAGGTGTGCAACTCCAGCATGCCTCGGTCTCGCCGTCCGCCTCCTCGTCGTGCCGTCTATTGGTGGACGGAGGAACTGGCGGGGCTCCGAGCCGCCTGCGTGTCGGCCAGAAGGGCCTTCACGCGGAGCCGACGACGCAGCGCCCGGAATCGGGAAAACGAGGACCGCCTCTACGCTACTTACCAAGAGGCGAGGACGGTCCTCAAGTCGGCGATTGGCGCCGCCAAGGACTCGGCGAGGGCCGAGATGCTGGCAGGGCTCGACCGGGATCCATATGGGAGACCATACAAGGCGGCGCGGAACCAACTGCGCCCCTGTGGTCCCCCATTGACGGAGACTCTCGAGCCGGCGTTGCTGGACGGGGTGGTCCGGTCCCTGTTTCCGCGCAGGACCGACTTTACCCCACCAACAATGGACCCTCCGCAAGGCGCAACTTCGCCGGAGGAGGAGGTCCCCCCGGTGACGGCGGAGGAATTGTACGCGGGGGTCCTCAGCCTCCGCGCGAAGAAGACGGCCCCTGGACCGGACGGCGTCCCTGCACGGGTGGTGGCCATTGCTGCCGCCCAAATGGAGGACAGAATTCGGGACCTGTTCAGCGCGTGCTTTACGGCTGGCAGGTTCCCGAAACTGTGGAAGGAGGGGCAGCTGTGCCTCCTCCGAAAGGAGGGACGCCCGGTGGACTCCCCCTCGGCATACCGGCCCATCGTTCTGCTTGATGAGGTCGGTAAATTATTCGAGGGGATTGTCGCCTCCCGGCTCAATGGGCTGTTGCGGGGGGTGGGGCCAAATCTGTCGGACGCCCAATTCGGTTTTCGACGAGGGCGTTCGACGATAGACGCGCTGGCCTTACTCAAGGGTCAGGTGAAGGAGGCGGTGGAGGCGGGGGGCGGAGTGTTGGCGGTGTCATTCGACATAGCCAACGCCTTCAACTCCGTGCCCCACTCGACAATATTGGAGGCACTTCGGTATCACGGAGTGCCTCAATACTTGAGGAGCCTCCTGGCCAGCTACTTGGAGGATCGAGAGATCCTCCTTGTGGACAAGACGGCCAGGGTGAGGCGATACGGCGCAGAGTGCGGTGTTCCGCAGGGGTCGGTG
Source organism: Dasypolia templi (assembly GCA_963555695.1). Classification (NCBI taxonomy): domain Eukaryota; kingdom Metazoa; phylum Arthropoda; class Insecta; order Lepidoptera; family Noctuidae; genus Dasypolia; species Dasypolia templi. The sequence continues at coordinate 33,834,351 of OY743140.1, read as the reverse complement.
CTGGGGCCCCCCCTATGGAATATAGGGTTTGACTGGCTCCTGCGGGGAGCCCTCCTCCAGGGCACGAGTGTCATCTGTTACGCGGATGACACTCTCCTCACTGCCCGGGGGAGGAGCTACAGGGAGGCGGCCTGTCTGGCCTCGGCTGGCGGATCCTTGGTTGCAGGGAGGATCCGCCGCTTGGGACTGAAGGTGGCGCTGCACAAGACCGAGGCCGTTTTCTTTCACGGGCCTCGGCAGCGCTGCCCTCCCGACGCCCACATAGTTGTGGAGGGCGTCAGGATCGGGGTCCAGACCCAGATGAAATATCTGGGCCTGGTGCTGGACAGCAGGTGGCGATTTGGCCCGCATTTCAGCGGGCTGTCAACGCGCCTGCTGAAAGCCGCGGACGCCCTCTCGTGGCTCCTCCCGAACCTGGGGGGGCCCAACGCGCAGTGCCGGCGATTGTATGCCGGCATCCTGCGGAGCATGGCCCTATATGGGGCCCCTATCTGGGCGGACTCCCTGCACAGGCGGGAGAACGCAACGGCGATCCGCAGGCCCCAAAGGGCCATTGCACTAAGGGTGGCAAGGGCCTACCGCTCGGTGGGCTTTTCGGCGGCATGCGCTCTGGCTGGCACCCCTCCTTGGGAGTTGGAGGCATGGGTGCTCGCCAGAGTGTACGAGTGGACGGCGCGGCGAAAAGCGCTCGGGGAGCGCCCCGTCGCGGAGGAGCGGGAGGCCGTGCGGCAAGAGGCGAGGGACGCCATCGTCCTCCATTGGACGGAGGACCTCGCAGCCGCCACCTTTGGCCGGCGAACCTTGGACGCGCTCGGTCCGGTCCTGCGAGGCTGGCTCGAGCGGTCCCACGGTTTCCTCTCATTCCGTCTGGTGCAGGTGTTGTCCGGCCATGGCTGTTTTGGATCGCACCTGCACCGGATCGGGAGGGAGGAGACTCCGGCGTGCCATGAGTGCGGTGCGCCGGAGGACACGGCACAGCACACCCTAGAGGTGTGCCCAGCCTGGTCAGAGCTGCGCCGCAGTCTGATCGCGGTGGTCGGACAGGACCTCTCGCTCCCCGGCGTGGTCAGCTCCATGCTGGAGAGCGAGGAGGCCTGGGCAGAGGTCGCCTCCTTTTGCGAGGACGTTATTTCGCAAAAGGAGGCGGCGGAGCGCGAGCGGGAGGACGATCCTCTCGCTGCGCCGCTCCGCAGACGAAGAAGAGGTCGGAGAGGGCGTCGTCCCCTCCCTCCTCATGGTGGTGACAGGCGGGCGACAGGCGCGGGGGCGCCTACGCCCGCATTGCACCCGTCATCACCTTCGTCGGACATTCCCGGCCCTCCCCCAACGGGGAGGGCGTGAAGCGTCCGCCTTGAAGGCGGACGGTCGTCGGAGGAGGACTGGACGTACAGGCTGCGCCAATCTCCCAGTCCCCTCCACTCAAGACGAGGCGGGAGTGCCGCTGGGTTGTTTTAGTGGGTATACCGGGTCAGACCGGGGAGTCCCACATAGCCCCCCATTCCCCCAATGGGAGGGTATGCGTAATGCATTTTTTCCCAGCGCAAAAAAAAAAAAAAAAAAAAAAAAAAAAAGGTTAGGTTAGGTTAGGTTAGGTTGGGGGGCGGGGAGGTGTGTCACCTACATGGGACGAGATGGCGGAAACCAGCGCCAAGTGTCGTGCGGTGTTCCACAGGGATCGGTCGTGGGACCGCTCCTGTGGAACATCGGGTACGACTGGGTGCTGAGGGGCGAGCTCCCGCCGGGCGCGGACCTGACGTGTTACGCGGACGACACGCTGGTCACGGCCCGGGGGAGTTCGCACAGGGAGGCAGCGTTGCTCGCGACGGCGGCGGTCTCACTCACGGTGAGCCGCATACGGCGCCTCGGCCTGGAGGTGGCCCTCAACAAGTCGGAGGCCATGGTGTTTCATGGCCCCCGGCGGGCGCCGCCGGCCGGATCACACATTGTGGTCGGGGGGGTCCGGATCGCTGTCGAGCCCACCATGAAATATCTGGGATTGGTGCTCGACAGCCGGTGGGACTTCGGACCCCACTTCCGGCGGCTGGCGCCCAAGTTGTTGGGCGCGGCCGGGGCGCTGGCAACGCTGCTTCCCAATCTGGGGGGCCCGAGCGCCGCCTGTAGGCGGCTCTATATGGGGATCGTGCGATCCATGGCGCTCTACGGAGCGCCGATCTGGGCGTCTGACCTAACGGCCGGCAGCATAGCTGTCCTGCGGAAGCCGCAGCGGGCGATGGCCGTCAGAGTCATTCGGGGGTATCGCACGATCTCCTTCGAGGCGGGTTGTGCACTGGCCGGATCACCGCCCTGGGACCTGGAGGCGAAGGTGCTCGCGTCACTGTACCGGTGGCGCGAGGCAGCGCGGGAGCGGGGCGAGCGACCGATGCAGCAACAAATCGAGCAGCATCGGTTGCAGCTCCGCGAGGTCCTGGTGGCGGAATGGCGGGTGAGGCTGTCACGCCCTACCGCCGGCCTCAGCACCATTGAGGCGATCCGGCCAGTGCTCGACCGCTGGCTCGGGAGAAGGCACGGCTCCCTGACGTTTCGGGCGACGCAGGTGCTCTCGGGGCATGGTTGCTTCGGGAAGTACCTGGGTCGCATGAACAGGGGGCCGGACGCCCGGTGTCACCACTGCGTCGACTGCCGGGAGGACACGGCGTGGCACACGCTGGCAGAGTGTGCCGCTTGGGAGGAGCCGCGCCGTGCCCTCATCACCGAAGTAGGCAACGACCTGTCGCTGCCGGCCGTCGTGAACGCGATGGTCGGCGGCGCAGAGTCCTGGGACGCAGTGGTCTCCTTTTGCGAAACGGTCATCTCGCAGAAGGAGGCTGCGGAAAGGGAGAGAGAGATCTCGACTCTCGACCCGGCCCGCAGCAGACGCACCGGGCGTCGGAGGAGGGCGGACAACGCCCTCTTCCGGCCCCCCTAAATGGGTCCAGGGGCGACGGATTCGGGGACATCCGTCGCCCCCCAACATCAGGACCCGAGAAGGTGGCGCGCGTAGTGTTCCTCGCGCGCCGACCACAGACGTTGCGGGGGGAGTACACCTCACTCCCCCCGCCCGAGACGGGGCCCGCGCAAGCGGGCCGGCACCAGCCGGGGTTGTGGAAGAATAATGTGTTCCCGCGACCCCGGCGTAGGTGTGAGAAGGAACACCGGGGTGGTTTTTAGTCAGTAAGAGTCTGACAGACCCCTCCGCCCGCCCCAGGGCGGAGGACATCCATGAGGATTTTCCACCCCGGGAACAAAAAAAAAAAAAAAAAAAAAAAAAAAAAAAAAAAAAAAAGGTTAGGTTGGGGGACCACCCCACAGTGCTTGCGTCCACGTCGCGTCCCCTGGAAACGACCCAGTTCTGACCACCGTAACGGAGTGGCAGACTGGGCTCGGCCAAAGTGCACTGTGCTTTCGTTGCTTTTTATCTTGCCTTGAGTGAACGAACCTGCGGAGGCTATGCCAAAACCCACGCGGGATGCCTTCGGGCAGTTTTTAAAACCCAAAGGCCCTTCTCAGGGCCAACCCAAACGCCCTTCGCGGGGCCGACCAAAAGGCCCTTCTCAGGGCCAAGCCAAAGGCCCTTCTCAGGGCCAACCCAAAGGCCCTTCTCAGGGCCAACCCAAAGGCCCTTCTCAGGGCCAACCAAAAGGCCCTTCTCAGGGCCAGTCCGACGCTTCGGCATCAGAAGCTAGCCGCGCGCCGTCTGCAGCTAGCTTCTTTGAGAACCCGTTGGACTTGGACTCGTTGTCTGACTCCGACAAAGAGTCCATGGCTGGCGTGTCGGACGGGGGCGATTTCCAGTCGCGGAAGCGGGCCTTGCTGCGGAACGGGTCCGAGGGCTCTTCGGGCTCGGCGGGGCGTCCTAAGGCCAAAAAGCCACCGACAGCCGCGGACACCCACGTCGTGGGTCTCGCGGACGCTCAGCGTCAGTTGGACCTGGCTCGGCGGGAGCAGCACCAGCAAGACCTGGAGGAGCGGGTTGCTGCCAAGGAGCAACGGGCGCGCGCTGCCCGGGCCAAGTCCGGGTACGGCGCGTCCCGCGTTCTGTACGCGGACCACTCGCTGGCCGAGCTGGAGCGAATGGCTGAGGAGGACGAGGAGGAGATAGTGGAGATCGCCTCTAAATCCTCCAACTTGAAAGGGACCTTCCAAAAGGCCCTTAAAAGCCGGGCCGCGAGCATGCGTGGCATCATCCAGGAGATGGTCCAGCGCAAGGCGACCGAGGAAACGCGGCAACTGCAGGCGAAAGCCGATCGACTGCAATCGGAGGTCAGCCAGCTTCATCAGAAGCTGGCTGAAGCCACGGCTCGGCCAGGACAAGCGGAACCTGAGGGAAGACCTGCGGCAGAGGGCCCCGCCTCCAACCTTGAGGATATCATCCGCAAGGTCGTTATGGAGGAGAGGGCCTTCACAAGAGCCTGTTTAGCAGGGATTGAGGACCGGCTCTTGCCGGAGAAACGCCTCCGACCGCCGCTTGCGGCGGACAAGAGGCAATGCGAGCCGGGGCCGTCCTCCCAGGGGGAAGACGCCTTTCTCCCTTCGACAACCCCGTCCAACCAGCATGGGTGGACCGAGGTTGCCGGGAGGGGCAAGGGCAAGGCCAAAAAGGCCAAAAAGGGCAAAAAAGCCGAGACGGCCGTTCCTGCCGTGCCCGCCACCACACCTCCCAATCAGTCGCAGACGACTGGGAAGGGGAAAGGGAGAGGGAAAACAAAGGAGAAGACAAGGGGGAAACTCGTTCCCCCAAAGACCGCCGCCGTTGTGGTGACGCTCACCGCGGAGGCTGCGGAGCGAGGGGAGACGTACGCGTCGATATTGTTGCGGGCGCGTGCCAACGCCGATCCCACTCAACTGGGGATTGGCAAAGTCTCTTGCCGGCGAACACAAGCGGGGGCTCGAATATTCGAGTTCCCGGGGGCAGAGGGCAAAGCTCATGCGGACCTCTTTGCATCGAAGCTGCAGGAGGTCATCGCGGACGCGGCCAAGGTGGCCCGACCGGTCAAGGCGACGACCATCGAGGTGACCGACCTGGATGACTCGGTCACCAAAGAGGAGGTGGTGGCGGCGGTCGCAGCAATGGGAGGCTGTGACGTCGCAGAGGTGCACGGTCGGGACATCAGGCCCGGTCGCGGTGGCATGGGCACCATTCGCCTCGAGTGCCCAGTCGCCGCTGCCAAAGCCGTCCTCGACAAGGGACGGCTTACCGTCGGATTCAGCTCGGGTGCAGTCCGGGCACTTGTAGACCAGCCTCTTCGGTGCTACAGGTGCTTCGGTATCGGACACACTCGAGCCCTCTGTCCGTCCACGGTCGATAGGACGGACAGTTGCTATCGTTGCGGCAAGGAGGGCCATAAGAGTGGCTCCTGCACGGTTGCCACTCCACACTGCGCAGTGTGTTCCGCCAGTGGCCGCCCGGCGGACCACGTCATGAAGGGGAGGAACTGCAATCCTCCCCCTAAGAGGGGCAAAGCGCCGATGGGTCCGGCTGCCAGCACCGTCGTTCCCGAGGCAGGAACCGCGGTGGCCGCGGAGGCGATGACGGAGGCAATGACTATCGATGGATAGGGCTCAACATCGAATTCTCCAGGCGAACACCAACCACTGCAGGGCAGCCCAGGATCTGCTGATGCAGACCATGGCTGAGTGGTTGGTGGACTTGGCGGTGGTTGCCGAGCCTTACTCGGTCCCCGGCCACTGGCTGGGCGATCGGGACGGCTTGGTGGCATTGGTGACGCGGTCTTCCACAGACTCCCCTCCCCTCTCGCTTTTAGAGAGAGGACCGGGATACGTGGCCGCCGCGTGGGGAGACGTAGGTGTGGTGGGGGTCTATTTCTCCCCAAACCGCCCTCTCTCGGACTTTGAGGATTTCCTCGAAGTCCTCACCGCAGTCGTAGGGAGGGCGGCGCCGCGCCAGGTCGTCGTGTTGGGCGACCTGAACGCCAAGTCGGTGGCCTGGGGCAACCCGGCTGCCTCGTGCAACGTCCGAGGACGCGCCGTCGAATTTTGGGCGGCCTCATCCGGCGTGTCCCTCCTCAACAGGGGGGCGGTCCACACGTGTGTGCGGCAGCAGGGAGGGTCGGTGGTTGACGTCACGTTTGCCACCCCCGCGCTAGCCGCCCGCGTCGTGAATTGGCGGGTGGAGATGGTGGAGACCTTGTCGGACCACCGATACGTGCGGTTCGACATCTCCGCCCAGGGGAGGGTGGCCCGCTCGGGCAAATCTCCCTTCCCACGCTGGGCTCTCACCCGCCTGGACCGGGAGGCCGCTCAGGAGGCGGCCTTTCTCCAGGACTGGTTGTCGCCCCCTGTCGAGGTCCTGGACGTGGACACCGCAGCGGTTCAGCTCAGGAGGTCCCTGACCGAGGTGTGCAACTCCAGCATGCCTCGGTCTCGCCGTCCGCCTCCTCGTCGTGCCGTCTATTGGTGGACGGAGGAACTGGCGGGGCTCCGAGCCGCCTGCGTGTCGGCCAGAAGGGCCTTCACGCGGAGCCGACGACGCAGCGCCCGGAATCGGGAAAACGAGGACCGCCTCTACGCTACTTACCAAGAGGCGAGGACGGTCCTCAAGTCGGCGATTGGCGCCGCCAAGGACTCGGCGAGGGCCGAGATGCTGGCAGGGCTCGACCGGGATCCATATGGGAGACCATACAAGGCGGCGCGGAACCAACTGCGCCCCTGTGGTCCCCCATTGACGGAGACTCTCGAGCCGGCGTTGCTGGACGGGGTGGTCCGGTCCCTGTTTCCGCGCAGGACCGCCTTCACCCCACCAACAATGGACCCTCCGCAAGGCGCAACTTCGCCGGAGGAGGGGGTCCCCCCGGTGACGGCGGAGGAATTGTACGCGGGGGTTCTCAGCCTCCGCGCGAAGAAGACGGCCCCTGGACCGGACGGCGTCCCTGCACGGGTGGTGGCCATTGCTGCCGCCCAAATGGAGGACAGAATTCGGGACCTGTTCAGCGCGTGCTTTACGGCTGGCAGGTTCCCGAAACTGTGGAAGGAGGGGCAGCTGTGCCTCCTCCGAAAGGAGGGACGCCCGGTGGACTCCCCCTCGGCATACCGGCCCATCGTTCTGCTTGATGAGGTCGGTAAATTGTTCGAGGGGATTGTCGCCTCCCGGCTCAATAGCCTGTTGCGGGGGGTGGGGCCGAATCTGTCGGACGCCCAATTCGGTTTTCGGCGAGGGCGTTCGACGATAGACGCGCTGGCCCTACTCAAGGGTCAGGTGAAGGAGGCGGTGGAGGCGGGGGGCGGAGTGTTGGCGGTGTCATTCGACATAGCCAACGCCTTCAACTCCGTGCCCCACTCGACAATATTGGAGGCACTTCGGTATCACGGAGTGCCTCAATACTTGAGGAGCCTCCTGGCCAGCTACTTGGAGGATCGAGAGATCCTCCTTGTGGACAAGACGGCCAGGGTGAGGCGTTACGGCGCAGAGTGCGGTGTTCCGCAGGGGTCGGTGCTGGGGCCGCCCCTGTGGAACATAGGTTTCGACTGGCTCTTGCGGGGAGCCCTCCTCCAGGGCACGAGCGTCATTTGTTACGCGGATGACACTCTCCTCGCTGCCCGGGGGAGGAGCTACAGGGAGGCGGCCTGTCTGGCCTCGGCTGGCGGATCCTTGGTTGCAGGGAGGATCCGCCGCTTGGGATTGAAGGTGGCGCTGCACAAGACCGAGGCCGTTTTCTTTCACGGGCCTCGGCAGCGCTGCCCTCCCGACGCCCACATAGTTGTGGAGGGCGTCAGGATCGGGGTCCAGGCCCAGATGAAATATCTGGGCCTGGTGCTGGACAGCAGGTGGCGATTTGGCCCGCATTTCAGCGGGCTGTCAACGCGCCTGCTGAAAGCCGCGGACGCCCTCTCGTGGCTCCTCCCGAACCTGGGGGGGCCCAATGCGCGGTGCCGGCAATTGTATGCCGGCATCCTGCGGAGCATGGCCCTATATGGGGCCCCTATCTGGGCGGACTCCCTGCACAGGCGGGAGAACGCAACGGCGATCCGCAGGCCCCAAAGGGCCATTGCACTACGGGTGGCAAGGGCCTACCGCTCGGTGGGCTTTTCGGCGGCATGCGCTCTGGCTGGCACCCCTCCTTGGGAGTTGGAGGCATGGGTGCTCGCCAGAGTGTACGAGTGGACGGCGCGGCGAAAAGCGCTCGGGGAGCGCCCCGTCGCGGAGGAGCGGGAGGCCGTGCGGCAGGAGGCGAGGGACGCCATCGTCCTCCATTGGACGGAGGACCTCGCAGCCGCCACCTTTGGCCGGCGCACGTTGGACGCGCTCGGTCCGGTCCTGCGAGGCTGGCTCGAGCGGTCCCACGGCTTCCTCTCATTCCGCCTGGTGCAGGTGTTGTCCGGCCATGGCTGTTTTGGATCGCACCTGCACCGGATCGGGAGGGAGGAGACTCCGGCGTGCCATGACTGCGGTGCGCCGGCGGACACAGCACAGCACACCCTAGAGGTGTGCCCCGCCTGGTCAGAGCTGCGCCGCAGTCTGACCGCGGTGGTCGGGCAGGACCTCTCGCTTCCCAGCGTGGTCAGCTCCATGCTGGAGAGCGAGGAGGCCTGGACAGAGGTAGCCTCCTTTTGCGAGGACGTAATTTCGCACAAGGAGGCGGCGGAGCGCGAGCGTGAGGACGATCCTCTCGCTGCGCCGCTCCGCAGACGAAGAAGAGGTCGGAGAGGGCGTCGTCTCCTCCCTCCTCATGGTGGTGACAGGCGGGCGACAGGCGCGGGGGCGCCTACGCCCGCATTGCACCCGTCATCACCTTCGTCGGACATTCCCGGCCCTCCCCCAACGGGGAGGGCGTGAAGCGTCCGCCTTGAAGGCGGACGGTCGTCGGAGGAGGACTGGACGTACAGGCTGCGCCAATCTCCCAGTCCCCTCCACTCAAGACGAGGCGGGAGTGCCGCTGGGTTGTTTTAGTGGGTATACCGGGTCAGACCGGGGAGTCCCACATAGCCCCCCATTCCCCCAATGGGAGGGTATGCGTAATGCATTTTTTCCCAGCGCAAAAAAAAAAAAAAAAAAAAAAAAAAAAAAAAAAAAAAAAAAAAGGTTAGGTTAGGTTAGGTTAGGTTTTTTTTTTTTTTTTTTTTTTTTTTCCTGTCCGGGCGCAAGGCCCGGCCCGCGAGCTAACCCCTAACATGATTAGGGACCTTCATTGTCAGGGAGTGGGACGAACTTCAGGGATTTCTTTATTTTGTATAACACTTTCTGTATTAAAATTTTTCTAATTATACATCTTAGTTTTCTACTCACTTAGGCCATACATACATTCACTTATTTTATACTTGGAATTTTATTCTAGGTGGGTTACATGTTTTCTTATTCTAGTTTACACATTTTTATATTTAACTACTATTTTGCAGGAGATTACAATTTACTCTTACAACTATTACCACTTTAAACACTATATTTAATACACATACATTTTATTATCAAAAGGGGTACAGGGTATATTTACTTAGCCTTACACTATTTAACTTGTGCCTTCCTATCTTATTATTCTATTTGACTATTATATGCTAGATAATATATTTTACTAATATATGTTTAGCATATATATTTATTATACTAATTATCTATTTCTATTTATGACCATATTGGCTACGTCTGTTAACTACTCTGCGTCATTTTCTACTCCTTATAATTAAACGTGAGGTTTGAGAGGTTTGGACTATTGCGTGTTATGGGCAACCGGTTTAAATATTTTGTTCAGTATTGTGTATGTCTGTCCGACAGATGCACGATGGGCTCCCTTTGTACCCGGAGCGATTCGAGTATTCCGAGAGCCCACCGTACCCTGTCAAATCTGTGTGATCACGTTAGTTGGCCTCGCCAGTTTCATAATACGGAAGGTAGCTAATCCCCTCAGCACGCACGTCCCCGGCAAGCCCGCGTGGGCTTGACCCAAAGCAAGGAAACATCTTTGTCTTGGTCCAACACCGGAGCCAGCTTGGCTCGTGCGCGGGCCGCCAGAGGATGGAGAGAGCCACGGTCTGCCGGCGTCTGCAATGTTAACATTGAGCCGCCGTTCAGATCGCCGCTCGTCTTTTTGCGCAAGAGGATCACGTCCGTTTCCCCGCAAATGGCCAACAGTTCTGCCCGGCAGACGGTGCAGTATGCGGCGAGGCTGAGATTGAGGTTCCAGATTTCACCTACATTATCCCGTAAAGATAATGCGGCTCCGACTTTTCCCTCAATCCTGCTGCCGTCAGTGAATATTCGCACTGTCTGCACCTTAAAACTGTCCACAAGCTGTTTGTCTGCCAGGCATATAAACTCCAGGACCCTTTGCTTGGAAAGCTGGACGGATCCACGCTGTACAGAGCTCAGCTTCCTCCGTATCCCCAGCTTTTTTATAGCGGGAGCCCGGGCTTCGGCCACGTACGTGATTGTAGTAGTTGACTTCTTGCCCGTAACTCTTGAAACCATCTCAGCAATAGGCTATTGCCGACCGCGCCAATGCCTCCCACTTTCTTCTCACCGGACATTCTTGATTATATACAGTGTGGCCTGTGTTTTCCTGCCTTTCACGGATGCAGTTTTTGCACGTTGGCCTATCTCCTGTTGCTACCACGGTGCACTCGGCCTTCAGATGAGGCCCCCCGCAATAATTGCAGAGGTCTGCAGGCTCCGTGCACAATTTACGTCCATGTCCGTACGCCAGGCATTTCGTACACTGTATTAGGGGAGTTTGGTCCTGGACTCTAACGCATTGAAGATCGATGAAGATCCTGCCGGCCGTAGTTAGCTTCTGCCACAACTTTGGCGTCACCTGGAGGACGACATGGTTCTCCAAGGAGTTCCGTGCCTTCCTCCGGTATTTCACCACTGCAGTCGCTTCCTCGGCCGACAGGCCCTCAAACAGGCGGGCGTTTTGGACCTTCAATGCGTTATATATGTCTTCGTCGCTGTTGTACGACAGGAGGTCCTTGATTATTACCAGTGGGTTCCTGTTTTTGGCCTCTTCCACCGTTAGATGTGCATCTTTCTTGAGATGGGCAGTTGTTTTCGCCATCTCCTCTCGGTTGTTGAAACTCAGTAGGACCCTCTGGTCCTTTATTTTCCTCACCCTCTCTATTTGAAGGCCACTCCTCCTCGCGTCCAGCACCTCCCTCACCCTTCCCACCACCTCTGCGCTGGTGTCCATCGCAACGTCGGACGACACAATGACCGAGTGCTTTGGTCGCTGACCCCAGGTATTATGGGGTGCGGTCAGGGCCTCCGCATAAGTAGGAGTTTTCTCCTTTAATTCGGCGACCATTTTCCCCGTTTCCTTAGTGGTCTCACCGAGCTTCCGGATCTCCTTCAACACGTCTCCGTCATTGTGCCGCTCCTTGTCTCGGGACTCCTGTGCTTCGTTTTGTTCCCGTATGGCCTCTTTCAACTCCCTTATCATCTGGTTGCCCTCCTTCACTATTCGAGCTTGCTCTTCTAGTGCGGAGCGCAACCAGTTGATGCTCTCTTTTTCTTCTCCCTTTCCTTCTTCCTTCTGACCCACCACCACCCCCTGTTGGTTGAGTTCACCCTTGCCCTTTTCTGCCTCTTTGGCCAGCTGGTATAGCCTCCCTATTGCCGCGGTGACCTCCAATTTGATTTCCGTTTTTAGGTTTCGCGAGTTGCTGAGGTAAAGCATTGCCTTATCGTGGCATGCTCTTGCCTCCGCGATAACGGTGGGGTATTTAGACTTCGGTCGCCTTGGAGGTGCCGCGGTGCTGGTGGTTGGCTGCGGTGTGGTGTCACGTTTTGGGTTTGGGTTTGGGTTTAATGGGGACCTTGCCTGAGGCTCGACTTTCCCGGCCTCCCATTCCCCAATACTTCGCCTTACACAGGGTAGCGAGGGTCCTGCCTTCTCCGATGAGCGTGGTGAGCCTTTGGAGCTCGGCGAGCTCACGTCCTTCTTTGCGGGCGTACGGTACATGTCGTTGCTTGATGGTGTGATGGTGAAAGTGTTGTTCATGTACAGTAGGTTAATGGGGTGATGTTCTGTATCCCTGTATAGAGGGGATTGTCACAGAAAATCCCAGTTGGCGTTTCAAGAAAAGTGTAATGTGTATAGTATAAGTGTATAGTGTGGTATTGTGTAAGTGTAAAATGTGATTTTTGATCCCTGACTCAAGCTCGCGGTACGTGCGTCAATAAAAGTGATGCTATCAAGGTAGCAGTCAAGATGTTATAATAACAAAAATAAAAGTAATAAGCTGAGGAACACTCAGTGTGCGTCTCCTGGACGCAAGTTATCTTACCCTAGTAAATTAATTGTCCTAGATCTAATTTTTGCTCAAAAAAGCCTAGTCCAAGTCTAATCCTAATAAATCTCCCTTTGTTAACAAATTAGTTGAAACACTACCAAGTTACCAACCTGTTACATATATTAAATAAATTAAATGTACTAAATATTTGCGTTTTTTTTGGGGTTTTGTCGGGCCCAATTTGTTGATCTTTTCGTCCCAATTTCAAAGACCCCAAACTCGGTCGGTCTACGACCTCTGGGTCCAGAGTTAGGACGCGGGGGGTGAAGTAACGCTGAAAGGTGGGGGGGGGGGGGAATATGGGGGATGGGGTTTCAATATATATAAGTAAATATACAGCCAAATAAATTTTTGGGGGTCAAACCGAAGGGGTCAAAAAGGGGGTCTAGGGGGTCTATCTGAAACTAGGTACTAACTGAGGCGGGGAGTACTAAGAGGGGGGGGGAAATTTGCTCAGAATTTGGATATTCCCAGCCGTTTCGGATATATGGGGATTTAAAAGTTTTTTGGGGGGCGTGTAAAAATGGACTTTTTATTTATTTATTTATTTATCAATGTTTATTTAATTTATAAAGTATATTTATGTAAATATTAATTAGTTTTAAAGTTTTTGTTAATTTTAAAGGGGGGCAATAATCGACAATTTTGTTAAATATTTAAATTAGAGAGGGGGTCTAAGCGGCTAGTGAAACGTATAATAGAGAGGGGGCAAATAATTAAAAAGAATAAAAATTTATTTAAATAAATATATTAAAGGGGGGTCTAGCAAATTAATTGTTACAAAGGGGGACAATAAACTAAGCTTATGTTAATTAACAAATTAAAAGGAGGGTCTAAATTTAAGATAATTATAAAAGGGGGGCAATAAAATTAATTAAAATTTAATTTAATAGGTAAATTAGAGGGGGGGTATAAGTTTGAACAATAGAGGGGGTTGATTTAAGCTAAAATTTTATTAAGTATTGAATTGGGGTGGGGGCTAAATTTAAATAAATAAATAAACTAGAATTTAATTTATAAGAAAATTTAGGGGAGTCTGGTGGGCTAGTAAAATAAATTTTTTGAAGGGGGCTAATATACGGGGATTTATAAAAATATTTTGGGGGGCGCGTAGAATAGACTTTTTATTTATTTATCAAATAATTTAATTTAAATATATTTAGAATAGGGCGGATTATGAAGATATTAATTACTTTAAAATTTTTGTTAATTTTAAAGGGGGGCAATAATCGGAAATTTTGTTTAGATAAATAAATTAGAGAGGGGGTCTAAGCGGCAAGTGAAACTTATAATAGAGAGGGGGCAAATAATTAAAATTTTATTTAAATAAATATATTAAAGGGGGGTCTAGCAAATTAATTGTTAATGAAAAGGGGACAATAGACTAAGATTTTGTTAATTAACAAAATAAAAGGGGGGTCTAAATTTAAGATAATAATTAAAAGGGGGGCAATAAAATTAATTAGGATTTAATTAAGTAAATAAATTAGAGGGGGGGTATAAGTTTAAACAATAGAAGGGGGCAATTTAACCTAAAATTAAATATATAATAAGTTACAAGGGGGGGCTAAGTTAATTAATATTAAGAGGGGCAGTAATCCAGAATTTAATAAATAGGTAAATTTAGGGGAGTCTGGAAAGCTAATAAAATTTAAATTTAAAATTTTAAGAGGGGGCAGTATACTAAGGATTAGTTAAGTAAATAAGTTAAAAGGGGGTTCTGGGGGGACGAATAGAAGTATTATAATATAAGGGACAATAGAGTAGGATTAATGAGTTAAAGGGGGATTTATTTGTAAATAATAATTTAAAGGGGGGCAGTAAAATTAATTTGTTATAGAACAATAATTTGAAGGGGGCTCTAAGGGGACGATAAATAAATTTCAGCTAATAATTTAATTCAAAACGGGGCTTTTAAGACTTATAGGATGTTTGTTAGGCTGAGGGCCACAGAGGGTGATTGTATGGGGGAGGAGTCAATAAATTATTTAATTATTTAAATAAGGGGGGGGAATCAATAGAGGGTGGCACTGGGAGTGTTACAGTATATACTATACTCTGTATAGTATATACAAGGTCGGTGTCAAAATCGGGCTAACTAGCTCCGTTTCCGAGTTATGCCCGTTTTAAGATTTTCAAAAGTCCTGGGTTCATTCCCCGGTTGGTGAACCAACTTTTAGTTACAAAGATAATTTTGCAATTATGTCTTGAGGACTAGTTTCCCTCCAGGGGTTTTTATCCTTCTCCTTCCAACGGCGCGTGGGGTTTGATGGTACAGGCTTAGAGAGGGAGAGTTGCCCTTTACTTCCACATATAAAGTAGATTTTTCGGCTTAGGGGGTATGTCTTTGGGGTGTACGCAAAGATGAGGGTTAGGTTTTCACAGCCGCAAATGCGGTTGGTTTTTGTGTTCCCCTGCACCGAAAAATCTAACTTTTGGCTAAGGTGTATGTCCGGTGTATAGTTTTGTGCTCCCGTGATTTGGGGTGTGTATCTCCCAATTTCAACCCCTAGCTATACAAATAAAGTTTTTTGAAGGATGTTTTATCTTATAAATACTATTTATGTTAAGTACAAAATAATTTTAGTCTCTAGGATTTTTAAAATATATGCTAATTTAATCTATTCTTATTTTTTATTTGGATTTTATTACCTATTTACTACCCTGGAGGACTTCTAAAATTTGACTGCTTAGGTATATAGACCTTATTTTACTTATAACTATGTAACTGTATAGTGCGGGTGGATTTTAAAAACTTTACTGGATAGAGGACAGTATTCCCTATCCGGTAATACCAAAAAATATATTTTATTTTGCCCTGAAGGGGTATCTTTAGGTGTAATAAATCAGTTTATAGAAATTTCTAAATTTAAAAGGTAAATATATAGGATTTATAAAAGTTTTACATAAAAAACGACTATACAGTTTCCTAACTAAGGCACTGAAGAAATATAATTAAATTTTTAAGAATTATTAGGGGTTGAAACAACCAACCCCCGAATTTTTATCGATTTAAAAGCTTAATATCTTATAAACTACTCAATGGATTTAATCCAAAATTAAAATACAAATAGAACTGGTGAAGCCAGATTTTTCTCGTCAATAAAAAGGATATGTCGCCGTTCTTATTTCACCGGGAATAAATTTTGAAAATTTGTGAAACTTCCTACCTTATTTTCCTGGTGATCCTTGATGAAATTCTTCAGTTTCTGGTAGTCTCCCAGCTCCTCGTCTGTGCAGAGTTCGGTTTACCCAGTTTGATCCAGTGGGAACCCTCGGGATCTGTATCCAGGTGCCACGAGGTTTTTGTTTTTTTGCTTATATCTCCGGATACCCTGATCGGTTTTTTGTAAGGTGGGTATCCAGAGATAGGTATTCACTAGCCGCACAAAACTGCATTTGCCGATTTTAACGCCACCACTCAAAATCGAGCAGCGTCGAGCTCCAAAGCTTTTCTGAGTTGGTTTTTCTTAAATAACTTGCACTATTTCACACTTTTTACACTTTTGTTTTCACAACAACCTGCGTCTCAGCAGCGCGGTTCTAAAAAGGTATGACACTTGTACTTTTTGCGTAAAAAACCGATTTTTGTGATTTTTCGAGCGCGGAGCGACTTAAAAATGATCTGTTCACGGCGGGGGGTGCCGGAAGACTGGGTTAGGTTAGGTTAGGTTAGGTTAGGTTAGGTTAGGTTAGGTTGGGGGGGGGGACCACCCCACAGTGCTTGCGTCCACGTCGCGTCCCCTGGAAACGACCCAGTTCTGACCACCGTAACGGAGTGGCAGACTGGGCTCGGCCAAAGTGCACTGTGCTTTCGTTGCTTATTTTATCTTGCCTTGAGCGAACGAACCTGCGGAGGCTATGCCAAAACCCACGCGGGATGCCTTCGGGCGATTTTTAAAACCTAAAGGCCCTTCTCAGGGCCAACCCAAAGGCCCTTCTCAGGGCCAACCCAAAGGCCCTTCTCAGGGCCAACCCAAAGGCCCTTCTCAGGGCCAACCCAAAGGCCCTTCTCAGGGCCAACCAAAAGGCCCTTCTCAGGGCCAGTCCGACGCTTCGGCGTCAGAGGCTAGCCGCGCGCCGTCTGCAGCTAGCTTCTTTGGTTGTCCCTTGGACATGGACTCGCTGTCGGACTCTGACAAAGAGTCCATGGCTGGCGTTTCGGACGGTGGCGACTCACAGTCGCGGAAGCGGGCATTCCTAAGGAATGGGTCAGAGGGCTCCTCGGGCTCGGCGGGGCGGTCAAAGGCCAAAAAGCCAGCGACAGCCGCGGACACCCACGTCGTGGGTCTCGCGGACGCCCAACGACAGTTGGACTTAGCTCGGCGGGAACAGCACCAAAAAGACCTGGAGGAGCGGGTTGCTGCTAAAGAGAATCGGGCGCGCGCTGCCCGGGCCAAGTCCGGGTACGGCGCGTCCCGCGTTCTGTACGCGGACCACTCGCTGGCCGAGCTGGAGCGGATGGCCGAGGAGGACGAGGAGGAGATAGTGGAGATCGCCTCTAAATCCTCGAACCTAAAAGGGACCTTCCAAAAGGCCCTTAAATGCAGGGCCGCGAGCATGCGTGGCATCATCAGAGAGATGGTCCAGCGCAAGGCGAGCGAGGAAACGCGGCAACTGCAGGCGAAAGCCGATCGCCTGCAATCGGAGGTCAGCCAGCTTCATCAGAAGCTGGCTGAAGCCACGGCTCGGCCAGAGCAAGCGGCACCTGAGGGAAGACCTGCGGCAGAGGGCCCCGCCTCCAACCTTGAGGATATCATCCGCAAGGTCGTTATGGAGGAGAGGGCCTTCACAAGAGCCTGTTTAGCAGGCATCGAGGACCGGCTCTTGCCGGAGAAACGCCTCCGACCGCCGCTTGCGGCGGACAAGAGGCAGAGTGAGCCTGGGCCGTCCTCCCAAGGGGAGGACGCCTTTCTCCCTTCCACGACCCCGTCCAACCAGCATGGGTGGACCGAGGTTGCCGGGAGGGGCAAGGGCAAGGCCAAAAAGGCTAAAAAAGCCGCGACGGCTGTTCCTGCCGTGCCCGCCACCACACCTCCCAATCAGTCACAATCCAAGAAAGCGACTGGAAAGGGAAAAGGGAGAGGGAAGAGAGAGGGGAAACTCGTTCCCCCAAAGACCGCAGCCGTTGTGGTGACGCTCACCGCGGAGGCTGCGGAGCGGGGCGAGACGTACGCGTCTATTTTGTTGCGGGCGCGTGCCAATGCCGATCCCACTCAATTGGGGATCGGAAAAGTCTCTTGCCGGCGAACCCAAGCCGGTGCTCGAATATTCGAGTTCCCGGGGGCAGAGGGCAGAGCTCATGCGGACCTCTTCGCGTCGAAGCTGCAGGAGGTAATCGCGGACGCGGCCAAGGTGGCCCGTCCAGTCAAAGCGACGACCATAGAGGTGACCGACCTGGATGACTCGGTCACCAAAGAGGAGGTGGTGGCGGCGGTCGCAGCGATGGGGGGGTGTGACGTCGCAGAGGTGCACGGCCGGGACATCAGGCCCGGTCGCGGTGGCATGGGCACCATTCGCCTCGAGTGCCCAGTCGCCGCTGCCAAAGCCGTCCTCGACAAGGGACGGCTTACCGTCGGATTCAGCTCGGGTGCAGTCCGGGCACTTGTAGACCAGCCTCTTCGGTGCTACAGGTGCTTCGGTATCGGACACACTCGAGCCCTCTGTCCGTCCACGGTCGATAGGACGGACAGTTGTTATCGCTGCGGCAAGGAGGGCCACAAAAGCAGCTCCTGCACGGCTGCCACTCCGCACTGCGCAGTGTGTGCCGCCAGTGGCCGCCCGGCGGACCACATCATGAAGGGGAGGAACTGCAATCCTCCCCCTAAGAGGGGCAAAGCGCCGATGGGTCCGGCTGCCAGCACCGTCCGTCCGTCTGTTCCCGAGGCAGGAACCGCGGTGGCCGCGGAGGGGGGAGAAATGTCGATCGATGGATAGGGTCCATCATCGCATTCTCCAGGCGAACACCAATCACTGCAGGGCAGCCCAGGATCTGCTGATGCAGACCATGGCTGAGTGGTTGGTGGACTTGGCGGTGGTTGCCGAGCCTTACTCGGTCCTCGGCAACTGGCTGGGCGATCGGGACGGCTTGGTGGCGCTGGTGACGCGGTCTTCCACAGACTCCCCTCCCCTCTCGCTTTTAGAGAGAGGACCGGGATACGTGGCCGCCGCGTGGGGAGACGTAGGTGTGGTGGGGGTTTATTTCTCCCCAAACCGCCCTTTCTCGGACTTTGAGGATTTCCTCGAAGTCCTCACCGCAGTCGTAGGGAGGGCGGCGCCGCGCCAGGTCGTCGTGTTGGGTGACCTGAACGCCAAGTCGGTGGCCTGGGGCAACCCTGCTGCCTCGTGCAACGTCCGAGGACGCGCCGTCGAGTTTTGGGCGGCCTCATCCGGTGTGTCCCTCCTCAACAGGGGGGCGGTCCACACGTGTGTGCGGCAGCAGGGAGGGTCAGTGGTTGACGTCACGTTTGCCACCCCCGCGCTAGCCGCCCGCGTCGTGAATTGGCGGGTGGAGATGGTGGAGACCTTGTCGGACCACCGATACGTGCGGTTCGACATCTCCGCCCAGGGGAGGGTGGCCCGCTCTGGCAAATCTCCCTTCCCACGGTGGGCTCTCACCCGCCTGGACCGCGAGGCAGCTCAGGAGGCGGCCTTTCTCCGGGACTGGCTGTCGCCCCCCGTCGAGGTCCTGCACGTGGACACCGCAGCGGTGCAGCTCAGGAGGTCCCTGACCGAGGTGTGCAACGCCAGCATGCCTCGCTCTCGCCGCCCGCCTCCCCGTCGTGCCGTCTATTGGTGGACGGAGGAACTGGCGGGGCTCCGAGCCGCCTGCGTGGCGGCCAGAAGGGCCTTCACGCGGAGCCGACGACGCAGCGCCCGGAGTCAGGAAAACGAGGACCGCCTCTACGCTTCTTACCAAGAGGCGAGGACGGTCCTCAAGTCGGCGATTGGCGCCGCCAAGGACTCGGCGAGGGCCGAGATGCTGGCAGGGCTCGACCGGGATCCATATGGGAGACCATACAAGGCGGCGCGGAACCAACTACGCCCCTGTGGTCCCCCATTGACGGAGACCCTCGAGCCGGCGTTGCTGGATGGGGTGGTCCGGTCCCTGTTTCCGCGCAGGACCAACTTCACCCCACCAACGATGGACCCTCCGCAAGTGGCGACTCCGCCGGAGGAGGAGGTCCCCCCGGTGACGGCTGAGGAGCTATACGCGGGGGTTCTCAGCCTCCGCGCGAAGAAGACGGCTCCTGGACCGGACGGCGTCCCTGCACGGGTGGTGGCCATTGCTGCCGCCCAAATGGAGGACAGAATTCGGGACCTGTTCAGCGCGTGCTTTACGGCTGGCAGGTTCCCGAAACTGTGGAAGGAGGGGCAGCTGTGCCTCCTCCGAAAGGAGGGACGCCCGGTGGACTCCCCCTCGGCATACCGGCCCATCGTTCTGCTTGATGAGGTCGGTAAATTGTTCGAGGGGATTGTCGCCTCCCGGCTCAATAGCCTGTTGCGGGGGGTGGGGCCGAATCTGTCGGACGCCCAATTCGGTTTTCGACAAGGGCGTTCGACGATTGACGCGCTGGCCCTACTCAAGGGTCAGGTGAAGGAGGCGGTGGAGGCGGGGGGCGGAGTGTTGGCGGTGTCATTCGACATAGCCAACGCCTTCAACTCCGTGCCCCACTCGACAATATTGGAGGCACTTCGGTATCACGGAGTGCCCCAATACCTGAGGAGCCTCCTGGCCAGCTACTTGGAGGATCGAGAGATCCTCCTTGTGGACAAGACGGCCAGGGTGAGGCGTTACGGCGCAGAGTGCGGTGTTCCGCAGGGGTCGGTGCTGGGGCCCCCCCTGTGGAACATTGGATTCGACTGGCTCCTGCGGGGAGCCCTCCTCCAGGGCACGAGTGTCATCTGTTACGCGGATGACACTCTCCTCACTGCCCGGGGGAGGAACTACAGGGAGGCGGCCTGTCTGGCCTCGGCTGGCGGATCCTTGGTTGCAGGGAGGATCCGCCGCTTGGGATTGAAGGTGGCGCTGCACAAGACCGAGGCCGTTTTCTTTCACGGGCCTCGGCAGCGCTGCCCTCCCGATGCCCATATAGTTGTGGAGGGCGTCAGGATCGGGGTCCAGACCCAGATGAAATATCTGGGCCTGGTGCTGGACAGCAGGTGGCGATTTGGCCCGCATTTCAGCGGGCTATCAACGCGCCTGCTGAAAGCCGCGGACGCCCTCTCGTGGCTCCTCCCGAACCTGGGGGGGCCCAATGCGCGGTGCCGGCGACTGTATGCCGGCATCCTGCGGAGCATGGCCCTATATGGGGCCCCTATCTGGGCGGACTCCCTGCACAGGCGGGAGAACGCAACGGCGATCCGCAGGCCCCAAAGGGCCATTGCACTAAGGGTGGCAAGGGCCTACCGCTCGGTGGGCTTTTCGGCGGCATGCGCTCTGGCTGGCACCCCTCCTTGGGAGTTGGAGGCATGGGTGCTCGCCAGAGTGTACGAGTGGACGGCGCGGCGAAAAGCGCTCGGGGAGCGCCCCGTCGCGGAGGAGCGGGAGGCCGTGCGGCAAGAGGCGAGGGACGCCATCGTCCTCCATTGGGCGGAGGACCTCGCAGCCGCCACCTTTGGCCGGCGAACCTTGGACGCGCTCGGTCCGGTCCTGCGAGGCTGGCTCGAGCGGTCCCACGGTTTCCTCTCATTCCGTCTGGTGCAGGTGTTGTCCGGCCATGGCTGTTTTGGATCGCACCTGCACCGGATCGGGAGGGAGGAGACTCCGGCGTGCCATGACTGCGGTGCGCCGGAGGACACGGCACAGCACACCCTAGAGGTGTGCCCAGCCTGGTCAGAGCTGCGCCGCAGTCTGATCGCGGTGGTCGGACAGGACCTCTCGCTCCCCGGCGTGGTCAGCTCCATGCTGGAGAGCGAGGAGGCCTGGGCAGAGGTCGCCTCCTTTTGCGAGGACGTTATTTCGCAAAAGGAGGCGGCGGAGCGCGAGCGGGAGGACGATCCTCTCGCTGCGCCGCTCCGCAGACGAAGAAGAGGTCGGAGAGGGCGTCGTCCCCTCCCTCCTCATGGTGGTGACAGGCGGGCGACAGGCGCGGGGGCGCCTACGCCCGCATTGCACCCGTCATCACCTTCGTCGGACATTCCCGGCCCTCCCCCAACGGGGAGGGCGTGAAGCGTCCGCATTAAAGGCGGACGGTCGTCGGAGGAGGACTGGACGTACAGGCTGCGCCAATCTCCCAGTCCCCTCCACTCAAGACGAGGCGGGAGTGCCGCTGGGTTGTTTTAGTGGGTATACCGGGTCAGACCGGGGAGTCCCACATAGCCCCCCATTCCCCCAATGGGAGGGTATGCGTAATGCATTTTTTCCCAGCGCAAAAAAAAAAAAAAAAAAAAAAGGTTAGGTTGGGGGACCACCCCACAGTGCTTGCGTCCACGTCGCGTCCCCTGGAAACGACCCAGTTCTGACCACCGTAACGGAGTGGCAGACTGGGCTCGGCCAAAGTGCACTGTGCTTTCGTAGCGAATTTTATCTTGACTTGAGCGTACGAATCTGCGGAGGCTATGCCCAAACCCACGCGGGATGCCTTCGGGCGATTTTTAACACCTAAAGGCCCTTCTCAGGGCCAACCCAAAGGCCCTTCTCAGGGCCAACCCAAAGGCCCTTCTCAGGGCCAACCCAAAGGCCCTTCTCAGGGCCAACCCAAAGGCCCTTCTCAGGGCCAACCAAAAGGCCCTTCTCAGGGCCAGTCCGACGCTTCGGCGTCAGAGGCTAGCCGCGCGCCGTCTGCAGCTAGCTTCTTTGGTTGTCCCTTGGACATGGACTCGCTGTCGGACTCTGACAAAGAGTCCATGGCTGGCGTTTCGGACGGTGGCGACTCACAGTCGCGGAAGCGGGCATTCCTAAGGAATGGGTCAGAGGGCTCCTCGGGCTCGGCGGGGCGGTCAAAGGCCAAAAAGCCAGCGACAGCCGCGGACACCCACGTCGTGGGTCTCGCGGACGCCCAACGACAGTTGGACTTAGCTCGGCGGGAACAGCACCAAAAAGACCTGGAGGAGCGGGTTGCTGCTAAAGAGAATCGGGCGCGCGCTGCCCGGGCCAAGTCCGGGTACGGCGCGTCCCGCGTTCTGTACGCGGACCACTCGCTGGCCGAGCTGGAGCGGATGGCCGAGGAGGACGAGGAGGAGATAGTGGAGATCGCCTCTAAATCCTCGAACCTAAAAGGGACCTTCCAAAAGGCCCTTAAATGCAGGGCCGCGAGCATGCGTGGCATCATCAGAGAGATGGTCCAGCGCAAGGCGAGCGAGGAAACGCGGCAACTGCAGGCGAAAGCCGATCGCCTGCAATCGGAGGTCAGCCAGCTTCATCAGAAGCTGGCTGAAGCCACGGCTCGGCCAGAGCAAGCGGAACCTGAGGGAAGACCTGCGGCAGAGGGCCCCGCCTCCAACCTTGAGGATATCATCCGCAAGGTCGTTATGGAGGAGAGGGCCTTCACAAGAGCCTGTTTAGCAGGCATCGAGGACCGGCTCTTGCCGGAGAAACGCCTCCGACCGCCGCTTGCGGCGGACAAGAGGCAGAGTGAGCCTGGGCCGTCCTCCCAAGGGGAGGACGCCTTTCTCCCTTCCACAACCCCGTCCAACCAGCATGGGTGGACCGAGGTTGCCGGGAGGGGCAAGGGCAAGGCCAAAAAGGCTAAAAAAGCCGCGACGGCTGTTCCTGCCGTGCCCGCCACCACACCTCCCAATCAGTCACAATCCAAGAAAGCGACTGGAAAGGGAAAAGGGAGAGGGAAGAGAGAGGGGAAACTCGTTCCCCCAAAGACCGCAGCCGTTGTGGTGACGCTCACCGCGGAGGCTGCGGAGCGGGGCGAGACGTACGCGTCTATTTTGTTGCGGGCGCGTGCCAATGCCGATCCCACTCAATTGGGGATCGGAAAAGTCTCTTGCCGGCGAACCCAAGCCGGTGCTCGAATATTCGAGTTCCCGGGGGCAGAGGGCAGAGCTCATGCGGACCTCTTCGCGTCAAAGCTGCAGGAGGTAATCGCGGACGCGGCCAAGGTGGCCCGTCCAGTCAAAGCGACGACCATAGAGGTGACCGACCTGGATGACTCGGTCACCAAAGAGGAGGTGGTGGCGGCGGTCGCAACGATGGGGGGGTGTGACGTCGCAGAGGTGCACGGCCGGGACATCAGGCCCGGTCGCGGTGGCATGGGCACCATTCGCCTCGAGTGCCCAGTCGCCGCTGCCAAAGCCGTCCTCGACAAGGGACGGCTTACCGTCGGATTCAGCTCGGGTGCAGTCCGGGCACTTGTAGACCAGCCTCTTCGGTGCTACAGGTGCTTCGGTATCGGACACACTCGAGCCCTCTGTCCGTCCACGGTCGATAGGACGGACAGTTGTTATCGCTGCGGCAAGGAGGGCCACAAAAGCAGCTCCTGCACGGCTGCCACTCCGCACTGCGCAGTGTGTGCCGCCAGTGGCCGCCCGGCGGACCACATCATGAAGGGGAGGAACTGCAATCCTCCCCCTAAGAGGGGCAAAGCGCCGATGGGTCCGGCTGCCAGCACCGTCCGTCCGTCTGTTCCCGAGGCAGGAACCGCGGTGGCCGCGGAGGGGGGAGAAATGTCGATCGATGGATAGGGTCCATCATCGCATTCTCCAGGCGAACACCAATCACTGCAGGGCAGCCCAGGATCTGCTGATGCAGACCATGGCTGAGTGGTTGGTGGACTTGGCGGTGGTTGCCGAGCCTTACTCGGTCCCCGGCAACTGGCTGGGCGATCGGGACGGCTTGGTGGCGCTGGTGACGCGGTCTTCCACAGACTCCCCTCCCCTCTCGCTTTTAGAGAGAGGACCGGGATACGTGGCCGCCGCGTGGGGAGACGTAGGTGTGGTGGGGGTTTATTTCTCCCCAAACCGCCCTCTCTCGGACTTTGAGGATTTCCTCGAAGTCCTCACCGCAGTCGTAGGGAGGGCGGCGCCGCGCCAGGTCGTCGTGTTGGGTGAAATGAACGCCAAGTCGGTGGCCTGGGGCAACCCTGCTGCCTCGTGCAACGTCCGAGGACGCGCCGTCGAGTTTTGGGCGGCCTCATCCGGTGTGTCCCTCCTCAACGGGGGGGCGGTCCACACGTGTGTGCGGCAGCAGGGAGGGTCAGTGGTTGACGTCACGTTTGCCACCCCCGCGCTAGCCGCCCGCGTCGTGAATTGGCGGGTGGAGATGGTGGAGACCTTGTCGGACCACCGATACGTGCGGTTCGACATCTCCGCCCAGGGGAGGGTGGCCCGCTCTGGCAAATCTCCCTTCCCACGGTGGGCTCTCACCCGCCTGGACCGCGAGGCAGCTCAGGAGGCGGCCTTTCTCCAGGACTGGCTGTCGCCCCCCGTCGAGGTCCTGGACGTGGACACCGCAGCGGTGCAGCTCAGGAGGTCCCTGACCGAGGTGTGCAACGCCAGCATGCCTCGCTCTCGCCGCCCGCCTCCCCGTCGTGCCGTCTATTGGTGGACGGAGGAACTGGCGGGGCTCCGAGCCGCCTGCATGGCGGCCAGAAGGGCCTTCACGCGGAGCCGACGACGCAGCGCCCGGAGTCAGGAAAACGAGGACCGCCTCTACGCTTCTTACCAAGAGGCGAGGACGGTCCTCAAGTCGGCGATTGGCGCCGCCAAGGACTCGGCGAGGGCCGAGATGCTGGCAGGGCTCGACCGGGATCCATATGGGAGACCATACAAGGCGGCGCCGCTCCGCAGACGAAGAAGAGGTCGGAGAGGGCGTCGTCCCCTCCCTCCTCATGGTGGTGACAGGCGGGCGACAGGCGCGGGGGCGCCTACGCCCGCATTGCACCCGTCATCACCTTCGTCGGACATTCCCGGCCCTCCCCCAACGGGGAGGGCGTGAAGCGTCCGCCTTGAAGGCGGACGGTCGTCGGAGGAGGACTGGACGTACAGGCTGCGCCAATCTCCCAGTCCCCTCCACTCAAGACGAGGCGGGAGTGCCGCTGGGTTGTTTTAGTGGGTATACCGGGTCAGACCGGGGAGTCCCACATAGCCCCCCATTCCCCCAATGGGAGGGTATGCGTAATGCATTTTTTCCCAGCGCAAAAAAAAAAAAAAAAAAAAAAAAAAAAAAGGTTAGGTTAGGTTGGGGGACCACCCCACAGTGCTTGCGTCCACGTCGCGTCCCCTGGAAACGACCCAGTTCTGACCACCGTAACGGAGTGGCAGACTGGGCTCGGCCAAAGTGCACTGTGCTTTCGTTGCTTTTTATCTTGCCTTGAGTGAACGAACCTGCGGAGGCTATGCCCAAACCCACGCGGGATGCCTTCGGGCAGTTTTTAAAACCCAAAGGCCCTTCTCAGGGCCAACCCAAACGCCCTTCGCGGGGCCGACCAAAAGGCCCTTCTCAGGGCCAAGCCAAAGGCCCTTCTCAGGGCCAACCCAAAGGCCCTTCTCAGGGCCAACCAAAAGGCCCTTCTCAGGGCCAGTCCGACGCTTCGGCGTCAGAGGCTAGCCGCGCGCCGTCTGCAGCTAGCTTCTTTGAGAACCCGTTGGACTTGGACTCGTTGTCTGACTCCGACAAAGAGTCCATGGCTGGCGTGTCGGACGGGGGCGATTTCCAGTCGCGGAAGCGGGCCTTCCTGCGGAACGGGTCCGAGGGCTCTTCGGGCTCGGCGGGGCGTCCTAAGGCCAAAAAGCCACCGACAGCCGCGGACACCCACGTCGTGGGTCTCGCGGACGCTCAGCGTCAGTTGGACCTGGCTCGGCGGGAGCAGCACCAGCAAGACCTGGAGGAGCGGGTTGCTGCCAAGGAGCAACGGGCGCGCGCTGCCCGGGCCAAGTCCGGGTACGGGGCGTCCCGCGTTCTGTACGCGGACCACTCGCTGGCCGAGCTGGAGCGAATGGCTGAGGAGGACGAGGAGGAGATAGTGGAGATCGCCTCTAAATCCTCCAACTTGAAAGGGACCTTCCAAAAGGCCCTTAAAAGCCGGGCCGCGAGCATGCGTGGCATCATCCAGGAGATGGTCCAGCGCAAGGCGACAGACGAAACGCGGCAACTGCAGACGAAAGTCGATCGCCTGCAATCGGAGGTCAGCCAGCTACATCAAAAGCTGGCTGAAGCCACGGCTCGGCCAGAGCAAGCAGGAGGAAGACCTGCGGAAAGACCTGCGGCAGAGGGCTCCGCCTCCAACCTTGAGGATATCATCCGCAAGGTCGTCATGGAGGAGAGGGCCTTCACAAGAGCCTGTTTAGCAGGCATTGAGGACCGGCTCTTGCCGGAGAAACGCCTCCGACCGCCGCTTGCGGCGGACAAGAGGCAAAGTGAGCCGGCGCCGTCCTCCCAGGGGGAAGACGCCTTTCTCCCCTCTACAACCCCGTCCAACCAGCATGGGTGGACCGAGGTTGCCGGGAGGGGCAAGGGCAAGGCCAAAAAGGCCAAAAAAGCCGCGACGGCCGTTCCTGCCGTGCCCGCCACCACACCTCCCAATCAGTCGCAGACGACTGCAAAGGGTAAAGGGAGAGGGAAGACAAAGGCGAAACTCGTTCCCCCAAAGACCGCAGCCGTTGTGGTGACGCTCACCGCGGAGGCTGCGGAGCGAGGCGAGACGTACGCGTCCATTTTGTTGCGGGCGCGTGCCAATGCCGATCCCACTCAACTGGGGATCGGCAAAGTCTCTTGCCGTCGAACCCAAGCCGGGGCTCGAATATTCGAGTTCCCGGGCGCAGAGGGCAAAGCTCATGCGGACCTCTTCGCATCGAAGCTGCAGGAGGTCATCGCGGACGCGGCCAAGGTGGCCCGTCCAGTCAAGGCGACGACCATCGAGGTGACCGACCTGGATGACTCGGTCACCAAAGAGGAGGTGGTGGCGGCGGTTGCAGCAATGGGGGGCTGTGACGTCGCAGAGGTGCACGGCCGGGACATCAGGCCCGGTCGCGGTGGCATGGGCACTATTCGCCTCGAGTGCCCAGTCGCGGCTGCCAAAGCCGTCCTCGACAAGGGACGGCTTACCGTCGGCTTCAGCTCGGGTGCAGTCCGGGCACTTGTAGACCAGCCTCTTCGGTGCTACAGGTGCTTCGGTATCGGACACACTCGAGCCCTCTGTCCGTCCACGGTCGATAGGACGGACAGCTGCTATCGCTGCAGCAAGGAGGGCCACAAGAGCAGCTCCTGCACGGCTGCCACTCCGCACTGCGCAGTGTGTGCCGCCAGTGGCCGCCCGGCAGACCACGTCATGAAGGGGAGGAACTGCAATCCTCCCCCTAAGAGGGGCAAAGCGCCGATGGGTCCGGCTGCCAGCACCGTCGTTCCCGAGGCAGGAACCGCGGTGGCCGCGGAGGGGGGAGAAATGACGATCGATGGATAGAGGCCATCATCGCATACTCCAGGCGAACACCAACCACTGCAGGGCAGCCCAGGATCTGCTGATGCAGACCATGGCTGGGTGGTTGTTGGACTTGGCGGTGGTTGCCGAGCCTTACTCGGTCCCCGGCCATTGGCTGGGCGATCGGGACGGCTTGGTGGCGTTGATGTCGCGGTCTTCCACAGACTCCCCTCCCCTCTCGCTATTAGAGAGAGGACCGGGATACGTGGCCGCCGCGTGGGGTGACGTAGCCGTGGTGGGGGTATATTTCTCCCCAAACCGCCCTCTCTCGGACTTTGAGGACTTCCTCGAAGTCCTCACCGCAGTCGTAGGGAGGGCGGCGCCGCGCCAGGTCATCGTGTTGGGTGACCTGAACGCCAAGTCGGTGGCCTGGGGCAACCCGGCTGCCTCGTGCAACGTCCGAGGACGCGCCGTCGAATTTTGGGCGGCCTCATCCGGCGTGTCCCTCCTCAACAGGGGGGCGGTCCACACGTGTGTGCGGCAGCAGGGAGGGTCGGTGGTTGACGTCACGTTTGCCACCCCCGCGCTAGCCGCCCGCGTCGTGAATTGGCGGGTGGAGATGGTGGAGACCTTGTCGGACCACCGATACGTGCGGTTCGACATCTCCGCCCAGGGGAGGGTGGCTCGCTCGGGCAAATCTCCCTTCCCACGGTGGGCTCTCACCCGCCTGGACCGGGAGGCCGCTCAGGAGGCGGCCTTTCTCCAGGACTGGTTGTCGCCCCCTGTCGAGGTCCTGGACGTGGACACCGCAGCGGTTCAGCTCAGGAGGTCCCTGACCGAGGTGTGCAACTCCAGCATGCCTCGGTCTCGCCGTCCGCCTCCCCGTCGTGCCGTCTATTGGTGGACGGAGGAACTGGTGGGGCTCCGAGCCGCCTGCGTGTCGGCCAGAAGGGCCTTCACGCGGAGCCGACGACGCAGCGCCCGGAATCGGGAAAACGAGGACCGCCTCTACGCTTCTTACCAAGAGGCGAGGACGGTCCTCAAGTCGGCGATTGGCGCTGCCAAAGACTCGGCGAGGGCCGAGATGCTGGCAGGGCTCGACCGGGATCCATATGGGAGACCGTACAAGGCGGCGCGGAACCAACTGCGCCCCTATGGTCCCCCATTGACGGAGACTCTCGAGCCGGCGTTGCTGGATGGGGTGGTCCGGTCCCTGTTTCCGCGCAGGACCGACTTCACCCCACCAACGATGGACCCTCCGCAAGGGGCGACTCCGCCGGAGGAGGGGGTCCCCCCGGTGACGGCTGAGGAACTCTACGCGGGGGTTCTCAGCCTCCGCGCGAAGAAGACGGCTCCTGGACCGGACGGCGTCCCTGCACGGGTGGTGGCCATTGCTGCCGCCCAAATGGAGGACAGAATTCGGGACCTGTTCAGCGCGTGCTTTACGGCTGGCAGGTTCCCGAAACTGTGGAAGGAGGGGCAGCTGTGCCTCCTCCGAAAGGAGGGACGCCCGGTGGACTCCCCCTCGGCATACCGGCCCATCGTTCTGCTTGATGAGGTCGGTAAATTGTTCGAGGGGATTGTCGCCTCCCGGCTCAATAGCATGTTGCGGGGGGTGGGGCCGAATCTGTCGGACGCCCAATTCGGTTTTCGACGAGGGCGTTCGACGATAGACGCGCTGGCCCTACTCAAGGGTCAGGTGAAGGAGGCGGTGGAGGCGGGGGGCGGAGTGTTGGCGGTGTCATTCGACATAGCCAACGCCTTTAACTCCGTGCCCCACTCGACAATATTGGAGGCACTTCGGTATCACGGAGTGCCTCAATACTTGAGGAGCCTCCTGGCCAGCTACTTGGAGGATCGAGAGATCCTCCTTGTTGACAAGACGGCCAGGGTGAGACGTTACGGCGCAGAGTGCGGTGTTCCGCAGGGGTCGGTGCTGGGGCCCCCCCTATGGAATATAGGGTTTGACTGGCTCCTGCGGGGAGCCCTCCTCCAGGGCACGAGTGTCATCTGTTACGCGGATGACACTCTCCTCGGGAGGCGGCCTGTCTGGCCTCGGCTGGCGGATCCTTGGTTGCAGGGAGGATCCGCCGCTTGGGACTGAAGGTGGCGCTGCACAAGACCGAGGCCGTTTTCTTTCACGGGCCTCGGCAGCGCTGCCCTCCCGACGCCCACATCGTTGTGGAGGGCGTCAGGATCGGGGTCCAGACCCAGATGAAATATCTGGGCCTGGTGCTGGACAGCAGGTGGCGATTTAGCCCGCATTTCAGCGGGCTGTCAACGCGCCTGCTGAAAGCCGCGGACGCCCTCTCGTGGCTCCTCCCGAACCTGGGGGGGCCCAACGCGCAGTGCCGGCGATTGTATGCCGGCATCCTGCGGAGCATGGCCCTATATGGGGCCCCTATCTGGGCGGACTCCCTGCACAGGCGGGAGAACGCAACGGCGATCCGCAGGCCCCAAAGGGCCATTGCACTACGGGTGGCAAGGGCCTACCGCTCGGTGGGCTTTTCGGCGGCATGCGCTCTGGCTGGCACCCCTCCTTGGGAGTTGGAGGCATGGGTGCTCGCCAGAGTGTACGAGTGGACGGCGCGGCGAAGGGCGCTCGGTGAGCGCCCCGTCGCGGAGGAGCGGGAGGCCGTGCGGCGGGAGGCGAGGGACGCAATCGTCCTCCATTGGACGGAGGACCTCGCAGCCGCCACGTTTGGCCGGCGAACTTTGGACGCGCTCGGTCCGGTCCTGCGAGGCTGGCTCGAGCGGTCACACGGCTTCCTCTCATTCCGTCTGGTGCAGGTGTTGTCCGGCCATGGCTGTTTTGGATCGCACCTGCACAGGATCGGGAGGGAGGAGACGCCGGCGTGCCATGACTGCGGTGCACCGGAGGACACGGCACAGCACACCCTAGAGGTGTGCCCAGCCTGGTCAGAGCTGCGCCGCAGTCTGACCGCGGTGGTCGGGCAGGACCTCTCGCTCCCCGGCGTGGTCAGCTCCATGCTGGAGAGCGAGGAGGCCTGGGCAGAGGTCGCCTCCTTTTGCGAGGACGTTATTTCGCAAAAGGAGGCGGCGGAGCGCGAGCGGGAGGACGATCCTCTCGCTGCACCGCTCCGCAGACGAAGAAGAGGTCGGAGAGGGCGTCGTCTCCTCCCTCCTCGTGGTGGTGACAGGCGGGCGACAGGCGCGGGGGCGCCTCCGCCCGCATTGCACCCGTCATCACCTTCGTCGGTCATTCCCGGCCCTCCCCCCACGGGGAGGGCGTGAAGCGTCTGCCTTAAAGGCGGACGGTCGTCGGAGGAGGACTGGACGTACAGGCTGCGCCAATCTCCCAGTCCCCTCCACTCAAGACGAGGCGGGAGTGCCGCTGGGTTGTTTTAGTGGGTATACCGGGTCAGACCGGGGAGTCCCACATAGCCCCCCATTCCCCCAATGGGAGGGTATGCGTAATGCATTTTTTCCCAGCGCAAAAAAAAAAAAAATAAAAAAAAAAAAAAATAAAGGTTAGGTTAGGTTGGGCCGAGATGCTGGCAGGGCTCGACCGGGATCCATATGGGAGACCATACAAGGCGGCGCGGAACCAACTGCGCCCCTATGGTCCCCCATTGACGGAGACTCTCGAGCCGGCGTTGCTGGACGGGGTGGTCCGGTCCCTGTTTCCGCGCAGGACCGACTTCACCCCACCAACGATGGACCCTCCGCAAGGGGCGACTCCGCCGGAGGAGGAGGTCCCCCCGGTGACGGCTGAGGAGCTATACGCGGGGGTTCTCAGCCTCCGCGCGAAGAAGACGGCCCCTGGACCGGACGGCGTCCCTGCACGGGTGGTGGCCATTGCTGCCGCCCAAATGGAGGACAGAATTCGGGACCTGTTCAGCGCGTGCTTTGCGGCTGGCAGGTTCCCGAAACTGTGGAAGGAGGGGCAGCTGTGCCTCCTCCGAAAGGAGGGACGCCCGGTGGACTCCCCCTCGGCATACCGGCCCATCGTTCTGCTTGATGAGGTCGGTAAATTATTCGAGGGGATTGTCGCCTCCCGGCTCAATGGGCTGTTGCGGGGGGTGGGGCCGAATCTGTCGGACGCCCAATTCGGTTTTCGACGAGGGCGTTCGACGATAGACGCGCTGGCCCTACTCAAGGGTCAGGTGAAGGAGGCGGTGGAGGCGGGGGGCGGAGTGTTGGCGGTGTCATTCGACATAGCCAACGCCTTCAACTCCGTGCCCCACTCGACAATATTGGAGGCACTTCGGTATCACGGAGTGCCTCAATACTTGAGGAGCCTCCTGGCCAGCTACTTGGAGGATCGCGAGATCCTCCTTGTGGACAAGACGGCCAGGGTGAGGCGATACGGCGCAGAGTGCGGTGTTCCGCAGGGGTCGGTGCTGGGGCCCCCCCTGTGGAATATAGGGTTTGACTGGCTCCTGCGGGGGGCTCTCCTCCGGGGCACGAGTGTCATCTGTTACGCGGATGACACTCTCCTCGCTGCCCGGGGGAGGAACTACAGGGAGGCGGCCTGTCTGGCCTCGGCTGGCGGATCCTTGGTTGCAGGGAGGATCCGCCGCCTGGGATTGAAGGTGGCGCTGCACAAGACCGAGGCCGTTTTCTTTCACGGGCCTCGGCAGCGCTGCCCTCCCGACGCCCACATAGTTGTGGAGGGCGTCAGGATCGGGGTCCAGACCCAGATCAAATATCTGGGCCTGGTGCTGGACAGCAGGTGGCGTTTTGGCCCGCATTTCAGCGGGCTGTCAACGCGCCTGCTGAAAGCCGCGGACGCTCTCTCGTGGCTCCTCCCGAACCTGGGGGGGCCCAATGCGCAGTGCCGGCGATTGTATGCCGGCATCCTGCGGAGTATGGCCCTATATGGGGCCCCTATCTGGGCGGACTCCCTGCACAGGCGGGCGAACGCAACGGCGATCCGCAGGCCCCAAAGGGCCATTGCACTGCGGGTGGCGAGGGCCTACCGCTCGGTGGGCTTTTCGGCGGCATGCGCTCTGGCTGGCACCCCTCCTTGGGAGTTGGAGGCATGGGTGCTCGCCAGAGTGTACGAGTGGACGGCGCGGCGAAAAGCGCTCGGGGAGCGCCCCGTCGCGGAGGAGCGGGAGGCCGTGCGGCAAGAGGCGAAGGACGCAATCGTCCTCCATTGGACGGAGGACCTCGCAGCCGCGACGTTCGGACGGCGAACTTTGGACGCGCTAGGTCCAGTTCTGCGAGACTGGCTCGAGCGGTCTCACGGTTTCCTCTCATTCCGTCTGGTGCAGGTGTTGTCCGGCCATGGCTGTTTTGGATCGCACCTGCACCGGATCGGGAGGGAGGAGACTCCGGCGTGCCATGAATGCGGTGCGCCGGAGGACACGGCACAGCACACCCTAGAGGTGTGCCCCGCCTGGTCAGAGCTGCGCCGCAGTCTGACCGCGGTGGTCGGGCGGGACCTCTCGCTCCCCGGCGTGGTCAGCTCCATGCTGGAGAGCGAGGAGGCATGGGCAGAGGTCGCCTCCTTTTGCGAGGACGTTATTTCGCAAAAGGAGGCGGCGGAGCGCGAGCGGGAGGACGATCCTCTCGCTGCGCCGCTCCGGAGACGAAGAGGTCGGAGAGGGCGTCGTCTCCTCCCTCCTCATGGTGGTGACAGGCGGGCGACAGGCGCGGGGGCGCCTCCGCCCGCATTGCACCCGTCATCACCTTCGTAAGTCATTCCCGGCCCTCCCCCAACGGGGAGGGCGTGAAGCGTCCGCATTAAAGGCGGACGGTCGTCGGAGGAGGACTGGACGTACAGGCTGCGCCAATCTCCCAGTCCCCTCCACTCAAGACGAGGCGGGAGTGCCGCTGGGTTGTTTTAGTGGGTATACCGGGTCAGACCGGGGAGTCCCACATAGCCCCCCATTCCCCCAATGGGAGGGTATGCGTAATGCATTTTTTCCCAGCGCAAAAAAAAAAAAAAAAAAAAAAAAAAAAAAAAAAAAAAAAAAACAAAAAAAAAAGGTTAGGTTAGGTTGGGGGACCACCCCACAGTGCTTGCGTCCACGTCGCGTCCCCTGGAAACGACCCAGTTCTGACCACCGTAACGGAGTGGCAGACTGGGCTCGGCCAAAGTGCACTGTGCTTTCGTTGCGAATTTTATTTTATTGCGTTGAGCGTACGATTCTGCGGAGGCTATGCCCAAACCCACGCGGGATGCCTTCGGGCAGTTTTTAAAACCCAAAGGCCCTTCTCAGGGCCAACCCAAACGCCCTTCGCGGGGCCGACCAAAAGGCCCTTCTCAGGGCCAAGCCAAAGGCCCTTCTCAGGGCCAACCCAAAGGCCCTTCTCAGGGCCAACCAAAAGGCCCTTCTCAGGGCCAGTCCGACGCTTCGGCGTCAGAGGCTAGCCGCGCGCCGTCTGCAGCTAGCTTCTTTGAGAACCCGTTGGACTTGGACTCGTTGTCTGACTCCGACAAAGAGTCCATGGCTGGCGTGTCGGACGGGGGCGATTTCCAGTCGCGTAAGCGGACCTTCCTGCGGAACGGGTCCGAGGGCTCTTCGGGCTCGGCGGGGCGTCCTAAGGCCAAAAAGCCACCGACAGCCGCGGACACCCACGTCGTGGGTCTCGCGGACGCTCAGCGTCAGTTGGACCTGGCTCAGCGGGAGCAGCACCAGCAAGACCTGGAGGAGCGGGTTGCTGCCAAGGAGCATCGGGCGCGCGCTGCCCGGGCCAAGTCCGGGTACGGGGCGTCCCGCGTTCTGTACGCGGACCACTCGCTGGCCGAGCTGGAGCGAATGGCTGAGGAGGACGAGGAGGAGATAGTGGAGATCGCCTCTAAATCCTCCAACTTGAAAGGGACCTTCCAAAAGGCCCTTAAATGCCGGGCCGCGAGCATGCGTGGCATCATCCAGGAGATGGTCCAGCGCAAGGCGACAGACGAAACGCGGCAACTGCAGACGAAAGTCGATCGCCTGCAATCGGAGGTCAGCCAGCTACATCAGAAGCTGGCTGAAGCCACGGCTCGGCCAGAGCAAGCAGGAGGAAGACCTGCGGAAAGACCTGCGGCAGAGGGCTCCGCCTCCAACCTTGAGGATATCATCCGCAAGGTCGTCATGGAGGAGAGGGCCTTCACAAGAGCCTGCTTAGCAGGCATTGAGGACCGGCTCTTGCCGGAGAAACGCCTCCGACCGCCGCTTGCGGCGGACAAGAGGCAAAGTGAGCCGGCGCCGTCCTCCCAGGGGGAAGACGCCTTTCTCCCTTCTACAACCCCGTCCAACCAGCATGGGTGGACCGAGGTTGCCGGGAGGGGCAAGGGCAAGGCCAAAAAGGCCAAAAAAGCCGCGACGGCCGTTCCTGCCGTGCCCGCCACCACACCTGCGACTGGAAAGGGAAAAGGGAGAGGGAAGGGAAAGGCGAAACTCGAATCGGGAAAACGAGGACCGCCTCTACGCTACTTACCAAGAGGCGAGGACGGTCCTCAAGTCGGCGATTGGCGCCGCCAAGGACTCGGCGAGGGCCGAGATGCTGGCAGGGCTCGACCGGGATCCATATGGGAGACCATACAAGGCGGCGCGGAACCAACTGCGCCCCTGTGGTCCCCCATTGACGGAGACTCTCGAGCCGGCGTTGCTGGACGGGGTGGTCCGGTCCCTGTTTCCGCGCAGGACCGACTTTACCCCACCAACAATGGACCCTCCGCAAGGCGCAACTTCGCCGGAGGAGGAGGTCCCCCCGGTTACGGCGGAGGAATTGTACGCGGGGGTTCTCAGCCTCCGCGCGAAGAAGACGGCCCCTGGACCGGACGGCGTCCCTGCACGGGTGGTGGCCATTGCTGCCGCCCAAATGGAGGACAGAATTCGGGACCTGTTCAGCGCGTGCTTTACGGCTGGCAGGTTCCCGAAACTGTGGAAGGAGGGGCAGCTGTGCCTCCTCCGAAAGGAGGGACGCCCGGTGGACTCCCCCTCGGCATACCGGCCCATCGTTCTGCTTGATGAGGTCGGTAAATTGTTCGAGGGGATTGTCGCCTCCCGGCTCAATAGCCTGTTGCGGGGGGTGGGGCCGAATCTGTCGGACGCCCAATTCGGATTTCGACAAGGGCGTTCGACGATAGACGCGCTGGCCCTACTCAAGGGTCAGGTGAAGGAGGCGGTGGAGGCGGGGGGCGGAGTGTTGGCGGTGTCATTCGACATAGCCAACGCCTTCAACTCCGTGCCCCACTCGACAATATTGGAGGCACTTCGGTATCACGGAGTGCCTCAATACATGAGGAGCCTCCTGGCTAGCTACTTGGAGGATCGCGAGATCCTCCTTGTGGACAAGACGGCCAGGGTGAGGCGATACGGCGCAGAGTGCGGTGTTCCGCAGGGGTCGGTGCTGGGGCCCCCCCTATGGAATATAGGGTTTGACTGGCTCCTGCGGGGAGCCCTCCTCCAGGGCACGAGTGTCATCTGTTACGCGGATGACACTCTCCTCACTGCCCGGGGGAGGAGCTACAGGGAGGCGGCCTGTCTGGCCTCGGCTGGCGGATCCTTGGTTGCAGGGAGGATCCGCCGCTTGGGACTGAAGGTGGCGCTGCACAAGACCGAGGCCGTTTTCTTTCACGGGCCTCGGCAGCGCTGCCCTCCCGACGCCCACATCGTTGTGGAGGGCGTCAGGATCGGGGTCCAGACCCAGATGAAATATCTGGGCCTGGTGCTGGACAGCAGGTGGCGATTTGGCCCGCATTTCAGCGGGCTGTCAACGCGCCTGCTGAAAGCCGCGGACGCCCTCTCGTGGCTCCTCCCGAACCTGGGGGGGCCCAACGCGCAGTGCCGGCGATTGTATGCCGGCATCCTGCGGAGCATGGCCCTATATGGGGCCCCTATCTGGGCGGACTCCCTGCACAGGCGGGAGAACGCAACGGCGATCCGCAGGCCCCAAAGGGCCATTGCACTAAGGGTGGCAAGGGCCTACCGCTCGGTGGGCTTTTCGGCGGCAAGCGCTCTGGCTGGCACCCCTCCTTGGGAGTTGGAGGCATGGGTGCTCGCCAGAGTGTACGAGTGGACGGCGCGGCGAAAAGCGCTCGGGGAGCGCCCCGTCGCGGAGGAGCGGGAGGCCGTGCGGCAAGAGGCGAGGGACGCCATCGTCCTCCATTGGACGGAGGACCTCGCAGCCGCCACCTTTGGCCGGCGAACCTTGGACGCGCTCGGTCCGGTCCTGCGAGAATGGCTCGAGCGGTCACACGGCTTCCTCTCATTCCGTCTGGTGCAGGTGTTGTCCGGCCATGGCTGTTTTGGATCGCACCTGCACCGGATCGGGAGGGAGGAGACTCCGGCGTGCCATGACTGCGGTGCGCCGGAGGACACGGCACAGCACACCCTAGAGGTGTGCCCCGCCTGGTCAGAGCTGCGCCGCAGTCTGACCGCGGTGGTCGGGCGGGACCTCTCGCTCCCCGGCGTGGTCAGCTCCATGCTGGAGAGCGAGGAGGCATGGGCAGAGGTCGCCTCCTTTTGCGAGGACGTTATTTCGCAAAAGGAGGCGGCGGAGCGCGAGCGGGAGGACGATCCTCTCGCTGCGCCGCTCCGGAGACGAAGAGGTCGGAGAGGGCGTCGTCTCCTCCCTCCTCATGGTGGTGACAGGCGGGCGACAGGCGCGGGGGCGCCTCCGCCCGCATTGCACCCGTCATCACCTTCGTAAGTCATTCCCGGCCCTCCCCCAACGGGGAGGGCGTGAAGCGTCCGCATTAAAGGCGGACGGTCGTCGGAGGAGGACTGGACGTACAGGCTGCGCCAATCTCCCAGTCCCCTCCACTCAAGACGAGGCGGGAGTGCCGCTGGGTTGTTTTAGTGGGTATACCGGGTCAGACCGGGGAGTCCCACATAGCCCCCCATTCCCCCAATGGGAGGGTATGCGTAATGCATTTTTTCCCAGCGCAAAAAAAAAAAAAAAAAAAAAAAAAAAAAAAAAGGTTAGGTTAGGTTAGGTTCGGACGCTCCCGGGCACAGATGGGGGGCGAAAGCCTGTGGCGTGCCCGCCAACAAAAGGAGGGGAAGGGGCCAGAAGGGCTCCTCTTCGGCCGACTCCCGGCCTGAGAATGCTGCAGAGGGGGGGATGGACTGCGCATAAATGGCGCTGTTCCGTCTCCTCCAGAGCAATATCAACCACTGTGCCAGAGCTCAGGATCTCTTGCTCCAGAGCATGGCAGAGTGGTCGATTCACGTGGCCGTGGTCGCCGAGCCGTACTGGGTCCCGCCCAGGGATAACTGGGTGGGAGATCTGGATGGTTTGGTGGCCATCATTGGCGGGGCTCTCGTCAGCCCGTCTCGGGGGCACGGCTGGGTAGCCGCCCTCGCAGATGGCGTTGGCGTCGTTGGGGCGTATTTTTCGCCCAACAAGAGTCTCGCCGACTTCGAGAGGTTCCTTGTCGAGTTGGGTGCCGTCGTGGGCCAGCTCCATCCTCGCCCGGTGCTGTTGCTCGGGGATCTCAACGCCAAGTCTGCGGCGTGGGGATCTCCGGTGACCGATGCTAAGGGTGAGGCATTGGAGGAGTGGGCGATCACGACTGGCCTGGTCGTCCTGAACCGGGGCTCGGTCTACACGTGCGTGCGGCAGCGGGGCGGGTCCATAGTGGACGTGTCGTTCGCAAGCCCTGCTGTCGCGAGCCGTGTCCGCGACTGGCGTGTCGCCGCGGAGGTGGAGACGTTGTCGGATCACCGATATATCCGATTCGACGTCTCCGCCCATACCGCTGGCGGCCGCAGGACATCAGTCCCGCGTTCGGACGGCCCGCGCTGGGCGCGTAAGCGCATCGACAGGGAGCTTCTCGAGGAGGCAGCCATTGCTCAGGCCTGGTTCCGGGGGTCGGCAACGACCGGACCCGATGACGTCGAGCTGGAGGCGCTGTGGTTCCGCGGGGCAATGACGCAGATATGCGACGCGTCCATGCCCCGCGCCCATGCACAGGGTGCAAGGCGCCAGGTGTACTGGTGGTCCGCCGAGATCGCGCAGCTGCGCGTCGCATGCGTGGCGGTGAGACGCCGGTACACCCGCTACCGGAGGAGACGTCGTCGGGTACCCGAGGAGGAGGCCGCGCTGTACGAGGTGTACCGCGCGGCAAAGCAGACTCTGTGGCTGGCCATCGACGAGGCGAGGACGCGATCCCGGGAGAGGATGTTGGAGACTCTGGACGGGGATCCGTGGGGGCGCCCGTATAAAGCGGTTCGAGGGCAACTTCGAGCCGCGGCGCCCCCACTTACGGAGAGTCTCCAACCCGAGCTGCTGGAGGAAGTGGTGGCAGCCCTATTCCCGGTGAGAGCGGAGCATGTTCCGCCGCCGATGGCTTTGCCCGCAGCCGCAGAGTCTGCAGAGGAGGAGATGGAGAACGCCATCAGCGTCCCAGAGGTGACACAGGCAGAGATGAGGGCGGCCGTGATGCGGCTCCGGGCCAAGAACGTGGCTCCGGGGCCCGATGGAATTCACGGCCTGGCTTTGGCCCTCTCTCTGAAGGAGTTGGAGCCCCAACTGAGAGGACTCTACACAGCGTGCCTTGAGCGGGGCCAGTTTCCCAGTCTGTGGAAGATTGGACGTCTGGTCCTGCTCAGGAAGGCGGGGCGCCCTGCCGACTCGCCGTCTGCGTACCGGCCCATAGTGCTGCTCGACGAGGTGGGCAAGCTGTTCGAGCGCATACTCGCAGCCCGCCTCGTCGGCCACTTGTGCAGAGAGGGGCCGGACCTGGACGAGAGACAGTTCGGCTTTCGGCATGGGCGCTCTACCATCCACGCTGTGTCGAGGGTGAGAGTCCTGGCGGAGGAAACAGTGTCCCGGGGCGGGGTGGTGGTGGCGGTGTCCTTGGACATCTCCAACGCCTTCAACACCCTGCCCTGGAGCTGCATACGGGAGGCACTGCGTTATCATCGGGTGCCTCTCTACCTCCGCCGCATCGTTGGGGTTTATCTGGCGGGGAGGTGTGTCACCTATATGGGACGTGATGGCGGAAACCAGCATCAGGTGTCGTGCGGTGTTCCGCAGGGATCGGTCGTGGGACCGCTCCTGTGGAACATCGGGTACGACTGGGTGCTGAGGGGCGAGCTCCCGCCGGGCGCCGACCTGACGTGTTACGCGGACGACACGCTGGTCACGGCCCGGGGGAGTTCGCACAGGGAAGCAGCGTTGCTCGCGACGGCGGCGGTCTCACTCACGGTGAGCCGCATACGGCGCCTCGGCCTGGAGGTGGCCCTTAACAAGTCGGAGGCCATGGTGTTTCATGGCCCCCGGCGGGCGCCGCCGGCCGGATCACACATTGTGGTCGGGGGGGTCCGGATCGCTGTCGAGCCCACCATGAAATATCTGGGATTGGTGCTCGACAGCCGGTGGGACTTCGGACCCCACTTCCGGCGGCTGGCGCCCAAGTTGTTGGGCGCGGCCGGGGCGCTGGCAACGCTGCTTCCCAATCTGGGGGGCCCGAGCGCCGCCTGTAGGCGGCTCTATATGGGGATCGTGCGATCCATGGCGCTCTACGGAGCGCCGATCTGGGCGTCTGACCTGACGGCCGGCAGCATAGCTGTCCTGCGCAAGCCGCAGCGGGCGATGGCCGTCAGAGTCATTCGGGGGTATCGCACGATCTCCTTCGAGGCGGGTTGTGCACTGGCCGGATCACCGCCCTGGGACCTGGAGGCGAAGGTGCTCGCGTCACTGTACCGGTGGCGCGAGGCAGCGCGGGAGCGGGGCGAGCGACCGATGCAGCAACAAATCGAGCAGCATCGGTTGCAGCTCCGCGAGGTCCTGGTGGCGGAATGGCGGGTGAGGCTGTCACGCCCTACCGCCGGCCTCAGCACCATCGAGGCGATCCGGCCAGTGCTCGACCGCTGGCTCGGGAGAAGTCACGGCTCCCTGACGTTTCGGGCGACGCAGGTGCTCTCGGGGCATGGTTGCTTCGGGAAGTACCTGTGTCGCATAAACAGGGAGCCGGACGCCCGGTGTCACCACTGCGTCGACTGCCGGGAGGACACGGCGCGGCACACGCTGGCAGAGTGTGCCGCTTGGGAGGAGCCGCGCCGTGCCCTCATCTCAGAAGTAGGCAGTGACTTGTCGCTGCCGACCGTAGTGAGTTCGATGGTCGGCGGCGCCGAGTCCTGGGACGCGGTGGTTTCCTTCTGCGAAACAGTCATCTCGCGGAAGGAGGCTGCGGAAAGGGAGAGAGAGATCTCGACTCTCGACCCGGCCCGCAGCAGACGCACCGGGCGTCGGAGGAGGGCGGACAACGCCCTCTTCCGGCCCCCTTAAATGGGTCCAGGGGCGACGGATTCGGGGACATCCGTCGCCCCCCAACATCAGGACCCGAGAAGGCGGCGCGCGTAGTGTTCCTCGCGCGCCGACCACAGACGTTGCGGGGGGAGTACACCTCACTCCCCCCGCCCGAGACGGGGCCCGCGCAAGCGGGCCGGCACCAGCCGGGGTTGTGGAAGAATAATGTGTTCCCGCGACCCCGGCGTAGGTGTGAGAAGGAACACCGGGGTGGTTTTTAGTCAGTAAGAGTCTGACAGACCCCTCCGCCCGCCCCAGGGCGGAGGACATCCATGAGGATTTTCCACCCCGGGAACAAAAAAAAAAAAAAAAAAGGTTAGGTTAGGTTAGGTTGCCCCCGGCATCTCGACTCTCGACCCGGCCCGCAGCAGACGCACCGGGCGTCGGAGGAGGGCGGACAACGCCCTCTTCCGGCCCCCCTAAATGGGTCCAGGGGCGACGGATTCGGGGACATCCGTCACCCCCCAACATCAGGACCCGAGAAGGCGGCGCACGTAGTGTTCCGCGTGCGCCGCTCACAGACGTTGCGGGGGGAGTACACCTCACTCCCCCCGCCCGAGACGGGGCCCGCGCAGGCGGGCCGGCACCAGCCGGGGTTGTGGAAGAATAATGTGTTCCCGCGACCCCGGCGTAGGTGTGAGATGGAACACCGGGGTGGTTTTTAGTCAGTAAGAGTCTGACAGACCCCTCCGCCCGCCCCAGGGCGGAGGACATCCATGAGGATTTTCCACCCCGGGAACAAAAAAAAAAAAAAAAAAAAAAAAAAAAAAAGGTTGCCCCCGGCGGGCGCCGCCGGCCGGATCACACATTGTGGTCGGGGGGGTCCGGATCGCTGTCGAGCCCACCATGAAATATCTGGGATTGGTGCTCGACAGCCGGTGGGACTTCGGACCCCACTTCCGGCGGCTGGCGCCCAAGTTGTTGGGCGCGGCCGGGGCGCTGGCAACGCTGCTTCCCAATCTGGGGGGCCCGAGCGCCGCCTGTAGGCGGCTCTATATGGGGATCGTGCGATCCATGGCGCTCTACGGAGCGCCGATCTGGGCGTCTGACCTGACGGCCGGCAGCATAGCTGTCCTGCGCAAGCCGCAGCGGGCGATGGCCGTCAGAGTCATTCGGGGGTATCGCACGATCTCCTTCGAGGCGGGTTGTGCACTGGCCGGATCACCGCCCTGGGACCTGGAGGCGAAGGTGCTCGCGTCACTGTACCGGTGGCGCGAGGCAGCGCGGGAGCGGGGCGAGCGACCGATGCAGCAACAAATCGAGCAGCATCGGTTGCAGCTCCGCGAGGTCCTGGTGGCGGAATGGCGGGTGAGGCTGTCACGCCCTACCGCCGGCCTCAGCACCATTGAGGCGATCCGGCCAGTGCTCGACCGCTGGCTCGGGAGAAGGCACGGCTCCCTGACGTTTCGGGCGACGCAGGTGCTCTCGGGGCATGGTTGCTTCGGGAAGTACCTGTGTCGCATAAACAGGGAGCCGGACGCCCGGTGTCACCACTGCGTCGACTGCCGGGAGGACACGGCGTGGCACACGCTGGCAGAGTGTGCCGCTTGGGAGGAGCCGCGCCGTGCCCTCATCACCGAAGTAGGCAACGACCTGTCGCTGCCGGCCGTCGTGAACGCGATGGTCGGCGGCGCAGAGTCCTGGGACGCAGTGGTCTCCTTTTGCGAAACGGTCATCTCGCAGAAGGAGGCTGCGGAAAGGGAGAGAGAGATCTCGACTCTCGACCCGGCCCGCAGCAGACGCACCGGGCGTCGGAGGAGGGCGGACAACGCCCTCTTCCGGCCCCCCTAAATGGGTCCAGGGGCGACGGATTCGGGGACATCCGTCGCCCCCCAACATCAGGACCCGAGAAGGTGGCGCGCGTAGTGTTCCTCGCGCGCCGACCACAGACGTTGCGGGGGGAGTACACCTCACTCCCCCCGCCCGAGACGGGGCCCGCGCAAGCGGGCCGGCACCAGCCGGGGTTGTGGAAGAATAATGTGTTCCCGCGACCCCGGCGTAGGTGTGAGAAGGAACACCGGGGTGGTTTTTAGTCAGTAAGAGTCTGACAGACCCCTCCGCCCGCCCCAGGGCGGAGGACATCCATGAGGATTTTCCACCCCGGGAACAAAAAAAAAAAAAAAAAAAGGTTAGGTTAGGTTAGGTTAGGTTGGGGGACCACCCCACAGTGCTTGCGTCCACGTCGCGTCCCCTGGAAACGACCCAGTTCTGACCACCGTAACGGAGTGGCAGACTGGGCTCGGCCAAAGTGCACTGTGCTTTCGTTGCGAATTTTATTTTATTGCGTTGAGCGAACGAACCTGCGGAG
This sequence comes from Dasypolia templi, assembly GCA_963555695.1. Lineage (NCBI taxonomy): Eukaryota > Metazoa > Arthropoda > Insecta > Lepidoptera > Noctuidae > Dasypolia > Dasypolia templi. Next base: position 33,791,277 of record OY743140.1, on the reverse strand, counting down.
GCTATGCCTAAACCCACGCGGGATGCCTTCGGGCAGTTTTTAAAACCCAAAGGCCCTTCTCAGGGCCAACCCAAACGCCCTTCTCGGGGCCGACCAAAAGGCCCTTCTCAGGGCCAACCCAAAGGCCCTTCTCAGGGCCAACCCAAAGGCCCTTCTCAGGGCCAACCCAAAGGCCCTTCTCAGGGCCAACCAAAAGGCCCTTCTCAGGGCCAGTCCGACGCTTCGGCGTCAGAGGCTAGCCGCGCGCCGTCTGCAGCTAGCTTCTTTGGGAGCCCATTAGACTTGGACTCGTTGTCTGACTCCGACAAAGAGTCTATGGCTGGCGTGTCGGACGGGGGCGATTTCCAGTCGCGGAAGCGGGCCTTCCTGCGGAACGGGTCCGAGGGCTCTTCGGGCTCGGCCGGGCGTCCAAAGGCCAAAAAGCCACCGACAGCCGCGGACACCCACGTCGTGGGTCTCGAGGACGCTCAACGTCAGCTGGAGCTAGCTCGGCGGGAGCTGCACCAGCAAGACCTGGAGGAGCGGGTTGCTGCCAAGGAGCAACGGGCGCGCGCTGCCCGGGCCAAGTCCGGGTACGGAGCGTCCCGCGTTCTGTACGCGGACCACTCACTGGCTGAGCTAGAGCGGATGGCTGAGGAGGACGAGGAGGAGATAGTGGAGATCGCCTCTAAGTCCTCCAACTTGAAAGGGACCTTCCAAAAGGCCCTTAAATGCAGGGCTGCGAGCATGCGTGGCATCGTAAAAGAGATGGTCCAGCGCAAGGCGACCGACGAAACGCGGCAACTGCAGGCGAAGGTCGATCGCCTGCAATCGGAGGTCAGCCAGCTTCATCAGAAGCTGGCTGAAGCCACGGCTCGGCCAGAGCAAGCAGAACGAAGACCTGCGGAAAGACCTGCGGCAGAGGGCCCCACCTCCAACCTTGAGGATATCATCCGCAAGGTCGTCATGGAGGAGAGGGCCTTCACAAGAGCCTGCTTAGCAGGCATTGAGGACCGGCTCTTGCCGGAGAAACGCCTCCGACCGCCGCTTGCGGCGGACAAGAGGCAATGTGAGCCGGGGCCGTCCTCCCAGGGGGAAGACGCCTTTCTCCCATCTACAACCCCGTCCAACCAGCATGGGTGTACCGAGGTTGCCGGGAGGGGTAAGGGCAAAGCCAAAAAGGCCAAAAAAGCCGCGACGGCCGTTCTTGCCGTGCCTGCCACCACACCTCCCAATCAGTCGCAGACGACTGCAAAGGGTAAAGGGAGAGGGAAGACAAAGGCGAAACTCGTTCCCCCAAAGACCGCAGCCGTTGTGGTGACGCTCACCGCGGAGGCTGCGGAGCGAGGCGAGACGTACGCGTCCATTTTGTTGCGGGCGCGTGCCAATGCCGATCCCACTCAACTGGGGATCGGTAAAGTCTCTTGCCGGCGAACTCAAGCCGGGGCTCGAATTTTCGAGTTCCCGGGGGCAGAGGGCAGAGCCCATGCGGACCTCTTCGCATCGAAGCTGCAGGAGGTCATCGCGGACGCGGCCAAAGTGGCCCGTCCAGTGAAGTCGACGACAATAGAGGTGACCGACCTGGATGACTCGGTCACCAAAGAGGAGGTGGTGGCGGCGGTCGCAGCAATGGGGGGCTGTGACGTCGCAGAGGTGCACGGCCGGGACATCAGGCCCGGTCGCGGTGGCATGGGCACCATTCGCCTCGAGTGCCCAGTCGCCGCTGCCAAAGCCGTCCTCGACAAGGGACGGCTTACCGTCGGCTTCAGCTCGGGTGCAGTCCGGGCACTTGTAGACCAGCCTCTTCGGTGCTACAGGTGCTTCGGTATCGGACACACTCGAGCCCTCTGTCCGTCCACGGTCGATAGGACGGACAGCTGCTATCGCTGCAGCAAGGAGGGCCACAAGAGCAGCTCCTGCACGGCTGCCACTCCGCACTGCGCAGTGTGTGCCGCCAGTGGCCGCCCGGCAGACCACGTCATGAAGGGGAGGAACTGCAATCCTCCCCCTAAGAGGGGCAAAGCACCGATGGGTCAGGCTGCCAGCACCGTCGTTCCCGAGGTAGGAACCGCGGTGGCCGCGGAGGCGATGACGGAGGTTATGACTATCGATGGATAGGGTCGAACATCGCATTCTCCAGGCGAACACCAACCACTGCAGGGCAGCCCAGGATTTGCTGATGCAGACCATGGCTGAGTGGTTGGTGGACTTGGCGGTGGTTGCCGAGCCTTACTCGGTCCCCGGCCATTGGCTGGGCGATCGAGACGGCTTGGTGGCATTGGTGTCGCGGTCTTCCACAGACTCCCCTCCCCTCTCGCTTTTAGAGAGAGGACCGGGATACGTGGCCGCCGCGTGGGGAGACGTAGGTGTGGTGGGGGTTTATTTCTCCCCAAACCGCCCTCTCTCGGACTTTGAGGATTTCCTCGAAGTCCTCACCGCAGTCGTAGGGAGGGCGGCGCCGCGCCAGGTCGTCGTGTTGGGCGACCTGAACGCCAAGTCGGTGGCCTGGGGCAACCCGGCTGCCTCGTGCAACGTCCGAGGACGCGCCGTCGAATTTTGGGCGGCCTCATCCGGCGTGTCCCTCCTCAACAGGGGGGCGGTCCACACGTGTGTGCGGCAGCAGGGAGGGTCGGTGGTTGACATCACGTTTGCCACCCCCGCGCTAGCCGCCCACGTCGTGAATTGGCGGGTGGAGATGGTGGAGACCTTGTCGGACCACCTATACGTGCGGTTCGACATCTCCGCCCAGGGGAGGGTGGCCCGCTCGGGCAAATCTCCCTTCCCACGCTGGGCTCTCACCCGCCTGGACCGGGAGGCCGCTCGGGAGGCGGCCTTTCTCCAGGACTGGTTGTCGCCCCCTGTCGAGGTCCTGGACGTGGACACCGCAGCGGTTCAGCTCAGGAGGTCCCTGACCGAGGTGTGCAACTCCAGCATGCCTCGGTCTCGCCGTCCGCCTCCCCGTCGTGCCGTCTATTGGTGGACGGAGGAACTGGCGGGGCTCCGAGCCGCCTGCGTGTCGGCCAGAAGGGCCTTCACGCGGAGCCGACGACGCAGCGCCCGGAATCAGGAAAATGAGGACCGCCTCTACGCATCTTACCAAGAGGCGAGGACGGTCCTCAAGTCGGCGATTGGCGCCGCCAAGGACTCGGCGAGGGCCGAGATGCTGGCAGGGCTCGACCGGGATCCATATGGGAGACCGTACAAGGCGGCGCGGAACCAACTGCGCCCCTATGGTCCCCCATTGACGGAGACTCTCGAGCCGGCGTTGCTGGATGGGGTGGTCCGGTCCCTGTTTCCGCGCAGGACCGACTTTACCCCACCAACAATGGACCCTCCGCAAGGCGCAACTTCGCCGGAGGAGGGGGTCCCCCCGGTGACGGCGGAGGAATTGTACGCGGGGGTTCTCAGCCTCCGCGCGAAGAAGACGGCCCCTGGACCGGACGGCGTCCCTGCACGGGTGGTGGCCATTGCTGCCGCCCAAATGGAGGACTGAATTCGGGACCTGTTCAGCGCGTGCTTTACGGCTGGCAGGTTCCCGAAACTGTGGAAGGAGGGGCAGCTGTGCCTCCTCCGAAAGGAGGGACGCCCGGTGGACTCCCCCTCGGCATACCGGCCCATCGTTCTGCTTGATGAGGTCGGTAAATTATTCGAGGGGATTGTCGCCTCCCGGCTCAATGGGCTGTTGCGGGGGGTGGGGCCAAATCTGTCGGACGCCCAATTCGGTTTTCGACGAGGGCGTTCGACGATAGACGCGCTGGCCCTACTCAAGGGTCAGGTGAAGGAGGCGGTGGAGGCGGGGGGCGGAGTGTTGGCGGTGTCATTCGACATAGCCAACGCCTTCAACTCCGTGCCCCACTCGACAATATTGGAGGCACTTCGGTATCACGGAGTGCCTCAATACCTGAGGAGCCTCCTGGCTAGCTACTTGGAGGATCGCGAGATCCTCCTTGTGGACAAGACGGCCAGGGTGAGGCGATACGGCGCAGAGTGCGGTGTTCCGCAGGGGTCGGTGCTGGGGCCCCCCCTTTGGAATATAGGGTTTGACTGGCTCCTGCGGGGAGCCCTCCTCCAGGGCACGAGCGTCATTTGTTACGCGGATGACACTCTCCTCGTTGCCCGGGGGAGGAACTACAGGGAGGCGGCCTGTCTGGCCTCGGCTGGCGGATCCTTGGTTGCAGGGAGGATCCGCCGCCTGGGATTGAAGGTGGCGCTGCACAAGACCGAGGCTGTTTTCTTTCACGGGCCTCGGCAGCGCTGCCCTCCCGACGCCCACATAGTTGTGGAGGGCGTCAGGATCGGGGTCCAGACCCAGATCAAATATCTGGGCCTGGTGCTGGACAGCAGGTGGCGTTTTGGCCCGCATTTCAGCGGGCTGTCAACGCGCCTGCTGAAAGCCGCGGACGCTCTCTCGTGGCTCCTCCCGAACCTGGGGGGGCCCAATGCGCAGTGCCGGCGATTGTATGCCGGCATCCTGCGGAGTATGGCCCTATATGGGGCCCCTATCTGGGCGGACTCCCTGCACAGGCGGGAGAACGCAACGGCGATCCGCAGGCCCCAAAGGGCCATTGCACTGCGGGTGGCGAGGGCCTACCGCTCGGTGGGCTTTTCGGCGGCATGCGCTCTGGCTGGCACCCCTCCTTGGGAGTTGGAGGCATGGGTGCTCGCCAGAGTGTACGAGTGGACGGCGCGGCGAAAAGCGCTCGGGGAGCGCCCCGTCGCGGAGGAGCGGGAGGCCGTGCGGCAAGAGGCGAAGGACGCAATCGTCCTCCATTGGACGGAGGACCTCGCAGCCGCTACGTTCGGACGGCGAACTTTGGACGCGCTAGGTCCAGTTCTGCGAGACTGGCTCGAGCGGTCTCACGGTTTCCTCTCATTCCGTCTGGTGCAGGTGTTGTCCGGCCATGGCTGTTTTGGATCGCACCTGCACCGGATCGGGAGGGAGGAGACTCCGGCGTGCCATGAATGCGGTGCGCCGGAGGACACGGCACAGCACACCCTAGAGGTGTGCCCCGCCTGGTCAGAGCTGCGCCGCAGTCTGACCGCGGTGGTCGGGCGGGACCTCTCGCTCCCCGGCGTGGTCAGCTCCATGCTGGAGAGCGAGGAGGCCTGGGCAGATGTCGCCTCCTTTTGCGAGGACGTTATTTCGCAAAAGGAGGCGGCGGAGCGCGAGCGGGAGGACGATCCTCTCGCTGCGCCGCTCCGGAGACGAAGAAGAGGTCGGAGAGGGCGTCGTCCCCTCCCTCCTCATGGTGGTGACAGGCGGGCGACAGGCGCGGGGGCGCCTCCGCCCGCATTGCACCCGTCATCACCTTCGTCGGACATTCCCGGCCCTCCCCACACGGGGAGGGCGTGAAGCGTCTGCCTTAAAGGCGGACGGTCGTCGGAGGAGGACTGGACGTACAGGCTGCGCCAATCTCCCAGTCCCCTCCACTCAAGACGAGGCGGGAGTGCCGCTGGGTTGTTTTAGTGGGTATACCGGGTCAGACCGGGGAGTCCCACATAGCCCCCCATTCCCCCAATGGGAGGGTATGCGTAATGCATTTTTTCCCAGCGCAAAAAAAACATACTTTTTTTCTTTCAGAAACTTGTAAAAATTTCAACATATTTTTCTTCACGAATAACAAAATGTATTTTTATGTCTTACTTTTCATCAAAATCTACGTACGTCTCCATTTAGAAAGATACTCAGCTGCCTTACCGGTATTCTGGTTCGCGATGCGTGAGCTCGAGTACCGTTTGGTAGCAGTAATTACGGTTTCAAACATTTTATTTTTCAGTCGAAAAGTTAGTTTTTTGACCAAATTTCAACAACAAAAACAGGGAAAATTTCAGAAACACTGTGGATCACTAGCTAGCTCGGAGACGCGTATTTTGACAGGTGGTGGGTGCGCCTCGTCTATGTAGAACTTCAAAAACATACTTTTTTTTTTTCAGAAACTTGTAAAAATTTCAACATATTTTTCTTCACGAATAACAAAATGTATTTTTGTGTCTTACTTTTCATCAAAATCTACGTACGTCTCCATTTAGAAAGATACTCAGCTGCCTTACCGGTATTCTGGTTCGCGTTGCGTGAGCTCGAGTACCGTTTGGTAGCAGTAATTACGGTTTCACTCATTTTATTTTTCAGTCGAAAAGTTAGATTTTTGACCAAATATCAACAACAAAAACAAGGAAAATTTCAGAAACACTGTGGATCACTAGCTCGCTCGGAGACGCGTATTTAGACAGGTTGCGCGTGCGCCTCGCCTATGTAGAACTTCAAAAGTTTACTTTTTTTTATTTCAGAAACTTGTAAAAATTTCAACATATTTTTCTTCACGAATAACAAAATGTATTTTTATGTCTTACTTTTCATCAAAATCTGCGTACGTCTGCATTTAGAAAGATACTCAGCTGCCTTACCGGTATTCTGGTGCGCGTTGCGTGAGCTCGAGTAACGTTTGTTAGCAGTAATTACGGTTTCACTCATTTTATTTTTCAGTCGAAAAGTTAGTTTTTTTACCAAATTTCAACAACAAAAACAGGGAAAATTTCAGAAACACTGTGGATCACTAGCTCGCTCGGAGACACGTATTTAGACAGGTTGCGCGTGCGCCTCGCCTATGTAGAACTTCAATAGTTTACTTTTTTTTTATTTCAGAAACTTGTAAAAATTTCAACATATTTTTCTTCACGAATAACAAAATGTTTTTTATGTTTTACTTTTCATCAAAATCTACGTAGGTCTCCATTTAGAAAGATACTCAGCTGCCTTACCGGTATTCTGGTGCGCGTTGCGTGAGCTCGAGTACCGTTTGGTAGCAGTAATTACGGTTTCACTCATTTTATTTTTCAGTCGAAAAGTTAGTTTTTTGACCAAATTTCAACAACAAAAACAGGGAAATTTTCAGAAACACTGTGGATCACTAGCTCGCTCGGAGACGCGTATTTTGACAGGTTGCGCGTGCGCCTCGCCTATGTGGAACTTCAAAAATATACTTTTTTTTCTTTCAGAAACTTGTAAAAATTTCAACATATTTTTCTTCACGAATAACAAAATGTATTTTTGTGTCTTACTTTTCATCAAAATCTACGTACGTCTCCATTTAGAAAGATACTCAGCTGCCTTACCGGTATTCTGGTTCGCGTTGCGTGAGCTCGAGTACCGTTTGGTAGCAGTAATTACGGTTTCAAACATTTTATTTTTCAGTCGAAAAGTTAGTTTTTTGACCAAATTTCAACAACAAAAACAGGGAAATTTTCTGAAACACTGTGGATCACTAGCTCGCTCGGAGACGCGTATTTAGACAGGTTGCGCGTGCGCCTCGCCTATGTAGAACTTCAAAAGTTTACTTTTTTTTTTTCAGAAACTTGTAAAAATTTCAACATATTTTTCTTCACGAATAACAAAATGTATTTTTGTGTCTTACTTTTCATCAAAATCTACGTACGTCTCCATTTAGAAAGATACTCAGCTGCCTTACCGGTATTCTGGTTCGCGATGCGTGAGCTCGAGTACCGTTTGGTAGCAGTAATTACGGTTTCAAACATTTTATTTTTCAGTCGAAAAGTTAGTTTTTTGACCAAATTTCAACAACAAAAACAGGGAAATTTTCTGAAACACTGTGGATCACTAGCTCGCTCGGAGACGCGTATTTTGACAGGTTGCGCGTGCGCCTCGCCTATGTGGAACTTCAAAAATATACTTTTTTTTCTTTCAGAAACTTGTAAAAATTTCAAAACATTTTTCTTCACGAATAACAAAATGTATTTTTATGTCTTACTTTTCATCAAAATCTACGTAGGTCTCCATTTAGAAAGATACTCAGCTGTCTTACCGGTATTCTGGTGCGCGTTGCGTGAGCTCGAGTACCGTTTGGTAGCAGTAATTACGGTTTCACTCATTTTATTTTTCAGTCGAAAAGTTAGATTTTTGACCAAATATCAACAACAAAAACAAGGAAAATTTCAGAAACACTGTGGATCACTAGCTCGCTCGGAGACGCGTATTTAGACAGGTTGCGCGTGCGCCTCGCCTATGTAGAACTTCAAAAGTTTACTTTTTTTTATTTCAGAAACTTGTAAAAATTTCAACATATTTTTCTTCACGAATAACAAAATGTATTTTTATGTCTTACTTTTCATCAAAATCTACGTACGTCTCCATTTAGAAAGATACTCAGCTGCCTTACCGGTATTCTGGTTCGCGATGCGTGAGCTCGAGTACCGTTTGGTAGCAGTAATTACGGTTTCAAACATTTTATTTTTCAGTCGAAAAGTTAGTTTTTTGACCAAATTTCAACAACAAAAACAGGGAAATTTTCTGAAACACTGTGGATCACTAGCTCGCTCGGAGACGCGTATTTTGACAGGTTGCGCGTGCGCCTCGCCTATGTGGAACTTCAAAAATATACTTTTTTTTCTTTCAGAAACTTGTAAAAATTTCAAAACATTTTTCTTCACGAATAACAAAATGTATTTTTATGTCTTACTTTTCATCAAAATCTACGTAGGTCTCCATTTAGAAAGATACTCAGCTGTCTTACCGGTATTCTGGTGCGCGTTGCGTGAGCTCGAGTACCGTTTGGTAGCAGTAATTACGGTTTCACTCATTTTATTTTTCAGTCGAAAAGTTAGTTTTTTGACCAAATTTCAACAACAAAAACAGGGAAAATTTCAGAAACACTGTGGATCACTAGCTAGCTCGGAGACGCGTATTTTGACAGGTGGTGGGTGCGCCTCGTCTATGTAGAACTTCAAAAACATACTTTTTTTTTTTCAGAAACTTGTAAAAATTTCAACATATTTTTCTTCACGAATAACAAAATGTATTTTTGTGTCTTACTTTTCATCAAAATCTACGTACGTCTCCATTTAGAAAGATACTCAGCTGCCTTACCGGTATTCTGGTTCGCGTTGCGTGAGCTCGAGTACCGTTTGGTAGCAGTAATTACGGTTTCACTCATTTTATTTTTCAGTCGAAAAGTTAGATTTTTGACCAAATATCAACAACAAAAACAAGGAAAATTTCAGAAACACTGTGGATCACTAGCTCGCTCGGAGACGCGTATTTAGACAGGTTGCGCGTGCGCCTCGCCTATGTAGAACTTCAAAAGTTTACTTTTTTTTATTTCAGAAACTTGTAAAAATTTCAACATATTTTTCTTCACGAATAACAAAATGTATTTTTATGTCTTACTTTTCATCAAAATCTGCGTACGTCTGCATTTAGAAAGATACTCAGCTGCCTTACCGGTATTCTGGTGCGCGTTGCGTGAGCTCGAGTAACGTTTGTTAGCAGTAATTACGGTTTCACTCATTTTATTTTTCAGTCGAAAAGTTAGTTTTTTGACCAAATTTCAACAACAAAAACAGGGAAAATTTCAGAAACACTGTGGATCACTAGCTCGCTCGGAGACACGTATTTAGACAGGTTGCGCGTGCGCCTCGCCTATGTAGAACTTCAATAGTTTACTTTTTTTTTATTTCAGAAACTTGTAAAAATTTCAACATATTTTTCTTCACGAATAACAAAATGTTTTTTATGTTTTACTTTTCATCAAAATCTACGTAGGTCTCCATTTAGAAAGATACTCAGCTGCCTTACCGGTATTCTGGTGCGCGTTGCGTGAGCTCGAGTACCGTTTGGTAGCAGTAATTACGGTTTCACTCATTTTATTTTTCAGTCGAAAAGTTAGTTTTTTGACCAAATTTCAACAACAAAAACAGGGAAATTTTCAGAAACACTGTGGATCACTAGCTCGCTCGGAGACGCGTATTTTGACAGGTTGCGCGTGCGCCTCGCCTATGTGGAACTTCAAAAATATACTTTTTTTTCTTTCAGAAACTTGTAAAAATTTCAACATATTTTTCTTCACGAATAACAAAATGTATTTTTGTGTCTTACTTTTCATCAAAATCTACGTACGTCTCCATTTAGAAAGATACTCAGCTGCCTTACCGGTATTCTGGTTCGCGTTGCGTGAGCTCGAGTACCGTTTGGTAGCAGTAATTACGGTTTCAAACATTTTATTTTTCAGTCGAAAAGTTAGTTTTTTGACCAAATTTCAACAACAAAAACAGGGAAATTTTCTGAAACACTGTGGATCACTAGCTCGCTCGGAGACGCGTATTTAGACAGGTTGCGCGTGCGCCTCGCCTATGTAGAACTTCAAAAGTTTACTTTTTTTTTTTCAGAAACTTGTAAAAATTTCAACATATTTTTCTTCACGAATAACAAAATGTATTTTTGTGTCTTACTTTTCATCAAAATCTACGTACGTCTCCATTTAGAAAGATACTCAGCTGCCTTACCGGTATTCTGGTTCGCGATGCGTGAGCTCGAGTACCGTTTGGTAGCAGTAATTACGGTTTCAAACATATTATTTTTCAGTCGAAAAGTTAGTTTTTTGACCAAATTTCAACAACAAAAACAGGGAAATTTTCTGAAACACTGTGGATCACTAGCTCGCTCGGAGACGCGTATTTTGACAGGTTGCGCGTGCGCCTCGCCTATGTGGAACTTCAAAAATATACTTTTTTTTCTTTCAGAAACTTGTAAAAATTTCAAAACATTTTTCTTCACGAATAACAAAATGTATTTTTATGTCTTACTTTTCATCAAAATCTACGTAGGTCTCCATTTAGAAAGATACTCAGCTGTCTTACCGGTATTCTGGTGCGCGTTGCGTGAGCTCGAGTACCGTTTGGTAGCAGTAATTACGGTTTCACTCATTTTATTTTTCAGTCGAAAAGTTAGATTTTTGACCAAATATCAACAACAAAAACAAGGAAAATTTCAGAAACACTGTGGATCACTAGCTCGCTCGGAGACGCGTATTTAGACAGGTTGCGCGTGCGCCTCGCCTATGTAGAACTTCAAAAGTTTACTTTTTTTTATTTCAGAAACTTGTAAAAATTTCAACATATTTTTCTTCACGAATAACAAAATGTATTTTTATGTCTTACTTTTCATCAAAATCTACGTACGTCTCCATTTAGAAAGATACTCAGCTGCCTTACCGGTATTCTGGTTCGCGATGCGTGAGCTCGAGTACCGTTTGGTAGCAGTAATTACGGTTTCAAACATTTTATTTTTCAGTCGAAAAGTTAGTTTTTTGACCAAATTTCAACAACAAAAACAGGGAAATTTTCTGAAACACTGTGGATCACTAGCTCGCTCGGAGACGCGTATTTTGACAGGTTGCGCGTGCGCCTCGCCTATGTGGAACTTCAAAAATATACTTTTTTTTCTTTCAGAAACTTGTAAAAATTTCAAAACATTTTTCTTCACGAATAACAAAATGTATTTTTATGTCTTACTTTTCATCAAAATCTACGTAGGTCTCCATTTAGAAAGATACTCAGCTGTCTTACCGGTATTCTGGTGCGCGTTGCGTGAGCTCGAGTACCGTTTGGTAGCAGTAATTACGGTTTCACTCATTTTATTTTTCAGTCGAAAAGTTAGATTTTTGACCAAATATCAACAACAAAAACAAGGAAAATTTCAGAAACACTGTGGATCACTAGCTCGCTCGGAGACGCGTATTTAGACAGGTTGCGCGTGCGCCTCGCCTATGTAGAACTTCAAAAGTTTACTTTTTTTTATTTCAGAAACTTGTAAAAATTTCAACATATTTTTCTTCACGAATAACAAAATGTATTTTTATGTCTTACTTTTCATCAAAATCTACGTACGTCTGCATTTAGAAAGATACTCAGCTGCCTTACCGGTATTCTGGTGCGCGTTGCGTGAGCTCGAGTAACGTTTGTTAGCAGTAATTACGGTTTCACTCATTTTATTTTTCAGTCGAAAAGTTAGTTTTTTGACCAAATTTCAACAACAAAAACGGAAAATTTCAGAAACACTGTGGATCACTAGCTCGCTCGGAGACACGTATTTAGACAAATTGCGCGTGCGCCTCGCCTATGTAGAACTTCAAAAGTTTACTTTTTTTTTATTTCAGAAACTTGTAAAAATTTCAATATATTTTTCTTCACGAATAACAAAATGTTTTTTTATGTTTTACTTTTCATCAAAATCTACGTAGGTCTCCATTTAGAAAGATACTCAGCTGCCTTACCGGTATTCTGGTGCGCGTTGCGTGAGCTCGAGTACCGTTTGGTAGCAGTAATTACGGTTTCACTCATTTTATTTTTCAGTCGAAAAGTTAATTTTTTGACCAAATTTCAACAACAAAAACAGGGAAATTTTCAGAAACACTGTGGATCACTAGCTCGCTCGGAGACGCGTATTTTGACAGGTTGCGCGTGCGCCTCGCCTATGTGGAACTTCAAAAACATATTTTTTTTTCTTTCAGAAACTTGTAAAAATTTCAAAACATTTTTCTTCACGAATAACAAAATGTATTTTTATGTCTTACTTTTCATCAAAATCTACGTAGGTCTCCATTTAGAAAGATACTCAGCTGTCTTACCGGTATTCTGGTGCGCGTTGCGTGAGCTCGAGTACCGTTTGGTAGCAGTAATTACGGTTTCACTCATTTTATTTTTCAGTCGAAAAGTTAGTTTTTTGACCAAATTTCAACAACAAAAACAGGGAAATTTTCAGAAACACTGTGGATCACTAGCTCGCTCGGAGACGCGTATTTTGACAGGTTGCGCGTGCGCCTCGCCTATGTAGAACTTCAAAAGTTTACTTTTTTTTATTTCAGAAACTTGTAAAAATTTCAACATATTTTTCTTCACGAATAACAAAATGTATTTTTGTGTCTTACTTTTCATCAAAATCTACGTACGTCTCCATTTAGAAAGATACTCAGCTGCCTTACCGGTATTCTGGTTCGCGTTGCGTGAGCTCGAGTACCGTTTGGTAGCAGTAATTACGGTTTCAAACATTTTATTTTTCAGTCGAAAAGTTAGTTTTTTGACCAAATTTCAACAACAAAAACAGGGAAATTTTCAGAAACACTGTGGATCACTAGCTCGCTCGGAGACGTGTATTTTGACAGGTTGCGGGTGCGCCTCGCCTATGTAGAACTTCAAAAACATACTTTTTTTTTTTCAGAAACTTGTAAAAATTTCAACATATTTTTCTTCACGAATAACAAAATGTATTTTTGTGTCTTACTTTTCATCAAAATCTACGTACGTCTCCATTTAGAAAGATACTCAGCTGCCTTACCGGTATTCTGGTTCGCGATGCGTGAGCTCGAGTACCGTTTGGTAGCAGTAATTACGGTTTCAAACATTTTATTTTTCAGTCGAAAAGTTAGTTTTTTGACCAAATTTCAACAACAAAAACAGGGAAATTTTCTGAAACACTGTGGATCACTAGCTCGCTCGGAGACGCGTATTTTGACAGGTTGCGCGTGCGCCTCGCCTATGTGGAACTTCAAAAATATACTTTTTTTTCTTTCAGAAACTTGTAAAAATTTCAAAACATTTTTCTTCACGAATAACAAAATGTATTTTTATGTCTTACTTTTCATCAAAATCTACGTAGGTCTCCATTTAGAAAGATACTCAGCTGTCTTACCGGTATTCTGGTGCGCGTTGCGTGAGCTCGAGTACCGTTTGGTAGCAGTAATTACGGTTTCACTCATTTTATTTTTCAGTCGAAAAGTTAGTTTTTTGACCAAATTTCAACAACAAAAACAGGGAAAATTTCAGAAACACTGTGGATCACTAGCTAGCTCGGAGACGCGTATTTTGACAGGTGGTGGGTGCGCCTCGTCTATGTAGAACTTCAAAAACATACTTTTTTTTTTTCAGAAACTTGTAAAAATTTCAACATATTTTTCTTCACGAATAACAAAATGTATTTTTGTGTCTTACTTTTCATCAAAATCTACGTACGTCTCCATTTAGAAAGATACTCAGCTGCCTTACCGGTATTCTGGTTCGCGTTGCGTGAGCTCGAGTACCGTTTGGTAGCAGTAATTACGGTTTCACTCATTTTATTTTTCAGTCGAAAAGTTAGATTTTTGACCAAATATCAACAACAAAAACAAGGAAAATTTCAGAAACACTGTGGATCACTAGCTCGCTCGGAGACGCGTATTTAGACAGGTTGCGCGTGCGCCTCGCCTATGTAGAACTTCAAAAGTTTACTTTTTTTTTTATTTCAGAAACTTGTAAAAATTTCAACATATTTTTCTTCACGAATAACAAAATGTATTTTTATGTCTTACTTTTCATCAAAATCTGCGTACGTCTGCATTTAGAAAGATACTCAGCTGCCTTACCGGTATTCTGGTGCGCGTTGCGTGAGCTCGAGTAACGTTTGTTAGCAGTAATTACGGTTTCACTCATTTTATTTTTCAGTCGAAAAGTTAGTTTTTTGACCAAATTTCAACAACAAAAACAGGGAAAATTTCAGAAACACTGTGGATCACTAGCTCGCTCGGAGACACGTATTTAGACAGGTTGCGCGTGCGCCTCGCCTATGTAGAACTTCAAAAGTTTACTTTTTTTTTATTTCAGAAACTTGTAAAAATTTCAACATATTTTTCTTCACGAATAACAAAATGTTTTTTATGTTTTACTTTTCATCAAAATCTACGTAGGTCTCCATTTAGAAAGATACTCAGCTGCCTTACCGGTATTCTGGTGCGCGTTGCGTGAGCTCGAGTACCGTTTGGTAGCAGTAATTACGGTTTCACTCATTTTATTTTTCAGTCGAAAAGTTAGTTTTTTGACCAAATTTCAACAACAAAAACAGGGAAATTTTCAGAAACACTGTGGATCACTAGCTCGCTCGGAGACGCGTATTTTGACAGGTTGCGCGTGCGCCTCGCCTATGTGGAACTTCAAAAATATACTTTTTTTTCTTTCAGAAACTTGTAAAAATTTCAAAACATTTTTCTTCACGAATAACAAAATGTATTTTTATGTCTTACTTTTCATCAAAATCTACGTAGGTCTCCATTTAGAAAGATACTCAGCTGTCTTACCGGTATTCTGGTGCGCGTTGCGTGAGCTCGAGTACCGTTTGGTAGCAGTAATTACGGTTTCACTCATTTTATTTTTCAGTCGAAAAGTTAGTTTTTTGACCAAATTTCAACAACAAAAACAGGGAAAATTTCAGAAACACTGTGGATCACTAGCTAGCTCGGAGACGCGTATTTTGACAGGTGGTGGGTGCGCCTCGTCTATGTAGAACTTCAAAAACATACTTTTTTTTTTTCAGAAACTTGTGAAAAATTTCAACATATTTTTCTTCACGAATAACAAAATGTATTTTTGTGTCTTACTTTTCATCAAAATCTACGTACGTCTCCATTTAGAAAGATACTCAGCTGCCTTACCGGTATTCTGGTTCGCGTTGCGTGAGCTCGAGTACCGTTTGGTAGCAGTAATTACGGTTTCAAACATTTTATTTTTCAGTCGAAAAGTTAGTTTTTTGACCAAATTTCAACAACAAAAACAGGGAAATTTTCTGAAACACTGTGGATCACTAGCTCGCTCGGAGACGCGTATTTAGACAGGTTGCGCGTGCGCCTCGCCTATGTAGAACTTCAAAAGTTTACTTTTTTTTTTTCAGAAACTTGTAAAAATTTCAACATATTTTTCTTCACGAATAACAAAATGTATTTTTGTGTCTTACTTTTCATCAAAATCTACGTACGTCTCCATTTAGAAAGATACTCAGCTGCCTTACCGGTATTCTGGTTCGCGATGCGTGAGCTCGAGTACCGTTTGGTAGCAGTAATTACGGTTTCAAACATTTTATTTTTCAGTCGAAAAGTTAGTTTTTTGACCAAATTTCAACAACAAAAACAGGGAAATTTTCTGAAACACTGTGGATCACTAGCTCGCTCGGAGACGCGTATTTTGACAGGTTGCGCGTGCGCCTCGCCTATGTGGAACTTCAAAAATATACTTTTTTTTCTTTCAGAAACTTGTAAAAATTTCAAAACATTTTTCTTCACGAATAACAAAATGTATTTTTATGTCTTACTTTTCATCAAAATCTACGTAGGTCTCCATTTAGAAAGATACTCAGCTGTCTTACCGGTATTCTGGTGCGCGTTGCGTGAGCTCGAGTACCGTTTGGTAGCAGTAATTACGGTTTCACTCATTTTATTTTTCAGTCGAAAAGTTAGTTTTTTGACCAAATTTCAACAACAAAAACAGGGAAAATTTCAGAAACACTGTGGATCACTAGCTAGCTCGGAGACGCGTATTTTGACAGGTGGTGGGTGCGCCTCGTCTATGTAGAACTTCAAAAACATACTTTTTTTTTTTCAGAAACTTGTAAAAATTTCAACATATTTTTCTTCACGAATAACAAAATGTATTTTTGTGTCTTACTTTTCATCAAAATCTACGTACGTCTCCATTTAGAAAGATACTCAGCTGCCTTACCGGTATTCTGGTGCGCGTTGCGTGAGCTCGAGTACCGTTTGGTAGCAGTAATTACGGTTTCACTCATTTTATTTTTCAGTCGAAAAGTTAGATTTTTGACCAAATATCAACAACAAAAACAAGGAAAATTTCAGAAACACTGTGGATCACTAGCTCGCTCGGAGACGCGTATTTAGACAGGTTGCGCGTGCGCCTCGCCTATGTAGAACTTCAAAAGTTTACTTTTTTTTATTTCAGAAACTTGTAAAAATTTCAACATATTTTTCTTCACGAATAACAAAATGTATTTTTATGTCTTACTTTTCATCAAAATCTGCGTACGTCTGCATTTAGAAAGATACTCAGCTGCCTTACCGGTATTCTGGTGCGCGTTGCGTGAGCTCGAGTAACGTTTGTTAGCAGTAATTACGGTTTCACTCATTTTATTTTTCAGTCGAAAAGTTAGTTTTTTGACCAAATTTCAACAACAAAAACAGGGAAAATTTCAGAAACACTGTGGATCACT
Organism: Dasypolia templi; assembly: GCA_963555695.1. Classification (NCBI taxonomy): domain Eukaryota; kingdom Metazoa; phylum Arthropoda; class Insecta; order Lepidoptera; family Noctuidae; genus Dasypolia; species Dasypolia templi. The sequence goes on along the minus strand of OY743140.1, from coordinate 33,774,482 downwards.
AGCTCGCTCGGAGACACGTATTTAGACAGGTTGCGCGTGCGCCTCGCCTATGTAGAACTTCAAAAGTTTACTTTTTTTTTATTTCAGAAACTTGTAAAAATTTCAACATATTTTTCTTCACGAATAACAAAATGTTTTTTATGTTTTACTTTTCATCAAAATCTACGTAGGTCTCCATTTAGAAAGATACTCAGCTGCCTTACCGGTATTCTGGTGCGCGTTGCGTGAGCTCGAGTACCGTTTGGTAGCAGTAATTACGGTTTCACTCATTTTATTTTTCAGTCGAAAAGTTAGTTTTTTGACCAAATTTCAACAACAAAAACAGGGAAATTTTCAGAAACACTGTGGATCACTAGCTCGCTCGGAGACGCGTATTTTGACAGGTTGCGCGTGCGCCTCGCCTATGTGGAACTTCAAAAATATACTTTTTTTTCTTTCAGAAACTTGTAAAAATTTCAAAACATTTTTCTTCACGAATAACAAAATGTATTTTTATGTCTTACTTTTCATCAAAATCTACGTAGGTCTCCATTTAGAAAGATACTCAGCTGTCTTACCGGTATTCTGGTGCGCGTTGCGTGAGCTCGAGTACCGTTTGGTAGCAGTAATTACGGTTTCACTCATTTTATTTTTCAGTCGAAAAGTTAGTTTTTTGACCAAATTTCAACAACAAAAACAGGGAAAATTTCAGAAACACTGTGGATCACTAGCTAGCTCGGAGACGCGTATTTTGACAGGTGGTGGGTGCGCCTCGTCTATGTAGAACTTCAAAAACATACTTTTTTTTTTTCAGAAACTTGTAAAAATTTCAACATATTTTTCTTCACGAATAACAAAATGTATTTTTGTGTCTTACTTTTCATCAAAATCTACGTACGTCTCCATTTAGAAAGATACTCAGCTGCCTTACCGGTATTCTGGTTCGCGTTGCGTGAGCTCGAGTACCGTTTGGTAGCAGTAATTACGGTTTCAAACATTTTATTTTTCAGTCGAAAAGTTAGTTTTTTGACCAAATTTCAACAACAAAAACAGGGAAATTTTCTGAAACACTGTGGATCACTAGCTCGCTCGGAGACGCGTATTTAGACAGGTTGCGCGTGCGCCTCGCCTATGTAGAACTTCAAAAGTTTACTTTTTTTTTTTCAGAAACTTGTAAAAATTTCAACATATTTTTCTTCACGAATAACAAAATGTATTTTTGTGTCTTACTTTTCATCAAAATCTACGTACGTCTCCATTTAGAAAGATACTCAGCTGCCTTACCGGTATTCTGGTTCGCGATGCGTGAGCTCGAGTACCGTTTGGTAGCAGTAATTACGGTTTCAAACATTTTATTTTTCAGTCGAAAAGTTAGTTTTTTGACCAAATTTCAACAACAAAAACAGGGAAATTTTCTGAAACACTGTGGATCACTAGCTCGCTCGGAGACGCGTATTTTGACAGGTTGCGCGTGCGCCTCGCCTATGTGGAACTTCAAAAATATACTTTTTTTTCTTTCAGAAACTTGTAAAAATTTCAAAACATTTTTCTTCACGAATAACAAAATGTATTTTATGTCTTACTTTTCATCAAAATCTACGTAGGTCTCCATTTAGAAAGATACTCAGCTGTCTTACCGGTATTCTGGTGCGCGTTGCGTGAGCTCGAGTACCGTTTGGTAGCAGTAATTACGGTTTCACTCATTTTATTTTTCAGTCGAAAAGTTAGATTTTTGACCAAATATCAACAACAAAAACAAGGAAAATTTCAGAAACACTGTGGATCACTAGCTCGCTCGGAGACGCGTATTTAGACAGGTTGCGCGTGCGCCTCGCCTATGTAGAACTTCAAAAGTTTACTTTTTTTTATTTCAGAAACTTGTAAAAATTTCAACATATTTTTCTTCACGAATAACAAAATGTATTTTTATGTCTTACTTTTCATCAAAATCTACGTACGTCTCCATTTAGAAAGATACTCAGCTGCCTTACCGGTATTCTGGTTCGCGATGCGTGAGCTCGAGTACCGTTTGGTAGCAGTAATTACGGTTTCAAACATTTTATTTTTCAGTCGAAAAGTTAGTTTTTTGACCAAATTTCAACAACAAAAACAGGGAAATTTTCTGAAACACTGTGGATCACTAGCTCGCTCGGAGACGCGTATTTTGACAGGTTGCGCGTGCGCCTCGCCTATGTGGAACTTCAAAAATATACTTTTTTTTCTTTCAGAAACTTGTAAAAATTTCAAAACATTTTTCTTCACGAATAACAAAATGTATTTTTATGTCTTACTTTTCATCAAAATCTACGTAGGTCTCCATTTAGAAAGATACTCAGCTGTCTTACCGGTATTCTGGTGCGCGTTGCGTGAGCTCGAGTACCGTTTGGTAGCAGTAATTACGGTTTCACTCATTTTATTTTTCAGTCGAAAAGTTAGATTTTTGACCAAATATCAACAACAAAAACAAGGAAAATTTCAGAAACACTGTGGATCACTAGCTCGCTCGGAGACGCGTATTTAGACAGGTTGCGCGTGCGCCTCGCCTATGTGGAACTTCAAAAATATACTTTTTTTTCTTTCAGAAACTTGTAAAAATTTCAAAACATTTTTCTTCACGAATAACAAAATGTATTTTTATGTCTTACTTTTCATCAAAATCTACGTAGGTCTCCATTTAGAAAGATACTCAGCTGTCTTACCGGTATTCTGGTGCGCGTTGCGTGAGCTCGAGTACCGTTTGGTAGCAGTAATTACGGTTTCACTCATTTTATTTTTCAGTCGAAAAGTTAGATTTTTGACCAAATATCAACAACAAAAACAAGGAAAATTTCAGAAACACTGTGGATCACTAGCTCGCTCGGAGACGCGTATTTAGACAGGTTGCGCGTGCGCCTCGCCTATGTAGAACTTCAAAAGTTTACTTTTTTTTATTTCAGAAACTTGTAAAAATTTCAACATATTTTTCTTCACGAATAACAAAATGTATTTTTATGTCTTACTTTTCATCAAAATCTACGTACGTCTCCATTTAGAAAGATACTCAGCTGCCTTACCGGTATTCTGGTGCGCGTTGCGTGAGCTCGAGTAACGTTTGTTAGCAGTAATTACGGTTTCACTCATTTTATTTTTCAGTCGAAAAGTTAGTTTTTTGACCAAATTTCAACAACAAAAACAGGGAAAATTTCAGAAACACTGTGGATCACTAGCTCGCTCGGAGACACGTATTTAGACAGGTTGCGCGTGCGCCTCGCCTATGTAGAACTTCAAAAGTTTACTTTTTTTTTTTCAGAAACTTGTAAAAATTTCAACATATTTTTCTTCACGAATAACAAAATGTATTTTTGTGTCTTACTTTTCATCAAAATCTACGTACGTCTCCATTTAGAAAGATACTCAGCTGCCTTACCGGTATTCTGGTTCGCGATGCGTGAGCTCGAGTACCGTTTGGTAGCAGTAATTACGGTTTCAAACATTTTATTTTTCAGTCGAAAAGTTAGTTTTTTGACCAAATTTCAACAACAAAAACAGGGAAATTTTCTGAAACACTGTGGATCACTAGCTCGCTCGGAGACGCGTATTTTGACAGGTTGCGCGTGCGCCTCGCCTATGTGGAACTTCAAAAATATACTTTTTTTTCTTTCAGAAACTTGTAAAAATTTCAAAACATTTTTCTTCACGAATAACAAAATGTATTTTATGTCTTACTTTTCATCAAAATCTACGTAGGTCTCCATTTAGAAAGATACTCAGCTGTCTTACCGGTATTCTGGTGCGCGTTGCGTGAGCTCGAGTACCGTTTGGTAGCAGTAATTACGGTTTCACTCATTTTATTTTTCAGTCGAAAAGTTAGATTTTTGACCAAATATCAACAACAAAAACAAGGAAAATTTCAGAAACACTGTGGATCACTAGCTCGCTCGGAGACGCGTATTTAGACAGGTTGCGCGTGCGCCTCGCCTATGTAGAACTTCAAAAGTTTACTTTTTTTTATTTCAGAAACTTGTAAAAATTTCAACATATTTTTCTTCACGAATAACAAAATGTATTTTTATGTCTTACTTTTCATCAAAATCTACGTACGTCTCCATTTAGAAAGATACTCAGCTGCCTTACCGGTATTCTGGTTCGCGATGCGTGAGCTCGAGTACCGTTTGGTAGCAGTAATTACGGTTTCAAACATTTTATTTTTCAGTCGAAAAGTTAGTTTTTTGACCAAATTTCAACAACAAAAACAGGGAAATTTTCTGAAACACTGTGGATCACTAGCTCGCTCGGAGACGCGTATTTTGACAGGTTGCGCGTGCGCCTCGCCTATGTGGAACTTCAAAAATATACTTTTTTTTCTTTCAGAAACTTGTAAAAATTTCAAAACATTTTTCTTCACGAATAACAAAATGTATTTTTATGTCTTACTTTTCATCAAAATCTACGTAGGTCTCCATTTAGAAAGATACTCAGCTGTCTTACCGGTATTCTGGTGCGCGTTGCGTGAGCTCGAGTACCGTTTGGTAGCAGTAATTACGGTTTCACTCATTTTATTTTTCAGTCGAAAAGTTAGATTTTTGACCAAATATCAACAACAAAAACAAGGAAAATTTCAGAAACACTGTGGATCACTAGCTCGCTCGGAGACGCGTATTTAGACAGGTTGCGCGTGCGCCTCGCCTATGTGGAACTTCAAAAATATACTTTTTTTTCTTTCAGAAACTTGTAAAAATTTCAAAACATTTTTCTTCACGAATAACAAAATGTATTTTTATGTCTTACTTTTCATCAAAATCTACGTAGGTCTCCATTTAGAAAGATACTCAGCTGTCTTACCGGTATTCTGGTGCGCGTTGCGTGAGCTCGAGTACCGTTTGGTAGCAGTAATTACGGTTTCACTCATTTTATTTTTCAGTCGAAAAGTTAGATTTTTGACCAAATATCAACAACAAAAACAAGGAAAATTTCAGAAACACTGTGGATCACTAGCTCGCTCGGAGACGCGTATTTAGACAGGTTGCGCGTGCGCCTCGCCTATGTAGAACTTCAAAAGTTTACTTTTTTTTATTTCAGAAACTTGTAAAAATTTCAACATATTTTTCTTCACGAATAACAAAATGTATTTTTATGTCTTACTTTTCATCAAAATCTACGTACGTCTCCATTTAGAAAGATACTCAGCTGCCTTACCGGTATTCTGGTGCGCGTTGCGTGAGCTCGAGTAACGTTTGTTAGCAGTAATTACGGTTTCACTCATTTTATTTTTCAGTCGAAAAGTTAGTTTTTTGACCAAATTTCAACAACAAAAACAGGGAAAATTTCAGAAACACTGTGGATCACTAGCTCGCTCGGAGACACGTATTTAGACAGGTTGCGCGTGCGCCTCGCCTATGTAGAACTTCAAAAGTTTACTTTTTTTTTTATTTCAGAAACTTGTAAAAATTTCAACATATTTTTCTTCACGAATAACAAAATGTTTTTTATGTTTTACTTTTCATCAAAATCTACGTAGGTCTCCATTTAGAAAGATACTCAGCTGCCTTACCGGTATTCTGGTGCGCGTTGCGTGAGCTCGAGTACCGTTTGGTAGCAGTAATTACGGTTTCACTCATTTTATTTTTCAGTCGAAAAGTTAGTTTTTTGACCAAATTTCAACAACAAAAACAGGGAAATTTTCAGAAACACTGTGGATCACTAGCTCGCTCGGAGACGCGTATTTTGACAGGTTGCGCGTGCGCCTCGCCTATGTGGAACTTCAAAAATATACTTTTTTTTCTTTCAGAAACTTGTAAAAATTTCAAAACATTTTTCTTCACGAATAACAAAATGTATTTTTATGTCTTACTTTTCATCAAAATCTACGTAGGTCTCCATTTAGAAAGATACTCAGCTGTCTTACCGGTATTCTGGTGCGCGTTGCGTGAGCTCGAGTACCGTTTGGTAGCAGTAATTACGGTTTCACTCATTTTATTTTTCAGTCGAAAAGTTAGTTTTTTGACCAAATTTCAACAACAAAAACAGGGAAAATTTCAGAAACACTGTGGATCACTAGCTAGCTCGGAGACGCGTATTTTGACAGGTGGTGGGTGCGCCTCGTCTATGTAGAACTTCAAAAACATACTTTTTTTTTTCAGAAACTTGTAAAAATTTCAACATATTTTTCTTCACGAATAACAAAATGTATTTTTGTGTCTTACTTTTCATCAAAATCTACGTACGTCTCCATTTAGAAAGATACTCAGCTGCCTTACCGGTATTCTGGTTCGCGTTGCGTGAGCTCGAGTACCGTTTGGTAGCAGTAATTACGGTTTCAAACATTTTATTTTTCAGTCGAAAAGTTAGTTTTTTGACCAAATTTCAACAACAAAAACAGGGAAATTTTCTGAAACACTGTGGATCACTAGCTCGCTCGGAGACGCGTATTTAGACAGGTTGCGCGTGCGCCTCGCCTATGTAGAACTTCAAAAGTTTACTTTTTTTTTTTCAGAAACTTGTAAAAATTTCAACATATTTTTCTTCACGAATAACAAAATGTATTTTTGTGTCTTACTTTTCATCAAAATCTACGTACGTCTCCATTTAGAAAGATACTCAGCTGCCTTACCGGTATTCTGGTTCGCGATGCGTGAGCTCGAGTACCGTTTGGTAGCAGTAATTACGGTTTCAAACATTTTATTTTTCAGTCGAAAAGTTAGTTTTTTGACCAAATTTCAACAACAAAAACAGGGAAATTTTCTGAAACACTGTGGATCACTAGCTCGCTCGGAGACGCGTATTTTGACAGGTTGCGCGTGCGCCTCGCCTATGTGGAACTTCAAAAATATACTTTTTTTTCTTTCAGAAACTTGTAAAAATTTCAAAACATTTTTCTTCACGAATAACAAAATGTATTTTTATGTCTTACTTTTCATCAAAATCTACGTAGGTCTCCATTTAGAAAGATACTCAGCTGTCTTACCGGTATTCTGGTGCGCGTTGCGTGAGCTCGAGTACCGTTTGGTAGCAGTAATTACGGTTTCACTCATTTTATTTTTCAGTCGAAAAGTTAGATTTTTGACCAAATATCAACAACAAAAACAAGGAAAATTTCAGAAACACTGTGGATCACTAGCTCGCTCGGAGACGCGTATTTAGACAGGTTGCGCGTGCGCCTCGCCTATGTAGAACTTCAAAAGTTTACTTTTTTTTATTTCAGAAACTTGTAAAAATTTCAACATATTTTTCTTCACGAATAACAAAATGTATTTTTATGTCTTACTTTTCATCAAAATCTACGTACGTCTCCATTTAGAAAGATACTCAGCTGCCTTACCGGTATTCTGGTTCGCGATGCGTGAGCTCGAGTACCGTTTGGTAGCAGTAATTACGGTTTCAAACATTTTATTTTTCAGTCGAAAAGTTAGTTTTTTGACCAAATTTCAACAACAAAAACAGGGAAATTTTCTGAAACACTGTGGATCACTAGCTCGCTCGGAGACGCGTATTTTGACAGGTTGCGCGTGCGCCTCGCCTATGTGGAACTTCAAAAATATACTTTTTTTTCTTTCAGAAACTTGTAAAAATTTCAAAACATTTTTCTTCACGAATAACAAAATGTATTTTTATGTCTTACTTTTCATCAAAATCTACGTAGGTCTCCATTTAGAAAGATACTCAGCTGTCTTACCGGTATTCTGGTGCGCGTTGCGTGAGCTCGAGTACCGTTTGGTAGCAGTAATTACGGTTTCACTCATTTTATTTTTCAGTCGAAAAGTTAGATTTTTGACCAAATATCAACAACAAAAACAAGGAAAATTTCAGAAACACTGTGGATCACTAGCTCGCTCGGAGACGCGTATTTAGACAGGTTGCGCGTGCGCCTCGCCTATGTAGAACTTCAAAAGTTTACTTTTTTTTTATTTCAGAAACTTGTAAAAATTTCAACATATTTTTCTTCACGAATAACAAAATGTATTTTTATGTCTTACTTTTCATCAAAATCTACGTACGTCTGCATTTAGAAAGATACTCAGCTGCCTTACCGGTATTCTGGTGCGCGTTGCGTGAGCTCGAGTAACGTTTGTTAGCAGTAATTACGGTTTCACTCATTTTATTTTTCAGTCGAAAAGTTAGTTTTTTGACCAAATTTCAACAACAAAAACAGGGAAAATTTCAGAAACACTGTGGATCACTAGCTCGCTCGGAGACACGTATTTAGACAAATTGCGCGTGCGCCTCGCCTATGTAGTACTTCAAAAGTTTACTTTTTTTTTATTTCAGAAACTTGTAAAAATTTCAACATATTTTTCTTCACGAATAACAAAATGTTTTTTTATGTTTTACTTTTCATCAAAATCTACGTAGGTCTCCATTTAGAAAGATACTCAGCTGCCTTACCGGTATTCTGGTGCGCGTTGCGTGAGCTCGAGTACCGTTTGGTAGCAGTAATTACGGTTTCACTCATTTTATTTTTCAGTCGAAAAGTTAATTTTTTGACCAAATTTCAACAACAAAAACAGGGAAATTTTCAGAAACACTGTGGATCACTAGCTCGCTCGGAGACGCGTATTTTGACAGGTTGCGCGTGCGCCTCGCCTATGTGGAACTTCAAAAATATACTTTTTTTTCTTTCAGAAACTTGTAAAAATTTCAAAACATTTTTCTTCACGAATAACAAAATGTATTTTTATGTCTTACTTTTCATCAAAATCTACGTAGGTCTCCATTTAGAAAGATACTCAGCTGTCTTACCGGTATTCTGGTGCGCGTTGCGTGAGCTCGAGTACCGTTTGGTAGCAGTAATTACGGTTTCACTCATTTTATTTTTCAGTCGAAAAGTTAGTTTTTTGACCAAATTTCAACAACAAAAACAGGGAAATTTTCAGAAACACTGTGGATCACTAGCTCGCTCGGAGACGCGTATTTTGACAGGTTGCGCGTGCGCCTCGCCTATGTAGAACTTCAAAAGTTTACTTTTTTTTATTTCAGAAACTTGTAAAAATTTCAACATATTTTTCTTCACGAATAACAAAATGTATTTTTGTGTCTTACTTTTCATCAAAATCTACGTACGTCTCCATTTAGAAAGATACTCAGCTGCCTTACCGGTATTCTGGTTCGCGTTGCGTGAGCTCGAGTACCGTTTGGTAGCAGTAATTACGGTTTCAAACATTTTATTTTTCAGTCGAAAAGTTAGTTTTTTGACCAAATTTCAACAACAAAAACAGGGAAATTTTCTGAAACACTGTGGATCACTAGCTCGCTCGGAGACACGTATTTAGACAGGTTGCGCGTGCGCCTCGCCTATGTAGAACTTCAAAAGTTTACTTTTTTTTTATTTCAGAAACTTGTAAAAATTTCAACATATTTTTCTTCACGAATAACAAAATGTTTTTTATGTTTTACTTTTCATCAAAATCTACGTAGGTCTCCATTTAGAAAGATACTCAGCTGCCTTACCGGTATTCTGGTGCGCGTTGCGTGAGCTCGAGTACCGTTTGGTAGCAGTAATTACGGTTTCACTCATTTTATTTTTCAGTCGAAAAGTTAGTTTTTTGACCAAATTTCAACAACAAAAACAGGGAAATTTTCAGAAACACTGTGGATCACTAGCTCGCTCGGAGACGCGTATTTTGACAGGTTGCGCGTGCGCCTCGCCTATGTGGAACTTCAAAAATATACTTTTTTTTCTTTCAGAAACTTGTAAAAATTTCAAAACATTTTTCTTCACGAATAACAAAATGTATTTTTATGTCTTACTTTTCATCAAAATCTACGTAGGTCTCCATTTAGAAAGATACTCAGCTGTCTTACCGGTATTCTGGTGCGCGTTGCGTGAGCTCGAGTACCGTTTGGTAGCAGTAATTACGGTTTCACTCATTTTATTTTTCAGTCGAAAAGTTAGTTTTTTGACCAAATTTCAACAACAAAAACAGGGAAAATTTCAGAAACACTGTGGATCACTAGCTAGCTCGGAGACGCGTATTTTGACAGGTGGTGGGTGCGCCTCGTCTATGTAGAACTTCAAAAACATACTTTTTTTTTTTCAGAAACTTGTAAAAATTTCAACATATTTTTCTTCACGAATAACAAAATGTATTTTTGTGTCTTACTTTTCATCAAAATCTACGTACGTCTCCATTTAGAAAGATACTCAGCTGCCTTACCGGTATTCTGGTTCGCGTTGCGTGAGCTCGAGTACCGTTTGGTAGCAGTAATTACGGTTTCAAACATTTTATTTTTCAGTCGAAAAGTTAGTTTTTTGACCAAATTTCAACAACAAAAACAGGGAAATTTTCTGAAACACTGTGGATCACTAGCTCGCTCGGAGACGCGTATTTAGACAGGTTGCGCGTGCGCCTCGCCTATGTAGAACTTCAAAAGTTTACTTTTTTTTTTTCAGAAACTTGTAAAAATTTCAACATATTTTTCTTCACGAATAACAAAATGTATTTTTGTGTCTTACTTTTCATCAAAATCTACGTAGGTCTCCATTTAGAAAGATACTCAGCTGCCTTACCGGTATTCTGGTTCGCGATGCGTGAGCTCGAGTACCGTTTGGTAGCAGTAATTACGGTTTCAAACATTTTATTTTTCAGTCGAAAAGTTAGATTTTTGACCAAATATCAACAACAAAAACAAGGAAAATTTCAGAAACACTGTGGATCACTAGCTCGCTCGGAGACGCGTATTTAGACAGGTTGCGCGTGCGCCTCGCCTATGTGGAACTTCAAAAATATACTTTTTTTTCTTTCAGAAACTTGTAAAAATTTCAAAACATTTTTCTTCACGAATAACAAAATGTATTTTTATGTCTTACTTTTCATCAAAATCTACGTAGGTCTCCATTTAGAAAGATACTCAGCTGTCTTACCGGTATTCTGGTGCGCGTTGCGTGAGCTCGAGTACCGTTTGGTAGCAGTAATTACGGTTTCACTCATTTTATTTTTCAGTCGAAAAGTTAGATTTTTGACCAAATATCAACAACAAAAACAAGGAAAATTTCAGAAACACTGTGGATCACTAGCTCGCTCGGAGACGCGTATTTAGACAGGTTGCGCGTGCGCCTCGCCTATGTAGAACTTCAAAAGTTTACTTTTTTTTATTTCAGAAACTTGTAAAAATTTCAACATATTTTTCTTCACGAATAACAAAATGTATTTTTATGTCTTACTTTTCATCAAAATCTACGTACGTCTCCATTTAGAAAGATACTCAGCTGCCTTACCGGTATTCTGGTGCGCGTTGCGTGAGCTCGAGTAACGTTTGTTAGCAGTAATTACGGTTTCACTCATTTTATTTTTCAGTCGAAAAGTTAGTTTTTTGACCAAATTTCAACAACAAAAACAGGGAAAATTTCAGAAACACTGTGGATCACTAGCTCGCTCGGAGACACGTATTTAGACAGGTTGCGCGTGCGCCTCGCCTATGTAGAACTTCAAAAGTTTACTTTTTTTTTATTTCAGAAACTTGTAAAAATTTCAACATATTTTTCTTCACGAATAACAAAATGTTTTTTATGTTTTACTTTTCATCAAAATCTACGTAGGTCTCCATTTAGAAAGATACTCAGCTGCCTTACCGGTATTCTGGTGCGCGTTGCGTGAGCTCGAGTACCGTTTGGTAGCAGTAATTACGGTTTCACTCATTTTATTTTTCAGTCGAAAAGTTAGTTTTTTGACCAAATTTCAACAACAAAAACAGGGAAATTTTCAGAAACACTGTGGATCACTAGCTCGCTCGGAGACGCGTATTTTGACAGGTTGCGCGTGCGCCTCGCCTATGTGGAACTTCAAAAATATACTTTTTTTTCTTTCAGAAACTTGTAAAAATTTCAAAACATTTTTCTTCACGAATAACAAAATGTATTTTTATGTCTTACTTTTCATCAAAATCTACGTAGGTCTCCATTTAGAAAGATACTCAGCTGTCTTACCGGTATTCTGGTGCGCGTTGCGTGAGCTCGAGTACCGTTTGGTAGCAGTAATTACGGTTTCACTCATTTTATTTTTCAGTCGAAAAGTTAGTTTTTTGACCAAATTTCAACAACAAAAACAGGGAAAATTTCAGAAACACTGTGGATCACTAGCTAGCTCGGAGACGCGTATTTTGACAGGTGGTGGGTGCGCCTCGTCTATGTAGAACTTCAAAAATATACTTTTTTTTCTTTCAGAAACTTGTAAAAATTTCAACATATTTTTCTTCACGAATAACAAAATGTATTTTTGTGTCTTACTTTTCATCAAAATCTACGTACGTCTCCATTTAGAAAGATACTCAGCTGCCTTACCGGTATTCTGGTTCGCGTTGCGTGAGCTCGAGTACCGTTTGGTAGCAGTAATTACGGTTTCAAACATTTTATTTTTCAGTCGAAAAGTTAGTTTTTTGACCAAATTTCAACAACAAAAACAGGGAAATTTTCTGAAACACTGTGGATCACTAGCTCGCTCGGAGACGCGTATTTAGACAGGTTGCGCGTGCGCCTCGCCTATGTAGAACTTCAAAAGTTTACTTTTTTTTTTTCAGAAACTTGTAAAAATTTCAACATATTTTTCTTCACGAATAACAAAATGTATTTTTGTGTCTTACTTTTCATCAAAATCTACGTACGTCTCCATTTAGAAAGATACTCAGCTGCCTTACCGGTATTCTGGTTCGCGATGCGTGAGCTCGAGTACCGTTTGGTAGCAGTAATTACGGTTTCAAACATTTTATTTTTCAGTCGAAAAGTTAGTTTTTTGACCAAATTTCAACAACAAAAACAGGGAAATTTTCTGAAACACTGTGGATCACTAGCTCGCTCGGAGACGCGTATTTTGACAGGTTGCGCGTGCGCCTCGCCTATGTGGAACTTCAAAAATATACTTTTTTTTCTTTCAGAAACTTGTAAAAATTTCAAAACATTTTTCTTCACGAATAACAAAATGTATTTTTATGTCTTACTTTTCATCAAAATCTACGTAGGTCTCCATTTAGAAAGATACTCAGCTGTCTTACCGGTATTCTGGTGCGCGTTGCGTGAGCTCGAGTACCGTTTGGTAGCAGTAATTACGGTTTCACTCATTTTATTTTTCAGTCGAAAAGTTAGATTTTTGACCAAATATCAACAACAAAAACAAGGAAAATTTCAGAAACACTGTGGATCACTAGCTCGCTCGGAGACGCGTATTTAGACAGGTTGCGCGTGCGCCTCGCCTATGTAGAACTTCAAAAGTTTACTTTTTTTTATTTCAGAAACTTGTAAAAATTTCAACATATTTTTCTTCACGAATAACAAAATGTATTTTTATGTCTTACTTTTCATCAAAATCTACGTACGTCTCCATTTAGAAAGATACTCAGCTGCCTTACCGGTATTCTGGTTCGCGATGCGTGAGCTCGAGTACCGTTTGGTAGCAGTAATTACGGTTTCAAACATTTTATTTTTCAGTCGAAAAGTTAGTTTTTTGACCAAATTTCAACAACAAAAACAGGGAAATTTTCTGAAACACTGTGGATCACTAGCTCGCTCGGAGACGCGTATTTTGACAGGTTGCGCGTGCGCCTCGCCTATGTGGAACTTCAAAAATATACTTTTTTTTCTTTCAGAAACTTGTAAAAATTTCAAAACATTTTTCTTCACGAATAACAAAATGTATTTTTATGTCTTACTTTTCATCAAAATCTACGTAGGTCTCCATTTAGAAAGATACTCAGCTGTCTTACCGGTATTCTGGTGCGCGTTGCGTGAGCTCGAGTACCGTTTGGTAGCAGTAATTACGGTTTCACTCATTTTATTTTTCAGTCGAAAAGTTAGATTTTTGACCAAATATCAACAACAAAAACAAGGAAAATTTCAGAAACACTGTGGATCACTAGCTCGCTCGGAGACGCGTATTTAGACAGGTTGCGCGTGCGCCTCGCCTATGTAGAACTTCAAAAGTTTACTTTTTTTTATTTCAGAAACTTGTAAAAATTTCAACATATTTTTCTTCACGAATAACAAAATGTATTTTTATGTCTTACTTTTCATCAAAATCTACGTACGTCTGCATTTAGAAAGATACTCAGCTGCCTTACCGGTATTCTGGTGCGCGTTGCGTGAGCTCGAGTAACGTTTGTTAGCAGTAATTACGGTTTCACTCATTTTATTTTTCAGTCGAAAAGTTAGTTTTTTGACCAAATTTCAACAACAAAAACAGGGAAAATTTCAGAAACACTGTGGATCACTAGCTCGCTCGGAGACACGTATTTAGACAAATTGCGCGTGCGCCTCGCCTATGTAGAACTTCAAAAGTTTACTTTTTTTTTATTTCAGAAACTTGTAAAAATTTCAACATATTTTTCTTCACGAATAACAAAATGTTTTTTTATGTTTTACTTTTCATCAAAATCTACGTAGGTCTCCATTTAGAAAGATACTCAGCTGCCTTACCGGTATTCTGGTGCGCGTTGCGTGAGCTCGAGTACCGTTTGGTAGCAGTAATTACGGTTTCACTCATTTTATTTTTCAGTCGAAAAGTTAATTTTTTGACCAAATTTCAACAACAAAAACAGGGAAATTTTCAGAAACACTGTGGATCACTAGCTCGCTCGGAGACGCGTATTTTGACAGGTTGCGCGTGCGCCTCGCCTATGTGGAACTTCAAAAATATACTTTTTTTTCTTTCAGAAACTTGTAAAAATTTCAAAACATTTTTCTTCACGAATAACAAAATGTATTTTTATGTCTTACTTTTCATCAAAATCTACGTAGGTCTCCATTTAGAAAGATACTCAGCTGTCTTACCGGTATTCTGGTGCGCGTTGCGTGAGCTCGAGTACCGTTTGGTAGCAGTAATTACGGTTTCACTCATTTTATTTTTCAGTCGAAAAGTTAGTTTTTTGACCAAATTTCAACAACAAAAACAGGGAAATTTTCAGAAACACTGTGGATCACTAGCTCGCTCGGAGACGCGTATTTTGACAGGTTGCGCGTGCGCCTCGCCTATGTAGAACTTCAAAAGTTTACTTTTTTTTATTTCAGAAACTTGTAAAAATTTCAACATATTTTTCTTCACGAATAACAAAATGTATTTTTGTGTCTTACTTTTCATCAAAATCTACGTACGTCTCCATTTAGAAAGATACTCAGCTGCCTTACCGGTATTCTGGTTCGCGTTGCGTGAGCTCGAGTACCGTTTGGTAGCAGTAATTACGGTTTCAAACATTTTATTTTTCAGTCGAAAAGTTAGTTTTTTGACCAAATTTCAACAACAAAAACAGGGAAATTTTCAGAAACACTGTGGATCACTAGCTCGCTCGGAGACGTGTATTTTGACAGGTTGCGGGTGCGCCTCGCCTATGTAGAACTTCAAAAACATACTTTTTTTTTTTCAGAAACTTGTAAAAATTTCAACATATTTTTCTTCACGAATAACAAAATGTATTTTTGTGTCTTACTTTTCATCAAAATCTACGTACGTCTCCATTTAGAAAGATACTCAGCTGCCTTACCGGTATTCTGGTTCGCGATGCGTGAGCTCGAGTACCGTTTGGTAGCAGTAATTACGGTTTCAAACATTTTATTTTTCAGTCGAAAAGTTAGTTTTTTGACCAAATTTCAACAACAAAAACAGGGAAATTTTCTGAAACACTGTGGATCACTAGCTCGCTCGGAGACGCGTATTTTGACAGGTTGCGCGTGCGCCTCGCCTATGTGGAACTTCAAAAATATACTTTTTTTTCTTTCAGAAACTTGTAAAAATTTCAAAACATTTTTCTTCACGAATAACAAAATGTATTTTTATGTCTTACTTTTCATCAAAATCTACGTAGGTCTCCATTTAGAAAGATACTCAGCTGTCTTACCGGTATTCTGGTGCGCGTTGCGTGAGCTCGAGTACCGTTTGGTAGCAGTAATTACGGTTTCACTCATTTTATTTTTCAGTCGAAAAGTTAGTTTTTTGACCAAATTTCAACAACAAAAACAGGGAAAATTTCAGAAACACTGTGGATCACTAGCTAGCTCGGAGACGCGTATTTTGACAGGTGGTGGGTGCGCCTCGTCTATGTAGAACTTCAAAAACATACTTTTTTTTTTTCAGAAACTTGTAAAAATTTCAACATATTTTTCTTCACGAATAACAAAATGTATTTTTGTGTCTTACTTTTCATCAAAATCTACGTACGTCTCCATTTAGAAAGATACTCAGCTGCCTTACCGGTATTCTGGTTCGCGTTGCGTGAGCTCGAGTACCGTTTGGTAGCAGTAATTACGGTTTCAAACATTTTATTTTTCAGTCGAAAAGTTAGTTTTTTGACCAAATTTCAACAACAAAAACAGGGAAATTTTCTGAAACACTGTGGATCACTAGCTCGCTCGGAGACGCGTATTTAGACAGGTTGCGCGTGCGCCTCGCCTATGTAGAACTTCAAAAGTTTACTTTTTTTTATTTCAGAAACTTGTAAAAATTTCAACATATTTTTCTTCACGAATAACAAAATGTATTTTTATGTCTTACTTTTCATCAAAATCTACGTACGTCTGCATTTAGAAAGATACTCAGCTGCCTTACCGGTATTCTGGTGCGCGTTGCGTGAGCTCGAGTAACGTTTGTTAGCAGTAATTACGGTTTCACTCATTTTATTTTTCAGTCGAAAAGTTAGTTTTTTGACCAAATTTCAACAACAAAAACAGGGAAAATTTCAGAAACACTGTGGATCACTAGCTCGCTCGGAGACACGTATTTAGACAGGTTGCGCGTGCGCCTCGCCTATGTAGAACTTCAAAAGTTTACTTTTTTTTTATTTCAGAAACTTGTAAAAATTTCAACATATTTTTCTTCACGAATAACAAAATGTTTTTTTATGTTTTACTTTTCATCAAAATCTACGTAGGTCTCCATTTAGAAAGATACTCAGCTGCCTTACCGGTATTCTGGTGCGCGTTGCGTGAGCTCGAGTACCGTTTGGTAGCAGTAATTACGGTTTCACTCATTTTATTTTTCAGTCGAAAAGTTAGTTTTTTGACCAAATTTCAACAACAAAAACAGGGAAATTTTCAGAAACACTGTGGATCACTAGCTCGCTCGGAGACGCGTATTTTGACAGGTTGCGCGTGCGCCTCGCCTATGTGGAACTTCAAAAATATACTTTTTTTTCTTTCAGAAACTTGTAAAAATTTCAAAACATTTTTCTTCACGAATAACAAAATGTATTTTTATGTCTTACTTTTCATCAAAATCTACGTAGGTCTCCATTTAGAAAGATACTCAGCTGTCTTACCGGTATTCTGGTGCGCGTTGCGTGAGCTCGAGTACCGTTTGGTAGCAGTAATTACGGTTTCACTCATTTTATTTTTCAGTCGAAAAGTTAGTTTTTTGACCAAATTTCAACAACAAAAACAGGGAAAATTTCAGAAACACTGTGGATCACTAGCTAGCTCGGAGACGCGTATTTTGACAGGTGGTGGGTGCGCCTCGTCTATGTAGAACTTCAAAAACATACTTTTCTTTCTTTCAGAAATTTGTAAAAATGTCGAAATATTTTTCTTCACGAATAACAAAATGTATTTTTATGTCTTACATTTCAACAAAATCTACGTAGGTCTCCATTTAGAAAGATACTCAGCTGCCTTACCGGTATTCTGGTGCGCGTTCCGTGAGCTCGAGTCCCATTTGGTAGCAGTAATTACGGTTTCACTCATTTTATTTTTCAGTCGAAAAGTTAGTTTTTTGACCAAAATTCAACAACAAAAACGGGGAAAATTTGAGAAACACTGTGGATCACTAGCTCGCTCGGAGACGCGTATTTTGACAGGTGGTGGGTGCGCCTCGCCTATGTAGAACTTCAAAAACATACTTTTATTTCTTTCAGAAACTTGTAAAAATTTCAAAATATTTTTCTTCACGAATAACAAAATGTATTTTTATGTTTTACTTTTCATCAAAATCTACGTAGGTCTCCATTTAGAAAGATACTCAGCTGCCTTACCGGTATTCTGGTGCGCGATGCGTGAGCTCGAGTACCGTTTGGTAGCAGTAATTACGGTTTCAAACATTTTATTTTTCAGTCGAAAAGTTAGTTTTTTGACCAAATTTCAACAACAAAAACAGGGAAATTTTCTGAAACACTGTGGATCACTAGCTCGCTCGGAGACGCGTATTTTGACAGGTTGCGCGTGCGCCTCGCCTATGTGGAACTTCAAAAATATACTTTTTTTTCTTTCAGAAACTTGTAAAAATTTCAAAACATTTTTCTTCACGAATAACAAAATGTATTTTTATGTCTTACTTTTCATCAAAATCTACGTAGGTCTCCATTTAGAAAGATACTCAGCTGTCTTACCGGTATTCTGGTGCGCGTTGCGTGAGCTCGAGTACCGTTTGGTAGCAGTAATTACGGTTTCACTCATTTTATTTTTCAGTCGAAAAGTTAGTTTTTTGACCAAATTTCAACAACAAAAACAGGGAAAATTTCAGAAACACTGTGGATCACTAGCTAGCTCGGAGACGCGTATTTTGACAGGTGGTGGGTGCGCCTCGTCTATGTAGAACTTCAAAAACATACTTTTCTTTCTTTCAGAAATTTGTAAAAATGTCGAAATATTTTTCTTCACGAATAACAAAATGTATTTTTATGTCTTACATTTCAACAAAATCTACGTAGGTCTCCATTTAGAAAGATACTCAGCTGCCTTACCGGTATTCTGGTGCGCGTTCCGTGAGCTCGAGTCCCATTTGGTAGCAGTAATTACGGTTTCACTCATTTTATTTTTCAGTCGAAAAGTTAGTTTTTTGACCAAAATTCAACAACAAAAACGGGGAAAATTTGAGAAACACTGTGGATCACTAGCTCGCTCGGAGACGCGTATTTTGACAGGTGGTGGGTGCGCCTCGCCTATGTAGAACTTCAAAAACATACTTTTATTTCTTTCAGAAACTTGTAAAAATTTCAAAATATTTTTCTTCACGAATAACAAAATGTATTTTTATGTTTTACTTTTCATCAAAATCTACGTAGGTCTCCATTTAGAAAGATACTCAGCTGCCTTACCGGTATTCTGGTGCGCGATGCGTGAGCTCGAGTACCGTTTGGTAGCAGTAATTACGGTTTCAAACATTTTATTTTTCAGTCGAAAAGTTAGTTTTTTGACCAAATTTCAACAACAAAAACAGGGAAATTTTCTGAAACACTGTGGATCACTAGCTCGCTCGGAGACGCGTATTTTGACAGGTTGCGCGTGCGCCTCGCCTATGTGGAACTTCAAAAATATACTTTTTTTTCTTTCAGAAACTTGTAAAAATTTCAAAACATTTTTCTTCACGAATAACAAAATGTATTTTTATGTCTTACTTTTCATCAAAATCTACGTAGGTCTCCATTCAGAAAGATACTCAGCTGCCTTACCGGTATTCTGGTGCGCGTTGCGTGAGCTCGAGTACCGTTTGGTAGCAGTAATTACGGTTTCACTCAAGTTATTTTTCAGTCGAAAAGTTAGTTTTTTGACCAAATTTCAACAACAAAAACAGGGAAAATTTCAGAAACACTGTGGATCACTAGCTCGCTCGGAGACACGTATTTAGACAGGTTGCGCGTGCGCCTCGCCTATGTAGAACTTCAAAAGTTTACTTTTTTTTTTATTTCAGAAACTTGTAAAAATTTCAACATATTTTTCTTCACGAATAACAAAATGTATTTTTATGTTTTACTTTTCATCAAAATCTACGTAGGTCTCCATTTAGAAAGATACTCAGCTGCCTTACCGGTATTCTGGTGCGCGTTGCGTGAGCTCGAGTAACGTTTGTTAGCAGTAATTACGGTTTCACTCATTTTATTTTTCAGTCGAAAAGTTAGTTTTTTGACCAAATTTCAACAACAAAAACAGGGAAAATTTCAGAAACACTTTGGATCACTAGCTCGCTCGGAGACGCGTATTTTGACAGGTTGCGCGTGCGCCTCGCCTATGTAGAACTTCAAAAATTTACTTTATTTCTTTCAGAAACTTGTAAAAATTTCAACATATTTTTCTTCACGAATAACAAAATGAATATTTACATCTTACATTTTATCAAAATCTAAGTTAGTCTCTATTTAGAAAGATACACAGCTGCCTTACCGGTTTTCCAGTGCGCGTTCCGTGAGCTCGAGTCCCATTTGGTAGCAGTAATTACGGTTTCACTCATTTTATTTTTCAGTCGAAAAGTTAGTTTTTTGACCAAATTTCAACAACAAAAACAGGGAAAATTTCAGAAACACTGTGGATCACTAGCTCGCTCGGAGACGCGTATTTTCACAGGTTGCGCGTGCGCCTCGCCTATGTAGAACTTCAAAAACATACTTTTTTTTTTTTCAGAAACTTGTAAAAATTTCAACATATTTTTCTTCACGAATAACAAAATGTATTTTTATGTCTTACTTTTCAATAAAATCTACGTAGGTCTCCATTTAGAAAGATACTCAGCTGCCTTACCGGTATTCTGGTGCGCGTTGCGTGAGCTCGAGTACCGTTTGGTAGCAGTAATTACGGTTTCACTCATTTTATTTTTCAGTCGAAAAGTTAGTTTTTTGACCAAATTTCAACAACAAAAACAGGGAAAATTTCAGAAACACTGTGGATCACTAGCTCGCTCGGAGACGCGTATTTTCACAGGTTGCGCGTGCGCCTCACCTATGTAGAACTTCAAAAACATATTTTTTTTTTTTTCAGAAACTTGTAAAAATTTCAACATATTTTTCTTCACGAATAACAAAATGTATTTTTATGTCTTACTTTTCAATAAAATCTACGTAGGTCTCCATTTAGAAAGATACTCAGCTGCCTTACCGGTATTCTGGTGCGCGTTGCGTGAGCTCGAGTACCGTTTGGTAGCAGTAATTACGGTTTCACTCATTTTATTTTTCAGTCGAAAAGTTAGTTTTTTGACCAAATTTCAACAACAAAAACAGGGAAAATTTCAGAAACACTGTGGATCACTAGCTCGCTCGGAGACGCGTATTTTCACAGGTTGCGCGTGCGCCTCGCCTATGTAGAACTTCAAAAACATACTTTTTTTTCTTTCCGAAACTTGTAAAAATTTCAACATATTTTTCTTCACGAATAACAAAATGTATTTTTATGTCTTGCTTTTCATCAAAATCTACGTAGGTCTCCATTTAGAAAGATACTCAGTTGCCTTACCGGTATTCTGGTGCGCGTTGCGTGAGCTCGAGTACCGTTTGGTAGCAGTAATTACGGTTTCACTCAAGTTATTTTTCAGTCGAAAAGTTAGTTTTTTGACCAAATTTCAACAACAAAAACAGGGAAAATTTCAAAAACACTGTGGATCACTAGCTCGCTCGGAGACGCGTATTTTCACAGGTTGCGCGTGCGCCTCGCCTATGTGGAACTTCAAAAACATACTTTTTTTTCTTTCAGAAATTTGTAAAAATGTCGAAATATTTTTCTTCACGAATAACAAAATGTATTTTTATGTCTTACATTTCAACAAAATCTACGTAGGTCTCCATTTAGAAAGATACTCAGCTGCCATACCGGTATTCTGGTGCGCGTTCCGTGAGCTCGAGTCCCATTTGGTAGAGTAATTACGGTTTCACTCATTTTTTTTTTTCAGTCGAAAAGTTAGTTTTTTGACCAAAATTCAACAACAAAAACGGGGAAAATTTGAGAAACACTGTGGATCACTAGCTCGCTCGGAGACGCGTATTTTGACAGGTGGTTGGTGCGCCTCGACTATGTAGAACTTCAAAAACATACTTTTCTTTCTTTCAGAAACTTGTAAAAATTTCAAAATATTTTTCTTCACGAATAACAAAATGTATTTTTATGTTTTACTTTTCATCAAAATCTACGTAGGTCTCCATTTAGAAAGATACTCAGCTGCCTTACCGGTATTCTGGTGCGCGATGCGTGAGCTCGAGTACCGTTTGGTAGCAGTAATTACGGTTTCACTCATTTTATTTTTCAGTCGAAAAGTTAGTTTTTTGACCAAATTTCAACAACAAAAACAGGGAAAATTTCAGAAACACTTTGGATCACTAGCTCGCTCGGAGACGCGTATTTTGACAGGTTGCGCGTGCGCCTCGCCTATGTAGAACTTCAAAAATTTACTTTTTTTTCTTTCAGAAACTTGTAAAAATTTCAACATATTTTTCTTCACGAATAACAAAATGAATATTTACATCTTACATTTTATCAAAATCTAAGTTAGTCTCTATTTAGAAAGATACACAGCTGCCTTACCGGTTTTCCAGTGCGCGTTCCGTGAGCTCGAGTCCCATTTGGTAGCAGTAATTACGGTTTCACTCATTTTATTTTTCAGTCGAAAAGTTAGTTTTTTGACCAAATTTCAACAACAAAAACAGGGAAAATTTCAGAAACACTGTGGATCACTAGCTCGCTCGGAGACGTGTATTTTGACAGGTTGCGGGTGCGCCTCGCCTATGTAGAACTTCAAAAACATACTTTTTTTTTTTCAGAAACTTGTAAAAATTTCAACATATTTTTCTTCACGAATAACAAAATGTATTTTTGTGTCTTACTTTTCATCAAAATCTACGTACGTCTCCATTTAGAAAGATACTCAGCTGCCTTACCGGTATTCTGGTGCGCGTTGCGTGAGCTCGAGTACCGTTTGGTAGCAGTAATTACGGTTTCACTCATTTTATTTTTCAGTCGAAAAGTTAGTTTTTTGACCAAATTTCAACAACAAAAACAGGGAAAATTTCAGAAACACTGTGGATCACTAGCTCGCTCGGAGACGCGTATTTTCACAGGTTGCGCGTGCGCCTCGCCTATGTAGAACTTCAAAAACATATTTTTTTTTTTTTCAGAAACTTGTAAAAATTTCAACATATTTTTCTTCACGAATAACAAAATGTATTTTTATGTCTTACTTTTCATCAAAATCTACGTAGGTCTCCATTTAGAAAGATACTCAGCTGCCTTACCGGTATTCTGGTGCGCGATGCGTGAGCTCGAGTACCGTTTGGTAGCAGTAATTACGGTTTCACTCATTTTATTTTTCAGTCGAAAAGTTAGTTTTTTGACCAAATTTCAACAACAAAAACGGGGAAATTTTCAGAAACACTGTGGATCACTAGCTCGCTCGGAGACGCGTATTTTGACAGGTTGCGCGTGCGCCTCGCCTATGTAGAACTTCAAAAATTTACTTATTTTTCTTTCAGAAACTTGTAAAAATTTCAACATATTTTTCTTCACGAATAACAAAATGTATTTTTATGTCTTGCTTTTCATCAAAATCTACGTAGGTCTCCATTTAGAAAGATACTCAGTTGCCTTACCGGTATTCTGGTGCGCGTTGCGTGAGCTCGAGTACCGTTTGGTAGCAGTAATTACGGTTTCACTCAAGTTATTTTTCAGTCGAAAAGTTAGTTTTTTGACCAAATTTCAACAACAAAAACAGGGAAAATTTCAAAAACACTGTGGATCACTAGCTCGCTCGGAGACGCGTATTTTCACAGGTTGCGCGTGCGCCTCGCCTATGTGGAACTTCAAAAACATACTTTTTTTTCTTTCAGAAACTTGTAAAAATTTCAACATATTTTTCTTCACGAATAACAAAATGTATTTTTGTGTCTTACTTTTCATCAAAATCTACGTACGTCTCCATTTAGAAAGATACTCAGCTGCCTTACCGGTATTCTGGTGCGCGTTGCGTGAGCTCGAGTACCGTTTGGTAGCAGTAATTACGGTTTCACTCATTTTATTTTTCAGTCGAAAAGTTAGTTTTTTGACCAAATTTCAACAACAAAAACAGGGAAAATTTCAGAAACACTGTGGATCACTAGCTCGCTCGGAGACGCGTATTTTCACAGGTTGCGCGTGCGCCTCGCCTATGTAGAACTTCAAAAACATATTTTTTTTTTTTTCAGAAACTTGTAATAATTTCAACATATTTTTCTTCACGAATAACAAAATGTATTTTTATGTCTTACTTTTCAATAAAATCTACGTAGGTCTCCATTTAGAAAGATACTCAGCTGCCTTACCGGTATTCTGGTGCGCGTTGCGTGAGCTCGAGTACCGTTTGGTAGCAGTAATTACGGTTTCACTCATTTTATTTTTCAGTCGAAAAGTTAGTTTTTTGACCAAATTTCAACAACAAAAACAGGGAAAATTTCAGAAACACTGTGGATCACTAGCTCGCTCGGAGACGCGTGTTTTCACAGGTTGCGCGTGCGCCTCGCCTATGTAGAACTTCAAAAACATACTTTTTTTTCTTTCCGAAACTTGTAAAAATTTCAACATATTTTTCTTCACGAATAACAAAATGTATTTTTATGTCTTGCTTTTCATCAAAATCTACGTAGGTCTCCATTTAGAAAGATACTCAGTTGCCTTACCGGTATTCTGGTGCGCGTTGCGTGAGCTCGAGTACCGTTTGGTAGCAGTAATTACGGTTTCACTCAAGTTATTTTTCAGTCGAAAAGTTAGTTTTTTGACCAAATTTCAACAACAAAAACAGGGAAAATTTCAAAAACACTGTGGATCACTAGCTCGCTCGGAGACGCGTATTTTCACAGGTTGCGCGTGCGCCTCGCCTATGTGGAACTTCAAAAACATACTTTTTTTTCTTTCAGAAATTTGTAAAAATGTCGAAATATTTTTCTTCACGAATAACAAAATGTATTTTTATGTTTTACTTTTCATCAAAATCTACGTAGGTCTCCATTTAGAAAGATACTCAGCTGCCTTACCGGTATTCTGGTGCGCGATGCGTGAGCTCGAGTACCGTTTGGTAGCAGTAATTACGGTTTCACTCATTTTATTTTTCAGTCGAAAAGTTAGTTTTTTGACCAAATTTCAACAACAAAAACAGGGAAAATTTCAGAAACACTTTGGATCACTAGCTCGCTCGGAGACGCGTATTTTGACAGGTTGCGCGTGCGCCTCGCCTATGTAGAACTTCAAAAATTTACTTTTTTTTCTTTCAGAAACTTGTAAAAATTTCAACATATTTTTCTTCACGAATAACAAAATGAATATTTACATCTTACATTTTATCAAAATCTAAGTTAGTCTCTATTTAGAAAGATACACAGCTGCCTTACCGGTTTTCCAGTGCGCGTTCCGTGAGCTCGAGTCCCATTTGGTAGCAGTAATTACGGTTTCACTCATTTTATTTTTCAGTCGAAAAGTTAGTTTTTTGACCAAATTTCAACAACAAAAACAGGGAAAATTTCAGAAACACTGTGGATCACTAGCTCGCTCGGAGACGTGTATTTTGACAGGTTGCGGGTGCGCCTCGCCTATGTAGAACTTCAAAAACATACTTTTTTTTTTTCAGAAACTTGTAAAAATTTCAAAATATTTTTCTTCACGAATAACAAAATGTATTTTTATGTTTTACTTTTCATCAAAATCTACGTAGGTCTCCATTTAGAAAGATACTCAGCTGCCTTACCGGTATTCTGGTGCGCGATGCGTGAGCTCGAGTACCGTTTGGTAGCAGTAATTACGGTTTCAAACATTTTATTTTTCAGTCGAAAAGTTAGTTTTTTGACCAAATTTCAACAACAAAAACAGGGAAATTTTCTGAAACACTGTGGATCACTAGCTCGCTCGGAGACGCGTATTTTGACAGGTTGCGCGTGCGCCTCGCCTATGTGGAACTTCAAAAATATACTTTTTTTTCTTTCAGAAACTTGTAAAAATTTCAAAACATTTTTCTTCACGAATAACAAAATGTATTTTTATGTCTTACTTTTCATCAAAATCTACGTAGGTCTCCATTCAGAAAGATACTCAGCTGCCTTACCGGTATTCTGGTGCGCGTTGCGTGAGCTCGAGTACCGTTTGGTAGCAGTAATTACGGTTTCACTCAAGTTATTTTTCAGTCGAAAAGTTAGTTTTTTGACCAAATTTCAACAACAAAAACAGGGAAAATTTCAGAAACACTGTGGATCACTAGCTCGCTCGGAGACACGTATTTAGACAGGTTGCGCGTGCGCCTCGCCTATGTAGAACTTCAAAAGTTTACTTTTTTTTTTATTTCAGAAACTTGTAAAAATTTCAACATATTTTTCTTCACGAATAACAAAATGTATTTTTATGTTTTACTTTTCATCAAAATCTACGTAGGTCTCCATTTAGAAAGATACTCAGCTGCCTTACCGGTATTCTGGTGCGCGTTGCGTGAGCTCGAGTAACGTTTGTTAGCAGTAATTACGGTTTCACTCATTTTATTTTTCAGTCGAAAAGTTAGTTTTTTGACCAAATTTCAACAACAAAAACAGGGAAAATTTCAGAAACACTTTGGATCACTAGCTCGCTCGGAGGCGCGTATTTTGACAGGTTGCGCGTGCGCCTCGCCTATGTAGAACTTCAAAAATTTACTTTATTTCTTTCAGAAACTTGTAAAAATTTCAACATATTTTTCTTCACGAATAACAAAATGAATATTTACATCTTACATTTTATCAAAATCTAAGTTAGTCTCTATTTAGAAAGATACACAGCTGCCTTACCGGTTTTCCAGTGCGCGTTCCGTGAGCTCGAGTCCCATTTGGTAGCAGTAATTACGGTTTCACTCATTTTATTTTTCAGTCGAAAAGTTAGTTTTTTGACCAAATTTCAACAACAAAAACAGGGAAAATTTCAGAAACACTGTGGATCACTAGCTCGCTCGGAGACGCGTATTTTCACAGGTTGCGCGTGCGCCTCGCCTATGTAGAACTTCAAAAACATACTTTTTTTTTTTTCAGAAACTTGTAAAAATTTCAACATATTTTTCTTCACGAATAACAAAATGTATTTTTATGTCTTACTTTTCAATAAAATCTACGTAGGTCTCCATTTAGAAAGATACTCAGCTGCCTTACCGGTATTCTGGTGCGCGTTGCGTGAGCTCGAGTACCGTTTGGTAGCAGTAATTACGGTTTCACTCATTTTATTTTTCAGTCGAAAAGTTAGTTTTTTGACCAAATTTCAACAACAAAAACAGGGAAAATTTCAGAAACACTGTGGATCACTAGCTCGCTCGGAGACGCGTATTTTCACAGGTTGCGCGTGCGCCTCGCCTATGTAGAACTTCAAAAACATATTTTTTTTTTTTTCAGAAACTTGTAAAAATTTCAACATATTTTTCTTCACGAATAACAAAATGTATTTTTATGTCTTACTTTTCAATAAAATCTACGTAGGTCTCCATTTAGAAAGATACTCAGCTGCCTTACCGGTATTCTGGTGCGCGTTGCGTGAGCTCGAGTACCGTTTGGTAGCAGTAATTACGGTTTCACTCATTTTATTTTTCAGTCGAAAAGTTAGTTTTTTGACCAAATTTCAACAACAAAAACAGGGAAAATTTCAGAAACACTGTGGATCACTAGCTCGCTCGGAGACGCGTATTTTCACAGGTTGCGCGTGCGCCTCGCCTATGTAGAACTTCAAAAACATACTTTTTTTTCTTTCCGAAACTTGTAAAAATTTCAACATATTTTTCTTCACGAATAACAAAATGTATTTTTATGTCTTGCTTTTCATCAAAATCTACGTAGGTCTCCATTTAGAAAGATACTCAGTTGCCTTACCGGTATTCTGGTGCGCGTTGCGTGAGCTCGAGTACCGTTTGGTAGCAGTAATTACGGTTTCACTCAAGTTATTTTTCAGTCGAAAAGTTAGTTTTTTGACCAAATTTCAACAACAAAAACAGGGAAAATTTCAAAAACACTGTGGATCACTAGCTCGCTCGGAGACGCGTATTTTCACAGGTTGCGCGTGCGCCTCGCCTATGTGGAACTTCAAAAACATACTTTTTTTTCTTTCAGAAATTTGTAAAAATGTCGAAATATTTTTCTTCACGAATAACAAAATGTATTTTTATGTCTTACATTTCAACAAAATCTACGTAGGTCTCCATTTAGAAAGATACTCAGCTGCCATACCGGTATTCTGGTGCGCGTTCCGTGAGCTCGAGTCCCATTTGGTAGAGTAATTACGGTTTCACTCATTTTTTTTTTTCAGTCGAAAAGTTAGTTTTTTGACCAAAATTCAACAACAAAAACGGGGAAAATTTGAGAAACACTGTGGATCACTAGCTCGCTCGGAGACGCGTATTTTGACAGGTGGTTGGTGCGCCTCGCCTATGTAGAACTTCAAAAACATACTTTTCTTTCTTTCAGAAACTTGTAAAAATTTCAAAATATTTTTCTTCACGAATAACAAAATGTATTTTTATGTTTTACTTTTCATCAAAATCTACGTAGGTCTCCATTTAGAAAGATACTCAGCTGCCTTACCGGTATTCTGGTGCGCGATGCGTGAGCTCGAGTACCGTTTGGTAGCAGTAATTACGGTTTCACTCATTTTATTTTTCAGTCGAAAAGTTAGTTTTTTGACCAAATTTCAACAAAAAAAACAGGGAAAATTTCAGAAACACTTTGGATCACTAGCTCGCTCGGAGACGCGTATTTTGACAGGTTGCGCGTGCGCCTCGCCTATGTAGAACTTCAAAAATTTACTTTTTTTTCTTTCAGAAACTTGTAAAAATTTCAACATATTTTTCTTCACGAATAACAAAATGAATATTTACATCTTACATTTTATCAAAATCTAAGTTAGTCTCTATTTAGAAAGATACACAGCTGCCTTACCGGTTTTCCAGTGCGCGTTCCGTGAGCTCGAGTCCCATTTGGTAGCAGTAATTACGGTTTCACTCATTTTATTTTTCAGTCGAAAAGTTAGTTTTTTGACCAAATTTCAACAACAAAAACAGGGAAAATTTCAGAAACACTGTGGATCACTAGCTCGCTCGGAGACGTGTATTTTGACAGGTTGCGGGTGCGCCTCGCCTATGTAGAACTTCAAAAACATACTTTTTTTTTTTCAGAAACTTGTAAAAATTTCAACATATTTTTCTTCACGAATAACAAAATGTATTTTTGTGTCTTACTTTTCATCAAAATCTACGTACGTCTCCATTTAGAAAGATACTCAGCTGCCTTACCGGTATTCTGGTGCGCGTTGCGTGAGCTCGAGTACCGTTTGGTAGCAGTAATTACGGTTTCACTCATTTTATTTTTCAGTCGAAAAGTTAGTTTTTTGACCAAATTTCAACAACAAAAACAGGGAAAATTTCAGAAACACTGTGGATCACTAGCTCGCTCGGAGACGCGTATTTTCACAGGTTGCGCGTGCGCCTCGCCTATGTAGAACTTCAAAAACATATTTTTTTTTTTTTCAGAAACTTGTAAAAATTTCAACATATTTTTCTTCACGAATAACAAAATGTATTTTTATGTCTTACTTTTCATCAAAATCTACGTAGGTCTCCATTTAGAAAGATACTCAGCTGCCTTACCGGTATTCTGGTGCGCGATGCGTGAGCTCGAGTACCGTTTGGTAGCAGTAATTACGGTTTCACTCATTTTATTTTTCAGTCGAAAAGTTAGTTTTTTGACCAAATTTCAACAACAAAAACGGGGAAAATTTCAGAAACACTGTGGATCACTAGCTCGCTCGGAGACGCGTATTTTGACAGGTTGCGCGTGCGCCTCGCCTATGTAGAACTTCAAAAATTTACTTATTTTTCTTTCAGAAACTTGTAAAAATTTCAACATATTTTTCTTCACGAATAACAAAATGTATTTTTATGTCTTGCTTTTCATCAAAATCTACGTAGGTCTCCATTTAGAAAGATACTCAGTTGCCTTACCGGTATTCTGGTGCGCGTTGCGTGAGCTCGAGTACCGTTTGGTAGCAGTAATTACGGTTTCACTCAAGTTATTTTTCAGTCGAAAAGTTAGTTTTTTGACCAAATTTCAACAACAAAAACAGGGAAAATTTCAAAAACACTGTGGATCACTAGCTCGCTCGGAGACGCGTATTTTCACAGGTTGCGCGTGCGCCTCGCCTATGTAGAACTTCAAAAATTTACTTATTTTTCTTTCAGAAACTTGTAAAAATTTCAACATATTTTTCTTCACGAATAACAAAATGTATTTTTATGTCTTGCTTTTCATCAAAATCTACGTAGGTCTCCATTTAGAAAGATACTCAGTTGCCTTACCGGTATTCTGGTGCGCGTTGCGTGAGCTCGAGTACCGTTTGGTAGCAGTAATTACGGTTTCACTCAAGTTATTTTTCAGTCGAAAAGTTAGTTTTTTGACCAAATTTCAACAACAAAAACAGGGAAAATTTCAAAAACACTGTGGATCACTAGCTCGCTCGGAGACGCGTATTTTGACAGGTGGTGGGTGCGCCTCGCCTATGTAGAACTTCAAAAACATACTTTTTTTTCTTTCAGAAACTTGTAAAAATTTCAACATATTTTTCTTCACGAATAACAAAATGTATTTTTATGTCTTACTTTTCAATAAAATCTACGTAGGTCTCCATTTAGAAAGATACTCAGCTGCCTTACCGGTATTCTGGTGCGCGTTGCATGAGCTCGAGTACCGTTTGGTAGCAGTAATTACGGTTTCACTCATTTTATTTTTCAGTCGAAAAGTTAGTTTTTTGACCAAATTTCAACAACAAAAACAGGGAAAATTTCAGAAACACTGTGGATCACTAGCTCGCTCGGA
Organism: Dasypolia templi; assembly: GCA_963555695.1. Taxonomy (NCBI): domain Eukaryota; kingdom Metazoa; phylum Arthropoda; class Insecta; order Lepidoptera; family Noctuidae; genus Dasypolia; species Dasypolia templi. The sequence continues at coordinate 33,744,035 of OY743140.1, read as the reverse complement.
GACGCGTATTTTCACAGGTTGCGCGTGCGCCTCGCCTATGTAGAACTTCAAAAACATACTTTTTTTCTTTCAGAAACTTGTAAAAATTTCAACATATTTTTCTTCACGAATAACAAAATGTATTTTTATGTCTTACTTTTCAATAAAATCTACGTAGGTCTCCATTTAGAAAGATACTCAGCTGCCTTACCGGTATTCTGGTGCGCGTTGCATGAGCTCGAGTACCGTTTGGTAGCAGTAATTACGGTTTCACTCATTTTATTTTTCAGTCGAAAAGTTAGTTTTTTGACCAAATTTCAACAACAAAAACAGGGAAAATTTCAGAAACACTGTGGATCACTAGCTGGCTCGGAGACGCGTATTTTCACAGGTTGCGCGTGCGCCTCGCCTATGTAGAACTTCAAAAACATACTTTTTTTCTTTCAGAAACTTGTAAAAATTTCAACATATTTTTCTTCACGAATAACAAAATGTATTTTTATGCCTTACTTTTCATCAAAATCTACGTAGGTCTCCATTTAGAAAGATACTCAGTTGCCTTACCGGTATTCTGGTGCGCGTTGCGTGAGCTCGAGTACCGTTTGGTAGCAGTAATTACGGTTTCACTCAAGTTATTTTTCAGTCGAAAAGTTAGTTTTTTGACCAAATTTCAACAACAAAAACAGGGAAAATTTCAAAAACACTGTGGATCAGTAGCTCGCTCGGAGACGCGTATTTTGACAGGTTGCGCGTGCGCCTCGCCTATGTAGAACTTCAAAAACATACTTTTTTATCTTTCAGAAACTTGTAAAAATTTCAACAACAAAAACGGGGAAAATTTCAGAAACACTGTGGATCACTAGCTCGCTCGGAGACGCGTATTTTGACAGGTGGTGGGTGCGCCTCGCCTATGTAGAACTTCAAAAACATACTTTTTTTTCTTTCAGAAACTTGTAAAAATTTCAACATATTTTTCTTCACGAATAACAAAATGTATTTTTATGTCTTACTTTTCAATAAATTCTACGTAGGTCTCCATTTAGAAAGATACTCAGCTGCCTTACCGGTATTCTGGTGCGCGTTGCATGAGCTCGAGTACCGTTTGGTAGCAGTAATTACGGTTTCACTCATTTTATTTTTCAGTCGAAAAGTTAGTTTTTTGACCAAATTTCAACAACAAAAACAGGGAAAATTTCAGAAACACTGTGGATCACTAGCTCGCTCGGAGACGCGTATTTTCACAGGTTGCGCGTGCGCCTCGCCTATGTAGAACTTCAAAAACATACTTTTTTTCTTTCAGAAACTTGTAAAAATTTCAACATATTTTTCTTCACGAATAACAAAATGTATTTTTATGTCTTACTTTTCATCAAAATCTACGTAGGTCTCCATTTAGAAAGATACTCAGTTGCCTTACCGGTATTCTGGTGCGCGTTGCGTGAGCTCGAGTACCGTTTGGTAGCAGTAATTACGGTTTCACTCAAGTTATTTTTCAGTCGAAAAGTTAGTTTTTTGACCAAATTTCAACAACAAAAACAGGGAAAATTTCAGAAACACTGTGGATCACTAGCTCGCTCGGAGACGCGTATTTTGACAGGTTGCGCGTGCGCCTCGCCTATGTAGAACTTCAAAAATTTACTTTTTTTTCTTTCAGAAACTTGTAAAAATTTCAACATATTTTTCTTCACGAATAACAAAATGAATATTTACATCTTACATTTTATCAAAATCTAAGTTAGTCTCTATTTAGAAAGATACACAGCTGCCTTACCGGTTTTCCAGTGCGCGTTCCGTGAGCTCGAGTCCCATTTGGTAGCAGTAATTACGGTTTCACTCATTTTATTTTTCAGTCGAAAAGTTAGTTTTTTGACCAAATTTCAACAACAAAAACGGGGAAAATTTCAGAAACACTGTGGATCACTAGCTCGCTCGGAGACGCGTATTTTGACAGGTGGTGGGTGCGCCTCGCCTATGTAGAACTTCAAAAACATACTTTTTTTTCTTTCAGAAACCTGTAAAAATTTCAACATATTTTTCTTCACGAATAACAAAATGTATTTTTATGTCTTACTTTTCAATAAAATCTAGGTAGGTCTCCATTTACAAAGATACTCAGCTGCCTTACCGGTATTCTGGTGCGCGTTGCATGAGCTCGAGTACCGTTTGGTAGCAGTAATTACGGTTTCACTCATTTTATTTTTCAGTCGAAAAGTTAGTTTTTTGACCAAATTTCAACAACAAAAACAGGGAAAATTTCAGAAACACTGTGGATCACTAGCTCGCTCGGAGACGCGTATTTTCACAGGTTGCGCGTGCGCCTCGCCTATGTAGAACTTCAAAAACATACTTTTTTTTCTTTCAGAAACTTGTAAAAATTTCAACATATTTTTCTTCACGAATAACAAAATGTATTTTTATGTCTTACTTTTCAATAAAATCTACGTAGGTCTCCATTTAGAAAGATACTCAGCTGCCTTACCGGTATTCTGGTGCGCGTTGCATGAGCTCGAGTACCGTTTGGTAGCAGTAATTACGGTTTCACTCATTTTATTTTTCAGTCGAAAAGTTAGTTTTTTGACCAAATTTCAACAACAAAAACAGGGAAAATTTCAGAAACACTGTGGATCACTAGCTCGCTCGGAGACGCGTATTTTCACAGGTTGCGCGTGCGCCTCGCCTATGTAGAACTTCAAAAACATACTTTTTTTCTTTCAGAAACTTGTAAAAATTTCAACATATTTTTCTTCACGAATAACAAAATGTATTTTTATGTCTTACTTTTCATCAAAATCTACGTAGTTCTCCATTTAGAAAGATACTCAGTTGCCTTACCGGTATTCTGGTGCGCGTTGCGTGAGCTCGAGTACCGTTTGGTAGCAGTAATTACGGTTTCACTCAAGTTATTTTTCAGTCGAAAAGTTAGTTTTTTGACCAAATTTCAACAACAAAAACAGGGAAAATTTCAAAAACACTGTGGATCAGTAGCTCGCTCGGAGACGCGTATTTTGACAGGTTGCGCGTGCGCCTCGCCTATGTAGAACTTCAAAAACATACTTTTTTTTCTTTCAGAAACTTGTAAAAATGTCGAAATATTTTTCTTCACGAATAACAAAATGTATTTTTATGTCTTACTTTTCCTCAAAATCTACGTAGGTCTCCATTTAGAAAGATACTCAGCTGCCTTACCGGTATTCTGGTGCGCGTTGCGTGAGCTCGAGTATCGTTTGGTAGCAGTAATTACGGTTTCACTCATTTTATTTTTCAGTCGAAAAGTTAGTTTTTTGACCAAATTTCAACAACAAAAACAGGGAAAATTTCAGAAACACTGTGGATCACTAGCTCGCTCGGAGACGCGTATTTTCACAGGTTGCGCGTGCGCCTCGCCTTTGTAGAACTTATAAAACATACTTTTTTTTCTTTCAGAAACTTGTAAAAATGTCGAAATATTTTTCTTCACGAATAACAAAATGTATTTTTATGTCTTACTTTTCATCAAAATCTACGTAGGTCTCCATTTAGAAAGATACTCAGCTGCCTTACCGGTATTCTGGTGCGCGTTGCATGAGCTCGAGTACCGTTTGGTAGCAGTAATTACGGTTTCACTCATTTTATTTTTCAGTCGAAAAGTTAGTTTTTTGACCAAATTTCAACAACAAAAACAGGGAAAATTTCAGAAACACTGTGGATCACTAGCTCGCTCGGAGACGCGTATTTTCACAGGTTGCGCGTGCGCCTCGCCTATGTAGAACTTCAAAAACATACTTTTTTTCTTTCAGAAACTTGTAAAAATTTCAACATATTTTTCTTCACGAATAACAAAATGTATTTTTATGTCTTACTTTTCATCAAAATCTACGTAGGTCTCCATTTAGAAAGATACTCAGTTGCCTTACCGGTATTCTGGTGCGCGTTGCGTGAGCTCGAGTACCGTTTGGTAGCAGTAATTACGGTTTCACTCAAGTTATTTTTCAGTCGAAAAGTTAGTTTTTTGACCAAATTTCAACAACAAAAACAGGGAAAATTTCAAAAACACTGTGGATCAGTAGCTCGCTCGGAGACGCGTATTTTGACAGGTTGCGCGTGCGCCTCGCCTATGTAGAACTTCAAAAACATACTTTTTTTTCTTTCAGAAACTTGTAAAAATGTCGAAATATTTTTCTTCACGAATAACAAAATGTATTTTTATGTCTTACTTTTCCTCAAAATCTACGTAGGTCTCCATTTAGAAAGATACTCAGCTGCCTTACCGGTATTCTGGTGCGCGTTGCGTGAGCTCGAGTATCGTTTGGTAGCAGTAATTACGGTTTCACTCATTTTATTTTTCAGTCGAAAAGTTAGTTTTTTGACCAAATTTCAACAACAAAAACAGGGAAAATTTCAGAAACACTGTGGATCACTAGCTCGCTCGGAGACGCGTATTTTCACAGGTTGCGCGTGCGCCTCGCCTTTGTAGAACTTATAAAACATACTTTTTTTTCTTTCAGAAACTTGTAAAAATGTCGAAATATTTTTCTTCACGAATAACAAAATGTATTTTTATGTCTTACTTTTCATCAAAATCTACGTAGGTCTCCATTTAGAAAGATACTCAGCTGCCTTACCGGTATTCTGGTGCGCGTTGCGTGAGCTCGAGTAACGTTTGTTAGCAGTAATTACGGTTTCACTCATTTTATTTTTCAGTCGAAAAGTTAGTTTTTTGACCAAATTTCAACAACAAAAACGGGGAAAATTTCAGAAACACTGTGGATCACTAGCTCGCTCGGAGACGCGTATTTTGACAGGTGGTGGGTGCGCCTCGCCTATGTAGAACTTCAAAAACATACTTTTTTTTCTTTCAGAAACTTGTAAAAATGTCGAAATATTTTTCTTCACGAATAACAAAATGTATTTTTATGTCTTACTTTTCATCAAAATCTACGTAGGTCTCCATTTAGAAAGATACTCAGCTGCCTTACCGGTATTCTGGTGCGCGTTGCGTGAGCTCGAGTAACGTTTGTTAGCAGTAATTACGGTTTCACTCATTTTATTTTTCAGTCGAAAAGTTAGTTTTTTGACCAAATTTCAACAACAAAAACAGGGAAAATTTCAGAAACACTGTGGATCACTAGCTCGCTCGGAGACGCGAATTTTGACAGGTTGCGGGTGCGCCTCGCCTATGTAGAACTTCAAAAACATACTTTTTTTTTTTCAGAAACTTGTAAAAATTTCAACATATTTTTCTTCACGAATAACAAAATGTATTTTTATGTCTTACTTTTCAATAAAATCTACGTAGGTCTCCATTTAGAAAGATACTCAGCTGCCTTACCGGTATTCTGGTGCGCGTTGCGTGAGCTCGAGTACCGTTTGGTAGCAGTAATTACGGTTTCACTCATTTTATTTTTCAGTCGAAAAGTTAGTTTTTTGACCAAATTTCAACAACAAAAACAGGGAAAATTTCAGAAACACTGTGGATCACTAGCTCGCTCGGAGACGCGTATTTTGACAGGTTGCGCGTGCGCCTCGCCTATGTAGAACTTCAAAAAATTACTTTTTTTTCTTTCAGAAACTTGTAAAAATTTCAACATATTTTTCTTCACGAATAACAAAATGAATATTTACATCTTACATTTGATCAAAATCTAAGTTAGTCTCTATTTAGAAAGATACACAGCTGCCTTACCGGTTTTCCAGTGCGCGTTCCGTGAGCTCGAGTCCCATTTGGTAGCAGTAATTACGGTTTCACTCATTTTATTTTTCAGTCGAAAAGTTAGTTTTTTGACCAAATTTCAACAACAAAAACGGGGAAAATTTCAGAAACACTGTGGATCACTAGCTCGCTCGGAGACGCGTATTTTGACAGGTGGTGGGTGCGCCTCGCCTATGTAGAACTTCAAAAACATACTTTTTTTTCTTTCAGAAACTTGTAAAAATTTCAACATATTTTTCTTCACGAATAACAAAATGTATTTTTATGTCTTACTTTTCATCAAAATCTACGTAGGTCTCCATTTAGAAAGATACTCAGCTGCCTTACCGGTATTCTGGTGCGCGTTGCATGAGCTCGAGTACCGTTTGGTAGCAGTAATTACGGTTTCACTCATTTTATTTTTCAGTCGAAAAGTTAGTTTTTTGACCAAATTTCAACAACAAAAACAGGGAAAATTTCAGAAACACTGTGGATCACTAGCTCGCTCGGAGACGCGTATTTTCACAGGTTGCGCGTGCGCCTCGCCTTTGTAGAAATTATAAAACATACTTTTTTTTCTTTCAGAAACTTGTAAAAATGTCGAAATATTTTTCTTCACGAATAACAAAATGTATTTTTATGTCTTACTTTTCAATAAAATCTACGTAGGTCTCCATTTAGAAAGATACTCAGCTGCCTTACCGGTATTCTGGTGCGCGTTGCGTGAGCTCGAGTACCGTTTGGTAGCAGTAATTACGGTTTCACTCATTTTATTTTTCAGTAGAAAAGTTAGTTTTTTGACCAAATTTCAACAACAAAAACAGGGAAAATTTCAGAAACACTGTGGATCACTAGCTCGCTCGGAGACGCGTATTTTGACAGGTTGCGCGTGCGCCTCGCCTATGTAGAACTTCAAAAAATTACTTTTTTTTCTTTCAGAAACTTGTAAAAATTTCAACATATTTTTCTTCACGAATAACAAAATGAATATTTACATCTTACATTTGATCAAAATCTAAGTTAGTCTCTATTTAGAAAGATACACAGCTGCCTTACCGGTTTTCCAGTGCGCGTTCCGTGAGCTCGAGTCCCATTTGGTAGCAGTAATTACGGTTTCACTCATTTAATTTTTCAGTCGAAAAGTTAGTTTTTTGACCAAATTTCAACAACAAAAACGGGGAAAATTTCAGAAACACTGTGGATCACTAGCTCGCTCGGAGACGCGTATTTTGACAGGTGGTGGGTGCGCCTCGCCTATGTAGAACTTCAAAAACATACTTTTTTTTCTTTCAGAAACTTGTAAAAATTTCAACATATTTTTCTTCACGAATAACAAAATGTATTTTTATGTCTTACTTTTCAATAAAATCTACGTAGGTCTCCATTTAGAAAGATACTCAGCTGCCTTACCGGTATTCTGGTGCGCGTTGCATGAGCTCGAGTACCGTTTGGTAGCAGTAATTACGGTTTCACTCATTTTATTTTTCAGTCGAAAAGTTAGTTTTTTGACCAAATTTCAACAACAAAAACAGGGAAAATTTCAGAAACACTGTGGATCACTAGCTCGCCCGGAGACGCGTATTTTCACAGGTTGCGCGTGCGCCTCGCCTTTGTAGAACTTATAAGACATACTTTTTTTTCTTTCAGAAACTTGTAAAAATGTCGAAATATTTTTCTTCACGAATAACAAAATGTATTTTTATGTCTTACTTTTCATCAAAATCTACGTAGGTCTCCATTTAGAAAGATACTCAGCTGCCTTACCGGTATTCTGGTGCGCGTTGCATGAGCTCGAGTACCGTTTGGTAGCAGTAATTACGGTTTCACTCATTTTATTTTTCAGTCGAAAAGTTAGTTTTTTGACCAAATTTCAACAACAAAAACAGGGAAAATTTCAGAAACACTGTGGATCACTAGCTCGCTCGGAGACGCGTATTTTCACAGGTTGCGCGTGCGCCTCGCCTTTGTAGAAATTATAAAACATACTTTTTTTTCTTTCAGAAACTTGTAAAAATGTCGAAATATTTTTCTTCACGAATAACAAAATGTATTTTTATGTCTTACTTTTCATCAAAATCTACGTAGGTCTCCATTTAGAAAGATACTCAGCTGCCTTACCGGTATTCTGGTGCGCGTTGCGTGAGCTCGAGTACCGTTTGGTAGCAGTAATTACGGTTTCACTCATTTTATTTTTCAGTCGAAAAGTTAGTTTTTTGACCAAATTTCAACAACAAAAACAGGGAAAATTTCAGAAACACTGTGGATCACTAGCTCGCTCGGAGACGCGTATTTTGACAGGTTGCACGTGCGCCTCGCCTATGTAGAACTTCAAAAAATTACTTTTTTTTCTTTCAGAAACTTGTAAAAATTTCAACATATTTTTCTTCACGAATAACAAAATGAATATTTACATCTTACATTTTATCAAAATCTAAGTTAGTCTCTATTTAGAAAGATACACAGCTGCCTTACCGGTTTTCCAGTGCGCGTTCCGTGAGCTCGAGTCCCATTTGGTAGCAGTAATTACGGTTTCACTCATTTTATTTTTCAGTCGAAAAGTTAGTTTTTTGACCAAATTTCAACAACAAAAACGGGGAAAATTTCAGAAACACTGTGGATCACTAGCTCGCTCGGAGACGCGTATTTTGACAGGTGGTGGGTGCGCCTCGCCTATGTAGAACTTCAAAAACATACTTTTTTTTCTTTCAGAAACTTGTAAAAATGTCGAAATATTTTTCTTCACGAATAACAAAATGTATTTTTATGTCTTACTTTTCAATAAAATCTACGTAGGTCTCCATTTAGAAAGATACTCAGCTGCCTTACCGGTATTCTGGTGCGCGTTGCATGAGCTCGAGTACCGTTTGGTAGCAGTAATTACGGTTTCACTCATTTTATTTTTCAGTCGAAAAGTTAGTTTTTTGACCAAATTTCAACAACAAAAACAGGGAAAATTTCAGAAACACTGTGGATCACTAGCTCGCTCGGAGACGCGTATTTTCACAGGTTGCGCGTGCGCCTCGCCTATGTAGAACTTCAAAAACATACTTTTTTTCTTTCAGAAACTTGTAAAAATTTCAACATATTTTTCTTCACGAATAACAAAATGTATTTTTATGTCTTACTTTTCATCAAAATCTACGTAGGTCTCCATTTAGAAAGATACTCAGCTGCCTTACCGGTATTCTGGTGCGCGTTGCGTGAGCTCGAGTACCGTTTGGTAGCAGTAATTACGGTTTCACTCATTTTATTTTTCAGTCGAAAAGTTAGTTTTTTGACCAAATTTCAACAACAAAAACAGGGAAAATTTCAGAAACACTGTGGATCACTAGCTCGCTCGGAGACGCGTATTTTCACAGGTTGCGCGTGCGCCTCGCCTATGTAGAACTTCAAAAATTCACTTTTTTTTCTTTCAGAAACTTGTAAAAATTTCAACATATTTTTCTTCACGAATAACAAAATGTATTTTTATGTCTTACTTTTCAATAAAATCTACGTAGGTCTCCATTTAGAAAGATACTCAGCTGCCTTACCGGTATTCTGGTGCGCGTTGCATGAGCTCGAGTACCGTTTGGTAGCAGTAATTACGGTTTCACTCATTTTATTTTTCAGTCGAAAAGTTAGTTTTTTGACCAAATTTCAACAACAAAAACAGGGAAAATTTCAGAAACACTGTGGATCACTAGCTCGCTCGGAGACGCGTATTTTCACAGGTTGCGCGTGCGCCTCGCCTATGTAGAACTTCAAAAACATACTTTTTTTCTTTCAGAAACTTGTAAAAATTTCAACATATTTTTCTTCACGAATAACAAAATGTATTTTTATGTCTTACTTTTCATCAAAATCTACGTAGGTCTCCATTTAGAAAGATACTCAGTTGCCTTACCGGTATTCTGGTGCGCGTTGCGTGAGCTCGAGTACCGTTTGGTAGCAGTAATTACGGTTTCACTCAAGTTATTTTTCAGTCGAAAAGTTAGTTTTTTGACCAAATTTCAACAACAAAAACAGGGAAAATTTCAAAAACACTGTGGATCAGTAGCTCGCTCGGAGACGCGTATTTTGACAGGTTGCGCGTGCGCCTCGCCTATGTAGAACTTCAAAAACATACTTTTTTTTCTTTCAGAAACTTGTAAAAATGTCGAAATATTTTTCTTCACGAATAACAAAATGTATTTTTATGTCTTACTTTTCCTCAAAATCTACGTAGGTCTCCATTTAGAAAGATACTCAGCTGCCTTACCGGTATTCTGGTGCGCGTTGCATGAGCTCGAGTACCGTTTGGTAGCAGTAATTACGGTTTCACTCATTTTATTTTTCAGTCGAAAAGTTAGTTTTTTGACCAAATTTCAACAACAAAAACAGGGAAAATTTCAGAAACACTGTGGATCACTAGCTCGCTCGGAGACGCGTATTTTCACAGGTTGCGCGTGCGCCTCGCCTATGTAGAACTTCAAAAATTTACTTTTTTTTCTTTCAGAAACTTGTAAAAATTTCAACATATTTTTCTTCACGAATAACAAAATGAATATTTACATCTTACATTTTATCAAAATCTAAGTTAGTCTCTATTTAGAAAGATACACAGCTGCCTTACCGGTTTTCCAGTGCGCGTTCCGTGAGCTCGAGTCCCATTTGGTAGCAGTAATTACGGTTTCACTCATTTTATTTTTCAGTCGAAAAGTTAGTTTTTTGACCAAATTTCAACAACAAAAACGGGGAAAATTTCAGAAACACTGTGGATCACTAGCTCGCTCGGAGACGCGTATTTTGACAGGTGGTGGGTGCGCCTCGCCTATGTAGAACTTCAAAAACATACTTTTTTTTCTTTCAGAAACTTGTAAAAATTTCAACATATTTTTCTTCACGAATAACAAAATGAATATTTACATCTTACATTTTATCAAAATCTACGTAGGTCTCCATTTAGAAAGATACTCAGCTGCCTTACCGGTATTCTGGTGCGCGTTGCGTGAGCTCGAGTACCGTTTGGTAGCAGTAATTACGGTTTCACTCATTTTATTTTTCAGTCGAAAAGTTAGTTTTTTGACCAAATTTCAACAACAAAAACAGGGAAAATTTCAGAAACACTGTGGATCACTAGCTCGCTCGGAGACGCGTATTTTCACAGGTTGCGCGTGCGCCTCGCCTATGTAGAACTTCAAAAATTCACTTTTTTTTCTTTCAGAAACTTGTAAAAATTTCAACATATTTTTCTTCACGAATAACAAAATGTATTTTTATGTCTTACTTTTCAATAAAATCTACGTAGGTCTCCATTTAGAAAGATACTCAGCTGCCTTACCGGTATTCTGGTGCGCGTTGCATGAGCTCGAGTACCGTTTGGTAGCAGTAATTACGGTTTCACTCATTTTATTTTTCAGTCGAAAAGTTAGTTTTTTGACCAAATTTCAACAACAAAAACAGGGAAAATTTCAGAAACACTGTGGATCACTAGCTCGCTCGGAGACGCGTATTTTCACAGGTTGCGCGTGCGCCTCGCCTATGTAGAACTTCAAAAACATACTTTTTTTCTTTCAGAAACTTGTAAAAATTTCAACATATTTTTCTTCACGAATAACAAAATGTATTTTTATGTCTTACTTTTCATCAAAATCTACGTAGGTCTCCATTTAGAAAGATACTCAGTTGCCTTACCGGTATTCTGGTGCGCGTTGCGTGAGCTCGAGTACCGTTTGGTAGCAGTAATTACGGTTTCACTCAAGTTATTTTTCAGTCGAAAAGTTAGTTTTTTGACCAAATTTCAACAACAAAAACAGGGAAAATTTCAAAAACACTGTGGATCAGTAGCTCGCTCGGAGACGCGTATTTTGACAGGTTGCGCGTGCGCCTCGCCTATGTAGAACTTCAAAAACATACTTTTTTTTCTTTCAGAAACTTGTAAAAATGTCGAAATATTTTTCTTCACGAATAACAAAATGTATTTTTATGTCTTACTTTTCCTCAAAATCTACGTAGGTCTCCATTTAGAAAGATACTCAGCTGCCTTACCGGTATTCTGGTGCGCGTTGCATGAGCTCGAGTACCGTTTGGTAGCAGTAATTACGGTTTCACTCATTTTATTTTTCAGTCGAAAAGTTAGTTTTTTGACCAAATTTCAACAACAAAAACAGGGAAAATTTCAGAAACACTGTGGATCACTAGCTCGCTCGGAGACGCGTATTTTCACAGGTTGCGCGTGCGCCTCGCCTATGTAGAACTTCAAAAATTTACTTTTTTTTCTTTCAGAAACTTGTAAAAATTTCAACATATTTTTCTTCACGAATAACAAAATGAATATTTACATCTTACATTTTATCAAAATCTAAGTTAGTCTCTATTTAGAAAGATACACAGCTGCCTTACCGGTTTTCCAGTGCGCGTTCCGTGAGCTCGAGTCCCATTTGGTAGCAGTAATTACGGTTTCACTCATTTTATTTTTCAGTCGAAAAGTTAGTTTTTTGACCAAATTTCAACAACAAAAACGGGGAAAATTTCAGAAACACTGTGGATCACTAGCTCGCTCGGAGACGCGTATTTTGACAGGTGGTGGGTGCGCCTCGCCTATGTAGAACTTCAAAAACATACTTTTTTTTCTTTCAGAAACTTGTAAAAATTTCAACATATTTTTCTTCACGAATAACAAAATGAATATTTACATCTTACATTTTATCAAAATCTACGTAGGTCTCCATTTAGAAAGATACTCAGCTGCCTTACCGGTATTCTGGTGCGCGTTGCGTGAGCTCGAGTACCGTTTGGTAGCAGTAATTACGGTTTCACTCATTTTATTTTTCAGTCGAAAAGTTAGTTTTTTGACCAAATTTCAACAACAAAAACAGGGAAAATTTCAGAAACACTGTGGATCACTAGCTCGCTCGGAGACGCGTATTTTCACAGGTTGCGCGTGCGCCTCGCCTATGTAGAACTTCAAAAATTCACTTTTTTTTCTTTCAGAAACTTGTAAAAATTTCAACATATTTTTCTTCACGAATAACAAAATGAATATTTACATCTTACATTTTATCAAAATCTAAGTTAGTCTCTATTTAGAAAGATACACAGCTGCCTTACCGGTTTTCCAGTGCGCGTTCCGTGAGCTCGAGTCCCATTTGGTAGCAGTAATTACGGTTTCACTCATTTTATTTTTCAGTCGAAAAGTTAGTTTTTTGACCAAATTTCAACAACAAAAACGGGGAAAATTTCAGAAACACTGTGGATCACTAGCTCGCTCGGAGACGCGTATTTTGACAGGTGGTGGGTGCGCCTCGCCTATGTAGAACTTCAAAAACATACTTTTTTTTCTTTCAGAAACTTGTAAAAATTTCAACATATTTTTCTTCACGAATAACAAAATGAAAATTTACATCTTACATTTTATCAAAATCTACGTAGGTCTCCATTTAGAAAGATACTCAGCTGCCTTACCGGTATTCTGGTGCGCGTTGCGTGAGCTCGAGTACCGTTTGGTAGCAGTAATTACGGTTTCACTCATTTTATTTTTCAGTCGAAAAGTTAGTTTTTTGACCAAATTTCAACAACAAAAACAGGGAAAATTTCAGAAACACTGTGGATCACTAGCTCGCTCGGAGACGCGTATTTTCACAGGTTGCGCGTGCGCCTCGCCTATGTAGAACTTCAAAAATTCACTTTTTTTTCTTTCAGAAACTTGTAAAAATTTCAACATATTTTTCTTCACGAATAACAAAATGAATATTTACATCTTACATTTTATCAAAATCTAAGTTAGTCTCTATTTAGAAAGATACACAGCTGCCTTACCGGTTTTCCAGTGCGCGTTCCGTGAGCTCGAGTCCCATTTGGTAGCAGTAATTACGGTTTCACTCATTTTATTTTTCAGTCGAAAAGTTAGTTTTTTGACCAAATTTCAACAACAAAAACGGGGAAAATTTCAGAAACACTGTGGATCACTAGCTCGCTCGGAGACGCGTATTTTGACAGGTGGTGGGTGCGCCTCGCCTATGTAGAACTTCAAAAACATACTTTTTTTTCTTTCAGAAACTTGTAAAAATTTCAACATATTTATCTTCACGAATAACAAAATGTATTTTTATGTCTTACTTTTCAATAAAATCTACGTAGGTCTCCATTTAGAAAGATACTCAGCTGCTTTACCGGTATTCTGGTGCGCGTTGCATGAGCTCGAGTACCGTTTGGTAGCAGTAATTACGGTTTCACTCATTTTATTTTTCAGTCGAAAAGTTAGTTTTTTGACCAAATTTCAACAACAAAAACAGGGAAAATTTCAGAAACACTGTGGATCACTAGCTCGCTCGGAGACGCGTATTTTCACAGGTTGCGCGTGCGCCTCGCCTATGTAGAACTTCAAAAACATACTTTTTTTCTTTCAGAAACTTGTAAAAATTTCAACATATTTTTCTTCACGAATAACAAAATGTATTTTTATGTCTTACTTTTCATCAAAATCTACGTAGGTCTCCATTTAGAAAGATACTCAGCTGCCTTACCGGTATTCTGGTGCGCGTTGCGTGAGCTCGAGTACCGTTTGGTAGCAGTAATTACGGTTTCACTCATTTTATTTTTCAGTCGAAAAGTTAGTTTTTTGACCAAATTTCAACAACAAAAACGGGGAAAATTTCAGAAACACTGTGGATCACTAGCTCGCTCGGAGACGCGTATTTTGACAGGTGGTGGGTGCGCCTCGCCTATGTAGAACTTCAAAAACATACTTTTTTTTCTTTCAGAAACTTGTAAAAATGTCGAAATATTTTTCTTCACGAATAACAAAATGTATTTTTATGTCTTACTTTTCCTCAAAATCTACGTAGGTCTCCATTTAGAAAGATACTCAGCTGCCTTACCGGTATTCTGGTGCGCGTTGCGTGAGCTCGAGTACCGTTTGGTAGCAGTAATTACGGTTTCACTCATTTTATTTTTCAGTCGAAAAGTTAGTTTTTTGACCAAATTTCAACAACAAAAACAGGGAAAATTTCAGAAACACTGTGGATCACTAGCTCGCTCGGAGACGTGTATTTTCACAGGTTGCGCGTGCGCCTCGCCTATGTAGAACTTCAAAAATTCACTTTTTTTTCTTTCAGAAACTTGTAAAAATTTCAACATATTTTTCTTCACGAATAACAAAATGAATATTTACATCTTACATTTTATCAAAATCTACGTAGGTCTCCATTTAGAAAGATACTCAGCTGCCTTACCGGTATTCTGGTGCGCGTTGCGTGAGCTCGAGTACCGTTTGGTAGCAGTAATTACGGTTTCACTCATTTTATTTTTCAGTCGAAAAGTTAGTTTTTTGACCAAATTTCAACAACAAAAACAGGGAAAATTTCAGAAACACTGTGGATCACTAGCTCGCTCGGAGACGCGTATTTTCACAGGTTGCGCGTGCGCCTCGCCTATGTAGAACTTCAAAAATTCACTTTTTTTTCTTTCAGAAACTTGTAAAAATTTCAACATATTTTTCTTCACGAATAACAAAATGAATATTGACATCTTACATTTTATCAAAATCTAAGTTAGTCTCTATTTAGAAAGATACACAGCTGCCTTACCGGTTTTCCAGTGCGCGTTCCGTGAGCTCGAGTCCCATTTGGTAGCAGTAATTACGGTTTCACTCATTTTATTTTTCAGTCGAAAAGTTAGTTTTTTGACCAAATTTCAACAACAAAAACGGGGAAAATTTCAGAAACACTGTGGATCACTAGCTCGCTCGGAGACGCGTATTTTGACAGGTGGTGGGTGCGCCTCGCCTATGTAGAACTTCAAAAACATACTTTTTTTTCTTTCAGAAACTTGTAAAAATTTCAACATATTTTTCTTCACGAATAACAAAATGTATTTTTATGTCTTACTTTTCAATAAAATCTACGTAGGTCTCCATTTAGAAAGATACTCAGCTGCTTTACCGGTATTCTGGTGCGCGTTGCATGAGCTCGAGTACCGTTTGGTAGCAGTAATTACGGTTTCACTCATTTTATTTTTCAGTCGAAAAGTTAGTTTTTTGACCAAATTTCAACAACAAAAACAGGGAAAATTTCAGAAACACTGTGGATCACTAGCTCGCTCGGAGACGCGTATTTTCACAGGTTGCGCGTGCGCCTCGCCTATGTAGAACTTCAAAAACATACTTTTTTTCTTTCAGAAACTTGTAAAAATTTCAACATATTTTTCTTCACGAATAACAAAATGTATTTTTATGTCTTACTTTTCATCAAAATCTACGTAGGTCTCCATTTAGAAAGATACTCAGTTGCCTTACCGGTATTCTGGTGCGCGTTGCGTGAGCTCGAGTACCGTTTGGTAGCAGTAATTACGGTTTCACTCAAGTTATTTTTCAGTCGAAAAGTTAGTTTTTTGACCAAATTTCAACAACAAAAACAGGGAAAATTTCAAAAACACTGTGGATCAGTAGCTCGCTCGGAGACGCGTATTTTGACAGGTTGCGCGTGCGCCTCGCCTATGTAGAACTTCAAAAACATACTTTTTTTTCTTTCAGAAACTTGTAAAAATGTCGAAATATTTTTCTTCACGAATAACAAAATGTATTTTTATGTCTTACTTTTCCTCAAAATCTACGTAGGTCTCCATTTAGAAAGATACTCAGCTGCCTTACCGGTATTCTGGTGCGCGTTGCGTGAGCTCGAGTACCGTTTGGTAGCAGTAATTACGGTTTCACTCATTTTATTTTTCAGTCGAAAAGTTAGTTTTTTGACCAAATTTCAACAACAAAAACAGGGAAAATTTCAGAAACACTGTGGATCACTAGCTCGCTCGGAGACGCGTATTTTGACAGGTTGCGCGTGCGCCTCGCCTATGTAGAACTTCAAAAATTTACTTTTTTTTCTTTCAGAAACTTGTAAAAATGTCGAAATATTTTTCTTCACGAATAACAAAATGAATATTTACATCTTACATTTTATCAAAATCTAAGTTAGTCTCTATTTAGAAAGATACACAGCTGCCTTACCGGTTTTCCAGTGCGCGTTCCGTGAGCTCGAGTCCCATTTGGTAGCAGTAATTACGGTTTCACTCATTTTATTTTTCAGTCGAAAAGTTAGTTTTTTGACCAAATTTCAACAACAAAAACGGGGAAAATTTCAGAAACACTGTGGATCACTAGCTCGCTCGGAGACGCGTATTTTGACAGGTGGTGGGTGCGCCTCGCCTATGTAGAACTTCAAAAACATACTTTTTTTTCTTTCAGAAACTTGTAAAAATTTCAACATATTTTTCTTCACGAATAACAAAATGTATTTTTATGTCTTACTTTTCCTCAAAATCTACGTAGGTCTCCATTTAGAAAGATACTCAGCTGCCTTACCGGTATTCTGGTGCGCGTTGCGTGAGCTCGAGTACCGTTTGGTAGCAGTAATTACGGTTTCACTCATTTTATTTTTCAGTCGAAAAGTTAGTTTTTTGACCAAATTTCAACAACAAAAACGGGGAAAATTTCAGAAACACTGTGGATCACTAGCTCGCTCGGAGACGCGTATTTTGACAGGTGGTGGGTGCGCCTCGCCTATGTAGAACTTCAAAAACATACTTTTTTTTCTTTCAGAAACTTGTAAAAATGTCGAAATATTTTTCTTCACGAATAACAAAATGTATTTTTATGTCTTACTTTTCCTCAAAATCTACGTAGGTCTCCATTTAGAAAGATACTCAGCTGCCTTACCGGTATTCTGGTGCGCGTTGCGTGAGCTCGAGTACCGTTTGGTAGCAGTAATTACGGTTTCACTCATTTTATTTTTCAGTCGAAAAGTTAGTTTTTTGACCAAATTTCAACAACAAAAACAGGGAAAATTTCAGAAACACTGTGGATCACTAGCTCGCTCGGAGACGTGTATTTTCACAGGTTGCGCGTGCGCCTCGCCTATGTAGAACTTCAAAAATTCACTTTTTTTTCTTTCAGAAACTTGTAAAAATTTCAACATATTTTTCTTCACGAATAACAAAATGAATATTTACATCTTACATTTTATCAAAATCTACGTAGGTCTCCATTTAGAAAGATACTCAGCTGCCTTACCGGTATTCTGGTGCGCGTTGCGTGAGCTCGAGTACCGTTTGGTAGCAGTAATTACGGTTTCACTCATTTTATTTTTCAGTCGAAAAGTTAGTTTTTTGACCAAATTTCAACAACAAAAACAGGGAAAATTTCAGAAACACTGTGGATCACTAGCTCGCTCGGAGACGCGTATTTTCACAGGTTGCGCGTGCGCCTCGCCTATGTAGAACTTCAAAAATTCACTTTTTTTTCTTTCAGAAACTTGTAAAAATTTCAACATATTTTTCTTCACGAATAACAAAATGAATATTGACATCTTACATTTTATCAAAATCTAAGTTAGTCTCTATTTAGAAAGATACACAGCTGCCTTACCGGTTTTCCAGTGCGCGTTCCGTGAGCTCGAGTCCCATTTGGTAGCAGTAATTACGGTTTCACTCATTTTATTTTTCAGTCGAAAAGTTAGTTTTTTGACCAAATTTCAACAACAAAAACGGGGAAAATTTCAGAAACACTGTGGATCACTAGCTCGCTCGGAGACGCGTATTTTGACAGGTGGTGGGTGCGCCTCGCCTATGTAGAACTTCAAAAACATACTTTTTTTTCTTTCAGAAACTTGTAAAAATTTCAACATATTTTTCTTCACGAATAACAAAATGTATTTTTATGTCTTACTTTTCAATAAAATCTACGTAGGTCTCCATTTAGAAAGATACTCAGCTGCTTTACCGGTATTCTGGTGCGCGTTGCATGAGCTCGAGTACCGTTTGGTAGCAGTAATTACGGTTTCACTCATTTTATTTTTCAGTCGAAAAGTTAGTTTTTTGACCAAATTTCAACAACAAAAACAGGGAAAATTTCAGAAACACTGTGGATCACTAGCTCGCTCGGAGACGCGTATTTTCACAGGTTGCGCGTGCGCCTCGCCTATGTAGAACTTCAAAAACATACTTTTTTTCTTTCAGAAACTTGTAAAAATTTCAACATATTTTTCTTCACGAATAACAAAATGTATTTTTATGTCTTACTTTTCATCAAAATCTACGTAGGTCTCCATTTAGAAAGATACTCAGTTGCCTTACCGGTATTCTGGTGCGCGTTGCGTGAGCTCGAGTACCGTTTGGTAGCAGTAATTACGGTTTCACTCAAGTTATTTTTCAGTCGAAAAGTTAGTTTTTTGACCAAATTTCAACAACAAAAACAGGGAAAATTTCAAAAACACTGTGGATCAGTAGCTCGCTCGGAGACGCGTATTTTGACAGGTTGCGCGTGCGCCTCGCCTATGTAGAACTTCAAAAACATACTTTTTTTTCTTTCAGAAACTTGTAAAAATGTCGAAATATTTTTCTTCACGAATAACAAAATGTATTTTTATGTCTTACTTTTCCTCAAAATCTACGTAGGTCTCCATTTAGAAAGATACTCAGCTGCCTTACCGGTATTCTGGTGCGCGTTGCGTGAGCTCGAGTACCGTTTGGTAGCAGTAATTACGGTTTCACTCATTTTATTTTTCAGTCGAAAAGTTAGTTTTTTGACCAAATTTCAACAACAAAAACAGGGAAAATTTCAGAAACACTGTGGATCACTAGCTCGCTCGGAGACGCGTATTTTGACAGGTTGCGCGTGCGCCTCGCCTATGTAGAACTTCAAAAATTTACTTTTTTTTCTTTCAGAAACTTGTAAAAATGTCGAAATATTTTTCTTCACGAATAACAAAATGAATATTTACATCTTACATTTTATCAAAATCTAAGTTACTCTCTATTTAGAAAGATACACAGCTGCCTTACCGGTTTTCCAGTGCGCGTTCCGTGAGCTCGAGTCCCATTTGGTAGCAGTAATTACGGTTTCACTCATTTTATTTTTCAGTCGAAAAGTTAGTTTTTTGACCAAATTTCAACAACAAAAACGGGGAAAATTTCAGAAACACTGTGGATCACTAGCTCGCTCGGAGACGCGTATTTTGACAGGTGGTGGGTGCGCCTCGCCTATGTAGAACTTCAAAAACATACTTTTTTTTCTTTCAGAAACTTGTAAAAATTTCAACATATTTTTCTTCACGAATAACAAAATGTATTTTTATGTCTTACTTTTCCTCAAAATCTACGTAGGTCTCCATTTAGAAAGATACTCAGCTGCCTTACCGGTATTCTGGTGCGCGTTGCGTGAGCTCGAGTACCGTTTGGTAGCAGTAATTACGGTTTCACTCATTTTATTTTTCAGTCGAAAAGTTAGTTTTTTGACCAAATTTCAACAACAAAAACAGGGAAAATTTCAGAAACACTGTGGATCACTAGCTCGCTCGGAGACGCGTATTTTCACAGGTTGCGCGTGCGCCTCGCCTATGTAGAACTTCAAAAATTCACTTTTTTTTCTTTCAGAAACTTGTAAAAATTTCAACATATTTTTCTTCACGAATAACAAAATGTATTTTTATGTCTTACTTTTCAATAAAATCTACGTAGGTCTCCATTTAGAAAGATACTCAGCTGCCTTACCGGTATTCTGGTGCGCGTTGCATGAGCTCGAGTACCGTTTGGTAGCAGTAATTACGGTTTCACTCATTTTATTTTTCAGTCGAAAAGTTAGTTTTTTGACCAAATTTCAACAACAAAAACAGGGAAAATTTCAGAAACACTGTGGATCACTAGCTCGCTCGGAGACGCGTATTTTCACAGGTTGCGCGTGCGCCTCGCCTATGTAGAACTTCAAAAACATACTTTTTTTCTTTCAGAAACTTGTAAAAATTTCAACATATTTTTCTTCACGAATAACAAAATGTATTTTTATGTCTTACTTTTCATCAAAATCTACGTAGGTCTCCATTTAGAAAGATACTCAGTTGCCTTACCGGTATTCTGGTGCGCGTTGCGTGAGCTCGAGTACCGTTTGGTAGCAGTAATTACGGTTTCACTCAAGTTATTTTTCAGTCGAAAAGTTAGTTTTTTGACCAAATTTCAACAACAAAAACAGGGAAAATTTCAAAAACACTGTGGATCAGTAGCTCGCTCGGAGACGCGTATTTTGACAGGTTGCGCGTGCGCCTCGCCTATGTAGAACTTCAAAAACATACTTTTTTTTCTTTCAGAAACTTGTAAAAATGTCGAAATATTTTTCTTCACGAATAACAAAATGTATTTTTATGTCTTACTTTTCCTCAAAATCTACGTAGGTCTCCATTTAGAAAGATACTCAGCTGCCTTACCGGTATTCTGGTGCGCGTTGCATGAGCTCGAGTACCGTTTGGTAGCAGTAATTACGGTTTCACTCATTTTATTTTTCAGTCGAAAAGTTAGTTTTTTGACCAAATTTCAACAACAAAAACAGGGAAAATTTCAGAAACACTGTGGATCACTAGCTCGCTCGGAGACGCGTATTTTCACAGGTTGCGCGTGCGCCTCGCCTATGTAGAACTTCAAAAATTTACTTTTTTTTCTTTCAGAAACTTGTAAAAATTTCAACATATTTTTCTTCACGAATAACAAAATGAATATTTACATCTTACATTTTATCAAAATCTAAGTTAGTCTCTATTTAGAAAGATACACAGCTGCCTTACCGGTTTTCCAGTGCGCGTTCCGTGAGCTCGAGTCCCATTTGGTAGCAGTAATTACGGTTTCACTCATTTTATTTTTCAGTCGAAAAGTTAGTTTTTTGACCAAATTTCAACAACAAAAACGGGGAAAATTTCAGAAACACTGTGGATCACTAGCTCGCTCGGAGACGCAAATTTTCACAGGTTGCGCGTGCGCCTCGCCTATGTAGAACTTCAAAAATTTACTTTTTTTTCTTTCAGAAACTTGTAAAAATTTCAACATATTTTTCTTCACGAATAACAAAATGAATATTTACATCTTACATTTTATCAAAATCTAAGTTAGTCTCTATTTAGAAAGATACACAGCTGCCTTACCGGTTTTCCAGTGCGCGTTCCGTGAGCTCGAGTCCCATTTGGTAGCAGTAATTACGGTTTCACTCATTTTATTTTTCAGTCGAAAAGTTAGTTTTTTGACCAAATTTCAACAACAAAAACGGGGAAAATTTCAGAAACACTGTGGATCACTAGCTCGCTCGGAGACGCGTATTTTGACAGGTGGTGGGTGCGCCTCGCCTATGTAGAACTTCAAAAACATACTTTTTTTTCTTTCAGAAACTTGTAAAAATTTCAACATATTTTTCTTCACGAATAACAAAATGAATATTTACATCTTACATTTTATCAAAATCTACGTAGGTCTCCATTTAGAAAGATACTCAGCTGCCTTACCGGTATTCTGGTGCGCGTTGCGTGAGCTCGAGTACCGTTTGGTAGCAGTAATTACGGTTTCACTCATTTTATTTTTCAGTCGAAAAGTTAGTTTTTTGACCAAATTTCAACAACAAAAACAGGGAAAATTTCAGAAACACTGTGGATCACTAGCTCGCTCGGAGACGCGTATTTTCACAGGTTGCGCGTGCGCCTCGCCTATGTAGAACTTCAAAAATTCACTTTTTTTTCTTTCAGAAACTTGTAAAAATTTCAACATATTTTTCTTCACGAATAACAAAATGAATATTTACATCTTACATTTTATCAAAATCTAAGTTAGTCTCTATTTAGAAAGATACACAGCTGCCTTACCGGTTTTCCAGTGCGCGTTCCGTGAGCTCGAGTCCCATTTGGTAGCAGTAATTACGGTTTCACTCATTTTATTTTTCAGTCGAAAAGTTAGTTTTTTGACCAAATTTCAACAACAAAAACGGGGAAAATTTCAGAAACACTGTGGATCACTAGCTCGCTCGGAGACGCGTATTTTGACAGGTGGTGGGTGCGCCTCGCCTATGTAGAACTTCAAAAACATACTTTTTTTTCTTTCAGAAACTTGTAAAAATTTCAACATATTTTTCTTCACGAATAACAAAATGTATTTTTATGTCTTACTTTTCAATAAAATCTACGTAGGTCTCCATTTAGAAAGATACTCAGCTGCTTTACCGGTATTCTGGTGCGCGTTGCATGAGCTCGAGTACCGTTTGGTAGCAGTAATTACGGTTTCACTCATTTTATTTTTCAGTCGAAAAGTTAGTTTTTTGACCAAATTTCAACAACAAAAACAGGGAGAATTTCAGAAACACTGTGGATCACTAGCTCGCTCGGAGACGCGTATTTTGACAGGTTGCGCGTGCGCCTCGCCTATGTAGAACTTCAAAAATTTACTTTTTTTTCTTTAAGAAACTTGTAAAAATTTCAACATATTTTTCTTCACGAATAACAAAATGAATATTTACATCTTACATTTTATCAAAATCTAAGTTAGTCTCTATTTAGAAAGATACACAGCTGCCTTACCGGTTTTCCAGTGCGCGTTCCGTGAGCTCGAGTCCCATTTGGTAGCAGTAATTACGGTTTCACTCATTTTATTTTTCAGTCGAAAAGTTAGTTTTTTGACCAAATTTCAACAACAAAAACGGGGAAAATTTCAGAAACACTGTGGATCACTAGCTCGCTCGGAGACGCGTATTTTGACAGGTGGTGGGTGCGCCTCGCCTATGTAGAACTTCAAAAACATACTTTTTTTTCTTTCAGAAACTTGTAAAAATTTCAACATATTTTTCTTCACGAATAACAAAATGAAAATTTACATCTTACATTTTATCAAAATCTACGTAGGTCTCCATTTAGAAAGATACTCAGCTGCCTTACCGGTATTCTGGTGCGCGTTGCGTGAGCTCGAGTACCGTTTGGTAGCAGTAATTACGGTTTCACTCATTTTATTTTTCAGTCGAAAAGTTAGTTTTTTGACCAAATTTCAACAACAAAAACAGGGAAAATTTCAGAAACACTGTGGATCACTAGCTCGCTCGGAGACGCGTATTTTCACAGGTTGCGCGTGCGCCTCGCCTATGTAGAACTTCAAAAATTCACTTTTTTTTCTTTCAGAAACTTGTAAAAATTTCAACATATTTTTCTTCACGAATAACAAAATGAATATTTACATCTTACATTTTATCAAAATCTAAGTTAGTCTCTATTTAGAAAGATACACAGCTGCCTTACCGGTTTTCCAGTGCGCGTTCCGTGAGCTCGAGTCCCATTTGGTAGCAGTAATTACGGTTTCACTCATTTTATTTTTCAGTCGAAAAGTTAGTTTTTTGACCAAATTTCAACAACAAAAACGGGGAAAATTTCAGAAACACTGTGGATCACTAGCTCGCTCGGAGACGCGTATTTTGACAGGTGGTGGGTGCGCCTCGCCTATGTAGAACTTCAAAAACATACTTTTTTTTCTTTCAGAAACTTGTAAAAATTTCAACATATTTATCTTCACGAATAACAAAATGTATTTTTATGTCTTACTTTTCAATAAAATCTACGTAGGTCTCCATTTAGAAAGATACTCAGCTGCTTTACCGGTATTCTGGTGCGCGTTGCATGAGCTCGAGTACCGTTTGGTAGCAGTAATTACGGTTTCACTCATTTTATTTTTCAGTCGAAAAGTTAGTTTTTTGACCAAATTTCAACAACAAAAACAGGGAAAATTTCAGAAACACTGTGGATCACTAGCTCGCTCGGAGACGCGTATTTTCACAGGTTGCGCGTGCGCCTCGCCTATGTAGAACTTCAAAAACATACTTTTTTTCTTTCAGAAACTTGTAAAAATTTCAACATATTTTTCTTCACGAATAACAAAATGTATTTTTATGTCTTACTTTTCATCAAAATCTACGTAGGTCTCCATTTAGAAAGATACTCAGTTGCCTTACCGGTATTCTGGTGCGCGTTGCGTGAGCTCGAGTACCGTTTGGTAGCAGTAATTACGGTTTCACTCAAGTTATTTTTCAGTCGAAAAGTTAGTTTTTTGACCAAATTTCAACAACAAAAACAGGGAAAATTTCAGAAACACTGTGGATCACTAGCTCGCTCGGAGACGCGTATTTTCACAGGTTGCGCGTGCGCCTCGCCTATGTAGAACTTCAAAAATTTACTTTTTTTTCTTTCAGAAACTTGTAAAAATTTCAACATATTTTTCTTCACGAATAACAAAATGAATATTTACATCTTACATTTTATCAAAATCTAAGTTAGTCTCTATTTAGAAAGATACACAGCTGCCTTACCGGTTTTCCAGTGCGCGTTCCGTGAGCTCGAGTCCCATTTGGTAGCAGTAATTACGGTTTCACTCATTTTATTTTTCAGTCGAAAAGTTAGTTTTTTGACCAAATTTCAACAACAAAAACGGGGAAAATTTCAGAAACACTGTGGATCACTAGCTCGCTCGGAGACGCGTATTTTGACAGGTGGTGGGTGCGCCTCGCCTATGTAGAACTTCAAAAACATACTTTTTTTTCTTTCAGAAACTTGTAAAAATTTCAACATATTTTTCTTCACGAATAACAAAATGAATATTTACATCTTACATTTTATCAAAATCTACGTAGGTCTCCATTTAGAAAGATACTCAGCTGCCTTACCGGTATTCTGGTGCGCGTTGCGTGAGCTCGAGTACCGTTTGGTAGCAGTAATTACGGTTTCACTCATTTTAATTTTCAGTCGAAAAGTTAGTTTTTTGACCAAATTTCAACAACAAAAACAGGGAAAATTTCAGAAACACTGTGGATCACTAGCTCGCTCGGAGACGCGTATTTTCACAGGTTGCGCGTGCGCCTCGCCTATGTAGAACTTCAAAAATTCACTTTTTTTTCTTTCAGAAACTTGTAAAAATTTCAACATATTTTTCTTCACGAATAACAAAATGAATATTTACATCTTACATTTTATCAAAATCTAAGTTAGTCTCTATTTAGAAAGATACACAGCTGCCTTACCGGTTTTCCAGTGCGCGTTCCGTGAGCTCGAGTCCCATTTGGTAGCAGTAATTACGGTTTCACTCATTTTATTTTTCAGTCGAAAAGTTAGTTTTTTGACCAAATTTCAACAACAAAAACGGGGAAAATTTCAGAAACACTGTGGATCACTAGCTCGCTCGGAGACGCGTATTTTGACAGGTGGTGGGTGCGCCTCGCCTATGTAGAACTTCAAAAACATACTTTTTTTTCTTTCAGAAACTTGTAAAAATTTCAACATATTTTTCTTCACGAATAACAAAATGTATTTTTATGTCTTACTTTTCAATAAAATCTACGTAGGTCTCCATTTAGAAAGATACTCAGCTGCTTTACCGGTATTCTGGTGCGCGTTGCATGAGCTCGAGTACCGTTTGGTAGCAGTAATTACGGTTTCACTCATTTTATTTTTCAGTCGAAAAGTTAGTTTTTTGACCAAATTTCAACAACAAAAACAGGGAGAATTTCAGAAACACTGTGGATCACTAGCTCGCTCGGAGACGCGTATTTTGACAGGTTGCGCGTGCGCCTCGCCTATGTAGAACTTCAAAAATTTACTTTTTTTTCTTTAAGAAACTTGTAAAAATTTCAACATATTTTTCTTCACGAATAACAAAATGAATATTTACATCTTACATTTTATCAAAATCTAAGTTAGTCTCTATTTAGAAAGATACACAGCTGCCTTACCGGTTTTCCAGTGCGCGTTCCGTGAGCTCGAGTCCCATTTGGTAGCAGTAATTACGGTTTCACTCATTTTATTTTTCAGTCGAAAAGTTAGTTTTTTGACCAAATTTCAACAACAAAAACGGGGAAAATTTCAGAAACACTGTGGATCACTAGCTCGCTCGGAGACGCGTATTTTGACAGGTGGTGGGTGCGCCTCGCCTATGTAGAACTTCAAAAACATACTTTTTTTCTTTCAGAAACTTGTAAAAATTTCAACATATTTTTCTTCACGAATAACAAAATGTATTTTTATGTCTTACTTTTCATCAAAATCTACGTAGGTCTCCATTTAGAAAGATACT
The DNA here is from genome assembly GCA_963555695.1 of Dasypolia templi. Lineage (NCBI taxonomy): Eukaryota > Metazoa > Arthropoda > Insecta > Lepidoptera > Noctuidae > Dasypolia > Dasypolia templi. The sequence continues at coordinate 33,717,529 of OY743140.1, read as the reverse complement.
CAGTTGCCTTACCGGTATTCTGGTGCGCGTTGCGTGAGCTCGAGTACCGTTTGGTAGCAGTAATTACGGTTTCACTCAAGTTATTTTTCAGTCGAAAAGTTAGTTTTTTGACCAAATTTCAACAACAAAAACAGGGAAAATTTCAGAAACACTGTGGATCACTAGCTCGCTCGGAGACGCGTATTTTCACAGGTTGCGCGTGCGCCTCGCCTATGTAGAACTTCAAAAATTCACTTTTTTTTCTTTCAGAAACTTGTAAAAATTTCAACATATTTTTCTTCACGAATAACAAAATGAATATTTACATCTTACATTTTATCAAAATCTAAGTTAGTCTCTATTTAGAAAGATACACAGCTGCCTTACCGGTTTTCCAGTGCGCGTTCCGTGAGCTCGAGTCCCATTTGGTAGCAGTAATTACGGTTTCACTCATTTTATTTTTCAGTCGAAAAGTTAGTTTTTTGACCAAATTTCAACAACAAAAACGGGGAAAATTTCAGAAACACTGTGGATCACTAGCTCGCTCGGAGACGCGTATTTTGACAGGTGGTGGGTGCGCCTCGCCTATGTAGAACTTCAAAAACATACTTTTTTTTCTTTCAGAAACTTGTAAAAATTTCAACATATTTATCTTCACGAATAACAAAATGTATTTTTATGTCTTACTTTTCAATAAAATCTACGTAGGTCTCCATTTAGAAAGATACTCAGCTGCTTTACCGGTATTCTGGTGCGCGTTGCATGAGCTCGAGTACCGTTTGGTAGCAGTAATTACGGTTTCACTCATTTTATTTTTCAGTCGAAAAGTTAGTTTTTTGACCAAATTTCAACAACAAAAACAGGGAAAATTTCAGAAACACTGTGGATCACTAGCTCGCTCGGAGACGCGTATTTTCACAGGTTGCGCGTGCGCCTCGCCTATGTAGAACTTCAAAAACATACTTTTTTTCTTTCAGAAACTTGTAAAAATTTCAACATATTTTTCTTCACGAATAACAAAATGTATTTTTATGTCTTACTTTTCATCAAAATCTACGTAGGTCTCCATTTAGAAAGATACTCAGTTGCCTTACCGGTATTCTGGTGCGCGTTGCGTGAGCTCGAGTACCGTTTGGTAGCAGTAATTACGGTTTCACTCAAGTTATTTTTCAGTCGAAAAGTTAGTTTTTTGACCAAATTTCAACAACAAAAACAGGGAAAATTTCAAAAACACTGTGGATCAGTAGCTCGCTCGGAGACGCGTATTTTGACAGGTTGCGCGTGCGCCTCGCCTATGTAGAACTTCAAAAACATACTTTTTTTTCTTTCAGAAACTTGTAAAAATGTCGAAATATTTTTCTTCACGAATAACAAAATGTATTTTTATGTCTTACTTTTCCTCAAAATCTACGTAGGTCTCCATTTAGAAAGATACTCAGCTGCCTTACCGGTATTCTGGTGTGCGTTGCGTGAGCTCGAGTACCGTTTGGTAGCAGTAATTACGGTTTCACTCATTTTATTTTTCAGTCGAAAAGATAGTTTTTTGACCAAATTTCAACAACAAAAACAGGGAAAATTTCAGAAACACTGTGGATCACTAGCTCGCTCGGAGACGCGTATTTTGACAGGTTGCGCGTGCGCCTCGCCTATGTAGAACTTCAAAAATTTACTTTTTTTTCTTTCAGAAACTTGTAAAAATTTCAACATATTTTTCTTCACGAATAACAAAATGAATATTTACATCTTACATTTTATCAAAATCTAAGTTAGTCTCTATTTAGAAAGATACACAGCTGCCTTACCGGTTTTCCAGTGCGCGTTCCGTGAGCTCGAGTCCCATTTGGTAGCAGTAATTACGGTTTCACTCATTTTATTTTTCAGTCGAAAAGTTAGTTTTTTGACCAAATTTCAACAACAAAAACGGGGAAAATTTCAGAAACACTGTGGATCACTAGCTCGCTCGGAGACGCGTATTTTGACAGGTGGTGGGTGCGCCTCGCCTATGTAGAACTTCAAAAACATACTTTTTTTTCTTTCAGAAACTTGTAAAAATTTCAACATATTTTTCTTCACGAATAACAAAATGTATTTTTATGTCTTACTTTTCAATAAAATCTACGTAGGTCTCCATTTAGAAAGATACTCAGCTGCCTTACCGGTATTCTGGAGCGCGTTGCATGAGCTCGAGTACCGTTTGGTAGCAGTAATTACGGTTTCACTCATTTTATTTTTCAGTCGAAAAGTTAGTTTTTTGACCAAATTTCAACAACAAAAACAGGGAAAATTTCAGAAACACTGTGGATCACTAGCTCGCTCGGAGACGCGTATTTTGACAGGTGGTGGGTGCGCCTCGCCTATGTAGAACTTCAAAAACATACTTTTTTTTCTTTCAGAAACTTGTAAAAATTTCAACATATTTTTCTTCACGAATAACAAAATGTATTTTTATGTCTTACTTTTCCTCAAAATCTACGTAGGTCTCCATTTAGAAAGATACTCAGCTGCCTTACCGGTATTCTGGTGCGCGTTGCGTGAGCTCGAGTACCGTTTGGTAGCAGTAATTACGGTTTCACTCATTTTATTTTTCAGTCGAAAAGTTAGTTTTTTGACCAAATTTCAACAACAAAAACAGGGAAAATTTCAGAAACACTGTGGATCACTAGCTCGCTCGGAGACGCGTATTTTCACAGGTTGCGCGTGCGCCTCGCCTATGTAGAACTTCAAAAATTCACTTTTTTTTCTTTCAGAAACTTGTAAAAATTTCAACATATTTTTCTTCACGAATAACAAAATGTATTTTTATGTCTTACTTTTCAATAAAATCTACGTAGGTCTCCATTTAGAAAGATACTCAGCTGCCTTACCGGTATTCTGGAGCGCGTTGCATGAGCTCGAGTACCGTTTGGTAGCAGTAATTACGGTTTCACTCATTTTATTTTTCAGTCGAAAAGTTAGTTTTTTGACCAAATTTCAACAACAAAAACAGGGAAAATTTCAGAAACACTGTGGATCACTAGCTCGCTCGGAGACGCGTATTTTCACAGGTTGCGCGTGCGCCTCGCCTATGTAGAACTTCAAAAACATACTTTTTTTCTTTCAGAAACTTGTAAAAATTTCAACATATTTTTCTTCACGAATAACAAAATGTATTTTTATGTCTTACTTTTCATCAAAATCTACGTAGGTCTCCATTTAGAAAGATACTCAGTTGCCTTACCGGTATTCTGGTGCGCGTTGCGTGAGCTCGAGTACCGTTTGGTAGCAGTAATTACGGTTTCACTCAAGTTATTTTTCAGTCGAAAAGTTAGTTTTTTGACCAAATTTCAACAACAAAAACAGGGAAAATTTCAAAAACACTGTGGATCAGTAGCTCGCTCGGAGACGCGTATTTTGACAGGTTGCGCGTGCGCCTCGCCTATGTAGAACTTCAAAAACATACTTTTTTTTCTTTCAGAAACTTGTAAAAATGTCGAAATATTTTTCTTCACGAATAACAAAATGTATTTTTATGTCTTACTTTTCCTCAAAATCTACGTAGGTCTCCATTTAGAAAGATACTCAGCTGCCTTACCGGTATTCTGGTGCGCGTTGCATGAGCTCGAGTACCGTTTGGTAGCAGTAATTACGGTTTCACTCATTTTATTTTTCAGTCGAAAAGTTAGTTTTTTGACCAAATTTCAACAACAAAAACAGGGAAAATTTCAGAAACACTGTGGATCACTAGCTCGCTCGGAGACGCGTATTTTGACAGGTTGCGCGTGCGCCTCGCCTATGTATAACTTCAAAAATTTACTTTTTTTTCTTTCAGAAACTTGTAAAAATTTCAACATATTTTTCTTCACGAATAACAAAATGAATATTTACATCTTACATTTTATCAAAATCTAAGTTAGTCTCTATTTAGAAAGATACACAGCTGCCTTACCGGTTTTCCAGTGCGCGTTCCGTGAGCTCGAGTCCCATTTGGTAGCAGTAATTACGGTTTCACTCATTTTATTTTTCAGTCGAAAAGTTAGTTTTTTGACCAAATTTCAACAACAAAAACGGGGAAAATTTCAGAAACACTGTGGATCACTAGCTCGCTCGGAGACGCGTATTTTGACAGGTGGTGGGTGCGCCTCGCCTATGTAGAACTTCAAAAACATACTTTTTTTTCTTTCAGAAACTTGTAAAAATTTCAACATATTTTTCTTCACGAATAACAAAATGTATTTTTATGTCTTACTTTTCAATAAAATCTACGTAGGTCTCCATTTAGAAAGATACTCAGCTGCCTTACCGGTATTCTGGTGCGCGTTGCATGAGCTCGAGTACCGTTTGGTAGCAGTAATTACGGTTTCACTCATTTTATTTTTCAGTCGAAAAGTTAGTTTTTTGACCAAATTTCAACAACAAAAACAGGGAAAATTTCAGAAACACTGTGGATCACTAGCTCGCTCGGAGACGCGTATTTTCACAGGTTGCGCGTGCGCCTCGCCTATGTAGAACTTCAAAAACATACTTTTTTTCTTTCAGAAACTTGTAAAAATTTCAACATATTTTTCTTCACGAATAACAAAATGTATTTTTATGTCTTACTTTTCATCAAAATCTACGTAGGTCTCCATTTAGAAAGATACTCAGTTGCCTTACCGGTATTCTGGTGCGCGTTGCGTGAGCTCGAGTACCGTTTGGTAGCAGTAATTACGGTTTCACTCAAGTTATTTTTCAGTCGAAAAGTTAGTTTTTTGACCAAATTTCAACAACAAAAACAGGGAAAGTTTCAAAATCACTGTGGATCAGTAGCTCGCTCGGAGACGCGTATTTTGACAGGTTGCGCGTGCGCCTCGCCTATGTAGAACTTCAAAAACATACTTTTTTTTCTTTCAGAAACTTGTAAAAATGTCGAAATATTTTTCTTCACGAATAACAAAATGTATTTTTATGTCTTACTTTTCCTCAAAATCTACGTAGGTCTCCATTTAGAAAGATACTCAGCTGCCTTACCGGTATTCTGGTGCGCGTTGCGTGAGCTCGAGTACCGTTTGGTAGCAGTAATTACGGTTTCACTCATTTTATTTTTCAGTCGAAAAGTTAGTTTTTTGACCAAATTTCAACAACAAAAACAGGGAAAATTTCAGAAACACTGTGGATCACTAGCTCGCTCGGAGACGCGTATTTTCACAGGTTGCGCGTGCGCCTCGCCTATGTAGAACTTCAAAAATTCACTTTTTTTTCTTTCAGAAACTTGTAAAAATTTCAACATATTTTTCTTCACGAATAACAAAATGAATATTTACATCTTACATTTTATCAAAATCTAAGTTAGTCTCTATTTAGAAAGATACACAGCTGCCTTACCGGTTTTCCAGTGCGCGTTCCGTGAGCTCGAGTCCCATTTGGTAGCAGTAATTACGGTTTCACTCATTTTATTTTTCAGTCGAAAAGTTAGTTTTTTGACCAAATTTCAACAACAAAAACGGGGAAAATTTCAGAAACACTGTGGATCACTAGCTCGCTCGGAGACGCGTATTTTGACAGGTGGTGGGTGCGCCTCGCCTATGTAGAACTTCAAAAACATACTTTTTTTTCTTTCAGAAACTTGTAAAAATTTCAACATATTTTTCTTCACGAATAACAAAATGTATTTTTATGTCTTACTTTTCAATAAAATCTACGTAGGTCTCCATTTAGAAAGATACTCAGCTGCCTTACCGGTATTCTGGTGCGCGTTGCATGAGCTCGAGTACCGTTTGGTAGCAGTAATTACGGTTTCACTCATTTTATTTTTCAGTCGAAAAGTTAGTTTTTTGACCAAATTTCAACAACAAAAACAGGGAAAATTTCAGAAACACTGTGGATCACTAGCTCGCTCGGAGACGCGTATTTTCACAGGTTGCGCGTGCGCCTCGCCTATGTAGAACTTCAAAAACATACTTTTTTTCTTTCAGAAACTTGTAAAAATTTCAACATATTTTTCTTCACGAATAACAAAATGTATTTTTATGTCTTACTTTTCATCAAAATCTACGTAGGTCTCCATTTAGAAAGATACTCAGTTGCCTTACCGTTATTCTGGTGCGCGTTGCGTGAGCTCGAGTACCGTTTGGTAGCAGTAATTACGGTTTCACTCAAGTTATTTTTCAGTCGAAAAGTTAGTTTTTTGACCAAATTTCAACAACAAAAACAGGGAAAATTTCAAAAACACTGTGGATCAGTAGCTCGCTCGGAGACGCGTATTTTGAGAGGTTGCGCGTGCGCCTCGCCTATGTAGAACTTCAAAAACATACTTTTTTTTCTTTCAGAAACTTGTAAAAATGTCGAAATATTTTTCTTCACGAATAACAAAATGTATTTTTATGTCTTACTTTTCATCAAAATCTACGTAGGTCTCCATTAAGAAAGATACTCAGCTGCCTTACCGGTATTCTGGTGCGCGTTGCGTGAGCTCGAGTAACGTTTGTTAGCAGTAATTACGGTTTCACTCATTTTATTTTTCAGTCGAAAAGTTAGTTTTTTGACCAAATTTCAACAACAAAAACAGGGAAAATTTCAGAAACACTGTGGATCACTAGCTCGCTCGGAGACGCGAATTTTGACAGGTTGCGGGTGCGCCTCGCCTATGTAGAACTTCAAAAACATACTTTTTTTTTTTTCAGAAACTTGTAAAAATTTCAACATATTTTTCTTCACGAATAACAAAATGTATTTTTATGTCTTACTTTTCAATAAAATCTACGTAGGTCTCCATTTAGAAAGATACTCAGCTGCCTTACCGGTATTCTGGTGCGCGTTGCGTGAGCTCGAGTACCGTTTGGTAGCAGTAATTACGGTTTCACTCATTTTATTTTTCAGTCGAAAAGTTAGTTTTTTGACCAAATTTCAACAACAAAAACAGGGAAAATTTCAGAAACACTGTGGATCAGTAGCTCGCTCGGAGACGCGTATTTTCACAGGTTGCGCGTGCGCCTCGCCTATGTAGAACTTCAAAAATTCACTTTTTTTTCTTTCAGAAACTTGTAAAAATTTCAACATATTTTTCTTCACGAATAACAAAATGAATATTTACATCTTACATTTTATCAAAATCTAAGTTAGTCTCTATTTAGAAAGATACACAGCTGCCTTACCGGTTTTCCAGTGCGCGTTCCGTGAGCTCGAGTCCCATTTGGTAGCAGTAATTACGGTTTCACTCATTTTATTTTTCAGTCGAAAAGTTAGTTTTTTGACCAAATTTCAACAACAAAAACGGGGAAAATTTCAGAAACACTGTGGATCACTAGCTCGCTCGGAGACGCGTATTTTGACAGGTGGTGGGTGCGCCTCGCCTATGTAGAACTTCAAAAACATACTTTTTTTTCTTTCAGAAACTTGTAAAAATTTCAACATATTTTTCTTCACGAATAACAAAATGTATTTTTATGTCTTACTTTTCAATAAAATCTACGTAGGTCTCCATTTAGAAAGATACTCAGCTGCCTTACCGGTATTCTGGTGCGCGTTGCATGAGCTCGAGTACCGTTTGGTAGCAGTAATTACGGTTTCACTCATTTTATTTTTCAGTCGAAAAGTTAGTTTTTTGACCAAATTTCAACAACAAAAACAGGGAAAATTTCAGAAACACTGTGGATCACTAGCTCGCTCGGAGACGCGTATTTTCACAGGTTGCGCGTGCGCCTCGCCTATGTAGAACTTCAAAAACATACTTTTTTTCTTTCAGAAACTTGTAAAAATTTCAACATATTTTTCTTCACGAATAACAAAATGTATTTTTATGTCTTACTTTTCATCAAAATCTACGTAGGTCTCCATTTAGAAAGATACTCAGTTGCCTTACTGGTATTCTGGTGCGCGTTGCGTGAGCTCGAGTACCGTTTGGTAGCAGTAATTACGGTTTCACTCAAGTTATTTTTCAGTCGAAAAGTTAGTTTTTTGACCAAATTTCAACAACAAAAACAGGGAAAATTTCAAAAACACTGTGGATCAGTAGCTCGCTCGGAGACGCGTATTTTGACAGGTTGCGCGTGCGCCTCGCCTATGTAGAACTTCAAAAACATACTTTTTTTTCTTTCAGAAACTTGTAAAAATGTCGAAATATTTTTCTTCACGAATAACAAAATGTATTTTTATGTCTTACTTTTCAATAAAATCTACGTAGGTCTCCATTTAGAAAGATACTCAGCTGCCTTACCGGTATTCTGGTGCGCGTTGCGTGAGCTCGAGTACCGTTTGGTAGCAGTAATTACGGTTTCACTCATTTTATTTTTCAGTCGAAAAGTTAGTTTTTTGACCAAATTTCAACAACAAAAACAGGGAAAATTTCAGAAACACTGTGGATCACTAGCTCGCTCGGAGACGCGTATTTTCACAGGTTGCGCGTGCGCCTCGCCTATGTAGAACTTCAAAAACATACTTTTTTTTCTTTCAGAAACTTGTAAAAATGTCGAAATATTTTTCTTCACGAATAACAAAATGTATTTTTATGTCTTACTTTTCAATAAAATCTACGTAGGTCTCCATTTAGAAAGATACTCAGCTGCCTTACCGGTATTCTTGTGCGCGTTGCGTGAGCTCGAGTACCGTTTGGTAGCAGTAATTACGGTTTCACTCATTTTATTTTTCAGTCGAAAAGTTAGTTTTTTGACCAAATTTCAACAACAAAAACAGGGAAAATTTCAGAAACACTGTGGATCACTAGCTCGCTCGGAGACGCGTATTTTCACAGGTTGCGCGTGCGCCTCGCCTATGTAGAACTTCAAAAATTCACTTTTTTTTCTTTCAGAAACTTGTAAAAATTTCAACATATTTTTCTTCACGAATAACAAAATGAATATTTACATCTTACATTTTATCAAAATCTAAGTTAGTCTCTATTTAGAAAGATACTCAGTTGCCTTACCGGTATTCTGGTGCGCGTTGCGTGAGCTCGAGTACCGTTTGGTAGCAGTAATTACGGTTTCACTCAAGTTATTTTTCAGTCGAAAAGTTAGTTTTTTGACCAAATTTCAACAACAAAAACAGGGAAAATTTCAAAAACACTGTGGATCAGTAGCTCGCTCGGAGACGCGTATTTTGACAGGTTGCGCGTGCGCCTCGCCTATGTAGAACTTCAAAAACATACTTTTTTTTCTTTCAGAAACTTGTAAAAATGTCGAAATATTTTTCTTCACGAATAACAAAATGTATTTTTATGTCTTACTTTTCCTCAAAATCTACGTAGGTCTCCATTTAGAAAGATACTCAGCTGCCTTACCGGTATTCTGGTGCGCGTTGCGTGAGCTCGAGTACCGTTTGGTAGCAGTAATTACGGTTTCACTCATTTTATTTTTCAGTCGAAAAGTTAGTTTTTTGACCAAATTTCAACAACAAAAACAGGGAAAATTTCAGAAACACTGTGGATCACTAGCTCGCTCGGAGACGCGTATTTTCACAGGTTGCGCGTGCGCCTCGCCTATGTAGAACTTCAAAAACATACTTTTTTTTCTTTCAGAAACTTGTAAAAATTTCAACATATTTTTCTTCACGAATAACAAAATGAATATTTACATCTTACATTTTATCAAAATCTAAGTTAGTCTCTATTTAGAAAGATACACAGCTGCCTTACCGGTTTTCCAGTGCGCGTTCCGTGAGCTCGAGTCCCATTTGGTAGCAGTAACTACGGTTTCACTCATTTTATTTTTCAGTCGAAAAGTTAGTTTTTTGACCAAATTTCAACAACAAAAACGGGGAAAATTTCAGAAACACTGTGGATCACTAGCTCGCTCGGAGACGCGTATTTTGACAGGTGGTGGGTGCGCCTCGCCTATGTAGAACTTCAAAAACATACTTTTTTTTCTATCAGAAACTTGTAAAAATTTCAACATATTTTTCTTCACGAATAACAAAATGTATTTTTATGTCTTACTTTTCAATAAAATCTACGTAGGTCTCCATTTAGAAAGATACTCAGCTGCCTTACCGGTATTCTGGTGCGCGTTGCGTGAGCTCGAGTACCGTTTGGTAGCAGTAATTACGGTTTCACTCATTTTATTTTTCAGTCGAAAAGTTAGTTTTTTGACCAAATTTCAACAACAAAAACAGGGAAAATTTCAGAAACACTGTGGATCACTAGCTCGCTCGGAGACGCGTATTTTCACAGGTTGCGCGTGCGCCTCGCCTATGTAGAACTTCAAAAACATACTTTTTTTCTTTCAGAAACTTGTAAAAATTTCAACATATTTTTCTTCACGAATAACAAAATGTATTTTTATGTCTTACTTTTCCTCAAAATCTACGTAGGTCTCCATTTAGAAAGATACTCAGTTGCCTTACCGGTATTCTGGTGCGCGTTGCGTGAGCTCGAGTACCGTTTGGTAGCAGTAATTACGGTTTCACTCAAGTTATTTTTCAGTCGAAAAGTTAGTTTTTTGACCAAATTTCAACAACAAAAACAGGGAAAATTTCAAAAACACTGTGGATCACTAGCTCGCTCGGAGACGCGTATTTTGACAGGTTGCGCGTGCGCCTCGCCTATGTAGAACTTCAAAAACATACTTTTTTTTCTTTCAGAAACTTGTAAAAGTGTCGAAATATTTTTCTTCACGAATAACAAAATGTATTTTTATGTCTTACTTTTCCTCAAAATCTACGTAGGTCTCCATTTAGAAAGATACTCAGCTGCCTTACCGGTATTCTGGTGCGCGTTGCGTGAGCTCGAGTACCGTTTGGTAGCAGTAATTACGGTTTCACTCATTTTATTTTTCAGTCGAAAAGTTAGTTTTTTGACCAAATTTCAACAACAAAAACAGGGAAAATTTCAGAAACACTGTGGATCACTAGCTCGCTCGGAGACGCGTATTTTGACAGGTTGCGCGTGCGCCTCGCCTATGTAGAACTTCAAAAATTTACTTTTTTTTCTTTCAGAAACTTGTAAAAATTTCAACATATTTTTCTTCACGAATAACAAAATGAATATTTACATCTTACATTTTATCAAAATCTAAGTTAGTCTCTATTTAGAAAGATACACAGCTGCCTTACCGGTTTTCCAGTGCGCGTTCCGTGAGCTCGAGTCCCATTTGGTAGCAGTAATTACGGTTTCACTCATTTTATTTTTCAGTCGAAAAGTTAGTTTTTTGACCAAATTTCAACAACAAAAACGGGGAAAATTTCAGAAACACTGTGGATCACTAGCTCGCTCGGAGACGCGTATTTTCACAGGTGGTGGGTGCGCCTCGCCTATGTAGAACTTCAAAAACATACTTTTTTTTCTTTCAGAAACTTGTAAAAATGTCGAAATATTTTTCTTCACGAATAACAAAATGTATTTTTATGTCTTACTTTTCCTCAAAATCTACGTAGGTCTCCATTTAGAAAGATACTCAGCTGCCTTACCGGTATTCTGGTGCGCGTTGCGTGAGCTCGAGTACCGTTTGGTAGCAGTAATTACGGTTTCACTCATTTTATTTTTCAGTCGAAAAGTTAGTTTTTTGACCAAATTTCAACAACAAAAACAGGGAAAATTTCAGAAACACTGTGGATCACTAGCTCGCTCGGAGACGCGTATTTTCACAGGTTGCGCGTGCGCCTCGCCTATGTAGAACTTCAAAAATTCACTTTTTTTTCTTTCAGAAACTTGTAAAAATTTCAACATATTTTTCTTCACGAATAACAAAATGAATATTTACATCTTACATTTTATCAAAATCTAAGTTAGTCTCTATTTAGAAAGATACACAGCTGCCTTACCGGTTTTCCAGTGAGCGTTCCGTGAGCTCGAGTCCCATTTGGTAGCAGTAATTACGGTTTCACTCATTTTATTTTTCAGTCGAAAAGTTAGTTTTTTGACCAAATTTCAACAACAAAAACAGGGAAAATTTCAGAAACACTGTGGATCACTAGCTCGCTCGGAGACGCGTATTTTCACAGGTTGCGCGTGCGCCTCGCCTATGTAGAACTTCAAAAACATACTTTTTTTCTTTCAGAAACTTGTAAAAATTTCAACATATTTTTCTTCACGAATAACAAAATGTATTTTTATGTCTTACTTTTCCTCAAAATCTACGTAGGTCTCCATTTAGAAAGATACTCAGCTGCCTTACCGGTATTCTGGTGCGCGTTGCATGAGCTCGAGTACCGTTTGGTAGCAGTAATTACGGTTTCACTCATTTTATTTTTCAGTCGAAAAGTTAGTTTTTTGACCAAATTTCAACAACAAAAACAGGGAAAATTTCAGAAACACTGTGGATCACTAGCTCGCTCGGAGACGCGTATTTTCACAGGTTGCGCGTGCGCCTCGCCTATGTAGAACTTCAAAAACATACTTTTTTTCTTTCAGAAACTTGTAAAAATTTCAACATATTTTTCTTCACGAATAACAAAATGTATTTTTATGTCTTACTTTTCATCAAAATCTACGTAGGTCTCCATTTAGAAAGATACTCAGCTGCCTTACCGGTATTCTGGTGCGCGTTGCGTGAGCTCGAGTACCGTTTGGTAGCAGTAATTACGGTTTCACTCATTTTATTTTTCAGTCGAAAAGTTAGTTTTTTGACCAAATTTCAACAACAAAAACAGGGAAAATTTCAGAAACACTGTGGATCACTAGCTCGCTCGGAGACGCGTATTTTCACAGGTGGTGGGTGCGCCTCGCCTATGTAGAACTTCAAAAACATACTTTTTTTTCTTTCAGAAACTTGTAAAAATGTCGAAATATTTTTCTTCACGAATAACAAAATGTATTTTTATGTCTTACTTTTCCTCAAAATCTACGTAGGTCTCCATTTAGAAAGATACTCAGCTGCCTTACCGGTATTCTGGTGCGCGTTGCGTGAGCTCGAGTACCGTTTGGTAGCAGTAATTACGGTTTCACTCATTTTATTTTTCAGTCGAAAAGTTAGTTTTTTGACCAAATTTCAACAACAAAAACAGGGAAAATTTCAGAAACACTGTGGATTACTAGCTCGCTCGGAGACGCGTATTTTCACAGGTTGCGCGTGCGCCTCGCCTATGTAGAACTTCAAAAACATACTTTTTTTTCTTTCAGAAACTTGTAAAAATTTCAACATATTTTTCTTCACGAATAACAAAATGTATTTTTATGTCTTACTTTTCAATAAAATCTACGTAGGTCTCCATTTAGAAAGATACTCAGCTGCCTTACCGGTATTCTGGTGCGCGTTGCATGAGCTCGAGTACCGTTTGGTAGCAGTAATTACGGTTTCACTCATTTTATTTTTCAGTCGAAAAGTTAGTTTTTTGACCAAATTTCAACAACAAAAACAGGGAAAATTTCAGAAACACTGTGGATCACTAGCTCGCTCGGAGACGCGTATTTTCACAGGTTGCGCGTGCGCCTCGCCTATGTAGAACTTCAAAAACATACTTTTTTTCTTTCAGAAACTTGTAAAAATTTCAACATATTTTTCTTCACGAATAACAAAATGTATTTTTATGTCTTACTTTTCCTCAAAATCTACGTAGGTCTCCATTTAGAAAGATACTCAGCTGCCTTACCGGTATTCTGGTGCGCGTTGCGTGAGCTCGAGTACCGTTTGGTAGCAGTAATTACGGTTTCACTCATTTTATTTTTCAGTCGAAAAGTTAGTTTTTTGACCAAATTTCAACAACAAAAACAGGGAAAATTTCAGAAACACTGTGGATCACTAGCTCGCTCGGAGACGCGTATTTTCACAGGTTGCGCGTGCGCCTCGCCTATGTAGAACTTCAAAAATTCACTTTTTTTTCTTTCAGAAACTTGTAAAAATTTCAACATATTTTTCTTCACGAATAACAAAATGAATATTTACATCTTACATTTTATCAAAATCTAAGTTAGTCTCTATTTAGAAAGATACACAGCTGCCTTACCGGTTTTCCAGTGAGCGTTCCGTGAGCTCGAGTCCCATTTGGTAGCAGTAATTACGGTTTCACTCATTTTATTTTTCAGTCGAAAAGTTAGTTTTTTGACCAAATTTCAACAACAAAAACAGGGAAAATTTCAGAAACACTGTGGATCACTAGCTCGCTCGGAGACGCGTATTTTCACAGGTTGCGCGTGCGCCTCGCCTATGTAGAACTTCAAAAACATACTTTTTTTCTTTCAGAAACTTGTAAAAATTTCAACATATTTTTCTTCACGAATAACAAAATGTATTTTTATGTCTTACTTTTCCTCAAAATCTACGTAGGTCTCCATTTAGAAAGATACTCAGCTGCCTTACCGGTATTCTGGTGCGCGTTGCATGAGCTCGAGTACCGTTTGGTAGCAGTAATTACGGTTTCACTCATTTTATTTTTCAGTCGAAAAGTTAGTTTTTTGACCAAATTTCAACAACAAAAACAGGGAAAATTTCAGAAACACTGTGGATCACTAGCTCGCTCGGAGACGCGTATTTTCACAGGTTGCGCGTGCGCCTCGCCTATGTAGAACTTCAAAAACATACTTTTTTTCTTTCAGAAACTTGTAAAAATTTCAACATATTTTTCTTCACGAATAACAAAATGTATTTTTATGTCTTACTTTTCATCAAAATCTACGTAGGTCTCCATTTAGAAAGATACTCAGCTGCCTTACCGGTATTCTGGTGCGCGTTGCGTGAGCTCGAGTACCGTTTGGTAGCAGTAATTACGGTTTCACTCATTTTATTTTTCAGTCGAAAAGTTAGTTTTTTGACCAAATTTCAACAACAAAAACAGGGAAAATTTCAGAAACACTGTGGATCACTAGCTCGCTCGGAGACGCGTATTTTCACAGGTGGTGGGTGCGCCTCGCCTATGTAGAACTTCAAAAACATACTTTTTTTTCTTTCAGAAACTTGTAAAAATGTCGAAATATTTTTCTTCACGAATAACAAAATGTATTTTTATGTCTTACTTTTCCTCAAAATCTACGTAGGTCTCCATTTAGAAAGATACTCAGCTGCCTTACCGGTATTCTGGTGCGCGTTGCGTGAGCTCGAGTACCGTTTGGTAGCAGTAATTACGGTTTCACTCATTTTATTTTTCAGTCGAAAAGTTAGTTTTTTGACCAAATTTCAACAACAAAAACAGGGAAAATTTCAGAAACACTGTGGATTACTAGCTCGCTCGGAGACGCGTATTTTCACAGGTTGCGCGTGCGCCTCGCCTATGTAGAACTTCAAAAACATACTTTTTTTTCTTTCAGAAACTTGTAAAAATTTCAACATATTTTTCTTCACGAATAACAAAATGTATTTTTATGTCTTACTTTTCAATAAAATCTACGTAGGTCTCCATTTAGAAAGATACTCAGCTGCCTTACCGGTATTCTGGTGCGCGTTGCATGAGCTCGAGTACCGTTTGGTAGCAGTAATTACGGTTTCACTCATTTTATTTTTCAGTCGAAAAGTTAGTTTTTTGACCAAATTTCAACAACAAAAACAGGGAAAATTTCAGAAACACTGTGGATCACTAGCTCGCTCGGAGACGCGTATTTTCACAGGTTGCGCGTGCGCCTCGCCTATGTAGAACTTCAAAAACATACTTTTTTTCTTTCAGAAACTTGTAAAAATTTCAACATATTTTTCTTCACGAATAACAAAATGTATTTTTATGTCTTACTTTTTATCAAAATCTACGTAGGTCTCCATTTAGAAAGATACTCAGTTGCCTTACCGGTATTCTGGTGCGCGTTGCGTGAGCTCGAGTACCGTTTGGTAGCAGTAATTACGGTTTCACTCAAGTTATTTTTCAGTCGAAAAGTTAGTTTTTTGACCAAATTTCAACAACAAAAACAGGGAAAATTTCAAAAACACTGTGGATCAGTAGCTCGCTCGGAGACGCGTATTTTGACAGGTTGCGCGTGCGCCTCGCCTATGTAGAACTTCAAAAACATACTTTTTTTTCTTTCAGAAACTTGTAAAAATGTCGAAATATTTTTCTTCACGAATAACAAAATGTACTTTTATGTCTTACTTTTCCTCAAAATCTACGTAGGTCTCCATTTAGAAAGATACTCAGCTGCCTTACCGGTATTCTGGTGCGCGTTGCGTGAGCTCGAGTACCGTTTGGTAGCAGTAATTACGGTTTCACTCATTTTATTTTTCAGTCGAAAAGTTAGTTTTTTGACCAAATTTCAACAACAAAAACAGGGAAAATTTCAGAAACACTGTGGATCACTAGCTCGCTCGGAGACGCGTATTTTCACAGGTTGCGCGTGCGCCTCGCCTATGTAGAACTTCAAAAATTCACTTTTTTTTCTTTCAGAAACTTGTAAAAATTTCAACATATTTTTCTTCACGAATAACAAAATGAATATTTACATCTTACATTTTATCAAAATCTAAGTTAGTCTCTATTTAGAAAGATACACAGCTGCCTTACCGGTTTTCCAGTGAGCGTTCCGTGAGCTCGAGTCCCATTTGGTAGCAGTAATTACGGTTTCACTCATTTTATTTTTCAGTCGAAAAGTTAGTTTTTTGACCAAATTTCAACAACAAAAACAGGGAAAATTTCAGAAACACTGTGGATCACTAGCTCGCTCGGAGACGCGTATTTTCACAGGTTGCGCGTGCGCCTCGCCTATGTAGAACTTCAAAAACATACTTTTTTTCTTTCAGAAACTTGTAAAAATTTCAACATATTTTTCTTCACGAATAACAAAATGTATTTTTATGTCTTACTTTTCCTCAAAATCTACGTAGGTCTCCATTTAGAAAGATACTCAGCTGCCTTACCGGTATTCTGGTGCGCGTTGCATGAGCTCGAGTACCGTTTGGTAGCAGTAATTACGGTTTCACTCATTTTATTTTTCAGTCGAAAAGTTAGTTTTTTGACCAAATTTCAACAACAAAAACAGGGAAAATTTCAGAAACACTGTGGATCACTAGCTCGCTCGGAGACGCGTATTTTCACAGGTTGCGCGTGCGCCTCGCCTATGTAGAACTTCAAAAACATACTTTTTTTCTTTCAGAAACTTGTAAAAATTTCAACATATTTTTCTTCACGAATAACAAAATGTATTTTTATGTCTTACTTTTCATCAAAATCTACGTAGGTCTCCATTTAGAAAGATACTCAGCTGCCTTACCGGTATTCTGGTGCGCGTTGCGTGAGCTCGAGTACCGTTTGGTAGCAGTAATTACGGTTTCACTCATTTTATTTTTCAGTCGAAAAGTTAGTTTTTTGACCAAATTTCAACAACAAAAACAGGGAAAATTTCAGAAACACTGTGGATCACTAGCTCGCTCGGAGACGCGTATTTTCACAGGTGGTGGGTGCGCCTCGCCTATGTAGAACTTCAAAAACATACTTTTTTTTCTTTCAGAAACTTGTAAAAATGTCGAAATATTTTTCTTCACGAATAACAAAATGTATTTTTATGTCTTACTTTTCCTCAAAATCTACGTAGGTCTCCATTTAGAAAGATACTCAGCTGCCTTACCGGTATTCTGGTGCGCGTTGCGTGAGCTCGAGTACCGTTTGGTAGCAGTAATTACGGTTTCACTCATTTTATTTTTCAGTCGAAAAGTTAGTTTTTTGACCAAATTTCAACAACAAAAACAGGGAAAATTTCAGAAACACTGTGGATTACTAGCTCGCTCGGAGACGCGTATTTTCACAGGTTGCGCGTGCGCCTCGCCTATGTAGAACTTCAAAAACATACTTTTTTTTCTTTCAGAAACTTGTAAAAATTTCAACATATTTTTCTTCACGAATAACAAAATGTATTTTTATGTCTTACTTTTCAATAAAATCTACGTAGGTCTCCATTTAGAAAGATACTCAGCTGCCTTACCGGTATTCTGGTGCGCGTTGCATGAGCTCGAGTACCGTTTGGTAGCAGTAATTACGGTTTCACTCATTTTATTTTTCAGTCGAAAAGTTAGTTTTTTGACCAAATTTCAACAACAAAAACAGGGAAAATTTCAGAAACACTGTGGATCACTAGCTCGCTCGGAGACGCGTATTTTCACAGGTTGCGCGTGCGCCTCGCCTATGTAGAACTTCAAAAACATACTTTTTTTCTTTCAGAAACTTGTAAAAATTTCAACATATTTTTCTTCACGAATAACAAAATGTATTTTTATGTCTTACTTTTTATCAAAATCTACGTAGGTCTCCATTTAGAAAGATACTCAGTTGCCTTACCGGTATTCTGGTGCGCGTTGCGTGAGCTCGAGTACCGTTTGGTAGCAGTAATTACGGTTTCACTCAAGTTATTTTTCAGTCGAAAAGTTAGTTTTTTGACCAAATTTCAACAACAAAAACAGGGAAAATTTCAAAAACACTGTGGATCAGTAGCTCGCTCGGAGACGCGTATTTTGACAGGTTGCGCGTGCGCCTCGCCTATGTAGAACTTCAAAAACATACTTTTTTTTCTTTCAGAAACTTGTAAAAATGTCGAAATATTTTTCTTCACGAATAACAAAATGTACTTTTATGTCTTACTTTTCCTCAAAATCTACGTAGGTCTCCATTTAGAAAGATACTCAGCTGCCTTACCGGTATTCTGGTGCGCGTTGCGTGAGCTCGAGTACCGTTTGGTAGCAGTAATTACGGTTTCACTCATTTTATTTTTCAGTCGAAAAGTTAGTTTTTTGACCAAATTTCAACAACAAAAACAGGGAAAATTTCAGAAACACTGTGGATCACTAGCTCGCTCGGAGACGCGTATTTTGACAGGTTGCGCGTGCGCCTCGCCTATGTAGAACTTCAAAAATTTACTTTTTTTTCTTTCAGAAACTTGTAAAAATTTCAACATATTTTTCTTCACGAATAACAAAATGAATATTTACATCTTACATTTTATCAAAATCTAAGTTAGTCTCTATTTAGAAAGATACACAGCTGCCTTACCGGTTTTCCAGTGCGCGTTCCGTGAGCTCGAGTCCCATTTGGTAGCAGTAATTACGGTTTCACTCATTTTATTTTTCAGTCGAAAAGTTAGTTTTTTGACCAAATTTCAACAACAAAAACGGGGAAAATTTCAGAAACACTGTGGATCACTAGCTCGCTCGGAGACGCGTATTTTGACAGGTGGTGGGTGCGCCTCGCCTATGTAGAACTTCAAAAACATACTTTTTTTTCTTTCAGAAACTTGTAAAAATTTCAACATATTTTTCTTCACGAATAACAAAATGTATTTTTATGTCTTACTTTTCCTCAAAATCTACGTAGGTCTCCATTAAGAAAGATACTCAGCTGCCTTACCGGTATTCTGGTGCGCGTTGCGTGAGCTCGAGTACCGTTTGGTAGCAGTAATTACGGTTTCACTCATTTTATTTTTCAGTCGAAAAGTTAGTTTTTTGACCAAATTTCAACAACAAAAACAGGGAAAATTTCAGAAACACTGTGGATCACTAGCTCGCTCGGAGACGCGTATTTTCACAGGTGGTGGGTGCGCCTCGCCTATGTAGAACTTCAAAAACATACTTTTTTTTCTTTCAGAAACTTGTAAAAATGTCGAAATATTTTTCTTCACGAATAACAAAATGTATTTTTATGTCTTACTTTTCCTCAAAATCTACGTAGGTCTCCATTTAGAAAGATACTCAGCTGCCTTACCGGTATTCTGGTGCGCGTTGCGTGAGCTCGAGTACCGTTTGGTAGCAGTAATTACGGTTTCACTCATTTTATTTTTCAGTCGAAAAGTTAGTTTTTTGACCAAATTTCAACAACAAAAACAGGGAAAATTTCAGAAACACTGTGGATTACTAGCTCGCTCGGAGACGCGTATTTTCACAGGTTGCGCGTGCGCCTCGCCTATGTAGAACTTCAAAAACATACTTTTTTTTCTTTCAGAAACTTGTAAAAATTTCAACATATTTTTCTTCACGAATAACAAAATGTATTTTTATGTCTTACTTTTCAATAAAATCTACGTAGGTCTCCATTTAGAAAGATACTCAGCTGCCTTACCGGTATTCTGGTGCGCGTTGCATGAGCTCGAGTACCGTTTGGTAGCAGTAATTACGGTTTCACTCATTTTATTTTTCAGTCGAAAAGTTAGTTTTTTGACCAAATTTCAACAACAAAAACAGGGAAAATTTCAGAAACACTGTGGATCACTAGCTCGCTCGGAGACGCGTATTTTCACAGGTTGCGCGTGCGCCTCGCCTATGTAGAACTTCAAAAACATACTTTTTTTCTTTCAGAAACTTGTAAAAATTTCAACATATTTTTCTTCACGAATAACAAAATGTATTTTTATGTCTTACTTTTTATCAAAATCTACGTAGGTCTCCATTTAGAAAGATACTCAGTTGCCTTACCGGTATTCTGGTGCGCGTTGCGTGAGCTCGAGTACCGTTTGGTAGCAGTAATTACGGTTTCACTCAAGTTATTTTTCAGTCGAAAAGTTAGTTTTTTGACCAAATTTCAACAACAAAAACAGGGAAAATTTCAAAAACACTGTGGATCAGTAGCTCGCTCGGAGACGCGTATTTTGACAGGTTGCGCGTGCGCCTCGCCTATGTAGAACTTCAAAAACATACTTTTTTTTCTTTCAGAAACTTGTAAAAATGTCGAAATATTTTTCTTCACGAATAACAAAATGTACTTTTATGTCTTACTTTTCCTCAAAATCTACGTAGGTCTCCATTTAGAAAGATACTCAGCTGCCTTACCGGTATTCTGGTGCGCGTTGCGTGAGCTCGAGTACCGTTTGGTAGCAGTAATTACGGTTTCACTCATTTTATTTTTCAGTCGAAAAGTTAGTTTTTTGACCAAATTTCAACAACAAAAACAGGGAAAATTTCAGAAACACTGTGGATCACTAGCTCGCTCGGAGACGCGTATTTTCACAGGTTGCGCGTGCGCCTCGCCTATGTAGAACTTCAAAAATTCACTTTTTTTTCTTTCAGAAACTTGTAAAAATTTCAACATATTTTTCTTCACGAATAACAAAATGAATATTTACATCTTACATTTTATCAAAATCTAAGTTAGTCTCTATTTAGAAAGATACACAGCTGCCTTACCGGTTTTCCAGTGAGCGTTCCGTGAGCTCGAGTCCCATTTGGTAGCAGTAATTACGGTTTCACTCATTTTATTTTTCAGTCGAAAAGTTAGTTTTTTGACCAAATTTCAACAACAAAAACAGGGAAAATTTCAGAAACACTGTGGATCACTAGCTCGCTCGGAGACGCGTATTTTCACAGGTTGCGCGTGCGCCTCGCCTATGTAGAACTTCAAAAACATACTTTTTTTCTTTCAGAAACTTGTAAAAATTTCAACATATTTTTCTTCACGAATAACAAAATGTATTTTTATGTCTTACTTTTCCTCAAAATCTACGTAGGTCTCCATTTAGAAAGATACTCAGCTGCCTTACCGGTATTCTGGTGCGCGTTGCATGAGCTCGAGTACCGTTTGGTAGCAGTAATTACGGTTTCACTCATTTTATTTTTCAGTCGAAAAGTTAGTTTTTTGACCAAATTTCAACAACAAAAACAGGGAAAATTTCAGAAACACTGTGGATCACTAGCTCGCTCGGAGACGCGTATTTTCACAGGTTGCGCGTGCGCCTCGCCTATGTAGAACTTCAAAAACATACTTTTTTTCTTTCAGAAACTTGTAAAAATTTCAACATATTTTTCTTCACGAATAACAAAATGTATTTTTATGTCTTACTTTTCATCAAAATCTACGTAGGTCTCCATTTAGAAAGATACTCAGCTGCCTTACCGGTATTCTGGTGCGCGTTGCGTGAGCTCGAGTACCGTTTGGTAGCAGTAATTACGGTTTCACTCATTTTATTTTTCAGTCGAAAAGTTAGTTTTTTGACCAAATTTCAACAACAAAAACAGGGAAAATTTCAGAAACACTGTGGATCACTAGCTCGCTCGGAGACGCGTATTTTCACAGGTGGTGGGTGCGCCTCGCCTATGTAGAACTTCAAAAACATACTTTTTTTTCTTTCAGAAACTTGTAAAAATGTCGAAATATTTTTCTTCACGAATAACAAAATGTATTTTTATGTCTTACTTTTCCTCAAAATCTACGTAGGTCTCCATTTAGAAAGATACTCAGCTGCCTTACCGGTATTCTGGTGCGCGTTGCGTGAGCTCGAGTACCGTTTGGTAGCAGTAATTACGGTTTCACTCATTTTATTTTTCAGTCGAAAAGTTAGTTTTTTGACCAAATTTCAACAACAAAAACAGGGAAAATTTCAGAAACACTGTGGATTACTAGCTCGCTCGGAGACGCGTATTTTCACAGGTTGCGCGTGCGCCTCGCCTATGTAGAACTTCAAAAACATACTTTTTTTTCTTTCAGAAACTTGTAAAAATTTCAACATATTTTTCTTCACGAATAACAAAATGTATTTTTATGTCTTACTTTTCAATAAAATCTACGTAGGTCTCCATTTAGAAAGATACTCAGCTGCCTTACCGGTATTCTGGTGCGCGTTGCATGAGCTCGAGTACCGTTTGGTAGCAGTAATTACGGTTTCACTCATTTTATTTTTCAGTCGAAAAGTTAGTTTTTTGACCAAATTTCAACAACAAAAACAGGGAAAATTTCAGAAACACTGTGGATCACTAGCTCGCTCGGAGACGCGTATTTTCACAGGTTGCGCGTGCGCCTCGCCTATGTAGAACTTCAAAAACATACTTTTTTTCTTTCAGAAACTTGTAAAAATTTCAACATATTTTTCTTCACGAATAACAAAATGTATTTTTATGTCTTACTTTTTATCAAAATCTACGTAGGTCTCCATTTAGAAAGATACTCAGTTGCCTTACCGGTATTCTGGTGCGCGTTGCGTGAGCTCGAGTACCGTTTGGTAGCAGTAATTACGGTTTCACTCAAGTTATTTTTCAGTCGAAAAGTTAGTTTTTTGACCAAATTTCAACAACAAAAACAGGGAAAATTTCAAAAACACTGTGGATCAGTAGCTCGCTCGGAGACGCGTATTTTGACAGGTTGCGCGTGCGCCTCGCCTATGTAGAACTTCAAAAACATACTTTTTTTTCTTTCAGAAACTTGTAAAAATGTCGAAATATTTTTCTTCACGAATAACAAAATGTACTTTTATGTCTTACTTTTCCTCAAAATCTACGTAGGTCTCCATTTAGAAAGATACTCAGCTGCCTTACCGGTATTCTGGTGCGCGTTGCGTGAGCTCGAGTACCGTTTGGTAGCAGTAATTACGGTTTCACTCATTTTATTTTTCAGTCGAAAAGTTAGTTTTTTGACCAAATTTCAACAACAAAAACAGGGAAAATTTCAGAAACACTGTGGATCACTAGCTCGCTCGGAGACGCGTATTTTGACAGGTTGCGCGTGCGCCTCGCCTATGTAGAACTTCAAAAATTTACTTTTTTTTCTTTCAGAAACTTGTAAAAATTTCAACATATTTTTCTTCACGAATAACAAAATGAATATTTACATCTTACATTTTATCAAAATCTAAGTTAGTCTCTATTTAGAAAGATACACAGCTGCCTTACCGGTTTTCCAGTGCGCGTTCCGTGAGCTCGAGTCCCATTTGGTAGCAGTAATTACGGTTTCACTCATTTTATTTTTCAGTCGAAAAGTTAGTTTTTTGACCAAATTTCAACAACAAAAACGGGGAAAATTTCAGAAACACTGTGGATCACTAGCTCGCTCGGAGACGCGTATTTTGACAGGTGGTGGGTGCGCCTCGCCTATGTAGAACTTCAAAAACATACTTTTTTTTCTTTCAGAAACTTGTAAAAATTTCAACATATTTTTCTTCACGAATAACAAAATGTATTTTTATGTCTTACTTTTCCTCAAAATCTACGTAGGTCTCCATTAAGAAAGATACTCAGCTGCCTTACCGGTATTCTGGTGCGCGTTGCGTGAGCTCGAGTACCGTTTGGTAGCAGTAATTACGGTTTCACTCATTTTATTTTTCAGTCGAAAAGTTAGTTTTTTGACCAAATTTCAACAACAAAAACAGGGAAAATTTCAGAAACACTGTGGATCACTAGCTCGCTCGGAGACGCGTATTTTCACAGGTTGCGCGTGCGCCTCGCCTATGTAGAACTTCAAAAACATACTTTTTTTCTTTCAGAAACTTGTAAAAATTTCAACATATTTTTCTTCACGAATAACAAAATGTATTTTTATGTCTTACTTTTCATCAAAATCTACGTAGGTCTCCATTTAGAAAGATACTCAGTTGCCTTACCGGTATTCTGGTGCGCGTTGCGTGAGCTCGAGTACCGTTTGGTAGCAGTAATTACGGTTTCACTCATTTTATTTTTCAGTCGAAAAGTTAGTTTTTTGACCAAATTTCAACAACAAAAACGGGGAAATTTTCAGAAACACTGTGGATCACTAGCTCGCTCGGAGACGCGTATTTTGACAGGTTGCGCGTGCGCCTCGCCTATGTAGAACTTCAAAAATTTACTTATTTTTCTTTCAGAAACTTGTAAAAATTTCAACATATTTTTCTTCACGAATAACAAAATGAATATTTACATCTTACATTTTATCAAAATCTAAGTTAGTCTCTATTTAGAAAGATACACAGCTGCCTTACCGGTTTTCCAGTGCGCGTTCCGTGAGCTCGAGTCCCATTTGGTAGCAGTAATTACGGTTTCACTCATTTTATTTTTCAGTCGAAAAGTTAGTTTTTTGACCAAATTTCAACAACAAAAACAGGGAAAATTTCAGAAACACTGTGGATCACTAGCTCGCTCGGAGACGCGTATTTTCACAGGTTGCGCGTGCGCCTCGCCTATGTAGAACTTCAAAAACATACTTTTTTTCTTTCAGAAACTTGTAAAAATTTCAACATATTTTTCTTCACGAATAACAAAATGTATTTTTATGTCTTACTTTTCATCAAAATCTACGTAGGTCTCCATTTAGAAAGATACTCAGTTGCCTTACCGGTATTCTCGTGCGCGTTGCGTGAGCTCGAGTACCGTTTGGTAGCAGTAATTACGGTTTCACTCAAGTTATTTTTCAGTCGAAAAGTTATTTTTTTGACCAAATTTCAACAACAAAAACAGGGAAAATTTCAAAAACACTGTGGATCAGTAGCTCGCTCGGAGACGCGTATTTTGACAGGTTGCGCGTGCGCCTCGCCTATGTAGAACTTCAAAAACATACTTTTTTTTCTTTCAGAAACTTGTAAAAATGTCGAAATATTTTTCTTCACGAATAACAAAATGTATTTTTATGTCTTACTTTTCCTCAAAATCTACGTAGGTCTCCATTTAGAAAGATACTCAGCTGCCTTACCGGTATTCTGGTGCGCGTTGCGTGAGCTCGAGTACCGTTTGGTAGCAGTAATTACGGTTTCACTCATTTTATTTTTCAGTCGAAAAGTTAGTTTTTTGACCAAATTTCAACAACAAAAACAGGGAAAATTTCAGAAACACTGTGGATCACTAGCTCGCTCGGAGACGCGTATTTTCACAGGTTGCGCGTGCGCCTCGCCTATGTAGAACTTCAAAAACATACTTTTTTTTCTTTCAGAAACTTGTAAAAATTTCAACATATTTTTCTTCACGAATAACAAAATGTATTTTTATGTCTTACTTTTCATCAAAATCTACGTAGGTCTCCATTTAGAAAGATACTCAGCTGCCTTACCGGTATTCTGGTGCGCGATGCGTGAGCTCGAGTACCGTTTGGTAGCAGTAATTACGGTTTCACTCATTTTATTTTTCAGTCGAAAAGTTAGTTTTTTGACCAAATTTCAACAACAAAAACAGGGAAAATTTCAGAAACACTGTGGATCACTAGCTCGCTCGGAGACGCGTATTTTCACAGGTTGCGCGTGCGCCTCGCCTATGTAGAACTTCAAAAACATACTTTTTTTTCTTTCAGAAACTTGTAAAAATTTCAACATATTTTTCTTCACGAATAACAAAATGTATTTTCATGTCTTACTTTTCATCAAAATCTACGTAGGTCTCCATTTAGAAAGATACTCAGTTGCCTTACCGGTATTCTGGTGCGCGTTGCGTGAGCTCGAGTACCGTTTGGTAGCAGTAATTACGGTTTCACTCAAGTTATTTTTCAGTCGAAAAGTTAGTTTTTTGACCAAATTTCAACAACAAAAACAGGGAAAATTTCATAAACACTGTGGATCACTAGCTCGCTCGGAGACGCGTATTTTCACAGGTTGCGCTTGCGCCTCGCCTATGTAGAACTTCAAAAACATACTTTTTTTTCTTTCAGAAACTTGTAAAAATTTCAACATATTTTTCTTCACGAATAACAAAATGTATTTTTATGTCTTACTTTTCATCAAAATCTACGTAGGTCTCCATTTAGAAAGATACTCAGCTGCCTTACCGGTATTCTGGTGCGCGATGCGTGAGCTCGAGTACCGTTTGGTAGCAGTAATTACGGTTTCACTCATTTTATTTTTCAGTCGAAAAGTTAGTTTTTTGACCAAATTTCAACAACAAAAACAGGGAAAATTTCAGAAACACTGTGGATCACTAGCTCGCTCGGAGACGCGTATTTTCACAGGTTGCGCGTGCGCCTCGCCTATGTAGAACTTCAAAAACATACTTTTTTTTCTTTCAGAAACTTGTAAAAATTTCAACATATTTTTCTTCACGAATAACAAAATGTATTTTCATGTCTTACTTTTCATCAAAATCTACGTAGGTCTCCATTTAGAAAGATACTCAGTTGCCTTGCCGGTATTCTGGTGCGCGTTGCGTGAGCTCGAGTAACGTTTGTTAGCAGTAATTACGGTTTCACTCATTTTATTTTTCAGTCGAAAAGTTAGTTTTTTGACCAAATTTCAACAACAAAAACGGGGAAAATTTCAGAAACACTGTGGATCACTAGCTCGCTCGGAGACGCGTATTTTGACAGGTTGCGGGTGCGCCTCGCCTATGTAGAACTTCAAAAACATACTTTTTTTTTTTTTGAAACTTGTAAAAATTTCAACATATTTTTCTTCACGAATAACAAAATGTATTTTTATGTCTTACTTTTCAATAAAATCTACGTAGGTCTCCATTTAGAAAGATACTCAGCTGCCTTACCGGTATTCCAGTGCGCGTTCCGTGAGCTCGAGTCCCATTTGGTAGCAGTAATTACGGTTTCACTCATTTTATTTTTCAGTCGAAAAGTTAGTTTTTTGACCAAATTTCAACAACAAAAACGGGGAAAATTTCAGAAACACTGTGGATCACTAGCTCGCTCGGAGACGCGTATTTTGACAGGTGGTGGGTGCGCCTCGCCTATGTAGAACTTCAAAAACATACTTTTTTTTCTTTCAGAAACTTGTAAAAATTTCAACATATTTTTCTTCACGAATAACAAAATGTATTTTTATGTCTTACTTTTCCTCAAAATCTACGTAGGTCTCCATTTAGAAAGATACTCAGCTGCCTTACCGGTATTCTGGTGCGCGTTGCGTGAGCTCGAGTACCGTTTGGTAGCAGTAATTACGGTTTCACTCATTTTATTTTTCAGTCGAAAAGTTAGTTTTTTGACCAAATTTCAACAACAAAAACGGGGAAATTTTCAGAAACACTGTGGATCACTAGCTCGCTCGGAGACGCGTATTTTGACAGGTTGCGCGTGCGCCTCGCCTATGTAGAACTTCAAAAATTTACTTATTTTTCTTTCAGAAACTTGTAAAAATTTCAACATATTTTTCTTCACGAATAACAAAATGAATATTTACATCTTACATTTTATCAAAATCTAAGTTAGTCTCTATTTAGAAAGATACACAGCTGCCTTACCGGTTTTCCAGTGCGCGTTCCGTGAGCTCGAGTCCCATTTGGTAGCAGTAATTACGGTTTCACTCATTTTATTTTTCAGTCGAAAAGTTAGTTTTTTGACCAAATTTCAACAACAAAAACGGGGAAAATTTCAGAAACACTGTGGATCACTAGCTCGCTCGGAGACGCGTATTTTGACAGGTGGTGGGTGCGCCTCGCCTATGTAGAACTTCAAAAACATACTTTTTTTTCTTTCAGAAACTTGTAAAAATTTCAACATATTTTTCTTCACGAATAACAAAATGAATATTTACATCTTACATTTTATCAAAATCTAAGTTAGTCTCTATTTAGAAAGATACACAGCTGCCTTACCGGTTTTCCAGTGCGCGTTCCGTGAGCTCGAGTCCCATTTGGTAGCAGTAATTACGGTTTCACTCATTTTATTTTTCAGTCGAAAAGTTAGTTTTTTGACCAAATTTCAACAACAAAAACGGGGAAAATTTCAGAAACACTGTGGATCACTAGCTCGCTCGGAGACGCGTATTTTGACAGGTGGTGGGTGCGCCTCGCCTATGTAGAACTTCAAAAACATACTTTTTTTTCTTTCAGAAACTTGTAAAAATTTCAACATATTTTTCTTCACGAATAACAAAATGTATTTTTATGTCTTACTTTTCCTCAAAATCTACGTAGGTCTCCATTTAGAAAGATACTCAGCTGCCTTACCGGTATTCTGGTGCGCGTTGCGTGAGCTCGAGTACCGTTTGGTAGCAGTAATTACGGTTTCACTCATTTTATTTTTCAGTCGAAAAGTTAGTTTTTTGACCAAATTTCAACAACAAAAACAGGGAAAATTTCAGAAACACTGTGGATCACTAGCTCGCTCGGAGACGCGTATTTTCACAGGTTGCGCGTGCGCCTCGCCTATGTAGAACTTCAAAAACATACTTTTTTTTCTTTCAGAAACTTGTAAAAATTTCAACATATTTTTCTTCACGAATAACAAAATGTATTTTTATGTCTTACTTTTCATCAAAATCTACGTAGGTCTCCATTTAGAAAGATACTCAGCTGCCTTACCGGTATTCTGGTGCGCGATGCGTGAGCTCGAGTACCGTTTGGTAGCAGTAATTACGGTTTCACTCATTTTATTTTTCAGTCGAAAAGTTAGTTTTTTGACCAAATTTCAACAACAAAAACAGGGAAAATTTCAGAAACACTGTGGATCACTAGCTCGCTCGGAGACGCGTATTTTCACAGGTTGCGCGTGCGCCTCGCCTATGTAGAACTTCAAAAACATACTTTTTTTTCTTTCAGAAACTTGTAAAAATTTCAACATATTTTTCTTCACGAATAACAAAATGTATTTTCATGTCTTACTTTTCATCAAAATCTACGTAGGTCTCCATTTAGAAAGATACTCAGTTGCCTTACCGGTATTCTGGTGCGCGTTGCGTGAGCTCGAGTACCGTTTGGTAGCAGTAATTACGGTTTCACTCAAGTTATTTTTCAGTCGAAAAGTTAGTTTTTTGACCAAATTTCAACAACAAAAACAGGGAAAATTTCAAAAACACTGTGGATCACTAGCTCGCTCGGAGACGCGTATTTTCACAGGTTGCGCGTGCGCCTCGCCTATGTAGAACTTCAAAAACATACTTTTTTTTTTTTGAAACGTAAAAATTTCAACATATTTTTCTTCACGAATAACAAAATGTATTTTTATGTCTTACTTTTCATCAAAATCTACGTAGGTCTCCATTTAGAAAGATACTCAGCTGCCTTACCGGTATTCTGGTGCGCGATGCGTGAGCTCGAGTACCGTTTGGTAGCAGTAATTACAGTTTCACTCATTTTATTTTTCAGTCGAAAAGTTAGTTTTTTGACCAAATTTCAACAACAAAAACAGGGAAAATTTCAGAAACACTGTGGATCACTAGCTCGCTCGGAGACGCGTATTTTCACAGGTTGCGCGTGCGCCTCGCCTATGTAGAACTTCAAAAACATACTTTTTTTTCTTTCAGAAACTTGTAAAAATTTCAACATATTTTTCTTCACGAATAACAAAATGTATTTTCATGTCTTACTTTTCATCAAAATCTACGTAGGTCTCCATTTAGAAAGATACTCAGTTGCCTTGCCGGTATTCTGGTGCGCGTTGCGTGAGCTCGAGTAACGTTTGTTAGCAGTAATTACGGTTTCACTCATTTTATTTTTCAGTCGAAAAGTTAGTTTTTTGACCAAATTTCAACAACAAAAACGGGGAAAATTTCAGAAACACTGTGCATCACTAGCTCGCTCGGAGACGCGTATTTTGACAGGTTGCGGGTGCGCCTCGCCTATGTAGAACTTCAAAAACATACTTTTTTTTTTTTGAAACTTGTAAAAATTTCAACATATTTTTCTTCACGAATAACAAAATGTATTTTTATGTCTTACTTTTCAATAAAATCTACGTAGGTCTCCATTTAGAAAGATACTCAGCTGCCTTACCGGTATTCTGGTGCGCGTTGCGTGAGCTCGAGTACCGTTTGGTAGCAGTAATTACGGTTTCACTCATTTTATTTTTCAGTTGAAAAGTTAGTTTTTTGACCAAATTTCAACAACAAAAACGGGGAAATTTTCAGAAACACTGTGGATCACTAGCTCGCTCGGAGACGCGTATTTTGACAGGTTGCGCGTGCGCCTCGCCTATGTAGAACTTCAAAAAATTACTTTTTTTTCTTTCAGAAACTTGTAAAAATTTCAACATATTTTTCTTCACGAATAACAAAATGTATTTTTATGTCTTACTTTTCATCAAAATCTAAGTTAGTCTCTATTTAGAAAGATACACAGCTGCCTTACCGGTTTTCCAGTGCGCGTTCCGTGAGCTCGAGTCCCATTTGGTAGCAGTAATTACGGTTTCACTCATTTTATTTTTCAGTCGAAAAGTTAGTTTTTTGACCAAATTTCAACAACAAAAACGGGGAAAATTTCAGAAACACTGTGGATCACTAGCTCGCTCGGAGACGCGTATTTTGACAGGTGGTGGGTGCGCCTCGCCTATGTAGAACTTCAAAAACATACTTTTTTTTCTTTCAGAAACTTGTAAAAATTTCAACATATTTTTCTTCACGAATAACAAAATGAATATTTACATCTTACATTTTATCAAAATCTAAGTTAGTCTCTATTTAGAAAGATACACAGCTGCCTTACCGGTTTTCCAGTGCGCGTTCCGTGAGCTCGAGTCCCATTTGGTAGCAGTAATTACGGTTTCACTCATTTTATTTTTCAGTCGAAAAGTTAGTTTTTTGACCAAATTTCAACAACAAAAACGGGGAAAATTTCAGAAACACTGTGGATCACTAGCTCGCTCGGAGACGCGTATTTTGACAGGTGGTGGGTGCGCCTCGCCTATGTAGAACTTCAAAAACATACTTTTTTTTCTTTCAGAAACTTGTAAAAATTTCAACATATTTTTCTTCACGAATAACAAAATGAATATTTACATCTTACATTTTATCAAAATCTAAGTTAGTCTCTATTTAGAAAGATACACAGCTGCCTTACCGGTTTTCCAGTGCGCGTTCCGTGAGCTCGAGTCCCATTTGGTAGCAGTAATTACGGTTTCACTCATTTTATTTTTCAGTCGAAAAGTTAGTTTTTTGACCAAATTTCAACAACAAAAACGGGGAAAATTTCAGAAACACTGTGGATCACTAGCTCGCTCGGAGACGCGTATTTTGACAGGTGGTGGGTGCGCCTCGCCTATGTAGAACTTCAAAAACATACTTTTTTTTCTTTCAGAAACTTGTAAAAATTTCAACATATTTTTCTTCACGAATAACAAAATGTATTTTTATGTCTTACTTTTCCTCAAAATCTACGTAGGTCTCCATTTAGAAAGATACTCAGCTGCCTTACCGGTATTCTGGTGCGCGTTGCGTGAGCTCGAGTACCGTTTGGTAGCAGTAATTACGGTTTCACTCATTTTATTTTTCAGTCGAAAAGTTAGTTTTTTGACCAAATTTCAACAACAAAAACAGGGAAAATTTCAGAAACACTGTGGATCACTAGCTCGCTCGGAGACGCGTATTTTCACAGGTTGCGCGTGCGCCTCGCCTATGTAGAACTTCAAAAACATACTTTTTTTTCTTTCAGAAACTTGTAAAAATTTCAACATATTTTTCTTCACGAATAACAAAATGTATTTTTATGTCTTACTTTTCATCAAAATCTACGTAGGTCTCCATTTAGAAAGATACTCAGCTGCCTTACCGGTATTCTGGTGCGCGATGCGTGAGCTCGAGTACCGTTTGGTAGCAGTAATTACGGTTTCACTCATTTTATTTTTCAGTCGAAAAGTTAGTTTTTTGACCAAATTTCAACAACAAAAACAGGGAAAATTTCAGAAACACTGTGGATCACTAGCTCGCTCGGAGACGCGTATTTTCACAGGTTGCGCGTGCGCCTCGCCTATGTAGAACTTCAAAAACATACTTTTTTTTCTTTCAGAAACTTGTAAAAATTTCAACATATTTTTCTTCACGAATAACAAAATGTATTTTCATGTCTTACTTTTCATCAAAATCTACGTAGGTCTCCATTTAGAAAGATACTCAGTTGCCTTACCGGTATTCTGGTGCGCGTTGCGTGAGCTCGAGTACCGTTTGGTAGCAGTAATTACGGTTTCACTCAAGTTATTTTTCAGTCGAAAAGTTAGTTTTTTGACCAAATTTCAACAACAAAAACAGGGAAAATTTCAAAAACACTGTGGATCACTAGCTCGCTCGGAGACGCGTATTTTCACAGGTTGCGCGTGCGCCTCGCCTATGTAGAACTTCAAAAACATACTTTTTTTTTTTTGAAACTTGTAAAAATTTCAACATATTTTTCTTCACGAATAACAAAATGTATTTTTATGTCTTACTTTTCATCAAAATCTACGTAGGTCTCCATTTAGAAAGATACTCAGCTGCCTTACCGGTATTCTGGTGCGCGATGCGTGAGCTCGAGTACCGTTTGGTAGCAGTAATTACAGTTTCACTCATTTTATTTTTCAGTCGAAAAGTTAGTTTTTTGACCAAATTTCAACAACAAAAACAGGGAAAATTTCAGAAACACTGTGGATCACTAGCTCGCTCGGAGACGCGTATTTTCACAGGTTGCGCGTGCGCCTCGCCTATGTAGAACTTCAAAAACATACTTTTTTTTCTTTCAGAAACTTGTAAAAATTTCAACATATTTTTCTTCACGAATAACAAAATGTATTTTCATGTCTTACTTTTCATCAAAATCTACGTAGGTCTCCATTTAGAAAGATACTCAGTTGCCTTGCCGGTATTCTGGTGCGCGTTGCGTGAGCTCGAGTAACGTTTGTTAGCAGTAATTACGGTTTCACTCATTTTATTTTTCAGTCGAAAAGTTAGTTTTTTGACCAAATTTCAACAACAAAAACGGGGAAAATTTCAGAAACACTGTGCATCACTAGCTCGCTCGGAGACGCGTATTTTGACAGGTTGCGGGTGCGCCTCGCCTATGTAGAACTTCAAAAACATACTTTTTTTTTTTTGAAACTTGTAAAAATTTCAACATATTTTTCTTCACGAATAACAAAATGTATTTTTATGTCTTACTTTTCAATAAAATCTACGTAGGTCTCCATTTAGAAAGATACTCAGCTGCCTTACCGGTATTCTGGTGCGCGTTGCGTGAGCTCGAGTACCGTTTGGTAGCAGTAATTACGGTTTCACTCATTTTATTTTTCAGTTGAAAAGTTAGTTTTTTGACCAAATTTCAACAACAAAAACGGGGAAATTTTCAGAAACACTGTGGATCACTAGCTCGCTCGGAGACGCGTATTTTGACAGGTTGCGCGTGCGCCTCGCCTATGTAGAACTTCAAAAAATTACTTTTTTTTCTTTCAGAAACTTGTAAAAATTTCAACATATTTTTCTTCACGAATAACAAAATGTATTTTTATGTCTTACTTTTCATCAAAATCTAAGTTAGTCTCTATTTAGAAAGATACACAGCTGCCTTACCGGTTTTCCAGTGCGCGTTCCGTGAGCTCGAGTCCCATTTGGTAGCAGTAATTACGGTTTCACTCATTTTATTTTTCAGTCGAAAAGTTAGTTTTTTGACCAAATTTCAACAACAAAAACGGGGAAAATTTCAGAAACACTGTGGATCACTAGCTCGCTCGGAGACGCGTATTTTGACAGGTGGTGGGTGCGCCTCGCCTATGTAGAACTTCAAAAACATACTTTTTTTTCTTTCAGAAACTTGTAAAAATTTCAACATATTTTTCTTCACGAATAACAAAATGAATATTTACATCTTACATTTTATCAAAATCTAAGTTAGTCTCTATTTAGAAAGATACACAGCTGCCTTACCGGTTTTCCAGTGCGCGTTCCGTGAGCTCGAGTCCCATTTGGTAGCAGTAATTACGGTTTCACTCATTTTATTTTTCAGTCGAAAAGTTAGTTTTTTGACCAAATTTCAACAACAAAAACGGGGAAAATTTCAGAAACACTGTGGATCACTAGCTCGCTCGGAGACGCGTATTTTGACAGGTGGTGGGTGCGCCTCGCCTATGTAGAACTTCAAAAACATACTTTTTTTTCTTTCAGAAACTTGTAAAAATTTCAACATATTTTTCTTCACGAATAACAAAATGTATTTTTATGTCTTACTTTTCCTCAAAATCTACGTAGGTCTCCATTTAGAAAGATACTCAGCTGCCTTACCGGTATTCTGGTGCGCGTTGCGTGAGCTCGAGTACCGTTTGGTAGCAGTAATTACGGTTTCACTCATTTTATTTTTCAGTCGAAAAGTTAGTTTTTTGACCAAATTTCAACAACAAAAACAGGGAAAATTTCAGAAACACTGTGGATCACTAGCTCGCTCGGAGACGCGTATTTTCACAGGTTGCGCGTGCGCCTCGCCTATGTAGAACTTCAAAAACATACTTTTTTTTCTTTCAGAAACTTGTAAAAATTTCAACATATTTTTCTTCACGAATAACAAAATGTATTTTTATGTCTTACTTTTCATCAAAATCTACGTAGGTCTCCATTTAGAAAGATACTCAGCTGCCTTACCGGTATTCTGGTGCGCGATGCGTGAGCTCGAGTACCGTTTGGTAGCAGTAATTACGGTTTCACTCATTTTATTTTTCAGTCGAAAAGTTAGTTTTTTGACCAAATTTCAACAACAAAAACAGGGAAAATTTCAGAAACACTGTGGATCACTAGCTCGCTCGGAGACGCGTATTTTCACAGGTTGCGCGTGCGCCTCGCCTATGTAGAACTTCAAAAACATACTTTTTTTTCTTTCAGAAACTTGTAAAAATTTCAACATATTTTTCTTCACGAATAACAAAATGTATTTTCATGTCTTACTTTTCATCAAAATCTACGTAGGTCTCCATTTAGAAAGATACTCAGTTGCCTTACCGGTATTCTGGTGCGCGTTGCGTGAGCTCGAGTACCGTTTGGTAGCAGTAATTACGGTTTCACTCAAGTTATTTTTCAGTCGAAAAGTTAGTTTTTTGACCAAATTTCAACAACAAAAACAGGGAAAATTTCAAAAACACTGTGGATCACTAGCTCGCTCGGAGACGCGTATTTTCACAGGTTGCGCGTGCGCCTCGCCTATGTAGAACTTCAAAAACATACTTTTTTTTCTTTCAGAAACTTGTAAAAATTTCAACATATTTTTCTTCACGAATAACAAAATGTATTTTTATGTCTTACTTTTCATCAAAATCTACGTAGGTCTCCATTTAGAAAGATACTCAGCTGCCTTACCGGTATTCTGGTGCGCGATGCGTGAGCTCGAGTACCGTTTGGTAGCAGTAATTACGGTTTCACTCATTTTATTTTTCAGTCGAAAAGTTAGTTTTTTGACCAAATTTCAACAACAAAAACAGGGAAAATTTCAGAAACACTGTGGATCACTAGCTCGCTCGGAGACGCGTATTTTCACAGGTTGCGCGTGCGCCTCGCCTATGTAGAACTTCAAAAACATACTTTTTTTTCTTTCAGAAACTTGTAAAAATTTCAACATATTTTTCTTCACGAATAACAAAATGTATTTTCATGTCTTACTTTTCATCAAAATCTACGTAGGTCTCCATTTAGAAAGATACTCAGTTGCCTTGCCGGTATTCTGGTGCGCGTTGCGTGAGCTCGAGTAACGTTTGTTAGCAGTAATTACGGTTTCACTCATTTTATTTTTCAGTCGAAAAGTTAGTTTTTTGACCAAATTTCAACAACAAAAACGGGGAAAATTTCAGAAACACTGTGGATCACTAGCTCGCTCGGAGACGCGTATTTTGACAGGTTGCGGGTGCGCCTCGCCTATGTAGAACTTCAAAAACATACTTTTTTTTTTTTGAAACTTGTAAAAATTTCAACATATTTTTCTTCACGAATAACAAAATGTATTTTTATGTCTTACTTTTCAATAAAATCTACGTAGGTCTCCATTTAGAAAGATACTCAGCTGCCTTACCGGTATTCTGGTGCGCGTTGCGTGAGCTCGAGTACCGTTTGGTAGCAGTAATTACGGTTTCACTCATTTTATTTTTCAGTTGAAAAGTTAGTTTTTTGACCAAATTTCAACAACAAAAACGGGGAAATTTTCAGAAACACTGTGGATCACTAGCTCGCTCGGAGACGCGTATTTTGACAGGTTGCGCGTGCGCCTCGCCTATGTAGAACTTCAAAAAATTACTTTTTTTTCTTTCAGAAACTTGTAAAAATTTCAACATATTTTTCTTCACGAATAACAAAATGTATTTTTATGTCTTACTTTTCATCAAAATCTACGTAGGTCTCCATTTAGAAAGATACTCAGCTGCCTTACCGGTATTCTGGTGCGCGATGCGTGAGCTCGAGTACCGTTTGGTAGCAGTAATTACGGTTTCACTCATTTTATTTTTCAGTCGAAAAGTTAGTTTTTTGACCAAATTTCAACAACAAAAACGGGGAAATTTTCAGAAACACTGTGGATCAGTAGCTCGCTCGGAGACGCGTATTTTGACAGGTTGCGCGTGCGCCTCGCCTATGTAGAACTTCAAAAATTTACTTATTTTTCTTTCAGAAACTTGTAAAAATTTCAACATATTTTTCTTCACGAATAACAAAATGAATATTTACATCTTACATTTTATCAAAATCTAAGTTAGTCTCTATTTAGAAAGATACACAGCTGCCTTACCGGTTTTCCAGTGCGCGTTCCGTGAGCTCGAGTCCCATTTGGTAGCAGTAATTACGGTTTCACTCATTTTATTTTTCAGTCGAAAAGTTAGTTTTTTGACCAAATTTCAACAACAAAAACGGGGAAAATTTCAGAAACACTGTGGATCACTAGCTCGCTCGGAGACGCGTATTTTGACAGGTGGTGGGTGCGCCTCGCCTATGTAGAACTTCAAAAACATACTTTTTTTTCTTTCAGAAACTTGTAAAAATTTCAACATATTTTTCTTCACGAATAACAAAATGAATATTTACATCTTACATTTTATCAAAATCTAAGTTAGTCTCTATTTAGAAAGATACACAGCTGCCTTACCGGTTTTCCAGTGCGCGTTCCGTGAGCTCGAGTCCCATTTGGTAGCAGTAATTACGGTTTCACTCATTTTATTTTTCAGTCGAAAAGTTAGTTTTTTGACCAAATTTCAACAACAAAAACAGGGAAAATTTCAGAAACACTGTGGATCACTAGCTCGCTCGGAGACGCGTATTTTCACAGGTTGCGCGTGCGCCTCGCCTATGTAGAACTTCAAAAACATACTTTTTTTCTTTCAGAAACTTGTAAAAATTTCAACATATTTTTCTTCACGAATAACAAAATGTATTTTTATGTCTTACTTTTCATCAAAATCTACGTAGGTCTCCATTTAGAAAGATACTCAGTTGCCTTACCGGTATTCTCGTGCGCGTTGCGTGAGCTCGAGTACCGTTTGGTAGCAGTAATTACGGTTTCACTCAAGTTATTTTTCAGTCGAAAAGTTATTTTTTTGACCAAATTTCAACAACAAAAACAGGGAAAATTTCAAAAACACTGTGGATCAGTAGCTCGCTCGGAGACGCGTATTTTGACAGGTTGCGCGTGCGCCTCGCCTATGTAGAACTTCAAAAACATACTTTTTTTTCTTTCAGAAACTTGTAAAAATGTCGAAATATTTTTCTTCACGAATAACAAAATGTATTTTTATGTCTTACTTTTCCTCAAAATCTACGTAGGTCTCCATTTAGAAAGATACTCAGCTGCCTTACCGGTATTCTGGTGCGCGTTGCGTGAGCTCGAGTACCGTTTGGTAGCAGTAATTACGGTTTCACTCATTTTATTTTTCAGTCGAAAAGTTAGTTTTTTGACCAAATTTCAACAACAAAAACAGGGAAAATTTCAGAAACACTGTGGATCACTAGCTCGTTCGGAGACGCGTATTTTCACAGGTTGCGCGTGCGCCTCGCCTATGTAGAACTTCAAAAACATACTTTTTTTTTTTTCAGAAACTTGTAAAAATTTCAACATATTTTTCTTCACGAATAACAAAATGTATTTTTATGTCTTACTTTTCAATAAAATCTACGTAGGTCTCCATTTAGAAAGATACTCAGCTGCCTTACCGGTATTCTGGTGCGCGTTGCGTGAGCTCGAGTACCGTTTGGTAGCAGTAATTACGGTTTCACTCATTTTATTTTTCAGTCGAAAAGTTAGTTTTTTGACCAAATTTCAACAACAAAAACGGGGAAAATTTCAGAAACACTGTGGATCACTAGCTCGCTCGGAGACGCGTATTTTCACAGGCTGCGCGTGCGCCTCGCCTATGTAGAACTTCAAAAACATACTTTTTTTTCTTTCAGAAACTTGTAAAAATTTCAACATATTTTTCTTCACGAATAACAAAATGTATTTTTATGTCTTACTTTTCATCAAAATCTACGTAGGTCTCCATTTAGAAAGATACTCAGCTGCCTTACCGGTATTCTGGTGCGCGATGCGTGAGCTCGAGTACCGTTTGGTAGCAGTAATTACGGTTTCACTCATTTTATTTTTCAGTCGAAAAGTTAGTTTTTTGACCAAATTTCAACAACAAAAACAGGGAAAATTTCAGAAACACTGTGGATCACTAGCTCGCTCGGAGACGCGTATTTTCACAGGTTGCGCGTGCGCCTCGCCTATGTAGAACTTCAAAAACATACTTTTTTTTCTTTCAGAAACTTGTAAAAATTTCAACATATTTTTCTTCACGAATAACAAAATGTATTTTCATGTCTTACTTTTCATCAAAATCTACGTAGGTCTCCATTTAGAAAGATACTCAGTTGCCTTACCGGTATTCTGGTGCGCGTTGCGTGAGCTCGAGTACCGTTTGTTAGCAGTAATTACGGTTTCACTCATTTTATTTTTCAGTCGAAAAGTTAGTTTTTTCACCAAATTTCAACAACAAAAACGGGGAAAATTTCAGAAACACTGTGGATCACTATCTCGCTCGGAGACGCGTATTTTGACAGGTTGCGGGTGCGCCTCGCCTATGTAGAACTTCAAAAACATACTTTTTTTTTTTCAGAAACTTGTAAAAATTTCAACATATTTTTCTTCACGAATAACAAAATGTATTTTTATGTCTTACTTTTCAATAAAATCTACGTAGGTCTCCATTTAGAAAGATACTCAGCTGCCTTACCGGTATTCTGGTGCGCGTTGCGTGAGCTCGAGTACCGTTTGGTAGCAGTAATTACGGTTTCACTCATTTTATTTTTCAGTTGAAAAGTTAGTTTTTTGACCAAATTTCAACAACAAAAACGGGGAAATTTTCAGAAACACTGTGGATCACTAGCTCGCTCGGAGACGCGTATTTTGACAGGTTGCGCGTGCGCCTCGCCTATGTAGAACTTCAAAAAATTACTTTTTTTTCTTTCAGAAACTTGTAAAAATTTCAACATATTTTTCTTCACGAATAACAAAATGTATTTTTATGTCTTACTTTTCATCAAAATCTACGTAGGTCTCCATTTAGAAAGATACTCAGCTGCCTTACCGGTATTCTGGTGCGCGATGCGTGAGCTCGAGTACCGTTTGGTAGCAGTAATTACGGTTTCACTCATTTTATTTTTCAGTCGAAAAGTTAGTTTTTTGACCAAATTTCAACAACAAAAACGGGGAAATTTTCAGAAACACTGTGGATCACTAGCTCGCTCGGAGACGCGTATTTTGACAGGTTGCGCGTGCGCCTCGCCTATGTAGAACTTCAAAAATTTACTTATTTTTCTTTCAGAAACTTGTAAAAATTTCAACATATTTTTCTTCACGAATAACAAAATGAATATTTACATCTTACATTTTATCAAAATCTAAGTTAGTCTCTATTTAGAAAGATACACAGCTGCCTTACCGGTTTTCCAGTGCGCGTTCCGTGAGCTCGAGTCCCATTTGGTAGCAGTAATTACGGTTTCACTCATTTTATTTTTCAGTCGAAAAGTTAGTTTTTTGACCAAATTTCAACAACAAAAACGGGGAAAATTTCAGAAACACTGTGGATCACTAGCTCGCTCGGAGACGCGTATTTTGACAGGTGGTGGGTGCGCCTCGCCTATGTAGAACTTCAAAAACATACTTTTTTTTCTTTCAGAAACTTGTAAAAATTTCAACATATTTTTCTTCACGAATAACAAAATGAATATTTACATCTTACATTTTATCAAAATCTAAGTTAGTCTCTATTTAGAAAGATACACAGCTGCCTTACCGGTTTTCCAGTGCGCGTTCCGTGAGCTCGAGTCCCATTTGGTAGCAGTAATTACGGTTTCACTCATTTTATTTTTCAGTCGAAAAGTTAGTTTTTTGACCAAATTTCAACAACAAAAACAGGGAAAATTTCAGAAACACTGTGGATCACTAGCTCGCTCGGAGACGCGTATTTTCACAGGTTGCGCGTGCGCCTCGCCTATGTAGAACTTCAAAAACATACTTTTTTTCTTTCAGAAACTTGTAAAAATTTCAACATATTTTTCTTCACGAATAACAAAATGTATTTTTATGTCTTACTTTTCATCAAAATCTACGTAGGTCTCCATTTAGAAAGATACTCAGTTGCCTTACCGGTATTCTCGTGCGCGTTGCGTGAGCTCGAGTACCGTTTGGTAGCAGTAATTACGGTTTCACTCAAGTTATTTTTCAGTCGAAAAGTTATTTTTTTGACCAAATTTCAACAACAAAAACAGGGAAAATTTCAAAAACACTGTGGATCAGTAGCTCGCTCGGAGACGCGTATTTTGACAGGTTGCGCGTGCGCCTCGCCTATGTAGAACTTCAAAAACATACTTTTTTTTCTTTCAGAAACTTGTAAAAATGTCGAAATATTTTTCTTCACGAATAACAAAATGTATTTTTATGTCTTACTTTTCAATAAAATCTACGTAGGTCTCCATTTAGAAAGATACTCAGCTGCCTTACCGGTATTCTGGTGCGCGTTGCGTGAGCTCGAGTACCGTTTGGTAGCAGTAATTACGGTTTCACTCATTTTATTTTTCAGTCGAAAAGTTAGTTTTTTGACCAAATTTCAACAACAAAAACAGGGAAAATTTCAGAAACACTGTGGATCACTAGCTCGCTCGGAGACGCGTATTTTCACAGGTTGCGCGTGCGCCTCGCCTATGTAGAACTTCAAAAACATACTTTTTTTTCTTTCAGAAACTTGTAAAAATTTCAACATATTTTTCTTCACGAATAACAAAATGTATTTTTATGTCTTACTTTTCATCAAAATCTACGTAGGTCTCCATTTAGAAAGATACTCAGCTGCCTTACCGGTATTCTGGTGCGCGATGCGTGAGCTCGAGTACCGTTTGGTAGCAGTAATTACGGTTTCACTCATTTTATTTTTCAGTCGAAAAGTTAGTTTTTTGACCAAATTTCAACAACAAAAACAGGGAAAATTTCAGAAACACTGTGGATCACTAGCTCGCTCGGAGACGCGTATTTTCACAGGTTGCGCGTGCGCCTCGCCTATGTAGAACTTCAAAAACATACTTTTTTTTCTTTCAGAAACTTGTAAAAATTTCAACATATTTTTCTTCACGAATAACAAAATGTATTTTCATGTCTTACTTTTCATCAAAATCTACGTAGGTCTCCATTTAGAAAGATACTCAGTTGCCTTACCGGTATTCTGGTGCGCGTTGCGTGAGCTCGAGTACCGTTTGGTAGCAGTAATTACGGTTTCACTCAAGTTATTTTTCAGTCGAAAAGTTAGTTTTTTGACCAAATTTCAACAACAAAAACAGGGAAAATTTCAAAAACACTGTGGATCACTAGCTCGCTCGGAGACGCGTATTTTCACAGGTTGCG
This sequence comes from Dasypolia templi, assembly GCA_963555695.1. Lineage (NCBI taxonomy): Eukaryota > Metazoa > Arthropoda > Insecta > Lepidoptera > Noctuidae > Dasypolia > Dasypolia templi. The sequence continues at coordinate 33,675,596 of OY743140.1, read as the reverse complement.
CGTGCGCCTCGCCTATGTAGAACTTCAAAAACATACTTTTTTTTCTTTCAGAAACTTGTAAAAATGTCGAAATATTTTTCTTCACGAATAACAAAATGTATTTTTATGTCTTACTTTTCATCAAAATCTACGTAGGTCTCCATTTAGAAAGATACTCAGCTGCCTTACCGGTATTCTGGTGCGCGTTGCGTGAGCTCGAGTAACGTTTGTTAGCAGTAATTACGGTTTCACTCATTTTATTTTTCAGTCGAAAAGTTAGTTTTTTGACCAAATTTCAACAACAAAAACGGGGAAAATTTCAGAAACACTGTGGATCACTAGCTCGCTCGGAGACGCGTATTTTGACAGGTTGCGCGTGCGCCTCGCCTATGTAGAACTTCAAAAACATACTTTTTTTTCTTTCAGAAACTTGTAAAAATGTCGAAATATTTTTCTTCACGAATAACAAAATGTATTTTTATGTCTTACTTTTCAATAAAATCTACGTAGGTCTCCATTTAGAAAGATACTCAGCTGCCTTACCGGTATTCTGGTGCGCGTTGCGTGAGCTCGAGTACCGTTTGGTAGCAGTAATTACGGTTTCACTCATTTTATTTTTCAGTCGAAAAGTTAGTTTTTTGACCAAATTTCAACAACAAAAACAGGGAAAATTTCAGAAACACTGTGGATCACTAGCTCGCTCGGAGACGCGTATTTTCACAGGTTGCGCGTGCGCCTCGCCTATGTAGAACTTCAAAAACATACTTTTTTTTCTTTCAGAAACTTGTAAAAATTTCAACATATTTTTCTTCACGAATAACAAAATGTATTTTTATGTCTTACTTTTCATCAAAATCTACGTAGGTCTCCATTTAGAAAGATACTCAGCTGCCTTACCGGTATTCTGGTGCGCGATGCGTGAGCTCGAGTACCGTTTGGTAGCAGTAATTACGGTTTCACTCATTTTATTTTTCAGTCGAAAAGTTAGTTTTTTGACCAAATTTCAACAACAAAAACAGGGAAAATTTCAGAAACACTGTGGATCACTAGCTCGCTCGGAGACGCGTATTTTCACAGGTTGCGCGTGCGCCTCGCCTATGTAGAACTTCAAAAACATACTTTTTTTTCTTTCAGAAACTTGTAAAAATTTCAACATATTTTTCTTCACGAATAACAAAATGTATTTTCATGTCTTACTTTTCATCAAAATCTACGTAGGTCTCCATTTAGAAAGATACTCAGTTGCCTTACCGGTATTCTGGTGCGCGTTGCGTGAGCTCGAGTACCGTTTGGTAGCAGTAATTACGGTTTCACTCAAGTTATTTTTCAGTCGAAAAGTTAGTTTTTTGACCAAATTTCAACAACAAAAACAGGGAAAATTTCAAAAACACTGTGGATCACTAGCTCGCTCGGAGACGCGTATTTTCACAGGTTGCGCGTGCGCCTCGCCTATGTAGAACTTCAAAAACATACTTTTTTTTCTTTCAGAAACTTGTAAAAATGTCGAAATATTTTTCTTCACGAATAACAAAATGTATTTTTATGTCTTACTTTTCATCAAAATCTACGTAGGTCTCCATTTAGAAAGATACTCAGCTGCCTTACCGGTATTCTGGTGCGCGTTGCGTGAGCTCGAGTAACGTTTGTTAGCAGTAATTACGGTTTCACTCATTTTATTTTTCAGTCGAAAAGTTAGTTTTTTGACCAAATTTCAACAACAAAAACGGGGAAAATTTCAGAAACACTGTGGATCACTAGCTCGCTCGGAGACGCGTATTTTGACAGGTTGCGGGTGCGCCTCGCCTATGTAGAACTTCAAAAACATACTTTTTTTTTTTCAGAAACTTGTAAAAATTTCAACATATTTTTCTTCACGAATAACAAAATGTATTTTTATGTCTTACTTTTCAATAAAATCTACGTAGGTCTCCATTTAGAAAGATACTCAGCTGCCTTACCGGTATTCTGGTGCGCGTTGCGTGAGCTCGAGTACCGTTTGGTAGCAGTAATTACGGTTTCACTCATTTTATTTTTCAGTTGAAAAGTTAGTTTTTTGACCAAATTTCAACAACAAAAACGAGGAAATTTTCAGAAACACTGTGGATCACTAGCTCGCTCGGAGACGCGTATTTTGACAGGTTGCGCGTGCGCCTCGCCTATGTAGAACTTCAAAAAATTACTTTTTTTTCTTTCAGAAACTTGTAAAAATTTCAACATATTTTTCTTCACGAATAACAAAATGAATATTTACATCTTACATTTTATCAAAATCTAAGTTAGTCTCTATTTAGAAAGATACACAGCTGCCTTACCGGTTTTCCAGTGCGCGTTCCGTGAGCTCTAGTCCCATTTGGTAGCAGTAATTACGGTTTCAATCATTTTATTTTTCAGTCGAAAAGTTAGTTTTTTGACCAAATTTCAACAACAAAAACAGGGAAAATTTCAGAAACACTGTGGATCACTAGCTCGCTCGGAGACGCGTATTTTGACAGGTTGCGGGTGCGCCTCGCCTATGTAGAACTTCAAAAACATACTTTTTTTTTTTCAGAAACTTGTAAAAATTTCAACATATTTTTCTTCACGAATAACAAAATGTATTTTTATGTCTTACTTTTCAATAAAATCTACGTAGGTCTCCATTTAGAAAGATACTCAGCTGCCTTACCGGTATTCTGGTGCGCGTTGCGTGAGCTCGAGTACCGTTTGGTAGCAGTAATTACAGTTTCACTCATTTTATTTTTCAGTTGAAAAGTTAGTTTTTTGACCAAATTTCAACAACAAAAACGGGGAAATTTTCAGAAACACTGTGGATCACTAGCTCGCTCGGAGACGCGTATTTTGACAGGTTGCGCGTGCGCCTCGCCTATGTAGAACTTCAAAAAATTACTTTTTTTTCTTTCAGAAACTTGTAAAAATTTCAACATATTTTTCTTCACGAATAACAAAATGAATATTTACATCTTACATTTTATCAAAATCTAAGTTAGTCTCTATTTAGAAAGATACACAGCTGCCTTACCGGTTTTCCAGTGCGCGTTCCGTGAGCTCTAGTCCCATTTGGTAGCAGTAATTACGGTTTCAATCATTTTATTTTTCAGTCGAAAAGTTAGTTTTTTGACCAAATTTCAACAACAAAAACGGGGAAAATTTCAGAAACACTGTGGATCACTAGCTCGCTCGGAGACGCGTATTTTGACAGGTGGTGGGTGCGCCTCGCCTATGTAAGAACTTCAAAAACATACTTTTTTTTCTTTCAGAAACTTGTAAAAATTTCAACATATTTTTCTTCACGAATAACAAAATGTATTTTTATGTCTTACTTTTCAATAAAATCTACGTAGGTCTCCATTTAGAAAGATACTCAGCTGCCTTACCGGTATTCTGGTGCGCGTTGCATGAGCTCGAGTACCGTTTGGTAGCAGTAATTACGGTTTCACTCATTTTATTTTTCAGTCGAAAAGTTAGTTTTTTGACCAAATTTCAACAACAAAAACAGGGAAAATTTCAGAAACACTGTGGATCACTAGCTCGCTCGGAGACGCGTATTTTCACAGGTTGCGCGTGCGCCTCGCCTATGTAGAACTTCAAAAACATACTTTTTTTTCTTTCAGAAACTTGTAAAAATTTCAACATATTTTTCTTCACGAATAACAAAATGTATTTTCATGTCTTACTTTTCATCAAAATCTACGTAGGTCTCCATTTAGAAAGATACTCAGTTGCCTTACCGGTATTCTGGTGCGCGTTGCGTGAGCTCGAGTACCGTTTGGTAGCAGTAATTACGGTTTCACTCAAGTTATTTTTCAGTCGAAAAGTTAGTTTTTTGACCAAATTTCAACAACAAAAACAGGGAAAATTTCAAAAACACTGTGGATCACTAGCTCGCTCGGAGACGCGTATTTTCACAGGTTGCGCGTGCGCCTCGCCTATGTAGAACTTCAAAAACATACTTTTTTTTCTTTCAGAAACTTGTAAAAATGTCGAAATATTTTTCTTCACGAATAACAAAATGTATTTTTATGTCTTACTTTTCATCAAAATCTACGTAGGTCTCCATTTAGAAAGATACTCAGCTGCCTTACCGGTATTCTGGTGCGCGTTGCGTGAGCTCGAGTAACGTTTGTTAGCAGTAATTACGGTTTCACTCATTTTATTTTTCAGTCGAAAAGTTAGTTTTTTGACCAAATTTCAACAACAAAAACGGGGAAAATTTCAGAAACACTGTGGATCACTAGCTCGCTCGGAGACGCGTATTTTGACAGGTTGCGGGTGCGCCTCGCCTATGTAGAACTTCAAAAACATACTTTTTTTTTTTCAGAAACTTGTAAAAATTTCAACATATTTTTCTTCACGAATAACAAAATGTATTTTATGTCTTACTTTTCAATAAAATCTACGTAGGTCTCCATTTAGAAAGATACTCAGCTGCCTTACCGGTATTCTGGTGCGCGTTGCGTGAGCTAGAGTACCGTTTGGTAGCAGTAATTACGGTTTCACTCATTTTATTTTTCAGTTGAAAAGTTAGTTTTTTGACCAAATTTCAACAACAAAAACGGGGAAATTTTCAGAAACACTGTGGATCACTAGCTCGCTCGGAGACGCGTATTTTGACAGGTTGCGCGTGCGCCTCGCCTATGTAGAACTTCAAAAAATTACTTTTTTTTCTTTCAGAAACTTGTAAAAATTTCAACATATTTTTCTTCACGAATAACAAAATGAATATTTACATCTTACATTTTATCAAAATCTAAGTTAGTCTCTATTTAGAAAGATACACAGCTGCCTTACCGGTTTTCCAGTGCGCGTTCCGTGAGCTCTAGTCCCATTTGGTAGCAGTAATTACGGTTTCAATCATTTTATTTTTCAGTCGAAAAGTTAGTTTTTTGACCAAATTTCAACAACAAAAACGGGGAAAATTTCAGAAACACTGTGGATCACTAGCTCGCTCGGAGACGCGTATTTTGACAGGTTGCGGGTGCGCCTCGCCTATGTAGAACTTCAAAAACATACTTTTTTTTTTTCAGAAACTTGTAAAAATTTCAACATATTTTTCTTCACGAATAACAAAATGTATTTTTATGTCTTACTTTTCAATAAAATCTACGTAGGTCTCCATTTAGAAAGATACTCAGCTGCCTTACCGGTATTCTGGTGCGCGTTGCGTGAGCTCGAGTACCGTTTGGTAGCAGTAATTACGGTTTCACTCATTTTATTTTTCAGTCGAAAAGTTAGTTTTTTGACCAAATTTCAACAACAAAAACAGAGAAAATTTCAGAAACACTGTGGATCACTAGCTCGCTCGGAGACGCGTATTTTCACAGGTTGCGCGTGCGCCTCGCCTATGTAGAACTTCAAAAACATACTTTTTTTTTTTCAGAAACTTGTAAAAAATTCAACATATTTTTCTTCACGAATAACAAAATGTATTTTCATGTCTTACTTTTCATCAAAATCTACGTAGGTCTCCATTTAGAAAGATACTCAGTTGCCTTACCGGTATTCTGGTGCGCGTTGCGTGAGCTCGAGTACCGTTTGGTAGCAGTAATTACGGTTTCACTCATTTTATTTTTCAGTCGAAAAGTTAGTTTTTTGACCAAATTGCAACAACAAAAACAGGGAAAATTTCAGAAACACTGTGGATCACTAGCTCGTTCGGAGACGCGTATTTTCACAGGTTGCGCGTGCGCCTCGCCTATGTAGAACGTCAAAAACATACTTTTTTTTTTTTCAGAAACTTGTAAAAATTTCAACATATTTTTCTTCACGAATAACAAAATGTATTTTTATGTCTTACTTTTCAATAAAATCTACGTAGGTCTCCATTTAGAAAGATACTCAGTTGCCTTACCGGTATTCTGGTGCGCGTTGCGTGAGCTCGAGTACCGTTTGGTAGCAGTAATTACGGTTTCACTCATTTTATTTTTCAGTCGAAAAGTTAGTTTTTTGACCAAATTTCAACAACAAAACAAGAGAAAATTTCAGAAACACTGTGGATCACTAGCTCGCTCGGAGACGCGTATTTTCACAGGTTGCGCGTGCGCCTCGCCTATGTAGAACTTCAAAAACATACTTTTTTTTCTTTCAGAAACTTGTAAAAATTTCAACATATTTTTCTTCACGAATAACAAAATGTATTTTCATGTCTTACTTTTCATCAAAATCTACGTAGGTCTCCATTTAGAAAGATACTCAGTTGCCTTACCGGTATTCTGGTGCGCGTTGCGTGAGCTCGAGTACCGTTTGGTAGCAGTAATTACGGTTTCACTCATTTTATTTTTCAGTCGAAAAGTTAGTTTTTTGACCAAATTGCAACAACAAAAACAGGGAAAATTTCAGAAACACTGTGGATCACTAGCTCGCTCGGAGACGCGTATTTTCACAGGTTGCGCGTGCGCCTCGCCTATGTAGAACTTCAAAAACATACTTTTTTTCTTTCAGAAACTTGTAAAAATTTCAACATATTTTTCTTCAGGAATAACAAAATGTATTTTTATGTCTTACTTTTCATCAAAATCTACGTAGGTCTCCATTTAGAAAGATACTCAGTTGCCTTACCGGTATTCTGGTGCGCGTTGCGTGAGCTCGAGTACCGTTTGGTAGCAGTAATTACGGTTTCACTCATTTTATTTTTCAGTCGAAAAGTTAGTTTTTTGACCAAATTTCAACAACAAAAACAGAGAAAATTTCAGAAACACTGTGGATCACTAGCTCGCTCGGAGACGCGTATTTTCACAGGTTGCGCGTGCGCCTCGCCTATGTAGAACTTCAAAAACATACTTTTTTTTCTTTCAGAAACTTGTAAAAATTTCAACATATTTTTCTTCACGAATAACAAAATGTATTTTCATGTCTTACTTTTCATCAAAATCTACGTAGGTCTCCATTTAGAAAGATACTCAGTTGCCTTACCGGTATTCTGGTGCGCGTTGCGTGAGCTCGAGTACCGTTTGGTAGCAGTAATTACGGTTTCACTCAAGTTATTTTTCAGTCGAAAAGTTAGTTTTTTGACCAAATTTCAACAACAAAAACAGGGAAAATTTCAAAAACACTGTGGATCACTAGCTCGCTCGGAGACGCGTATTTTCACAGGTTGCGCGTGCGCCTCGCCTATGTAGAACTTCAAAAACATACTTTTTTTTCTTTCAGAAACTTGTAAAAATGTCGAAATATTTTTCTTCACGAATAACAAAATGTATTTTTATGTCTTACTTTTCATCAAAATCTACGTAGGTCTCCATTTAGAAAGATACTCAGCTGCCTTACCGGTATTCTGGTGCGCGTTGCGTGAGCTCGAGTAACGTTTGTTAGCAGTAATTACGGTTTCACTCATTTTATTTTTCAGTCGAAAAGTTAGTTTTTTGACCAAATTTCAACAACAAAAACGGGGAAAATTTCAGAAACACTGTGGATCACTAGCTCGCTCGGAGACGCGTATTTTGACAGGTTGCGGGTGCGCCTCGCCTATGTAGAACTTCAAAAACATACTTTTTTTTTTTCAGAAACTTGTAAAAATTTCAACATATTTTTCTTCACGAATAACAAAATGTATTTTTATGTCTTACTTTTCAATAAAATCTACGTAGGTCTCCATTTAGAAAGATACTCAACTGCCTTACCGGTATTCTGGTGCGCGTTGCGTGAGCTCGAGTACCGTTTGGTAGCAGTAATTACGGTTTCACTCATTTTATTTTTCAGTCGAAAAGTTAGTTTTTTGACCAAATTTCAACAACAAAAACGGGGAAATTTTCAGAAACACTGTGGATCACTAGCTCGCTCGGAGACGCGTATTTTGACAGGTTGCGCGTGCGCCTCGCCTATGTAGAACTTCAAAAAATTACTTTTTTTTCTTTCAGAAACTTGTAAAAATTTCAACATATTTTTCTTCACGAATAACAAAATGAATATTTACATCTTACATTTTATCAAAATCTAAGTTAGTCTCTATTTAGAAAGATACACAGCTGCCTTACCGGTTTTCCAGTGCGCGTTCCGTGAGCTCTAGTCCCATTTGGTAGCAGTAATTACGGTTTCACTCATTTTATTTTTCAGTCGAAAAGTTAGTTTTTTGACCAAATTTCAACAACAAAAACGGGGAAAATTTCAGAAACACTGTGGATCACTAGCTCGCTCGGAGACGCGTATTTTGACAGGTGGTGGGTGCGCCTCGCCTATGTAGAACTTCAAAAACATACTTTTTTTTCTTTCAGAAACTTGTAAAAATTTCAACATATTTTTCTTCACGAATAACAAAATGTATTTTTATGTCTTACTTTTCAATAAAATCTACGTAGGTCTCCATTTAGAAAGATACTCAGCTGCCTTACCGGTATTCTGGTGCGCGTTGCATGAGCTCGAGTACCGTTTGGTAGCAGTAATTACGGTTTCACTCATTTTATTTTTCAGTCGAAAAGTTAGTTTTTTGACCAAATTTCAACAACAAAAACAGGGAAAATTTCAGAAACACTGTGGATCACTAGCTCGCTCGGAGACGCGTATTTTCACAGGTTGCGCGTGCGCCTCGCCTATGTAGAACTTCAAAAACATACTTTTTTTCTTTCAGAAACTTGTAAAAATTTCAACATATTTTTCTTCACGAATAACAAAATGTATTTTTATGTCTTACTTTTCATCAAAATCTACGTAGGTCTCCATTTAGAAAGATACTCAGTTGCCTTACCGGTATTCTGGTGCGCGTTGCGTGAGCTCGAGTACCGTTTGGTAGCAGTAATTACGGTTTCACTCAAGTTATTTTTCAGTCGAAAAGTTAGTTTTTTGACCAAATTTCAACAACAAAAACAGGGAAAATTTCAAAAACACTGTGGATCAGTAGCTCGCTCGGAGACGCGTATTTTGACAGGTTGCGCGTGCGCCTCGCCTATGTAGAACTTCAAAAACATACTTTTTTTTCTTTCAGAAACTTGTAAAAATGTCGAAATATTTTTCTTCACGAATAACAAAATGTATTTTTATGTCTTACTTTTCCTCAAAATCTACGTAGGTCTCCATTTAGAAAGATACTCAGCTGCCTTACCGGTATTCTGGTGCGCGTTGCGTGAGCTCGAGTACCGTTTGGTAGCAGTAATTACGGTTTCACTCATTTTATTTTTCAGTCGAAAAGTTAGTTTTTTGACCAAATTTCAACAACAAAAACAGGGAAAATTTCAGAAACACTGTGGATCACTAGCTCGTTCGGAGACGCGTATTTTCACAGGTTGCGCGTGCGCCTCGCCTATGTAGAACTTCAAAAACATACTTTTTTTTTTTTCAGAAACTTGTAAAAATTTCAACATATTTTTCTTCACGAATAACAAAATGTATTTTTATGTCTTACTTTTCAATAAAATCTACGTAGGTCTCCATTTAGAAAGATACTCAGCTGCCTTACCGGTATTCTGGTGCGCGTTGCGTGAGCTCGAGTACCGTTTGGTAGCAGTAATTACGGTTTCACTCATTTTATTTTTCAGTCGAAAAGTTAGTTTTTTGACCAAATTTCAACAACAAAAACAGGGAAAATTTCAGAAACACTGTGGATCACTAGCTCGCTCGGAGACGCGTATTTTCACAAGTTGCGCGTGCGCCTCGCCTATGTAGAACTTCAAAAACATACTTTTTTTTCTTTCAGAAACTTGTAAAAATTTCAACATATTTTTCTTCACGAATAACAAAATGTATTTTCATGTCTTACTTTTCATCAAAATCTACGTAGGTCTCCATTTAGAAAGATACTCAGTTGCCTTACCGGTATTCTGGTGCGCGTTGCGTGAGCTCGAGTACCGTTTGGTAGCAGTAATTACGGTTTCACTCAAGTTATTTTTCAGTCGAAAAGTTAGTTTTTTGACCAAATTTCAACAACAAAAACAGGGAAAATTTCAAAAACACTGTGGATCACTAGCTCGCTCGGAGACGCGTATTTTCACAGGTTGCGCGTGCGCCTCGCCTATGTAGAACTTCAAAAACATACTTTTTTTTCTTTCAGAAACTTGTAAAAATTTCAACATATTTTTCTTCACGAATAACAAAATGTATTTTTATGTCTTACTTTTCAATAAAATCTACGTAGGTCTCCATTTAGAAAGATACTCAGCTGCCTTACCGGTATTCTGGTGCGCGTTGCGTGAGCTCGAGTACCGTTTGGTAGCAGTAATTACGGTTTCACTCATTTTATTTTTCAGTCGAAAAGTTAGTTTTTTGACCAAATTTCAACAACAAAAACGGGGAAATTTTCAGAAACACTGTGGATCAGTAGCTCGCTCGGAGACGTGTATTTTGACAGGTTGCGCGTGCGCCTCGCCTATGTAGAACTTCAAAAATTTACTTTTTTTTCTTTCAGAAACTTGTAAAAATTTCAACATATTTTTCTTCACGAATAACAAAATGAATATTTACATCTTACATTTTATCAAAATCTAAGTTAGTCTCTATTTAGAAAGATACACAGCTGCCTTACCGGTTTTCCAGTGCGCGTTCCGTGAGCTCTAGTCCCATTTGGTAGCAGTAATTACGGTTTCACTCATTTTATTTTTCAGTCGAAAAGTTAGTTTTTTGACCAAATTTCAACAACAAAAACGGGGAAAATTTCAGAAACACTGTGGATCACTAGCTCGCTCGGAGACGCGTATTTTGACAGGTGGTGGGTGCGCCTCGCCTATGTAGAACTTCAAAAACATACTTTTTTTTTTTTCAGAAACTTGTAAAAATTTCAACATATTTTTCTTCACGAATAACAAAATGTATTTTTATGTCTTACTTTTCAATAAAATCTACGTAGGTCTCCATTTAGAAAGATACTCAGCTGCCTTACCGGTATTCTGGTGCGCGTTGCGTGAGCTCGATTACCGTTTGGTAGCAGTAATTACGGTTTCACTCATTTTATTTTTCAGTCGAAAAGTTAGTTTTTTGACCAAATTTCAACAACAAAAACAGGGAAAATTTCAGAAACACTGTGGATCACTAGCTCGCTCGGAGACGCGTATTTTCACAGGTTGCGCGTGCGCCTCGCCTATGTAGAACTTCAAAAACATACTTTTTATCTTTCAGAAACTTGTAAAAATTTCAACATATTTTTCTTCACGAATAACAAAATGTATTTTTATGTCTTACTTTTCAATAAAATCTACGTAGGTCTCCATTTAGAAAGATACTCAGCTGCCTTACCGGTATTCTGGTGCGCGTTGCGTGAGCTCGAGTACCGTTTGGTAGCAGTAATTACGGTTTCACTCATTTTATTTTTCAGTCGAAAAGTTAGTTTTTTGACCAAATTTCAACAACAAAAACAGGGAAAATTTCAGAAACACTGTGGATCACTAGCTCGCTCGGAGACGCGTATTTTCACAGGTTGCGCGTGCGCCTCGCCTATGTAGAACTTCAAAAACATACTTTTTTTCTTTCAGAAACTTGTAAAAATTTCAACATATTTTTCTTCAGGAATAACAAAATGTATTTTTATGTCTTACTTTTCATCAAAATCTACGTAGGTCTCCATTTAGAAAGATACTCAGTTGCCTTACCGGTATTCTGGTGCGCGTTGCGTGAGCTCGAGTACCGTTTGGTAGCAGTAATTACGGTTTCACTCAAGTTATTTTTCAGTCGAAAAGTTAGTTTTTTGACCAAATTTCAACAACAAAAACAGGGAAAATTTCAAAAACACTGTGGATCACTAGCTCGCTCGGAGACGCGTATTTTGACAGGTTGCGCGTGCGCCTCGCCTATGTAGAACTTCAAAAACATACTTTTTTTTCTTTCAGAAACTTGTAAAAATGTCGAAATATTTTTCTTCACGAAGAACAAAATGTATTTTTATGTCTTACTTTTCATCAAAATCTACGTAGGTCTCCATTTAGAAAGATACTCAGTTGCCTTACCGGTATTCTGGTGCGCGTTGCGTGAGCTCGAGTACCGTTTGGTAGCAGTAATTACGGTTTCACTCAAGTTATTTTTCAGTCGAAAAGTTAGTTTTTTGACCAAATTTCAACAACAAAAACAGGGAAAATTTCAAAAACACTGTGGATCACTAGCTCGCTCGGAGACGCGTATTTTGAAAGGTTGCGCGTGCGCCTCGCCTATGTAGAACTTCAAAAACATACTTTTTTTTCTTTCAGAAACTTGTAAAAATGTCGAAATATTTTTCTTCACGAAGAACAAAATGTATTTTTATGTCTTACTTTTCATCAAAATCTACGTAGGTCTCCATTTAGAAAGATACTCAGCTGCCTTACCGGTATTCTGGTGCGCGTTGCGTGAGCTCGAGTACCGTTTGGTAGCAGTAATTACGGTTTCACTCATTTTATTTTTCAGTCGAAAAGTTAGTTTTTTGACCAAATTTCAACAACAAAAACAGAGAAAATTTCAGAAACACTGTGGATCACTAGCTCGCTCGGAGACGCGTATTTTCACAGGTTGCGCGTGCGCCTCGCCTATGTAGAACTTCAAAAACATACTTTTTTTTCTTTCAGAAACTTGTAAAAATTTCAACATATTTTTCTTCACGAATAACAAAATGTATTTTCATGTCTTACTTTTCATCAAAATCTACGTAGGTCTCCATTTAGAAAGATACTCAGTTGCCTTACCGGTATTCTGGTGCGCGTTGCGTGAGCTCGAGTACCGTTTGGTAGCAGTAATTACGGTTTCACTCAAGTTATTTTTCAGTCGAAAAGTTAGTTTTTTGACCAAATTTCAACAACAAAAACAGGGAAAATTTCAAAAACACTGTGGATCACTAGCTCGCTCGGAGACGCGTATTTTCACAGGTTGCGCGTGCGCCTCGCCTATGTAGAACTTCAAAAACATACTTTTTTTTCTTTCAGAAACTTGTAAAAATGTCGAAATATTTTTCTTCACGAATAACAAAATGTATTTTTATGTCTTACTTTTCATCAAAATCTACGTAGGTCTCCATTTAGAAAGATACTCAGCTGCCTTACCGGTATTCTGGTGCGCGTTGCGTGAGCTCGAGTAACGTTTGTTAGCAGTAATTACGGTTTCACTCATTTTATTTTTCAGTCGAAAAGTTAGTTTTTTGACCAAATTTCAACAACAAAAACGGGGAAAATTTCAGAAACACTGTGGATCACTAGCTCGCTCGGAGACGCGTATTTTGACAGGTTGCGGGTGCGCCTCGCCTATGTAGAACTTCAAAAACATACTTTTTTTTTTTCAGAAACTTGTAAAAATTTCAACATATTTTTCTTCACGAATAACAAAATGTATTTTTATGTCTTACTTTTCAATAAAATCTACGTAGGTCTCCATTTAGAAAGATACTCAACTGCCTTACCGGTATTCTGGTGCGCGTTGCGTGAGCTCGAGTACCGTTTGGTAGCAGTAATTACGGTTTCACTCATTTTATTTTTCAGTCGAAAAGTTAGTTTTTTGACCAAATTTCAACAACAAAAACGGGGAAATTTTCAGAAACACTGTGGATCACTAGCTCGCTCGGAGACGCGTATTTTGACAGGTTGCGCGTGCGCCTCGCCTATGTAGAACTTCAAAAAATTACTTTTTTTTCTTTCAGAAACTTGTAAAAATTTCAACATATTTTTCTTCACGAATAACAAAATGAATATTTACATCTTACATTTTATCAAAATCTAAGTTAGTCTCTATTTAGAAAGATACACAGCTGCCTTACCGGTTTTCCAGTGCGCGTTCCGTGAGCTCTAGTCCCATTTGGTAGCAGTAATTACGGTTTCACTCATTTTATTTTTCAGTCGAAAAGTTAGTTTTTTGACCAAATTTCAACAACAAAAACGGGGAAAATTTCAGAAACACTGTGGATCACTAGCTCGCTCGGAGACGCGTATTTTGACAGGTGGTGGGTGCGCCTCGCCTATGTAGAACTTCAAAAACATACTTTTTTTTCTTTCAGAAACTTGTAAAAATTTCAACATATTTTTCTTCACGAATAACAAAATGTATTTTTATGTCTTACTTTTCAATAAAATCTACGTAGGTCTCCATTTAGAAAGATACTCAGCTGCCTTACCGGTATTCTGGTGCGCGTTGCATGAGCTCGAGTACCGTTTGGTAGCAGTAATTACGGTTTCACTCATTTTATTTTTCAGTCGAAAAGTTAGTTTTTTGACCAAATTTCAACAACAAAAACAGGGAAAATTTCAGAAACACTGTGGATCACTAGCTCGCTCGGAGACGCGTATTTTCACAGGTTGCGCGTGCGCCTCGCCTATGTAGAACTTCAAAAACATACTTTTTTTCTTTCAGAAACTTGTAAAAATTTCAACATATTTTTCTTCACGAATAACAAAATGTATTTTTATGTCTTACTTTTCATCAAAATCTACGTAGGTCTCCATTTAGAAAGATACTCAGTTGCCTTACCGGTATTCTGGTGCGCGTTGCGTGAGCTCGAGTACCGTTTGGTAGCAGTAATTACGGTTTCACTCAAGTTATTTTTCAGTCGAAAAGTTAGTTTTTTGACCAAATTTCAACAACAAAAACAGGGAAAATTTCAAAAACACTGTGGATCAGTAGCTCGCTCGGAGACGCGTATTTTGACAGGTTGCGCGTGCGCCTCGCCTATGTAGAACTTCAAAAACATACTTTTTTTTCTTTCAGAAACTTGTAAAAATGTCGAAATATTTTTCTTCACGAATAACAAAATGTATTTTTATGTCTTACTTTTCCTCAAAATCTACGTAGGTCTCCATTTAGAAAGATACTCAGCTGCCTTACCGGTATTCTGGTGCGCGTTGCGTGAGCTCGAGTACCGTTTGGTAGCAGTAATTACGGTTTCACTCATTTTATTTTTCAGTCGAAAAGTTAGTTTTTTGACCAAATTTCAACAACAAAAACAGGGAAAATTTCAGAAACACTGTGGATCACTAGCTCGTTCGGAGACGCGTATTTTCACAGGTTGCGCGTGCGCCTCGCCTATGTAGAACTTCAAAAACATACTTTTTTTTTTTTCAGAAACTTGTAAAAATTTCAACATATTTTTCTTCACGAATAACAAAATGTATTTTTATGTCTTACTTTTCAATAAAATCTACGTAGGTCTCCATTTAGAAAGATACTCAGCTGCCTTACCGGTATTCTGGTGCGCGTTGCGTGAGCTCGAGTACCGTTTGGTAGCAGTAATTACGGTTTCACTCATTTTATTTTTCAGTCGAAAAGTTAGTTTTTTGACCAAATTTCAACAACAAAAACAGGGAAAATTTCAGAAACACTGTGGATCACTAGCTCGCTCGGAGACGCGTATTTTCACAGGTTGCGCGTGCGCCTCGCCTATGTAGAACTTCAAAAACATACTTTTTTTTCTTTCAGAAACTTGTAAAAATTTCAACGTATTTTTCTTCACGAATAACAAAATGTATTTTCATGTCTTACTTTTCATCAAAATCTACGTAGGTCTCCATTTAGAAAGATACTCAGTTGCCTTACCGGTATTCTGGTGCGCGTTGCGTGAGCTCGAGTACCGTTTGGTAGCAGTAATTACGGTTTCACTCAAGTTATTTTTCAGTCGAAAAGTTAGTTTTTTGACCAAATTTCAACAACAAAAACAGGGAAAATTTCAGAAACACTGTGGATCACTAGCTCGCTCGGAGACGCGTATTTTCACAGGTTGCGCGTGCGCCTCGCCTATGTAGAACTTCAAAAACATACTTTTTTTTCTTTCAGAAACTTGTAAAAATGTCGAAATATTTTTCTTCACGAATAACAAAATGTATTTTTATGTCCTACTTTTCATCAAAATCTACTTAGGTCTCCATTTAGAAAGATACTCAGCTGCCTTACCGGTATTCTGGTGCGCGTTGCGTGAGCTCGAGTAACGTTTGTTAGCAGTAATTACGGTTTCACTCATTTTATTTTTCAGTCGAAAAGTTAGTTTTTTGACCAAATTTCAACAACAAAAACGGGGAAAATTTCAGAAACACTGTGGATCACTAGCTCGCTCGGAGACGCGTATTTTGACAGGTTGCGGGTGCGCCTCGCCTATGTAGAACTTCAAAAACATACTTTTTTTTTTCAGAAACTTGTAAAAATTTCAACATATTTTTCATCACGAATAACAAAATGTATTTTTATGTCTTACTTTTCAATAAAATCTACGTAGGTCTCCATTTAGAAAGATACTCAGCTGCCTTACCGGTATTCTGGTGCGCGTTGCGTGAGCTCGAGTACCGTTTGGTAGCAGTAATTACGGTTTCACTCATTTTATTTTTCAGTCGAAAAGTTAGTTTTTTGACCAAATTTCAACAACAAAAACGGGGAAATTTTCAGAAACACTGTGGATCAGTAGCTCGCTCGGAGACGTGTATTTTGACAGGTTGCGCGTGCGCCTCGCCTATGTAGAACTTCAAAAATTTACTTTTTTTTCTTTCAGAAACTTGTAAAAATTTCAACATATTTTTCTTCACGAATAACAAAATGAATATTTACATCTTACATTTTATCAAAATCTAAGTTAGTCTCTATTTAGAAAGATACACAGCTGCCTTACCGGTTTTCCAGTGCGCGTTCCGTGAGCTCTAGTCCCATTTGGTAGCAGTAATTACGGTTTCACTCATTTTATTTTTCAGTCGAAAAGTTAGTTTTTTGACCAAATTTCAACAACAAAAACGGGGAAAATTTCAGAAACACTGTGGATCACTAGCTCGCTCGGAGACGCGTATTTTGACAGGTGGTGGGTGCGCCTCGCCTATGTAGAACTTCAAAAACATACTTTTTTTTTTTTCAGAAACTTGTAAAAATTTCAACATATTTTTCTTCACGAATAACAAAATGTATTTTTATGTCTTACTTTTCAATAAAATCTACGTAGGTCTCCATTTAGAAAGATACTCAGCTGCCTTACCGGTATTCTGGTGCGCGTTGCGTGAGCTCGAGTACCGTTTGGTAGCAGTAATTACGGTTTCACTCATTTTATTTTTCAGTCGAAAAGTTAGTTTTTTGACCAAATTTCAACAACAAAAACTGGGAAAATTTCAGAAACACTGTGGATCACTAGCTCGCTCGGAGACGCGTATTTTCACAGGTTGCGCGTGCGCCTCGCCTATGTAGAACTTCAAAAACATACTTTTTATCTTTCAGAAACTTGTAAAAATTTCAACATATTTTTCTTCACGAATAACAAAATGTATTTTTATGTCTTACTTTTCAATAAAATCTACGTAGGTCTCCATTTAGAAAGATACTCAGCTGCCTTACCGGTATTCTGGTGCGCGTTGCGTGAGCTCGAGTACCGTTTGGTAGCAGTAATTACGGTTTCACTCATTTTATTTTTCAGTCGAAAAGTTAGTTTTTTGACCAAATTTCAACAACAAAAACAGGGAAAATTTCAGAAACACTGTGGATCACTAGCTCGCTCGGAGACGCGTATTTTCACAGGTTGCGCGTGCGCCTCGCCTATGTAGAACTTCAAAAACATACTTTTTTTCTTTCAGAAACTTGTAAAAATTTCAACATATTTTTCTTCACGAATAACAAAATGAATATTTACATCTTACATTTTATCAAAATCTAAGTTAGTCTCTATTTAGAAAGATACACAGCTGCCTTACCGGTTTTCCAGTGCGCGTTCCGTGAGCTCTAGTCCCATTTGGTAGCAGTAATTACGGTTTCACTCATTTTATTTTTCAGTCGAAAAGTTAGTTTTTTGACCAAATTTCAACAACAAAAACGGGGAAAATTTCAGAAACACTGTGGATCACTAGCTCGCTCGGAGACGCGTATTTTGACAGGTGGTGGGTGCGCCTCGCCTATGTAGAACTTCAAAAACATACTTTTTTTTTTTTCAGAAACTTGTAAAAATTTCAACATATTTTTCTTCACGAATAACAAAATGTATTTTTATGTCTTACTTTTCAATAAAATCTACGTAGGTCTCCATTTAGAAAGATACTCAGCTGCCTTACCGGTATTCTGGTGCGCGTTGCGTGAGCTCGAGTACCGTTTGGTAGCAGTAATTACGGTTTCACTCATTTTATTTTTCAGTCGAAAAGTTAGTTTTTTGACCAAATTTCAACAACAAAAACAGGGAAAATTTCAGAAACACTGTGGATCACTAGCTCGCTCGGAGACGCGTATTTTCACAGGTTGCGCGTGCGCCTCGCCTATGTAGAACTTCAAAAACATACTTTTTATCTTTCAGAAACTTGTAAAAATTTCAACATATTTTTCTTCACGAATAACAAAATGTATTTTTATGTCTTACTTTTCAATAAAATCTACGTAGGTCTCCATTTAGAAAGATACTCAGCTGCCTTACCGGTATTCTGGTGCGCGTTGCGTGAGCTCGAGTACCGTTTGGTAGCAGTAATTACGGTTTCACTCATTTTATTTTTCAGTCGAAAAGTTAGTTTTTTGACCAAATTTCAACAACAAAAACAGGGAAAATTTCAGAAACACTGTGGATCACTAGCTCGCTCGGAGACGCGTATTTTCACAGGTTGCGCGTGCGCCTCGCCTATGTAGAACTTCAAAAACATACTTTTTTTCTTTCAGAAACTTGTAAAAATTTCAACATATTTTTCTTCAGGAATAACAAAATGTATTTTTATGTCTTACTTTTCATCAAAATCTACGTAGGTCTCCATTTAGAAAGATACTCAGTTGCCTTACCGGTATTCTGGTGCGCGTTGCGTGAGCTCGAGTACCGTTTGGTAGCAGTAATTACGGTTTCACTCAAGTTATTTTTCAGTCGAAAAGTTAGTTTTTTGACCAAATTTCAACAACAAAAACAGGGAAAATTTCAAAAACACTGTGGATCACTAGCTCGCTCGGAGACGCGTATTTTGACAGGTTGCGCGTGCGCCTCGCCTATGTAGAACTTCAAAAACATACTTTTTTTTCTTTCAGAAACTTGTAAAAATGTCGAAATATTTTTCTTCACGAAGAACAAAATGTATTTTTATGTCTTACTTTTCATCAAAATCTACGTAGGTCTCCATTTAGAAAGATACTCAGTTGCCTTACCGGTATTCTGGTGCGCGTTGCGTGAGCTCGAGTACCGTTTGGTAGCAGTAATTACGGTTTCACTCAAGTTATTTTTCAGTCGAAAAGTTAGTTTTTTGACCAAATTTCAACAACAAAAACAGGGAAAATTTCAAAAACACTGTGGATCACTAGCTCGCTCGGAGACGCGTATTTTGACAGGTTGCGCGTGCGCCTCGCCTATGTAGAACTTCAAAAACATACTTTTTTTTCTTTCAGCAACTTGTAAAAATGTCGAAATATTTTTCTTCACGAAGAACAAAATGTATTTTTATGTCTTACTTTTCATCAAAATCTACGTAGGTCTCCATTTAGAAAGATACTCAGCTGCCTTACCGGTATTCTGGTGCGCGTTGCGTGAGCTCGAGTACCGTTTGGTAGCAGTAATTACGGTTTCACTCATTTTATTTTTCAGTCGAAAAGTTAGTTTTTTGACCAAATTTCAACAACAAAAACAGGGAAAATTTCAGAAACACTGTGGATCACTAGCTCGCTCGGAGACGCGTATTTTCACAGGTTGCGCGTGCGCCTCGCCTATGTAGAACTTCAAAAACATACTTTTTTTTCTTTCAGAAACTTGTAAAAATTTCAACATATTTTTCTTCACGAATAACAAAATGTATTTATATGTCTTACTTTTCATCAAAATCTACGTAGGTCTCCATTTAGAAAGATACTCAGTTGCCTTACCGGTATTCTGGTGCGCGTTGCGTGAGCTCGAGTACCGTTTGGTGGCAGTAATTACGGTTTCACTCAAGTTATTTTTCAGTCGAAAAGTTAGTTTTTTGACCAAATTTCAACAACAAAAACAGGGAAAATTTCAGAAACACTGTGGATCACTAGCTCGCTCGGAGACGCGTATTTTCACAGGTTGCGCGTGCGCCTCGCCTATGTAGAACTTCAAAAACATACTTTTTTTTCTTTCAGAAACTTGTAAAAATGTCGAAATATTTTTCTTCACGAATAACAAAATGTATTTTTATGTCTTACTTTTCATCAAAATCTACGTAGGTCTCCATTTAGAAAGATACTCAGCTGCCTTACCGGTATTCTGGTGCGCGTTGCGTGAGCTCGAGTAACGTTTGTTAGCAGTAATTACGGTTTCACTCATTTTATTTTTCAGTCGAAAAGTTAGTTTTTTGACCAAATTTCAACAACAAAAACGGGGAAATTTTCAGAAACACTGTGGATCACTAGCTCGCTCGGAGACGCGTATTTTGACAGGTTGCGCGTGCGCCTCGCCTATGTAGAACTTCAAAAAATTACTTTTTTTTCTTTCAGAAACTTGTAAAAATTTCAACATATTTTTCTTCACGAATAACAAAATGTATTTTTATGTCTTACTTTTCATCAAAATCTACGTAGGTCTCCATTTAGAAAGATACTCAGTTGCCTTACCGGTATTCTGGTGCGCGTTGCGTGAGCTCGAGTACCGTTTGGTAGCAGTAATTACGGTTTCACTCAAGTTATTTTTCAGTCGAAAAGTTAGTTTTTTGACCAAATTTCAACAACAAAAACAGGGAAAATTTCAAAACCACTGTGGATCAGTAGCTCGCTCGGAGACGCGTATTTTGACAGGTTGCGCGTGCGCCTCGCCTATGTAGAACTTCAAAAACATACTTTTTTTTCTTTCAGAAACTTGTAAAAATGTCGAAATATTTTTCTTCACGAATAACAAAATGTATTTTTATGTCCTACTTTTCATCAAAATCTACTTAGGTCTCCATTTAGAAAGATACTCAGCTGCCTTACCGGTATTCTGGTGCGCGTTGCGTGAGCTCGAGTAACGTTTGTTAGCAGTAATTACGGTTTCACTCATTTTATTTTTCAGTCGAAAAGTTAGTTTTTTGACCAAATTTCAACAACAAAAACGGGGAAAATTTCAGAAACACTGTGGATCACTAGCTCGCTCGGAGACGCGTATTTTGACAGGTTGCGGGTGCGCCTCGCCTATGTAGAACTTCAAAAACATACTTTTTTTTTTCAGAAACTTGTAAAAATTTCAACATATTTTTCATCACGAATAACAAAATGTATTTTTATGTCTTACTTTTCAATAAAATCTACGTAGGTCTCCATTTAGAAAGATACTCAGCTGCCTTACCGGTATTCTGGTGCGCGTTGCGTGAGCTCGAGTACCGTTTGGTAGCAGTAATTACGGTTTCACTCATTTTATTTTTCAGTCGAAAAGTTAGTTTTTTGACCAAATTTCAACAACAAAAACGGGGAAATTTTCAGAAACACTGTGGATCAGTAGCTCGCTCGGAGACGTGTATTTTGACAGGTTGCGCGTGCGCCTCGCCTATGTAGAACTTCAAAAATTTACTTTTTTTTCTTTCAGAAACTTGTAAAAATTTCAACATATTTTTCTTCACGAATAACAAAATGAATATTTACATCTTACATTTTATCAAAATCTAAGTTAGTCTCTATTTAGAAAGATACACAGCTGCCTTACCGGTTTTCCAGTGCGCGTTCCGTGAGCTCTAGTCCCATTTGGTAGCAGTAATTACGGTTTCACTCATTTTATTTTTCAGTCGAAAAGTTAGTTTTTTGACCAAATTTCAACAACAAAAACGGGGAAAATTTCAGAAACACTGTGGATCACTAGCTCGCTCGGAGACGCGTATTTTGACAGGTGGTGGGTGCGCCTCGCCTATGTAGAACTTCAAAAACATACTTTTTTTTTTTTCAGAAACTTGTAAAAATTTCAACATATTTTTCTTCACGAATAACAAAATGTATTTTTATGTCTTACTTTTCAATAAAATCTACGTAGGTCTCCATTTAGAAAGATACTCAGCTGCCTTACCGGTATTCTGGTGCGCGTTGCGTGAGCTCGATTACCGTTTGGTAGCAGTAATTACGGTTTCACTCATTTTATTTTTCAGTCGAAAAGTTAGTTTTTTGACCAAATTTCAACAACAAAAACAGGGAAAATTTCAGAAACACTGTGGATCACTAGCTCGCTCGGAGACGCGTATTTTCACAGGTTGCGCGTGCGCCTCGCCTATGTAGAACTTCAAAAACATACTTTTTATCTTTCAGAAACTTGTAAAAATTTCAACATATTTTTCTTCACGAATAACAAAATGTATTTTTATGTCTTACTTTTCAATAAAATCTACGTAGGTCTCCATTTAGAAAGATACTCAGCTGCCTTACCGGTATTCTGGTGCGCGTTGCGTGAGCTCGAGTACCGTTTGGTAGCAGTAATTACGGTTTCACTCATTTTATTTTTCAGTCGAAAAGTTAGTTTTTTGACCAAATTTCAACAACAAAAACAGGGAAAATTTCAGAAACACTGTGGATCACTAGCTCGCTCGGAGACGCGTATTTTCACAGGTTGCGCGTGCGCCTCGCCTATGTAGAACTTCAAAAACATACTTTTTTTCTTTCAGAAACTTGTAAAAATTTCAACATATTTTTCTTCAGGAATAACAAAATGTATTTTTATGTCTTACTTTTCATCAAAATCTACGTAGGTCTCCATTTAGAAAGATACTCAGTTGCCTTACCGGTATTCTGGTGCGCGTTGCGTGAGCTCGAGTACCGTTTGGTAGCAGTAATTACGGTTTCACTCAAGTTATTTTTCAGTCGAAAAGTTAGTTTTTTGACCAAATTTCAACAACAAAAACAGGGAAAATTTCAAAAACACTGTGGATCACTAGCTCGCTCGGAGACGCGTATTTTGACAGGTTGCGCGTGCGCCTCGCCTATGTAGAACTTCAAAAACATACTTTTTTTTCTTTCAGAAACTTGTAAAAATGTCGAAATATTTTTCTTCACGAAGAACAAAATGTATTTTTATGTCTTACTTTTCATCAAAATCTACGTAGGTCTCCATTTAGAAAGATACTCAGTTGCCTTACCGGTATTCTGGTGCGCGTTGCGTGAGCTCGAGTACCGTTTGGTAGCAGTAATTACGGTTTCACTCAAGTTATTTTTCAGTCGAAAAGTTAGTTTTTTGACCAAATTTCAACAACAAAAACAGGGAAAATTTCAAAAACACTGTGGATCACTAGCTCGCTCGGAGACGCGTATTTTGAAAGGTTGCGCGTGCGCCTCGCCTATGTAGAACTTCAAAAACATACTTTTTTTTCTTTCAGAAACTTGTAAAAATGTCGAAATATTTTTCTTCACGAAGAACAAAATGTATTTTTATGTCTTACTTTTCATCAAAATCTACGTAGGTCTCCATTTAGAAAGATACTCAGCTGCCTTACCGGTATTCTGGTGCGCGTTGCGTGAGCTCGAGTACCGTTTGGTAGCAGTAATTACGGTTTCACTCATTTTATTTTTCAGTCGAAAAGTTAGTTTTTTGACCAAATTTCAACAACAAAAACAGAGAAAATTTCAGAAACACTGTGGATCACTAGCTCGCTCGGAGACGCGTATTTTCACAGGTTGCGCGTGCGCCTCGCCTATGTAGAACTTCAAAAACATACTTTTTTTTCTTTCAGAAACTTGTAAAAATTTCAACATATTTTTCTTCACGAATAACAAAATGTATTTTCATGTCTTACTTTTCATCAAAATCTACGTAGGTCTCCATTTAGAAAGATACTCAGTTGCCTTACCGGTATTCTGGTGCGCGTTGCGTGAGCTCGAGTACCGTTTGGTAGCAGTAATTACGGTTTCACTCAAGTTATTTTTCAGTCGAAAAGTTAGTTTTTTGACCAAATTTCAACAACAAAAACAGGGAAAATTTCAAAAACACTGTGGATCACTAGCTCGCTCGGAGACGCGTATTTTCACAGGTTGCGCGTGCGCCTCGCCTATGTAGAACTTCAAAAACATACTTTTTTTTCTTTCAGAAACTTGTAAAAATGTCGAAATATTTTTCTTCACGAATAACAAAATGTATTTTTATGTCTTACTTTTCATCAAAATCTACGTAGGTCTCCATTTAGAAAGATACTCAGCTGCCTTACCGGTATTCTGGTGCGCGTTGCGTGAGCTCGAGTAACGTTTGTTAGCAGTAATTACGGTTTCACTCATTTTATTTTTCAGTCGAAAAGTTAGTTTTTTGACCAAATTTCAACAACAAAAACGGGGAAAATTTCAGAAACACTGTGGATCACTAGCTCGCTCGGAGACGCGTATTTTGACAGGTTACGGGTGCGCCTCGCCTATGTAGAACTTCAAAAACATACTTTTTTTTTTTCAGAAACTTGTAAAAATTTCAACATATTTTTCTTCACGAATAACAAAATGTATTTTTATGTCTTACTTTTCAATAAAATCTACGTAGGTCTCCATTTAGAAAGATACTCAACTGCCTTACCGGTATTCTGGTGCGCGTTGCGTGAGCTCGAGTACCGTTTGGTAGCAGTAATTACGGTTTCACTCATTTTATTTTTCAGTCGAAAAGTTAGTTTTTTGACCAAATTTCAACAACAAAAACGGGGAAATTTTCAGAAACACTGTGGATCACTAGCTCGCTCGGAGACGCGTATTTTGACAGGTTGCGCGTGCGCCTCGCCTATGTAGAACTTCAAAAAATTACTTTTTTTTCTTTCAGAAACTTGTAAAAATTTCAACATATTTTTCTTCACGAATAACAAAATGAATATTTACATCTTACATTTTATCAAAATCTAAGTTAGTCTCTATTTAGAAAGATACACAGCTGCCTTACCGGTTTTCCAGTGCGCGTTCCGTGAGCTCTAGTCCCATTTGGTAGCAGTAATTACGGTTTCACTCATTTTATTTTTCAGTCGAAAAGTTAGTTTTTTGACCAAATTTCAACAACAAAAACGGGGAAAATTTCAGAAACACTGTGGATCACTAGCTCGCTCGGAGACGCGTATTTTGACAGGTGGTGGGTGCGCCTCGCCTATGTAGAACTTCAAAAACATACTTTTTTTTCTTTCAGAAACTTGTAAAAATTTCAACATATTTTTCTTCACGAATAACAAAATGTATTTTTATGTCTTACTTTTCAATAAAATCTACGTAGGTCTCCATTTAGAAAGATACTCAGCTGCCTTACCGGTATTCTGGTGCGCGTTGCATGAGCTCGAGTACCGTTTGGTAGCAGTAATTACGGTTTCACTCATTTTATTTTTCAGTCGAAAAGTTAGTTTTTTGACCAAATTTCAACAACAAAAACAGGGAAAATTTCAGAAACACTGTGGATCACTAGCTCGCTCGGAGACGCGTATTTTCACAGGTTGCGCGTGCGCCTCGCCTATGTAGAACTTCAAAAACATACTTTTTTTCTTTCAGAAACTTGTAAAAATTTCAACATATTTTTCTTCACGAATAACAAAATGTATTTTTATGTCTTACTTTTCATCAAAATCTACGTAGGTCTCCATTTAGAAAGATACTCAGTTGCCTTACCGGTATTCTGGTGCGCGTTGCGTGAGCTCGAGTACCGTTTGGTAGCAGTAATTACGGTTTCACTCAAGTTATTTTTCAGTCGAAAAGTTAGTTTTTTGACCAAATTTCAACAACAAAAACAGGGAAAATTTCAAAAACACTGTGGATCAGTAGCTCGCTCGGAGACGCGTATTTTGACAGGTTGCGCGTGCGCCTCGCCTATGTAGAACTTCAAAAACATACTTTTTTTTCTTTCAGAAACTTGTAAAAATGTCGAAATATTTTTCTTCACGAATAACAAAATGTATTTTTATGTCTTACTTTTCCTCAAAATCTACGTAGGTCTCCATTTAGAAAGATACTCAGCTGCCTTACCGGTATTCTGGTGCGCGTTGCGTGAGCTCGAGTACCGTTTGGTAGCAGTAATTACGGTTTCACTCATTTTATTTTTCAGTCGAAAAGTTAGTTTTTTGACCAAATTTCAACAACAAAAACAGGGAAAATTTCAGAAACACTGTGGATCACTAGCTCGTTCGGAGACGCGTATTTTCACAGGTTGCGCGTGCGCCTCGCCTATGTAGAACTTCAAAAACATACTTTTTTTTTTTTCAGAAACTTGTAAAAATTTCAACATATTTTTCTTCACGAATAACAAAATGTATTTTTATGTCTTACTTTTCAATAAAATCTACGTAGGTCTCCATTTAGAAAGATACTCAGCTGCCTTACCGGTATTCTGGTGCGCGTTGCGTGAGCTCGAGTACCGTTTGGTAGCAGTAATTACGGTTTCACTCATTTTATTTTTCAGTCGAAAAGTTAGTTTTTTGACCAAATTTCAACAACAAAAACAGGGAAAATTTCAGAAACACTGTGGATCACTAGCTCGCTCGGAGACGCGTATTTTCACAGGTTGCGCGTGCGCCTCGCCTATGTAGAACTTCAAAAACATACTTTTTTTTCTTTCAGAAACTTGTAAAAATTTCAACGTATTTTTCTTCACGAATAACAAAATGTATTTTCATGTCTTACTTTTCATCAAAATCTACGTAGGTCTCCATTTAGAAAGATACTCAGTTGCCTTACCGGTATTCTGGTGCGCGTTGCGTGAGCTCGAGTACCGTTTGGTAGCAGTAATTACGGTTTCACTCAAGTTATTTTTCAGTCGAAAAGTTAGTTTTTTGACCAAATTTCAACAACAAAAACAGGGAAAATTTCAGAAACACTGTGGATCACTAGCTCGCTCGGAGACGCGTATTTTCACAGGTTGCGCGTGCGCCTCGCCTATGTAGAACTTCAAAAACATACTTTTTTTTCTTTCAGAAACTTGTAAAAATGTCGAAATATTTTTCTTCACGAATAACAAAATGTATTTTTATGTCCTACTTTTCATCAAAATCTACTTAGGTCTCCATTTAGAAAGATACTCAGCTGCCTTACCGGTATTCTGGTGCGCGTTGCGTGAGCTCGAGTAACGTTTGTTAGCAGTAATTACGGTTTCACTCATTTTATTTTTCAGTCGAAAAGTTAGTTTTTTGACCAAATTTCAACAACAAAAACGGGGAAAATTTCAGAAACACTGTGGATCACTAGCTCGCTCGGAGACGCGTATTTTGACAGGTTGCGGGTGCGCCTCGCCTATGTAGAACTTCAAAAACATACTTTTTTTTTTCAGAAACTTGTAAAAATTTCAACATATTTTTCATCACGAATAACAAAATGTATTTTTATGTCTTACTTTTCAATAAAATCTACGTAGGTCTCCATTTAGAAAGATACTCAGCTGCCTTACCGGTATTCTGGTGCGCGTTGCGTGAGCTCGAGTACCGTTTGGTAGCAGTAATTACGGTTTCACTCATTTTATTTTTCAGTCGAAAAGTTAGTTTTTTGACCAAATTTCAACAACAAAAACGGGGAAATTTTCAGAAACACTGTGGATCAGTAGCTCGCTCGGAGACGTGTATTTTGACAGGTTGCGCGTGCGCCTCGCCTATGTAGAACTTCAAAAATTTACTTTTTTTTCTTTCAGAAACTTGTAAAAATTTCAACATATTTTTCTTCACGAATAACAAAATGAATATTTACATCTTACATTTTATCAAAATCTAAGTTAGTCTCTATTTAGAAAGATACACAGCTGCCTTACCGGTTTTCCAGTGCGCGTTCCGTGAGCTCTAGTCCCATTTGGTAGCAGTAATTACGGTTTCACTCATTTTATTTTTCAGTCGAAAAGTTAGTTTTTTGACCAAATTTCAACAACAAAAACGGGGAAAATTTCAGAAACACTGTGGATCACTAGCTCGCTCGGAGACGCGTATTTTGACAGGTGGTGGGTGCGCCTCGCCTATGTAGAACTTCAAAAACATACTTTTTTTTTTTTCAGAAACTTGTAAAAATTTCAACATATTTTTCTTCACGAATAACAAAATGTATTTTTATGTCTTACTTTTCAATAAAATCTACGTAGGTCTCCATTTAGAAAGATACTCAGCTGCCTTACCGGTATTCTGGTGCGCGTTGCGTGAGCTCGAGTACCGTTTGGTAGCAGTAATTACGGTTTCACTCATTTTATTTTTCAGTCGAAAAGTTAGTTTTTTGACCAAATTTCAACAACAAAAACAGGGAAAATTTCAGAAACACTGTGGATCACTAGCTCGCTCGGAGACGCGTATTTTCACAGGTTGCGCGTGCGCCTCGCCTATGTAGAACTTCAAAAACATACTTTTTATCTTTCAGAAACTTGTAAAAATTTCAACATATTTTTCTTCACGAATAACAAAATGTATTTTTATGTCTTACTTTTCAATAAAATCTACGTAGGTCTCCATTTAGAAAGATACTCAGCTGCCTTACCGGTATTCTGGTGCGCGTTGCGTGAGCTCGAGTACCGTTTGGTAGCAGTAATTACGGTTTCACTCATTTTATTTTTCAGTCGAAAAGTTAGTTTTTTGACCAAATTTCAACAACAAAAACAGGGAAAATTTCAGAAACACTGTGGATCACTAGCTCGCTCGGAGACGCGTATTTTCACAGGTTGCGCGTGCGCCTCGCCTATGTAGAACTTCAAAAACATACTTTTTTTCTTTCAGAAACTTGTAAAAATTTCAACATATTTTTCTTCAGGAATAACAAAATGTATTTTTATGTCTTACTTTTCATCAAAATCTACGTAGGTCTCCATTTAGAAAGATACTCAGTTGCCTTACCGGTATTCTGGTGCGCGTTGCGTGAGCTCGAGTACCGTTTGGTAGCAGTAATTACGGTTTCACTCAAGTTATTTTTCAGTCGAAAAGTTAGTTTTTTGACCAAATTTCAACAACAAAAACAGGGAAAATTTCAAAAACACTGTGGATCACTAGCTCGCTCGGAGACGCGTATTTTGACAGGTTGCGCGTGCGCCTCGCCTATGTAGAACTTCAAAAACATACTTTTTTTTCTTTCAGCAACTTGTAAAAATGTCGAAATATTTTTCTTCACGAAGAACAAAATGTATTTTTATGTCTTACTTTTCATCAAAATCTACGTAGGTCTCCATTTAGAAAGATACTCAGCTGCCTTACCGGTATTCTGGTGCGCGTTGCGTGAGCTCGAGTACCGTTTGGTAGCAGTAATTACGGTTTCACTCATTTTATTTTTCAGTCGAAAAGTTAGTTTTTTGACCAAATTTCAACAACAAAAACAGGGAAAATTTCAGAAACACTGTGGATCACTAGCTCGCTCGGAGACGCGTATTTTCACAGGTTGCGCGTGCGCCTCGCCTATGTAGAACTTCAAAAACATACTTTTTTTTCTTTCAGAAACTTGTAAAAATTTCAACATATTTTTCTTCACGAATAACAAAATGTATTTATATGTCTTACTTTTCATCAAAATCTACGTAGGTCTCCATTTAGAAAGATACTCAGTTGCCTTACCGGTATTCTGGTGCGCGTTGCGTGAGCTCGAGTACCGTTTGGTGGCAGTAATTACGGTTTCACTCAAGTTATTTTTCAGTCGAAAAGTTAGTTTTTTGACCAAATTTCAACAACAAAAACAGGGAAAATTTCAGAAACACTGTGGATCACTAGCTCGCTCGGAGACGCGTATTTTCACAGGTTGCGCGTGCGCCTCGCCTATGTAGAACTTCAAAAACATACTTTTTTTTCTTTCAGAAACTTGTAAAAATGTCGAAATATTTTTCTTCACGAATAACAAAATGTATTTTTATGTCTTACTTTTCATCAAAATCTACGTAGGTCTCCATTTAGAAAGATACTCAGCTGCCTTACCGGTATTCTGGTGCGCGTTGCGTGAGCTCGAGTAACGTTTGTTAGCAGTAATTACGGTTTCACTCATTTTATTTTTCAGTCGAAAAGTTAGTTTTTTGACCAAATTTCAACAACAAAAACGGGGAAATTTTCAGAAACACTGTGGATCACTAGCTCGCTCGGAGACGCGTATTTTGACAGGTTGCGCGTGCGCCTCGCCTATGTAGAACTTCAAAAAATTACTTTTTTTTCTTTCAGAAACTTGTAAAAATTTCAACATATTTTTCTTCACGAATAACAAAATGTATTTTTATGTCTTACTTTTCATCAAAATCTACGTAGGTCTCCATTTAGAAAGATACTCAGTTGCCTTACCGGTATTCTGGTGCGCGTTGCGTGAGCTCGAGTACCGTTTGGTAGCAGTAATTACGGTTTCACTCAAGTTATTTTTCAGTCGAAAAGTTAGTTTTTTGACCAAATTTCAACAACAAAAACAGGGAAAATTTCAAAACCACTGTGGATCAGTAGCTCGCTCGGAGACGCGTATTTTGACAGGTTGCGCGTGCGCCTCGCCTATGTAGAACTTCAAAAACATACTTTTTTTTCTTTCAGAAACTTGTAAAAATGTCGAAATATTTTTCTTCACGAATAACAAAATGTATTTTTATGTCTTACTTTTCCTCAAAATCTACGTAGGTCTCCATTTAGAAAGATACTCAGCTGCCTTACCGGTATTCTGGTGCGCGTTGCGTGAGCTCGAGTACCGTTTGGTAGCAGTAATTACGGTTTCACTCATTTTATTTTTCAGTCGAAAAGTTAGTTTTTTGACCAAATTTCAACAACAAAAACAGAGAAAATTTCAGAAACACTGTGGATCACTAGCTCGCTCGGAGACGCGTATTTTCACAGGTTGCGCGTGCGCCTCGCCTATGTAGAACTTCAAAAACATACTTTTTTTTCTTTCAGAAACTTGTAAAAATTTCAACATATTTTTCTTCACGAATAACAAAATGTATTTTCATGTCTTACTTTTCATCAAAATCTACGTAGGTCTCCATTTAGAAAGATACTCAGTTGCCTTACCGGTATTCTGGTGCGCGTTGCGTGAGCTCGAGTACCGTTTGGTAGCAGTAATTACGGTTTCACTCAAGTTATTTTTCAGTCGAAAAGTTAGTTTTTTGACCAAATTTCAACAACAAAAACAGGGAAAATTTCAAAAACACTGTGGATCACTAGCTCGCTCGGAGACGCGTATTTTCACAGGTTGCGCGTGCGCCTCGCCTATGTAGAACTTCAAAAACATACTTTTTTTTCTTTCAGAAACTTGTAAAAATGTCGAAATATTTTTCTTCACGAATAACAAAATGTATTTTTATGTCTTACTTTTCATCAAAATCTACGTAGGTCTCCATTTAGAAAGATACTCAGCTGCCTTACCGGTATTCTGGTGCGCGTTGCGTGAGCTCGAGTAACGTTTGTTAGCAGTAATTACGGTTTCACTCATTTTATTTTTCAGTCGAAAAGTTAGTTTTTTGACCAAATTTCAACAACAAAAACGGGGAAAATTTCAGAAACACTGTGGATCACTAGCTCGCTCGGAGACGCGTATTTTGACAGGTTGCGGGTGCGCCTCGCCTATGTAGAACTTCAGAAACATACTTTTTTTTTTTCAGAAACTTGTAAAAATTTCAACATATTTTTCTTCACGAATAACAAAATGTATTTTTATGTCTTACTTTTCAATAAAATCTACGTAGGTCTCCATTTAGAAAGATACTCAACTGCCTTACCGGTATTCTGGTGCGCGTT
The DNA here is from genome assembly GCA_963555695.1 of Dasypolia templi. Classification (NCBI taxonomy): domain Eukaryota; kingdom Metazoa; phylum Arthropoda; class Insecta; order Lepidoptera; family Noctuidae; genus Dasypolia; species Dasypolia templi. The sequence goes on along the minus strand of OY743140.1, from coordinate 33,644,286 downwards.
GCGTGAGCTCGAGTACCGTTTGGTAGCAGTAATTACGGTTTCACTCATTTTATTTTTCAGTCGAAAAGTTAGTTTTTTGACCAAATTTCAACAACAAAAACGGGGAAATTTTCAGAAACACTGTGGATCACTAGCTCGCTCGGAGACGCGTATTTTGACAGGTTGCGCGTGCGCCTCGCCTATGTAGAACTTCAAAAAATTACTTTTTTTTCTTTCAGAAACTTGTAAAAATTTCAACATATTTTTCTTCACGAATAACAAAATGAATATTTACATCTTACATTTTATCAAAATCTAAGTTAGTCTCTATTTAGAAAGATACACAGCTGCCTTACCGGTTTTCCAGTGCGCGTTCCGTGAGCTCTAGTCCCATTTGGTAGCAGTAATTACGGTTTCACTCATTTTATTTTTCAGTCGAAAAGTTAGTTTTTTGACCAAATTTCAACAACAAAAACGGGGAAAATTTCAGAAACACTGTGGATCACTAGCTCGCTCGGAGACGCGTATTTTGACAGGTGGTGGGTGCGCCTCGCCTATGTAGAACTTCAAAAACATACTTTTTTTTCTTTCAGAAACTTGTAAAAATTTCAACATATTTTTCTTCACGAATAACAAAATGTATTTTTATGTCTTACTTTTCAATAAAATCTACGTAGGTCTCCATTTAGAAAGATACTCAGCTGCCTTACCGGTATTCTGGTGCGCGTTGCATGAGCTCGAGTACCGTTTGGTAGCAGTAATTACGGTTTCACTCATTTTATTTTTCAGTCGAAAAGTTAGTTTTTTGACCAAATTTCAACAACAAAAACAGGGAAAATTTCAGAAACACTGTGGATCACTAGCTCGCTCGGAGACGCGTATTTTCACAGGTTGCGTGTGCGCCTCGCCTATGTAGAACTTCAAAAACATACTTTTTTTCTTTCAGAAACTTGTAAAAATTTCAACATATTTTTCTTCACGAATAACAAAATGTATTTTTATGTCTTACTTTTCATCAAAATCTACGTAGGTCTCCATTTAGAAAGATACTCAGTTGCCTTACCGGTATTCTGGTGCGCGTTGCGTGAGCTCGAGTACCGTTTGGTAGCAGTAATTACGGTTTCACTCAAGTTATTTTTCAGTCGAAAAGTTAGTTTTTTGACCAAATTTCAACAACAAAAACAGGGAAAATTTCAAAAACACTGTGGATCAGTAGCTCGCTCGGAGACGCGTATTTTGACAGGTTGCGCGTGCGCCTCGCCTATGTAGAACTTCAAAAACATACTTTTTTTTCTTTCAGAAACTTGTAAAAATGTCGAAATATTTTTCTTCACGAATAACAAAATGTATTTTTATGTCTTACTTTTCCTCAAAATCTACGTAGGTCTCCATTTAGAAAGATACTCAGCTGCCTTACCGGTATTCTGGTGCGCGTTGCGTGAGCTCGAGTACCGTTTGGTAGCAGTAATTACGGTTTCACTCATTTTATTTTTCAGTCGAAAAGTTAGTTTTTTGACCAAATTTCAACAACAAAAACAGGGAAAATTTCAGAAACACTGTGGATCACTAGCTCGTTCGGAGACGCGTATTTTCACAGGTTGCGCGTGCGCCTCGCCTATGTAGAACTTCAAAAACATACTTTTTTTTTTTTCAGAAACTTGTAAAAATTTCAACATATTTTTCTTCACGAATAACAAAATGTATTTTTATGTCTTACTTTTCAATAAAATCTACGTAGGTCTCCATTTAGAAAGATACTCAGCTGCCTTACCGGTATTCTGGTGCGCGTTGCGTGAGCTCGAGTACCGTTTGGTAGCAGTAATTACGGTTTCACTCATTTTATTTTTCAGTCGAAAAGTTAGTTTTTTGACCAAATTTCAACAACAAAAACAGGGAAAATTTCAGAAACACTGTGGATCACTAGCTCGCTCGGAGACGCTTATTTTCACAGGTTGCGCGTGCGCCTCGCCTATGTAGAACTTCAAAAACATACTTTTTTTTCTTTCAGAAACTTGTAAAAATTTCAACATATTTTTCTTCACGAATAACAAAATGTATTTTCATGTCTTACTTTTCATCAAAATCTACGTAGGTCTCCATTTAGAAAGATACTCAGTTGCCTTACCGGTATTCTGGTGCGCGTTGCGTGAGCTCGAGTACCGTTTGGTAGCAGTAATTACGGTTTCACTCAAGTTATTTTTCAGTCGAAAAGTTAGTTTTTTGACCAAATTTCAACAACAAAAACAGGGAAAATTTCAAAAACACTGTGGATCACTAGCTCGCTCGGAGACGCGTATTTTGACAGGTTGCGCGTGCGCCTCGCCTATGTAGAACTTCAAAAACATACTTTTTTTTCTTTCAGAAACTTGTAAAAATGTCGAAATATTTTTCTTCACGAATAACAAAATGTATTTTTATGTCTTACTTTTCCTCAAAATCTACGTAGGTCTCCATTTAGAAAGATACTCAGCTGCCTTACCGGTATTCTGGTGCGCGTTGCGTGAGCTCGAGTACCGTTTGGTAGCAGTAATTACGGTTTCACTCATTTTATTTTTCAGTCGAAAAGTTAGTTTTTTGACCAAATTTCAACAACAAAAACAGGGAAAATTTCAGAAACACTGTGGATCACTAGCTCGCTCGGAGACGCTTATTTTCACAGGTTGCGCGTGCGCCTCGCCTATGTAGAACTTCAAAAACATACTTTTTTTTCTTTCAGAAACTTGTAAAAATTTCAACATATTTTTCTTCACGAATAACAAAATGTATTTTCATGTCTTACTTTTCATCAAAATCTACGTAGGTCTCCATTTAGAAAGATACTCAGTTGCCTTACCGGTATTCTGGTGCGCGTTGCGTGAGCTCGAGTACCGTTTGGTAGCAGTAATTACGGTTTCACTCAAGTTATTTTTCAGTCGAAAAGTTAGTTTTTTGACCAAATTTCAACAACAAAAACAGGGAAAATTTCAAAAACACTGTGGATCACTAGCTCGCTCGGAGACGCGTATTTTCACAGGTTGCGCGTGCGCCTCGCCTATGTAGAACTTCAAAAACATACTTTTTTTTCTTTCAGAAACTTGTAAAAATGTCGAAATATTTTTCTTCACGAATAACAAAATGTATTTTTTTGTCCTACTTTTCATCAAAATCTACTTAGGTCTCCATTTAGAAAGATACTCAGCTGCCTTACCGGTATTCTGGTGCGCGTTGCGTGAGCTCGAGTAACGTTTGTTAGCAGTAATTACGGTTTCACTCATTTTATTTTTCAGTCGAAAAGTTAGTTTTTTGACCAAATTTCAACAACAAAAACGGGGAAAATTTCAGAAACACTGTGGATCACTAGCTCGCTCGGAGACGCGTATTTTGACAGGTTGCGGGTGCGCCTCGCCTATGTAGAACTTCAAAAACATACTTTTTTTTTTTCAGAAACTTGTAAAAATTTCAACATATTTTTCATCACGAATAACAAAATGTATTTTTATGTCTTACTTTTCAATAAAATCTACGTAGGTCTCCATTTAGAAAGATACTCAGCTGCCTTACCGGTATTCTGGTGCGCGTTGCGTGAGCTCGAGTACCGTTTGGTAGCAGTAATTACGGTTTCACTCATTTTATTTTTCAGTCGAAAAGTTAGTTTTTTGACCAAATTTCAACAACAAAAACGGGGAAATTTTCAGAAACACTGTGGATCAGTAGCTCGCTCGGAGACGTGTATTTTGACAGGTTGCGCGTGCGCCTCGCCTATGTAGAACTTCAAAAATTTACTTTTTTTTCTTTCAGAAACTTGTAATCATTAATTTTGTTCTAAAAATAAATAAACGAAGTGAAACTATTCAGAGTAGTGTTAATAACAAAGTGTGCATTGTGTTATACCGGTAAAAGTGTTATCCAAGCCTAAAACCATTATCCGATGAAGTTCTAAAGTGAAATAGAAGCTGGACTTGCAAGAACAATTCAGTATCAAATTGTACATTAGTTATGTGTTTACTGTGCCCATTAATATTAACTTATATGTGAATCATATTCTGTAAGCTAATATCGTGGAAAAAGTTAAAATAAACAAATAAACCTATCGAAAGTGAAAATAACAACAACGTTAAAAAAATTCAAAATAACATCCACCCACAATTAAAAAGTAACGAACTCTTGCAAGTAGAATACATATCCTTATTTCAACAGGTGTATTAACTGCTCACGTAGATGATTTGTCTGAGTACCGACTCGGGTGCAACGTGTCTCGAGTTCGAATCCCGCAGGGGCGAACCCTTTTTGTGTTTTCCTAACAGTCATGAACAATTGTTGAACTCAAATAATGAAGTGAAGACATCTTATTTGAATAGCAAAAAAATAAATTCAAAATTCAATCATTTGAATATTGTATCATGAATTTTCTGGAGAACATTACGTTTCGTGTTCGAGGCACTCGTCGTACTCGTTCAATGTCAGACTCGCAAAGTAATATGAGTCAATTTGAAAACGAAACGTTAAATGACACCGCTACCAGTCTCCCCGAGAGGGGCAACGACGACACGTACGACCACGAATTACCATCTAAACTAAAGGAACAACTTGAGAAACTAACACTTCAATTAAGTAGTGCAGAAGAAGAAATTGAGCTACTTACATTGGAAAATAGTAACCTTAAACAGTCAAACCAGGAGTTGGAAAAGAAAAATCAACTCTACAAAAACATCACCAACACTCCTACTAAGAAAACCAGGCAAAAAACTTCTACTCCAAAAAAAAGGGAAGCATTACTTAGTAAAAACACGCAAACAGAGCAAGTAAATACGTCTGACATGAAAAAAAATAAGGGCACTCAAACAATTGCAACGGATACTAAGGGGTCATCTAAGGAAGAATCTGCAGTATCACCAGCAATACTTCATACAAAATGCCATAATGAAGACCCAGAGAAAAAAGTAAGTAAAATCTGTATTATAAGCGAAAATAAATATAACAAAATACGTACAATTGCAGAAAATAAGTTTGAAAATTGTGAATTATGTCATTACCTAACACCATACTCAGGTATAAACAATATGTTTTGCGACTTGGAACCAAAGCTGAAGAAATTCACTATGAATGACTTCTGTATTATTTTAATTGGTGAAACAGACTTCAAATCTACTAAGGAATATTCTAGTATCGTTCTCAACATAAGAAAAATACTCGGAAAAATTCAACACACCAATGTTGTTCTCTGCATGCCGACCTATAGACAGTGTATTAGTAATGTTACTTTGTATAATATGAGAGTAGAAAATTTTAATAATCTGCTATACCAAGACATTTTAGCACACGAACATGCCTACTTTATTGACTCGAATAAGAACCTAACTTGGGACTACAAAATGTACAGACAAAATACAGGTTCAGTAAATAATTACGGTATGCAAATAATTTTCCAAGATATCGCCGCACTTATGAACTACATACTTGAAAATACCTTCGCACATGCAAAAGGAGAGAATATTAATAAAGTGAATGAACAACAAGCGACATTGCAGTTTTTTCGATTTTAAACACCTTAACGTGATACATCAAAACATTGCGGGTTTACTGAATAAGAGCAGTGAGCTTACTGTATGCCTTGAAGAGATGTCAGAGAAAAATACCGAAATCGACATAATCTGTTTATCTGAACACTTCATGATGGCTGGCCATGAAAAACTGTTGTATATTCCTAACTACACTTTGGCGACATGCTACTCCAGAAATGGTAGTAAGAGAGGTGGTACATGTATCCTTGTGAAGAAAGGTCACCAGTTTAATGAGCTTCAAGACATAGCGAAACTGTCCATAAATGGAATATTCGAATGTTGCGCTGTTGATCTGACAATTTATAATACGATTATTGTTTGTGTGTATAGAGTACCTAAGTCTAATAACTTACCTGTATTTTTTGAGCAATTAGAGAAAGTGTTATGTACTATTTGTAACAAAAACTCAAAAAGAAATGTCGTAATTGCAGGTGACTATAATATTGACTGTCTTAAGCGTAACAATACTTTGATAGATCTAGAATGTTTGCTCTTAAGTTATAATTTAAAGCTAGAAATAAATCAGCCAACACGAATCGCGAGCGGCACTTGCATAGACAACTTTGCACATAATGGGGGGAAGAAGTGTAAATCTGATGTGATTGACTTCGGCCTGTCGGATCACACCGCGCAAGTACTAAAAATACCAGTTAATAAAAAAACTTTATTAAACTATTGGCGAGCAAATAGACGAGACTATAATAAGGAAAATATGAAAAAATTCAAAAATTATATAAAATCTCTTTCTTTTTCTGAAATCTATAATACAAATAATCCTAGCACAGCATATAATGCATTTTTGGAAGCTTTCATGATGCTGTATGACTTATGTTTTCCTTTCCAAAACATCTCAATAAGAACAAAAATAAAACCTCAGTGGGTATCTCGTGGCATAAAAATCTGTAGCAAAAAAAAGAGAGAACTTATGTGGAACTATAGGCTAAATCGTAATGAAGTAAATAAAACTAAATTTAAAAAATACTCTAAAACATATAAAAACATAATTAATTTAACGCAACGAGCACAAAACAATCATAACATAAAATCATCAACTAACAAATCCAAAGCCGCATGGAGGATTATAAATAGCTCTAAATTAAATTTACCAAGGGATAGTATCACTTCCATAGAAACAAACCATAAAACTATAACCAGGCCACGAGAGATAGCGAATGCTTTTAACAATTTCTTTATAGAAAAGATAGAACCGATACCAGACGCTGGTAAGGACGTAACCGAAAATATTTCCAAATCAAATAAATCTATGTTCATGGCACCATGTACTCCATACGACATACTTCAAATTATAAGATCGCTTAAAAATACTACAAGTGTTGGGTACGACGGGATCTCTACTAGAATCTTAAAGTACATCGCTTATCATATTTGTGACCACCTAAGCCATATCATTAATATGTGTATAACCACTGGATCATACCCGGAAAGTCTAAAAACGACCATCGTAAAACCTATCTTCAAAAAAGACAACAAGCAGAGTATTAACTGTTACAGACCTATTGCACTTATTCCTATAATATCAAAAGTTTTTGAAAAATACATATCCAATCAAATTTATAACTATTTAGAAAAGTTCAACATTCTTACAAAAGACCAGAAAGGTTTCCGCAAGAATAAAACTATAAACTTGGCTATTTTTGATTTTATTAATAACGTCATGGGAAATGTGGATAAAAGGACGCCGGTATGTACCATTTACTGCGATATGACCCAGGCCTTCGATTATGTTAATCATGACATTCTCCTCCGTAAACTGGAAGCTTATGGCATTAGAGGCAATGTATTAAATCTCATAGAATCTTATCTGAAAAAACGTAAACAATATACAGAAATTTCTAAAGTAAACATTAATACCAAAAAAGAAGAAACATTTGCATCAAAAAAACGTATAGTTAAATATGGAGTCCCGCAAGGTAGCGTATTGGGTCCTTTGTTATTCATAATCTACATAAATGACTTGCCATTAGTAACTAACTATCCAGTATCACTTTTTGCAGATGACAGCACAATCACTATTAATTCAAAAAATAAAGATACGTATGAGAATGAAATTAATAATACAATCAATTCAATAATTAACTGGTTAGATAATAATAATTTAAAAATTAATCTTGAAAAAACAAAAATTATGTTCTTCAGTCAACGTTTAGAAGCACCAAATATTAATGCTCAACACAAACTAACTGTTATAAAAAAGGTAGAAACAGCTAAATTTTTAGGTGTAACAATTGACAGACGTCTGAACTGGAAAGCACACACAGAAGAATTAAATAAAAAAATATGTTCGTCTGCCTATGCCCTCTATAAACTTAAACCTATTATAAGTACCAATGCGCTTATAACTGCCTACCATGGTGTCGTCGGCTCCATATTAAGGTTTGGAGTTATATTTTGGGGAAACTCTAGTAATAAAGAAATCATTTTTAAGGCACAAAAAAGATGTATTAGGGCTATGTTTGGTTTGAAAATGACTGATAGTTGCAAACAGTATTTTATAAAATACAACATTTTAAGTCTTCCTTCCTTATTTATTTATGAAATAGCTAATTTTATAAAAACCAATCCTAACCTATTTAAGAAACTATCTGACGTCTCTATTCGTAACCGGCGGGATAATAATAAATTATGCATACTAAGATCAACCACCGCATTGATGCGTAAAAGTATTTTTTGTTTAGCACCAATCATATATAATAAAATCCCAAAATCATTTAGACAAATGCCTTCTGCTCTGTTTAAAATACATTTTAAAAAATATCTCATAGCCAAATGCTATTATACCTTAGCGGAATTTTTAAATGACCGTAGTTAATTAAATGGATTCCTAGAATTACGACATTTTCACAATTTGAGCATAAAATCGGAGAAAAAAAAAAAAAAAAAAAAAAGATACATTCTTTATTTTTTCTACTTTTCATTAGCATTAGGAATAAGTTATTTAATTTTTATAGTTTGCTGTGTAGTCTCAAATAATTTTCTCTATTTTTGATTTATTCTAAACCAAAAATATGTTGTTTTTGTACGCCATGTATGGCAAAACATGCAGAACTACCTGTTATTTTAAGACCTTGCACATATTATTTGATGTACACTCATGTTTTTACAATAAATATATTCTATTCTATTGTAAAAATTTCAACATATTTTTCTTCACGAATAACAAAATGAATATTTACATCTTACATTTTATCAAAATCTAAGTTAGTCTCTATTTAGAAAGATACACAGCTGCCTTACCGGTTTTCCAGTGCGCGTTCCGTGAGCTCTAGTCCCATTTGGTAGCAGTAATTACGGTTTCACTCATTTTATTTTTCAGTCGAAAAGTTAGTTTTTTGACCAAATTTCAACAACAAAAACGGGGAAAATTTCAGAAACACTGTGGATCACTAGCTCGCTCGGAGACGCGTATTTTGACAGGTGGTGGGTGCACCTCGCCTATGTAGAACTTCAAAAACATACTTTTTTTTTTTCAGAAACTTGTAAAAATTTCAACATATTTTTCTTCACGAATAACAAAATGTATTTTTATGTCTTACTTTTCAATAAAATCTACGTAGGTCTCCATTTAGAAAGATACTCAGCTGCCTTACCGGTATTCTGGTGCGCGTTGCGTGAGCTCGAGTACCGTTTGGTAGCAGTAATTACGGTTTCACTCATTTTATTTTTCAGTCGAAAAGTTAGTTTTTTGACCAAATTTCAACAACAAAAACAGGGAAAATTTCAGAAACACTGTGGATCACTAGCTCGCTCGGAGACGCTTATTTTCACAGGTTGCGCGTGCGCCTCGCCTATGTAGAACTTCAAAAACATACTTTTTTTTCTTTCAGAAACTTGTAAAAATTTCAACATATTTTTCTTCACGAATAACAAAATGTATTTTCATGTCTTACTTTTCATCAAAATCTACGTAGGTCTCCATTTAGAAAGATACTCAGTTGCCTTACCGGTATTCTGGTGCGCGTTGCGTGAGCTCGAGTACCGTTTGGTAGCAGTAATTACGGTTTCACTCAAGTTATTTTTCAGTCGAAAAGTTAGTTTTTTGACCAAATTTCAACAACAAAAACAGGGAAAATTTCAAAAACACTGTGGATCAGTAGCTCGCTCGGAGACGCGTATTTTGACAGGTTGCGCGTGCGCCTCGCCTATGTAGAACTTCAAAAACATACTTTTTTTTCTTTCAGAAACTTGTAAAAATGTCGAAATATTTTTCTTCACGAATAACAAAATGTATTTTTATGTCTTACTTTTCCTCAAAATCTACGTAGGTCTCCATTTAGAAAGATACTCAGCTGCCTTACCGGTATTCTGGTGCGCGTTGCGTGAGCTCGAGTACCGTTTGGTAGCAGTAATTACGGTTTCACTCATTTTATTTTTCAGTCGAAAAGTTAGTTTTTTGACCAAATTTCAACAACAAAAACAGGGAAAATTTCAGAAACACTGTGGATCACTAGCTCGTTCGGAGACGCGTATTTTCACAGGTTGCGCGTGCGCCTCGCCTATGTAGAACTTCAAAAACATACTTTTTTTTTTTTCAGAAACTTGTAAAAATTTCAACATATTTTTCTTCACGAATAACAAAATGTATTTTTATGTCTTACTTTTCAATAAAATCTACGTAGGTCTCCATTTAGAAAGATACTCAGCTGCCTTACCGGTATTCTGGTGCGCGTTGCGTGAGCTCGAGTACCGTTTGGTAGCAGTAATTACGGTTTCACTCATTTTATTTTTCAGTCGAAAAGTTAGTTTTTTGACCAAATTTCAACAACAAAAACAGGGAAAATTTCAGAAACACTGTGGATCACTAGCTCGCTCGGAGACGCTTATTTTCACAGGTTGCGCGTGCGCCTCGCCTATGTAGAACTTCAAAAACATACTTTTTTTTCTTTCAGAAACTTGTAAAAATTTCAACATATTTTTCTTCACGAATAACAAAATGTATTTTCATGTCTTACTTTTCATCAAAATCTACGTAGGTCTCCATTTAGAAAGATACTCAGTTGCCTTACCGGTATTCTGGTGCGCGTTGCGTGAGCTCGAGTACCGTTTGGTAGCAGTAATTACGGTTTCACTCAAGTTATTTTTCAGTCGAAAAGTTAGTTTTTTGACCAAATTTCAACAACAAAAACAGGGAAAATTTCAAAAACACTGTGGATCACTAGCTCGCTCGGAGACGCGTATTTTGACAGGTTGCGCGTGCGCCTCGCCTATGTAGAACTTCAAAAACATACTTTTTTTTCTTTCAGAAACTTGTAAAAATGTCGAAATATTTTTCTTCACGAATAACAAAATGTATTTTTATGTCTTACTTTTCCTCAAAATCTACGTAGGTCTCCATTTAGAAAGATACTCAGCTGCCTTACCGGTATTCTGGTGCGCGTTGCGTGAGCTCGAGTACCGTTTGGTAGCAGTAATTACGGTTTCACTCATTTTATTTTTCAGTCGAAAAGTTAGTTTTTTGACCAAATTTCAACAACAAAAACAGGGAAAATTTCAGAAACACTGTGGATCACTAGCTCGCTCGGAGACGCTTATTTTCACAGGTTGCGCGTGCGCCTCGCCTATGTAGAACTTCAAAAACATACTTTTTTTTCTTTCAGAAACTTGTAAAAATTTCAACATATTTTTCTTCACGAATAACAAAATGTATTTTCATGTCTTACTTTTCATCAAAATCTACGTAGGTCTCCATTTAGAAAGATACTCAGTTGCCTTACCGGTATTCTGGTGCGCGTTGCGTGAGCTCGAGTACCGTTTGGTAGCAGTAATTACGGTTTCACTCAAGTTATTTTTCAGTCGAAAAGTTAGTTTTTTGACCAAATTTCAACAACAAAAACAGGGAAAATTTCAAAAACACTGTGGATCACTAGCTCGCTCGGAGACGCGTATTTTCACAGGTTGCGCGTGCGCCTCGCCTATGTAGAACTTCAAAAACATACTTTTTTTTCTTTCAGAAACTTGTAAAAATGTCGAAATATTTTTCTTCACGAATAACAAAATGTATTTTTTTGTCCTACTTTTCATCAAAATCTACTTAGGTCTCCATTTAGAAAGATACTCAGCTGCCTTACCGGTATTCTGGTGCGCGTTGCGTGAGCTCGAGTAACGTTTGTTAGCAGTAATTACGGTTTCACTCATTTTATTTTTCAGTCGAAAAGTTAGTTTTTTGACCAAATTTCAACAACAAAAACGGGGAAAATTTCAGAAACACTGTGGATCACTAGCTCGCTCGGAGACGCGTATTTTGACAGGTTGCGGGTGCGCCTCGCCTATGTAGAACTTCAAAAACATACTTTTTTTTTTTCAGAAACTTGTAAAAATTTCAACATATTTTTCATCACGAATAACAAAATGTATTTTTATGTCTTACTTTTCAATAAAATCTACGTAGGTCTCCATTTAGAAAGATACTCAGCTGCCTTACCGGTATTCTGGTGCGCGTTGCGTGAGCTCGAGTACCGTTTGGTAGCAGTAATTACGGTTTCACTCATTTTATTTTTCAGTCGAAAAGTTAGTTTTTTGACCAAATTTCAACAACAAAAACGGGGAAATTTTCAGAAACACTGTGGATCAGTAGCTCGCTCGGAGACGTGTATTTTGACAGGTTGCGCGTGCGCCTCGCCTATGTAGAACTTCAAAAATTTACTTTTTTTTCTTTCAGAAACTTGTAATCATTAATTTTGTTCTAAAAATAAATAAACGAAGTGAAACTATTCAGAGTAGTGTTAATAACAAAGTGTGCATTGTGTTATACCGGTAAAAGTGTTATCCAAGCCTAAAACCATTATCCGATGAAGTTCTAAAGTGAAATAGAAGCTGGACTTGCAAGAACAATTCAGTATCAAATTGTACATTAGTTATGTGTTTACTGTGCCCATTAATATTAACTTATATGTGAATCATATTCTGTAAGCTAATATCGTGGAAAAAGTTAAAATAAACAAATAAACCTATCGAAAGTGAAAATAACAACAACGTTAAAAAAATTCAAAATAACATCCACCCACAATTAAAAAGTAACGAACTCTTGCAAGTAGAATACATATCCTTATTTCAACAGGTGTATTAACTGCTCACGTAGATGATTTGTCTGAGTACCGACTCGGGTGCAACGTGTCTCGAGTTCGAATCCCGCAGGGGCGAACCCTTTTTGTGTTTTCCTAACAGTCATGAACAATTGTTGAACTCAAATAATGAAGTGAAGACATCTTATTTGAATAGCAAAAAAATAAATTCAAAATTCAATCATTTGAATATTGTATCATGAATTTTCTGGAGAACATTACGTTTCGTGTTCGAGGCACTCGTCGTACTCGTTCAATGTCAGACTCGCAAAGTAATATGAGTCAATTTGAAAACGAAACGTTAAATGACACCGCTACCAGTCTCCCCGAGAGGGGCAACGACGACACGTACGACCACGAATTACCATCTAAACTAAAGGAACAACTTGAGAAACTAACACTTCAATTAAGTAGTGCAGAAGAAGAAATTGAGCTACTTACATTGGAAAATAGTAACCTTAAACAGTCAAACCAGGAGTTGGAAAAGAAAAATCAACTCTACAAAAACATCACCAACACTCCTACTAAGAAAACCAGGCAAAAAACTTCTACTCCAAAAAAAAGGGAAGCATTACTTAGTAAAAACACGCAAACAGAGCAAGTAAATACGTCTGACATGAAAAAAAAATAAGGGCACTCAAACAATTGCAACGGATACTAAGGGGTCATCTAAGGAAGAATCTGCAGTATCACCAGCAATACTTCATACAAAAAGCCATAATGAAGACCCAGAGAAAAAAGTAAGTAAAATCTGTATTATAAGCGAAAATAAATATAACAAAATACGTACAATTGCAGAAAATAAGTTTGAAAATTGTGAATTATGTCATTACCTAACACCATACTCAGGTATAAACAATATGTTTTGCGACTTGGAACCAAAGCTGAAGAAATTCACTATGAATGACTTCTGTATTATTTTAATTGGTGAAACAGACTTCAAATCTACTAAGGAATATTCTAGTATCGTTCTCAACATAAGAAAAATACTCGGAAAAATTCAACACACCAATGTTGTTCTCTGCATGCCGACCTATAGACAGTGTATTAGTAATGTTACTTTGTATAATATGAGAGTAGAAAATTTTAATAATCTGCTATACCAAGACATTTTAGCACACGAACATGCCTACTTTATTGACTCGAATAAGAACCTAACTTGGGACTACAAAATGTACAGACAAAATACAGGTTCAGTAAATAATTACGGTATGCAAATAATTTTCCAAGATATCGCCGCACTTATGAACTACATACTTGAAAATACCTTCGCACATGCAAAAGGAGAGAATATTAATAAAGTGAATGAACAACAAGCGACATTGCAGTTTTTTCGATTTTAAACACCTTAACGTGATACATCAAAACATTGCGGGTTTACTGAATAAGAGCAGTGAGCTTACTGTATGCCTTGAAGAGATGTCAGAGAAAAATACCGAAATCGACATAATCTGTTTATCTGAACACTTCATGATGGCTGGCCATGAAAAACTGTTGTATATTCCTAACTACACTTTGGCGACATGCTACTCCAGAAATGGTAGTAAGAGAGGTGGTACATGTATCCTTGTGAAGAAAGGTCACCAGTTTAATGAGCTTCAAGACATAGCGAAACTGTCCATAAATGGAATATTCGAATGTTGCGCTGTTGATCTGACAATTTATAATACGATTATTGTTTGTGTGTATAGAGTACCTAAGTCTAATAACTTACCTGTATTTTTTGAGCAATTAGAGAAAGTGTTATGTACTATTTGTAACAAAAACTCAAAAAGAAATGTCGTAATTGCAGGTGACTATAATATTGACTGTCTTAAGCGTAACAATACTTTGATAGATCTAGAATGTTTGCTCTTAAGTTATAATTTAAAGCTAGAAATAAATCAGCCAACACGAATCGCGAGCGGCACTTGCATAGACAACTTTGCACATAATGGGGGGAAGAAGTGTAAATCTGATGTGATTGACTTCGGCCTGTCGGATCACACCGCGCAAGTACTAAAAATACCAGTTAATAAAAAAACTTTATTAAACTATTGGCGAGCAAATAGACGAGACTATAATAAGGAAAATATGAAAAAATTCAAAAATTATATAAAATCTCTTTCTTTTTCTGAAATCTATAATACAAATAATCCTAGCACAGCATATAATGCATTTTTGGAAGCTTTCATGATGCTGTATGACTTATGTTTTCCTTTCCAAAACATCTCAATAAGAACAAAAATAAAACCTCAGTGGGTATCTCGTGGCATAAAAATCTGTAGCAAAAAAAAGAGAGAACTTATGTGGAACTATAGGCTAAATCGTAATGAAGTAAATAAAACTAAATTTAAAAAATACTCTAAAACATATAAAAACATAATTAATTTAACGCAACGAGCACAAAACAATCATAACATAAAATCATCAACTAACAAATCCAAAGCCGCATGGAGGATTATAAATAGCTCTAAATTAAATTTACCAAGGGATAGTATCACTTCCATAGAAACAAACCATAAAACTATAACCAGGCCACGAGAGATAGCGAATGCTTTTAACAATTTCTTTATAGAAAAGATAGAACCGATACCAGACGCTGGTAAGGACGTAACCGAAAATATTTCCAAATCAAATAAATCTATGTTCATGGCACCATGTACTCCATACGACATACTTCAAATTATAAGATCGCTTAAAAATACTACAAGTGTTGGGTACGACGGGATCTCTACTAGAATCTTAAAGTACATCGCTTATCATATTTGTGACCACCTAAGCCATATCATTAATATGTGTATAACCACTGGATCATACCCGGAAAGTCTAAAAACGACCATCGTAAAACCTATCTTCAAAAAAGACAACAAGCAGAGTATTAACTGTTACAGACCTATTGCACTTATTCCTATAATATCAAAAGTTTTTGAAAAATACATATCCAATCAAATTTATAACTATTTAGAAAAGTTCAACATTCTTACAAAAGACCAGAAAGGTTTCCGCAAGAATAAAACTATAAACTTGGCTATTTTTGATTTTATTAATAACGTCATGGGAAATGTGGATAAAAGGACGCCGGTATGTACCATTTACTGCGATATGACCCAGGCCTTCGATTATGTTAATCATGACATTCTCCTCCGTAAACTGGAAGCTTATGGCATTAGAGGCAATGTATTAAATCTCATAGAATCTTATCTGAAAAAACGTAAACAATATACAGAAATTTCTAAAGTAAACATTAATACCAAAAAAGAAGAAACATTTGCATCAAAAAAACGTATAGTTAAATATGGAGTCCCGCAAGGTAGCGTATTGGGTCCTTTGTTATTCATAATCTACATAAATGACTTGCCATTAGTAACTAACTATCCAGTATCACTTTTTGCAGATGACAGCACAATCACTATTAATTCAAAAAATAAAGATACGTATGAGAATGAAATTAATAATACAATCAATTCAATAATTAACTGGTTAGATAATAATAATTTAAAAATTAATCTTGAAAAAACAAAAATTATGTTCTTCAGTCAACGTTTAGAAGCACCAAATATTAATGCTCAACACAAACTAACTGTTATAAAAAAGGTAGAAACAGCTAAATTTTTAGGTGTAACAATTGACAGACGTCTGAACTGGAAAGCACACACAGAAGAATTAAATAAAAAAATATGTTCGTCTGCCTATGCCCTCTATAAACTTAAACCTATTATAAGTACCAATGCGCTTATAACTGCCTACCATGGTGTCGTCGGCTCCATATTAAGGTTTGGAGTTATATTTTGGGGAAACTCTAGTAATAAAGAAATCATTTTTAAGGCACAAAAAAGATGTATTAGGGCTATGTTTGGTTTGAAAATGACTGATAGTTGCAAACAGTATTTTATAAAATACAACATTTTAAGTCTTCCTTCCTTATTTATTTATGAAATAGCTAATTTTATAAAAACCAATCCTAACCTATTTAAGAAACTATCTGACGTCTCTATTCGTAACCGGCGGGATAATAATAAATTATGCATACTAAGATCAACCACCGCATTGATGCGTAAAAGTATTTTTTGTTTAGCACCAATCATATATAATAAAATCCCAAAATCATTTAGACAAATGCCTTCTGCTCTGTTTAAAATACATTTTAAAAAATATCTCATAGCCAAATGCTATTATACCTTAGCGGAATTTTTAAATGACCGTAGTTAATTAAATGGATTCCTAGAATTACGACATTTTCACAATTTGAGCATAAAATCGGAGAAAAAAAAAAAAAAAAAAAAAAGATACATTCTTTATTTTTTCTACTTTTCATTAGCATTAGGAATAAGTTATTTAATTTTTATAGTTTGCTGTGTAGTCTCAAATAATTTTCTCTATTTTTGATTTATTCTAAACCAAAAATATGTTGTTTTTGTACGCCATGTATGGCAAAACATGCAGAACTACCTGTTATTTTAAGACCTTGCACATATTATTTGATGTACACTCATGTTTTTACAATAAATATATTCTATTCTATTGTAAAAATTTCAACATATTTTTCTTCACGAATAACAAAATGAATATTTACATCTTACATTTTATCAAAATCTAAGTTAGTCTCTATTTAGAAAGATACACAGCTGCCTTACCGGTTTTCCAGTGCGCGTTCCGTGAGCTCTAGTCCCATTTGGTAGCAGTAATTACGGTTTCACTCATTTTATTTTTCAGTCGAAAAGTTAGTTTTTTGACCAAATTTCAACAACAAAAACGGGGAAAATTTCAGAAACACTGTGGATCACTAGCTCGCTCGGAGACGCGTATTTTGACAGGTGGTGGGTGCGCCTCGCCTATGTAGAACTTCAAAAACATACTTTTTTTTTTTCAGAAACTTGTAAAAATTTCAACATATTTTTCTTCACGAATAACAAAATGTATTTTTATGTCTTACTTTTCAATAAAATCTACGTAGGTCTCCATTTAGAAAGATACTCAGCTGCCTTACCGGTATTCTGGTGCGCGTTGCGTGAGCTCGAGTACCGTTTGGTAGCAGTAATTACGGTTTCACTCATTTTATTTTTCAGTCGAAAAGTTAGTTTTTTGACCAAATTTCAACAACAAAAACAGGGAAAATTTCAGAAACACTGTGGATCACTAGCTCGCTCGGAGACGCTTATTTTCACAGGTTGCGCGTGCGCCTCGCCTATGTAGAACTTCAAAAACATACTTTTTTTTCTTTCAGAAACTTGTAAAAATTTCAACATATTTTTCTTCACGAATAACAAAATGTATTTTCATGTCTTACTTTTCATCAAAATCTACGTAGGTCTCCATTTAGAAAGATACTCAGTTGCCTTACCGGTATTCTGGTGCGCGTTGCGTGAGCTCGAGTACCGTTTGGTAGCAGTAATTACGGTTTCACTCAAGTTATTTTTCAGTCGAAAAGTTAGTTTTTTGACCAAATTTCAACAACAAAAACAGGGAAAATTTCAAAAACACTGTGGATCACTAGCTCGCTCGGAGACGCGTATTTTCACAGGTTGCGCGTGCGCCTCGCCTATGTAGAACTTCAAAAACATACTTTTTTTTCTTTCAGAAACTTGTAAAAATGTCGAAATATTTTTCTTCACGAATAACAAAATGTATTTTTTTGTCCTACTTTTCATCAAAATCTACTTAGGTCTCCATTTAGAAAGATACTCAGCTGCCTTACCGGTATTCTGGTGCGCGTTGCGTGAGCTCGAGTACCGTTTGGTAGCAGTAATTACGGTTTCACTCATTTTATTTTTCAGTCGAAAAGTTAGTTTTTTGACCAAATTTCAACAACAAAAACGGGGAAATTTTCAGAAACACTGTGGATCAGTAGCTCGCTCGGAGACGTGTATTTTGACAGGTTGCGCGTGCGCCTCGCCTATGTAGAACTTCAAAAATTTACTTTTTTTTCTTTCAGAAACTTGTAAAAATTTCAACATATTTTTCTTCACGAATAACAAAATGAATATTTACATCTTACATTTTATCAAAATCTAAGTTAGTCTCTATTTAGAAAGATACACAGCTGCCTTACCGGTTTTCCAGTGCGCGTTCCGTGAGCTCTAGTCCCATTTGGTAGCAGTAATTACGGTTTCACTCATTTTATTTTTCAGTCGAAAAGTTAGTTTTTTGACCAAATTTCAACAACAAAAACGGGGAAAATTTCAGAAACACTGTGGATCACTAGCTCGCTCGGAGACGCGTATTTTGACAGGTGGTGGGTGCGCCTCGCCTATGTAGAACTTCAAAAACATACTTTTTTTTTTTCAGAAACTTGTAAAAATTTCAACATATTTTTCTTCACGAATAACAAAATGTATTTTTATGTCTTACTTTTCAATAAAATCTACGTAGGTCTCCATTTAGAAAGATACTCAGCTGCCTTACCGGTATTCTGGTGCGCGTTGCGTGAGCTCGAGTACCGTTTGGTAGCAGTAATTACGGTTTCACTCATTTTATTTTTCAGTCGAAAAGTTAGTTTTTTGACCAAATTTCAACAACAAAAACAGGGAAAATTTCAGAAACACTGTGGATCACTAGCTCGCTCGGAGACGCGTATTTTCACAGGTTGCGCGTGCGCCTCGCCTATGTAGAACTTCAAAAACATACTTTTTTTCTTTCAGAAACTTGTAAAAATTTCAACATATTTTTCTTCAGGAATAACAAAATGTATTTTTATGTCTTACTTTTCATCAAAATCTACGTAGGTCTCCATTTAGAAAGATACTCAGTTGCCTTACCGGTATTCTGGTGCGCGTTGCGTGAGCTCGAGTACCGTTTGGTAGCAGTAATTACGGTTTCACTCAAGTTATTTTTCAGTCGAAAAGTTAGTTTTTTGACCAAATTTCAACAACAAAAACAGGGAAAATTTCAAAAACACTGTGGATCACTAGCTCGCTCGGAGACGCGTATTTTCACAGGTTGCGCGTGCGCCTCGCCTATGTAGAACTTCAAAAACATACTTTTTTTTCTTTCAGAAACTTGTAAAAATTTCAACATATTTTTCTTCACGAATAACAAAATGTATTTTTATGTCTTACTTTTCAATAAAATCTACGTAGGTCTCCATTTAGAAAGATACTCAGCTGCTTTACCGGTATTCTGGTGCGCGTTGCATGAGCTCGAGTACCGTTTGGTAGCAGTAATTACGGTTTCACTCATTTTATTTTTCAGTCGAAAAGTTAGTTTTTTGACCAAATTTCAACAACAAAAACAGGGAAAATTTCAGAAACACTGTGGATCACTAGCTCGCTCGGAGACGCGTATTTTGACAGGTGGTGGGTGCGCCTCGCCTATGTAGAACTTCAAAAATTCACTTTTTTTTCTTTCAGAAACTTGTAAAAATTTCAACATATTTTTCTTCACGAATAACAAAATGAATTTTTATGTCTTACTTTTCAATAAAATCTACGTAGGTCTCCATTTAGAAAGATACTCAGCTGCCTTACCGGTATTCTGGTGCGCGTTGCGTGAGCTCGAGTACCGTTTGGTAGCAGTAATTACGGTTTCACTCATTTTATTTTTCAGTCGAAAAGTTAGTTTTTTGACCAAATTTCAACAACAAAAACAGGGAAAATTTCAGAAACACTGTGGATCACTAGCTCGCTCGGAGACGCGTATTTTCACAGGTTGCGCGTGCGCCTCGCCTATGTAGAACTTCAAAAACATACTTTTTATCTTTCAGAAACTTGTAAAAATTTCAACATATTTTTCTTCACGAATAACAAAATGTATTTTTATGTCTTACTTTTCAATAAAATCTACGTAGGTCTCCATTTAGAAAGATACTCAGCTGCCTTACCGGTATTCTGGTGCGCGTTGCGTGAGCTCGAGTACCGTTTGGTAGCAGTAATTACGGTTTCACTCATTTTATTTTTCAGTCGAAAAGTTAGTTTTTTGACCAAATTTCAACAACAAAAACAGGGAAAATTTCAGAAACACTGTGGATCACTAGCTCGCTCGGAGACGCGTATTTTCACAGGTTGCGCGTGCGCCTCGCCTATGTAGAACTTCAAAAACATACTTTTTTTCTTTCAGAAACTTGTAAAAATTTCAACATATTTTTCTTCACGAATAACAAAATGAATTTTTATGTCTTACTTTTCAATAAAATCTACGTAGGTCTCCATTTAGAAAGATACTCAGCTGCCTTACCGGTATTCTGGTGCGCGTTGCGTGAGCTCGAGTACCGTTTGGTAGCAGTAATTACGGTTTCACTCATTTTATTTTTCAGTCGAAAAGTTAGTTTTTTGACCAAATTTCAACAACAAAAACAGGGAAAATTTCAGAAACACTGTGGATCACTAGCTCGCTCGGAGACGCGTATTTTCACAGGTTGCGCGTGCGCCTCGCCTATGTAGAACTTCAAAAACATACTTTTTATCTTTCAGAAACTTGTAAAAATTTCAACATATTTTTCTTCACGAATAACAAAATGTATTTTTATGTCTTACTTTTCAATAAAATCTACGTAGGTCTCCATTTAGAAAGATACTCAGCTGCCTTACCGGTATTCTGGTGCGCGTTGCGTGAGCTCGAGTACCGTTTGGTAGCAGTAATTACGGTTTCACTCAAGTTATTTTTCAGTCGAAAAGTTAGTTTTTTGACCAAATTTCAACAACAAAAACAGGGAAAATTTCAAAAACACTGTGGATCACTAGCTCGCTCGGAGACGCGTATTTTGACAGGTTGCGCGTGCGCCTCGCCTATGTAGAACTTCAAAAACATACTTTTTTTTTTTCAGAAACTTGTAAAAATTTCAACATATTTTTCTTCACGAATAACAAAATGTATTTTTATGTCTTACTTTTCAATAAAATCTACGTAGGTCTCCATTTAGAAAGATACTCAGCTGCCTTACCGGTATTCTGGTGCGCGTTGCGTGAGCTCGAGTACCGTTTGGTAGCAGTAATTACGGTTTCACTCATTTTATTTTTCAGTCGAAAAGTTAGTTTTTTGACCAAATTTCAACAACAAAAACAGGGAAAATTTCAGAAACACTGTGGATCACTAGCTCGCTCGGAGACGCGTATTTTCACAGGTTGCGCGTGCGCCTCGCCTATGTAGAACTTCAAAAACATACTTTTTTTCTTTCAGAAACTTGTAAAAATTTCAACATATTTTTCTTCACGAATAACAAAATGTATTTTTATGTCTTACTTTTCAATAAAATCTACGTAGGTCTCCATTTAGAAAGATACTCAGCTGCCTTACCGGTATTCTGGTGCGCGTTGCGTGAGCTCGAGTACCGTTTGGTAGCAGTAATTACGGTTTCACTCATTTTATTTTTCAGTCGAAAAGTTAGTTTTTTGACCAAATTTCAACAACAAAAACAGGGAAAATTTCAGAAACACTGTGGATCACTAGCTCGCTCGGAGACGCGTATTTTCACAGGTTGCGCGTGCGCCTCGCCTATGTAGAACTTCAAAAACATACTTTTTTTCTTTCAGAAACTTGTAAAAATTTCAACATATTTTTCTTCAGGAATAACAAAATGTATTTTTATGTCTTACTTTT
This sequence comes from Dasypolia templi, assembly GCA_963555695.1. Taxonomy (NCBI): domain Eukaryota; kingdom Metazoa; phylum Arthropoda; class Insecta; order Lepidoptera; family Noctuidae; genus Dasypolia; species Dasypolia templi. The sequence goes on along the minus strand of OY743140.1, from coordinate 33,622,175 downwards.
CATCAAAATCTACGTAGGTCTCCATTTAGAAAGATACTCAGTTGCCTTACCGGTATTCTGGTGCGCGTTGCGTGAGCTCGAGTACCGTTTGGTAGCAGTAATTACGGTTTCACTCAAGTTATTTTTCAGTCGAAAAGTTAGTTTTTTGACCAAATTTCAACAACAAAAACAGGGAAAATTTCAAAAACACTGTGGATCACTAGCTCGCTCGGAGACGCGTATTTTGACAGGTTGCGCGTGCGCCTCGCCTATGTAGAACTTCAAAAACATACTTTTTTTTTTTTCAGAAACTTGTAAAAATTTCAACATATTTTTCTTCACGAATAACAAAATGTATTTTTATGTCTTACTTTTCAATAAAATCTACGTAGGTCTCCATTTAGAAAGATACTCAGCTGCCTTACCGGTATTCTGGTGCGCGTTGCGTGAGCTCGAGTACCGTTTGGTAGCAGTAATTACGGTTTCACTCATTTTATTTTTCAGTCGAAAAGTTAGTTTTTTGACCAAATTTCAACAACAAAAACAGGGAAAATTTCAGAAACACTGTGGATCACTAGCTCGCTCGGAGACGCGTATTTTCACAGGTTGCGCGTGCGCCTCGCCTATGTAGAACTTCAAAAACATACTTTTTTTCTTTCAGAAACTTGTAAAAATTTCAACATATTTTTCTTCACGAATAACAAAATGTATTTTTATGTCTTACTTTTCAATAAAATCTACGTAGGTCTCCATTTAGAAAGATACTCAGCTGCCTTACCGGTATTCTGGTGCGCGTTGCGTGAGCTCGAGTACCGTTTGATAGCAGTAATTACGGTTTCACTCAAGTTATTTTTCAGTCGAAAAGTTAGTTTTTTGACCAAATTTCAACAACAAAAACAGGGAAAATTTCAAAAACACTGTGGATCACTAGCTCGCTCGGAGACGCGTATTTTCACAGGTTGCGCGTGCGCCTCGCCTATGTAGAACTTCAAAAACATACTTTTTTTTCTTTCAGAAACTTGTAAAAATGTCGAAATATTTTTCTTCACGAATAACAAAATGTATTTTTTTGTCCTACTTTTCATCAAAATCTACTTAGGTCTCCATTTAGAAAGATACTCAGCTGCCTTACCGGTATTCTGGTGCGCGTTGCGTGAGCTCGAGTAACGTTTGTTAGCAGTAATTACGGTTTCACTCATTTTATTTTTCAGTCGAAAAGTTAGTTTTTTGACCAAATTTCAACAACAAAAACGGGGAAAATTTCAGAAACACTGTGGATCACTAGCTCGCTCGGAGACGCGTATTTTGACAGGTTGCGGGTGCGCCTCGCCTATGTAGAACTTCAAAAACATACTTTTTTTTTTTCAGAAACTTGTAAAAATTTCAACATATTTTTCTTCAGGAATAACAAAATGTATTTTTATGTCTTACTTTTCATCAAAATCTACGTAGGTCTCCATTTAGAAAGATACTCAGTTGCCTTACCGGTATTCTGGTGCGCGTTGCGTGAGCTCGAGTACCGTTTGGTAGCAGTAATTACGGTTTCACTCAAGTTATTTTTCAGTCGAAAAGTTAGTTTTTTGACCAAATTTCAACAACAAAAACAGGGAAAATTTCAAAAACACTGTGGATCACTAGCTCGCTCGGAGACGCGTATTTTGACAGGTTGCGCGTGCGCCTCGCCTATGTAGAACTTCAAAAACATACTTTTTTTTTTTTCAGAAACTTGTAAAAATTTCAACATATTTTTCTTCACGAATAACAAAATGTATTTTTATGTCTTACTTTTCAATAAAATCTACGTAGGTCTCCATTTAGAAAGATACTCAGCTGCCTTACCGGTATTCTGGTGCGCGTTGCGTGAGCTCGAGTACCGTTTGGTAGCAGTAATTACGGTTTCACTCATTTTATTTTTCAGTCGAAAAGTTAGTTTTTTGACCAAATTTCAACAACAAAAACAGGGAAAATTTCAGAAACACTGTGGATCACTAGCTCGCTCGGAGACGCGTATTTTGACAGGTGGTGGGTGCGCCTCGCCTATGTAGAACTTCAAAAACATACTTTTTTTTCTTTCAGAAACTTGTAAAAATTTCAACATATTTTTCTTCACGAATAACAAAATGAATATTTACATCTTACATTTTATCAAAATCTAAGTTAGTCTCTATTTAGAAAGATACACAGCTGCCTTACCGGTTTTCCAGTGCGCGTTCCGTGAGCTCGAGTCCCATTTGGTAGCAGTAATTACGGTTTCACTCATTTTATTTTTCAGTCGAAAAGTTAGTTTTTTGACCAAATTTCAACAACAAAAACGGGGAAAATTTCAGAAACACTGTGGATCACTAGCTCGCTCGGAGACGCGTATTTTCACAGGTTGCGCGTGCGCCTCGCCTATGTAGAACTTCAAAAACATACTTTTTTTTCTTTCAGAAACTTGTAAAAATGTCGAAATATTTTTCTTCACGAATAACAAAATGTATTTTTTTGTCCTACTTTTCATCAAAATCTACTTAGGTCTCCATTTAGAAAGATACTCAGCTGCCTTACCGGTATTCTGGTGCGCGTTGCGTGAGCTCGAGTAACGTTTGTTAGCAGTAATTACGGTTTCACTCATTTTATTTTTCAGTCGAAAAGTTAGTTTTTTGACCAAATTTCAACAACAAAAACGGGGAAAATTTCAGAAACACTGTGGATCACTAGCTCGCTCGGAGACGCGTATTTTGACAGGTTGCGGGTGCGCCTCGCCTATGTAGAACTTCAAAAACATACTTTTTTTTTTTCAGAAACTTGTAAAAATTTCAACATATTTTTCTTCAGGAATAACAAAATGTATTTTTATGTCTTACTTTTCATCAAAATCTACGTAGGTCTCCATTTAGAAAGATACTCAGTTGCCTTACCGGTATTCTGGTGCGCGTTGCGTGAGCTCGAGTACCGTTTGGTAGCAGTAATTACGGTTTCACTCAAGTTATTTTTCAGTCGAAAAGTTAGTTTTTTGACCAAATTTCAACAACAAAAACAGGGAAAATTTCAAAAACACTGTGGATCACTAGCTCGCTCGGAGACGCGTATTTTGACAGGTTGCGCGTGCGCCTCGCCTATGTAGAACTTCAAAAACATACTTTTTTTTTTTTCAGAAACTTGTAAAAATTTCAACATATTTTTCTTCACGAATAACAAAATGTATTTTTATGTCTTACTTTTCAATAAAATCTACGTAGGTCTCCATTTAGAAAGATACTCAGCTGCCTTACCGGTATTCTGGTGCGCGTTGCGTGAGCTCGAGTACCGTTTGGTAGCAGTAATTACGGTTTCACTCATTTTATTTTTCAGTCGAAAAGTTAGTTTTTTGACCAAATTTCAACAACAAAAACAGGGAAAATTTCAGAAACACTGTGGATCACTAGCTCGCTCGGAGACGCGTATTTTCACAGGTTGCGCGTGCGCCTCGCCTATGTAGAACTTCAAAAACATACTTTTTTTCTTTCAGAAACTTGTAAAAATGTCGAAATATTTTTCTTCACGAATAACAAAATGTATTTTTTTGTCCTACTTTTCATCAAAATCTACTTAGGTCTCCATTTAGAAAGATACTCAGCTGCCTTACCGGTATTCTGGTGCGCGTTGCGTGAGCTCGAGTAACGTTTGTTAGCAGTAATTACGGTTTCACTCATTTTATTTTTCAGTCGAAAAGTTAGTTTTTTGACCAAATTTCAACAACAAAAACGGGGAAAATTTCAGAAACACTGTGGATCACTAGCTCGCTCGGAGACGCGTATTTTGACAGGTTGCGGGTGCGCCTCGCCTATGTAGAACTTCAAAAACATACTTTTTTTTTTTCAGAAACTTGTAAAAATTTCAACATATTTTTCTTCAGGAATAACAAAATGTATTTTTATGTCTTACTTTTCATCAAAATCTACGTAGGTCTCCATTTAGAAAGATACTCAGTTGCCTTACCGGTATTCTGGTGCGCGTTGCGTGAGCTCGAGTACCGTTTGGTAGCAGTAATTACGGTTTCACTCAAGTTATTTTTCAGTCGAAAAGTTAGTTTTTTGACCAAATTTCAACAACAAAAACAGGGAAAATTTCAAAAACACTGTGGATCACTAGCTCGCTCGGAGACGCGTATTTTGACAGGTTGCGCGTGCGCCTCGCCTATGTAGAACTTCAAAAACATACTTTTTTTTCTTTCAGAAACTTGTAAAAATGTCGAAATATTTTTCTTCACGAAGAACAAAATGTATTTTTATGTCTTACTTTTCATCAAAATCTACGTAGGTCTCCATTTAGAAAGATACTCAGCTGCCTTACCGGTATTCTGGTGCGCGTTGCGTGAGCTCGAGTACCGTTTGGTAGCAGTAATTACGGTTTCACTCATTTTATTTTTCAGTCGAAAAGTTAGTTTTTTGACCAAATTTCAACAACAAAAACAGGGAAAATTTCAGAAACACTGTGGATCACTTGCTCGCTCGGAGACGCGTATTTTCACAGGTTGCGCGTGCGCCTCGCCTATGTAGAACTTCAAAAACATACTTTTTTTTCTTTCAGAAACTTGTAAAAATTTCAACATATTTTTCTTCACGAATAACAAAATGTATTTTTATGTCTTACTTTTCATCAAAATCTACGTAGGTCTCCATTTAGAAAGATACTCAGTTGCCTTACCGGTATTCTGGTGCGCGTTGCGTGAGCTCGAGTACCGTTTGGTAGCAGTAATTACGGTTTCACTCATTTTATTTTTCAGTCGAAAAGTTAGTTTTTTGACCAAATTTCAACAACAAAAACAGGGAAAATTTCAGAAACACTGTGGATCACTTGCTCGCTCGGAGACGCGTATTTTCACAGGTTGCGCGTGCGCCTCGCCTATGTAGAACTTCAAAAACATACTTTTTTTTCTTTCAGAAACTTGTAAAAATTTCAACATATTTTTCTTCACGAATAACAAAATGTATTTTCATGTCTTACTTTTCATCAAAATCTACGTAGGTCTCCATTTAGAAAGATACTCAGTTGCCTTGCCGGTATTCTGGTGCGCGTTGCGTGAGCTCGAGTAACGTTTGTTAGCAGTAATTACGGTTTCACTCATTTTATTTTTCAGTCGAAAAGTTAGTTTTATGACCAAATTTCAACAACAAAAACGGGGAAAATTTCAGAAACACTGTGGATCACTAGCTCGCTCGGAGACGCGTATTTTGACAGGTTGCGGGTGCGCCTCGCCTATGTAGAACTTCAAAAACATACTTTTTTTTTTTTTGAAACTTGTAAAAATTTCAACATATTTTTCTTCACGAATAACAAAATGTATTTTTATGTCTTACTTTTCAATAAAATCTACGTAGGTCTCCATTTAGAAAGATACTCAGCTGCCTTACCGGTATTCTGGTGCGCGTTGCGTGAGCTCGAGTACCGTTTGGTAGCAGTAATTACGGTTTCACTCATTTTATTTTTCAGTTGAAAAGTTAGTTTTTTGACCAAATTTCAACAACAAAAACGGGGAAATTTTCAGAAACACTGTGGATCACTAGCTCGCTCGGAGACGCGTATTTTGACAGGTTGCGCGTGCGCCTCGCCTATGTAGAACTTCAAAAAATTACTTTTTTTTCTTTCAGAAACTTGTAAAAATTTCAACATATTTTTCTTCACGAATAACAAAATGTATTTTTATGTCTTACTTTTCATCAAAATCTACGTAGGTCTCCATTTAGAAAGATACTCAGCTGCCTTACCGGTATTCTGGTGCGCGATGCGTGAGCTCGAGTACCGTTTGGTAGCAGTAATTACGGTTTCACTCATTTTATTTTTCAGTCGAAAAGTTAGTTTTTTGACCAAATTTCAACAACAAAAACGGGGAAATTTTCAGAAACACTGTGGATCACTAGCTCGCTCGGAGACGCGTATTTTGACAGGTTGCGCGTGCGCCTCGCCTATGTAGAACTTCAAAAATTTACTTATTTTTCTTTCAGAAACTTGTAAAAATTTCAACATATTTTTCTTCACGAATAACAAAATGAATATTTACATCTTACATTTTATCAAAATCTAAGTTAGTCTCTATTTAGAAAGATACACAGCTGCCTTACCGGTTTTCCAGTGCGCGTTCCGTGAGCTCGAGTCCCATTTGGTAGCAGTAATTACGGTTTCACTCATTTTATTTTTCAGTCGAAAAGTTAGTTTTTTGACCAAATTTCAACAACAAAAACGGGGAAAATTTCAGAAACACTGTGGATCACTAGCTCGCTCGGAGACGCGTATTTTGACAGGTGGTGGGTGCGCCTCGCCTATGTAGAACTTCAAAAACATACTTTTTTTTCTTTCAGAAACTTGTAAAAATTTCAACATATTTTTCTTCACGAATAACAAAATGAATATTTACATCTTACATTTTATCAAAATCTAAGTTAGTCTCTATTTAGAAAGATACACAGCTGCCTTACCGGTTTTCCAGTGCGCGTTCCGTGAGCTCGAGTCCCATTTGGTAGCAGTAATTACGGTTTCACTCATTTTATTTTTCAGTCGAAAAGTTAGTTTTTTGACCAAATTTCAACAACAAAAACAGGGAAAATTTCAGAAACACTGTGGATCACTAGCTCGCTCGGAGACGCGTATTTTGACAGGTTGCGCGTGCGCCTCGCCTATGTAGAACTTCAAAAAATTACTTTTTTTTCTTTCAGAAACTTGTAAAAATTTCAACATATTTTTCTTCACGAATAACAAAATGTATTTTTATGTCTTACTTTTCATCAAAATCTACGTAGGTCTCCATTTAGAAAGATACTCAGCTGCCTTACCGGTATTCTGGTGCGCGATGCGTGAGCTCGAGTACCGTTTGGTAGCAGTAATTACGGTTTCACTCATTTTATTTTTCAGTCGAAAAGTTAGTTTTTTGACCAAATTTCAACAACAAAAACGGGGAAATTTTCAGAAACACTGTGGATCACTAGCTCGCTCGGAGACGCGTATTTTGACAGGTTGCGCGTGCGCCTCGCCTATGTAGAACTTCAAAAATTTACTTATTTTTCTTTCAGAAACTTGTAAAAATTTCAACATATTTTTCTTCACGAATAACAAAATGAATATTTACATCTTACATTTTATCAAAATCTAAGTTAGTCTCTATTTAGAAAGATACACAGCTGCCTTACCGGTTTTCCAGTGCGCGTTCCGTGAGCTCGAGTCCCATTTGGTAGCAGTAATTACGGTTTCACTCATTTTATTTTTCAGTCGAAAAGTTAGTTTTTTGACCAAATTTCAACAACAAAAACGGGGAAAATTTCAGAAACACTGTGGATCACTAGCTCGCTCGGAGACGCGTATTTTGACAGGTGGTGGGTGCGCCTCGCCTATGTAGAACTTCAAAAACATACTTTTTTTTCTTTCAGAAACTTGTAAAAATTTCAACATATTTTTCTTCACGAATAACAAAATGAATATTTACATCTTACATTTTATCAAAATCTAAGTTAGTCTCTATTTAGAAAGATACACAGCTGCCTTACCGGTTTTCCAGTGCGCGTTCCGTGAGCTCGAGTCCCATTTGGTAGCAGTAATTACGGTTTCACTCATTTTATTTTTCAGTCGAAAAGTTAGTTTTTTGACCAAATTTCAACAACAAAAACAGGGAAAATTTCAGAAACACTGTGGATCACTAGCTCGCTCGGAGACGCGTATTTTCACAGGTTGCGCGTGCGCCTCGCCTATGTAGAACTTCAAAAACATACTTTTTTTCTTTCAGAAACTTGTAAAAATTTCAACATATTTTTCTTCACGAATAACAAAATGTATTTTTATGTCTTACTTTTCATCAAAATCTACGTAGGTCTCCAATTAGAAAGATACTCAGTTGCCTTACCGGTATTCTCGTGCGCGTTGCGTGAGCTCGAGTACCGTTTGGTAGCAGTAATTACGGTTTCACTCAAGTTATTTTTCAGTCGAAAAGTTATTTTTTTGACCAAATTTCAACAACAAAAACAGGGAAAATTTCAAAAACACTGTGGATCAGTAGCTCGCTCGGAGACGCGTATTTTGACAGGTTGCGCGTGCGCCTCGCCTATGTAGAACTTCAAAAACATACTTTTTTTTCTTTCAGAAACTTGTAAAAATGTCGAAATATTTTTCTTCACGAATAACAAAATGTATTTTTATGTCTTACTTTTCCTCAAAATCTACGTAGGTCTCCATTTAGAAAGATACTCAGCTGCCTTACCGGTATTCTGGTGCGCGTTGCGTGAGCTCGAGTACCGTTTGGTAGCAGTAATTACGGTTTCACTCATTTTATTTTTCAGTCGAAAAGTTAGTTTTTTGACCAAATTTCAACAACAAAAACGGGGAAATTTTCAGAAACACTGTGGATCACTAGCTCGCTCGGAGACGCGTATTTTGACAGGTTGCGCGTGCGCCTCGCCTATGTAGAACTTCAAAAATTTACTTATTTTTCTTTCAGAAACTTGTAAAAATTTCAACATATTTTTCTTCACGAATAACAAAATGAATATTTACATCTTACATTTTATCAAAATCTAAGTTAGTCTCTATTTAGAAAGATACACAGCTGCCTTACCGGTTTTTCAGTGCGCGTTCCGTGAGCTCGAGTCCCATTTGGTAGCAGTAATTACGGTTTCACTCATTTTATTTTTCAGTCGAAAAGTTAGTTTTTTGACCAAATTTCAACAACAAAAACGGGGAAAATTTCAGAAACACTGTGGATCACTAGCTCGCTCGGAGACGCGTATTTTGACAGGTGGTGGGTGCGCCTCGCCTATGTAGAACTTCAAAAACATACTTTTTTTTCTTTCAGAAACTTGTAAAAATTTCAACATATTTTTCTTCACGAATAACAAAATGAATATTTACATCTTACATTTTATCAAAATCTAAGTTAGTCTCTATTTAGAAAGATACACAGCTGCCTTACCGGTTTTCCAGTGCGCGTTCCGTGAGCTCGAGTCCCATTTGGTAGCAGTAATTACGGTTTCACTCATTTTATTTTTCAGTCGAAAAGTTAGTTTTTTGACCAAATTTCAACAACAAAAACGGGGAAAATTTCAGAAACACTGTGGATCACTAGCTCGCTCGGAGACGCGTATTTTGACAGGTGGTGGGTGCGCCTCGCCTATGTAGAACTTCAAAAACATACTTTTTTTTCTTTCAGAAACTTGTAAAAATTTCAACATATTTTTCTTCACGAATAACAAAATGTATTTTTATGTCTTACTTTTCCTCAAAATCTACGTAGGTCTCCATTTAGAAAGATACTCAGCTGCCTTACCGGTATTCTGGTGCGCGTTGCGTGAGCTCGAGTACCGTTTGGTAGCAGTAATTACGGTTTCACTCATTTTATTTTTCAGTCGAAAAGTTAGTTTTTTGACCAAATTTCAACAACAAAAACAGGGAAAATTTCAGAAACACTGTGGATCACTAGCTCACTCGGAGACGCGTATTTTCACAGGTTGCGCGTGCGCCTCGCCTATGTAGAACTTCAAAAACATACTTTTTTTTCTTTCAGAAACTTGTAAAAATTTCAACATATTTTTCTTCACGAATAACAAAATGTATTTTTATGTCTTACTTTTCATCAAAATCTACGTAGGTCTCCATTTAGAAAGATACTCAGCTGCCTTACCGGTATTCTGGTGCGCGATGCGTGAGCTCGAGTACCGTTTGGTAGCAGTAATTACGGTTTCACTCATTTTATTTTTCAGTCGAAAAGTTAGTTTTTTGACCAAATTTCAACAACAAAAACAGGGAAAATTTCAGAAACACTGTGGATCACTAGCTCGCTCGGAGACGCGTATTTTCACAGGTTGCGCGTGCGCCTCGCCTATGTAGAACTTCAAAAACATACTTTTTTTTCTTTCAGAAACTTGTAAAAATTTCAACATATTTTTCTTCACGAATAACAAAATGTATTTTCATGTCTTACTTTTCATCAAAATCTACGTAGGTCTCCATTTAGAAAGATACTCAGTTGCCTTACCGGTATTCTGGTGCGCGTTGCGTGAGCTCGAGTACCGTTTGGTAGCAGTAATTACGGTTTCACTCAAGTTATTTTTCAGTCGAAAAATTAGTTTTTTGACCAAATTTCAACAACAAAAACAGGGAAAATTTCAAAAACACTGTGGATCACTAGCTCGCTCGGAGACGCGTATTTTCACAGGTTGCGCGTGCGCCTCGCCTATGTAGAACTTCAAAAACATACTTTTTTTTCTTTCAGAAACTTGTAAAAATTTCAACATATTTTTCTTCACGAATAACAAAATGTATTTTCATGTCTTACTTTTCATCAAAATCTACGTAGGTCTCCATTTAGAAAGATACTCAGTTGCCTTGCCGGTATTCTGGTGCGCGTTGCGTGAGCTCGAGTAACGTTTGTTAGCAGTAATTACGGTTTCACTCATTTTATTTTTCAGTCGAAAAGTTAGTTTTTTGACCAAATTTCAACAACAAAAACGGGGAAAATTTCAGAAACACTGTGGATCACTAGCTCGCTCGGAGACGCGTATTTTGACAGGTTGCGCGTGCGCCTCGCCTATGTAGAACTTCAAAAAATTACTTTTTTTTCTTTCAGAAACTTGTAAAAATTTCAACATATTTTTCTTCACGAATAACAAAATGTATTTTTATGTCTTACTTTTCATCAAAATCTACGTAGGTCTCCATTTAGAAAGATACTCAGCTGCCTTACCGGTATTCTGGTGCGCGATGCGTGAGCTCGAGTACCGTTTGGTAGCAGTAATTACGGTTTCACTCATTTTATTTTTCAGTCGAAAAGTTAGTTTTTTGACCAAATTTCAACAACAAAAACGGGGAAATTTTCAGAAACACTGTGGATCACTAGCTCGCTCGGAGACGCGTATTTTGACAGGTTGCGCGTGCGCCTCGCCTATGTAGAACTTCAAAAATTTACTTATTTTTCTTTCAGAAACTTGTAAAAATTTCAACATATTTTTCTTCACGAATAACAAAATGAATATTTACATCTTACATTTTATCAAAATCTAAGTTAGTCTCTATTTAGAAAGATACACAGCTGCCTTACCGGCTTTCCAGTGCGCGTTCCGTGAGCTCGAGTCCCATTTGGTAGCAGTAATTACGGTTTCACTCATTTTATTTTTCAGTCGAAAAGTTAGTTTTTTGACCAAATTTCAACAACAAAAACGGGGAAAATTTCAGAAACACTGTGGATCACTAGCTCGCTCGGAGACGCGTATTTTGACAGGTGGTGGGTGCGCCTCGCCTATGTAGAACTTCAAAAACATACTTTTTTTTTTTCAGAAACTTGTAAAAATTTCAACATATTTTTCTTCACGAATAACAAAATGAATATTTACATCTTACATTTTATCAAAATCTAAGTTAGTCTCTATTTAGAAAGATACACAGCTGCCTTACCGGTTTTCCAGTGCGCGTTCCGTGAGCTCGAGTCCCATTTGGTAGCAGTAATTACGGTTTCACTCATTTTATTTTTCAGTCGAAAAGTTAGTTTTTTGACCAAATTTCAACAACAAAAACAGGGAAAATTTCAGAAACACTGTGGATCACTAGCTCGCTCGGAGACGCGTATTTTCACAGGTTGCGCGTGCGCCTCGCCTATGTAGAACTTCAAAAACATACTTTTTTTCTTTCAGAAACTTGTAAAAATTTCAACATATTTTTCTTCACGAATAACAAAATGTATTTTTATGTCATATTTTTCATCAAAATCTACGTAGGTCTCCATTTAGAAAGATACTCAGTTGCCTTACCGGTATTCTCGTGCGCGTTGCGTGAGCTCGAGTACCGTTTGGTAGCAGTAATTACGGTTTCACTCAAGTTATTTTTCAGTCGAAAAGTTATTTTTTTGACCAAATTTCAACAACAAAAACAGGGAAAATTTCAAAAACACTGTGGATCAGTAGCTCGCTCGGAGACGCGTATTTTGACAGGTTGCGCGTGCGCCTCGCCTATGTAGAACTTCAAAAACATACTTTTTTTTCTTTCAGAAACTTGTAAAAATGTCGAAATATTTTTCTTCACGAATAACAAAATGTATTTTTATGTCTTACTTTTCCTCAAAATCTACGTAGGTCTCCATTTAGAAAGATACTCAGCTGCCTTACCGGTATTCTGGTGCGCGTTGCGTGAGCTCGAGTACCGTTTGGTAGCAGTAATTACGGTTTCACTCATTTTATTTTTCAGTCGAAAAGTTTGTTTTTTGACCAAATTTCAACAACAAAAACGGGGAAATTTTCAGAAACACTGTGGATCACTAGCTCGCTCGGAGACGCGTATTTTGACAGGTTGCGCGTGCGCCTCGCCTATGTAGAACTTCAAAAATTTACTTATTTTTCTTTCAGAAACTTGTAAAAATTTCAACATATTTTTCTTCACGAATAACAAAATGAATATTTACATCTTACATTTTATCAAAATCTAAGTTAGTCTCTATTTAGAAAGATACACAGCTGCCTTACCGGTTTTCCAGTGCGCGTTCCGTGAGCTCGAGTCCCATTTGGTAGCAGTAATTACGGTTTCACTCATTTTATTTTTCAGTCGAAAAGTTAGTTTTTTGACCAAATTTCAACAACAAAAACAGGGAAAATTTCAGAAACACTGTGGATCACTAGCTCGCTCGGAGACGCGTATTTTCACAGGTTGCGCGTGCGCCTCGCCTATGTAGAACTTCAAAAACATACTTTTTTTCTTTCAGAAACTTGTAAAAATTTCAACATATTTTTCTTCACGAATAACAAAATGTATTTTTATGTCTTACTTTTCATCAAAATCTACGTAGGTCTCCATTTAGAAAGATACTCAGTTGCCTTACCGGTATTCTCGTGCGCGTTGCGTGAGCTCGAGTACCGTTTGGTAGCAGTAATTACGGTTTCACTCAAGTTATTTTTCAGTCGAAAAGTTATTTTTTTGACCAAATTTCAACAACAAAAACAGGGAAAATTTCAAAAACACTGTGGATCAGTAGCTCGCTCGGAGACGCGTATTTTGACAGGTTGCGCGTGCGCCTCGCCTATGTAGAACTTCAAAAACATACTTTTTTTTCTTTCAGAAACTTGTAAAAATGTCGAAATATTTTTCTTCACGAATAACAAAATGTATTTTTATGTCTTACTTTTCCTCAAAATCTACGTAGGTCTCCATTTAGAAAGATACTCAGCTGCCTTACCGGTATTCTGGTGCGCGTTGCGTGAGCTCGAGTACCGTTTGGTAGCAGTAATTACGGTTTCACTCATTTTATTTTTCAGTCGAAAAGTTAGTTTTTTGACCAAATTTCAACAACAAAAACAGGGAAAATTTCAGAAACACTGTGGATCACTAGCTCGTTCGGAGACGCGTATTTTCACAGGTTGCGCGTGCGCCTCGCCTATGTAGAACTTCAAAAACATACTTTTGTTTTTTTCAGAAACTTGTAAAAATTTCAACATATTTTTCTTCACGAATAACAAAATGTATTTTTATGTCTAACTTTTCAATAAAATCTACGTAGGTCTCCATTTAGAAAGATACTCAGCTGCCTTACCGGTATTCTGGTGCGCGTTGCGTGAGCTCGAGTACCGTTTGGTAGCAGTAATTACGGTTTCACTCATTTTATTTTTCAGTCGAAAAGTTAGTTTTTTGACCAAATTTCAACAACAAAAACGGGGAAAATTTCAGAAACACTGTGGATCACTAGCTCGCTCGGAGACGCGTATTTTCACAGGTTGCGCGTGCGCCTCGCCTATGTAGAACTTCAAAAACATACTTTTTTTTCTTTCAGAAACTTGTAAAAATTTCAACATATTTTTCTTCACGAATAACAAAATGTATTTTTATGTCTTACTTTTCATCAAAATCTACGTAGGTCTCCATTTAGAAAGATACTCAGCTGCCTTACCGGTATTCTGGTGCGCGATGCGTGAGCTCGAGTACCGTTTGGTAGCAGTAATTACGGTTTCACTCATTTTATTTTTCAGTCGAAAAGTTAGTTTTTTGACCAAATTTCAACAACAAAAACAGGGAAAATTTCAGAAACACTGTGGATCACTAGCTCGCTCGGAGACGCGTATTTTCACAGGTTGCGCGTGCGCCTCGCCTATGTAGAACTTCAAAAACATACTTTTTTTTCTTTCAGAAACTTGTAAAAATTTCAACATATTTTTCTTCACGAATAACAAAATGTATTTTCATGTCTTACTTTTCATCAAAATCTACGTAGGTCTCCATTTAGAAAGATACTCAGTTGCCTTACCGGTATTCTGGTGCGCGTTGCGTGAGCTCGAGTACCGTTTGTTAGCAGTAATTACGGTTTCACTCATTTTATTTTTCAGTCGAAAAGTTAGTTTTTTGACCAAATTTCAACAACAAAAACGGGGAAAATTTCAGAAACACTGTGGATCACTAGCTCGCTCGGAGACGCGTATTTTGACAGGTTGCGGGTGCGCCTCGCCTATGTAGAACTTCAAAAACATACTTTTTTTTTTTCAGAAACTTGTAAAAATTTCAACATATTTTTCTTCACGAATAACAAAATGTATTTTTATGTCTTACTTTTCAATAAAATCTACGTAGGTCTCCATTTAGAAAGATACTCAGCTGCCTTACCGGTATTCTGGTGCGCGTTGCGTGAGCTCGAGTACCGTTTGGTAGCAGTAATTACGGTTTCACTCATTTTATTTTTCAGTCGAAAAGTTAGTTTTTTGACCAAATTTCAACAACAAAAACGGGGAAAATTTCAGAAACACTGTGGATCACTAGCTCGCTCGGAGACGCGTATTTTCACAGGTTGCGCGTGCGCCTCGCCTATGTAGAACTTCAAAAACATACTTTTTTTTCTTTCAGAAACTTGTAAAAATTTCAACATATTTTTCTTCACGAATAACAAAATGTATTTTTATGTCTTACTTTTCATCAAAATCTACGTAGGTCTCCATTTAGAAAGATACTCAGCTGCCTTACCGGTATTCTGGTGCGCGTTGCGTGAGCTCGAGTACCGTTTGGTAGCAGTAATTACGGTTTCACTCATTTTATTTTTCAGTTGAAAAGTTAGTTTTTTGACCAAATTTCAACAACAAAAACGGGGAAATTTTCAGAAACACTGTGGATCACTAGCTCGCTCGGAGACGCGTATTTTGACAGGTTGCGCGTGCGCCTCGCCTATGTAGAACTTCAAAAAATTACTTTTTTTTCTTTCAGAAACTTGTAAAAATTTCAACATATTTTTCTTCACGAATAACAAAATGTATTTTTATGTCTTACTTTTCATCAAAATCTACGTAGGTCTCCATTTAGAAAGATACTCAGCTGCCTTACCGGTATTCTGGTGCGCGATGCGTGAGCTCGAGTACCGTTTGGTAGCAGTAATTACGGTTTCACTCATTTTATTTTTCAGTCGAAAAGTTAGTTTTTTGACCAAATTTCAACAACAAAAACGGGGAAATTTTCAGAAACACTGTGGATCACTAGCTCGCTCGGAGACGCGTATTTTGACAGGTTGCGCGTGCGCCTCGCCTATGTAGAACTTCAAAAATTTACTTATTTTTCTTTCAGAAACTTGTAAAAATTTCAACATATTTTTCTTCACGAATAACAAAATGAATATTTACATCTTACATTTTATCAAAATCTAAGTTAGTCTCTATTTAGAAAGATACACAGCTGCCTTACCGGTTTTCCAGTGCGCGTTCCGTGAGCTCGAGTCCCATTTGGTAGCAGTAATTACGGTTTCACTCATTTTATTTTTCAGTCGAAAAGTTAGTTTTTTGACCAAATTTCAACAACAAAAACGGGGAAAATTTCAGAAACACTGTGGATCACTAGCTCGCTCGGAGACGCGTATTTTGACAGGTGGTGGGTGCGCCTCGCCTATGTAGAACTTCAAAAACATACTTTTTTTTCTTTCAGAAACTTGTAAAAATTTCAACATATTTTTCTTCACGAATAACAAAATGAATATTTACATCTTACATTTTATCAAAATCTAAGTTAGTCTCTATTTAGAAAGATACACAGCTGCCTTACCGGTTTTCCAGTGCGCGTTCCGTGAGCTCGAGTCCCATTTGGTAGCAGTAATTACGGTTTCACTCATTTTATTTTTCAGTCGAAAAGTTAGTTTTTTGACCAAATTTCAACAACAAAAACAGGGAAAATTTCAGAAACACTGTGGATCACTAGCTCGCTCGGAGACGCGTATTTTCACAGGTTGCGCGTGCGCCTCGCCTATGTAGAACTTCAAAAACATACTTTTTTTTCTTTCAGAAACTTGTAAAAATTTCAACATATTTTTCTTCACGAATAACAAAATGTATTTTTATGTCTTACTTTTCATCAAAATCTACGTAGGTCTCCATTTAGAAAGATACTCAGCTGCCTTACCGGTATTCTGGTGCGCGATGCGTGAGCTCGAGTACCGTTTGGTAGCAGTAATTACGGTTTCACTCATTTTATTTTTCAGTCGAAAAGTTAGTTTTTTGACCAAATTTCAACAACAAAAACAGGGAAAATTTCAGAAACACTGTGGATCACTAGCTCGCTCGGAGACGCGTATTTTCACAGGTTGCGCGTGCGCCTCGCCTATGTAGAACTTCAAAAACATACTTTTTTTTCTTTCAGAAACTTGTAAAAATTTCAACATATTTTTCTTCACGAATAACAAAATGTATTTTCATGTCTTACTTTTCATCAAAATCTACGTAGGTCTCCATTTAGAAAGATACTCAGTTGCCTTACCGGTATTCTGGTGCGCGTTGCGTGAGCTCGAGTACCGTTTGGTAGCAGTAATTACGGTTTCACTCAAGTTATTTTTCAGTCGAAAAGTTAGTTTTTTGACCAAATTTCAACAACAAAAACAGGGAAAATTTCAAAAACACTGTGGATCACTAGCTCGCTCGGAGACGCGTATTTTCACAGGTTGCGCGTGCGCCTCGCCTATGTAGAACTTCAAAAACATACTTTTTTTTCTTTCAGAAACTTGTAAAAATGTCGAAATATTTTTCTTCACGAATAACAAAATGTATTTTTATGTCTTACTTTTCATCAAAATCTACGTAGGTCTCCATTTAGAAAGATACTCAGCTGCCTTACCGGTATTCTGGTGCGCGTTGCGTGAGCTCGAGTAACGTTTGTTAGCAGTAATTACGGTTTCACTCATTTTATTTTTCAGTCGAAAAGTTAGTTTTTTGACCAAATTTCAACAACAAAAACGGGGAAAATTTCAGAAACACTGTGGATCACTAGCTCGCTCGGAGACGCGTATTTTGACAGGTTGCGGGTGCGCCTCGCCTATGTAGAACTTCAAAAACATACTTTTTTTTTTTCAGAAACTTGTAAAAATTTCAACATATTTTTCTTCACGAATAACAAAATGTATTTTTATGTCTTACTTTTCAATAAAATCTACGTAGGTCTCCATTTAGAAAGATACTCAGCTGCCTTACCGGTATTCTGGTGCGCGTTGCGTGAGCTCGAGTACCGTTTGGTAGCAGTAATTACGGTTTCACTCATTTTATTTTTCAGTTGAAAAGTTAGTTTTTTGACCAAATTTCAACAACAAAAACGAGGAAATTTTCAGAAACACTGTGGATCACTAGCTCGCTCGGAGACGCGTATTTTGACAGGTTGCGCGTGCGCCTCGCCTATGTAGAACTTCAAAAAATTACTTTTTTTTCTTTCAGAAACTTGTAAAAATTTCAACATATTTTTCTTCACGAATAACAAAATGAATATTTACATCTTACATTTTATCAAAATCTAAGTTAGTCTCTATTTAGAAAGATACACAGCTGCCTTACCGGTTTTCCAGTGCGCGTTCCGTGAGCTCTAGTCCCATTTGGTAGCAGTAATTACGGTTTCAATCATTTTATTTTTCAGTCGAAAAGTTAGTTTTTTGACCAAATTTCAACAACAAAAACAGGGAAAATTTCAGAAACACTGTGGATCACTAGCTCGCTCGGAGACGCGTATTTTGACAGGTTGCGGGTGCGCCTCGCCTATGTAGAACTTCAAAAACATACTTTTTTTTTTTCAGAAACTTGTAAAAATTTCAACATATTTTTCTTCACGAATAACAAAATGTATTTTTATGTCTTACTTTTCAATAAAATCTACGTAGGTCTCCATTTAGAAAGATACTCAGCTGCCTTACCGGTATTCTGGTGCGCGTTGCGTGAGCTCGAGTACCGTTTGGTAGCAGTAATTACGGTTTCACTCATTTTATTTTTCAGTTGAAAAGTTAGTTTTTTGACCAAATTTCAACAACAAAAACGGGGAAATTTTCAGAAACACTGTGGATCACTAGCTCGCTCGGAGACGCGTATTTTGACAGGTTGCGCGTGCGCCTCGCCTATGTAGAACTTCAAAAAATTACTTTTTTTTCTTTCAGAAACTTGTAAAAATTTCAACATATTTTTCTTCACGAATAACAAAATGAATATTTACATCTTACATTTTATCAAAATCTAAGTTAGTCTCTATTTAGAAAGATACACAGCTGCCTTACCGGTTTTCCAGTGCGCGTTCCGTGAGCTCTAGTCCCATTTGGTAGCAGTAATTACGGTTTCAATCATTTTATTTTTCAGTCGAAAAGTTAGTTTTTTGACCAAATTTCAACAACAAAAACGGGGAAAATTTCAGAAACACTGTGGATCACTAGCTCGCTCGGAGACGCGTATTTTGACAGGTGGTGGGTGCGCCTCGCCTATGTAGAACTTCAAAAACATACTTTTTTTTCTTTCAGAAACTTGTAAAAATTTCAACATATTTTTCTTCACGAATAACAAAATGTATTTTTATGTCTTACTTTTCAATAAATTCTACGTAGGTCTCCATTTAGAAAGATACTCAGCTGCCTTACCGGTATTCTGGTGCGCGTTGCATGAGCTCGAGTACCGTTTGGTAGCAGTAATTACGGTTTCACTCATTTTATTTTTCAGTCGAAAAGTTAGTTTTTTGACCAAATTTCAACAACAAAAACAGGGAAAATTTCAGAAACACTGTGGATCACTAGCTCGCTCGGAGACGCGTATTTTCACAGGTTGCGCGTGCGCCTCGCCTATGTAGAACTTCAAAAACATACTTTTTTTTCTTTCAGAAACTTGTAAAAATTTCAACATATTTTTCTTCACGAATAACAAAATGTATTTTCATGTCTTACTTTTCATCAAAATCTACGTAGGTCTCCATTTAGAAAGATACTCAGTTGCCTTACCGGTATTCTGGTGCGCGTTGCGTGAGCTCGAGTACCGTTTGGTAGCAGTAATTACGGTTTCACTCAAGTTATTTTTCAGTCGAAAAGTTAGTTTTTTGACCAAATTTCAACAACAAAAACAGGGAAAATTTCAAAAACACTGTGGATCACTAGCTCGCTCGGAGACGCGTATTTTCACAGGTTGCGCGTGCGCCTCGCCTATGTAGAACTTCAAAAACATACTTTTTTTTCTTTCAGAAACTTGTAAAAATGTCGAAATATTTTTCTTCACGAATAACAAAATGTATTTTTATGTCTTACTTTTCATCAAAATCTACGTAGGTCTCCATTTAGAAAGATACTCAGCTGCCTTACCGGTATTCTGGTGCGCGTTGCGTGAGCTCGAGTAACGTTTGTTAGCAGTAATTACGGTTTCACTCATTTTATTTTTCAGTCGAAAAGTTAGTTTTTTGACCAAATTTCAACAACAAAAACGGGGAAAATTTCAGAAACACTGTGGATCACTAGCTCGCTCGGAGACGCGTATTTTGACAGGTTGCGGGTGCGCCTCGCCTATGTAGAACTTCAAAAACATACTTTTTTTTTTTCAGAAACTTGTAAAAATTTCAACATATTTTTCTTCACGAATAACAAAATGTATTTTATGTCTTACTTTTCAATAAAATCTACGTAGGTCTCCATTTAGAAAGATACTCAGCTGCCTTACCGGTATTCTGGTGCGCGTTGCGTGAGCTAGAGTACCGTTTGGTAGCAGTAATTACGGTTTCACTCATTTTATTTTTCAGTTGAAAAGTTAGTTTTTTGACCAAATTTCAACAACAAAAACGGGGAAATTTTCAGAAACACTGTGGATCACTAGCTCGCTCGGAGACGCGTATTTTGACAGGTTGCGCGTGCGCCTCGCCTATGTAGAACTTCAAAAAATTACTTTTTTTTCTTTCAGAAACTTGTAAAAATTTCAACATATTTTTCTTCACGAATAACAAAATGAATATTTACATCTTACATTTTATCAAAATCTAAGTTAGTCTCTATTTAGAAAGATACACAGCTGCCTTACCGGTTTTCCAGTGCGCGTTCCGTGAGCTCTAGTCCCATTTGGTAGCAGTAATTACGGTTTCAATCATTTTATTTTTCAGTCGAAAAGTTAGTTTTTTGACCAAATTTCAACAACAAAAACGGGGAAAATTTCAGAAACACTGTGGATCACTAGCTCGCTCGGAGACGCGTATTTTGACAGGTTGCGGGTGCGCCTCGCCTATGTAGAACTTCAAAAACATACTTTTTTTTTTTCAGAAACTTGTAAAAATTTCAACATATTTTTCTTCACGAATAACAAAATGTATTTTTATGTCTTACTTTTCAATAAAATCTACGTAGGTCTCCATTTAGAAAGATACTCAGCTGCCTTACCGGTATTCTGGTGCGCGTTGCGTGAGCTCGAGTACCGTTTGGTAGCAGTAATTACGGTTTCACTCATTTTATTTTTCAGTCGAAAAGTTAGTTTTTTGACCAAATTTCAACAACAAAAACAGAGAAAATTTCAGAAACACTGTGGATCACTAGCTCGCTCGGAGACGCGTATTTTCACAGGTTGCGCGTGCGCCTCGCCTATGTAGAACTTCAAAAACATACTTTTTTTTTTTCAGAAACTTGTAAAAAATTCAACATATTTTTCTTCACGAATAACAAAATGTATTTTCATGTCTTACTTTTCATCAAAATCTACGTAGGTCTCCATTTAGAAAGATACTCAGTTGCCTTACCGGTATTCTGGTGCGCGTTGCGTGAGCTCGAGTACCGTTTGGTAGCAGTAATTACGGTTTCACTCATTTTATTTTTCAGTCGAAAAGTTAGTTTTTTGACCAAATTGCAACAACAAAAACAGGGAAAATTTCAGAAACACTGTGGATCACTAGCTCGCTCGGAGACGCGTATTTTGACAGGTTGCGGGTGCGCCTCGCCTATGTAGAACTTCAAAAACATACTTTTTTTTTTTCAGAAACTTGTAAAAATTTCAACATATTTTTCTTCACGAATAACAAAATGTATTTTTATGTCTTACTTTTCAATAAAATCTACGTAGGTCTCCATTTAGAAAGATACTCAGCTGCCTTACCGGTATTCTGGTGCGCGTTGCGTGAGCTCGAGTACCGTTTGGTAGCAGTAATTACGGTTTCACTCATTTTATTTTTCAGTCGAAAAGTTAGTTTTTTGACCAAATTTCAACAACAAAAACAGAGAAAATTTCAGAAACACTGTGGATCACTAGCTCGCTCGGAGACGCGTATTTTCACAGGTTGCGCGTGCGCCTCGCCTATGTAGAACTTCAAAAACATACTTTTTTTTTTTCAGAAACTTGTAAAAAATTCAAAATATTTTTCTTCACGAATAACAAAATGTATTTTCATGTCTTACTTTTCATCAAAATCTACGTAGGTCTCCATTTAGAAAGATACTCAGTTGCCTTACCGGTATTCTGGTGCGCGTTGCGTGAGCTCGAGTACCGTTTGGTAGCAGTAATTACGGTTTCACTCATTTTATTTTTCAGTCGAAAAGTTAGTTTTTTGACCAAATTGCAACAACAAAAACAGGGAAAATTTCAGAAACACTGTGGATCACTAGCTCGTTCGGAGACGCGTATTTTCACAGGTTGCGCGTGCGCCTCGCCTATGTAGAACGTCAAAAACATACTTTTTTTTTTTTCAGAAACTTGTAAAAATTTCAACATATTTTTCTTCACGAATAACAAAATGTATTTTTATGTCTTACTTTTCAATAAAATCTACGTAGGTCTCCATTTAGAAAGATACTCAGTTGCCTTACCGGTATTCTGGTGCGCGTTGCGTGAGCTCGAGTACCGTTTGGTAGCAGTAATTACGGTTTCACTCATTTTATTTTTCAGTCGAAAAGTTAGTTTTTTGACCAAATTTCAACAACAAAAACAGAGAAAATTTCAGAAACACTGTGGATCACTAGCTCGCTCGGAGACGCGTATTTTCACAGGTTGCGCGTGCGCCTCGCCTATGTAGAACTTCAAAAACATACTTTTTTTTCTTTCAGAAACTTGTAAAAATTTCAACATATTTTTCTTCACGAATAACAAAATGTATTTTTATGTCTTACTTTTCAATAAAATCTACGTAGGTCTCCATTTAGAAAGATACTCAGCTGCCTTACCGGTATTCTGGTGCGCGTTGCATGAGCTCGAGTACCGTTTGGTAGCAGTAATTACGGTTTCACTCATTTTATTTTTCAGTCGAAAAGTTAGTTTTTTGACCAAATTTCAACAACAAAAACAGGGAAAATTTCAGAAACACTGTGGATCACTAGCTCGCTCGGAGACGCGTATTTTCACAGGTTGCGCGTGCGCCTCGCCTATGTAGAACTTCAAAAACATACTTTTTTTTCTTTCAGAAACTTGTAAAAATTTCAACATATTTTTCTTCACGAATAACAAAATGTATTTTCATGTCTTACTTTTCATCAAAATCTACGTAGGTCTCCATTTAGAAAGATACTCAGTTGCCTTACCGGTATTCTGGTGCGCGTTGCGTGAGCTCGAGTACCGTTTGGTAGCAGTAATTACGGTTTCACTCAAGTTATTTTTCAGTCGAAAAGTTAGTTTTTTGACCAAATTTCAACAACAAAAACAGGGAAAATTTCAAAAACACTGTGGATCACTAGCTCGCTCGGAGACGCGTATTTTCACAGGTTGCGCGTGCGCCTCGCCTATGTAGAACTTCAAAAACATACTTTTTTTTCTTTCAGAAACTTGTAAAAATGTCGAAATATTTTTCTTCACGAATAACAAAATGTATTTTTATGTCTTACTTTTCATCAAAATCTACGTAGGTCTCCATTTAGAAAGATACTCAGCTGCCTTACCGGTATTCTGGTGCGCGTTGCGTGAGCTCGAGTAACGTTTGTTAG
The DNA here is from genome assembly GCA_963555695.1 of Dasypolia templi. NCBI lineage: Eukaryota > Metazoa > Arthropoda > Insecta > Lepidoptera > Noctuidae > Dasypolia > Dasypolia templi. Next base: position 33,599,089 of record OY743140.1, on the reverse strand, counting down.
CAGTAATTACGGTTTCACTCATTTTATTTTTCAGTCGAAAAGTTAGTTTTTTGACCAAATTTCAACAACAAAAACGGGGAAAATTTCAGAAACACTGTGGATCACTAGCTCGCTCGGAGACGCGTATTTTGACAGGTTGCGGGTGCGCCTCGCCTATGTAGAACTTCAAAAACATACTTTTTTTTTTTCAGAAACTTGTAAAAATTTCAACATATTTTTCTTCACGAATAACAAAATGTATTTTATGTCTTACTTTTCAATAAAATCTACGGAGGTCTCCATTTAGAAAGATACTCAGCTGCCTTACCGGTATTCTGGTGCGCGTTGCGTGAGCTCGAGTACCGTTTGGTAGCAGTAATTACGGTTTCACTCATTTTATTTTTCAGTCGAAAAGTTAGTTTTTTGACCAAATTTCAACAACAAAAACAGGGAAAATTTCAGAAACACTGTGGATCACTAGCTCGCTCGGAGACGCGTATTTTGACAGGTTGCGCGTGCGCCTCGCCTATGTAGAACTTCAAAAAATTACTTTTTTTTCTTTCAGAAACTTGTAAAAATTTCAACATATTTTTCTTCACGAATAACAAAATGAATATTTACATCTTACATTTTATCAAAATCTAAGTTAGTCTCTATTTAGAAAGATACACAGCTGCCTTACCGGTTTTCCAGTGCGCGTTCCGTGAGCTCTAGTCCCATTTGGTAGCAGTAATTACGGTTTCAATCATTTTATTTTTCAGTCGAAAAGTTAGTTTTTTGACCAAATTTCAACAACAAAAACGGGGAAAATTTCAGAAACACTGTGGATCACTAGCTCGCTCGGAGACGCGTATTTTGACAGGTTGCGGGTGCGCCTCGCCTATGTAGAACTTCAAAAACATACTTTTTTTTTTTCAGAAACTTGTAAAAATTTCAACATATTTTTCTTCACGAATAACAAAATGTATTTTTATGTCTTACTTTTCAATAAAATCTACGTAGGTCTCCATTTAGAAAGATACTCAGCTGCCTTACCGGTATTCTGGTGCGCGTTGCGTGAGCTCGAGTACCGTTTGGTAGCAGTAATTACGGTTTCACTCATTTTATTTTTCAGTCGAAAAGTTAGTTTTTTGACCAAATTTCAACAACAAAAACAGAGAAAATTTCAGAAACACTGTGGATCACTAGCTCGCTCGGAGACGCGTATTTTCACAGGTTGCGCGTGCGCCTCGCCTATGTAGAACTTCAAAAACATACTTTTTTTTTTTCAGAAACTTGTAAAAAATTCAACATATTTTTCTTCACGAATAACAAAATGTATTTTCATGTCTTACTTTTCATCAAAATCTACGTAGGTCTCCATTTAGAAAGATACTCAGTTGCCTTACCGGTATTCTGGTGCGCGTTGCGTGAGCTCGAGTACCGTTTGGTAGCAGTAATTACGGTTTCACTCATTTTATTTTTCAGTCGAAAAGTTAGTTTTTTGACCAAATTGCAACAACAAAAACAGGGAAAATTTCAGAAACACTGTGGATCACTAGCTCGTTCGGAGACGCGTATTTTCACAGGTTGCGCGTGCGCCTCGCCTATGTAGAACGTCAAAAACATACTTTTTTTTTTTTCAGAAACTTGTAAAAATTTCAACATATTTTTCTTCACGAATAACAAAATGTATTTTTATGTCTTACTTTTCAATAAAATCTACGTAGGTCTCCATTTAGAAAGATACTCAGTTGCCTTACCGGTATTCTGGTGCGCGTTGCGTGAGCTCGAGTACCGTTTGGTAGCAGTAATTACGGTTTCACTCATTTTATTTTTCAGTCGAAAAGTTAGTTTTTTGACCAAATTTCAACAACAAAAACAGAGAAAATTTCAGAAACACTGTGGATCACTAGCTCGCTCGGAGACGCGTATTTTCACAGGTTGCGCGTGCGCCTCGCCTATGTAGAACTTCAAAAACATACTTTTTTTTCTTTCAGAAACTTGTAAAAATTTCAACATATTTTTCTTCACGAATAACAAAATGTATTTTCATGTCTTACTTTTCATCAAAATCTACGTAGGTCTCCATTTAGAAAGATACTCAGTTGCCTTACCGGTATTCTGGTGCGCGTTGCGTGAGCTCGAGTACCGTTTGGTAGCAGTAATTACGGTTTCACTCATTTTATTTTTCAGTCGAAAAGTTAGTTTTTTGACCAAATTGCAACAACAAAAACAGGGAAAATTTCAGAAACACTGTGGATCACTAGCTCGCTCGGAGACGCGTATTTTCACAGGTTGCGCGTGCGCCTCGCCTATGTAGAACTTCAAAAACATACTTTTTTTCTTTCAGAAACTTGTAAAAATTTCAACATATTTTTCTTCAGGAATAACAAAATGTATTTTTATGTCTTACTTTTCATCAAAATCTACGTAGGTCTCCATTTAGAAAGATACTCAGTTGCCTTACCGGTATTCTGGTGCGCGTTGCGTGAGCTCGAGTACCGTTTGGTAGCAGTAATTACGGTTTCACTCATTTTATTTTTCAGTCGAAAAGTTAGTTTTTTGACCAAATTTCAACAACAAAAACAGAGAAAATTTCAGAAACACTGTGGATCACTAGCTCGCTCGGAGACGCGTATTTTCACAGGTTGCGCGTGCGCCTCGCCTATGTAGAACTTCAAAAACATACTTTTTTTTCTTTCAGAAACTTGTAAAAATTTCAACATATTTTTCTTCACGAATAACAAAATGTATTTTCATGTCTTACTTTTCATCAAAATCTACGTAGGTCTCCATTTAGAAAGATACTCAGTTGCCTTACCGGTATTCTGGTGCGCGTTGCGTGAGCTCGAGTACCGTTTGGTAGCAGTAATTACGGTTTCACTCAAGTTATTTTTCAGTCGAAAAGTTAGTTTTTTGACCAAATTTCAACAACAAAAACAGGGAAAATTTCAAAAACACTGTGGATCACTAGCTCGCTCGGAGACGCGTATTTTCACAGGTTGCGCGTGCGCCTCGCCTATGTAGAACTTCAAAAACATACTTTTTTTTCTTTCAGAAACTTGTAAAAATGTCGAAATATTTTTCTTCACGAATAACAAAATGTATTTTTATGTCTTACTTTTCATCAAAATCTACGTAGGTCTCCATTTAGAAAGATACTCAGCTGCCTTACCGGTATTCTGGTGCGCGTTGCGTGAGCTCGAGTAACGTTTGTTAGCAGTAATTACGGTTTCACTCATTTTATTTTTCAGTCGAAAAGTTAGTTTTTTGACCAAATTTCAACAACAAAAACGGGGAAAATTTCAGAAACACTGTGGATCACTAGCTCGCTCGGAGACGCGTATTTTGACAGGTTGCGGGTGTGCCTCGCCTATGTAGAACTTCAAAAACATACTTTTTTTTTTTCAGAAACTTGTAAAAATTTCAACATATTTTTCTTCACGAATAACAAAATGTATTTTTATGTCTTACTTTTCAATAAAATCTACGTAGGTCTCCATTTACAAAGATACTCAACTGCCTTACCGGTATTCTGGTGCGCGTTGCGTGAGCTCGAGTACCGTTTGGTAGCAGTAATTACGGTTTCACTCATTTTATTTTTCAGTCGAAAAGTTAGTTTTTTGACCAAATTTCAACAACAAAAACGGGGAAATTTTCAGAAACACTGTGGATCACTAGCTCGCTCGGAGACGCGTATTTTGACAGGTTGCGCGTGCGCCTCGCCTATGTAGAACTTCAAAAAATTACTTTTTTTTCTTTCAGAAACTTGTAAAAATTTCAACATATTTTTCTTCACGAATAACAAAATGAATATTTACATCTTACATTTTATCAAAATCTAAGTTAGTCTCTATTTAGAAAGATACACAGCTGCCTTACCGGTTTTCCAGTGCGCGTTCCGTGAGCTCTAGTCCCATTTGGTAGCAGTAATTACGGTTTCACTCATTTTATTTTTCAGTCGAAAAGTTAGTTTTTTGACCAAATTGCAACAACAAAAACAGGGAAAATTTCAGAAACACTGTGGATCACTAGCTCGTTCGGAGACGCGTATTTTCACAGGTTGCGCGTGCGCCTCGCCTATGTAGAACGTCAAAAACATACTTTTTTTTTTTTCAGAAACTTGTAAAAATTTCAACATATTTTTCTTCACGAATAACAAAATGTATTTTTATGTCTTACTTTTCAATAAAATCTACGTAGGTCTCCATTTAGAAAGATACTCAGTTGCCTTACCGGTATTCTGGTGCGCGTTGCGTGAGCTCGAGTACCGTTTGGTAGCAGTAATTACGGTTTCACTCATTTTATTTTTCAGTCGAAAAGTTAGTTTTTTGACCAAATTTCAACAACAAAAACAGAGAAAATTTCAGAAACACTGTGGATCACTAGCTCGCTCGGAGACGCGTATTTTCACAGGTTGCGCGTGCGCCTCGCCTATGTAGAACTTCAAAAACATACTTTTTTTTCTTTCAGAAACTTGTAAAAATTTCAACATATTTTTCTTCACGAATAACAAAATGTATTTTCATGTCTTACTTTTCATCAAAATCTACGTAGGTCTCCATTTAGAAAGATACTCAGTTGCCTTACCGGTATTCTGGTGCGCGTTGCGTGAGCTCGAGTACCGTTTGGTAGCAGTAATTACGGTTTCACTCATTTTATTTTTCAGTCGAAAAGTTAGTTTTTTGACCAAATTGCAACAACAAAAACAGGGAAAATTTCAGAAACACTGTGGATCACTAGCTCGCTCGGAGACGCGTATTTTCACAGGTTGCGCGTGCGCCTCGCCTATGTAGAACTTCAAAAACATACTTTTTTTCTTTCAGAAACTTGTAAAAATTTCAACATATTTTTCTTCAGGAATAACAAAATGTATTTTTATGTCTTACTTTTCATCAAAATCTACGTAGGTCTCCATTTAGAAAGATACTCAGTTGCCTTACCGGTATTCTGGTGCGCGTTGCGTGAGCTCGAGTACCGTTTGGTAGCAGTAATTACGGTTTCACTCATTTTATTTTTCAGTCGAAAAGTTAGTTTTTTGACCAAATTTCAACAACAAAAACAGAGAAAATTTCAGAAACACTGTGGATCACTAGCTCGCTCGGAGACGCGTATTTTCACAGGTTGCGCGTGCGCCTCGCCTATGTAGAACTTCAAAAACATACTTTTTTTTCTTTCAGAAACTTGTAAAAATTTCAACATATTTTTCTTCACGAATAACAAAATGTATTTTCATGTCTTACTTTTCATCAAAATCTACGTAGGTCTCCATTTAGAAAGATACTCAGTTGCCTTACCGGTATTCTGGTGCGCGTTGCGTGAGCTCGAGTACCGTTTGGTAGCAGTAATTACGGTTTCACTCAAGTTATTTTTCAGTCGAAAAGTTAGTTTTTTGACCAAATTTCAACAACAAAAACAGGGAAAATTTCAAAAACACTGTGGATCACTAGCTCGCTCGGAGACGCGTATTTTCACAGGTTGCGCGTGCGCCTCGCCTATGTAGAACTTCAAAAACATACTTTTTTTTCTTTCAGAAACTTGTAAAAATGTCGAAATATTTTTCTTCACGAATAACAAAATGTATTTTTATGTCTTACTTTTCATCAAAATCTACGTAGGTCTCCATTTAGAAAGATACTCAGCTGCCTTACCGGTATTCTGGTGCGCGTTGCGTGAGCTCGAGTAACGTTTGTTAGCAGTAATTACGGTTTCACTCATTTTATTTTTCAGTCGAAAAGTTAGTTTTTTGACCAAATTTCAACAACAAAAACGGGGAAAATTTCAGAAACACTGTGGATCACTAGCTCGCTCGGAGACGCGTATTTTGACAGGTTGCGGGTGTGCCTCGCCTATGTAGAACTTCAAAAACATACTTTTTTTTTTTCAGAAACTTGTAAAAATTTCAACATATTTTTCTTCACGAATAACAAAATGTATTTTTATGTCTTACTTTTCAATAAAATCTACGTAGGTCTCCATTTACAAAGATACTCAACTGCCTTACCGGTATTCTGGTGCGCGTTGCGTGAGCTCGAGTACCGTTTGGTAGCAGTAATTACGGTTTCACTCATTTTATTTTTCAGTCGAAAAGTTAGTTTTTTGACCAAATTTCAACAACAAAAACGGGGAAATTTTCAGAAACACTGTGGATCACTAGCTCGCTCGGAGACGCGTATTTTGACAGGTTGCGCGTGCGCCTCGCCTATGTAGAACTTCAAAAAATTACTTTTTTTTCTTTCAGAAACTTGTAAAAATTTCAACATATTTTTCTTCACGAATAACAAAATGAATATTTACATCTTACATTTTATCAAAATCTAAGTTAGTCTCTATTTAGAAAGATACACAGCTGCCTTACCGGTTTTCCAGTGCGCGTTCCGTGAGCTCTAGTCCCATTTGGTAGCAGTAATTACGGTTTCACTCATTTTATTTTTCAGTCGAAAAGTTAGTTTTTTGACCAAATTTCAACAACAAAAACGGGGAAAATTTCAGAAACACTGTGGATCACTAGCTCGCTCGGAGACGCGTATTTTGACAGGTGGTGGGTGCGCCTCGCCTATGTAGAACTTCAAAAACATACTTTTTTTTCTTTCAGAAACTTGTAAAAATTTCAACATATTTTTCTTCACGAATAACAAAATGTATTTTTATGTCTTACTTTTCAATAAAATCTACGTAGGTCTCCATTTAGAAAGATACTCAGCTGCCTTACCGGTATTCTGGTGCGCGTTGCATGAGCTCGAGTACCGTTTGGTAGCAGTAATTACGGTTTCACTCGTTTTATTTTTCAGTCGAAAAGTTAGTTTTTTGACCAAATTTCAACAACAAAAACAGGGAAAATTTCAGAAACACTGTGGATCACTAGCTCGCTCGGAGACGCGTATTTTCACAGGTTGCGCGTGCGCCTCGCCTATGTAGAACTTCAAAAACATACTTTTTTTCTTTCAGAAACTTGTAAAAATTTCAACATATTTTTCTTCACGAATAACAAAATGTATTTTTATGTCTTACTTTTCATCAAAATCTACGTAGGTCTCCATTTAGAAAGATACTCAGTTGCCTTACCGGTATTCTGGTGCGCGTTGCGTGAGCTCGAGTACCGTTTGGTAGCAGTAATTACGGTTTCACTCAAGTTATTTTTCAGTCGAAAAGTTAGTTTTTTGACCAAATTTCAACAACAAAAACAGGGAAAATTTCAAAAACACTGTGGATCAGTAGCTCGCTCGGAGACGCGTATTTTGACAGGTTGCGCGTGCGCCTCGCCTATGTAGAACTTCAAAAACATACTTTTTTTTCTTTCAGAAACTTGTAAAAATGTCGAAATATTTTTCTTCACGAATAACAAAATGTATTTTTATGTCTTACTTTTCCTCAAAATCTACGTAGGTCTCCATTTAGAAAGATACTCAGCTGCCTTACCGGTATTCTGGTGCGCGTTGCGTGAGCTCGAGTACCGTTTGGTAGCAGTAATTACGGTTTCACTCATTTTATTTTTCAGTCGAAAAGTTAGTTTTTTGACCAAATTTCAACAACAAAAACAGGGAAAATTTCAGAAACACTGTGGATCACTAGCTCGTTCGGAGACGCGTATTTTCACAGGTTGCGCGTGCGCCTCGCCTATGTAGAACTTCAAAAACATACTTTTTTTTTTTTCAGAAACTTGTAAAAATTTCAACATATTTTTCTTCACGAATAACAAAATGTATTTTTATGTCTTACTTTTCAATAAAATCTACGTAGGTCTCCATTTAGAAAGATACTCAGCTGCCTTACCGGTATTCTGGTGCGCGTTGCGTGAGCTCGAGTACCGTTTGGTAGCAGTAATTACGGTTTCACTCATTTTATTTTTCAGTCGAAAAGTTAGTTTTTTGACCAAATTTCAACAACAAAAACAGGGAAAATTTCAGAAACACTGTGGATCACTAGCTCGCTCGGAGACGCGTATTTTCACAGGTTGCGCGTGCGCCTCGCCTATGTAGAACTTCAAAAACATACTTTTTTTTCTTTCAGAAACTTGTAAAAATTTCAACATATTTTTCTTCACGAATAACAAAATGTATTTTCATGTCTTACTTTTCATCAAAATCTACGTAGGTCTCCATTTAGAAAGATACTCAGTTGCCTTACCGGTATTCTGGTGCGCGTTGCGTGAGCTCGAGTACCGTTTGGTAGCAGTAATTACGGTTTCACTCAAGTTATTTTTCAGTCGAAAAGTTAGTTTTTTGACCAAATTTCAACAACAAAAACAGGGAAAATTTCAAAAACACTGTGGATCACTAGCTCGCTCGGAGACGCGTATTTTCACAGGTTGCGCGTGCGCCTCGCCTATGTAGAACTTCAAAAACATACTTTTTTTTCTTTCAGAAACTTGTAAAAATGTCGAAATATTTTTCTTCACGAATAACAAAATGTATTTTTATGTCCTACTTTTCATCAAAATCTACTTAGGTCTCCATTTAGAAAGATACTCAGCTGCCTTACCGGTATTCTGGTGCGCGTTGCGTGAGCTCGAGTAACGTTTGTTAGCAGTAATTACGGTTTCACTCATTTTATTTTTCAGTCGAAAAGTTAGTTTTTTGACCAAATTTCAACAACAAAAACGGGGAAAATTTCAGAAACACTGTGGATCACTAGCTCGCTCGGAGACGCGTATTTTGACAGGTTGCGGGTGCGCCTCGCCTATGTAGAACTTCAAAAACATACTTTTTTTTTTTCAGAAACTTGTAAAAATTTCAACATATTTTTCATCACGAATAACAAAATGTATTTTTATGTCTTACTTTTCAATAAAATCTACGTAGGTCTCCATTTAGAAAGATACTCAGCTGCCTTACCGGTATTCTGGTGCGCGTTGCGTGAGCTCGAGTACCGTTTGGTAGCAGTAATTACGGTTTCACTCATTTTATTTTTCAGTCGAAAAGTTAGTTTTTTGACCAAATTTCAACAACAAAAACGGGGAAATTTTCAGAAACACTGTGGATCAGTAGCTCGCTCGGAGACGTGTATTTTGACAGGTTGCGCGTGCGCCTCGCCTATGTAGAACTTCAAAAATTTACTTTTTTTTCTTTCAGAAACTTGTAAAAATTTCAACATATTTTTCTTCACGAATAACAAAATGAATATTTACATCTTACATTTTATCAAAATCTAAGTTAGTCTCTATTTAGAAAGATACACAGCTGCCTTACCGGTTTTCCAGTGCGCGTTCCGTGAGCTCTAGTCCCATTTGGTAGCAGTAATTACGGTTTCACTCATTTTATTTTTCAGTCGAAAAGTTAGTTTTTTGACCAAATTTCAACAACAAAAACGGGGAAAATTTCAGAAACACTGTGGATCACTAGCTCGCTCGGAGACGCGTATTTTGACAGGTGGTGGGTGCGCCTCGCCTATGTAGAACTTCAAAAACATACTTTTTTTTTTTTCAGAAACTTGTAAAAATTTCAACATATTTTTCTTCACGAATAACAAAATGTATTTTTATGTCTTACTTTTCAATAAAATCTACGTAGGTCTCCATTTAGAAAGATACTCAGCTGCCTTACCGGTATTCTGGTGCGCGTTGCGTGAGCTCGAGTACCGTTTGGTAGCAGTAATTACGGTTTCACTCATTTTATTTTTCAGTCGAAAAGTTAGTTTTTTGACCAAATTTCAACAACAAAAACGGGGAAAATTTCAGAAACACTGTGGATCACTAGCTCGCTCGGAGACGCGTATTTTCACAGGTTGCGCGTGCGCCTCGCCTATGTAGAACTTCAAAAACATACTTTTTATCTTTCAGAAACTTGTAAAAATTTCAACATATTTTTCTTCACGAATAACAAAATGTATTTTTATGTCTTACTTTTCAATAAAATCTACGTAGGTCTCCATTTAGAAAGATACTCAGCTGCCTTACCGGTATTCTGGTGCGCGTTGCGTGAGCTCGAGTACCGTTTGGTAGCAGTAATTACGGTTTCACTCATTTTATTTTTCAGTCGAAAAGTTAGTTTTTTGACCAAATTTCAACAACAAAAACAGGGAAAATTTCAGAAACACTGTGGATCACTAGCTCGCTCGGAGACGCGTATTTTCACAGGTTGCGCGTGCGCCTCGCCTATGTAGAACTTCAAAAACATACTTTTTTTCTTTCAGAAACTTGTAAAAATTTCAACATATTTTTCTTCAGGAATAACAAAATGTATTTTTATGTCTTACTTTTCATCAAAATCTACGTAGGTCTCCATTTAGAAAGATACTCAGTTGCCTTACCGGTATTCTGGTGCGCGTTGCGTGAGCTCGAGTACCGTTTGGTAGCAGTAATTACGGTTTCACTCAAGTTATTTTTCAGTCGAAAAGTTAGTTTTTTGACCAAATTTCAACAACAAAAACCGGGAAAATTTCAAAAACACTGTGGATCACTAGCTCGCTCGGAGACGCGTATTTTGACAGGTTGCGCGTGCGCCTCGCCTATGTAGAACTTCAAAAACATACTTTTTTTTCTTTCAGAAACTTGTAAAAATGTCGAAATATTTTTCTTCACGAAGAACAAAATGTATTTTTATGTCTTACTTTTCATCAAAATCTACGTAGGTCTCCATTTAGAAAGATACTCAGTTGCCTTACCGGTATTCTGGTGCGCGTTGCGTGAGCTCGAGTACCGTTTGGTAGCAGTAATTACGGTTTCACTCAAGTTATTTTTCAGTCGAAAAGTTAGTTTTTTGACCAAATTTCAACAACAAAAACAGGGAAAATTTCAAAAACACTGTGGATCACTAGCTCGCTCGGAGACGCGTATTTTGACAGGTTGCGCGTGCGCCTCGCCTATGTAGAACTTCAAAAACATACTTTTTTTTCTTTCAGAAACTTGTAAAAATGTCGAAATATTTTTCTTCACGAAGAACAAAATGTATTTTTATGTCTTACTTTTCATCAAAATCTACGTAGGTCTCCATTTAGAAAGATACTCAGCTGCCTTACCGGTATTCTGGTGCGCGTTGCGTGAGCTCGAGTACCGTTTGGTAGCAGTAATTACGGTTTCACTCATTTTATTTTTCAGTCGAAAAGTTAGTTTTTTGACCAAATTTCAACAACAAAAACAGGGAAAATTTCAGAAACACTGTGGATCACTAGCTCGCTCGGAGACGCGTATTTTCACAGGTTGCGCGTGCGCCTCGCCTATGTAGAACTTCAAAAACATACTTTTTTTTCTTTCAGAAACTTGTAAAAATTTCAACATATTTTTCTTCACGAATAACAAAATGTATTTTTATGTCTTACTTTTCATCAAAATCTACGTAGGTCTCCATTTAGAAAGATACTCAGTTGCCTTACCGGTATTCTGGTGCGCGTTGCGTGAGCTCGAGTACCGTTTGGTGGCAGTAATTACGGTTTCACTCAAGTTATTTTTCAGTCGAAAAGTTAGTTTTTTGACCAAATTTCAACAACAAAAACAGGGAAAATTTCAGAAACACTGTGGATCACTAGCTCGCTCGGAGACGCGTATTTTCACAGGTTGCGCGTGCGCCTCGCCTATGTAGAACTTCAAAAACATACTTTTTTTTCTTTCAGAAACTTGTAAAAATGTCGAAATATTTTTCTTCACGAATAACAAAATGTATTTTTATGTCTTACTTTTCATCAAAATCTACGTAGGTCTCCATTTAGAAAGATACTCAGCTGCCTTACCGGTATTCTGGTGCGCGTTGCGTGAGCTCGAGTACCGTTTGGTAGCAGTAATTACGGTTTCACTCATTTTATTTTTCAGTCGAAAAGTTAGTTTTTTGACCAAATTTCAACAACAAAAACAGGGAAAATTTCAGAAACACTGTGGATCACTAGCTCGCTCGGAGACGCGTATTTTCACAGGTTGCGCGTGCGCCTCGCCTATGTAGAACTTCAAAAACATACTTTTTTTTCTTTCAGAAACTTGTAAAAATTTCAACATATTTTTCTTCACGAATAACAAAATGTATTTTTATGTCTTACTTTTCATCAAAATCTACGTAGGTCTCCATTTAGAAAGATACTCAGTTGCCTTACCGGTATTCTGGTGCGCGTTGCGTGAGCTCGAGTACCGTTTGGTGGCAGTAATTACGGTTTCACTCAAGTTATTTTTCAGTCGAAAAGTTAGTTTTTTGACCAAATTTCAACAACAAAAACAGGGAAAATTTCAGAAACACTGTGGATCACTAGCTCGCTCGGAGACGCGTATTTTCACAGGTTGCGCGTGCGCCTCGCCTATGTAGAACTTCAAAAACATACTTTTTTTTCTTTCAGAAACTTGTAAAAATGTCGAAATATTTTTCTTCACGAATAACAAAATGTATTTTTATGTCTTACTTTTCATCAAAATCTACGTAGGTCTCCATTTAGAAAGATACTCAGCTGCCTTACCGGTATTCTGGTGCGCGTTGCGTGAGCTCGAGTAACGTTTGTTAGCAGTAATTACGGTTTCACTCATTTTATTTTTCAGTCGAAAAGTTAGTTTTTTGACCAAATTTCAACAACAAAAACGGGGAAATTTTCAGAAACACTGTGGATCACTAGCTCGCTCGGAGACGCGTATTTTGACAGGTTGCGCGTGCGCCTCGCCTATGTAGAACTTCAAAAAATTACTTTTTTTTCTTTCAGAAACTTGTAAAAATTTCAACATATTTTTCTTCACGAATAACAAAATGTATTTTTATGTCTTACTTTTCATCAAAATCTACGTAGGTCTCCATTTAGAAAGATACTCAGTTGCCTTACCGGTATTCTGGTGCGCGTTGCGTGAGCTCGAGTACCGTTTGGTAGCAGTAATTACGGTTTCACTCATTTTATTTTTCAGTCGAAAAGTTAGTTTTTTGACCAAATTTCAACAACAAAAACAGAGAAAATTTCAGAAACACTGTGGATCACTAGCTCGCTCGGAGACGCGTATTTTCACAGGTTGCGCGTGCGCCTCGCCTATGTAGAACTTCAAAAACATACTTTTTTTTCTTTCAGAAACTTGTAAAAATTTCAACATATTTTTCTTCACGAATAACAAAATGTATTTTCATGTCTTACTTTTCATCAAAATCTACGTAGGTCTCCATTTAGAAAGATACTCAGTTGCCTTACCGGTATTCTGGTGCGCGTTGCGTGAGCTCGAGTACCGTTTGGTAGCAGTAATTACGGTTTCACTCAAGTTATTTTTCAGTCGAAAAGTTAGTTTTTTGACCAAATTTCAACAACAAAAACAGGGAAAATTTCAAAAACACTGTGGATCACTAGCTCGCTCGGAGACGCGTATTTTCACAGGTTGCGCGTGCGCCTCGCCTATGTAGAACTTCAAAAACATACTTTTTTTTCTTTCAGAAACTTGTAAAAATGTCGAAATATTTTTCTTCACGAATAACAAAATGTATTTTTATGTCTTACTTTTCATCAAAATCTACGTAGGTCTCCATTTAGAAAGATACTCAGCTGCCTTACCGGTATTCTGGTGCGCGTTGCGTGAGCTCGAGTAACGTTTGTTAGCAGTAATTACGGTTTCACTCATTTTATTTTTCAGTCGAAAAGTTAGTTTTTTGACCAAATTTCAACAACAAAAACGGGGAAAATTTCAGAAACACTGTGGATCACTAGCTCGCTCGGAGACGCGTATTTTGACAGGTTGCGGGTGCGCCTCGCCTATGTAGAACTTCAGAAACATACTTTTTTTTTTTCAGAAACTTGTAAAAATTTCAACATATTTTTCTTCACGAATAACAAAATGTATTTTTATGTCTTACTTTTCAATAAAATCTACGTAGGTCTCCATTTAGAAAGATACTCAACTGCCTTACCGGTATTCTGGTGCGCGTTGCGTGAGCTCGAGTACCGTTTGGTAGCAGTAATTACGGTTTCACTCATTTTATTTTTCAGTCGAAAAGTTAGTTTTTTGACCAAATTTCAACAACAAAAACGGGGAAAATTTCAGAAACACTGTGGATCACTAGCTCGCTCGGAGACGCGTATTTTGACAGGTGGTGGGTGCGCCTCGCCTATGTAGAACTTCAAAAACATACTTTTTTTTCTTTCAGAAACTTGTAAAAATTTCAACATATTTTTCTTCACGAATAACAAAATGTATTTTTATGTCTTACTTTTCAATAAAATCTACGTAGGTCTCCATTTAGAAAGATACTCAGCTGCCTTACCGGTATTCTGGTGCGCGTTGCATGAGCTCGAGTACCGTTTGGTAGCAGTAATTACGGTTTCACTCGTTTTATTTTTCAGTCGAAAAGTTAGTTTTTTGACCAAATTTCAACAACAAAAACAGGGAAAATTTCAGAAACACTGTGGATCACTAGCTCGCTCGGAGACGCGTATTTTCACAGGTTGCGCGTGCGCCTCGCCTATGTAGAACTTCAAAAACATACTTTTTTTCTTTCAGAAACTTGTAAAAATTTCAACATATTTTTCTTCACGAATAACAAAATGTATTTTTATGTCTTACTTTTCATCAAAATCTACGTAGGTCTCCATTTAGAAAGATACTCAGTTGCCTTACCGGTATTCTGGTGCGCGTTGCGTGAGCTCGAGTACCGTTTGGTAGCAGTAATTACGGTTTCACTCAAGTTATTTTTCAGTCGAAAAGTTAGTTTTTTGACCAAATTTCAACAACAAAAACAGGGAAAATTTCAAAAACACTGTGGATCAGTAGCTCGCTCGGAGACGCGTATTTTGACAGGTTGCGCGTGCGCCTCGCCTATGTAGAACTTCAAAAACATACTTTTTTTTCTTTCAGAAACTTGTAAAAATGTCGAAATATTTTTCTTCACGAATAACTAAATGTATTTTTATGTCTTACTTTTCCTCAAAATCTACGTAGGTCTCCATTTAGAAAGATACTCAGCTGCCTTACCGGTATTCTGGTGCGCGTTGCGTGAGCTCGAGTACCGTTTGGTAGCAGTAATTACGGTTTCACTCATTTTATTTTTCAGTCGAAAAGTTAGTTTTTTGACCAAATTTCAACAACAAAAACAGGGAAAATTTCAGAAACACTGTGGATCACTAGCTCGTTCGGAGACGCGTATTTTCACAGGTTGCGCGTGCGCCTCGCCTATGTAGAACTTCAAAAACATACTTTTTTTTTTTTCAGAAACTTGTAAAAATTTCAACATATTTTTCTTCACGAATAACAAAATGTATTTTTATGTCTTACTTTTCAATAAAATCTACGTAGGTCTCCATTTAGAAAGATACTCAGCTGCCTTACCGGTATTCTGGTGCGCGTTGCGTGAGCTCGAGTACCGTTTGGTAGCAGTAATTACGGTTTCACTCATTTTATTTTTCAGTCGAAAAGTTAGTTTTTTGACCAAATTTCAACAACAAAAACAGGGAAAATTTCAGAAACACTGTGGATCACTAGCTCGCTCGGAGACGCGTATTTTCACAGGTTGCGCGTGCGCCTCGCCTATGTAGAACTTCAAAAACATACTTTTTTTTCTTTCAGAAACTTGTAAAAATTTCAACATATTTTTCTTCACGAATAACAAAATGTATTTTCATGTCTTACTTTTCATCAAAATCTACGTAGGTCTCCATTTAGAAAGATACTCAGTTGCCTTACCGGTATTCTGGTGCGCGTTGCGTGAGCTCGAGTACCGTTTGGTAGCAGTAATTACGGTTTCACTCAAGTTATTTTTCAGTCGAAAAGTTAGTTTTTTGACCAAATTTCAACAACAAAAACAGGGAAAATTTCAAAAACACTGTGGATCACTAGCTCGCTCGGAGACGCGTATTTTCACAGGTTGCGCGTGCGCCTCGCCTATGTAGAACTTCAAAAACATACTTTTTTTTCTTTCAGAAACTTGTAAAAATGTCGAAATATTTTTCTTCACGAATAACAAAATGTATTTTTATGTCCTACTTTTCATCAAAATCTACTTAGGTCTCCATTTAGAAAGATACTCAGCTGCCTTACCGGTATTCTGGTGCGCGTTGCGTGAGCTCGAGTAACGTTTGTTAGCAGTAATTACGGTTTCACTCATTTTATTTTTCAGTCGAAAAGTTAGTTTTTTGACCAAATTTCAACAACAAAAACGGGGAAAATTTCAGAAACACTGTGGATCACTAGCTCGCTCGGAGACGCGTATTTTGACAGGTTGCGGGTGCGCCTCGCCTATGTAGAACTTCAAAAACATACTTTTTTTTTTTCAGAAACTTGTAAAAATTTCAACATATTTTTCATCACGAATAACAAAATGTATTTTTATGTCTTACTTTTCAATAAAATCTACGTAGGTCTCCATTTAGAAAGATACTCAGCTGCCTTACCGGTATTCTGGTGCGCGTTGCGTGAGCTCGAGTACCGTTTGGTAGCAGTAATTACGGTTTCACTCATTTTATTTTTCAGTCGAAAAGTTAGTTTTTTGACCAAATTTCAACAACAAAAACGGGGAAATTTTCAGAAACACTGTGGATCAGTAGCTCGCTCGGAGACGTGTATTTTGACAGGTTGCGCGTGCGCCTCGCCTATGTAGAACTTCAAAAATTTACTTTTTTTTCTTTCAGAAACTTGTAAAAATTTCAACATATTTTTCTTCACGAATAACAAAATGAATATTTACATCTTACATTTTATCAAAATCTAAGTTAGTCTCTATTTAGAAAGATACACAGCTGCCTTACCGGTTTTCCAGTGCGCGTTCCGTGAGCTCTAGTCCCATTTGGTAGCAGTAATTACGGTTTCACTCATTTTATTTTTCAGTCGAAAAGTTAGTTTTTTGACCAAATTTCAACAACAAAAACGGGGAAAATTTCAGAAACACTGTGGATCACTAGCTCGCTCGGAGACGCGTATTTTGACAGGTGGTGGGTGCGCCTCGCCTATGTAGAACTTCAAAAACATACTTTTTTTTTTTTCAGAAACTTGTAAAAATTTCAACATATTTTTCTTCACGAATAACAAAATGTATTTTTATGTCTTACTTTTCAATAAAATCTACGTAGGTCTCCATTTAGAAAGATACTCAGCTGCCTTACCGGTATTCTGGTGCGCGTTGCGTGAGCTCGAGTACCGTTTGGTAGCAGTAATTACGGTTTCACTCATTTTATTTTTCAGTCGAAAAGTTAGTTTTTTGACCAAATTTCAACAACAAAAACGGGGAAAATTTCAGAAACACTGTGGATCACTAGCTCGCTCGGAGACGCGTATTTTCACAGGTTGCGCGTGCGCCTCGCCTATGTAGAACTTCAAAAACATACTTTTTATCTTTCAGAAACTTGTAAAAATTTCAACATATTTTTCTTCACGAATAACAAAATGTATTTTTATGTCTTACTTTTCAATAAAATCTACGTAGGTCTCCATTTAGAAAGATACTCAGCTGCCTTACCGGTATTCTGGTGCGCGTTGCGTGAGCTCGAGTACCGTTTGGTAGCAGTAATTACGGTTTCACTCATTTTATTTTTCAGTCGAAAAGTTAGTTTTTTGACCAAATTTCAACAACAAAAACAGGGAAAATTTCAGAAACACTGTGGATCACTAGCTCGCTCGGAGACGCGTATTTTCACAGGTTGCGCGTGCGCCTCGCCTATGTAGAACTTCAAAAACATACTTTTTTTCTTTCAGAAACTTGTAAAAATTTCAACATATTTTTCTTCAGGAATAACAAAATGTATTTTTATGTCTTACTTTTCATCAAAATCTACGTAGGTCTCCATTTAGAAAGATACTCAGTTGCCTTACCGGTATTCTGGTGCGCGTTGCGTGAGCTCGAGTACCGTTTGGTAGCAGTAATTACGGTTTCACTCAAGTTATTTTTCAGTCGAAAAGTTAGTTTTTTGACCAAATTTCAACAACAAAAACCGGGAAAATTTCAAAAACACTGTGGATCACTAGCTCGCTCGGAGACGCGTATTTTGACAGGTTGCGCGTGCGCCTCGCCTATGTAGAACTTCAAAAACATACTTTTTTTTCTTTCAGAAACTTGTAAAAATGTCGAAATATTTTTCTTCACGAAGAACAAAATGTATTTTTATGTCTTACTTTTCATCAAAATCTACGTAGGTCTCCATTTAGAAAGATACTCAGTTGCCTTACCGGTATTCTGGTGCGCGTTGCGTGAGCTCGAGTACCGTTTGGTAGCAGTAATTACGGTTTCACTCAAGTTATTTTTCAGTCGAAAAGTTAGTTTTTTGACCAAATTTCAACAACAAAAACAGGGAAAATTTCAAAAAC
Organism: Dasypolia templi; assembly: GCA_963555695.1. Classification (NCBI taxonomy): domain Eukaryota; kingdom Metazoa; phylum Arthropoda; class Insecta; order Lepidoptera; family Noctuidae; genus Dasypolia; species Dasypolia templi. The sequence continues at coordinate 33,580,959 of OY743140.1, read as the reverse complement.
ACTGTGGATCACTAGCTCGCTCGGAGACGCGTATTTTGACAGGTTGCGCGTGCGCCTCGCCTATGTAGAACTTCAAAAACATACTTTTTTTTCTTTCAGAAACTTGTAAAAATGTCGAAATATTTTTCTTCACGAAGAACAAAATGTATTTTTATGTCTTACTTTTCATCAAAATCTACGTAGGTCTCCATTTAGAAAGATACTCAGCTGCCTTACCGGTATTCTGGTGCGCGTTGCGTGAGCTCGAGTACCGTTTGGTAGCAGTAATTACGGTTTCACTCATTTTATTTTTCAGTCGAAAAGTTAGTTTTTTGACCAAATTTCAACAACAAAAACAGGGAAAATTTCAGAAACACTGTGGATCACTAGCTCGCTCGGAGACGCGTATTTTCACAGGTTGCGCGTGCGCCTCGCCTATGTAGAACTTCAAAAACATACTTTTTTTTCTTTCAGAAACTTGTAAAAATTTCAACATATTTTTCTTCACGAATAACAAAATGTATTTTTATGTCTTACTTTTCATCAAAATCTACGTAGGTCTCCATTTAGAAAGATACTCAGTTGCCTTACCGGTATTCTGGTGCGCGTTGCGTGAGCTCGAGTACCGTTTGGTGGCAGTAATTACGGTTTCACTCAAGTTATTTTTCAGTCGAAAAGTTAGTTTTTTGACCAAATTTCAACAACAAAAACAGGGAAAATTTCAGAAACACTGTGGATCACTAGCTCGCTCGGAGACGCGTATTTTCACAGGTTGCGCGTGCGCCTCGCCTATGTAGAACTTCAAAAACATACTTTTTTTTCTTTCAGAAACTTGTAAAAATGTCGAAATATTTTTCTTCACGAATAACAAAATGTATTTTTATGTCTTACTTTTCATCAAAATCTACGTAGGTCTCCATTTAGAAAGATACTCAGCTGCCTTACCGGTATTCTGGTGCGCGTTGCGTGAGCTCGAGTACCGTTTGGTAGCAGTAATTACGGTTTCACTCATTTTATTTTTCAGTCGAAAAGTTAGTTTTTTGACCAAATTTCAACAACAAAAACAGGGAAAATTTCAGAAACACTGTGGATCACTAGCTCGCTCGGAGACGCGTATTTTCACAGGTTGCGCGTGCGCCTCGCCTATGTAGAACTTCAAAAACATACTTTTTTTTCTTTCAGAAACTTGTAAAAATTTCAACATATTTTTCTTCACGAATAACAAAATGTATTTTTATGTCTTACTTTTCATCAAAATCTACGTAGGTCTCCATTTAGAAAGATACTCAGTTGCCTTACCGGTATTCTGGTGCGCGTTGCGTGAGCTCGAGTACCGTTTGGTGGCAGTAATTACGGTTTCACTCAAGTTATTTTTCAGTCGAAAAGTTAGTTTTTTGACCAAATTTCAACAACAAAAACAGGGAAAATTTCAGAAACACTGTGGATCACTAGCTCGCTCGGAGACGCGTATTTTCACAGGTTGCGCGTGCGCCTCGCCTATGTAGAACTTCAAAAACATACTTTTTTTTCTTTCAGAAACTTGTAAAAATGTCGAAATATTTTTCTTCACGAATAACAAAATGTATTTTTATGTCTTACTTTTCATCAAAATCTACGTAGGTCTCCATTTAGAAAGATACTCAGCTGCCTTACCGGTATTCTGGTGCGCGTTGCGTGAGCTCGAGTAACGTTTGTTAGCAGTAATTACGGTTTCACTCATTTTATTTTTCAGTCGAAAAGTTAGTTTTTTGACCAAATTTCAACAACAAAAACGGGGAAATTTTCAGAAACACTGTGGATCACTAGCTCGCTCGGAGACGCGTATTTTGACAGGTTGCGCGTGCGCCTCGCCTATGTAGAACTTCAAAAAATTACTTTTTTTTCTTTCAGAAACTTGTAAAAATTTCAACATATTTTTCTTCACGAATAACAAAATGTATTTTTATGTCTTACTTTTCATCAAAATCTACGTAGGTCTCCATTTAGAAAGATACTCAGTTGCCTTACCGGTATTCTGGTGCGCGTTGCGTGAGCTCGAGTACCGTTTGGTAGCAGTAATTACGGTTTCACTCATTTTATTTTTCAGTCGAAAAGTTAGTTTTTTGACCAAATTTCAACAACAAAAACAGAGAAAATTTCAGAAACACTGTGGATCACTAGCTCGCTCGGAGACGCGTATTTTCACAGGTTGCGCGTGCGCCTCGCCTATGTAGAACTTCAAAAACATACTTTTTTTTCTTTCAGAAACTTGTAAAAATTTCAACATATTTTTCTTCACGAATAACAAAATGTATTTTCATGTCTTACTTTTCATCAAAATCTACGTAGGTCTCCATTTAGAAAGATACTCAGTTGCCTTACCGGTATTCTGGTGCGCGTTGCGTGAGCTCGAGTACCGTTTGGTAGCAGTAATTACGGTTTCACTCAAGTTATTTTTCAGTCGAAAAGTTAGTTTTTTGACCAAATTTCAACAACAAAAACAGGGAAAATTTCAAAAACACTGTGGATCACTAGCTCGCTCGGAGACGCGTATTTTCACAGGTTGCGCGTGCGCCTCGCCTATGTAGAACTTCAAAAACATACTTTTTTTTCTTTCAGAAACTTGTAAAAATGTCGAAATATTTTTCTTCACGAATAACAAAATGTATTTTTATGTCTTACTTTTCATCAAAATCTACGTAGGTCTCCATTTAGAAAGATACTCAGCTGCCTTACCGGTATTCTGGTGCGCGTTGCGTGAGCTCGAGTAACGTTTGTTAGCAGTAATTACGGTTTCACTCATTTTATTTTTCAGTCGAAAAGTTAGTTTTTTGACCAAATTTCAACAACAAAAACGGGGAAAATTTCAGAAACACTGTGGATCACTAGCTCGCTCGGAGACGCGTATTTTGACAGGTTGCGGGTGCGCCTCGCCTATGTAGAACTTCAGAAACATACTTTTTTTTTTTCAGAAACTTGTAAAAATTTCAACATATTTTTCTTCACGAATAACAAAATGTATTTTTATGTCTTACTTTTCAATAAAATCTACGTAGGTCTCCATTTAGAAAGATACTCAACTGCCTTACCGGTATTCTGGTGCGCGTTGCGTGAGCTCGAGTACCGTTTGGTAGCAGTAATTACGGTTTCACTCATTTTATTTTTCAGTCGAAAAGTTAGTTTTTTGACCAAATTTCAACAACAAAAACGGGGAAATTTTCAGAAACACTGTGGATCACTAGCTCGCTCGGAGACGCGTATTTTGACAGGTTGCGCGTGCGCCTCGCCTATGTAGAACTTCAAAAATTTACTTTTTTTTCTTTCAGAAACTTGTAAAAATTTCAACATATTTTTCTTCACGAATAACAAAATGAATATTTACATCTTACATTTTATCAAAATCTAAGTTAGTCTCTATTTAGAAAGATACACAGCTGCCTTACCGGTTTTCCAGTGCGCGTTCCGTGAGCTCTAGTCCCATTTGGTAGCAGTAATTACGGTTTCACTCATTTTATTTTTCAGTCGAAAAGTTAGTTTTTTGACCAAATTTCAACAACAAAAACGGGGAAAATTTCAGAAACACTGTGGATCACTAGCTCGCTCGGAGACGCGTATTTTGACAGGTGGTGGGTGCGCCTCGCCTATGTAGAACTTCAAAAACATACTTTTTTTTCTTTCAGAAACTTGTAAAAATTTCAACATATTTTTCTTCACGAATAACAAAATGTATTTTTATGTCTTACTTTTCAATAAAATCTACGTAGGTCTCCATTTAGAAAGATACTCAGCTGCCTTACCGGTATTCTGGTGCGCGTTGCATGAGCTCGAGTACCGTTTGGTAGCAGTAATTACGGTTTCACTCATTTTATTTTTCAGTCGAAAAGTTAGTTTTTTGACCAAATTTCAACAACAAAAACAGGGAAAATTTCAGAAACACTGTGGATCACTAGCTCGCTCGGAGACGCGTATTTTCACAGGTTGCGCGTGCGCCTCGCCTATGTAGAACTTCAAAAACATACTTTTTTTCTTTCAGATACTTGTAAAAATTTCAACATATTTTTCTTCACGAATAACAAAATGTATTTTTATGTCTTACTTTTCATCAAAATCTACGTAGGTCTCCATTTAGAAAGATACTCAGTTGCCTTACCGGTATTCTGGTGCGCGTTGCGTGAGCTCGAGTACCGTTTGGTAGCAGTAATTACGGTTTCACTCAAGTTATTTTTCAGTCGAAAAGTTAGTTTTTTGACCAAATTTCAACAACAAAAACAGGGAAAATTTCAAAAACACTGTGGATCAGTAGCTCGCTCGGAGACGCGTATTTTGACAGGTTGCGCGTGCGCCTCGCCTATGTAGAACTTCAAAAACATACTTTTTTTTCTTTCAGAAACTTGTAAAAATGTCGAAATATTTTTCTTCACGAATAACAAAATGTATTTTTATGTCTTACTTTTCCTCAAAATCTACGTAGGTCTCCATTTAGAAAGATACTCAGCTGCCTTACCGGTATTCTGGTGCGCGTTGCGTGAGCTCGAGTACCGTTTGGTAGCAGTAATTACGGTTTCACTCATTTTATTTTTCAGTCGAAAAGTTAGTTTTTTGACCAAATTTCAACAACAAAAACAGGGAAAATTTCAGAAACACTGTGGATCACTAGCTCGTTCGGAGACGCGTATTTTCACAGGTTGCGCGTGCGCCTCGCCTATGTAGAACTTCAAAAACATACTTTTTTTTTTTTCAGAAACTTGTAAAAATTTCAACATATTTTTCTTCACGAATAACAAAATGTATTTTTATGTCTTACTTTTCAATAAAATCTACGTAGGTCTCCATTTAGAAAGATACTCAGCTGCCTTACCGGTATTCTGGTGCGCGTTGCGTGAGCTCGAGTACCGTTTGGTAGCAGTAATTACGGTTTCACTCATTTTATTTTTCAGTCGAAAAGTTAGTTTTTTGACCAAATTTCAACAACAAAAACAGGGAAAATTTCAGAAACACTGTGGATCACTAGCTCGCTCGGAGACGCTTATTTTCACAGGTTGCGCGTGCGCCTCGCCTATGTAGAACTTCAAAAACATACTTTTTTTTCTTTCAGAAACTTGTAAAAATTTCAACATATTTTTCTTCACGAATAACAAAATGTATTTTCATGTCTTACTTTTCATCAAAATCTACGTAGGTCTCCATTTAGAAAGATACTCAGTTGCCTTACCGGTATTCTGGTGCGCGTTGCGTGAGCTCGAGTACCGTTTGGTAGCAGTAATTACGGTTTCACTCAAGTTATTTTTCAGTCGAAAAGTTAGTTTTTTGACCAAATTTCAACAACAAAAACAGGGAAAATTTCAAAAACACTGTGGATCACTAGCTCGCTCGGAGACGCGTATTTTGACAGGTTGCGCGTGCGCCTCGCCTATGTAGAACTTCAAAAACATACTTTTTTTTCTTTCAGAAACTTGTAAAAATGTCGAAATATTTTTCTTCACGAATAACAAAATGTATTTTTATGTCTTACTTTTCCTCAAAATCTACGTAGGTCTCCATTTAGAAAGATACTCAGCTGCCTTACCGGTATTCTGGTGCGCGTTGCGTGAGCTCGAGTACCGTTTGGTAGCAGTAATTACGGTTTCACTCATTTTATTTTTCAGTCGAAAAGTTAGTTTTTTGACCAAATTTCAACAACAAAAACAGGGAAAATTTCAGAAACACTGTGGATCACTAGCTCGCTCGGAGACGCTTATTTTCACAGGTTGCGCGTGCGCCTCGCCTATGTAGAACTTCAAAAACATACTTTTTTTTCTTTCAGAAACTTGTAAAAATTTCAACATATTTTTCTTCACGAATAACAAAATGTATTTTCATGTCTTACTTTTCATCAAAATCTACGTAGGTCTCCATTTAGAAAGATACTCAGTTGCCTTACCGGTATTCTGGTGCGCGTTGCGTGAGCTCGAGTACCGTTTGGTAGCAGTAATTACGGTTTCACTCAAGTTATTTTTCAGTCGAAAAGTTAGTTTTTTGACCAAATTTCAACAACAAAAACAGGGAAAATTTCAAAAACACTGTGGATCACTAGCTCGCTCGGAGACGCGTATTTTCACAGGTTGCGCGTGCGCCTCGCCTATGTAGAACTTCAAAAACATACTTTTTTTTCTTTCAGAAACTTGTAAAAATGTCGAAATATTTTTCTTCACGAATAACAAAATGTATTTTTTTGTCCTACTTTTCATCAAAATCTACTTAGGTCTCCATTTAGAAAGATACTCAGCTGCCTTACCGGTATTCTGGTGCGCGTTGCGTGAGCTCGAGTAACGTTTGTTAGCAGTAATTACGGTTTCACTCATTTTATTTTTCAGTCGAAAAGTTAGTTTTTTGACCAAATTTCAACAACAAAAACGGGGAAAATTTCAGAAACACTGTGGATCACTAGCTCGCTCGGAGACGCGTATTTTGACAGGTTGCGGGTGCGCCTCGCCTATGTAGAACTTCAAAAACATACTTTTTTTTTTTCAGAAACTTGTAAAAATTTCAACATATTTTTCATCACGAATAACAAAATGTATTTTTATGTCTTACTTTTCAATAAAATCTACGTAGGTCTCCATTTAGAAAGATACTCAGCTGCCTTACCGGTATTCTGGTGCGCGTTGCGTGAGCTCGAGTACCGTTTGGTAGCAGTAATTACGGTTTCACTCATTTTATTTTTCAGTCGAAAAGTTAGTTTTTTGACCAAATTTCAACAACAAAAACGGGGAAATTTTCAGAAACACTGTGGATCAGTAGCTCGCTCGGAGACGTGTATTTTGACAGGTTGCGCGTGCGCCTCGCCTATGTAGAACTTCAAAAATTTACTTTTTTTTCTTTCAGAAACTTGTAATCATTAATTTTGTTCTAAAAATAAATAAACGAAGTGAAACTATTCAGAGTAGTGTTAATAACAAAGTGTGCATTGTGTTATACCGGTAAAAGTGTTATCCAAGCCTAAAACCATTATCCGATGAAGTTCTAAAGTGAAATAGAAGCTGGACTTGCAAGAACAATTCAGTATCAAATTGTACATTAGTTATGTGTTTACTGTGCCCATTAATATTAACTTATATGTGAATCATATTCTGTAAGCTAATATCGTGGAAAAAGTTAAAATAAACAAATAAACCTATCGAAAGTGAAAATAACAACAACGTTAAAAAAATTCAAAATAACATCCACCCACAATTAAAAAGTAACGAACTCTTGCAAGTAGAATACATATCCTTATTTCAACAGGTGTATTAACTGCTCACGTAGATGATTTGTCTGAGTACCGACTCGGGTGCAACGTGTCTCGAGTTCGAATCCCGCAGGGGCGAACCCTTTTTGTGTTTTCCTAACAGTCATGAACAATTGTTGAACTCAAATAATGAAGTGAAGACATCTTATTTGAATAGCAAAAAAATAAATTCAAAATTCAATCATTTGAATATTGTATCATGAATTTTCTGGAGAACATTACGTTTCGTGTTCGAGGCACTCGTCGTACTCGTTCAATGTCAGACTCGCAAAGTAATATGAGTCAATTTGAAAACGAAACGTTAAATGACACCGCTACCAGTCTCCCCGAGAGGGGCAACGACGACACGTACGACCACGAATTACCATCTAAACTAAAGGAACAACTTGAGAAACTAACACTTCAATTAAGTAGTGCAGAAGAAGAAATTGAGCTACTTACATTGGAAAATAGTAACCTTAAACAGTCAAACCAGGAGTTGGAAAAGAAAAATCAACTCTACAAAAACATCACCAACACTCCTACTAAGAAAACCAGGCAAAAAACTTCTACTCCAAAAAAAAGGGAAGCATTACTTAGTAAAAACACGCAAACAGAGCAAGTAAATACGTCTGACATGAAAAAAAATAAGGGCACTCAAACAATTGCAACGGATACTAAGGGGTCATCTAAGGAAGAATCTGCAGTATCACCAGCAATACTTCATACAAAAAGCCATAATGAAGACCCAGAGAAAAAAGTAAGTAAAATCTGTATTATAAGCGAAAATAAATATAACAAAATACGTACAATTGCAGAAAATAAGTTTGAAAATTGTGAATTATGTCATTACCTAACACCATACTCAGGTATAAACAATATGTTTTGCGACTTGGAACCAAAGCTGAAGAAATTCACTATGAATGACTTCTGTATTATTTTAATTGGTGAAACAGACTTCAAATCTACTAAGGAATATTCTAGTATCGTTCTCAACATAAGAAAAATACTCGGAAAAATTCAACACACCAATGTTGTTCTCTGCATGCCGACCTATAGACAGTGTATTAGTAATGTTACTTTGTATAATATGAGAGTAGAAAATTTTAATAATCTGCTATACCAAGACATTTTAGCACACGAACATGCCTACTTTATTGACTCGAATAAGAACCTAACTTGGGACTACAAAATGTACAGACAAAATACAGGTTCAGTAAATAATTACGGTATGCAAATAATTTTCCAAGATATCGCCGCACTTATGAACTACATACTTGAAAATACCTTCGCACATGCAAAAGGAGAGAATATTAATAAAGTGAATGAACAACAAGCGACATTGCAGTTTTTTCGATTTTAAACACCTTAACGTGATACATCAAAACATTGCGGGTTTACTGAATAAGAGCAGTGAGCTTACTGTATGCCTTGAAGAGATGTCAGAGAAAAATACCGAAATCGACATAATCTGTTTATCTGAACACTTCATGATGGCTGGCCATGAAAAACTGTTGTATATTCCTAACTACACTTTGGCGACATGCTACTCCAGAAATGGTAGTAAGAGAGGTGGTACATGTATCCTTGTGAAGAAAGGTCACCAGTTTAATGAGCTTCAAGACATAGCGAAACTGTCCATAAATGGAATATTCGAATGTTGCGCTGTTGATCTGACAATTTATAATACGATTATTGTTTGTGTGTATAGAGTACCTAAGTCTAATAACTTACCTGTATTTTTTGAGCAATTAGAGAAAGTGTTATGTACTATTTGTAACAAAAACTCAAAAAGAAATGTCGTAATTGCAGGTGACTATAATATTGACTGTCTTAAGCGTAACAATACTTTGATAGATCTAGAATGTTTGCTCTTAAGTTATAATTTAAAGCTAGAAATAAATCAGCCAACACGAATCGCGAGCGGCACTTGCATAGACAACTTTGCACATAATGGGGGGAAGAAGTGTAAATCTGATGTGATTGACTTCGGCCTGTCGGATCACACCGCGCAAGTACTAAAAATACCAGTTAATAAAAAAACTTTATTAAACTATTGGCGAGCAAATAGACGAGACTATAATAAGGAAAATATGAAAAAATTCAAAAATTATATAAAATCTCTTTCTTTTTCTGAAATCTATAATACAAATAATCCTAGCACAGCATATAATGCATTTTTGGAAGCTTTCATGATGCTGTATGACTTATGTTTTCCTTTCCAAAACATCTCAATAAGAACAAAAATAAAACCTCAGTGGGTATCTCGTGGCATAAAAATCTGTAGCAAAAAAAAGAGAGAACTTATGTGGAACTATAGGCTAAATCGTAATGAAGTAAATAAAACTAAATTTAAAAAATACTCTAAAACATATAAAAACATAATTAATTTAACGCAACGAGCACAAAACAATCATAACATAAAATCATCAACTAACAAATCCAAAGCCGCATGGAGGATTATAAATAGCTCTAAATTAAATTTACCAAGGGATAGTATCACTTCCATAGAAACAAACCATAAAACTATAACCAGGCCACGAGAGATAGCGAATGCTTTTAACAATTTCTTTATAGAAAAGATAGAACCGATACCAGACGCTGGTAAGGACGTAACCGAAAATATTTCCAAATCAAATAAATCTATGTTCATGGCACCATGTACTCCATACGACATACTTCAAATTATAAGATCGCTTAAAAATACTACAAGTGTTGGGTACGACGGGATCTCTACTAGAATCTTAAAGTACATCGCTTATCATATTTGTGACCACCTAAGCCATATCATTAATATGTGTATAACCACTGGATCATACCCGGAAAGTCTAAAAACGACCATCGTAAAACCTATCTTCAAAAAAGACAACAAGCAGAGTATTAACTGTTACAGACCTATTGCACTTATTCCTATAATATCAAAAGTTTTTGAAAAATACATATCCAATCAAATTTATAACTATTTAGAAAAGTTCAACATTCTTACAAAAGACCAGAAAGGTTTCCGCAAGAATAAAACTATAAACTTGGCTATTTTTGATTTTATTAATAACGTCATGGGAAATGTGGATAAAAGGACGCCGGTATGTACCATTTACTGCGATATGACCCAGGCCTTCGATTATGTTAATCATGACATTCTCCTCCGTAAACTGGAAGCTTATGGCATTAGAGGCAATGTATTAAATCTCATAGAATCTTATCTGAAAAAACGTAAACAATATACAGAAATTTCTAAAGTAAACATTAATACCAAAAAAGAAGAAACATTTGCATCAAAAAAACGTATAGTTAAATATGGAGTCCCGCAAGGTAGCGTATTGGGTCCTTTGTTATTCATAATCTACATAAATGACTTGCCATTAGTAACTAACTATCCAGTATCACTTTTTGCAGATGACAGCACAATCACTATTAATTCAAAAAATAAAGATACGTATGAGAATGAAATTAATAATACAATCAATTCAATAATTAACTGGTTAGATAATAATAATTTAAAAATTAATCTTGAAAAAACAAAAATTATGTTCTTCAGTCAACGTTTAGAAGCACCAAATATTAATGCTCAACACAAACTAACTGTTATAAAAAAGGTAGAAACAGCTAAATTTTTAGGTGTAACAATTGACAGACGTCTGAACTGGAAAGCACACACAGAAGAATTAAATAAAAAAATATGTTCGTCTGCCTATGCCCTCTATAAACTTAAACCTATTATAAGTACCAATGCGCTTATAACTGCCTACCATGGTGTCGTCGGCTCCATATTAAGGTTTGGAGTTATATTTTGGGGAAACTCTAGTAATAAAGAAATCATTTTTAAGGCACAAAAAAGATGTATTAGGGCTATGTTTGGTTTGAAAATGACTGATAGTTGCAAACAGTATTTTATAAAATACAACATTTTAAGTCTTCCTTCCTTATTTATTTATGAAATAGCTAATTTTATAAAAACCAATCCTAACCTATTTAAGAAACTATCTGACGTCTCTATTCGTAACCGGCGGGATAATAATAAATTATGCATACTAAGATCAACCACCGCATTGATGCGTAAAAGTATTTTTTGTTTAGCACCAATCATATATAATAAAATCCCAAAATCATTTAGACAAATGCCTTCTGCTCTGTTTAAAATACATTTTAAAAAATATCTCATAGCCAAATGCTATTATACCTTAGCGGAATTTTTAAATGACCGTAGTTAATTAAATGGATTCCTAGAATTACGACATTTTCACAATTTGAGCATAAAATCGGAGAAAAAAAAAAAAAAAAAAAAAAGATACATTCTTTATTTTTTCTACTTTTCATTAGCATTAGGAATAAGTTATTTAATTTTTATAGTTTGCTGTGTAGTCTCAAATAATTTTCTCTATTTTTGATTTATTCTAAACCAAAAATATGTTGTTTTTGTACGCCATGTATGGCAAAACATGCAGAACTACCTGTTATTTTAAGACCTTGCACATATTATTTGATGTACACTCATGTTTTTACAATAAATATATTCTATTCTATTGTAAAAATTTCAACATATTTTTCTTCACGAATAACAAAATGAATATTTACATCTTACATTTTATCAAAATCTAAGTTAGTCTCTATTTAGAAAGATACACAGCTGCCTTACCGGTTTTCCAGTGCGCGTTCCGTGAGCTCTAGTCCCATTTGGTAGCAGTAATTACGGTTTCACTCATTTTATTTTTCAGTCGAAAAGTTAGTTTTTTGACCAAATTTCAACAACAAAAACGGGGAAAATTTCAGAAACACTGTGGATCACTAGCTCGCTCGGAGACGCGTATTTTGACAGGTGGTGGGTGCGCCTCGCCTATGTAGAACTTCAAAAACATACTTTTTTTTTTCAGAAACTTGTAAAAATTTCAACATATTTTTCTTCACGAATAACAAAATGTATTTTTATGTCTTACTTTTCAATAAAATCTACGTAGGTCTCCATTTAGAAAGATACTCAGCTGCCTTACCGGTATTCTGGTGCGCGTTGCGTGAGCTCGAGTACCGTTTGGTAGCAGTAATTACGGTTTCACTCATTTTATTTTTCAGTCGAAAAGTTAGTTTTTTGACCAAATTTCAACAACAAAAACAGGGAAAATTTCAGAAACACTGTGGATCACTAGCTCGCTCGGAGACGCTTATTTTCACAGGTTGCGCGTGCGCCTCGCCTATGTAGAACTTCAAAAACATACTTTTTTTTCTTTCAGAAACTTGTAAAAATTTCAACATATTTTTCTTCACGAATAACAAAATGTATTTTTTTGTCCTACTTTTCATCAAAATCTACTTAGGTCTCCATTTAGAAAGATACTCAGCTGCCTTACCGGTATTCTGGTGCGCGTTGCGTGAGCTCGAGTAACGTTTGTTAGCAGTAATTACGGTTTCACTCATTTTATTTTTCAGTCGAAAAGTTAGTTTTTTGACCAAATTTCAACAACAAAAACGGGGAAATTTTCAGAAACACTGTGGATCAGTAGCTCGCTCGGAGACGTGTATTTTGACAGGTTGCGCGTGCGCCTCGCCTATGTAGAACTTCAAAAATTTACTTTTTTTTCTTTCAGAAACTTGTAAAAATTTCAACATATTTTTCTTCACGAATAACAAAATGTATTTTTTTGTCCTACTTTTCATCAAAATCTACTTAGGTCTCCATTTAGAAAGATACTCAGCTGCCTTACCGGTTTTCCAGTGCGCGTTCCGTGAGCTCTAGTCCCATTTGGTAGCAGTAATTACGGTTTCACTCATTTTATTTTTCAGTCGAAAAGTTAGTTTTTTGACCAAATTTCAACAACAAAAACGGGGAAATTTTCAGAAACACTGTGGATCAGTAGCTCGCTCGGAGACGTGTATTTTGACAGGTTGCGCGTGCGCCTCGCCTATGTAGAACTTCAAAAATTTACTTTTTTTTCTTTCAGAAACTTGTAAAAATTTCAACATATTTTTCTTCACGAATAACAAAATGTATTTTTTTGTCCTACTTTTCATCAAAATCTACTTAGGTCTCCATTTAGAAAGATACTCAGCTGCCTTACCGGTTTTCCAGTGCGCGTTCCGTGAGCTCTAGTCCCATTTGGTAGCAGTAATTACGGTTTCACTCATTTTATTTTTCAGTCGAAAAGTTAGTTTTTTGACCAAATTTCAACAACAAAAACGGGGAAAATTTCAGAAACACTGTGGATCACTAGCTCGCTCGGAGACGCGTATTTTGACAGGTGGTGGGTGCGCCTCGCCTATGTAGAACTTCAAAAACATACTTTTTTTTTTTCAGAAACTTGTAAAAATTTCAACATATTTTTCTTCACGAATAACAAAATGTATTTTTATGTCTTACTTTTCAATAAAATCTACGTAGGTCTCCATTTAGAAAGATACTCAGCTGCCTTACCGGTATTCTGGTGCGCGTTGCGTGAGCTCGAGTACCGTTTGGTAGCAGTAATTACGGTTTCACTCATTTTATTTTTCAGTCGAAAAGTTAGTTTTTTGACCAAATTTCAACAACAAAAACGGGGAAAATTTCAGAAACACTGTGGATCACTAGCTCGCTCGGAGACGCGTATTTTGACAGGTGGTGGGTGCGCCTCGCCTATGTAGAACTTCAAAAACATACTTTTTTTTTTTCAGAAACTTGTAAAAATTTCAACATATTTTTCTTCACGAATAACAAAATGTATTTTTATGTCTTACTTTTCAATAAAATCTACGTAGGTCTCCATTTAGAAAGATACTCAGCTGCCTTACCGGTAGTCTGGTGCGCGTTGCGTGAGCTCGAGTACCGTTTGGTAGCAGTAATTACGGTTTCACTCATTTTATTTTTCAGTCGAAAAGTTAGTTTTTTGACCAAATTTCAACAACAAAAACAGGGAAAATTTCAGAAACACTGTGGATCACTAGCTCGCTCGGAGACGCGTATTTTCACAGGTTGCGCGTGCGCCTCGCCTATGTAGAACTTCAAAAACATACTTTTTTTCTTTCAGAAACTTGTAAAAATTTCAACATATTTTTCTTCAGGAATAACAAAATGTATTTTTATGTCTTACTTTTCATCAAAATCTACGTAGGTCTCCATTTAGAAAGATACTCAGTTGCCTTACCGGTATTCTGGTGCGCGTTGCGTGAGCTCGAGTACCGTTTGGTAGCAGTAATTACGGTTTCACTCAAGTTATTTTTCAGTCGAAAAGTTAGTTTTTTGACCAAATTTCAACAACAAAAACAGGGAAAATTTCAAAAACACTGTGGATCACTAGCTCGCTCGGAGACGCGTATTTTGACAGGTTGCGCCTCGCCTATGTAGAACTTCAAAAACATACTTTTTTTTTTTCAGAAACTTGTAAAAATTTCAACATATTTTTCTTCACGAATAACAAAATGTATTTTTATGTCTTACTTTTCAATAAAATCTACGTAGGTCTCCATTTAGAAAGATACTCAGCTGCCTTACCGGTATTCTGGTGCGCGTTGCGTGAGCTCGAGTACCGTTTGGTAGCAGTAATTACGGTTTCACTCATTTTATTTTTCAGTCGAAAAGTTAGTTTTTTGACCAAATTTCAACAACAAAAACAGGGAAAATTTCAGAAACACTGTGGATCACTAGCTCGCTCGGAGACGCGTATTTTCACAGGTTGCGCGTGCGCCTCGCCTATGTAGAACTTCAAAAACATACTTTTTTTCTTTCAGAAACTTGTAAAAATTTCAACATATTTTTCTTCACGAATAACAAAATGTATTTTTATGTCTTACTTTTCATCAAAATCTACGTAGGTCTCCATTTAGAAAGATACTCAGCTGCCTTACCGGTATTCTGGTGCGCGTTGCGTGAGCTCGAGTACCGTTTGGTAGCAGTAATTACGGTTTCACTCAAGTTATTTTTCAGTCGAAAAGTTAGTTTTTTGACCAAATTTCAACAACAAAAACAGGGAAAATTTCAAAAACACTGTGGATCACTAGCTCGCTCGGAGACGCGTATTTTCACAGGTTGCGCGTGCGCCTCGCCTATGTAGAACTTCAAAAACATACTTTTTTTTCTTTCAGAAACTTGTAAAAATGTCGAAATATTTTTCTTCACGAATAACAAAATGTATTTTTTTGTCCTACTTTTCATCAAAATCTACTTAGGTCTCCATTTAGAAAGATACTCAGCTGCCTTACCGGTATTCTGGTGCGCGTTGCGTGAGCTCGAGTAACGTTTGTTAGCAGTAATTACGGTTTCACTCATTTTATTTTTCAGTCGAAAAGTTAGTTTTTTGACCAAATTTCAACAACAAAAACGGGGAAATTTTCAGAAACACTGTGGATCAGTAGCTCGCTCGGAGACGTGTATTTTGACAGGTTGCGCGTGCGCCTCGCCTATGTAGAACTTCAAAAATTTACTTTTTTTTCTTTCAGAAACTTGTAAAAATTTCAACATATTTTTCTTCACGAATAACAAAATGAATATTTACATCTTACATTTTATCAAAATCTAAGTTAGTCTCTATTTAGAAAGATACACAGCTGCCTTACCGGTTTTCCAGTGCGCGTTCCGTGAGCTCTAGTCCCATTTGGTAGCAGTAATTACGGTTTCACTCATTTTATTTTTCAGTCGAAAAGTTAGTTTTTTGACCAAATTTCAACAACAAAAACGGGGAAAATTTCAGAAACACTGTGGATCACTAGCTCGCTCGGAGACGCGTATTTTGACAGGTGGTGGGTGCGCCTCGCCTATGTAGAACTTCAAAAACATACTTTTTTTTTTTCAGAAACTTGTAAAAATTTCAACATATTTTTCTTCACGAATAACAAAATGTATTTTTATGTCTTACTTTTCAATAAAATCTACGTAGGTCTCCATTTAGAAAGATACTCAGCTGCCTTACCGGTATTCTGGTGCGCGTTGCGTGAGCTCGAGTACCGTTTGGTAGCAGTAATTACGGTTTCACTCATTTTATTTTTCAGTCGAAAAGTTAGTTTTTTGACCAAATTTCAACAACAAAAACAGGGAAAATTTCAGAAACACTGTGGATCACTAGCTCGCTCGGAGACGCTTATTTTCACAGGTTGCGCGTGCGCCTCGCCTATGTAGAACTTCAAAAACATACTTTTTTTTCTTTCAGAAACTTGTAAAAATTTCAACATATTTTTCTTCACGAATAACAAAATGTATTTTCATGTCTTACTTTTCATCAAAATCTACGTAGGTCTCCATTTAGAAAGATACTCAGTTGCCTTACCGGTATTCTGGTGCGCGTTGCGTGAGCTCGAGTACCGTTTGGTAGCAGTAATTACGGTTTCACTCAAGTTATTTTTCAGTCGAAAAGTTAGTTTTTTGACCAAATTTCAACAACAAAAACAGGGAAAATTTCAAAAACACTGTGGATCACTAGCTCGCTCGGAGACGCGTATTTTCACAGGTTGCGCGTGCGCCTCGCCTATGTAGAACTTCAAAAACATACTTTTTTTTCTTTCAGAAACTTGTAAAAATGTCGATATATTTTTCTTCACGAATAACAAAATGTATTTTTTTGTCCTACTTTTCATCAAAATCTACTTAGGTCTCCATTTAGAAAGATACTCAGCTGCCTTACCGGTATTCTGGTGCGCGTTGCGTGAGCTCGAGTAACGTTTGTTAGCAGTAATTACGGTTTCACTCATTTTATTTTTCAGTCGAAAAGTTAGTTTTTTGACCAAATTTCAACAACAAAAACGGGGAAAATTTCAGAAACACTGTGGATCACTAGCTCGCTCGGAGACGCGTATTTTGACAGGTTGCGGGTGCGCCTCGCCTATGTAGAACTTCAAAAACATACTTTTTTTTTTTCAGAAACTTGTAAAAATTTCAACATATTTTTCATCACGAATAACAAAATGTATTTTTATGTCTTACTTTTCAATAAAATCTACGTAGGTCTCCATTTAGAAAGATACTCAGCTGCCTTACCGGTATTCTGGTGCGCGTTGCGTGAGCTCGAGTACCGTTTGGTAGCAGTAATTACGGTTTCACTCATTTTATTTTTCAGTCGAAAAGTTAGTTTTTTGACCAAATTTCAACAACAAAAACGGGGAAATTTTCAGAAACACTGTGGATCAGTAGCTCGCTCGGAGACGTGTATTTTGACAGGTTGCGCGTGCGCCTCGCCTATGTAGAACTTCAAAAATTTACTTTTTTTTCTTTCAGAAACTTGTAAAAATTTCAACATATTTTTCTTCACGAATAACAAAATGAATATTTACATCTTACATTTTATCAAAATCTAAGTTAGTCTCTATTTAGAAAGATACACAGCTGCCTTACCGGTTTTCCAGTGCGCGTTCCGTGAGCTCTAGTCCCATTTGGTAGCAGTAATTACGGTTTCACTCATTTTATTTTTCAGTCGAAAAGTTAGTTTTTTGACCAAATTTCAACAACAAAAACGGGGAAAATTTCAGAAACACTGTGGATCACTAGCTCGCTCGGAGACGCGTATTTTGACAGGTGGTGGGTGCGCCTCGCCTATGTAGAACTTCAAAAACATACTTTTTTTT
This sequence comes from Dasypolia templi, assembly GCA_963555695.1. Taxonomy (NCBI): domain Eukaryota; kingdom Metazoa; phylum Arthropoda; class Insecta; order Lepidoptera; family Noctuidae; genus Dasypolia; species Dasypolia templi. Next base: position 33,563,240 of record OY743140.1, on the reverse strand, counting down.
TTTCAGAAACTTGTAAAAATTTCAACATATTTTTCTTCACGAATAACAAAATGTATTTTTATGTCTTACTTTTCAATAAAATCTACGTAGGTCTCCATTTAGAAAGATACTCAGCTGCCTTACCGGTATTCTGGTGCGCGTTGCGTGAGCTCGAGTACCGTTTGGTAGCAGTAATTACGGTTTCACTCATTTTATTTTTCAGTCGAAAAGTTAGTTTTTTGACCAAATTTCAACAACAAAAACAGGGAAAATTTCAGAAACACTGTGGATCACTAGCTCGCTCGGAGACGCGTATTTTCACAGGTTGCGCGTGCGCCTCGCCTATGTAGAACTTCAAAAACATACTTTTTTTCTTTCAGAAACTTGTAAAAATTTCAACATATTTTTCTTCAGGAATAACAAAATGTATTTTTATGTCTTACTTTTCATCAAAATCTACGTAGGTCTCCATTTAGAAAGATACTCAGTTGCCTTACCGGTATTCTGGTGCGCGTTGCGTGAGCTCGAGTACCGTTTGGTAGCAGTAATTACGGTTTCACTCAAGTTATTTTTCAGTCGAAAAGTTAGTTTTTTGACCAAATTTCAACAACAAAAACAGGGAAAATTTCAAAAACACTGTGGATCACTAGCTCGCTCGGAGACGCGTATTTTGACAGGTTGCGCCTCGCCTATGTAGAACTTCAAAAACATACTTTTTTTTTTTTCAGAAACTTGTAAAAATTTCAACATATTTTTCTTCACGAATAACAAAATGTATTTTTATGTCTTACTTTTCAATAAAATCTACGTAGGTCTCCATTTAGAAAGATACTCAGCTGCCTTACCGGTATTCTGGTGCGCGTTGCGTGAGCTCGAGTACCGTTTGGTAGCAGTAATTACGGTTTCACTCATTTTATTTTTCAGTCGAAAAGTTAGTTTTTTGACCAAATTTCAACAACAAAAACAGGGAAAATTTCAGAAACACTGTGGATCACTAGCTCGCTCGGAGACGCGTATTTTCACAGGTTGCGCGTGCGCCTCGCCTATGTAGAACTTCAAAAACATACTTTTTTTCTTTCAGAAACTTGTAAAAATTTCAACATATTTTTCTTCACGAATAACAAAATGTATTTTTATGTCTTACTTTTCAATAAAATCTACGTAGGTCTCCATTTAGAAAGATACTCAGCTGCCTTACCGGTATTCTGGTGCGCGTTGCGTGAGCTCGAGTACCGTTTGGTAGCAGTAATTACGGTTTCACTCAAGTTATTTTTCAGTCGAAAAGTTAGTTTTTTGACCAAATTTCAACAACAAAAACAGGGAAAATTTCAAAAACACTGTGGATCACTAGCTCGCTCGGAGACGCGTATTTTCACAGGTTGCGCGTGCGCCTCGCCTATGTAGAACTTCAAAAACATACTTTTTTTTCTTTCAGAAACTTGTAAAAATGTCGAAATATTTTTCTTCACGAATAACAAAATGTATTTTTTTGTCCTACTTTTCATCAAAATCTACTTAGGTCTCCATTTAGAAAGATACTCAGCTGCCTTACCGGTATTCTGGTGCGCGTTGCGTGAGCTCGAGTAACGTTTGTTAGCAGTAATTACGGTTTCACTCATTTTATTTTTCAGTCGAAAAGTTAGTTTTTTGACCAAATTTCAACAACAAAAACGGGGAAATTTTCAGAAACACTGTGGATCAGTAGCTCGCTCGGAGACGTGTATTTTGACAGGTTGCGCGTGCGCCTCGCCTATGTAGAACTTCAAAAATTTACTTTTTTTTCTTTCAGAAACTTGTAAAAATTTCAACATATTTTTCTTCACGAATAACAAAATGAATATTTACATCTTACATTTTATCAAAATCTAAGTTAGTCTCTATTTAGAAAGATACACAGCTGCCTTACCGGTTTTCCAGTGCGCGTTCCGTGAGCTCTAGTCCCATTTGGTAGCAGTAATTACGGTTTCACTCATTTTATTTTTCAGTCGAAAAGTTAGTTTTTTGACCAAATTTCAACAACAAAAACGGGGAAAATTTCAGAAACACTGTGGATCACTAGCTCGCTCGGAGACGCGTATTTTGACAGGTGGTGGGTGCGCCTCGCCTATGTAGAACTTCAAAAATTCACTTTTTTTTCTTTCAGAAACTTGTAAAAATTTCAACATATTTTTCTTCACGAATAACAAAATGAATATTTACATCTTACATTTTATCAAAATCTAAGTTAGTCTCTATTTAGAAAGATACACAGCTGCCTTACCGGTTTTCCAGTGCGCGTTCCGTGAGCTCGAGTCCCATTTGGTAGCAGTAATTACGGTTTCACTCATTTTATTTTTCAGTCGAAAAGTTAGTTTTTTGACCAAATTTCAACAACAAAAACGGGGAAAATTTCAGAAACACTGTGGATCACTAGCTCGCTCGGAGACGCGTATTTTGACAGGTGGTGGGTGCGCCTCGCCTATGTAGAACTTCAAAAACATACTTTTTTTTCTTTCAGAAACTTGTAAAAATTTCAACATATTTTTCTTCACGAATAACAAAATGTATTTTTATGTCTTACTTTTCAATAAAATCTACGTAGGTCTCCATTTAGAAAGATACTCAGCTGCTTTACCGGTATTCTGGTGCGCGTTGCATGAGCTCGAGTACCGTTTGGTAGCAGTAATTACGGTTTCACTCATTTTATTTTTCAGTCGAAAAGTTAGTTTTTTGACCAAATTTCAACAACAAAAACGGGGAAATTTTCAGAAACACTGTGGATCAGTAGCTCGCTCGGAGACGTGTATTTTGACAGGTTGCGCGTGCGCCTCGCCTATGTAGAACTTCAAAAATTTACTTTTTTTTCTTTCAGAAACTTGTAAAAATTTCAACATATTTTTCTTCACGAATAACAAAATGAATATTTACATCTTACATTTTATCAAAATCTAAGTTAGTCTCTATTTAGAAAGATACACAGCTGCCTTACCGGTTTTCCAGTGCGCGTTCCGTGAGCTCTAGTCCCATTTGGTAGCAGTAATTACGGTTTCACTCATTTTATTTTTCAGTCGAAAAGTTAGTTTTTTGACCAAATTTCAACAACAAAAACGGGGAAAATTTCAGAAACACTGTGGATCACTAGCTCGCTTGGAGACGCGTATTTTGACAGGTGGTGGGTGCGCCTCGCCTATGTAGAACTTCAAAAACATACTTTTTTTTTTTCAGAAACTTGTAAAAATTTCAACATATTTTTCTTCACGAATAACAAAATGTATTTTTATGTCTTACTTTTCAATAAAATCTACGTAGGTCTCCATTTAGAAAGATACTCAGCTGCCTTACCGGTATTCTGGTGCGCGTTGCGTGAGCTCGAGTACCGTTTGGTAGCAGTAATTACGGTTTCACTCATTTTATTTTTCAGTCGAAAAGTTAGTTTTTTGACCAAATTTCAACAACAAAAACAGGGAAAATTTCAGAAACACTGTGGATCACTAGCTCGCTCGGAGACGCGTATTTTCACAGGTTGCGCGTGCGCCTCGCCTATGTAGAACTTCAAAAACATACTTTTTTTCTTTCAGAAACTTGTAATAATTTCAACATATTTTTCTTCAGGAATAACAAAATGTATTTTTATGTCTTACTTTTCATCAAAATCTACGTAGGTCTCCATTTAGAAAGATACTCAGTTGCCTTACCGGTATTCTGGTGCGCGTTGCGTGAGCTCGAGTACCGTTTGGTAGCAGTAATTACGGTTTCACTCAAGTTATTTTTCAGTCGAAAAGTTAGTTTTTTGACCAAATTTCAACAACAAAAACAGGGAAAATTTCAAAAACACTGTGGATCACTAGCTCGCTCGGAGACGCGTATTTTGACAGGTTGCGCCTCGCCTATGTAGAACTTCAAAAACATACTTTTTTTTTTTTCAGAAACTTGTAAAAATTTCAACATATTTTTCTTCACGAATAACAAAATGTATTTTTATGTCTTACTTTTCAATAAAATCTACGTAGGTCTCCATTTAGAAAGATACTCAGCTGCCTTACCGGTATTCTGGTGCGCGTTGCGTGAGCTCGAGTACCGTTTGGTAGCAGTAATTACGGTTTCACTCATTTTATTTTTCAGTCGAAAAGTTAGTTTTTTGACCAAATTTCAACAACAAAAACAGGGAAAATTTCAGAAACACTGTGGATCACTAGCTCGCTCGGAGACGCGTATTTTCACAGGTTGCGCGTGCGCCTCGCCTATGTAGAACTTCAAAAACATACTTTTTTTCTTTCAGAAACTTGTAAAAATTTCAACATATTTTTCTTCACGAATAACAAAATGTATTTTTATGTCTTACTTTTCAATAAAATCTACGTAGGTCTCCATTTAGAAAGATACTCAGCTGCCTTACCGGTATTCTGGTGCGCGTTGCGTGAGCTCGAGTACCGTTTGGTAGCAGTAATTACGGTTTCACTCAAGTTATTTTTCAGTCGAAAAGTTAGTTTTTTGACCAAATTTCAACAACAAAAACAGGGAAAATTTCAAAAACACTGTGGATCACTAGCTCGCTCGGAGACGCGTATTTTCACAGGTTGCGCGTGCGCCTCGCCTATGTAGAACTTCAAAAACATACTTTTTTTTCTTTCAGAAACTTGTAAAAATGTCGAAATATTTTTCTTCACGAATAACAAAATGTATTTTTTTGTCCTACTTTTCATCAAAATCTACTTAGGTCTCCATTTAGAAAGATACTCAGCTGCCTTACCGGTATTCTGGTGCGCGTTGCGTGAGCTCGAGTAACGTTTGTTAGCAGTAATTACGGTTTCACTCATTTTATTTTTCAGTCGAAAAGTTAGTTTTTTGACCAAATTTCAACAACAAAAACGGGGAAATTTTCAGAAACACTGTGGATCAGTAGCTCGCTCGGAGACGTGTATTTTGACAGGTTGCGCGTGCGCCTCGCCTATGTAGAACTTCAAAAATTTACTTTTTTTTCTTTCAGAAACTTGTAAAAATTTCAACATATTTTTCTTCACGAATAACAAAATGAATATTTACATCTTACATTTTATCAAAATCTAAGTTAGTCTCTATTTAGAAAGATACACAGCTGCCTTACCGGTTTTCCAGTGCGCGTTCCGTGAGCTCTAGTCCCATTTGGTAGCAGTAATTACGGTTTCACTCATTTTATTTTTCAGTCGAAAAGTTAGTTTTTTGACCAAATTTCAACAACAAAAACGGGGAAAATTTCAGAAACACTGTGGATCACTAGCTCGCTCGGAGACGCGTATTTTGACAGGTGGTGGGTGCGCCTCGCCTATGTAGAACTTCAAAAATTCACTTTTTTTTCTTTCAGAAACTTGTAAAAATTTCAACATATTTTTCTTCACGAATAACAAAATGAATATTTACATCTTACATTTTATCAAAATCTAAGTTAGTCTCTATTTAGAAAGATACACAGCTGCCTTACCGGTTTTCCAGTGCGCGTTCCGTGAGCTCGAGTCCCATTTGGTAGCAGTAATTACGGTTTCACTCATTTTATTTTTCAGTCGAAAAGTTAGTTTTTTGACCAAATTTCAACAACAAAAACGGGGAAAATTTCAGAAACACTGTGGATCACTAGCTCGCTCGGAGACGCGTATTTTGACAGGTGGTGGGTGCGCCTCGCCTATGTAGAACTTCAAAAACATACTTTTTTTTCTTTCAGAAACTTGTAAAAATTTCAACATATTTTTCTTCACGAATAACAAAATGTATTTTTATGTCTTACTTTTCAATAAAATCTACGTAGGTCTCCATTTAGAAAGATACTCAGCTGCTTTACCGGTATTCTGGTGCGCGTTGCATGAGCTCGAGTACCGTTTGGTAGCAGTAATTACGGTTTCACTCATTTTATTTTTCAGTCGAAAAGTTAGTTTTTTGACCAAATTTCAACAACAAAAACAGGGAAAATTTCAGAAACACTGTGGATCACTAGCTCGCTCGGAGACGCGTATTTTGACAGGTGGTGGGTGCGCCTCGCCTATGTAGAACTTCAAAAATTCACTTTTTTTTCTTTCAGAAACTTGTAAAAATTTCAACATATTTTTCTTCACGAATAACAAAATGAATTTTTATGTCTTACTTTTCAATAAAATCTACGTAGGTCTCCATTTAGAAAGATACTCAGCTGCCTTACCGGTATTCTGGTGCGCGTTGCGTGAGCTCGAGTACCGTTTGGTAGCAGTAATTACGGTTTCACTCATTTTATTTTTCAGTCGAAAAGTTAGTTTTTTGACCAAATTTCAACAACAAAAACAGGGAAAATTTCAGAAACACTGTGGATCACTAGCTCGCTCGGAGACGCGTATTTTCACAGGTTGCGCGTGCGCCTCGCCTATGTAGAACTTCAAAAACATACTTTTTATCTTTCAGAAACTTGTAAAAATTTCAACATATTTTTCTTCACGAATAACAAAATGTATTTTTATGTCTTACTTTTCAATAAAATCTACGTAGGTCTCCATTTAGAAAGATACTCAGCTGCCTTACCGGTATTCTGGTGCGCGTTGCGTGAGCTCGAGTACCGTTTGGTAGCAGTAATTACGGTTTCACTCATTTTATTTTTCAGTCGAAAAGTTAGTTTTTTGACCAAATTTCAACAACAAAAACAGGGAAAATTTCAGAAACACTGTGGATCACTAGCTCGCTCGGAGACGCGTATTTTCACAGGTTGCGCGTGCGCCTCGCCTATGTAGAACTTCAAAAACATACTTTTTTTTTCTTTCAGAAACTTGTAAAAATGTCGAAATATTTTTCTTCACGAATAACAAAATGTATTTTTATGTCCTACTTTTCATCAAAATCTACTTAGGTCTCCATTTAGAAAGATACTCAGCTGCCTTACCGGTATTCTGGTGCGCGTTGCGTGAGCTCGAGTAACGTTTGTTAGCAGTAATTACGGTTTCACTCATTTTATTTTTCAGTCGAAAAGTTAGTTTTTTGACCAAATTTCAACAACAAAAACGGGGAAAATTTCAGAAACACTGTGGATCACTAGCTCGCTCGGAGACGCGTATTTTGACAGGTTGCGGGTGCGCCTCGCCTATGTAGAACTTCAAAAACATACTTTTTTTTTTAAAAACATACTTTATTTTTCTTCACGAATAACAAAATGAATATTTACATCTTACATTTTATCAAAATCTAAGTTAGTCTCTATTTAGAAAGATACACAGCTGCCTTACCGGTTTTCCAGTGCGCGTTCCGTGAGCTCTAGTCCCATTTGGTAGCAGTAATTACGGTTTCACTCATTTTATTTTTCAGTCGAAAAGTTAGTTTTTTGACCAAATTTCAACAACAAAAACAGGGAAAATTTCAAAAACACTGTGGATCACTAGCTCGCTCGGAGACGCGTATTTTGACAGGTTGCGCGTGCGCCTCGCCTATGTAGAACTTCAAAAACATACTTTTTTTTTTTTCAGAAACTTGTAAAAATTTCAACATATTTTTCTTCACGAATAACAAAATGTATTTTTATGTCTTACTTTTCAATAAAATCTACGTAGGTCTCCATTTAGAAAGATACTCAGCTGCCTTACCGGTATTCTGGTGCGCGTTGCGTGAGCTCGAGTACCGTTTGGTAGCAGTAATTACGGTTTCACTCATTTTATTTTTCAGTCGAAAAGTTAGTTTTTTGACCAAATTTCAACAACAAAAACAGGGAAAATTTCAGAAACACTGTGGATCACTAGCTCGCTCGGAGACGCGTATTTTCACAGGTTGCGCGTGCGCCTCGCCTATGTAGAACTTCAAAAACATACTTTTTTTCTTTCAGAAACTTGTAAAAATTTCAACATATTTTTCTTCAGGAATAACAAAATGTATTTTTATGTCTTACTTTTCATCAAAATCTACGTAGGTCTCCATTTAGAAAGATACTCAGTTGCCTTACCGGTATTCTGGTGCGCGTTGCGTGAGCTCGAGTACCGTTTGGTAGCAGTAATTACGGTTTCACTCAAGTTATTTTTCAGTCGAAAAGTTAGTTTTTTGACCAAATTTCAACAACAAAAACAGGGAAAATTTCAAAAACACTGTGGATCACTAGCTCGCTCGGAGACGCGTATTTTGACAGGTTGCGCGTGCGCCTCGCCTATGTAGAACTTCAAAAACATACTTTTTTTTCTTTCAGAAACTTGTAAAAATGTCGAAATATTTTTCTTCACGAAGAACAAAATGTATTTTTATGTCTTACTTTTCCTCAAAATCTACGTAGGTCTCCATTTAGAAAGATACTCAGCTGCCTTACCGGTATTCTGGTGCGCGTTGCGTGAGCTCGAGTACCGTTTGGTAGCAGTAATTACGGTTTCACTCATTTTATTTTTCAGTCGAAAAGTTAGTTTTTTGACCAAATTTCAACAACAAAAACAGGGAAAATTTCAGAAACACTGTGGATCACTAGCTCGCTCGGAGACGCGTATTTTCACAGGTTGCGCGTGCGCCTCGCCTATGTAGAACTTCAAAAACATACTTTTTTTTCTTTCAGAAACTTGTAAAAATTTCAACATATTTTTCTTCACGAATAACAAAATGTATTTTTATGTCTTACTTTTCATCAAAATCTACGTAGGTCTCCATTTAGAAAGATACTCAGTTGCCTTACCGGTATTCTGGTGCGCGTTGCGTGAGCTCGAGTACCGTTTGGTAGCAGTAATTACGGTTTCACTGAAGTTATTTTTCAGTCAAAAAGTTAGTTTTTTGACCAAATTTCAACAACAAAAACAGGGAAAATTTCAAAAACACTGTGGATCACTAGCTCGCTCGGAGACGCGTATTTTCACAGGTTGCGCGTGCGCCTCGCCTATGTAGAACTTATAAAACATACTTTTTTTTCTTTCAGAAACTTGTAAAAATGTCGAAATATTTTTCTTCACGAATAACAAAATGCATTTTTATGTCTTACTTTTCATCAAAATCTACGTAGGTCTCCATTTAGAAAGATACTCAGCTGCCTTACCGGTATTCTGGTGCGCGTTGCGTGAGCTCGAGTAACGTTTGTTAGCAGTAATTACGGTTTCACTCATTTTATTTTTCAGTCGAAAAGTTAGTTTTTTGACCAAATTTCAACAACAAAAACAGGGAAAATTTCAGAAACACTGTGGATCACTAGCTCGCTCGGAGACGCGAATTTTGACAGGTTGCGGGTGCGCCTCGCCTATGTAGAACTTCAAAAACATACTTTTTTTTTTTTCAGAAACTTGTAAAAATTTCAACATATTTTTCTTCACGAATAACAAAATGTATTTTTATGTCTTACTTTTCAATAAAATCTACGTAGGTCTCCATTTAGAAAGATACTCAGCTGCCTTACCGGTATTCTGGTGCGCGTTGCGTGAGCTCGAGTACCGTTTGGTAGCAGTAATTACGGTTTCACTCAAGTTATTTTTCAGTCGAAAAGTTAGTTTTTTGACCAAATTTCAACAACAAAAACAGGGAAAATTTCAGAAACACTGTGGATCACTAGCTCGCTCGGAGACGCGTATTTTCACAGGTTGCGCGTGCGCCTCGCCTATGTAGAACTTCAAAAACATACTTTTTTTCTTTCAGAAACTTGTAAAAATTTCAACATATTTTTCTTCAGGAATAACAAAATGTATTTTTATGTCTTACTTTTCATCAAAATCTACGTAGGTCTCCATTTAGAAAGATACTCAGTTGCCTTACCGGTATTCTGGTGCGCGTTGCGTGAGCTCGAGTACCGTTTGGTAGCAGTAATTACGGTTTCACTCAAGTTATTTTTCAGTCGAAAAGTTAGTTTTTTGACCAAATTTCAACAACAAAAACAGGGAACATTTCAAAAACACTGTGGATCACTAGCTCGCTCGGAGACGCGTATTTTGACAGGTTGCGCGTGCGCCTCGCCTATGTAGAACTTCAAAAACATACTTTTTTTTTTTTCAGAAACTTGTAAAAATGTCGAAATATTTTTCTTCACGAAGAACAAAATGTATTTTTATGTCTTACTTTTCCTCAAAATCTACGTAGGTCTCCATTTAGAAAGATACTCAGCTGCCTTACCGGTATTCTGGTGCGCGTTGCGTGAGCTCGAGTACCGTTTGGTAGCAGTAATTACGGTTTCACTCATTTTATTTTTCAGTCGAAAAGTTAGTTTTTTGACCAAATTTCAACAACAAAAACAGGGAAAATTTCAGAAACACTGTGGATCACTAGCTCGCTCGGAGACGCGTATTTTCACAGGTTGCGCGTGCGCCTCGCCTATGTAGAACTTCAAAAACATACTTTTTTTTCTTTCAGAAACTTGTAAAAATTTCAACATATTTTTCTTCACGAATAACAAAATGTATTTTTATGTCTTACTTTTCATCAAAATCTACGTAGGTCTCCATTTAGAAAGATACTCAGTTGCCTTACCGGTATTCTGGTGCGCGTTGCGTGAGCTCGAGTACCGTTTGGTGGCAGTAATTACGGTTTCACTCAAGTTATTTTTCAGTCGAAAAGTTAGTTTTTTGACCAAATTTCAACAACAAAAACAGGGAAAATTTCAGAAACACTGTGGATCACTAGCTCGCTCGGAGACGCGTATTTTCACAGGTTGCGCGTGCGCCTCGCCTATGTAGAACTTCAAAAACATACTTTTTTTTCTTTCAGAAACTTGTAAAAATGTCGAAATATTTTTCTTCACGAATAACAAAATGTATTTTTATGTCTTACTTTTCATCAAAATCTACGTAGGTCTCCATTTAGAAAGATACTCAGCTGCCTTACCGGTATTCTGGTGCGCGTTGCGTGAGCTCGAGTAACGTTTGTTAGCAGTAATTACGGTTTCACTCATTTTATTTTTCAGTCGAAAAGTTAGTTTTTTGACCAAATTTCAACAACAAAAACGGGGAAAATTTCAGAAACACTGTGGATCACTAGCTCGCTCGGAGACGCGTATTTTGACAGGTTGCGGGTGCGCCTCGCCTATGTAGAACTTCAAAAACATACTTTTTTTTTTTCAGAAACTTGTAAAAATTTCAACATATTTTTCTTCACGAATAACAAAATGTATTTTTATGTCTTACTTTTCAATAAAATCTACGTAGGTCTCCATTTAGAAAGATACTCAGCTGCCTTACCGGTATTCTGGTGCGCGTTGCGTGAGCTCGAGTACCGTTTGGTAGCAGTAATTACGGTTTCACTCATTTTATTTTTCAGTCGAAAAGTTAGTTTTTTGACCAAATTTCAACAACAAAAACGGGGAAATTTTCAGAAACACTGTGGATCACTAGCTCGCTCGGAGACGCGTATTTTGACAGGTTGCGCGTGCGCCTCGCCTATGTAGAACTTCAAAAAATTACTTTTTTTTCTTTCAGAAACTTGTAAAAATTTCAACATATTTTTCTTCACGAATAACAAAATGTATTTTTATGTCTTACTTTTCATCAAAATCTACGTAGGTCTCCATTTAGAAAGATACTCAGTTGCCTTACCGGTATTCTGGTGCGCGTTGCGTGAGCTCGAGTACCGTTTGGTAGCAGTAATTACGGTTTCACTCAAGTTATTTTTCAGTCGAAAAGTTAGTTTTTTGACCAAATTTCAACAACAAAAACAGGGAAAATTTCAAAAACACTGTGGATCAGTAGCTCGCTCGGAGACGCGTATTTTGACAGGTTGCGCGTGCGCCTCGCCTATGTAGAACTTCAAAAACATACTTTTTTTTCTTTCAGAAACTTGTAAAAATGTCGAAATATTTTTCTTCACGAATAACAAAATGTATTTTTATGTCTTACTTTTCATCAAAATCTACGTAGGTCTCCATTTAGAAAGATACTCAGCTGCCTTACCGGTATTCTGGTGCGCGTTGCGTGAGCTCGAGTACCGTTTGGTAGCAGTAATTACGGTTTCACTCATTTTATTTTTCAGTCGAAAAGTTAGTTTTTTGACCAAATTTCAACAACAAAAACAGGGAAAATTTCAGAAACACTGTGGATCACTAGCTCGTTCGGAGACGCGTATTTTCACAGGTTGCGCGTGCGCCTCGCCTATGTAGAACTTCAAAAACATACTTTTTTTTTTTTTCAGAAACTTGTAAAAATTTCAACATATTTTTCTTCACGAATAACAAAATGTATTTTTATGTCTTACTTTTCAATAAAATCTACGTAGGTCTCCATTTAGAAAGATACTCAGCTGCCTTACCGGTATTCTGGTGCGCGTTGCGTGAGCTCGAGTACCGTTTGGTAGCAGTAATTACGGTTTCACTCATTTTATTTTTCAGTCGAAAAGTTAGTTTTTTGACCAAATTTCAACAACAAAAACAGGGAAAATTTCAGAAACACTGTGGATCACTAGCTCGCTCGGAGACGCGTATTTTCACAGGTTGCGCGTGCGCCTCGCCTATGTAGAACTTCAAAAACATACTTTTTTTTCTTTCAGAAACTTGTAAAAATTTCAACATATTTTTCTTCACGAATAACAAAATGTATTTTCATGTCTTACTTTTCATCAAAATCTACGTAGGTCTCCATTTAGAAAGATACTCAGTTGCCTTACCGGTATTCTGGTGCGCGTTGCGTGAGCTCGAGTACCGTTTGGTAGCAGTAATTACGGTTTCACTCAAGTTATTTTTCAGTCGAAAAGTTAGTTTTTTGACCAAATTTCAACAACAAAAACAGGGAAAATTTCAAAAACACTGTGGATCACTAGCTCGCTCGGAGACGCGTATTTTCACAGGTTGCGCGTGCGCCTCGCCTATGTAGAACTTCAAAAACATACTTTTTTTTTCTTTCAGAAACTTGTAAAAATGTCGAAATATTTTTCTTCACGAATAACAAAATGTATTTTTATGTCCTACTTTTCATCAAAATCTACTTAGGTCTCCATTTAGAAAGATACTCAGCTGCCTTACCGGTATTCTGGTGCGCGTTGCGTGAGCTCGAGTAACGTTTGTTAGCAGTAATTACGGTTTCACTCATTTTATTTTTCAGTCGAAAAGTTAGTTTTTTGACCAAATTTCAACAACAAAAACGGGGAAAATTTCAGAAACACTGTGGATCACTAGCTCGCTCGGAGACGCGTATTTTGACAGGTTGCGGGTGCGCCTCGCCTATGTAGAACTTCAAAAACATACTTTTTTTTTTTAAAACATACTTTATTTTTCTTCACGAATAACAAAATGAATATTTACATCTTACATTTTATCAAAATCTAAGTTAGTCTCTATTTAGAAAGATACACAGCTGCCTTACCGGTTTTCCAGTGCGCGTTCCGTGAGCTCTAGTCCCATTTGGTAGCAGTAATTACGGTTTCACTCATTTTATTTTTCAGTCGAAAAGTTAGTTTTTTGACCAAATTTCAACAACAAAAACGGGGAAAATTTCAGAAACACTGTGGATCACTAGCTCGCTCGGAGACGCGTATTTTGACAGGTGGTGGGTGCGCCTCGCCTATGTAGAACTTCAAAAACATACTTTTTTTTTTTTCAGAAACTTGTAAAAATTTCAACATATTTTTCTTCACGAATAACAAAATGTATTTTTATGTCTTACTTTTCAATAAAATCTACGTAGGTCTCCATTTAGAAAGATACTCAGCTGCCTTACCGGTATTCTGGTGCGCGTTGCGTGAGCTCGAGTACCGTTTGGTAGCAGTAATTACGGTTTCACTCATTTTATTTTTCAGTCGAAAAGTTAGTTTTTTGACCAAATTTCAACAACAAATACAGGGAAAATTTCAGAAACACTGTGGATCACTAGCTCGCTCGGAGACGCGTATTTTCACAGGTTGCGCGTGCGCCTCGCCTATGTAGAACTTCAAAAACATACTTTTTATCTTTCAGAAACTTGTAAAAATTTCAACATATTTTTCTTCACGAATAACAAAATGTATTTTTATGTCTTACTTTTCAATAAAATCTACGTAGGTCTCCATTTAGAAAGATACTCAGCTGCCTTACCGGTATTCTGGTGCGCGTTGCGTGAGCTCGAGTACCGTTTGGTAGCAGTAATTACGGTTTCACTCATTTTATTTTTCAGTCGAAAAGTTAGTTTTTTGACCAAATTTCAACAACAAAAACAGGGAAAATTTCAGAAACACTGTGGATCACTAGCTCGCTCGGAGACGCGTATTTTCACAGGTTGCGCGTCGCCTCGCCTATGTAGAACTTCAAAAACATACTTTTTTTCTTTCAGAAACTTGTAAAAATTTCAACATATTTTTCTTCAGGAATAACAAAATGTATTTTTATGTCTTACTTTTCATCAAAATCTACGTAGGTCTCCATTTAAAAAGATACTCAGCTGCCTTACCGGTATTCTGGTGCGCGTTGCGTGAGCTCGAGTACCGTTTGGTAGCAGTAATTACGGTTTCACTCAAGTTATTTTTCAGTCGAAAAGTTAGTTTTTTGACCAAATTTCAACAACAAAAACAGGGAAAATTTCAAAAACACTGTGGATCACTAGCTCGCTCGGAGACGCGTATTTTGACAGGTTGCGCGTGCGCCTCGCCTATGTAGAACTTCAAAAACATACTTTTTTTTTTTTCAGAAACTTGTAAAAATTTCAACATATTTTTCTTCACGAATAACAAAATGTATTTTTATGTCTTACTTTTCAATAAAATCTACGTAGGTCTCCATTTAGAAAGATACTCAGCTGCCTTACCGGTATTCTGGTGCGCGTTGCGTGAGCTCGAGTACCGTTTGGTAGCAGTAATTACGGTTTCACTCATTTTATTTTTCAGTCGAAAAGTTAGTTTTTTGACCAAATTTCAACAACAAAAACAGGGAAAATTTCAGAAACACTGTGGATCACTAGCTCGCTCGGAGACGCGTATTTTCACAGGTTGCGCGTGCGCCTCGCCTATGTAGAACTTCAAAAACATACTTTTTTTCTTTCAGAAACTTGTAAAAATTTCAACATATTTTTCTTCACGAATAACAAAATGTATTTTTATGTCTTACTTTTCATCAAAATCTACGTAGGTCTCCATTTAGAAAGATACTCAGTTGCCTTACCGGTATTCTGGTGCGCGTTGCGTGAGCTCGAGTACCGTTTGGTAGCAGTAATTACGGTTTCACTGAAGTTATTTTTCAGTCGAAAAGTTAGTTTTTTGACCAAATTTCAACAACAAAAACAGGGAAAATTTCAAAAACACTGTGGATCACTAGCTCGCTCGGAGACGCGTATTTTCACAGGTTGCGCGTGCGCCTCGCCTATGTAGAACTTATAAAACATACTTTTTTTTCTTTCAGAAACTTGTAAAAATGTCGAAATATTTTTCTTCACGAATAACAAAATGCATTTTTATGTCTTACTTTTCATCAAAATCTACGTAGGTCTCCATTTAGAAAGATACTCAGCTGCCTTACCGGTATTCTGGTGCGCGTAGCGTGAGCTCGAGTAACGTTTGTTAGCAGTAATTACGGTTTCACTCATTTTATTTTTCAGTCGAAAAGTTAGTTTTTTGACCAAATTTCAACAACAAAAACAGGGAAAATTTCAGAAACACTGTGGATCACTAGCTCGCTCGGAGACGCGAATTTTGACAGGTTGCGGGTGCGCCTCGCCTATGTAGAACTTCAAAAACATACTTTTTTTTTTTTCAGAAACTTGTAAAAATTTCAACATATTTTTCTTCACGAATAACAAAATGTATTTTTATGTCTTACTTTTCAATAAAATCTACGTAGGTCTCCATTTAGAAAGATACTCAGCTGCCTTACCGGTATTCTGGTGCGCGTTGCGTGAGCTCGAGTACCGTTTGGTAGCAGTAATTACGGTTTCACTCAAGTTATTTTTCAGTCGAAAAGTTAGTTTTTTGACCAAATTTCAACAACAAAAACAGGGAAAATTTCAGAAACACTGTGGATCACTAGCTCGCTCGGAGACGCGTATTTTCACAGGTTGCGCGTGCGCCTCGCCTATGTAGAACTTCAAAAACATACTTTTTTTCTTTCAGAAACTTGTAAAAATTTCAACATATTTTTCTTCAGGAATAACAAAATGTATTTTTATGTCTTACTTTTCATCAAAATCTACGTAGGTCTCCATTTAGAAAGATACTCAGTTGCCTTACCGGTATTCTGGTGCGCGTTGCGTGAGCTCGAGTACCGTTTGGTAGCAGTAATTACGGTTTCACTCAAGTTATTTTTCAGTCGAAAAGTTAGTTTTTTGACCAAATTTCAACAACAAAAACAGGGAACATTTCAAAAACACTGTGGATCACTAGCTCGCTCGGAGACGCGTATTTTGACAGGTTGCGCGTGCGCCTCGCCTATGTAGAACTTCAAAAACATACTTTTTTTTTTTTCAGAAACTTGTAAAAATGTCGAAATATTTTTCTTCACGAAGAACAAAATGTATTTTTATGTCTTACTTTTCCTCAAAATCTACGTAGGTCTCCATTTAGAAAGATACTCAGCTGCCTTACCGGTATTCTGGTGCGCGTTGCGTGAGCTCGAGTACCGTTTGGTAGCAGTAATTACGGTTTCACTCATTTTATTTTTCAGTCGAAAAGTTAGTTTTTTGACCAAATTTCAACAACAAAAACAGGGAAAATTTCAGAAACACTGTGGATCACTAGCTCGCTCGGAGACGCGTATTTTCACAGGTTGCGCGTGCGCCTCGCCTATGTAGAACTTCAAAAACATACTTTTTTTTCTTTCAGAAACTTGTAAAAATTTCAACATATTTTTCTTCACGAATAACAAAATGTATTTTTATGTCTTACTTTTCATCAAAATCTACGTAGGTCTCCATTTAGAAAGATACTCAGTTGCCTTACCGGTATTCTGGTGCGCGTTGCGTGAGCTCGAGTACCGTTTGGTAGCAGTAATTACGGTTTCACTCAAGTTATTTTTCAGTCGAAAAGTTAGTTTTTTGACCAAATTTCAACAACAAAAACAGGGAAAATTTCAAAAACACTGTGGATCACTAGCTCGCTCGGAGACGCGTATTTTGACAGGTTGCGCGTGCGCCTCGCCTATGTAGAACTTCAAAAACATACTTTTTTTTCTTTCAGAAACTTGTAAAAATGTCGAAATATTTTTCTTCACGAAGAACAAAACGTATTTTTATGTCTTACTTTTCCTCAAAATCTACGTAGGTCTCCATTTAGAAAGATACTCAGCTGCCTTACCGGTATTCTGGTGCGCGTTGCGTGAGCTCGAGTAACGTTTGTTAGCAGTAATTACGGTTTCACTCATTTTATTTTTCAGTCGAAAAGTTAGTTTTTTGATCAAATTTCAACAACAAAAACAGGGAAAATTTCAGAAACACTGTGGATCACTAGCTCGCTCGGAGACGCGAATTTTGACAGGTTGCGGGTGCGCCTCGCCTATGTAGAACTTCAAAAACATACTTTTTTTTTTTTCAGAAACTTGTAAAAATTTCAACATATTTTTCTTCACGAATAACAAAATGTATTTTTATGTCTTACTTTTCAATAAAATCTACGTAGGTCTCCATTTAGAAAGATACTCAGCTGCCTTACCGGTATTCTGGTGCGCGTTGCGTGAGCTCGAGTACCGTTTGGTAGCAGTAATTACGGTTTCACTCAAGTTATTTTTCAGTCGAAAAGTTAGTTTTTTGACCAAATTTCAACAACAAAAACAGGGAAAATTTCAAAAACACTGTGGATCACTAGCTCGCTCGGAGACGCGTATTTTGACAGGTTGCGCGTGCGCCTCGCCTATGTAGAACTTCAAAAACATACTTTTTTTTCTTTCAGAAACTTGTAAAAATGTCGAAATATTTTTCTTCACGAATAACAAAATGTATTTTTATGTCTTACTTTTCCTCAAAATCTACGTAGGTCTCCATTTAGAAAGATACTCAGCTGCCTTACCGGTATTCTGGTGCGCGTTGCGTGAGCTCGAGTACCGTTTGGTAGCAGTAATTACGGTTTCACTCATTTTATTTTTCAGTCGAAAAGTTAGTTTTTTGACCAAATTTCAACAACAAAAACAGGGAAAATTTCAGAAACACTGTGGATCACTAGCTCGCTCGGAGACGCGTATTTTCACAGGTTGCGCGTGCGCCTCGCCTATGTAGAACTTCAAAAACATACTTTTTTTTCTTTCAGAAACTTGTAAAAATTTCAACATATTTTTCTTCACGAATAACAAAATGTATTTTTATGTCTTACTTTTCATCAAAATCTACGTAGGTCTCCATTTAGAAAGATACTCAGTTGCCTTACCGGTATTCTGGTGCGCGTTGCGTGAGCTCGAGTACCGTTTGGTAGCAGTAATTACGGTTTCACTCAAGTTATTTTTCAGTCGAAAAGTTAGTTTTTTGACCAAATTTCAACAACAAAAACAGGGAAAATTTCAAAAACACTGTGGATCACTAGCTCGCTCGGAGACGCGTATTTTCACAGGTTGCGCGTGCGCCTCGCCTATGTAGAACTTATAAAACATACTTTTTTTTCTTTCAGAAACTTGTAAAAATGTCGAAATATTTTTCTTCACGAATAACAAAATGTATTTTTATGTCTTACTTTTCAATAAAATCTACGTAGGTCTCCATTTAGAAAGATACTCAGCTGCCTTACCGGTATTCTGGTGCGCGTTGCGTGAGCTCGAGTACCGTTTGGTAGCAGTAATTACGGTTTCACTCAAGTTATTTTTCAGTCGAAAAGTTAGTTTTTTGACCAAATTTCAACAACAAAAACAGGGAAAATTTCAGAAACACTGTGGATCACTAGCTCGCTCGGAGACGCGTATTTTCACAGGTTGCGCGTGCGCCTCGCCTATGTAGAACTTCAAAAACATACTTTTTTTCTTTCAGAAACTTGTAAAAATTTCAACATATTTTTCTTCAGGAATAACAAAATGTATTTTTATGTCTTACTTTTCATCAAAATCTACGTAGGTCTCCATTTAGAAAGATACTCAGTTGCCTTACCGGTATTCTGGTGCGCGTTGCGTGAGCTCGAGTACCGTTTGGTAGCAGTAATTACGGTTTCACTCAAGTTATTTTTCAGTCGAAAAGTTAGTTTTTTGACCAAATTTCAACAACAAAAACAGGGAACATTTCAAAAACACTGTGGATCACTAGCTCGCTCGGAGACGCGTATTTTGACAGGTTGCGCGTGCGCCTCGCCTATGTAGAACTTCAAAAACATACTTTTTTTTCTTTCAGAAACTTGTAAAAATGTCGAAATATTTTTCTTCACGAAGAACAAAATGTATTTTTATGTCTTACTTTTCCTCAAAATCTACGTAGGTCTCCATTTAGAAAGATACTCAGCTGCCTTACCGGTATTCTGGTGCGCGTTGCGTGAGCTCGAGTACCGTTTGGTAGCAGTAATTACGGTTTCACTCATTTTATTTTTCAGTCGAAAAGTTAGTTTTTTGACCAAATTTCAACAACAAAAACAGGGAAAATTTCAGAAACACTGTGGATCACTAGCTCGCTCGGAGACGCGTATTTTCACAGGTTGCGCGTGCGCCTCGCCTATGTAGAACTTCAAAAACATACTTTTTTTTCTTTCAGAAACTTGTAAAAATTTCAACATATTTTTCTTCACGAATAACAAAATGTATTTTCATGTCTTACTTTTCATCAAAATCTACGTAGGTCTCCATTTAGAAAGATACTCAGTTGCCTTACCGGTATTCTGGTGCGCGTTGCGTGAGCTCGAGTACCGTTTGGTAGCAGTAATTACGGTTTCACTCAAGTTATTTTTCAGTCGAAAAGTTAGTTTTTTGACCAAATTTCAACAACAAAAACAGGGAAAATTTCAAAAACACTGTGGATCACTAGCTCGCTCGGAGACGCGTATTTTGACAGGTTGCGCGTGCGCCTCGCCTATGTAGAACTTCAAAAACATACTTTTTTTTCTTTCAGAAACTTGTAAAAATTTCAACATATTTTTCTTCACGAATAACAAAATGTATTTTTATGTCTTACTTTTCATCAAAATCTACGTAGGTCTCCATTTAGAAAGATACTCAGTTGCCTTACCGGTATTCTGGTGCGCGTTGCGTGAGCTCGAGTACCGTTTGGTAGCAGTAATTACGGTTTCACTCAAGTTATTTTTCAGTCGAAAAGTTAGTTTTTTGACCAAATTTCAACAACAAAAACAGGGAAAATTTCAGAAACACTGTGGATCACTAGCTCGCTCGGAGACGCGTATTTTCACAGGTTGCGCGTGCGCCTCGCCTATGTAGAACTTCAAAAACATACTTTTTTTTCTTTCAGAAACTTGTAAAAATTTCAACATATTTTTCTTCACGAATAACAAAATGTATTTTTATGTCTTACTTTTCATCAAAATCTACGTAGGTCTCCATTTAGAAAGATACTCAGCTGCCTTACCGGTATTCTGGTGCGCGTTGCGTGAGCTCGAGTAACGTTTGTTAGCAGTAATTACGGTTTCACTCATTTTATTTTTCAGTCGAAAAGTTAGTTTTTTGACCAAATTTCAACAACAAAAACAGGGAAAATTTCAGAAACACTGTGGATCACTAGCTCGCTCGGAGACGCGAATTTTGACAGGTTGCGGGTGCGCGTCGCCTATGTAGAACTTCAAAAACATACTTTTTTTTTTTCAGAAACTTGTAAAAATTTCAACATATTTTTCTTCACGAATAACAAAATGTATTTTTATGTCTTACTTTTCATCAAAATCTACGTAGGTCTCCATTTAGAAAGATACTCAGTTGCCTTACCGGTATTCTGGTGCGCGTTGCGTGAGCTCGAGTACCGTTTGGTAGCAGTAATTACGGTTTCACTCAAGTTATTTTTCAGTCGAAAAGTTAGTTTTTTGACCAAATTTCAACAACAAAAACAGGGAAAATTTCAGAAACACTGTGGATCACTAGCTCGCTCGGAGACGCGTATTTTCACAGGTTGCGCGTGCGCCTCGCCTATGTAGAACTTCAAAAACATACTTTTTTTCTTTCAGAAACTTGTAAAAATTTCAACATATTTTTCTTCAGGAATAACAAAATGTATTTTTATGTCTTACTTTTCATCAAAATCTACGTAGGTCTCCATTTAGAAAGATACTCAGTTGCCTTACCGGTATTCTGGTGCGCGTTGCGTGAGCTCGAGTACCGTTTGGTAGCAGTAATTACGGTTTCACTCAAGTTATTTTTCAGTCGAAAAGTTAGTTTTTTGACCAAATTTCAACAACAAAAACAGGGAAAATTTCAAAAACACTGTGGATCACTAGCTCGCTCGGAGACGCGTATTTTGACAGGTTGCGCGTGCGCCTCGCCTATGTAGAACTTCAAAAACATACTTTTTTTTCTTTCAGAAACTTGTAAAAATGTCGAAATATTTTTCTTCACGAATAACAAAATGTATTTTTATGTCTTACTTTTCCTCAAAATCTACGTAGGTCTCCATTTAGAAAGATACTCAGCTGCCTTACCGGTATTCTGGTGCGCGTTGCGTGAGCTCGAGTACCGTTTGGTAGCAGTAATTACGGTTTCACTCATTTTATTTTTCAGTCGAAAAGTTAGTTTTTTGACCAAATTTCAACAACAAAAACAGGGAAAATTTCAGAAACACTGTGGATCACTAGCTCGCTCGGAGACGCGTATTTTCACAGGTTGCGCGTGCGCCTCGCCTATGTAGAACTTCAAAAACATACTTTTTTTTCTTTCAGAAACTTGTAAAAATTTCAACATATTTTTCTTCACGAATAACAAAATGTATTTTTATGTCTTACTTTTCATCAAAATCTACGTAGGTCTCCATTTAGAAAGATACTCAGTTGCCTTACCGGTATTCTGGTGCGCGTTGCGTGAGCTCGAGTACCGTTTGGTAGCAGTAATTACGGTTTCACTCAAGTTATTTTTCAGTCGAAAAGTTAGTTTTTTGACCAAATTTCAACAACAAAAACAGGGAAAATTTCAAAAACACTGTGGATCACTAGCTCGCTCGGAGACGCGTATTTTCACAGGTTGCGCGTGCGCCTCGCCTATGTAGAACTTCAAAAACATACTTTTTTTTCTTTCAGAAACTTGTAAAAATTTCAACATATTTTTCTTCACGAATAACAAAATGTATTTTTATGTCTTACTTTTCATCAAAATCTACGTAGGTCTCCATTTAGAAAGATACTCAGTTGCCTTACCGGTATTCTGGTGCGCGTTGCGTGAGCTCGAGTACCGTTTGGTAGCAGTAATTACGGTTTCACTCAAGTTATTTTTCAGTCGAAAAGTTAGTTTTTTGACCAAATTTCAACAACAAAAACAGGGAAAATTTCAAAAACACTGTGGATCACTAGCTCGCTCGGAGACGCGTATTTTCACAGGTTGCGCGTGCGCCTCGCCTATGTAGAACTTATAAAACATACTTTTTTTTCTTTCAGAAACTTGTAAAAATGTCGAAATATTTTTCTTCACGAATAACAAAATGTATTTTTATGTCTTACTTTTCATCAAAATCTACGTAGGTCTCCATTTAGAAAGATACTCAGCTGCCTTACCGGTATTCTGGTGCGCGTTGCGTGAGCTCGAGTAACGTTTGTTAGCAGTAATTACGGTTTCACTCATTTTATTTTTCAGTCGAAAAGTTAGTTTTTTGACCAAATTTCAACAACAAAAACAGGGAAAATTTCAGAAACACTGTGGATCACTAGCTCGCTCGGAGAAGCGAATTTTGACAGGTTGCGGGTGCGCGTCGCCTATGTAGAAATTCAAAAACATACTTTTTTTTTTTCAGAAACTTGTAAAAATTTCAACATATTTTTCTTCACGAATAACAAAATGTATTTTTATGTCTTACTTTTCAATAAAATCTACGTAGGTCTCCATTTAGAAAGGTACTCAGCTGCCTTACCGGTATTCTGGTGCGCGTTGCGTGAGCTCGAGTACCGTTTGGTAGCAGTAATTATGGTTTCGCTCATTTTATTTTTCAGTCGAAAAGTTAGTTTTTTGACCAAATTTCAACAACAAAAACAGGGAAAATTTCAGAAACACTGTGGATCACTAGCTCGCTCGGAGACGCGTATTTTCACAGGTTGCGCGTGCGCCTCGCCTATGTAGAACTTCAAAAACATACTTTTTTTCTTTCAGAAACTTGTAAAAATTTCAACATATTTTTCTTCAGGAATAACAAAATGTATTTTTATGTCTTACTTTTCATCAAAATCTACGTAGGTCTCCATTTAGAAAGATACTCAGTTGCCTTACCGGTATTCTGGTGCGCGTTGCGTGAGCTCGAGTACCGTTTGGTAGCAGTAATTACGGTTTCACTCAAGTTATTTTTCAGTCGAAAAGTTAGTTTTTTGACCAAATTTCAACAACAAAAACAGGGAAAATTTCAAAAACACTGTGGATCACTAGCTCGCTCGGAGACGCGTATTTTGACAGGTTGCGCGTGCGCCTCGCCTATGTAGAACTTCAAAAACATACTTTTTTTTCTTTCAGAAACTTGTAAAAATGTCGAAATATTTTTCTTCACGAATAACAAAATGTATTTTTATGTCTTACTTTTCCTCAAAATCTACGTAGGTCTCCATTTAGAAAGATACTCAGCTGCCTTACCGGTATTCTGGTGCGCGTTGCGTGAGCTCGAGTACCGTTTGGTAGCAGTAATTACGGTTTCACTCATTTTATTTTTCAGTCGAAAAGTTAGTTTTTTGACCAAATTTCAACAACAAAAACAGGGAAAATTTCAGAAACACTGTGGATCACTAGCTCGCTCGGAGACGCGTATTTTCACAGGTTGCGCGTGCGCCTCGCCTATGTAGAACTTCAAAAACATACTTTTTTTTCTTTCAGAAACTTGTAAAAATTTCAACATATTTTTCTTCACGAATAACAAAATGTATTTTTATGTCTTACTTTTCATCAAAATCTACGTAGGTCTCCATTTAGAAAGATACTCAGTTGCCTTACCGGTATTCTGGTGCGCGTTGCGTGAGCTCGAGTACCGTTTGGTAGCAGTAATTACGGTTTCACTCAAGTTATTTTTCAGTCGAAAAGTTAGTTTTTTGACCAAATTTCAACAACAAAAACAGGGAAAATTTCAAAAACACTGTGGATCACTAGCTCGCTCGGAGACGCGTATTTTCACAGGTTGCGCGTGCGCCTCGCCTATGTAGAACTTCAAAAACATACTTTTTTTTCTTTCAGAAACTTGTAAAAATTTCAACATATTTTTCTTCACGAATAACAAAATGTATTTTTATGTCTTACTTTTCATCAAAATCTACGTAGGTCTCCATTTAGAAAGATACTCAGTTGCCTTACCGGTATTCTGGTGCGCGTTGCGTGAGCTCGAGTACCGTTTGGTAGCAGTAATTACGGTTTCACTCAAGTTATTTTTCAGTCGAAAAGTTAGTTTTGGACCAAATTTCAACAACAAAAACAGGGAAAATTTCAAAAACACTGTGGATCACTAGCTCGCTCGGAGACGCGTATTTTCACAGGTTGCGCGTGCGCCTCGCCTATGTAGAACTTCAAAAACATACTTTTTTTTCTTTCAGAAACTTGTAAAAATTTCAACATATTTTTCTTCACGAATAACAAAATGTATTTTTATGTCTTACTTTTCATCAAAATCTACGTAGGTCTCCATTTAGAAAGATACTCAGTTGCCTTACCGGTATTCTGGTGCGCGTTGCGTGAGCTCGAGTAACGTTTGTTAGCAGTAATTACGGTTTCACTCATTTTATTTTTCAGTCGAAAAGTTAGTTTTTTGACCAAATTTCAACAACAAAAACAGGGAAAATTTCAGAAACACTGTGGATCACTAGCTCGCTCGGAGACGCGAATTTTGACAGGTTGCGGGTGCGCGTCGCCTATGTAGAACTTCAAAAACATACTTTTTTTTTTTCAGAAACTTGTAAAAATTTCAACATATTTTTCTTCACGAATAACAAAATGTATTTTTATGTCTTACTTTTCAATAAAATCTACGTAGGTCTCCATTTAGAAAGGTACTCAGCTGCCTTACCGGTATTCTGGTGCGCGTTGCGTGAGCTCGAGTACCGTTTGGTAGCAGTAATTATGGTTTCGCTCATTTTATTTTTCAGTCGAAAAGTTAGTTTTTTGACCAAATTTCAACAACAAAAACAGGGAAAATTTCAGAAACACTGTGGATCACTAGCTCGCTCGGAGACGCGTATTTTCACAGGTTGCGCGTGCGCCTCGCCTATGTAGAACTTCAAAAACATACTTTTTTTCTTTCAGAAACTTGTAAAAATTTCAACATATTTTTCTTCAGGAATAACAAAATGTATTTTTATGTCTTACTTTTCATCAAAATCTACGTAGGTCTCCATTTAGAAAGATACTCAGTTGCCTTACCGGTATTCTGGTGCGCGTTGCGTGAGCTCGAGTACCGTTTGGTAGCAGTAATTACGGTTTCACTCAAGTTATTTTTCAGTCGAAAAGTTAGTTTTTTGACCAAATTTCAACAACAAAAACAGGGAAAATTTCAAAAACACTGTGGATCACTAGCTCGCTCGGAGACGCGTATTTTGACAGGTTGCGCGTGCGCCTCGCCTATGTAGAACTTCAAAAACATACTTTTTTTTCTTTCAGAAACTTGTAAAAATGTCGAAATATTTTTCTTCACGAATAACAAAATGTATTTTTATGTCTTACTTTTCCTCAAAATCTACGTAGGTCTCCATTTAGAAAGATACTCAGCTGCCTTACCGGTATTCTGGTGCGCGTTGCGTGAGCTCGAGTACCGTTTGGTAGCAGTAATTACGGTTTCACTCATTTTATTTTTCAGTCGAAAAGTTAGTTTTTTGACCAAATTTCAACAACAAAAACAGGGAAAATTTCAGAAACACTGTGGATCACTAGCTCGCTCGGAGACGCGTATTTTCACAGGTTGCGCGTGCGCCTCGCCTATGTAGAACTTCAAAAACATACTTTTTTTTCTTTCAGAAACTTGTAAAAATTTCAACATATTTTTCTTCACGAATAACAAAATGTATTTTTATGTCTTGCTTTCCAATAAAATCTACGTAGGTCTCCATTTAGAAAGATACTCAGCTGCCTTACCGGTATTCTGGTGCGCGTTGCGTGAGCTCGAGTACCGTTTGGTAGCAGTAATTACGGTTTCACTCATTTTATTTTTCAGTCGAAAAGTTAGTTTTTTCACCAAATTTCAACAACAAAAACAGGGAAAATTTCAGAAACACTGTGGATCACTAGCTCGCTCGGAGACGCGTATTTTCACAGGTTGCGCGTGCGCCTCGCCTATGTAGAACTTCAAAAACATACTTTTTTTTCTTTCAGAAACTTGTAAAAATTTCAACATATTTTTCTTCACGAATAACAAAATGTATTTTTATGTCTTACTTTTCATCAAAATCTACGTAGGTCTCCATTTAGAAAGATACTCAGTTGCCTTACCGGTATTCTGGTGCGCGTTGCGTGAGCTCGAGTACCGTTTGGTAGCAGTAATTACGGTTTCACTCAAGTTATTTTTCAGTCGAAAAGTTAGTTTTTTGACCAAATTTCAACAACAAAAACAGGGAAAATTTCAAAAACACTGTGGATCACTAGCTCGCTCGGAGACGCGTATTTTCACAGGTTGCGCGTGCGCCTCGCCTATGTAGAACTTCAAAAACATACTTTTTTTTCTTTCAGAAACTTGTAAAAATTTCAACATATTTTTCTTCACGAATAACAAAATGTATTTTTATGTCTTACTTTTCATCAAAATCTACGTAGGTCTCCATTTAGAAAGATACTCAGTTGCCTTACCGGTATTCTGGTGCGCGTTGCGTGAGCTCGAGTACCGTTTGGTAGCAGTAATTACGGTTTCACTCAAGTTATTTTTCAGTCGAAAAGTTAGTTTTTTGACCAAATTTCAACAACAAAAACAGGGAAAATTTCAAAAACACTGTGGATCACTAGCTCGCTCGGAGACGCGTATTTTCACAGGTTGCGCGTGCGCCTCGCCTATGTAGAACTTCAAAAACATACTTTTTTTTCTTTCAGAAACTTGTAAAAATTTCAACATATTTTTCTTCACGAATAACAAAATGTATTTTTATGTCTTACTTTTCATCAAAATCTACGTAGGTCTCCATTTAGAAAGATACTCAGTTGCCTTACCGGTATTCTGGTGCGCGTTGCGTGAGCTCGAGTAACGTTTGTTAGCAGTAATTACGGTTTCACTCATTTTATTTTTCAGTCGAAAAGTTAGTTTTTTGACCAAATTTCAACAACAAAAACAGGGAAAATTTCAAAAACACTGTGGATCACTAGCTCGCTCGGAGACGCGTATTTTCACAGGTTGCGCGTGCGCCTCGCCTATGTAGAACTTCAAAAACATACTTTTTTTTCTTTCAGAAACTTGTAAAAATTTCAACATATTTTTCTTCACGAATAACAAAATGTATTTTTATGTCTTACTTTTCATCAAAATCTACGTAGGTCTCCATTTAGAAAGGTACTCAGTTGCCTTACCGGTATTCTGGTGCGCGTTGCGTGAGCTCGAGTACCGTTTGGTAGCAGTAATTACGGTTTCACTCAAGTTATTTTTCAGTCGAAAAGTTAGTTTTTTGACCAAATTTCAACAACAAAAACAGGGAAAATTTCAAAAACACTGTGGATCACTAGCTCGCTCGGAGACGCGTATTTTCACAGGTTGCGCGTGCGCCTCGCCTATGTAGAACTTCAAAAACATACTTTTTTTTCTTTCAGAAACTTGTAAAAATTTCAACATATTTTTCTTCACGAATAACAAAATGTATTTTTATGTCTTACTTTTCCTCAAAATCTACGTAGGTCTCCATTTAGAAAGGTACTCAGCTGCCTTACCGGTATTCTGGTGCGCGTTGCGTGAGCTCGAGTACCGTTTGGTAGCAGTAATTATGGTTTCGCTCATTTTATTTTTCAGTCGAAAAGTTAGTTTTTTGACCAAATTTCAACAACAAAAACAGGGAAAATTTCAGAAACACTGTGGATCACTAGCTCGCTCGGAGACGCGTATTTTCACAGGTTGCGCGTGCGCCTCGCCTATGTAGAACTTCAAAAACATACTTTTTTTCTTTCAGAAACTTGTAAAAATTTCAACATATTTTTCTTCAGGAATAACAAAATGTATTTTTATGTCTTACTTTTCATCAAAATCTACGTAGGTCTCCATTTAGAAAGATACTCAGTTGCCTTACCGGTATTCTGGTGCGCGTTGCGTGAGCTCGAGTACCGTTTGGTAGCAGTAATTACGGTTTCACTCAAGTTATTTTTCAGTCGAAAAGTTAGTTTTTTGACCAAATTTCAACAACAAAAACAGGGAAAATTTCAAAAACACTGTGGATCACTAGCTCGCTCGGAGACGCGTATTTTGACAGGTTGCGCGTGCGCCTCGCCTATGTAGAACTTCAAAAACATACTTTTTTTTCTTTCAGAAACTTGTAAAAATGTCGAAATATTTTTCTTCACGAATAACAAAATGTATTTTTATGTCTTACTTTTCCTCAAAATCTACGTAGGTCTCCATTTAGAAAGATACTCAGCTGCCTTACCGGTATTCTGGTGCGCGTTGCGTGAGCTCGAGTACCGTTTGGTAGCAGTAATTACGGTTTCACTCATTTTATTTTTCAGTCGAAAAGTTAGTTTTTTGACCAAATTTCAACAACAAAAACAGGGAAAATTTCAGAAACACTGTGGATCACTAGCTCGCTCGGAGACGCGTATTTTCACAGGTTGCGCGTGCGCCTCGCCTATGTAGAACTTCAAAAACATACTTTTTTTTCTTTCAGAAACTTGTAAAAATTTCAACATATTTTTCTTCACGAATAACAAAATGTATTTTTATGTCTTGCTTTCCAATAAAATCTACGTAGGTCTCCATTTAGAAAGATACTCAGCTGCCTTACCGGTATTCTGGTGCGCGTTGCGTGAGCTCGAGTACCGTTTGGTAGCAGTAATTACGGTTTCACTCATTTTATTTTTCAGTCGAAAAGTTAGTTTTTTCACCAAATTTCAACAACAAAAACAGGGAAAATTTCAGAAACACTGTGGATCACTAGCTCGCTCGGAGACGCGTATTTTCACAGGTTGCGCGTGCGCCTCGCCTATGTAGAACTTCAAAAACATACTTTTTTTTCTTTCAGAAACTTGTAAAAATTTCAACATATTTTTCTTCACGAATAACAAAATGTATTTTTATGTCTTACTTTTCATCAAAATCTACGTAGGTCTCCATTTAGAAAGATACTCAGTTGCCTTACCGGTATTCTGGTGCGCGTTGCGTGAGCTCGAGTACCGTTTGGTAGCAGTAATTACGGTTTCACTCAAGTTATTTTTCAGTCGAAAAGTTAGTTTTTTGACCAAATTTCAACAACAAAAACAGGGAAAATTTCAAAAACACTGTGGATCACTAGCTCGCTCGGAGACGCGTATTTTCACAGGTTGCGCGTGCGCCTCGCCTATGTAGAACTTCAAAAACATATTTTTTTTTCTTTCAGAAACTTGTAAAAATGTCGAAATATTTTTCTTCAAGAATAACAAAATGTATTTTTATGTCTTACTTTTCATCAAAATCTACGTAGGTCTCCATTTAGAAAGATACTCAGCTGCCTTACCGGTATTCTGGTGCGCGTTGCGTGAGCTCGAGTAACGTTTGTTAGCAGTAATTACGGTTTCACTCATTTTATTTTTCAGTCGAAAAGTTAGTTTTTTGACCAAATTTCAACAACAAAAACAGGGAAAATTTCAGAAACACTGTGGATCACTAGCTCGCTCGGAGACGCGAATTTTGACAGGTTGCGGGTGCGCCTCGCCTATGTAGAACTTCAAAAACATACTTTTTTTTTTTTCAGAAACTTGTAAAAATTTCGAAATATTTTTCTTCACGAATAACAAAATGTATTTTTATGTCTAACTTTTCCTCAAAATCTACGTAGGTCTCCATTTAGAAAGATATTCAGCTGCCTCACCGGTATTCTGGTGCGCGTTGCGTGAGCTCGAGTAACGTTTGTTAGCAGTAATTACGGTTTCACTCATTTTATTTTTCAGTCGAATAGTTAGTTTTTTGACCAAATTTCAACAACAAAAACAGGGAAAATTTCAGAAACACTGTGGATCACTAGCTCGCTCGGAGACGCGAATTTTGACAGGTTGCGGGTGCGCCTCGCCTATGTAGAACTTCAAAAACATACTTTTTTTTTTTTTCAGAAACTTGTAAAAATGTCGAAATATTTTTCTTCACGAATAACAAAATGTATTTTTATGTCTTACTTTTCATCAAAATCTACGTAGGTCTCCATTTAGAAAGATACTCAGTTGCCTTACCGGTATTCTGGTGCGCGTTGCGTGAGCTCGAGTACCGTTTGGTAGCAGTAATTACGGTTTCACTCAAGTTATTTTTCAGTCGAAAAGTTAGTTTTTTGACCAAATTTCAACAACAAAAACAGGGAAAATTTCAAAAACACTGTGGATCACTAGCTCGCTCGGAGACGCGTATTTTCACAGGTTGCGCGTGCGCCTCGCCTATGTAGAACTTATAAAACATACTTTTTTTTCTTTCAGAAACTTGTAAAAATGTCGAAATATTTTTCTTCACGAATAACAAAATGTATTTTTATGTCTTACTTTTCAATAAAATCTACGTAGGTCTCCATTTAGAAAGATACTCAGCTGCCTTACCGGTATTCTGGTGCGCGTTGCGTGAGCTCGAGTACCGTTTGGTAGCAGTAATTACGGTTTCACTCAAGTTATTTTTCAGTCGAAAAGTTAGTTTTTTGACCAAATTTCAACAACAAAAACAGGGAAAATTTCAAAAACACTGTGGATCACTAGCTCGCTCGGAGACGCGTATTTTGACAGGTTGCGCGTGCGCCTCGCCTATGTAGAACTTCAAAAACATACTTTTTTTTCTTTCAGAAACTTGTAAAAATGTCGAAATATTTTTCTTCACGAATAACAAAATGTATTTTTATGTCTTACTTTTCCTCAAAATCTACGTAGGTCTCCATTTAGAAAGATACTCAGCTGCCTTACCGGTATTCTGGTGCGCGTTGCGTGAGCTCGAGTACCGTTTGGTAGCAGTAATTACGGTTTCACTCATTTTATTTTTCAGTCGAAAAGTTAGTTTTTTCACCAAATTTCAACAACAAAAACAGGGAAAATTTCAGAAACACTGTGGATCACTAGCTCGCTCGGAGACGCGTATTTTCACAGGTTGCGCGTGCGCCTCGCCTATGTAGAACTTCAAAAACATACTTTTTTTTCTTTCAGAAACTTGTAAAAATTTCAACATATTTTTCTTCACGAATAACAAAATGTATTTTTATGTCTTGCTTTCCAATAAAATCTACGTAGGTCTCCATTTAGAAAGATACTCAGCTGCCTTACCGGTATTCTGGTGCGCGTTGCGTGAGCTCGAGTACCGTTTGGTAGCAGTAATTACGGTTTCACTCATTTTATTTTTCAGTCGAAAAGTTAGTTTTTTCACCAAATTTCAACAACAAAAACAGGGAAAATTTCAGAAACACTGTGGATCACTAGCTCGCTCGGAGACGCGTATTTTCACAGGTTGCGCGTGCGCCTCGCCTATGTAGAACTTCAAAAACATACTTTTTTTTCTTTCAGAAACTTGTAAAAATTTCAACATATTTTTCTTCACGAATAACAAAATGTATTTTTATGTCTTACTTTTCATCAAAATCTACGTAGGTCTCCATTTAGAAAGATACTCAGTTGCCTTACCGGTATTCTGGTGCGCGTTGCGTGAGCTCGAGTACCGTTTGGTAGCAGTAATTACGGTTTCACTCAAGTTATTTTTCAGTCGAAAAGTTAGTTTTTTGACCAAATTTCAACAACAAAAACAGGGAAAATTTCAAAAACACTGTGGATCACTAGCTCGCTCGGAGACGCGTATTTTCACAGGTTGCGCGTGCGCCTCGCCTATGTAGAACTTCAAAAACATATTTTTTTTTCTTTCAGAAACTTGTAAAAATGTCGAAATATTTTTCTTCAAGAATAACAAAATGTATTTTTATGTCTTACTTTTCATCAAAATCTACGTAGGTCTCCATTTAGAAAGATACTCAGCTGCCTTACCGGTATTCTGGTGCGCGTTGCGTGAGCTCGAGTAACGTTTGTTAGCAGTAATTACGGTTTCACTCATTTTATTTTTCAGTCGAAAAGTTAGTTTTTTGACCAAATTTCAACAACAAAAACAGGGAAAATTTCAGAAACACTGTGGATCACTAGCTCGCTCGGAGACGCGAATTTTGACAGGTTGCGGGTGCGCCTCGCCTATGTAGAACTTCAAAAACATACTTTTTTTTTTTTCAGAAACTTGTAAAAATTTCGAAATATTTTTCTTCACGAATAACAAAATGTATTTTTATGTCTAACTTTTCCTCAAAATCTACGTAGGTCTCCATTTAGAAAGATATTCAGCTGCCTCACCGGTATTCTGGTGCGCGTTGCGTGAGCTCGAGTAACGTTTGTTAGCAGTAATTACGGTTTCACTCATTTTATTTTTCAGTCGAATAGTTAGTTTTTTGACCAAATTTCAACAACAAAAACAGGGAAAATTTCAGAAACACTGTGGATCACTAGCTCGCTCGGAGACGCGAATTTTGACAGGTTGCGGGTGCGCCTCGCCTATGTAGAACTTCAAAAACATACTTTTTTTTTTTTTCAGAAACTTGTAAAAATGTCGAAATATTTTTCTTCACGAATAACAAAATGTATTTTTATGTCTTACTTTTCATCAAAATCTACGTAGGTCTCCATTTAGAAAGATACTCAGTTGCCTTACCGGTATTCTGGTGCGCGTTGCGTGAGCTCGAGTACCGTTTGGTAGCAGTAATTACGGTTTCACTCAAGTTATTTTTCAGTCGAAAAGTTAGTTTTTTGACCAAATTTCAACAACAAAAACAGGGAAAATTTCAAAAACACTGTGGATCACTAGCTCGCTCGGAGACGCGTATTTTCACAGGTTGCGCGTGCGCCTCGCCTATGTAGAACTTATAAAACATACTTTTTTTTCTTTCAGAAACTTGTAAAAATGTCGAAATATTTTTCTTCACGAATAACAAAATGTATTTTTATGTCTTACTTTTCAATAAAATCTACGTAGGTCTCCATTTAGAAAGATACTCAGCTGCCTTACCGGTATTCTGGTGCGCGTTGCGTGAGCTCGAGTACCGTTTGGTAGCAGTAATTACGGTTTCACTCAAGTTATTTTTCAGTCGAAAAGTTAGTTTTTTGACCAAATTTCAACAACAAAAACAGGGAAAATTTCAAAAACACTGTGGATCACTAGCTCGCTCGGAGACGCGTATTTTGACAGGTTGCGCGTGCGCCTCGCCTATGTAGAACTTCAAAAACATACTTTTTTTTCTTTCAGAAACTTGTAAAAATGTCGAAATATTTTTCTTCACGAATAACAAAATGTATTTTTATGTCTTACTTTTCCTCAAAATCTACGTAGGTCTCCATTTAGAAAGATACTCAGCTGCCTTACCGGTATTCTGGTGCGCGTTGCGTGAGCTCGAGTACCGTTTGGTAGCAGTAATTACGGTTTCACTCATTTTATTTTTCAGTCGAAAAGTTAGTTTTTTGACCAAATTTCAACAACAGAAACAGGGAAAATTTCAAAAACACTGTGGATCACTAGCTCGCTCGGAGACGCGTATTTTCACAGGTTGCGCGTGCGCCTCGCCTATGTAGAACTTCAAAAACATACTTTTTTTTCTTTCAGAAACTTGTAAAAATTTCAACATATTTTTCTTCACGAATAACAAAATGTATTTTTATGTCTTACTTTTCATCAAAATCTACGTAGGTCTCCATTTAGAAAGATACTCAGTTGCCTTACCGGTATTCTGGTGCGCGTTGCGTGAGCTCGAGTACCGTTTGGTAGCAGTAATTACGGTTTCACTCAAGTTATTTTTCAGTCGAAAAGTTAGTTTTTTGACCAAATTTCAACAACAAAAACAGGGAAAATTTCAAAAACACTGTGGATCACTAGCTCGCTCGGAGACGCGTATTTTCACAGGTTGCGCGTGCGCCTCGCCTATGTAGAACTTATAAAACATACTTTTTTTTCTTTCAGAAACTTGTAAAAATGTCGAAATATTTTTCTTCACGAATAACAAAATGTATTTTTATGTCTTACTTTTCATCAAAATCTACGTAGGTCTCCATTTAGAAAGATACTCAGCTGCCTTACCGGTATTCTGGTGCGCGTTGCGTGAGCTCGAGTAACGTTTGTTAGCAGTAATTACGGTTTCACTCATTTTATTTTTCAGTCGAAAAGTTAGTTTTTTGACCAAATTTCAACAACAAAAACAGGGAAAATTTCAGAAACACTGTGGATCACTAGCTCGCTCGGAGACGCGAATTTTGACAGGTTGCGGGTGCGCGTCGCCTATGTAGAACTTCAAAAACATACTTTTTTTTTTTTCAGAAACTTGTAAAAATACCGAAATATTTTTCTTCACGAATAACAAAATGTATTTTTATGTCTAACTTTTCCTCAAAATCTACGTAGGTCTCCATTTAGAAAGATATTCAGCTGCCTCACCGGTATTCTGGTGCGCGTTGCGTGAGCTCGAGTAACGTTTGTTAGCAGTAATTACGGTTTCACTCATTTTATTTTTCAGTCGAATAGTTAGTTTTTTGACCAAATTTCAACAACAAAAACAGGGAAAATTTCAGAAACACTGTGGATCACTAGCTCGCTCGGAGACGCGAATTTTGACAGGTTGCGGGTGCGCCTCGCCTATGTAGAACTTCAAAAACATACTTTTTTTTTTTTTCAGAAACTTGTAAAAATGTCGAAATATTTTTCTTCACGAATAACAAAATGTATTTTTATGTCTTACTTTTCATCAAAATCTACGTAGGTCTCCATTTAGAAAGATACTCAGTTGCCTTACCGGTATTCTGGTGCGCGTTGCGTGAGCTCGAGTACCGTTTGGTAGCAGTAATTACGGTTTCACTCAAGTTATTTTTCAGTCGAAAAGTTAGTTTTTTGACCAAATTTCAACAACAAAAACAGGGAAAATTTCAAAAACACTGTGGATCACTAGCTCGCTCGGAGACGCGTATTTTCACAGGTTGCGCGTGCGCCTCGCCTATGTAGAACTTATAAAACATACTTTTTTTTCTTTCAGAAACTTGTAAAAATGTCGAAATATTTTTCTTCACGAATAACAAAATGTATTTTTATGTCTTACTTTTCAATAAAATCTACGTAGGTCTCCATTTAGAAAGATACTCAGCTGCCTTACCGGTATTCTGGTGCGCGTTGCGTGAGCTCGAGTACCGTTTGGTAGCAGTAATTACGGTTTCACTCAAGTTATTTTTCAGTCGAAAAGTTAGTTTTTTGACCAAATTTCAACAACAAAAACAGGGAAAATTTCAAAAACACTGTGGATCACTAGCTCGCTCGGAGACGCGTATTTTGACAGGTTGCGCGTGCGCCTCGCCTATGTAGAACTTCAAAAACATACTTTTTTTTCTTTCAGAAACTTGTAAAAATGTCGAAATATTTTTCTTCACGAATAACAAAATGTATTTTTATGTCTTACTTTTCCTCAAAATCTACGTAGGTCTCCATTTAGAAAGATACTCAGCTGCCTTACCGGTATTCTGGTGCGCGTTGCGTGAGCTCGAGTACCGTTTGGTAGCAGTAATTACGGTTTCACTCATTTTATTTTTCAGTCGAAAAGTTAGTTTTTTGACCAAATTTCAACAACAGAAACAGGGAAAATTTCAAAAACACTGTGGATCACTAGCTCGCTCGGAGACGCGTATTTTCACAGGTTGCGCGTGCGCCTCGCCTATGTAGAACTTCAAAAACATACTTTTTTTTCTTTCAGAAACTTGTAAAAATTTCAACATATTTTTCTTCACGAATAACAAAATGTATTTTTATGTCTTACTTTTCATCAAAATCTACGTAGGTCTCCATTTAGAAAGATACTCAGTTGCCTTACCGGTATTCTGGTGCGCGTTGCGTGAGCTCGAGTACCGTTTGGTAGCAGTAATTACGGTTTCACTCAAGTTATTTTTCAGTCGAAAAGTTAGTTTTTTGACCAAATTTCAACAACAAAAACAGGGAAAATTTCAAAAACACTGTGGATCACTAGCTCGCTCGGAGACGCGTATTTTCACAGGTTGCGCGTGCGCCTCGCCTATGTAGAACTTATAAAACATACTTTTTTTTCTTTCAGAAACTTGTAAAAATGTCGAAATATTTTTCTTCACGAATAACAAAATGTATTTTTATGTCTTACTTTTCATCAAAATCTACGTAGGTCTCCATTTAGAAAGATACTCAGCTGCCTTACCGGTATTCTGGTGCGCGTTGCGTGAGCTCGAGTAACGTTTGTTAGCAGTAATTACGGTTTCACTCATTTTATTTTTCAGTCGAAAAGTTAGTTTTTTGACCAAATTTCAACAACAAAAACAGGGAAAATTTCAGAAACACTGTGGATCACTAGCTCGCTCGGAGACGCGAATTTTGACAGGTTGCGGGTGCGCGTCGCCTATGTAGAACTTCAAAAACATACTTTTTTTTTTTCAGAAACTTGTAAAAATTTCAACATATTTTTCTTCACGAATAACAAAATGTATTTTTATGTCTTACTTTTCAATAAAATCTACGTAGGTCTCCATTTAGAAAGGTACTCAGCTGCCTTACCGGTATTCTGGTGCGCGTTGCGTGAGCTCGAGTACCGTTTGGTAGCAGTAATTATGGTTTCGCTCATTTTATTTTTCAGTCGAAAAGTTAGTTTTTTGACCAAATTTCAACAACAAAAACAGGGAAAATTTCAGAAACACTGTGGATCACTAGCTCGCTCGGAGACGCGTATTTTCACAGGTTGCGCGTGCGCCTCGCCTATGTAGAACTTCAAAAACATACTTTTTTTCTTTCAGAAACTTGTAAAAATTTCAACATATTTTTCTTCAGGAATAACAAAATGTATTTTTATGTCTTACTTTTCAACAAAATCTACGTAGGTCTCCATTTAGAAAGATACTCAGTTGCCTTACCGGTATTCTGGTGCGCGTTGCGTGAGCTCGAGTACCGTTTGGTAGCAGTAATTACGGTTTCACTCAAGTTATTTTTCAGTCGAAAAGTTAGTTTTTTGACCAAATTTCAACAACAAAAACAGGGAAAATTTCAAAAACACTGTGGATCACTAGCTCGCTCGGAGACGCGTATTTTGACAGGTTGCGCGTGCGCCTCGCCTATGTAGAACTTCAAAAACATACTTTTTTTTCTTTCAGAAACTTGTAAAAATGTCGAAATATTTTTCTTCACGAATAACAAAATGTATTTTTATGTCTTACTTTTCCTCAAAATCTACGTAGGTCTCCATTTAGAAAGATACTCAGCTGCCTTACCGGTATTCTGGTGCGCGTTGCGTGAGCTCGAGTACCGTTTGGTAGCAGTAATTACGGTTTCACTCATTTTATTTTTCAGTCGAAAAGTTAGTTTTTTGACCAAATTTCAACAACAAAAACAGGGAAAATTTCAGAAACACTGTGGATCACTAGCTCGCTCGGAGACGCGTATTTTCACAGGTTGCGCGTGCGCCTCGCCTATGTAGAACTTCAAAAACATACTTTTTTTTCTTTCAGAAACTTGTAAAAATTTCAACATATTTTTCTTCACGAATAACAAAATGTATTTTTATGTCTTGCTTTCCAATAAAATCTACGTAGGTCTCCATTTAGAAAGATACTCAGCTGCCTTACCGGTATTCTGGTGCGCGTTGCGTGAGCTCGAGTACCGTTTGGTAGCAGTAATTACGGTTTCACTCATTTTATTTTTCAGTCGAAAAGTTAGTTTTTTGACCAAATTTCAACAACAAAAACAGGGAAAATTTCAGAAACACTGTGGATCACTAGCTCGCTCGGAGACGCGTATTTTCACAGGTTGCGCGTGCGCCTCGCCTATGTAGAACTTCAAAAACATACTTTTTTTTCTTTCAGAAACTTGTAAAAATTTCAACATATTTTTCTTCACGAATAACAAAATGTATTTTTATGTCTTACTTTTCATCAAAATCTACGTAGGTCTCCATTTAGAAAGATACTCAGTTGCCTTACCGGTATTCTGGTGCGCGTTGCGTGAGCTCGAGTACCGTTTGGTAGCAGTAATTACGGTTTCACTCAAGTTATTTTTCAGTCGAAAAGTTAGTTTTTTGACCAAATTTCAACAACAAAAACAGGGAAAATTTCAAAAACACTGTGGATCACTAGCTCGCTCGGAGACGCGTATTTTGACAGGTTGCGCGTGCGCCTCGCCTATGTAGAACTTCAAAAACATACTTTTTTTTCTTTCAGAAACTTGTAAAAATGTCGAAATATTTTTCTTCACGAATAACAAAATGTATTTTTATGTCTTACTTTTCATCAAAATCTACGTAGGTCTCCATTTAGAAAGATACTCAGCTGCCTTACCGGTATTCTGGTGCGCGTTGCGTGAGCTCGAGTAACGTTTGTTAGCAGTAATTACGGTTTCACTCATTTTATTTTTCAGTCGAAAAGTTAGTTTTTTGACCAAATTTCAACAACAAAAACAGGGAAAATTTCAGAAACACTGTGGATCACTAGCTCGCTCGGAGACGCGAATTTTGACAGGTTGCGGGTGCGCCTCGCCTATGTAGAACTTCAAAAACATACTTTTTTTTTTTTCAGAAACTTGTAAAAATGTCGAAATATTTTTCTTCACGAATAACAAAATGTATTTTTATGTCTTACTTTTCCTCAAAATCTACGTAGGTCTCCATTTAGAAAGATATTCAGCTGCCTTACCGGTATTCTGGTGCGCGTTGCGTGAGCTCGAGTACCGTTTGGTAGCAGTAATTACGGTTTCACTCATTTTATTTTTCAGTCGAAAAGTTAGTTTTTTGACCAAATTTCAACAACAAAAACAGGGAAAATTTCAGAAACACTGTGGATCACTAGCTCGCTCGGAGACGCGTATTTTCACAGGTTGCGCGTGCGCCTCGCCTATGTAGAACTTCAAAAACATACTTTTTTTTCTTTCAGAAACTTGTAAAAATTTCAACATATTTTTCTTCACGAATAACAAAATGTATTTTTATGTCTTGCTTTCCAATAAAATCTACGTAGGTCTCCATTTAGAAAGATACTCAGCTGCCTTACCGGTATTCTGGTGCGCGTTGCGTGAGCTCGAGTACCGTTTGGTAGCAGTAATTACGGTTTCACTCATTTTATTTTTCAGTCGAAAAGTTAGTTTTTTGACCAAATTTCAACAACAAAAACAGGGAAAATTTCAGAAACACTGTGGATCACTAGCTCGCTCGGAGACGCGTATTTTCACAGGTTGCGCGTGCGCCTCGCCTATGTAGAACTTCAAAAACATACTTTTTTTTCTTTCAGAAACTTGTAAAAATTTCAACATATTTTTCTTCACGAATAACAAAATGTATTTTTATGTCTTACTTTTCATCAAAATCTACGTAGGTCTCCATTTAGAAAGATACTCAGTTGCCTTACCGGTATTCTGGTGCGCGTTGCGTGAGCTCGAGTACCGTTTGGTAGCAGTAATTACGGTTTCACTCAAGTTATTTTTCAGTCGAAAAGTTAGTTTTTTGACCAAATTTCAACAACAAAAACAGGGAAAATTTCAAAAACACTGTGGATCACTAGCTCGCTCGGAGACGCGTATTTTGACAGGTTGCGCGTGCGCCTCGCCTATGTAGAACTTCAAAAACATACTTTTTTTTCTTTCAGAAACTTGTAAAAATGTCGAAATATTTTTCTTCACGAATAACAAAATGTATTTTTATGTCTTACTTTTCATCAAAATCTACGTAGGTCTCCATTTAGAAAGATACTCAGCTGCCTTACCGGTATTCTGGTGCGCGTTGCGTGAGCTCGAGTAACGTTTGTTAGCAGTAATTACGGTTTCACTCATTTTATTTTTCAGTCGAAAAGTTAGTTTTTTGACCAAATTTCAACAACAAAAACAGGGAAAATTTCAGAAACACTGTGGATCACTAGCTCGCTCGGAGACGCGAATTTTGACAGGTTGCGGGTGCGCCTCGCCTATGTAGAACTTCAAAAACATACTTTTTTTTTTTTCAGAAACTTGTAAAAATGTCGAAATATTTTTCTTCACGAATAACAAAATGTATTTTTATGTCTTACTTTTCCTCAAAATCTACGTAGGTCTCCATTTAGAAAGATATTCAGCTGCCTTACCGGTATTCTGGTGCGCGTTGCGTGAGCTCGAGTACCGTTTGGTAGCAGTAATTACGGTTTCACTCATTTTATTTTTCAGTCGAAAAGTTAGTTTTTTGACCAAATTTCAACAACAAAAACAGGGAAAATTTCAGAAACACTGTGGATCACTAGCTCGCTCGGAGACGCGTATTTTCACAGGTTGCGCGTGCGCCTCGCCTATGTAGAACTTCAAAAACATACTTTTTTTTCTTTCAGAAACTTGTAAAAATTTCAACATATTTTTCTTCACGAATAACAAAATGTATTTTTATGTCTTGCTTTCCAATAAAATCTACGTAGGTCTCCATTTAGAAAGATACTCAGCTGCCTTACCGGTATTCTGGTGCGCGTTGCGTGAGCTCGAGTACCGTTTGGTAGCAGTAATTACGGTTTCACTCATTTTATTTTTCAGTCGAAAAGTTAGTTTTTTCACCAAATTTCAACAACAAAAACAGGGAAAATTTCAGAAACACTGTGGATCACTAGCTCGCTCGGAGACGCGTATTTTCACAGGTTGCGCGTGCGCCTCGCCTATGTAGAACTTCAAAAACATATTTTTTTTTCTTTCAGAAACTTGTAAAAATGTCGAAATATTTTTCTTCAAGAATAACAAAATGTATTTTTATGTCTTACTTTTCATCAAAATCTACGTAGGTCTCCATTTAGAAAGATACTCAGCTGCCTTACCGGTATTCTGGTGCGCGTTGCGTGAGCTCGAGTAACGTTTGTTAGCAGTAATTACGGTTTCACTCATTTTATTTTTCAGTCGAAAAGTTAGTTTTTTGACCAAATTTCAACAACAAAAACAGGGAAAATTTCAGAAACACTGGATCACTAGCTCGCTCGGAGACGCGAATTTTGACAGGTTGCGGGTGCGCCTCGCCTATGTAGAACTTCAAAAACATACTTTTTTTTTTTTCAGAAACTTGTAAAAATTTCGAAATATTTTTCTTCACGAATAACAAAATGTATTTTTATGTCTAACTTTTCCTCAAAATCTACGTAGGTCTCCATTTAGAAAGATATTCAGCTGCCTTACCGGTATTCTGGTGCGCGTTGCGTGAGCTCGAGTAACGTTTGTTAGCAGTAATTACGGTTTCACTCATTTTATTTTTCAGTCGAATAGTTAGTTTTTTGACCAAATTTCAACAACAAAAACAGGGAAAATTTCAGAAACACTGTGGATCACTAGCTCGCTCGGAGACGCGAATTTTGACAGGTTGCGGGTGCGCCTCGCCTATGTAGAACTTCAAAAACATACTTTTTTTTTTTTCAGAAACTTGTAAAAATGTCGAAATATTTTTCTTCACGAATAACAAAATGTATTTTTATGTCTTACTTTTCATCAAAATCTACGTAGGTCTCCATTTAGAAAGATACTCAGTTGCCTTACCGGTATTCTGGTGCGCGTTGCGTGAGCTCGAGTACCGTTTGGTAGCAGTAATTACGGTTTCACTCAAGTTATTTTTCAGTCGAAAAGTTAGTTTTTTGACCAAATTTCAACAACAAAAACAGGGAAAATTTCAAAAACACTGTGGATCACTAGCTCGCTCGGAGACGCGTATTTTCACAGGTTGCGCGTGCGCCTCGCCTATGTAGAACTTATAAAACATACTTTTTTTTCTTTCAGAAACTTGTAAAAATGTCGAAATATTTTTCTTCACGAATAACAAAATGTATTTTTATGTCTTACTTTTCAATAAAATCTACGTAGGTCTCCATTTAGAAAGATACTCAGCTGCCTTACCGGTATTCTGGTGCGCGTTGCGTGAGCTCGAGTACCGTTTGGTAGCAGTAATTACGGTTTCACTCAAGTTATTTTTCAGTCGAAAAGTTAGTTTTTTGACCAAATTTCAACAACAAAAACAGGGAAAATTTCAGAAACACTGTGGATCACTAGCTCGCTCGGAGACGCGAATTTTGACAGGTTGCGGGTGCGCCTCGCCTATGTAGAACTTCAAAAACATACTTTTTTTTTTTTCAGAAACTTGTAAAAATGTCGAAATATTTTTCTTCACGAATA
The DNA here is from genome assembly GCA_963555695.1 of Dasypolia templi. NCBI lineage: Eukaryota > Metazoa > Arthropoda > Insecta > Lepidoptera > Noctuidae > Dasypolia > Dasypolia templi. The sequence goes on along the minus strand of OY743140.1, from coordinate 33,521,130 downwards.
ACAAAATGTATTTTTATGTCTTACTTTTCCTCAAAATCTACGTAGGTCTCCATTTAGAAAGATATTCAGCTGCCTTACCGGTATTCTGGTGCGCGTTGCGTGAGCTCGAGTACCGTTTGGTAGCAGTAATTACGGTTTCACTCATTTTATTTTTCAGTCGAAAAGTTAGTTTTTTGACCAAATTTCAACAACAAAAACAGGGAAAATTTCAGAAACACTGTGGATCACTAGCTCGCTCGGAGACGCGTATTTTCACAGGTTGCGCGTGCGCCTCGCCTATGTAGAACTTCAAAAACATACTTTTTTTTCTTTCAGAAACTTGTAAAAATTTCAACATATTTTTCTTCACGAATAACAAAATGTATTTTTATGTCTTACTTTTCATCAAAATCTACGTAGGTCTCCATTTAGAAAGATACTCAGTTGCCTTACCGGTATTCTGGTGCGCGTTGCGTGAGCTCGAGTACCGTTTGGTAGCAGTAATTACGGTTTCACTCATTTTATTTTTCAGTCGAAAAGTTAGTTTTTTGACCAAATTTCAACAACAAAAACAGGGAAAATTTCAGAAACACTGTGGATCACTAGCTCGCTCGGAGACGCGTATTTTCACAGGTTGCGCGTGCGCCTCGCCTATGTAGAACTTCAAAAACATACTTTTTTTTCTTTCAGAAACTTGTAAAAATTTCAACATATTTTTCTTCACGAATAACAAAATGTATTTTTATGTCTTGCTTTCCAATAAAATCTACGTAGGTCTCCATTTAGAAAGATACTCAGCTGCCTTACCGGTATTCTGGTGCGCGTTGCGTGAGCTCGAGTACCGTTTGGTAGCAGTAATTACGGTTTCACTCATTTTATTTTTCAGTCGAAAAGTTAGTTTTTTCACCAAATTTCAACAACAAAAACAGGGAAAATTTCAGAAACACTGTGGATCACTAGCTCGCTCGGAGACGCGTATTTTCACAGGTTGCGCGTGCGCCTCGCCTATGTAGAACTTCAAAAACATATTTTTTTTTCTTTCAGAAACTTGTAAAAATGTCGAAATATTTTTATTCAAGAATAACAAAATGTATTTTTATGTCTTACTTTTCATCAAAATCTACGTAGGTCTCCATTTAGAAAGATACTCAGCTGCCTTACCGGTATTCTGGTGCGCGTTGCGTGAGCTCGAGTAACGTTTGTTAGCAGTAATTACGGTTTCACTCATTTTATTTTTCAGTCGAAAAGTTAGTTTTTTGACCAAATTTCAACAACAAAAACAGGGAAAATTTCAGAAACACTGTGGATCACTAGCTCGCTCGGAGACGCGAATTTTGACAGGTTGCGGGTGCGCCTCGCCTATGTAGAACTTCAAAAACATACTTTTTTTTTTTTCAGAAACTTGTAAAAATGTCGAAATATTTTTCTTCACGAATAACAAAATGTATTTTTATGTCTTACTTTTCATCAAAATCTACGTAGGTCTCCATTTAGAAAGATACTCAGTTGCCTTACCGGTATTCTGGTGCGCGTTGCGTGAGCTCGAGTACCGTTTGGTAGCAGTAATTACGGTTTCACTCAAGTTATTTTTCAGTCGAAAAGTTAGTTTTTTGACCAAATTTCAACAACAAAAACAGGGAAAATTTCAAAAACACTGTGGATCACTAGCTCGCTCGGAGACGCGTATTTTCACAGGTTGCGCGTGCGCCTCGCCTATGTAGAACTTATAAAACATACTTTTTTTTCTTTCAGAAACTTGTAAAAATGTCGAAATATTTTTCTTCACGAATAACAAAATGTATTTTTATGTCTTACTTTTCAATAAAATCTACGTAGGTCTCCATTTAGAAAGATACTCAGCTGCCTTACCGGTATTCTGGTGCGCGTTGCGTGAGCTCGAGTACCGTTTGGTAGCAGTAATTACGGTTTCACTCAAGTTATTTTTCAGTCGAAAAGTTAGTTTTTTGACCAAATTTCAACAACAAAAACAGGGAAAATTTCAAAAACACTGTGGATCACTAGCTCGCTCGGAGACGCGTATTTTCACAGGTTGCGCGTGCGCCTCGCCTATGTAGAACTTCAAAAACATACTTTTTTTTCTTTCAGAAACTTGTAAAAATGTCGAAATATTTTTCTTCACGAATAACAAAATGTATTTTTATGTCTTACTTTTCCTCAAAATCTACGTAGGTCTCCATTTAGAAAGATACTCAGCTGCCTTACCGGTATTCTGGTGCGCGTTGCGTGAGCTCGAGTACCGTTTGGTAGCAGTAATTACGGTTTCACTCATTTTATTTTTCAGTCGAAAAGTTAGTTTTTTGACCAAATTTCAACAACAGAAACAGGGAAAATTTCAGAAACACTGTGGATCACTAGCTCGCTCGGAGACGCGTATTTTCACAGGTTGCGCGTGCGCCTCGCCTATGTAGAACTTCAAAAACATACTTTTTTTTCTTTCAGAAACTTGTAAAAATTTCAACATATTTTTCTTCACGAATAACAAAATGTATTTTTATGTCTTACTTTTCATCAAAATCTACGTAGGTCTCCATTTAGAAAGATACTCAGTTGCCTTACCGGTATTCTGGTGCGCGTTGCGTGAGCTCGAGTACCGTTTGGTAGCAGTAATTACGGTTTCACTCAAGTTATTTTTCAGTCGAAAAGTTAGTTTTTTGACCAAATTTCAACAACAAAAACAGGGAAAATTTCAAAAACACTGTGGATCACTAGCTCGCTCGGAGACGCGTATTTTCACAGGTTGCGCGTGCGCCTCGCCTATGTAGAACTTATAAAACATACTTTTTTTTCTTTCAGAAACTTGTAAAAATGTCGAAATATTTTTCTTCACGAATAACAAAATGTATTTTTATGTCTTACTTTTCATCAAAATCTACGTAGGTCTCCATTTAGAAAGATACTCAGCTGCCTTACCGGTATTCTGGTGCGCGTTGCGTGAGCTCGAGTAACGTTTGTTAGCAGTAATTACGGTTTCACTCATTTTATTTTTCAGTCGAAAAGTTAGTTTTTTGACCAAATTTCAACAACAAAAACAGGGAAAATTTCAGAAACACTGTGGATCACTAGCTCGCTCGGAGACGCGAATTTTGACAGGTTGCGGGTGCGCGTCGCCTATGTAGAACTTCAAAAACATACTTTTTTTTTTTCAGAAACTTGTAAAAATTTCAACATATTTTTCTTCACGAATAACAAAATGTATTTTTATGTCTTACTTTTCAATAAAATCTACGTAGGTCTCCATTTAGAAAGGTACTCAGCTGCCTTACCGGTATTCTGGTGCGCGTTGCGTGAGCTCGAGTACCGTTTGGTAGCAGTAATTATGGTTTCGCTCATTTTATTTTTCAGTCGAAAAGTTAGTTTTTTGACCAAATTTCAACAACAAAAACAGGGAAAATTTCAGAAACACTGTGGATCACTAGCTCGCTCGGAGACGCGTATTTTCACAGGTTGCGCGTGCGCCTCGCCTATGTAGAACTTCAAAAACATACTTTTTTTCTTTCAGAAACTTGTAAAAATTTCAACATATTTTTCTTCAGGAATAACAAAATGTATTTTTATGTCTTACTTTTCATCAAAATCTACGTAGGTCTCCATTTAGAAAGATACTCAGTTGCCTTACCGGTATTCTGGTGCGCGTTGCGTGAGCTCGAGTACCGTTTGGTAGCAGTAATTACGGTTTCACTCAAGTTATTTTTCAGTCGAAAAGTTAGTTTTTTGACCAAATTTCAACAACAAAAACAGGGAAAATTTCAAAAACACTGTGGATCACTAGCTCGCTCGGAGACGCGTATTTTGACAGGTTGCGCGTGCGCCTCGCCTATGTAGAACTTCAAAAACATACTTTTTTTTCTTTCAGAAACTTGTAAAAATGTCGAAATATTTTTCTTCACGAATAACAAAATGTATTTTTATGTCTTACTTTTCCTCAAAATCTACGTAGGTCTCCATTTAGAAAGATACTCAGCTGCCTTACCGGTATTCTGGTGCGCGTTGCGTGAGCTCGAGTACCGTTTGGTAGCAGTAATTACGGTTTCACTCATTTTATTTTTCAGTCGAAAAGTTATTTTTTTGACCAAATTTCAACAACAAAAACAGGGAAAATTTCAGAAACACTGTGGATCACTAGCTCGCTCGGAGACGCGTATTTTCACAGGTTGCGCGTGCGCCTCGCCTATGTAGAACTTCAAAAACATACTTTTATTTCTTTCAGAAACTTGTAAAAATTTCAACATATTTTTCTTCACGAATAACAAAATGTATTTTTATGTCTTACTTTTCCTCAAAATCTACGTAGGTCTCCATTTAGAAAGATACTCAGCTGCCTTACCGGTATTCTGGTGCGCGTTGCGTGAGCTCGAGTACCGTTTGGTAGCAGTAATTACGGTTTCACTCATTTTATTTTTCAGTCGAAAAGTTAGTTTTTTGACCAAATTTCAACAACAAAAACAGGGAAAATTTCAGAAACACTGTGGATCACTAGCTCGCTCGGAGACGCGTATTTTCACAGGTTGCGCGTGCGCCTCGCCTATGTAGAACTTCAAAAACATACTTTTTTTTCTTTCAGAAACTTGTAAAAATTTCAACATATTTTTCTTCACGAATAACAAAATGTATTTTTATGTCTTACTTTTCATCAAAATCTACGTAGGTCTCCATTTAGAAAGATACTCAGTTGCCTTACCGGTATTCTGGTGCGCGTTGCGTGAGCTCGAGTACCGTTTGGTAGCAGTAATTACGGTTTCACTCAAGTTATTTTTCAGTCGAAAAGTTAGTTTTTTGACCAAATTTCAACAACAAAAACAGAGAAAATTTCAAAAACACTGTGGATCACTAGCTCGCTCGGAGACGCGTATTTTGACAGGTTGCGCGTGCGCCTCGCCTATGTAGAACTTCAAAAACATACTTTTTTTTCTTTCAGAAACTTGTAAAAATGTCGAAATATTTTTCTTCACGAATAACAAAATGTATTTTCATGTCTTACTTTTCATCAAAATCTACGTAGGTCTCCATTTAGAAAGATACTCAGCTGCCTTACCGGTATTCTGGTGCGCGTTGCGTGAGCTCGAGTAACGTTTGTTAGCAGTAATTACGGTTTCACTCATTTTATTTTTCAGTCGAAAAGTTAGTTTTTTGACCAAATTTCAACAACAAAAACAGGGAAAATTTCAGAAACACTGTGGATCACTAGCTCGCTCGGAGACGCGAATTTTGACAGGTTGCGGGTGCGCCTCGCCTATGTAGAACTTCAAAAACATACTTTTTTTTTTTTCAGAAACTTGTAAAAATGTCGAAATATTTTTCTTCACGAATAACAAAATGTATTTTTATGTCTTACTTTTCCTCAAAATCTACGTAGGTCTCCATTTAGAAAGATATTCAGCTGCCTTACCGGTATTCTGGTGCGCGTTGCGTGAGCTCGAGTACCGTTTGGTAGCAGTAATTACGGTTTCACTCATTTTATTTTTCAGTCGAAAAGTTAGTTTTTTGACCAAATTTCAACAACAAAAACAGGGAAAATTTCAGAAACACTGTGGATCACTAGCTCGCTCGGAGACGCGTATTTTCACAGGTTGCGCGTGCGCCTCGCCTATGTAGAACTTCAAAAACATACTTTTTTTTCTTTCAGAAACTTGTAAAAATTTCAACATATTTTTCTTCACGAATAACAAAATGTATTTTTATGTCTTACTTTTCATCAAAATCTACGTAGGTCTCCATTTAGAAAGATACTCAGTTGCCTTACCGGTATTCTGGTGCGCGTTGCGTGAGCTCGAGTACCGTTTGGTAGCAGTAATTACGGTTTCACTCATTTTATTTTTCAGTCGAAAAGTTAGTTTTTTGACCAAATTTCAACAACAAAAACAGGGAAAATTTCAGAAACACTGTGGATCACTAGCTCGCTCGGAGACGCGTATTTTCACAGGTTGCGCGTGCGCCTCGCCTATGTAGAACTTCAAAAACATACTTTTTTTTCTTTCAGAAACTTGTAAAAATTTCAACATATTTTTCTTCACGAATAACAAAATGTATTTTTATGTCTTACTTTTCATCAAAATCTACGTAGGTCTCCATTTAGAAAGATACTCAGTTGCCTTACCGGTATTCTGGTGCGCGTTGCGTGAGCTCGAGTACCGTTTGGTAGCAGTAATTACGGTTTCACTCAAGTTATTTTTCAGTCGAAAAGTTAGTTTTTTGACCAAATTTCAACAACAAAAACAGGGAAAATTTCAAAAACACTGTGGATCACTAGCTCGCTCGGAGACGCGTATTTTGACAGGTTGCGCGTGCGCCTCGCCTATGTAGAACTTCAAAAACATACTTTTTTTTCTTTCAGAAACTTGTAAAAATGTCGAAATATTTTTCTTCACGAATAACAAAATGTATTTTTATGTCTTACTTTTCATCAAAATCTACGTAGGTCTCCATTTAGAAAGATACTCAGCTGCCTTACCGGTATTCTGGTGCGCGTTGCGTGAGCTCGAGTAACGTTTGTTAGCAGTAATTACGGTTTCACTCATTTTATTTTTCAGTCGAAAAGTTAGTTTTTTGACCAAATTTCAACAACAAAAACAGGGAAAATTTCAGAAACACTGTGGATCACTAGCTCGCTCGGAGACGCGAATTTTGACAGGTTGCGGGTGCGCCTCGCCTATGTAGAACTTCAAAAACATACTTTTTTTTTTTTCAGAAACTTGTAAAAATGTCGAAATATTTTTCTTCACGAATAACAAAATGTATTTTTATGTCTTACTTTTCCTCAAAATCTACGTAGGTCTCCATTTAGAAAGATATTCAGCTGCCTTACCGGTATTCTGGTGCGCGTTGCGTGAGCTCGAGTACCGTTTGGTAGCAGTAATTACGGTTTCACTCATTTTATTTTTCAGTCGAAAAGTTAGTTTTTTGACCAAATTTCAACAACAAAAACAGGGAAAATTTCAGAAACACTGTGGATCACTAGCTCGCTCGGAGACGCGTATTTTCACAGGTTGCGCGTGCGCCTCGCCTATGTAGAACTTCAAAAACATACTTTTTTTTCTTTCAGAAACTTGTAAAAATTTCAACATATTTTTCTTCACGAATAACAAAATGTATTTTTATGTCTTACTTTTCATCAAAATCTACGTAGGTCTCCATTTAGAAAGATACTCAGTTGCCTTACCGGTATTCTGGTGCGCGTTGCGTGAGCTCGAGTACCGTTTGGTAGCAGTAATTACGGTTTCACTCAAGTTATTTTTCAGTCGAAAAGTTAGTTTTTTGACCAAATTTCAACAACAAAAACAGGGAAAATTTCAAAAACACTGTGGATCACTAGCTCGCTCGGAGACGCGTATTTTGACAGGTTGCGCGTGCGCCTCGCCTATGTAGAACTTATAAAACATACTTTTTTTTCTTTCAGAAACTTGTAAAAATGTCGAAATATTTTTCTTCACGAATAACAAAATGTATTTTTATGTCTTACTTTTCCTCAAAATCTACGTAGGTCTCCATTTAGAAAGATATTCAGCTGCCTTACCGGTATTCTGGTGCGCGTTGCGTGAGCTCGAGTACCGTTTGGTAGCAGTAATTACGGTTTCACTCATTTTATTTTTCAGTCGAAAAGTTAGTTTTTTGACCAAATTTCAACAACAAAAACAGGGAAAATTTCAGAAACACTGTGGATCACTAGCTCGCTCGGAGACGCGTATTTTCACAGGTTGCGCGTGCGCCTCGCCTATGTAGAACTTCAAAAACATACTTTTTTTTCTTTCAGAAACTTGTAAAAATTTCAACATATTTTTCTTCACGAATAACAAAATGTATTTTTATGTCTTACTTTTCATCAAAATCTACGTAGGTCTCCATTTAGAAAGATACTCAGTTGCCTTACCGGTATTCTGGTGCGCGTTGCGTGAGCTCGAGTACCGTTTGGTAGCAGTAATTACGGTTTCACTCATTTTATTTTTCAGTCGAAAAGTTAGTTTTTTGACCAAATTTCAACAACAAAAACAGGGAAAATTTCAGAAACACTGTGGATCACTAGCTCGCTCGGAGACGCGTATTTTCACAGGTTGCGCGTGCGCCTCGCCTATGTAGAACTTCAAAAACATACTTTTTTTCTTTCAGAAACTTGTAAAAATTTCAACATATTTTTCTTCAGGAATAACAAAATGTATTTTTATGTCTTACTTTTCATCAAAATCTACGTAGGTCTCCATTTAGAAAGATACTCAGTTGCCTTACCGGTATTCTGGTGCGCGTTGCGTGAGCTCGAGTACCGTTTGGTAGCAGTAATTACGGTTTCACTCAAGTTATTTTTCAGTCGAAAAGTTAGTTTTTTGACCAAATTTCAACAACAAAAACAGGGAAAATTTCAAAAACACTGTGGATCACTAGCTCGCTCGGAGACGCGTATTTTGACAGGTTGCGCGTGCGCCTCGCCTATGTAGAACTTCAAAAACATACTTTTTTTTCTTTCAGAAACTTGTAAAAATGTCGAAATATTTTTCTTCACGAATAACAAAATGTATTTTTATGTCTTACTTTTCCTCAAAATCTACGTAGGTCTCCATTTAGAAAGATACTCAGCTGCCTTACCGGTATTCTGGTGCGCGTTGCGTGAGCTCGAGTACCGTTTGGTAGCAGTAATTACGGTTTCACTCATTTTATTTTTCAGTCGAAAAGTTATTTTTTTGACCAAATTTCAACAACAAAAACAGGGAAAATTTCAGAAACACTGTGGATCACTAGCTCGCTCGGAGACGCGTATTTTCACAGGTTGCGCGTGCGCCTCGCCTATGTAGAACTTCAAAAACATACTTTTATTTCTTTCAGAAACTTGTAAAAATTTCAACATATTTTTCTTCACGAATAACAAAATGTATTTTTATGTCTTACTTTTCCTCAAAATCTACGTAGGTCTCCATTTAGAAAGATACTCAGCTGCCTTACCGGTATTCTGGTGCGCGTTGCGTGAGCTCGAGTACCGTTTGGTAGCAGTAATTACGGTTTCACTCATTTTATTTTTCAGTCGAAAAGTTAGTTTTTTGACCAAATTTCAACAACAAAAACAGGGAAAATTTCAGAAACACTGTGGATCACTAGCTCGCTCGGAGACGCGTATTTTCACAGGTTGCGCGTGCGCCTCGCCTATGTAGAACTTCAAAAACATACTTTTTTTTCTTTCAGAAACTTGTAAAAATTTCAACATATTTTTCTTCACGAATAACAAAATGTATTTTTATGTCTTACTTTTCATCAAAATCTACGTAGGTCTCCATTTAGAAAGATACTCAGTTGCCTTACCGGTATTCTGGTGCGCGTTGCGTGAGCTCGAGTACCGTTTGGTAGCAGTAATTACGGTTTCACTCAAGTTATTTTTCAGTCGAAAAGTTAGTTTTTTGACCAAATTTCAACAACAAAAACAGAGAAAATTTCAAAAACACTGTGGATCACTAGCTCGCTCGGAGACGCGTATTTTGACAGGTTGCGCGTGCGCCTCGCCTATGTAGAACTTCAAAAACATACTTTTTTTTCTTTCAGAAACTTGTAAAAATGTCGAAATATTTTTCTTCACGAATAACAAAATGTATTTTCATGTCTTACTTTTCATCAAAATCTACGTAGGTCTCCATTTAGAAAGATACTCAGCTGCCTTACCGGTATTCTGGTGCGCGTTGCGTGAGCTCGAGTAACGTTTGTTAGCAGTAATTACGGTTTCACTCATTTTATTTTTCAGTCGAAAAGTTAGTTTTTTGACCAAATTTCAACAACAAAAACAGGGAAAATTTCAGAAACACTGTGGATCACTAGCTCGCTCGGAGACGCGAATTTTGACAGGTTGCGGGTGCGCCTCGCCTATGTAGAACTTCAAAAACATACTTTTTTTTTTTTCAGAAACTTGTAAAAATGTCGAAATATTTTTCTTCACGAATAACAAAATGTATTTTTATGTCTTACTTTTCCTCAAAATCTACGTAGGTCTCCATTTAGAAAGATATTCAGCTGCCTTACCGGTATTCTGGTGCGCGTTGCGTGAGCTCGAGTACCGTTTGGTAGCAGTAATTACGGTTTCACTCATTTTATTTTTCAGTCGAAAAGTTAGTTTTTTGACCAAATTTCAACAACAAAAACAGGGAAAATTTCAGAAACACTGTGGATCACTAGCTCGCTCGGAGACGCGTATTTTCACAGGTTGCGCGTGCGCCTCGCCTATGTAGAACTTCAAAAACATACTTTTTTTTCTTTCAGAAACTTGTAAAAATTTCAACATATTTTTCTTCACGAATAACAAAATGTATTTTTATGTCTTACTTTTCATCAAAATCTACGTAGGTCTCCATTTAGAAAGATACTCAGTTGCCTTACCGGTATTCTGGTGCGCGTTGCGTGAGCTCGAGTACCGTTTGGTAGCAGTAATTACGGTTTCACTCATTTTATTTTTCAGTCGAAAAGTTAGTTTTTTGACCAAATTTCAACAACAAAAACAGGGAAAATTTCAGAAACACTGTGGATCACTAGCTCGCTCGGAGACGCGTATTTTCACAGGTTGCGCGTGCGCCTCGCCTATGTAGAACTTCAAAAACATACTTTTTTTTCTTTCAGAAACTTGTAAAAATTTCAACATATTTTTCTTCACGAATAACAAAATGTATTTTTATGTCTTACTTTTCATCAAAATCTACGTAGGTCTCCATTTAGAAAGATACTCAGTTGCCTTACCGGTATTCTGGTGCGCGTTGCGTGAGCTCGAGTACCGTTTGGTAGCAGTAATTACGGTTTCACTCAAGTTATTTTTCAGTCGAAAAGTTAGTTTTTTGACCAAATTTCAACAACAAAAACAGGGAAAATTTCAAAAACACTGTGGATCACTAGCTCGCTCGGAGACGCGTATTTTGACAGGTTGCGCGTGCGCCTCGCCTATGTAGAACTTCAAAAACATACTTTTTTTTCTTTCAGAAACTTGTAAAAATGTCGAAATATTTTTCTTCACGAATAACAAAATGTATTTTTATGTCTTACTTTTCATCAAAATCTACGTAGGTCTCCATTTAGAAAGATACTCAGCTGCCTTACCGGTATTCTGGTGCGCGTTGCGTGAGCTCGAGTAACGTTTGTTAGCAGTAATTACGGTTTCACTCATTTTATTTTTCAGTCGAAAAGTTAGTTTTTTGACCAAATTTCAACAACAAAAACAGGGAAAATTTCAGAAACACTGTGGATCACTAGCTCGCTCGGAGACGCGAATTTTGACAGGTTGCGGGTGCGCCTCGCCTATGTAGAACTTCAAAAACATACTTTTTTTTTTTTCAGAAACTTGTAAAAATGTCGAAATATTTTTCTTCACGAATAACAAAATGTATTTTTATGTCTTACTTTTCCTCAAAATCTACGTAGGTCTCCATTTAGAAAGATATTCAGCTGCCTTACCGGTATTCTGGTGCGCGTTGCGTGAGCTCGAGTACCGTTTGGTAGCAGTAATTACGGTTTCACTCATTTTATTTTTCAGTCGAAAAGTTAGTTTTTTGACCAAATTTCAACAACAAAAACAGGGAAAATTTCAGAAACACTGTGGATCACTAGCTCGCTCGGAGACGCGTATTTTCACAGGTTGCGCGTGCGCCTCGCCTATGTAGAACTTCAAAAACATACTTTTTTTTCTTTCAGAAACTTGTAAAAATTTCAACATATTTTTCTTCACGAATAACAAAATGTATTTTTATGTCTTACTTTTCATCAAAATCTACGTAGGTCTCCATTTAGAAAGATACTCAGTTGCCTTACCGGTATTCTGGTGCGCGTTGCGTGAGCTCGAGTACCGTTTGGTAGCAGTAATTACGGTTTCACTCAAGTTATTTTTCAGTCGAAAAGTTAGTTTTTTGACCAAATTTCAACAACAAAAACAGGGAAAATTTCAAAAACACTGTGGATCACTAGCTCGCTCGGAGACGCGTATTTTGACAGGTTGCGCGTGCGCCTCGCCTATGTAGAACTTATAAAACATACTTTTTTTTCTTTCAGAAACTTGTAAAAATGTCGAAATATTTTTCTTCACGAATAACAAAATGTATTTTTATGTCTTACTTTTCCTCAAAATCTACGTAGGTCTCCATTTAGAAAGATATTCAGCTGCCTTACCGGTATTCTGGTGCGCGTTGCGTGAGCTCGAGTACCGTTTGGTAGCAGTAATTACGGTTTCACTCATTTTATTTTTCAGTCGAAAAGTTAGTTTTTTGACCAAATTTCAACAACAAAAACAGGGAAAATTTCAGAAACACTGTGGATCACTAGCTCGCTCGGAGACGCGTATTTTCACAGGTTGCGCGTGCGCCTCGCCTATGTAGAACTTCAAAAACATACTTTTTTTTCTTTCAGAAACTTGTAAAAATTTCAACATATTTTTCTTCACGAATAACAAAATGTATTTTTATGTCTTACTTTTCATCAAAATCTACGTAGGTCTCCATTTAGAAAGATACTCAGTTGCCTTACCGGTATTCTGGTGCGCGTTGCGTGAGCTCGAGTACCGTTTGGTAGCAGTAATTACGGTTTCACTCATTTTATTTTTCAGTCGAAAAGTTAGTTTTTTGACCAAATTTCAACAACAAAAACAGGGAAAATTTCAGAAACACTGTGGATCACTAGCTCGCTCGGAGACGCGTATTTTCACAGGTTGCGCGTGCGCCTCGCCTATGTAGAACTTCAAAAACATACTTTTTTTTCTTTCAGAAACTTGTAAAAATTTCAACATATTTTTCTTCACGAATAACAAAATGTATTTTTATGTCTTACTTTTCATCAAAATCTACGTAGGTCTCCATTTAGAAAGATACTCAGTTGCCTTACCGGTATTCTGGTGCGCGTTGCGTGAGCTCGAGTACCGTTTGGTAGCAGTAATTACGGTTTCACTCAAGTTATTTTTCAGTCGAAAAGTTAGTTTTTTGACCAAATTTCAACAACAAAAACAGGGAAAATTTCAAAAACACTGTGGATCACTAGCTCGCTCGGAGACGCGTATTTTGACAGGTTGCGCGTGCGCCTCGCCTATGTAGAACTTCAAAAACATACTTTTTTTTCTTTCAGAAACTTGTAAAAATGTCGAAATATTTTTCTTCACGAATAACAAAATGTATTTTTATGTCTTACTTTTCATCAAAATCTACGTAGGTCTCCATTTAGAAAGATACTCAGCTGCCTTACCGGTATTCTGGTGCGCGTTGCGTGAGCTCGAGTAACGTTTGTTAGCAGTAATTACGGTTTCACTCATTTTATTTTTCAGTCGAAAAGTTAGTTTTTTGACCAAATTTCAACAACAAAAACAGGGAAAATTTCAGAAACACTGTGGATCACTAGCTCGCTCGGAGACGCGAATTTTGACAGGTTGCGGGTGCGCCTCGCCTATGTAGAACTTCAAAAACATACTTTTTTTTTTTTCAGAAACTTGTAAAAATGTCGAAATATTTTTCTTCACGAATAACAAAATGTATTTTTATGTCTTACTTTTCCTCAAAATCTACGTAGGTCTCCATTTAGAAAGATATTCAGCTGCCTTACCGGTATTCTGGTGCGCGTTGCGTGAGCTCGAGTACCGTTTGGTAGCAGTAATTACGGTTTCACTCATTTTATTTTTCAGTCGAAAAGTTAGTTTTTTGACCAAATTTCAACAACAAAAACAGGGAAAATTTCAGAAACACTGTGGATCACTAGCTCGCTCGGAGACGCGTATTTTCACAGGTTGCGCGTGCGCCTCGCCTATGTAGAACTTCAAAAACATACTTTTTTTTCTTTCAGAAACTTGTAAAAATTTCAACATATTTTTCTTCACGAATAACAAAATGTATTTTTATGTCTTACTTTTCATCAAAATCTACGTAGGTCTCCATTTAGAAAGATACTCAGTTGCCTTACCGGTATTCTGGTGCGCGTTGCGTGAGCTCGAGTACCGTTTGGTAGCAGTAATTACGGTTTCACTCAAGTTATTTTTCAGTCGAAAAGTTAGTTTTTTGACCAAATTTCAACAACAAAAACAGGGAAAATTTCAAAAACACTGTGGATCACTAGCTCGCTCGGAGACGCGTATTTTCCCAGGTTGCGCGTGCGCCTCGCCTATGTAGAACTTATAAAACATACTTTTTTTTCTTTCAGAAACTTGTAAAAATGTCGAAATATTTTTCTTCACGAATAACAAAATGTATTTTTATGTCTTACTTTCATCAAAATCTACGTAGGTCTCCATTTAAAAAGATACTCAGCTGCCTTACCGGTATTCTGGTGCGCGTTGCGTGAGCTCGAGTAACGTTTGTTAGCAGTAATTACGGTTTCACTCATTTTATTTTTCAGTCGAAAAGTTAGTTTTTTGACCAAATTTCAACAACAAAAACAGGGAAAATTTCAGAAACACTGTGGATCACTAGCTCGCTCGGAGACGCGAATTTTGACAGGTTGCGGGTGCGCCTCGCCTATGTAGAACTTCAAAAACATACTTTTTTTTTTTCAGAAACTTGTAAAAATTTCAACATATTTTTCTTCACGAATAACAAAATGTATTTTTATGTCTTACTTTTCAATAAAATCTACGTAGGTCTCCATTTAGAAAGATACTCAGCTGCCTTACCGGTATTCTGGTGCGCGTTGCGTGAGCTCGAGTACCGTTTGGTAGCAGTAATTATGGTTTCACTCATTTTATTTTTCAGTCGAAAAGTTAGTTTTTTGACCAAATTTCAACAACAAAAACAGGGAAAATTTCAGAAACACTGTGGATCACTAGCTCGCTCGGAGACGCGTATTTTCACAGGTTGCGCGTGCGCCTCGCCTATGTAGAACTTCAAAAACATACTTTTTTTCTTTCAGAAACTTGTAAAAATTTCAACATATTTTTCTTCAGGAATAACAAAATGTATTTTTATGTCTTACTTTTCCTCAAAATCTACGTAGGTCTCCATTTAGAAAGATACTCAGCTGCCTTACCGGTATTCTGGTGCGCGTTGCGTGAGCTCGAGTACCGTTTGGTAGCAGTAATTACGGTTTCACTCAAGTTATTTTTCAGTCGAAAAGTTAGTTTTTTGACCAAATTTCAACAACAAAAACAGGGAAAATTTCAAAAACACTTTGGATCACTAGCTCGCTCGGAGACGCGTATTTTGACAGGTTGCGCGTGCGCCTCGCCTATGTAGAACTTCAAAAACATACTTTTTTTTCTTTCAGAAACTTGTAAAAATGTCGAAATATTTTTCTTCACGAATAACAAAATGAATATTTACATCTCACATTTTATCAAAATCTAAGTTAGTCTCTATTTAGAAAGATACACAGCTGCCTTACCGGTTTTCCAGTGCGCGTTCCGTGAGCTCGAGTCCCATTTGGTAGCAGTAATTACGGTTTCACTCATTTTATTTTTCAGTCGAAAAGTTAGTGTTTTGACCAAATTTCAACAACAAAAACGGGGAAAATTTCAGAAACACTGTGGATCACTAGCTCGCTCGGAGACGCGTATTTTGACAGGTTGCGCGTGCGCCTCGCCTATGTAGAACTTCAAAAACATACTTTTTTTTCTTTCAGAAACTTGTAAAAATTTCAACATATTTTTCTTCACGAATAACAAAATGTATTTTTATGTCTTACTTTTCATCAAAATCTACGTAGGTCTCCATTTAGAAAGATACTCAGTTGCCTTACCGGTATTCTGGTGCGCGTTGCGTGAGCTCGAGTACCGTTTGGTAGCAGTAATTACGGTTTCACTCAAGTTATTTTTCAGTCGAAAAGTTAGTTTTTTGACCAAATTTCAACAACAAAAACAGGGAAAATTTCAAAAACACTGTGGATCACTAGCTCGCTCGGAGACGCGTATTTTCACAGGATGCGCGTGCGCCTCGCCTATGTAGAACTTATAAAACATACTTTTTTTTCTTTCAGAAACTTGTAAAAATGTCGAAATATTTTTCTTCACGAATAACAAAATGTATTTTTATGTCTTACTTTTCATCAAAATCTACGTAGGTCTCCATTTAGAAAGATACTCAGCTGCCTTACCGGTATTCTGGTGCGCGTTGCGTGAGCTCGAGTAACGTTTGTTAGCAGTAATTACGGTTTCACTCATTTTATTTTTCAGTCGAAAAGTTAGTTTTTTGACCAAATTTCAACAACAAAAACAGGGAAAATTTCAGAAACACTGTGGATCACTAGCTCGCTCGGAGACGCGAATTTTGACAGTTTGCGGGTGCGCCTCGCCTATGTAGAACTTCAAAAACATACTTTTTTTTTTTTCAGAAACTTGTAAAAATTTCAACGTATTTTTCTTCACGAATAACAAAATGTATTTTTATGTCTTACTTTTCAATAAAATCTACGTAGGTCTCCATTTAGAAAGATACTCAGCTGCCTTACCGGTATTCTGGTGCGCGTTGCGTGAGCTCGAGTACCGTTTGGTAGCAGTAATTACGGTTTCACTCAAGTTATTTTTCAGTCGAAAAGTTAGTTTTTTGACCAAATTTCAACAACAAAAACAGGGAAAATTTCAAAAACACTGTGGATCACTAGCTCGCTCGGAGACGCGTATTTTGACAGGTTGCGCGTGCGCCTCGCCTATGTAGAACTTCAAAAACATACTTTTTTTTCTTTCAGAAACTTGTAAAAATTTCAACATATTTTTCTTCACGAATAACAAAATGTATTTTTATGTCTTGCTTTTCAATAAAATCTACGTAGGTCTCCATTTAGAAAGATATTCAGCTGCCTTACCGGTATTCTGGTGCGCGTTGCGTGAGCTCGAGTACCGTTTGGTAGCAGTAATTACGGTTTCACTCATTTTATTTTTCAGTCGAAAAGTTAGTTTTTTGACCAAATTTCAACAACAAAAACAGGGAAAATTTCAGAAACACTGTGGATCACTAGCTCGCTCGGAGACGCGTATTTTCACAGGTTGCGCGTGCGCCTCGCCTATGTAGAACTTCAAAAACATACTTTTTTTTCTTTCAGAAACTTGTAAAAATTTCAACATATTTTTCTTCACGAATAACAAAATGTATTTTTATGTCTTACTTTTCATCAAAATCTACGTAGGTCTCCATTTAGAAAGATACTCAGTTGCCTTACCGGTATTCTGGTGCGCGTTGCGTGAGATCGAGTACCGTTTGGTAGCAGTAATTACGGTTTCACTCAAGTTATTTTTCAGTCGAAAAGTTAGTTTTTTGACCAAATTTCAACAACAAAAACAGGGAAAATTTCAAAAACACTGTGGATCACTAGCTCGCTCGGAGACGCGTATTTTCACAGGTTGCGCGTGCGCCTCGCCTATGTAGAACTTCAAAAACATATTTTTTTTTCTTTCAGAAACTTGTAAAAATTTCGAAATATTTTTCTTCACGAATAACAAAATGTATTTTTATGTCTTACTTTTCATCAAAATCTACGTAGGTCTCCATTTAGAAAGATACTCAGCTGCCTTACCGGTATTCTGGTGCGCGTTGCGTGAGCTCGAGTAACGTTTGTTAGCAGTAATTACGGTTTCACTCATTTTATTTTTCAGTCGAAAAGTTAGTTTTTTGACCAAATTTCAACAACAAAAACAGGGAAAATTTCAGAAAAACTGTGGATCACTAGCTCGCTCGGAGACGCGAATTTTGACAGGTTGCGGGTGCGCCTCGCCTATGTAGAACTTCAAAAACATACTTTTTTTTTTTTCAGAAACTTGTAAAAATTTCAACATATTTTTCTTCACGAATAACAAAATGTATTTTTATGTCTTACTTTTCAATAAAATCTACGTAGGTCTCCATTTAGAAAGATACTCAGCTGCCTTACCGGTATTCTGGTGCGCGTTGCGTTAGCTCGAGTACCGTTTGGTAGCAGTAATTACGGTTTCACTCATTTTATTTTTCAGTCGAAAAGTTAGTTTTTTGACCAAATTTCAACAACAAAAACAGGGAAAATTTCAGAAACACTGTGGATCACTAGCTCGCTCGGAGACGCGTATTTTCACAGGTTGCGCGTGCGCCTCGCCTATGTAGAACTTCAAAAACATACTTTTTTTCTTTCAGAAACTTGTAAAAATTTCAACATATTTTTCTTCACGAATAACAAAATGTATTTTTATGTCTTACTTTTCAATAAAATCTACGTAGGTCTCCATTTAGAAAGATACTCAGCTGCCTTACCGGTATTCTGGTGCGCGTTGCGTGAGCTCGAGTACCGTTTGGTAGCAGTAATTACGGTTTCACTCATTTTATTTTTCAGTCGAAAAGTTAGTTTTTTGACCAAATTTCAACAACAAAAACAGGGAAAATTTCAGAAACACTGTGGATCACTAGCTCGCTCGGAGACGCGTATTTTCACAGGTTGCGCGTGCGCCTCGCCTATGTAGAACTTCAAAAACATACTTTTTTTCTTTCAGAAACTTGTAAAAATTTCAACATATTTTTCTTCAGGAATAACAAAATGTATTTTTATGTCTTACTTTTCATCAAAATCTACGTAGGTCTCCATTTAGAAAGATACTCAGTTGCCTTACCGGTATTCTGGTGCGCGTTGCGTGAGCTCGAGTACCGTTTGGTAGCAGTAATTACGGTTTCACTCAAGTTATTTTTCAGTCGAAAAGTTAGTTTTTTGACCAAATTTCAACAACAAAAACAGGGAAAATTTCAAAAACACTGTGGATCACTAGCTCGCTCGGAGACGCGTATTTTGACAGGTTGCGCGTGCGCCTCGCCTATGTAGAACTTCAAAAACATACTTTTTTTTCTGTCAGAAACTTGTAAAAATGTCGAAATATTTTTCTTCACGAAGAACAAAATGTATTTTTATGTCTTACTTTTCCTCAAAATCTACGTAGGTCTCCATTTAGAAAGATACTCAGCTGCCTTACCGGTATTCTGGTGCGCGTTGCGTGAGCTCGAGTACCGTTTGGTAGCAGTAATTACGGTTTCACTCATTTTATTTATCAGTCGAAAAGTTAGTTTTTTGACCAAATTTCAACAACAAAAACGGGGAAAATTTCAGAAACACTGTGGATCACTAGCTCGCTCGGAGACGCGTATTTTGACTGGTTGCGCGTGCGCCTCGCCTATGTAGAACTTCAAAAACATACTTTTTTTTCTTTCAGAAACTTGTAAAAATTTCAACATATTTTTCTTCACGAATAACAAAATGTATTTTTATGTCTTACTTTTCATCAAAATCTACGTAGGTCTCCATTTAGAAAGATACTCAGTTGCCTTACCGGTATTCTGGTGCGCGTTGCGTGAGCTCGAGTACCGTTTGGTAGCAGTAATTACGGTTTCACTCAAGTTATTTTTCAGTCGAAAAGTTAGTTTTTTGACCAAATTTCAACAACAAAAACAGGGAAAATTTCAAAAACACTTTGGATCACTAGCTCGCTCGGAGACGCGTATTTTGACAGGTTGCGCGTGCGCCTCGCCTATGTAGAACTTCAAAAACATACTTTTTTTTCTTTCAGAAACTTGTAAAAATGTCGAAATATTTTACTTCACGAATAACAAAATGAATATTTACATCTTACATTTTATCAAAATCTAAGTTAGTCTCTATTTAGAAAGATACACAGCTGCCTTACCGGTTTTCCAGTGCGCGTTCCGTGAGCTCGAGTCCCATTTGGTAGCAGTAATTACGGTTTCACTCATTTTATTTTTCAGTCGAAAAGTTAGTTTTTTGACCAAATTTCAACAACAAAAACGGGGAAAATTTCAGAAACACTGTGGATCACTAGCTCGCTCGGAGACGCGTATTTTGACTGGTTGCGCGTGCGCCTCGCCTATGTAGAACTTCAAAAACATACTTTTTTTTCTTTCAGAAACTTGTAAAAATTTCAACATATTTTTCTTCACGAATAACAAAATGTATTTTTATGTCTTACTTTTCATCAAAATCTACGTAGGTCTCCATTTAGAAAGATACTCAGTTGCCTTACCGGTATTCTGGTGCGCGTTGCGTGAGCTCGAGTACCGTTTGGTAGCAGTAATTACGGTTTCACTCAAGTTATTTTTCAGTCGAAAAGTTAGTTTTTTGACCAAATTTCAACAACAAAAACAGGGAAAATTTCAAAAACACTGTGGATCACTAGCTCGCTCGGAGACGCGTATTTTCACAGGTTGCGCGTGCGCCTCGCCTATGTAGAACTTATAAAACATACTTTTTTTTCTTTCAGAAACTTGTAAAAATTTCAACATATTTTTCTTCACGAATAACAAAATGTATTTTTATGTCTTACTTTTCATCAAAATCTACGTAGGTCTCCATTTAGAAAGATACTCAGCTGCCTTACCGGTATTCTGGTGCGCGTTGCGTGAGCTCGAGTAACGTTTGTTAGCAGTAATTACGGTTTCACTCATTTTATTTTTCAGTCGAAAAGTTAGTTTTTTGACCAAATTTCAACAACAAAAACAGGGAAAATTTCAGAAACACTGTGGATCACTAGCTCGCTCGGAGACGCAAATTTTGACAGGTTGCGGGTGCGCCTCGCCTATGTAGAACTTCAAAAACATACTTTTTTTTTTTTCAGAAACTTGTAAAAATTTCAACATATTTTTCTTCACGAATAACAAAATGTATTTTTATGTCTTACTTTTCAATAAAATCTACGTAGGTCTCCATTTAGAAAGATACTCAGCTGCCTTACCGGTATTCTGGTGCGCGTTGCGTGAGCTCGAGTACCGTTTGGTAGCAGTAATTACGGTTTCACTCAAGTTATTTTTCAGTCGAAAAGTTAGTTTTTTGACCAAATTTCAACAACAAAAACAGGGAAAATTTCAAAAACACTGTGGATCACTAGCTCGCTCGGAGACGCGTATTTTGACAGGTTGCGCGTGCGCCTCGCCTATGTAGAACTTCAAAAACATACTTTTTTTTCTTTCAGAAACTTGTAAAAATTTCAACATATTTTTCTTCACGAATAACAAAATGTATTTTTATGTCTTGCTTTTCAATAAAATCTACGTAGGTCTCCATTTAGAAAGATATTCAGCTGCCTTACCGGTATTCTGGTGCGCGTTGCGTGAGCTCGAGTACCGTTTGGTAGCAGTAATTACGGTTTCACTCATTTTATTTTTCAGTCGAAAAGTTAGTTTTTTGACCAAATTTCAACAACAAAAACAGGGAAAATTTCAGAAACACTGTGGATCACTAGCTCGCTCGGAGACGCGTATTTTCACAGGTTGCGCGTGCGCCTCGCCTATGTAGAACTTCAAAAACATACTTTTTTTTCTTTCAGAAACTTGTAAAAATTTCAACATATTTTTCTTCACGAATAACAAAATGTATTTTTATGTCTTACTTTTCATCAAAATCTACGTAGGTCTCCATTTAGAAAGATACTCAGTTGCCTTACCGGTATTCTGGTGCGCGTTGCGTGAGCTCGAGTACCGTTTGGTAGCAGTAATTACGGTTTCACTCAAGTTATTTTTCAGTCGAAAAGTTAGTTTTTTGACCAAATTTCAACAACAAAAACAGGGAAAATTTCAAAAACACTGTGGATCACTAGCTCGCTCGGAGACGCGTATTTTCACAGGTTGCGCGTGCGCCTCGCCTATGTAGAACTTCAAAAACATACTTTTTTTTCTTTCAGAAACTTGTAAAAATGTCGAAATATTTTTCTTCACGAATAACAAAATGTATTTTTATGTCTTACTTTTCATCAAAATCTACGTAGGTCTCCATTTAGAAAGATACTCAGCTGCCTTACCGGTATTCTGGTGCGCGTTGCGTGAGCTCGAGTAACGTTTGTTAGCAGTAATTACGGTTTCACTCATTTTATTTTTCAGTCGAAAAGTTAGTTTTTTGACCAAATTTCAACAACAAAAACAGGGAAAATTTCAGAAACACTGTGGATCACTAGCTCGCTCGGAGACGCGAATTTTGACAGGTTGCGGGTGCGCCTCGCCTATGTAGAAATTCAAAAACATACTTTTTTTTTTTTCAGAAACTTGTAAAAATTTCAACATATTTTTCTTCACGAATAACAAAATGTATTTTTATGTCTTACTTTTCAATAAAATCTACGTAGGTCTCCATTTAGAAAGATACTCAGCTGCCTTACCGGTATTCTGGTGCGCGTTGCGTTAGCTCGAGTACCGTTTGGTAGCAGTAATTACGGTTTCACTCATTTTATTTTTCAGTCGAAAAGTTAGTTTTTTGACCAAATTTCAACAACAAAAACAGGGAAAATTTCAGAAACACTGTGGATCACTAGCTCGCTCGGAGACGCGTATTTTCACAGGTTGCGCGTGCGCCTCGCCTATGTAGAACTTCAAAAACATACTTTTTTTCTTTCAGAAACTTGTAAAAATTTCAACATATTTTTCTTCACGAATAACAAAATGTATTTTTATGTCTTACTTTTCAATAAAATCTACGTAGGTCTCCATTTAGAAAGATACTCAGCTGCCTTACCGGTATTCTGGTGCGCGTTGCGTGAGCTCGAGTACCGTTTGGTAGCAGTAATTACGGTTTCACTCATTTTATTTTTCAGTCGAAAAGTTAGTTTTTTGACCAAATTTCAACAACAAAAACAGGGAAAATTTCAGAAACACTGTGGATCACTAGCTCGCTCGGAGACGCGTATTTTCACAGGTTGCGCGTGCGCCTCGCCTATGTAGAACTTCAAAAACATACTTTTTTTCTTTCAGAAACTTGTAAAAATTTCAACATATTTTTCTTCAGGAATAACAAAATGTATTTTTATGTCTTACTTTTCATCAAAATCTACGTAGGTCTCCATTTAGAAAGATACTCAGTTGCCTTACTGGTATTCTGGTGCGCGTTGCGTGAGCTCGAGTAACGTTTGGTAGCAGTAATTACGGTTTCACTCAAGTTATTTTTCAGTCGAAAAGTTAGTTTTTTGACCAAATTTCAACAACAAAAACAGGGAAAATTTCAAAAACACTGTGGATCACTAGCTCGCTCGGAGACGCGTATTTTGACAGGTTGCGCGTGCGCCTCGCCTATGTAGAACTTCAAAAACATACTTTTTTTTCTTTCAGAAACTTGTAAAAATGTCGAAATATTTTTCTTCACGAAGAACAAAATGTATTTTTATGTCTTACTTTTCCTCAAAATCTACGTAGGTCTCCATTTAGAAAGATACTCAGCTGCCTTACCGGTATTCTGGTGCGCGTTGCGTGAGCTCGAGTACCGTTTGGTAGCAGTAATTACGGTTTCACTCATTTTATTTTTCAGTCGAAAAGTTAGTTTTTTGACCAAATTTCAACAACAAAAACAGGGAAAATTTCAGAAACACTGTGGATCACTAGCTCGCTCGGAGACGCGTATTTTCACAGGTTGCGCGTGCGCCTCGCCTATGTAGAACTTCAAAAACATACTTTTTTTCTTTCAGAAACTTGTAAAAATTTCAACATATTTTTCTTCAGGAATAACAAAATGTATTTTTATGTCTTACTTTTCATCAAAATCTACGTAGGTCTCCATTTAGAAAGATACTCAGTTGCCTTACTGGTATTCTGGTGCGCGTTGCGTGAGCTCGAGTAACGTTTGGTAGCAGTAATTACGGTTTCACTCAAGTTATTTTTCAGTCGAAAAGTTAGTTTTTTGACCAAATTTCAACAACAAAAACAGGGAAAATTTCAAAAACACTTTGGATCACTAGCTCGCTCGGAGACGCGTATTTTGACAGGTTGCGCGTGCGCCTCGCCTATGTAGAACTTCAAAAACATACTTTTTTTTCTTTCAGAAACTTGTAAAAATGTCGAAATATTTTTCTTCACGAATAACAAAATGAATATTTACATCTTACATTTTATCAAAATCTAAGTTAGTCTCCATTTAGAAAGATACTCAGCTGCCTTACCGGTATTCTGGTGCGCGTTGCGTTAGCTCGAGTACCGTTTGGTAGCAGTAATTACGGTTTCACTCATTTTATTTTTCAGTCGAAAAGTTAGTTTTTTGACCAAATTTCAACAACAAAAACAGGGAAAATTTCAGAAACACTGTGGATCACTAGCTCGCTCGGAGACGCGTATTTTCACAGGTTGCGCGTGCGCCTCGCCTATGTAGAACTTCAAAAACATACTTTTTTTCTTTCAGAAACTTGTAAAAATTTCAACATATTTTTCTTCACGAATAACAAAATGTATTTTTATGTCTTACTTTTCAATAAAATCTACGTAGGTCTCCATTTAGAAAGATACTCAGCTGCCTTACCGGTATTCTGGTGCGCGTTGCGTGAGCTCGAGTACCGTTTGGTAGCAGTAATTACGGTTTCACTCATTTTATTTTTCAGTCGAAAAGTTAGTTTTTTGACCAAATTTCAACAACAAAAACAGGGAAAATTTCAGAAACACTGTGGATCACTAGCTCGCTCGGAGACGCGTATTTTCACAGGTTGCGCGTGCGCCTCGCCTATGTAGAACTTCAAAAACATACTTTTTTTCTTTCAGAAACTTGTAAAAATTTCAACATATTTTTCTTCAGGAATAACAAAATGTATTTTTATGTCTTACTTTTCATCAAAATCTACGTAGGTCTCCATTTAGAAAGATACTCAGTTGCCTTACTGGTATTCTGGTGCGCGTTGCGTGAGCTCGAGTAACGTTTGGTAGCAGTAATTACGGTTTCACTCAAGTTATTTTTCAGTCGAAAAGTTAGTTTTTTGACCAAATTTCAACAACAAAAACAGGGAAAATTTCAAAAACACTGTGGATCACTAGCTCGCTCGGAGACGCGTATTTTGACAGGTTGCGCGTGCGCCTCGCCTATGTAGAACTTCAAAAACATACTTTTTTTTCTTTCAGAAACTTGTAAAAATGTCGAAATATTTTTCTTCACGAAGAACAAAATGTATTTTTATGTCTTACTTTTCCTCAAAATCTACGTAGGTCTCCATTTAGAAAGATACTCAGCTGCCTTACCGGTATTCTGGTGCGCGTTGCGTGAGCTCGAGTACCGTTTGGTAGCAGTAATTACGGTTTCACTCATTTTATTTTTCAGTCGAAAAGTTAGTTTTTTGACCAAATTTCAACAACAAAAACAGGGAAAATTTCAGAAACACTGTGGATCACTAGCTCGCTCGGAGACGCGTATTTTCACAGGTTGCGCGTGCGCCTCGCCTATGTAGAACTTCAAAAACATACTTTTTTTCTTTCAGAAACTTGTAAAAATTTCAACATATTTTTCTTCAGGAATAACAAAATGTATTTTTATGTCTTACTTTTCATCAAAATCTACGTAGGTCTCCATTTAGAAAGATACTCAGTTGCCTTACTGGTATTCTGGTGCGCGTTGCGTGAGCTCGAGTAACGTTTGGTAGCAGTAATTACGGTTTCACTCAAGTTATTTTTCAGTCGAAAAGTTAGTTTTTTGACCAAATTTCAACAACAAAAACAGGGAAAATTTCAAAAACACTTTGGATCACTAGCTCGCTCGGAGACGCGTATTTTGACAGGTTGCGCGTGCGCCTCGCCTATGTAGAACTTCAAAAACATACTTTTTTTTCTTTCAGAAACTTGTAAAAATGTCGAAATATTTTTCTTCACGAATAACAAAATGAATATTTACATCTTACATTTTATCAAAATCTAAGTTAGTCTCCATTTAGAAAGATACTCAGCTGCCTTACCGGTATTCTGGTGCGCGTTGCGTTAGCTCGAGTACCGTTTGGTAGCAGTAATTACGGTTTCACTCATTTTATTTTTCAGTCGAAAAGTTAGTTTTTTGACCAAATTTCAACAACAAAAACAGGGAAAATTTCAGAAACACTGTGGATCACTAGCTCGCTCGGAGACGCGTATTTTCACAGGTTGCGCGTGCGCCTCGCCTATGTAGAACTTCAAAAACATACTTTTTTTTCTTTCAGAAACTTGTAAAAATTTCAACATATTTTTCTTCACGAATAACAAAATGTATTTTTATGTCTTACTTTTCATCAAAATCTACGTAGGTCTCCATTTAGAAAGATACTCAGTTGCCTTACCAGTATTCTGGTGCGCGTTGCGTGAGCTCGAGTACCGTTTGGTAGCAGTAATTACGGTTTCACTCAAGTTATTTTTCAGTCGAAAAGTTAGTTTTTTGACCAAATTTCAACAACAAAAACAGGGAAAATTTCAAAAACACTGTGGATCACTAGCTCGCTCGGAGACGCGTATTTTCACAGGTTGCGCGTGCGCCTCGCCTATGTAGAACTTCAAAAACATATTTTTTTTTCTTTCAGAAACTTGTAAAAATGTCGAAATATTTTTCTTCACGAATAACAAAATGTATTTTTATGTCTTACTTTTCATCAAAATCTACGTAGGTCTCCATTTAGAAAGATACTCAGCTGCCTTACCGGTATTCTGGTGCGCGTTGCGTGAGCTCGAGTAACGTTTGTTAGCAGTAATTACGGTTTCACTCATTTTATTTTTCAGTCGAAAAGTTAGTTTTTTGACCAAATTTCAACAACAAAAACAGGGAAAATTTCAGAAACACTGTGGATCACTAGCTCGCTCGGAGACGCGAATTTTGACAGGTTGCGGGTGCGCCTCGCCTATGTAGAACTTCAAAAACATACTTTTTTTTTTTTCAGAAACTTGTAAAAATTTCAACATATTTTTCTTCACGAATAACAAAATGTATTTTTATGTCTTACTTTTCAATAAAATCTACGTAGGTCTCCATTTAGAAAGATACTCAGTTGCCTTACCGGTATTCTGGTGCGCGTTGCGTGAGCTCGAGTACCGTTTGGTAGCAGTAATTACGGTTTCACTCAAGTTATTTTTCAGTCGAAAAGTTAGTTTTTTGACCAAATTTCAACAACAAAAACAGGGAAAATTTCAAAAACACTGTGGATCAGTAGCTCGCTCGGAGACGCGTATTTTGACAGGTTGCGCGTGCGCCTCGCCTATGTAGAACTTCAAAAACATACTTTTTTTTCTTTCAGAAACTTGTAAAAATTTCGAAATATTTTTCTTCACGAATAACAAAATGTATTTTTATGTCTTACTTTTCCTCAAAATCTACGTAGGTCTCCATTTAGAAAGATACTCAGCTGCCTTACCGGTATTCTGGTGCGCGTTGCGTGAGCTCGAGTACCGTTTGGTAGCAGTAATTACGGTTTCACTCATTTTATTTTTCAGTCGAAAAGTTAGTTTTTTGACCAAATTTCAACAACAAAAACAGGGAAAATTTCAGAAACACTGTGGATCACTAGCTCGTTCGGAGACGCGTATTTTCACAGGTTGCGCGTGCGCCTCGCCTATGTAGAACTTCAAAAACATACTTTTTTTTTTTTCAGAAACTTGTAAAAATTTCAACATATTTTTCTTCACGAATAACAAAATGTATTTTTATGTCTTACTTTTCAATAAAATCTACGTAGGTCTCCATTAAGAAAGATACTCAGCTGCCTTACCGGTATTCTGGTGCGCGTTGCGTGAGCTCGAGTACCGTTTGGTAGCAGTAATTACGGTTTCACTCAAGTTATTTTTCAGTCGAAAAGTTAGTTTTTTGACCAAATTTCAACAACAAAAACAGGGAAAATTTCAGAAACACTGTGGATCACTAGCTCGCTCGGAGACGCGAATTTTGACAGGTTGCGGGTGCGCCTCGCCTATGTAGAACTTCAAAAACATACTTTTTTTTTTTTCAGAAACTTGTAAAAATTTCAACATATTTTTCTTCACGAATAACAAAATGTATTTTTATGTCTTACTTTTCAATAAAATCTACGTAGGTCTCCATTTAGAAAGATACTCAGCTGCCTTACCGGTATTCTGGTGCGCGTTGCGTGAGCTCGAGTACCGTTTGGTAGCAGTAATTACGGTTTCACTCAAGTTATTTTTCAGTCGAAAAGTTAGTTTTTTGACCAAATTTCAACAACAAAAACAGGGAAAATTTCAAAAACACTGTGGATCACTAGCTCGCTCGGAGACGCGTATTTTGACAGGTTGCGCGTGCGCCTCGCCTATGTAGAACTTCAAAAACATACTTTTTTTTCTTTCAGAAACTTGTAAAAATTTCAACATATTTTTCTTCACGAATAACAAAATGTATTTTTATGTCTTGCTTTTCAATAAAATCTACGTAGGTCTCCATTTAGAAAGATATTCAGCTGCCTTACCGGTATTCTGGTGCGCGTTGCGTGAGCTCGAGTACCGTTTGGTAGCAGTAATTACGGTTTCACTCATTTTATTTTTCAGTCGAAAAGTTAGTTTTTTGACCAAATTTCAACAACAAAAACAGGGAAAATTTCAGAAACACTGTGGATCACTAGCTCGCTCGGAGACGCGTATTTTCACAGGTTGCGCGTGCGCCTCGCCTATGTAGAACTTCAAAAACATACTTTTTTTTCTTTCAGAAACTTGTAAAAATTTCAACATATTTTTCTTCACGAATAACAAAATGTATTTTTATGTCTTGCTTTTCATCAAAATCTACGTAGGTCTCCATTTAGAAAGATACTCAGTTGCCTTACCGGTATTCTGGTGCGCGTTGCGTGAGCTCGAGTACCGTTTGGTAGCAGTAATTACGGTTTCACTCAAGTTATTTTTCAGTCGAAAAGTTAGTTTTTTGACCAAATTTCAACAACAAAAACAGGGAAAATTTCAGAAACACTGTGGATCACTAGCTCGCTCGGAGACGCGTATTTTCACAGGTTGCGCGTGCGCCTCGCCTATGTAGAACTTCAAAAACATACTTTTTTTTCTTTCAGAAACTTGTAAAAATTTCAACATATTTTTCTTCACGAATAACAAAATGTATTTTTATGTCTTACTTTTCATCAAAATCTACGTAGGTCTCCATTTAGAAAGATACTCAGTTGCCTTACCAGTATTCTGGTGCGCGTTGCGTGAGCTCGAGTACCGTTTGGTAGCAGTAATTACGGTTTCACTCAAGTTATTTTTCAGTCGAAAAGTTAGTTTTTTGACCAAATTTCAACAACAAAAACAGGGAAAATTTCAAAAACACTGTGGATCACTAGCTCGCTCGGAGACGCGTATTTTCACAGGTTGCGCGTGCGCCTCGCCTATGTAGAACTTCAAAAACATATTTTTTTTTCTTTCAGAAACTTGTAAAAATGTCGAAATATTTTTCTTCACGAATAACAAAATGTATTTTTATGTCTTACTTTTCATCAAAATCTACGTAGGTCTCCATTTAGAAAGATACTCAGCTGCCTTACCGGTATTCTGGTGCGCGTTGCGTGAGCTCGAGTAACGTTTGTTAGCAGTAATTACGGTTTCACTCATTTTATTTTTCAGTCGAAAAGTTAGTTTTTTGACCAAATTTCAACAACAAAAACAGGGAAAATTTCAGAAACACTGTGGATCACTAGCTCGCTCGGAGACGCGAATTTTGACAGGTTGCGGGTGCGCCTCGCCTATGTAGAACTTCAAAAACATACTTTTTTTTTTTTCAGAAACTTGTAAAAATTTCAACATATTTTTCTTCACGAATAACAAAATGTATTTTTATGTCTTACTTTTCAATAAAATCTACGTAGGTCTCCATTTAGAAAGATACTCAGTTGCCTTACCGGTATTCTGGTGCGCGTTGCGTGAGCTCGAGTACCGTTTGGTAGCAGTAATTACGGTTTCACTCAAGTTATTTTTCAGTCGAAAAGTTAGTTTTTTGACCAAATTTCAACAACAAAAACAGGGAAAATTTCAAAAACACTGTGGATCAGTAGCTCGCTCGGAGACGCGTATTTTGACAGGTTGCGCGTGCGCCTCGCCTATGTAGAACTTCAAAAACATACTTTTTTTTCTTTCAGAAACTTGTAAAAATGTCGAAATATTTTTCTTCACGAATAACAAAATGTATTTTTATGTCTTACTTTTCCTCAAAATCTACGTAGGTCTCCATTTAGAAAGATACTCAGCTGCCTTACCGGTATTCTGGTGCGCGTTGCGTGAGCTCGAGTACCGTTTGGTAGCAGTAATTACGGTTTCACTCATTTTATTTTTCAGTCGAAAAGTTAGTTTTTTGACCAAATTTCAACAACAAAAACAGGGAAAATTTCAGAAACACTGTGGATCACTAGCTCGTTCGGAGACGCGTATTTTCACAGGTTGCGCGTGCGCCTCGCCTATGTAGAACTTCAAAAACATACTTTTTTTTTTTTCAGAAACTTGTAAAAATTTCAACATATTTTTCTTCACGAATAACAAAATGTATTTTTATGTCTTACTTTTCAATAAAATCTACGTAGGTCTCCATTTAGAAAGATACTCAGCTGCCTTACCGGTATTCTGGTGCGCGTTGCGTGAGCTCGAGTACCGTTTGGTAGCAGTAATTACGGTTTCACTCATTTTATTTTTCAGTCGAAAAGTTAGTTTTTTGACCAAATTTCAACAACAAAAACAGGGAAAATTTCAGAAACACTGTGGATCACTAGCTCGCTCGGAGACGCGTATTTTCACAGGTTGCGCGTGCGCCTCGCCTATGTAGAACTTCAAAAACATACTTTTTTTTCTTTCAGAAACTTGTAAAAATTTCAACATATTTTTCTTCACGAATAACAAAATGTATTTTCATGTCTTACTTTTCATCAAAATCTACGTAGGTCTCCATTTAGAAAGATACTCAGCTGCCTTACCGGTATTCTGGTGCGCGTTGCGTGAGCTCGAGTACCGTTTGGTAGCAGTAATTACGGTTTCACTCAAGTTATTTTTCAGTCGAAAAGTTAGTTTTTTGACCAAATTTCAACAACAAAAACAGGGAAAATTTCAAAAACACTGTGGATCACTAGCTCGCTCGGAGACGCGTATTTTGACAGGTTGCGCGTGCGCCTCGCCTATGTAGAACTTCAAAAACATACTTTTTTTTCTTTCAGAAACTTGTAAAAATTTCAACATATTTTTCTTCACGAATAACAAAATGTATTTTTATGTCTTGCTTTTCAATAAAATCTACGTAGGTCTCCATTTAGAAAGATATTCAGCTGCCTTACCGGTATTCTGGTGCGCGTTGCGTGAGCTCGAGTACCGTTTGGTAGCAGTAATTACGGTTTCACTCATTTTATTTTTCAGTCGAAAAGTTAGTTTTTTGACCAAATTTCAACAACAAAAACAGGGAAAATTTCAGAAACACTGTGGATCACTAGCTCGCTCGGAGACGCGTATTTTCACAGGTTGCGCGTGCGCCTCGCCTATGTAGAACTTCAAAAACATACTTTTTTTTCTTTCAGAAACTTGTAAAAATTTCAACATATTTTTCTTCACGAATAACAAAATGTATTTTTATGTCTTACTTTTCATCAAAATCTACGTAGGTCTCCATTTAGAAAGATACTCAGTTGCCTTACCGGTATTCTGGTGCGCGTTGCGTGAGCTCGAGTACCGTTTGGTAGCAGTAATTACGGTTTCACTCAAGTTATTTTTCAGTCGAAAAGTTAGTTTTTTGACCAAATTTCAACAACAAAAACAGGGAAAATTTCAAAAACACTGTGGATCACTAGCTCGCTCGGAGACGCGTATTTTCACAGGTTGCGCGTGCGCCTCGCCTATGTAGAACTTCAAAAACATATTTTTTTTTCTTTCAGAAACTTGTAAAAATGTCGAAATATTTTTCTTCACGAATAACAAAATGTATTTTTATGTCTTACTTTTCATCAAAATCTACGTAGGTCTCCATTTAGAAAGATACTCAGCTGCCTTACCGGTATTCTGGTGCGCGTTGCGTGAGCTCGAGTAACGTTTGTTAGCAGTAATTACGGTTTCACTCATTTTATTTTTCAGTCGAAAAGTTAGTTTTTTGACCAAATTTCAACAACAAAAACAGGGAAAATTTCAGAAACACTGTGGATCACTAGCTCGCTCGGAGACGCGAATTTTGACAGGTTGCGGGTGCGCCTCGCCTATGTAGAACTTCAAAAACATACTTTTTTTTTTTTCAGAAACTTGTAAAAATTTCAACATATTTTTCTTCACGAATAACAAAATGTATTTTTATGTCTTACTTTTCAATAAAATCTACGTAGGTCTCCATTTAGAAAGATACTCAGCTGCCTTACCGGTATTCTGGTGCGCGTTGCGTGAGCTCGAGTACCGTTTGGTAGCAGTAATTACGGTTTCACTCAAGTTATTTTTCAGTCGAAAAGTTAGTTTTTTGACCAAATTTCAACAACAAAAACAGGGAAAATTTCAAAAACACTGTGGATCACTAGCTCGCTCGGAGACGCGTATTTTGACAGGTTGCGCGTGCGCCTCGCCTATGTAGAACTTCAAAAACATACTTTTTTTTCTTTCAGAAACTTGTAAAAATTTCAACATATTTTTCTTCACGAATAACAAAATGTATTTTTATGTCTTGCTTTTCAATAAAATCTACGTAGGTCTCCATTTAGAAAGATATTCAGCTGCCTTACCGGTATTCTGGTGCGCGTTGCGTGAGCTCGAGTACCGTTTGGTAGCAGTAATTACGGTTTCACTCATTTTATTTTTCAGTCGAAAAGTTAGTTTTTTGACCAAATTTCAACAACAAAAACAGGGAAAATTTCAGAAACACTGTGGATCACTAGCTCGCTCGGAGACGCGTATTTTCACAGGTTGCGCGTGCGCCTCGCCTATGTAGAACTTCAAAAACATACTTTTTTTTCTTTCAGAAACTTGTAAAAATTTCAACATATTTTTCTTCACGAATAACAAAATGTATTTTTATGTCTTACTTTTCATCAAAATCTACGTAGGTCTCCATTTAGAAAGATACTCAGTTGCCTTACCGGTATTCTGGTGCGCGTTGCGTGAGCTCGAGTACCGTTTGGTAGCAGTAATTACGGTTTCACTCAAGTTATTTTTCAGTCGAAAAGTTAGTTTTTTGACCAAATTTCAACAACAAAAACAGGGAAAATTTCAAAAACACTGTGGATCACTAGCTCGCTCGGAGACGCGTATTTTCACAGGTTGCGCGTGCGCCTCGCCTATGTAGAACTTCAAAAACATATTTTTTTTTCTTTCAGAAACTTGTAAAAATGTCGAAATATTTTTCTTCACGAATAACAAAATGTATTTTTATGTCTTACTTTTCATCAAAATCTACGTAGGTCTCCATTTAGAAAGATACTCAGCTGCCTTACCGGTATTCTGGTGCGCGTTGCGTGAGCTCGAGTAACGTTTGTTAGCAGTAATTACGGTTTCACTCATTTTATTTTTCAGTCGAAAAGTTAGTTTTTTGACCAAATTTCAACAACAAAAACAGGGAAAATTTCAGAAACACTGTGGATCACTAGCTCGCTCGGAGACGCGAATTTTGACAGGTTGCGGGTGCGCCTCGCCTATGTAGAAATTCAAAAACATACTTTTTTTTTTTTCAGAAACTTGTAAAAATTTCAACATATTTTTCTTCACGAATAACAAAATGTATTTTTATGTCTTACTTTTCAATAAAATCTACGTAGGTCTCCATTTAGAAAGATACTCAGCTGCCTTACCGGTATTCTGGTGCGCGTTGCGTTAGCTCGCGTACCGTTTGGTAGCAGTAATTACGGTTTCACTCATTTTATTTTTCAGTCGAAAAGTTAGTTTTTTGACCAAATTTCAACAACAAAAACAGGGAAAATTTCAGAAACACTGTGGATCACTAGCTCGCTCGGAGACGCGTATTTTCACAGGTTGCGCGTGCGCCTCGCCTATGTAGAACTTCAAAAACATACTTTTTTTCTTTCAGAAACTTGTAAAAATTTCAACATATTTTTCTTCACGAATAACAAAATGTATTTTTATGTCTTACTTTTCAATAAAATCTACGTAGGTCTCCATTTAGAAAGATACTCAGCTGCCTTACCGGTATTCTGGTGCGCGTTGCGTGAGCTCGAGTACCGTTTGGTAGCAGTAATTACGGTTTCACTCATTTTATTTTTCAGTCGAAAAGTTAGTTTTTTGACCAAATTTCAACAACAAAAACAGGGAAAATTTCAGAAACACTGTGGATCACTAGCTCGCTCGGAGACGCGAATTTTGACAGGTTGCGGGTGCGCCTCGCCTATGTAGAAATTCAAAAACATACTTTTTTTTTTTTCAGAAACTTGTAAAAATTTCAACATATTTTTCTTCACGAATAACAAAATGTATTTTTATGTCTTACTTTTCAATAAAATCTACGTAGGTCTCCATTTAGAAAGATACTCAGCTGCCTTACCGGTATTCTGGTGCGCGTTGCGTTAGCTCGCGTACCGTTTGGTAGCAGTAATTACGGTTTCACTCATTTTATTTTTCAGTCGAAAAGTTAGTTTTTTGACCAAATTTCAACAACAAAAACAGGGAAAATTTCAGAAACACTGTGGATCACTAGCTCGCTCGGAGACGCGTATTTTCACAGGTTGCGCGTGCGCCTCGCCTATGTAGAACTTCAAAAACATACTTTTTTTCTTTCAGAAACTTGTAAAAATTTCAACATATTTTTCTTCACGAATAACAAAATGTATTTTTATGTCTTACTTTTCAATAAAATCTACGTAGGTCTCCATTTAGAAAGATACTCAGCTGCCTTACCGGTATTCTGGTGCGCGTTGCGTGAGCTCGAGTACCGTTTGGTAGCAGTAATTACGGTTTCACTCATTTTATTTTTCAGTCGAAAAGTTAGTTTTTTGACCAAATTTCAACAACAAAAACAGGGAAAATTTCAGAAACACTGTGGATCACTAGCTCGCTCGGAGACGCGTATTTTCACAGGTTGCGCGTGCGCCTCGCCTATGTAGAACTTCAAAAACATACTTTTTTTCTTTCAGAAACTTGTAAAAATTTCAACATATTTTTCTTCAGGAATAACAAAATGTATTTTTATGTCTTACTTTTCATCAAAATCTACGTAGGTCTCCATTTAGAAAGATACTCAGTTGCCTTACTGGTATTCTGGTGCGCGTTGCGTGAGCTCGAGTACCGTTTGGTAGCAGTAATTACGGTTTCACTCAAGTTATTTTTCAGTCGAAAAGTTAGTTTTTTGA
Organism: Dasypolia templi; assembly: GCA_963555695.1. Taxonomy (NCBI): domain Eukaryota; kingdom Metazoa; phylum Arthropoda; class Insecta; order Lepidoptera; family Noctuidae; genus Dasypolia; species Dasypolia templi. Next base: position 33,486,278 of record OY743140.1, on the reverse strand, counting down.
CCAAATTTCAACAACAAAAACAGGGAAAATTTCAAAAACACTGTGGATCACTAGCTCGCTCGGAGACGCGTATTTTGACAGGTTGCGCGTGCGCCTCGCCTATGTAGAACTTCAAAAACATACTTTTTTTTCTTTCAGAAACTTGTAAAAATGTCGAAATATTTTTCTTCACGAAGAACAAAATGTATTTTTATGTCTTACTTTTCCTCAAAATCTACGTAGGTCTCCATTTAGAAAGATACTCAGCTGCCTTACCGGTATTCTGGTGCGCGTTGCGTGAGCTCGAGTACCGTTTGGTAGCAGTAATTACGGTTTCACTCAAGTTATTTTTCAGTCGAAAAGTTAGTTTTTTGACCAAATTTCAACAACAAAAACAGGGAAAATTTCAAAAACACTTTGGATCACTAGCTCGCTCGGAGACGCGTATTTTGACAGGTTGCGCGTGCGCCTCGCCTATGTAGAACTTCAAAAACATACTTTTTTTTCTTTCAGAAACTTGTAAAAATGTCGAAATATTTTTCTTCACGAATAACAAAATGAATATTTACATCTTACATTTTATCAAAATCTAAGTTAGTCTCCATTTAGAAAGATACTCAGCTGCCTTACCGGTATTCTGGTGCGCGTTGCGTTAGCTCGAGTACCGTTTGGTAGCAGTAATTACGGTTTCACTCATTTTATTTTTCAGTCGAAAAGTTAGTTTTTTGACCAAATTTCAACAACAAAAACAGGGAAAATTTCAGAAACACTGTGGATCACTAGCTCGCTCGGAGACGCGTATTTTCACAGGTTGCGCGTGCGCCTCGCCTATGTAGAACTTCAAAAACATACTTTTTTTTCTTTCAGAAACTTGTAAAAATGTCGAAATATTTTTCTTCACGAATAACAAAATGTATTTTTATGTCTTACTTTTCAATAAAATCTACGTAGGTCTCCATTTAGAAAGATACTCAGCTGCCTTACCGGTATTCTGGTGCGCGTTGCGTTAGCTCGCGTACCGTTTGGTAGCAGTAATTACGGTTTCACTCATTTTATTTTTCAGTCGAAAAGTTAGTTTTTTGACCAAATTTCAACAACAAAAACAGGGAAAATTTCAGAAACACTGTGGATCACTAGCTCGCTCGGAGACGCGTATTTTCACAGGTTGCGCGTGCGCCTCGCCTATGTAGAACTTCAAAAACATACTTTTTTTCTTTCAGAAACTTGTAAAAATTTCAACATATTTTTCTTCACGAATAACAAAATGTATTTTTATGTCTTACTTTTCAATAAAATCTACGTAGGTCTCCATTTAGAAAGATACTCAGCTGCCTTACCGGTATTCTGGTGCGCGTTGCGTGAGCTCGAGTACCGTTTGGTAGCAGTAATTACGGTTTCACTCATTTTATTTTTCAGTCGAAAAGTTAGTTTTTTGACCAAATTTCAACAACAAAAACAGGGAAAATTTCAGAAACACTGTGGATCACTAGCTCGCTCGGAGACGCGTATTTTCACAGGTTGCGCGTGCGCCTCGCCTATGTAGAACTTCAAAAACATACTTTTTTTTCTTTCAGAAACTTGTAAAAATGTCGAAATATTTTTCTTCACGAAGAACAAAATGTATTTTTATGTCTTACTTTTCCTCAAAATCTACGTAGGTCTCCATTTAGAAAGATACTCAGCTGCCTTACCGGTATTCTGGTGCGCGTTGCGTGAGCTCGAGTACCGTTTGGTAGCAGTAATTACGGTTTCACTCAAGTTATTTTTCAGTCGAAAAGTTAGTTTTTTGACCAAATTTCAACAACAAAAACAGGGAAAATTTCAAAAACACTTTGGATCACTAGCTCGCTCGGAGACGCGTATTTTGACAGGTTGCGCGTGCGCCTCGCCTATGTAGAACTTCAAAAACATACTTTTTTTTCTTTCAGAAACTTGTAAAAATGTCGAAATATTTTTCTTCACGAATAACAAAATGAATATTTACATCTTACATTTTATCAAAATCTAAGTTAGTCTCCATTTAGAAAGATACTCAGCTGCCTTACCGGTATTCTGGTGCGCGTTGCGTGAGCTCGAGTACCGTTTGGTAGCAGTAATTACGGTTTCACTCAAGTTATTTTTCAGTCGAAAAGTTAGTTTTTTGACCAAATTTCAACAACAAAAACAGGGAAAATTTCAAAAACACTTTGGATCACTAGCTCGCTCGGAGACGCGTATTTTGACAGGTTGCGCGTGCGCCTCGCCTATGTAGAACTTCAAAAACATACTTTTTTTTCTTTCAGAAACTTGTAAAAATGTCGAAATATTTTTCTTCACGAATAACAAAATGAATATTTACATCTTACATTTTATCAAAATCTAAGTTAGTCTCCATTTAGAAAGATACTCAGCTGCCTTACCGGTATTCTGGTGCGCGTTGCGTTAGCTCGAGTACCGTTTGGTAGCAGTAATTACGGTTTCACTCATTTTATTTTTCAGTCGAAAAGTTAGTTTTTTGACCAAATTTCAACAACAAAAACAGGGAAAATTTCAGAAACACTGTGGATCACTAGCTCGTTCGGAGACGCGTATTTTCACAGGTTGCGCGTGCGCCTCGCCTATGTAGAACTTCAAAAACATACTTTTTTTTTTTTCAGAAACTTGTAAAAATTTCAACATATTTTTCTTCACGAATAACAAAATGTATTTTTATGTCTTACTTTTCAATAAAATCTACGTAGGTCTCCATTTAGAAAGATACTCAGCTGCCTTACCGGTATTCTGGTGCGCGTTGCGTGAGCTCGAGTACCGTTTGGTAGCAGTAATTACGGTTTCACTCATTTTATTTTTCAGTCGAAAAGTTAGTTTTTTGACCAAATTTCAACAACAAAAACAGGGAAAATTTCAGAAACACTGTGGATCACTAGCTCGCTCGGAGACGCGTATTTTCACAGGTTGCGCGTGCGCCTCGCCTATGTAGAACTTCAAAAACATACTTTTTTTTCTTTCAGAAACTTGTAAAAATTTCAACATATTTTTCTTCACGAATAACAAAATGTATTTTCATGTCTTACTTTTCATCAAAATCTACGTAGGTCTCCATTTAGAAAGATACTCAGCTGCCTTACCGGTATTCTGGTGCGCGTTGCGTGAGCTCGAGTAACGTTTGTTAGCAGTAATTACGGTTTCACTCATTTTATTTTTCAGTCGAAAAGTTAGTTTTTTGACCAAATTTCAACAACAAAAACAGGGAAAATTTCAGAAACACTGTGGATCACTAGCTCGCTCGGAGACGCGAATTTTGACAGGTTGCGGGTGCGCCTCGCCTATGTAGAACTTCAAAAACATACTTTTTTTTTTTTCAGAAACTTGTAAAAATTTCAACATATTTTTCTTCACGAATAACAAAATGTATTTTTATGTCTTACTTTTCAATAAAATCTACGTAGGTCTCCATTTAGAAAGATACTCAGCTGCCTTACCGGTATTCTGGTGCGCGTTGCGTGAGCTCGAGTACCGTTTGGTAGCAGTAATTACGGTTTCACTCAAGTTATTTTTCAGTCGAAAAGTTAGTTTTTTGACCAAATTTCAACAACAAAAACAGGGAAAATTTCAAAAACACTGTGGATCACTAGCTCGCTCGGAGACGCGTATTTTGACAGGTTGCGCGTGCGCCTCGCCTATGTAGAACTTCAAAAACATACTTTTTTTTCTTTCAGAAACTTGTAAAAATTTCAACATATTTTTCTTCACGAATAACAAAATGTATTTTTATGTCTTGCTTTTCAATAAAATCTACGTAGGTCTCCATTTAGAAAGATATTCAGCTGCCTTACCGGTATTCTGGTGCGCGTGGCGTGAGCTCGAGTACCGTTTGGTAGCAGTAATTACGGTTTCACTCATTTTATTTTTCAGTCGAAAAGTTAGTTTTTTGACCAAATTTCAACAACAAAAACAGGGAAAATTTCAGAAACACTGTGGATCACTAGCTCGCTCGGAGACGCGTATTTTCACAGGTTGCGCGTGCGCCTCGCCTATGTAGAACTTCAAAAACATACTTTTTTTTCTTTCAGAAACTTGTAAAAATTTCAACATATTTTTCTTCACGAATAACAAAATGTATTTTTATGTCTTACTTTTCATCAAAATCTACGTAGGTCTCCATTTAGAAAGATACTCAGTTGCCTTACCGGTATTCTGGTGCGCGTTGCGTGAGCTCGAGTACCGTTTGGTAGCAGTAATTACGGTTTCACTCAAGTTATTTTTCAGTCGAAAAGTTAGTTTTTTGACCAAATTTCAACAACAAAAACAGGGAAAATTTCAAAAACACTGTGGATCACTAGCTCGCTCGGAGACGCGTATTTTCACAGGTTGCGCGTGCGCCTCGCCTATGTAGAACTTCAAAAACATATTTTTTTTTCTTTCAGAAACTTGTAAAAATGTCGAAATATTTTTCTTCACGAATAACAAAATGTATTTTTATGTCTTACTTTTCATCAAAATCTACGTAGGTCTCCATTTAGAAAGATACTCAGCTGCCTTACCGGTATTCTGGTGCGCGTTGCGTGAGCTCGAGTAACGTTTGTTAGCAGTAATTACGGTTTCACTCATTTTATTTTTCAGTCGAAAAGTTAGTTTTTTGACCAAATTTCAACAACAAAAACAGGGAAAATTTCAGAAACACTGTGGATCACTAGCTCGCTCGGAGACGCGAATTTTGACAGGTTGCGGGTGCGCCTCGCCTATGTAGAAATTCAAAAACATACTTTTTTTTTTTTCAGAAACTTGTAAAAATTTCAACATATTTTTCTTCACGAATAACAAAATGTATTTTTATGTCTTACTTTTCAATAAAATCTACGTAGGTCTCCATTTAGAAAGATACTCAGCTGCCTTACCGGTATTCTGGTGCGCGTTGCGTTAGCTCGCGTACCGTTTGGTAGCAGTAATTACGGTTTCACTCATTTTATTTTTCAGTCGAAAAGTTAGTTTTTTGACCAAATTTCAACAACAAAAACAGGGAAAATTTCAGAAACACTGTGGATCACTAGCTCGCTCGGAGACGCGTATTTTCACAGGTTGCGCGTGCGCCTCGCCTATGTAGAACTTCAAAAACATACTTTTTTTCTTTCAGAAACTTGTAAAAATTTCAACATATTTTTCTTCACGAATAACAAAATGTATTTTTATGTCTTACTTTTCAATAAAATCTACGTAGGTCTCCATTTAGAAAGATACTCAGCTGCCTTACCGGTATTCTGGTGCGCGTTGCGTGAGCTCGAGTACCGTTTGGTAGCAGTAATTACGGTTTCACTCATTTTATTTTTCAGTCGAAAAGTTAGTTTTTTGACCAAATTTCAACAACAAAAACAGGGAAAATTTCAGAAACACTGTGGATCACTAGCTCGCTCGGAGACGCGTATTTTCACAGGTTGCGCGTGCGCCTCGCCTATGTAGAACTTCAAAAACATACTTTTTTTCTTTCAGAAACTTGTAAAAATTTCAACATATTTTTCTTCAGGAATAACAAAATGTATTTTTATGTCTTACTTTTCATCAAAATCTACGTAGGTCTCCATTTAGAAAGATACTCAGTTGCCTTACTGGTATTCTGGTGCGCGTTGCGTTAGCTCGCGTACCGTTTGGTAGCAGTAATTACGGTTTCACTCATTTTATTTTTCAGTCGAAAAGTTAGTTTTTTGACCAAATTTCAACAACAAAAACAGGGAAAATTTCAGAAACACTGTGGATCACTAGCTCGCTCGGAGACGCGTATTTTCACAGGTTGCGCGTGCGCCTCGCCTATGTAGAACTTCAAAAACATACTTTTTTTCTTTCAGAAACTTGTAAAAATTTCAACATATTTTTCTTCACGAATAACAAAATGTATTTTTATGTCTTACTTTTCAATAAAATCTACGTAGGTCTCCATTTAGAAAGATACTCAGCTGCCTTACCGGTATTCTGGTGCGCGTTGCGTTAGCTCGCGTACCGTTTGGTAGCAGTAATTACGGTTTCACTCATTTTATTTTTCAGTCGAAAAGTTAGTTTTTTGACCAAATTTCAACAACAAAAACAGGGAAAATTTCAGAAACACTGTGGATCACTAGCTCGCTCGGAGACGCGTATTTTCACAGGTTGCGCGTGCGCCTCGCCTATGTAGAACTTCAAAAACATACTTTTTTTCTTTCAGAAACTTGTAAAAATTTCAACATATTTTTCTTCACGAATAACAAAATGTATTTTTATGTCTTACTTTTCAATAAAATCTACGTAGGTCTCCATTTAGAAAGATACTCAGCTGCCTTACCGGTATTCTGGTGCGCGTTGCGTGAGCTCGAGTACCGTTTGGTAGCAGTAATTACGGTTTCACTCATTTTATTTTTCAGTCGAAAAGTTAGTTTTTTGACCAAATTTCAACAACAAAAACAGGGAAAATTTCAGAACCACTGTGGATCACTAGCTCGCTCGGAGACGCGTATTTTCACAGGTTGCGCGTGCGCCTCGCCTATGTAGAACTTCAAAAACATACTTTTTTTCTTTCAGAAACTTGTAAAAATTTCAACATATTTTTCTTCAGGAATAACAAAATGTATTTTTATGTCTTACTTTTCATCAAAATCTACGTAGGTCTCCATTTAGAAAGATACTCAGTTGCCTTACTGGTATTCTGGTGCGCGTTGCGTGAGCTCGAGTACCGTTTGGTAGCAGTAATTACGGTTTCACTCAAGTTATTTTTCAGTCGAAAAGTTAGTTTTTTGACCAAATTTCAACAACAAAAACAGGGAAAATTTCAAAAACACTGTGGATCACTAGCTCGCTCGGAGACGCGTATTTTGACAGGTTGCGCGTGCGCCTCGCCTATGTAGAACTTCAAAAACATACTTTTTTTTCTTTCAGAAACTTGTAAAAATGTCGAAATATTTTTCTTCACGAAGAACAAAATGTATTTTTATGTCTTACTTTTCCTCAAAATCTACGTAGGTCTCCATTTAGAAAGATACTCAGCTGCCTTACCGGTATTCTGGTGCGCGTTGCGTGAGCTCGAGTACCGTTTGGTAGCAGTAATTACGGTTTCACTCAAGTTATTTTTCAGTCGAAAAGTTAGTTTTTTGACCAAATTTCAACAACAAAAACAGGGAAAATTTCAAAAACACTTTGGATCACTAGCTCGCTCGGAGACGCGTATTTTGACAGGTTGCGCGTGCGCCTCGCCTATGTAGAACTTCAAAAACATACTTTTTTTTCTTTCAGAAACTTGTAAAAATGTCGAAATATTTTTCTTCACGAATAACAAAATGAATATTTACATCTTACATTTTATCAAAATCTAAGTTAGTCTCCATTTAGAAAGATACTCAGCTGCCTTACCGGTATTCTGGTGCGCGTTGCGTTAGCTCGAGTACCGTTTGGTAGCAGTAATTACGGTTTCACTCATTTTATTTTTCAGTCGAAAAGTTAGTTTTTTGACCAAATTTCAACAACAAAAACAGGGAAAATTTCAGAAACACTGTGGATCACTAGCTCGCTCGGAGACGCGTATTTTCACAGGTTGCGCGTGCGCCTCGCCTATGTAGAACTTCAAAAACATACTTTTTTTTCTTTCAGAAACTTGTAAAAATGTCGAAATATTTTTCTTCACGAATAACAAAATGTATTTTTATGTCTTACTTTTCAATAAAATCTACGTAGGTCTCCATTTAGAAAGATACTCAGCTGCCTTACCGGTATTCTGGTGCGCGTTGCGTTAGCTCGCGTACCGTTTGGTAGCAGTAATTACGGTTTCACTCATTTTATTTTTCAGTCGAAAAGTTAGTTTTTTGACCAAATTTCAACAACAAAAACAGGGAAAATTTCAGAAACACTGTGGATCACTAGCTCGCTCGGAGACGCGTATTTTCACAGGTTGCGCGTGCGCCTCGCCTATGTAGAACTTCAAAAACATACTTTTTTTCTTTCAGAAACTTGTAAAAATTTCAACATATTTTTCTTCACGAATAACAAAATGTATTTTTATGTCTTACTTTTCAATAAAATCTACGTAGGTCTCCATTTAGAAAGATACTCAGCTGCCTTACCGGTATTCTGGTGCGCGTTGCGTGAGCTCGAGTACCGTTTGGTAGCAGTAATTACGGTTTCACTCATTTTATTTTTCAGTCGAAAAGTTAGTTTTTTGACCAAATTTCAACAACAAAAACAGGGAAAATTTCAGAAACACTGTGGATCACTAGCTCGCTCGGAGACGCGTATTTTCACAGGTTGCGCGTGCGCCTCGCCTATGTAGAACTTCAAAAACATACTTTTTTTCTTTCAGAAACTTGTAAAAATTTCAACATATTTTTCTTCAGGAATAACAAAATGTATTTTTATGTCTTACTTTTCATCAAAATCTACGTAGGTCTCCATTTAGAAAGATACTCAGTTGCCTTACTGGTATTCTGGTGCGCGTTGCGTGAGCTCGAGTACCGTTTGGTAGCAGTAATTACGGTTTCACTCAAGTTATTTTTCAGTCGAAAAGTTAGTTTTTTGACCAAATTTCAACAACAAAAACAGGGAAAATTTCAAAAACACTGTGGATCACTAGCTCGCTCGGAGACGCGTATTTTGACAGGTTGCGCGTGCGCCTCGCCTATGTAGAACTTCAAAAACATACTTTTTTTTCTTTCAGAAACTTGTAAAAATGTCGAAATATTTTTCTTCACGAAGAACAAAATGTATTTTTATGTCTTACTTTTCCTCAAAATCTACGTAGGTCTCCATTTAGAAAGATACTCAGCTGCCTTACCGGTATTCTGGTGCGCGTTGCGTGAGCTCGAGTACCGTTTGGTAGCAGTAATTACGGTTTCACTCAAGTTATTTTTCAGTCGAAAAGTTAGTTTTTTGACCAAATTTCAACAACAAAAACAGGGAAAATTTCAAAAACACTTTGGATCACTAGCTCGCTCGGAGACGCGTATTTTGACAGGTTGCGCGTGCGCCTCGCCTATGTAGAACTTCAAAAACATACTTTTTTTTCTTTCAGAAACTTGTAAAAATGTCGAAATATTTTTCTTCACGAATAACAAAATGAATATTTACATCTTACATTTTATCAAAATCTAAGTTAGTCTCCATTTAGAAAGATACTCAGCTGCCTTACCGGTATTCTGGTGCGCGTTGCGTTAGCTCGAGTACCGTTTGGTAGCAGTAATTACGGTTTCACTCATTTTATTTTTCAGTCGAAAAGTTAGTTTTTTGACCAAATTTCAACAACAAAAACAGGGAAAATTTCAGAAACACTGTGGATCACTAGCTCGCTCGGAGACGCGTATTTTCACAGGTTGCGCGTGCGCCTCGCCTATGTAGAACTTCAAAAACATACTTTTTTTTTTTTCAGAAACTTGTAAAAATTTCAACATATTTTTCTTCACGAATAACAAAATGTATTTTTATGTCTTACTTTTCAATAAAATCTACGTAGGTCTCCATTTAGAAAGATACTCAGCTGCCTTACCGGTATTCTGGTGCGCGTTGCGTGAGCTCGAGTACCGTTTGGTAGCAGTAATTACGGTTTCACTCATTTTATTTTTCAGTCGAAAAGTTAGTTTTTTGACCAAATTTCAACAACAAAAACAGGGAAAATTTCAGAAACACTGTGGATCACTAGCTCGCTCGGAGACGCGTATTTTCACAGGTTGCGCGTGCGCCTCGCCTATGTAGAACTTCAAAAACATACTTTTTTTTCTTTCAGAAACTTGTAAAAATGTCGAAATATTTTTCTTCACGAATAACAAAATGTATTTTTATGTCTTACTTTTCATCAAAATCTACTTAGGTCTCCATTTAGAAAGATACTCAGCTGCCTTACCGGTATTCTGGTGCGCGTTGCGTGAGCTCGAGTAACGTTTGTTAGCAGTAATTACGGTTTCACTCATTTTATTTTTCAGTCGAAAAGTTAGTTTTTTGACCAAATTTCAACAACAAAAACGGGGAAAATTTCAGAAACACTGTGGATCACTAGCTCGCTCGGAGACGCGTATTTTGACAGGTTGCGGGTGCGCCTCGCCTATGTAGAACTTCAAAAACATACTTTTTTTTTTTCAGAAACTTGTAAAAATGTCGAAATATTTTTCTTCACGAATAACAAAATGTATTTTTATGTCTTACTTTTCATCAAAATCTACTTAGGTCTCCATTTAGAAAGATACTCAGCTGCCTTACCGGTATTCTGGTGCGCGTTGCGTGAGCTCGAGTAACGTTTGTTAGCAGTAATTACGGTTTCACTCATTTTATTTTTCAGTCGAAAAGTTAGTTTTTTGACCAAATTTCAACAACAAAAACAGGGAAAATTTCAAAAACACTGTGGATCACTAGCTCGCTCGGAGACGCGTATTTTCACAGGTTGCGCGTGCGCCTCGCCTATGTAGAACTTCAAAAACATACTTTTTTTTCTTTCAGAAACTTGTAAAAATGTCGAAATATTTTTCTTCACGAATAACAAAATGTATTTTTATGTCTTACTTTTCATCAAAATCTACTTAGGTCTCCATTTAGAAAGATACTCAGCTGCCTTACCGGTAGTCTGGTGCGCGTTGCGTGAGCTCGAGTAACGTTTGTTAGCAGTAATTACGGTTTCACTCATTTTATTTTTCAGTCGAAAAGTTAGTTTTTTGACCAAATTTCAACAACAAAAACAGGGAAAATTTCAAAAACACTGTGGATCAGTAGCTCGCTCGGAGACGCGTATTTTGACAGGTTGCGCGTGCGCCTCGCCTATGTAGAACTTCAAAAACATACTTTTTTTTTTTTCAGAAACTTGTAAAAATGTCGAAATATTTTTCTTCACGAATAACAAAATGTATTTTTATGTCTTACTTTTCATCAAAATCTACGTAGGTCTCCATTTAGAAAGATACTCAGTTGCCTTACCGGTATTCTGGTGCGCGTTGCATGAGCTCGAGTACCGTTTGGTAGCAGTAATTACGGTTTCACTCATTTTATTTTTCAGTCGAAAAGTTAGTTTTTTGACCAAATTTCAACAACAAAAACAGGGAAAATTTCAGAAACACTGTGGATCACTAGCTCGCTCGGAGACGCGTATTTTCACAGGTTGCGCGTGCGCCTCGCCTATGTAGAACTTCAAAAACATACTTTTTTTTCTTTCAGAAACTTGTAAAAATGTCGAAATATTTTTCTTCACGAATAACAAAATGTATTTTTATGTCTTACTTTTCATCAAAATCTACTTAGGTCTCCATTTAGAAAGATACTCAGCTGCCTTACCGGTATTCTGGTGCGCGTTGCGTGAGCTCGAGTAACGTTTGTTAGCAGTAATTACGGTTTCACTCATTTTATTTTTCAGTCGAAAAGTTAGTTTTTTGACCAAATTTCAACAACAAAAACGGGGAAAATTTCAGAAACACTGTGGATCACTAGCTCGCTCGGAGACGCGTATTTTGACAGGTTGCGGGTGCGCCTCGCCTATGTAGAACTTCAAAAACATACTTTTTTTTTTTCAGAAACTTGTAAAAATTTCAACATATTTTTCTTCACGAATAACAAAATGTATTTTTATGTCTTACTTTTCAATAAAATCTACGTAGGTCTCCATTTAGAAAGATACTCAGCTGCCTTACCGGTATTCTGGTGCGCGTTGCGTGAGCTCGAGTACCGTTTGGTAGCAGTAATTACGGTTTCACTCATTTTATTTTTCAGTCGAAAAGTTAGTTTTTTGACCAAATTTCAACAACAAAAACGGGGAAATTTTCAGAAACACTGTGGATCACTAGCTCGCTCGGAGACGTGTATTTTGACAGGTTGCGCGTGCGCCTCGCCTATGTAGAACTTCAAAAATTTACTTTTTTTTCTTTCAGAAACGTAAAAATTTCAACATATTTTTCTTCACGAATAACAAAATGAATATTTACATCTTACATTTTATCAAAATCTAAGTTAGTCTCTATTTAGAAAGATACACAGCTGCCTTACCGGTTTTCCAGTGCGCGTTCCGTGAGCTCTAGTCCCATTTGGTAGCAGTAATTACGGTTTCACTCATTTTATTTTTCAGTCGAAAAGTTAGTTTTTTGACCAAATTTCAACAACAAAAACGGGGAAAATTTCAGAAACACTGTGGATCACTAGCTCGCTCGGAGACGCGTATTTTGACAGGTGGTGGGTGCGCCTCGCCTATGTAGAACTTCAAAAACATACTTTTTTTTTTTTCAGAAACTTGTAAAAATTTCAACATATTTTTCTTCACGAATAACAAAATGTATTTTTATGTCTTACTTTTCAATAAAATCTACGTAGGTCTCCATTTAGAAAGATACTCAGCTGCCTTACCGGTATTCTGGTGCGCGTTGCGTGAGCTCGAGTACCGTTTGGTAGCAGTAATTACGGTTTCACTCATTTTATTTTTCAGTCGAAAAGTTAGTTTTTTGACCAAATTTCAACAACAAAAACAGGGAAAATTTCAGAAACACTGTGGATCACTAGCTCGCTCGGAGACGCGTATTTTCACAGGTTGCGCGTGCGCCTCGCCTATGTAGAACTTCAAAAACATACTTTTTTTCTTTCAGAAACTTGTAAAAATTTCAACATATTTTTCTTCACGAATAACAAAATGTATTTTTATGTCTTACTTTTCAATAAAATCTACGTAGGTCTCCATTTAGAAAGATACTCAGCTGCCTTACCGGTATTCTGGTGCGCGTTGCGTGAGCTCGAGTACCGTTTGGTAGCAGTAATTACGGTTTCACTCATTTCATTTTTCAGTCGAAAAGTTAGTTTTTTGACCAAATTTCAACAACAAAAACAGGGAAAATTTCAAAAACACTGTGGATCACTAGCTCGCTCGGAGACGCGTATTTTGACAGGTTGCGCGTGCGCCTCGCCTATGTAGAACTTCAAAAACATACTTTTTTTTCTTTCAGAAACTTGTAAAAATGTCGAAATATTTTTCTTCACGAAGAACAAAATGTATTTTTATGTCTTACTTTTCCTCAAAATCTACGTAGGTCTCCATTTAGAAAGATACTCAGCTGCCTTACCGGTATTCTGGTGCGCGTTGCGTGAGCTCGAGTACCGTTTGGTAGCAGTAATTACGGTTTCACTCATTTTATTTTTCAGTCGAAAAGTTAGTTTTTTGACCAAATTTCAACAACAAAAACAGGGAAAATTTCAGAAACACTGTGGATCACTAGCTCGCTCGGAGACGCGTATTTTCACAGGTTGCGCGTGCGCCTCGCCTATGTAGAACTTCAAAAACATACTTTTTTTTCTTTCAGAAACTTGTAAAAATTTCAACATATTTTTCTTCACGAATAACAAAATGTATTTTTATGTCTTACTTTTCATCAAAATCTACGTAGGTCTCCATTTAGAAAGATACTCAGTTGCCTTACCGGTATTCTGGTGCGCGTTGCGTGAGCTCGAGTACCGTTTGGTAGCAGTAATTACGGTTTCACTCAAGTTATTTTTCAGTCGAAAAGTTAGTTTTTTGACCAAATTTCAACAACAAAAACAGGGAAAATTTCAAAAACACTGTGGATCACTAGCTCGCTCGGAGACGCGTATTTTCACAGGTTGCGCGTGCGCCTCGCCTATGTAGAACTTATAAAACATACTTTTTTTTCTTTCAGAAACTTGTAAAAATGTCGAAATATTTTTCTTCACGAATAACAAAATGTATTTTTATGTCTTACTTTTCATCAAAATCTACGTAGGTCTCCATTTAGAAAGATACTCAGCTGCCTTACCGGTATTCTGGTGCGCGTTGCGTGAGCTCGAGTAACGTTTGTTAGCAGTAATTACGGTTTCACTCATTTTATTTTTCAGTCGAAAAGTTAGTTTTTTGACCAAATTTCAACAACAAAAACAGGGAAAATTTCAGAAACACTGTGGATCACTAGCTCGCTCGGAGACGCGAATTTTGACAGGTTGCGGGTGCGCCTCGCCTATGTAGAACTTCAAAAACATACTTTTTTTTTTTCAGAAACTTGTAAAAATTTCAACATATTTTTCTTCACGAATAACAAAATGTATTTTTATGTCTTACTTTTCAATAAAATCTACGTAGGTCTCCATTTAGAAAGATACTCAGCTGCCTTACCGGTATTCTGGTGCGCGTTGCGTGAGCTCGAGTACCGTTTGGTAGCAGTAATTACGGTTTCACTCAAGTTATTTTTCAGTCGAAAAGTTAGTTTTTTGACCAAATTTCAACAACAAAAACAGGGAAAATTTCAAAAACACTGTGGATCACTAGCTCGCTCGGAGACGCGTATTTTGACAGGTTGCGCGTGCGCCTCGCCTATGTAGAACTTCAAAAACATACTTTTTTTTCTTTCAGAAACTTGTAAAAATGTCGAAATATTTTTCTTCACGAATAACAAAATGTATTTTTATGTCTTACTTTTCCTCAAAATCTACGTAGGTCTCCATTTAGAAAGATACTCAGCTGCCTTACCGGTATTCTGGTGCGCGTTGCGTGAGCTCGAGTACCGTTTGGTAGCAGTAATTACGGTTTCACTCATTTTATTTTTCAGTCGAAAAGTTAGTTTTTTGACCAAATTTCAACAACAAAAACAGGGAAAATTTCAGAAACACTGTGGATCACTAGCTCGCTCGGAGACGCGTATTTTGACAGGTTGCGCGTGCGCCTCGCCTATGTAGAACTTCAAAAACATACTTTTTTTTCTTTCAGAAACTTGTAAAAATTTCAACATATTTTTCTTCACGAATAACAAAATGTATTTTTATGTCTTACTTTTCATCAAAATCTACGTAGGTCTCCATTTAGAAAGATACTCAGTTGCCTTACCGGTATTCTGGTGCGCGTTGCGTGAGCTCGAGTACCGTTTGGTAGCAGTAATTACGGTTTCACTCAAGTTATTTTTCAGTCGAAAAGTTAGTTTTTTGACCAAATTTCAACAACAAAAACAGGGAAAATTTCAAAAACACTGTGGATCACTAGCTCGCTCGGAGACGCGTATTTTCACAGGTTGCGCGTGCGCCTCGCCTATGTAGAACTTATAAAACATACTTTTTTTTCTTTCAGAAACTTGTAAAAATGTCGAAATATTTTTCTTCACGAATAACAAAATGTATTTTTATGTCTTACTTTTCATCAAAATCTACGTAGGTCTCCATTTAGAAAGATACTCAGCTGCCTTACCGGTATTCTTTTGCGCGTTGCGTGAGCTCGAGTACCGTTTGGTAGCAGTAATTACGGTTTCACTCAAGTTATTTTTCAGTCGAAAAGTTAGTTTTTTGACCAAATTTCAACAACAAAAACAGGGAAAATTTCAAAAACACTGTGGATCACTAGCTCGCTCGGAGACGCGTATTTTGACAGGTTGCGCGTGCGCCTCGCCTATGTAGAACTTCAAAAACATACTTTTTTTTCTTTCAGAAACTTGTAAAAATGTCGAAATATTTTTCTTCACGAATAACAAAATGTATTTTTATGTCTTACTTTTCCTCAAAATCTACGTAGGTCTCCATTTAGAAAGATACTCAGCTGCCTTACCGGTATTCTGGTGCGCGTTGCGTGAGCTCGAGTACCGTTTGGTAGCAGTAATTACGGTTTCACTCATTTTATTTTTCAGTCGAAAAGTTAGTTTTTTGACCAAATTTCAACAACAAAAACAGGGAAAATTTCAGAAACACTGTGGATCACTAGCTCGCTCGGAGACGCGTATTTTCACAGGTTGCGCGTGCGCCTCGCCTATGTAGAACTTCAAAAACATACTTTTTTTTCTTTCAGAAACTTGTAAAAATTTCAACATATTTTTCTTCACGAATAACAAAATGTATTTTTATGTCTTACTTTTCATCAAAATCTACGTAGGTCTCCATTTAGAAAGATACTCAGTTGCCTTACCGGTATTCTGGTGCGCGTTGCGTGAGCTCGAGTACCGTTTGGTAGCAGTAATTACGGTTTCACTCAAGTTATTTTTCAGTCGAAAAGTTAGTTTTTTGACCAAATTTCAACAACAAAAACAGGGAAAATTTCAAAAACACTGTGGATCACTAGCTCGCTCGGAGACGCGTATTTTCACAGGTTGCGCGTGCGCCTCGCCTATGTAGAACTTATAAAACATACTTTTTTTTCTTTCAGAAACTTGTAAAAATGTCGAAATATTTTTCTTCACGAATAACAAAATGTATTTTTATGTCTTACTTTTCATCAAAATCTACGTAGGTCTCCATTTAGAAAGATACTCAGCTGCCTTACCGGTATTCTGTTGCGCGTTGCGTGAGCTCGAGTACCGTTTGGTAGCAGTAATTACGGTTTCACTCAAGTTATTTTTCAGTCGAAAAGTTAGTTTTTTGACCAAATTTCAACAACAAAAACAGGGAAAATTTCAAAAACACTGTGGATCACTAGCTCGCTCGGAGACGCGTATTTTGACAGGTTGCGCGTGCGCCTCGCCTATGTAGAACTTCAAAAACATACTTTTTTTTCTTTCAGAAACTTGTAAAAATTTCAACATATTTTTCTTCACGAATAACAAAATGTATTTTTATGTCTTACTTTTCCTCAAAATCTACGTAGGTCTCCATTTAGAAAGATACTCAGCTGCCTTACCGGTATTCTGGTGCGCGTTGCGTGAGCTCGAGTACCGTTTGGTAGCAGTAATTACGGTTTCACTCATTTTATTTTTCAGTCGAAAAGTTAGTTTTTTGACCAAATTTCAACAACAAAAACAGGGAAAATTTCAGAAACACTGTGGATCACTAGCTCGCTCGGAGACGCGTATTTTCACAGGTTGCGCGTGCGCCTCGCCTATGTAGAACTTCAAAAACATACTTTTTTTTCTTTCAGAAACTTGTAAAAATGTCGAAATATTTTTCTTCACGAATAACAAAATGTATTTTTATGTCTTACTTTTCCTCAAAATCTACGTAGGTCTCCATTTAGAAAGATACTCAGCTGCCTTACCGGTATTCTGGTGCGCGTTGCGTGAGCTCGAGTACCGTTTGGTAGCAGTAATTACGGTTTCACTCAAGTTATTTTTCAGTCGAAAAGTTAGTTTTTTGACCAAATTTCAACAACAAAAACAGGGAAAATTTCAAAAACACTGTGGATCACTAGCTCGCTCGGAGACGCGTATTTTCACAGGTTGCGCGTGCGCCTCGCCTATGTAGAACTTATAAAACATACTTTTTTTTCTTTCAGAAACTTGTAAAAATGTCGAAATATTTTTCTTCACGAATAACAAAATGTATTTTTATGTCTTACTTTTCATCAAAATCTACGTAGGTCTCCATTTAGAAAGATACTCAGCTGCCTTACCGGTATTCTGGTGCGCGTTGCGTGAGTTCGAGTAACGTTTGTTAGCAGTAATTACGGTTTCACTCATTTTATTTTTCAGTCGAAAAGTTAGTTTTTTGACCAAATTTCAACAACAAAAACAGGGAAAATTTCAGAAACACTGTGGATCACTAGCTCGCTCGGAGATGCGAATTTTGACAGGTTGCGGGTGCGCGTCGCCTATGTAGAACTTCAAAAACATACTTTTTTTTTTTTCAGAAACTTGTAAAAATTTCAACATATTTTTCTTCACGAATAACAAAATGTATTTTTATGTCTTACTTTTCAATAAAATCTACGTAGGTCTCCATTTAGAAAGATACTCAGCTGCCTTACCGGTATTCTGGTGCGCGTTGCGTGAGCTCGAGTACCGTTTGGTAGCAGTAATTATGGTTTCGCTCATTTTATTTTTCAGTCGAAAAGTTAGTTTTTTGACCAAATTTCAACAACAAAAACAGGGAAAATTTCAAAAACACTGTGGATCACTAGCTCGCTCGGAGACGCGTATTTTCACAGGTTGCGCGTGCGCCTCGCCTATGTAGAACTTATAAAACATACTTTTTTTTCTTTCAGAAACTTGTAAAAATGTCGAAATATTTTTCTTCACGAATAACAAAATGTATTTTTATGTCTTACTTTTCATCAAAATCTACGTAGGTCTCCATTTAGAAAGATACTCAGCTGCCTTACCGGTATTCTTTTGCGCGTTGCGTGAGCTCGAGTACCGTTTGGTAGCAGTAATTACGGTTTCACTCAAGTTATTTTTCAGTCGAAAAGTTAGTTTTTTGACCAAATTTCAACAACAAAAACAGGGAAAATTTCAAAAACACTGTGGATCACTAGCTCGCTCGGAGACGCGTATTTTGACAGGTTGCGCGTGCGCCTCGCCTATGTAGAACTTCAAAAACATACTTTTTTTTCTTTCAGAAACTTGTAAAAATGTCGAAATATTTTTCTTCACGAATAACAAAATGTATTTTTATGTCTTACTTTTCCTCAAAATCTACGTAGGTCTCCATTTAGAAAGATACTCAGCTGCCTTACCGGTATTCTGGTGCGCGTTGCGTGAGCTCGAGTACCGTTTGGTAGCAGTAATTACGGTTTCACTCATTTTATTTTTCAGTCGAAAAGTTAGTTTTTTGACCAAATTTCAACAACAAAAACAGGGAAAATTTCAGAAACACTGTGGATCACTAGCTCGCTCGGAGACGCGTATTTTCACAGGTTGCGCGTGCGCCTCGCCTATGTAGAACTTCAAAAACATACTTTTTTTTCTTTCAGAAACTTGTAAAAATTTCAACATATTTTTCTTCACGAATAACAAAATGTATTTTTATGTCTTACTTTTCATCAAAATCTACGTAGGTCTCCATTTAGAAAGATACTCAGTTGCCTTACCGGTATTCTGGTGCGCGTTGCGTGAGCTCGAGTACCGTTTGGTAGCAGTAATTACGGTTTCACTCAAGTTATTTTTCAGTCGAAAAGTTAGTTTTTTGACCAAATTTCAACAACAAAAACAGGGAAAATTTCAAAAACACTGTGGATCACTAGCTCGCTCGGAGACGCGTATTTTCACAGGTTGCGCGTGCGCCTCGCCTATGTAGAACTTATAAAACATACTTTTTTTTCTTTCAGAAACTTGTAAAAATGTCGAAATATTTTTCTTCACGAATAACAAAATGTATTTTTATGTCTTACTTTTCATCAAAATCTACGTAGGTCTCCATTTAGAAAGATACTCAGCTGCCTTACCGGTATTCTGTTGCGCGTTGCGTGAGCTCGAGTACCGTTTGGTAGCAGTAATTACGGTTTCACTCAAGTTATTTTTCAGTCGAAAAGTTAGTTTTTTGACCAAATTTCAACAACAAAAACAGGGAAAATTTCAAAAACACTGTGGATCACTAGCTCGCTCGGAGACGCGTATTTTGACAGGTTGCGCGTGCGCCTCGCCTATGTAGAACTTCAAAAACATACTTTTTTTTCTTTCAGAAACTTGTAAAAATGTCGAAATATTTTTCTTCACGAATAACAAAATGTATTTTTATGTCTTACTTTTCCTCAAAATCTACGTAGGTCTCCATTTAGAAAGATACTCAGCTGCCTTACCGGTATTCTGGTGCGCGTTGCGTGAGCTCGAGTACCGTTTGGTAGCAGTAATTACGGTTTCACTCATTTTATTTTTCAGTCGAAAAGTTAGTTTTTTGACCAAATTTCAACAACAAAAACAGGGAAAATTTCAGAAACACTGTGGATCACTAGCTCGCTCGGAGACGCGTATTTTCACAGGTTGCGCGTGCGCCTCGCCTATGTAGAACTTCAAAAACATACTTTTTTTTCTTTCAGAAACTTGTAAAAATGTCGAAATATTTTTCTTCACGAATAACAAAATGTATTTTTATGTCTTACTTTTCCTCAAAATCTACGTAGGTCTCCATTTAGAAAGATACTCAGCTGCCTTACCGGTATTCTGGTGCGCGTTGCGTGAGCTCGAGTACCGTTTGGTAGCAGTAATTACGGTTTCACTCAAGTTATTTTTCAGTCGAAAAGTTAGTTTTTTGACCAAATTTCAACAACAAAAACAGGGAAAATTTCAAAAACACTGTGGATCACTAGCTCGCTCGGAGACGCGTATTTTCACAGGTTGCGCGTGCGCCTCGCCTATGTAGAACTTATAAAACATACTTTTTTTTCTTTCAGAAACTTGTAAAAATGTCGAAATATTTTTCTTCACGAATAACAAAATGTATTTTTATGTCTTACTTTTCATCAAAATCTACGTAGGTCTCCATTTAGAAAGATACTCAGCTGCCTTACCGGTATTCTGGTGCGCGTTGCGTGAGTTCGAGTAACGTTTGTTAGCAGTAATTACGGTTTCACTCATTTTATTTTTCAGTCGAAAAGTTAGTTTTTTGACCAAATTTCAACAACAAAAACAGGGAAAATTTCAGAAACACTGTGGATCACTAGCTCGCTCGGAGATGCGAATTTTGACAGGTTGCGGGTGCGCGTCGCCTATGTAGAACTTCAAAAACATACTTTTTTTTTTTTCAGAAACTTGTAAAAATTTCAACATATTTTTCTTCACGAATAACAAAATGTATTTTTATGTCTTACTTTTCAATAAAATCTACGTAGGTCTCCATTTAGAAAGATACTCAGCTGCCTTACCGGTATTCTGGTGCGCGTTGCGTGAGCTCGAGTACCGTTTGGTAGCAGTAATTATGGTTTCGCTCATTTTATTTTTCAGTCGAAAAGTTAGTTTTTTGACCAAATTTCAACAACAAAAACAGGGAAAATTTCAAAAACACTGTGGATCACTAGCTCGCTCGGAGACGCGTATTTTCACAGGTTGCGCGTGCGCCTCGCCTATGTAGAACTTATAAAACATACTTTTTTTTCTTTCAGAAACTTGTAAAAATGTCGAAATATTTTTCTTCACGAATAACAAAATGTATTTTTATGTCTTACTTTTCATCAAAATCTACGTAGGTCTCCATTTAGAAAGATACTCAGCTGCCTTACCGGTATTCTTTTGCGCGTTGCGTGAGCTCGAGTACCGTTTGGTAGCAGTAATTACGGTTTCACTCAAGTTATTTTTCAGTCGAAAAGTTAGTTTTTTGACCAAATTTCAACAACAAAAACAGGGAAAATTTCAAAAACACTGTGGATCACTAGCTCGCTCGGAGACGCGTATTTTGACAGGTTGCGCGTGCGCCTCGCCTATGTAGAACTTCAAAAACATACTTTTTTTTCTTTCAGAAACTTGTAAAAATGTCGAAATATTTTTCTTCACGAATAACAAAATGTATTTTTATGTCTTACTTTTCCTCAAAATCTACGTAGGTCTCCATTTAGAAAGATACTCAGCTGCCTTACCGGTATTCTGGTGCGCGTTGCGTGAGCTCGAGTACCGTTTGGTAGCAGTAATTACGGTTTCACTCATTTTATTTTTCAGTCGAAAAGTTAGTTTTTTGACCAAATTTCAACAACAAAAACAGGGAAAATTTCAGAAACACTGTGGATCACTAGCTCGCTCGGAGACGCGTATTTTCACAGGTTGCGCGTGCGCCTCGCCTATGTAGAACTTCAAAAACATACTTTTTTTTCTTTCAGAAACTTGTAAAAATTTCAACATATTTTTCTTCACGAATAACAAAATGTATTTTTATGTCTTACTTTTCATCAAAATCTACGTAGGTCTCCATTTAGAAAGATACTCAGTTGCCTTACCGGTATTCTGGTGCGCGTTGCGTGAGCTCGAGTACCGTTTGGTAGCAGTAATTACGGTTTCACTCAAGTTATTTTTCAGTCGAAAAGTTAGTTTTTTGACCAAATTTCAACAACAAAAACAGGGAAAATTTCAAAAACACTGTGGATCACTAGCTCGCTCGGAGACGCGTATTTTCACAGGTTGCGCGTGCGCCTCGCCTATGTAGAACTTATAAAACATACTTTTTTTTCTTTCAGAAACTTGTAAAAATGTCGAAATATTTTTCTTCACGAATAACAAAATGTATTTTTATGTCTTACTTTTCATCAAAATCTACGTAGGTCTCCATTTAGAAAGATACTCAGCTGCCTTACCGGTATTCTGTTGCGCGTTGCGTGAGCTCGAGTACCGTTTGGTAGCAGTAATTACGGTTTCACTCAAGTTATTTTTCAGTCGAAAAGTTAGTTTTTTGACCAAATTTCAACAACAAAAACAGGGAAAATTTCAAAAACACTGTGGATCACTAGCTCGCTCGGAGACGCGTATTTTGACAGGTTGCGCGTGCGCCTCGCCTATGTAGAACTTCAAAAACATACTTTTTTTTCTTTCAGAAACTTGTAAAAATGTCGAAATATTTTTCTTCACGAATAACAAAATGTATTTTTATGTCTTACTTTTCCTCAAAATCTACGTAGGTCTCCATTTAGAAAGATACTCAGCTGCCTTACCGGTATTCTGGTGCGCGTTGCGTGAGCTCGAGTACCGTTTGGTAGCAGTAATTACGGTTTCACTCATTTTATTTTTCAGTCGAAAAGTTAGTTTTTTGACCAAATTTCAACAACAAAAACAGGGAAAATTTCAGAAACACTGTGGATCACTAGCTCGCTCGGAGACGCGTATTTTCACAGGTTGCGCGTGCGCCTCGCCTATGTAGAACTTCAAAAACATACTTTTTTTTCTTTCAGAAACTTGTAAAAATGTCGAAATATTTTTCTTCACGAATAACAAAATGTATTTTTATGTCTTACTTTTCCTCAAAATCTACGTAGGTCTCCATTTAGAAAGATACTCAGCTGCCTTACCGGTATTCTGGTGCGCGTTGCGTGAGCTCGAGTACCGTTTGGTAGCAGTAATTACGGTTTCACTCAAGTTATTTTTCAGTCGAAAAGTTAGTTTTTTGACCAAATTTCAACAACAAAAACAGGGAAAATTTCAAAAACACTGTGGATCACTAGCTCGCTCGGAGACGCGTATTTTCACAGGTTGCGCGTGCGCCTCGCCTATGTAGAACTTATAAAACATACTTTTTTTTCTTTCAGAAACTTGTAAAAATGTCGAAATATTTTTCTTCACGAATAACAAAATGTATTTTTATGTCTTACTTTTCATCAAAATCTACGTAGGTCTCCATTTAGAAAGATACTCAGCTGCCTTACCGGTATTCTGGTGCGCGTTGCGTGAGTTCGAGTAACGTTTGTTAGCAGTAATTACGGTTTCACTCATTTTATTTTTCAGTCGAAAAGTTAGTTTTTTGACCAAATTTCAACAACAAAAACAGGGAAAATTTCAGAAACACTGTGGATCACTAGCTCGCTCGGAGATGCGAATTTTGACAGGTTGCGGGTGCGCGTCGCCTATGTAGAACTTCAAAAACATACTTTTTTTTTTTTCAGAAACTTGTAAAAATTTCAACATATTTTTCTTCACGAATAACAAAATGTATTTTTATGTCTTACTTTTCAATAAAATCTACGTAGGTCTCCATTTAGAAAGATACTCAGCTGCCTTACCGGTATTCTGGTGCGCGTTGCGTGAGCTCGAGTACCGTTTGGTAGCAGTAATTATGGTTTCGCTCATTTTATTTTTCAGTCGAAAAGTTAGTTTTTTGACCAAATTTCAACAACAAAAACAGGGAAAATTTCAGAAACACTGTGGATCACTAGCTCGCTCGGAGACGCGTATTTTCACAGGTTGCGCGTGCGCCTCGCCTATGTAGAACTTCAAAAACATACTTTTTTTCTTTCAGAAACTTGTAAAAATTTCAACATATTTTTCTTCAGGAATAACAAAATGTATTTTTATGTCTTACTTTTCATCAAAATCTACGTAGGTCTCCATTTAGAAAGATACTCAGTTGCCTTACCGGTATTCTGGTGCGCGTTGCGTGAGCTCGAGTACCGTTTGGTAGCAGTAATTACGGTTTCACTCAAGTTATTTTTCAGTCGAAAAGTTAGTTTTTTGACCAAATTTCAACAACAAAAACAGGGAAAATTTCAAAAACACTGTGGATCACTAGCTCGCTCGGAGACGCGTATTTTGACAGGTTGCGCGTGCGCCTCGCCTATGTAGAACTTCAAAAACATACTTTTTTTTCTTTCAGAAACTTGTAAAAATGTCGAAATATTTTTCTTCACGAATAACAAAATGTATTTTTATGTCTTACTTTTCCTCAAAATCTACGTAGGTCTCCATTTAGAAAGATACTCAGCTGCCTTACCGGTATTCTGGTGCGCGTTGCGTGAGCTCGAGTACCGTTTGGTAGCAGTAATTACGGTTTCACTCATTTTATTTTTCAGTCGAAAAGTTAGTTTTTTGACAAAATTTCAACAACAAAAACAGGGAAAATTTCAGAAACACTGTGGATCACTAGCTCGCTCGGAGACGCGTATTTTCACAGGTTGCGCGTGCGCCTCGCCTATGTAGAACTTCAAAAACATACTTTTTTTTCTTTCAGAAACTTGTAAAAATGTCGAAATATTTTTCTTCACGAATAACAAAATGTATTTTTATGTCTTACTTTTCCTCAAAATCTACGTAGGTCTCCATTTAGAAAGATACTCAGCTGCCTTACCGGTATTCTGGTGCGCGTTGCGTGAGCTCGAGTACCGTTTGGTAGCAGTAATTACGGTTTCACTCAAGTTATTTTTCAGTCGAAAAGTTAGTTTTTTGACCAAATTTCAACAACAAAAACAGGGAAAATTTCAAAAACACTGTGGATCACTAGCTCGCTCGGAGACGCGTATTTTCACAGGTTGCGCGTGCGCCTCGCCTATGTAGAACTTATAAAACATACTTTTTTTTCTTTCAGAAACTTGTAAAAATGTCGAAATATTTTTCTTCACGAATAACAAAATGTATTTTTATGTCTTACTTTTCATCAAAATCTACGTAGGTCTCCATTTAGAAAGATACTCAGCTGCCTTACCGGTATTCTGGTGCGCGTTGCGTGAGTTCGAGTAACGTTTGTTAGCAGTAATTACGGTTTCACTCATTTTATTTTTCAGTCGAAAAGTTAGTTTTTTGACCAAATTTCAACAACAAAAACAGGGAAAATTTCAGAAACACTGTGGATCACTAGCTCGCTCGGAGATGCGAATTTTGACAGGTTGCGGGTGCGCGTCGCCTATGTAGAACTTCAAAAACATACTTTTTTTTTTTTCAGAAACTTGTAAAAATTTCAACATATTTTTCTTCACGAATAACAAAATGTATTTTTATGTCTTACTTTTCAATAAAATCTACGTAGGTCTCCATTTAGAAAGATACTCAGCTGCCTTACCGGTATTCTGGTGCGCGTTGCGTGAGCTCGAGTACCGTTTGGTAGCAGTAATTATGGTTTCGCTCATTTTATTTTTCAGTCGAAAAGTTAGTTTTTTGACCAAATTTCAACAACAAAAACAGGGAAAATTTCAGAAACACTGTGGATCACTAGCTCGCTCGGAGACGCGTATTTTCACAGGTTGCGCGTGCGCCTCGCCTATGTAGAACTTCAAAAACATACTTTTTTTCTTTCAGAAACTTGTAAAAATTTCAACATATTTTTCTTCAGGAATAACAAAATGTATTTTTATGTCTTACTTTTCATCAAAATCTACGTAGGTCTCCATTTAGAAAGATACTCAGTTGCCTTACCGGTATTCTGGTGCGCGTTGCGTGAGCTCGAGTACCGTTTGGTAGCAGTAATTACGGTTTCACTCAAGTTATTTTTCAGTCGAAAAGTTAGTTTTTTGACCAAATTTCAACAACAAAAACAGGGAAAATTTCAAAAACACTGTGGATCACTAGCTCGCTCGGAGACGCGTATTTTGACAGGTTGCGCGTGCGCCTCGCCTATGTAGAACTTCAAAAACATACTTTTTTTTCTTTCAGAAACTTGTAAAAATGTCGAAATATTTTTCTTCACGAATAACAAAATGTATTTTTATGTCTTACTTTTCCTCAAAATCTACGTAGGTCTCCATTTAGAAAGATACTCAGCTGCCTTACCGGTATTCTGGTGCGCGTTGCGTGAGCTCGAGTACCGTTTGGTAGCAGTAATTACGGTTTCACTCATTTTATTTTTCAGTCGAAAAGTTAGTTTTTTGACAAAATTTCAACAACAAAAACAGGGAAAATTTCAGAAACACTGTGGATCACTAGCTCGCTCGGAGACGCGTATTTTCACAGGTTGCGCGTGCGCCTCGCCTATGTAGAACTTCAAAAACATACTTTTTTTTTTTTCAGAAACTTGTAAAAATGTCGAAATATTTTTCTTCACGAATAACAAAATGTATTTTTATGTCTTACTTTTCATCAAAATCTACGTAGGTCTCCATTTAGAAAGATACTCAGTTGCCTTACCGGTATTCTGGTGCGCGTTGCATGAGCTCGAGTACCGTTTGGTAGCAGTAATTACGGTTTCACTCATTTTATTTTTCAGTCGAAAAGTTAGTTTTTTGACCAAATTTCAACAACAAAAACAGGGAAAATTTCAGAAACACTGTGGATCACTAGCTCGCTCGGAGACGCGTATTTTCACAGGTTGCGCGTGCGCCTCGCCTATGTAGAACTTCAAAAACATACTTTTTTTTCTTTCAGAAACTTGTAAAAATTTCAACATATTTTTCTTCACGAATAACAAAATGTATTTTTATGTCTTACTTTTCAATAAAATCTACGTAGGTCTCCATTTAGAAAGATACTCAGCTGCCTTACCGGTATTCTGGTGCGCGTTGCGTGAGCTCGAGTACCGTTTGGTAGCAGTAATTACGGTTTCACTCATTTTATTTTTCAGTCGAAAAGTTAGTTTTTTGACCAAATTTCAACAACAAAAACAGGGAAAATTTCAGAAACACTGTGGATCACTAGCTCGCTCGGAGACGCGTATTTTCACAGGTTGCGCGTGCGCCTCGCCTATGTAGAACTTCAAAAACATACTTTTTTTTCTTTCAGAAACTTGTAAAAATTTCAACATATTTTTCTTCACGAATAACAAAATGTATTTTCATGTCTTACTTTTCATCAAAATCTACGTAGGTCTCCATTTAGAAAGATACTCAGCTGCCTTACCGGTATTCTGGTGCGCGTTGCGTGAGCTCGAGTACCGTTTGGTAGCAGTAATTACGGTTTCACTCATTTTATTTTTCAGTCGAAAAGTTAGTTTTTTGACAAAATTTCAACAACAAAAACAGGGAAAATTTCAGAAACACTGTGGATCACTAGCTCGCTCGGAGACGCGTATTTTCACAGGTTGCGCGTGCGCCTCGCCTATGTAGAACTTCAAAAACATACTTTTTTTTTTTTCAGAAACTTGTAAAAATGTCGAAATATTTTTCTTCACGAATAACAAAATGTATTTTTATGTCTTACTTTTCATCAAAATCTACGTAGGTCTCCATTTAGAAAGATACTCAGTTGCCTTACCGGTATTCTGGTGCGCGTTGCATGAGCTCGAGTACCGTTTGGTAGCAGTAATTACGGTTTCACTCATTTTATTTTTCAGTCGAAAAGTTAGTTTTTTGACCAAATTTCAACAACAAAAACAGGGAAAATTTCAGAAACACTGTGGATCACTAGCTCGCTCGGAGACGCGTATTTTCACAGGTTGCGCGTGCGCCTCGCCTATGTAGAACTTCAAAAACATACTTTTTTTTCTTTCAGAAACTTGTAAAAATTTCAACATATTTTTCTTCACGAATAACAAAATGTATTTTTATGTCTTACTTTTCAATAAAATCTACGTAGGTCTCCATTTAGAAAGATACTCAGCTGCCTTACCGGTATTCTGGTGCGCGTTGCGTGAGCTCGAGTACCGTTTGGTAGCAGTAATTACGGTTTCACTCATTTTATTTTTCAGTCGAAAAGTTAGTTTTTTGACCAAATTTCAACAACAAAAACAGGGAAAATTTCAGAAACACTGTGGATCACTAGCTCGCTCGGAGACGCGTATTTTCACAGGTTGCGCGTGCGCCTCGCCTATGTAGAACTTCAAAAACATACTTTTTTTTCTTTCAGAAACTTGTAAAAATTTCAACATATTTTTCTTCACGAATAACAAAATGTATTTTCATGTCTTACTTTTCATCAAAATCTACGTAGGTCTCCATTTAGAAAGATACTCAGTTGCCTTACCGGTATTCTGGTGCGCGTTGCGTGAGCTCGAGTACCGTTTGGTAGCAGTAATTACGGTTTCACTCAAGTTATTTTTCAGTCGAAAAGTTAGTTTTTTGACCAAATTTCAACAACAAAAACAGGGAAAATTTCAAAAACACTGTGGATCACTAGCTCGCTCGGAGACGCGTATTTTTACAGGTTGCGCGTGCGCCTCGCCTATGTAGAACTTCAAAAACATACTTTTTTTTCTTTCAGAAACTTGTAAAAATGTCGAAATATTTTTCTTCACGAATAACAAAATGTATTTTTATGTCTTACTTTTCATCAAAATCTACTTAGGTCTCCATTTAGAAAGATACTCAGCTGCCTTACCGGTATTCTGGTGCGCGTTGCGTGAGCTCGAGTAACGTTTGTTAGCAGTAATTACGGTTTCACTCATTTTATTTTTCAGTCGAAAAGTTAGTTTTTTGACCAAATTTCAACAACAAAAACGGGGAAAATTTCAGAAACACTGTGGATCACTAGCTCGCTCGGAGACGCGTATTTTGACAGGTTGCGGGTGCGCCTCGCCTATGTAGAACTTCAAAAACATACTTTTTTTTTTTCAGAAACTTGTAAAAATTTCAACATATTTTTCTTCACGAATAACAAAATGTATTTTTATGTCTTACTTTTCAATAAAATCTACGTAGGTCTCCATTTAGAAAGATACTCAGCTGCCTTACCGGTATTCTGGTGCGCGTTGCGTGAGCTCGAGTACCGTTTGGTAGCAGTAATTACGGTTTCACTCATTTTATTTTTCAGTCGAAAAGTTAGTTTTTTGACCAAATTTCAACAACAAAAACGGGGAAATTTTCAGAAACACTGTGGATCACTAGCTCGCTCGGAGACGTGTATTTTGACAGGTTGCGCGTGCGCCTCGCCTATGTAGAACTTCAAAAATTTACTTTTTTTTCTTTCAGAAACTTGTAAAAATTTCAACATATTTTTCTTCACGAATAACAAAATGAATATTTACATCTTACATTTTATCAAAATCTAAGTTAGTCTCTATTTAGAAAGATACACAGCTGCCTTACCGGTTTTCCAGTGCGCGTTCCGTGAGCTCTAGTCTCATTTGGTAGCAGTAATTACGGTTTCACTCATTTTATTTTTCAGTCGAAAAGTTAGTTTTTTGACCAAATTTCAACAACAAAAACGGGGAAAATTTCAGAAACACTGTGGATCACTAGCTCGCTCGGAGACGCGTATTTTGACAGGTGGTGGGTGCGCCTCGCCTATGTAGAACTTCAAAAACATACTTTTTTTTTTTTCAGAAACTTGTAAAAATTTCAACATATTTTTCTTCACGAATAACAAAATGTATTTTTATGTCTTACTTTTCAATAAAATCTACGTAGGTCTCCATTTAGAAAGATACTCAGCTGCCTTACCGGTATTCTGGTGCGCGTTGCGTGAGCTCGAGTACCGTTTGGTAGCAGTAATTACGGTTTCACTCATTTTATTTTTCAGTCGAAAAGTTAGTTTTTTGACCAAATTTCAACAACAAAAACAGGGAAAATTTCAGAAACACTGTGGATCACTAGCTCGCTCGGAGACGCGTATTTTCACAGGTTGCGCGTGCGCCTCGCCTATGTAGAACTTCAAAAACATACTTTTTTTCTTTCAGAAACTTGTAAAAATTTCAACATATTTTTCTTCACGAATAACAAAATGTATTTTTATGTCTTACTTTTCAATAAAATCTACGTAGGTCTCCATTTAGAAAGATACTCAGCTGCCTTACCGGTATTCTGGTGCGCGTTGCGTGAGCTCGAGTAACGTTTGGTAGCAGTAATTACGGTTTCACTAATTTTATTTTTCAGTCGAAAAGTTAGTTTTTTGACCAAATTTCAAATACAAAAACAGGGAAAATTTCAAAAACACTGTGGATCACTAGCTCGCTCGGAGACGCGTATTTTGACAGGTTGCGCGTGCGCCTCGCCTATGTAGAACTTCAAAAACATACTTTTTTTTCTTTCAGAAACTTGTAAAAATGTCGAAATATTTTTCTTCACGAAGAACAAAATGTATTTTTATGTCTTACTTTTCCTCAAAATCTACGTAGGTCTCCATTTAGAAAGATACTCAGCTGCCTTACCGGTATTCTGGTGCGCGTTGCGTGAGCTCGAGTACCGTTTGGTAGCAGTAATTACGGTTTCACTCATTTTATTTTTCAGTCGAAAAGTTAGTTTTTTGACCAAATTTCAACAACAAAAACAGGGAAAATTTCAGAAACACTGTGGATCACTAGCTCGCTCGGAGACGCGTATTTTCACAGGTTGCGCGTGCGCCTCGCCTATGTAGAACTTCAAAAACATACTTTTTTTTCTTTCAGAAACTTGTAAAAATTTCAACATATTTTTCTTCACGAATAACAAAATGTATTTTCATGTCTTACTTTTCATCAAAATCTACGTAGGTCTCCATTTAGAAAGATACTCAGTTGCCTTACCGGTATTCTGGTGCGCGTTGCGTGAGCTCGAGTACCGTTTGGTAGCAGTAATTACGGTTTCACTCAAGTTATTTTTCAGTCGAAAAGTTAGTTTTTTGACCAAATTTCAACAACAAAAACAGGGAAAATTTCAAAAACACTGTGGATCACTAGCTCGCTCGGAGACGCGTATTTTTACAGGTTGCGCGTGCGCCTCGCCTATGTAGAACTTCAAAAACATACTTTTTTTTCTTTCAGAAACTTGTAAAAATGTCGAAATATTTTTCTTCACGAATAACAAAATGTATTTTTATGTCTTACTTTTCATCAAAATCTACTTAGGTCTCCATTTAGAAAGATACTCAGCTGCCTTACCGGTATTCTGGTGCGCGTTGCGTGAGCTCGAGTAACGTTTGTTAGCAGTAATTACGGTTTCACTCATTTTATTTTTCAGTCGAAAAGTTAGTTTTTTGACCAAATTTCAACAACAAAAACGGGGAAAATTTCAGAAACACTGTGGATCACTAGCTCGCTCGGAGACGCGTATTTTGACAGGTTGCGGGTGCGCCTCGCCTATGTAGAACTTCAAAAACATACTTTTTTTTTTTCAGAAACTTGTAAAAATTTCAACATATTTTTCTTCACGAATAACAAAATGTATTTTTATGTCTTACTTTTCAATAAAATCTACGTAGGTCTCCATTTAGAAAGATACTCAGCTGCCTTACCGGTATTCTGGTGCGCGTTGCGTGAGCTCGAGTACCGTTTGGTAGCAGTAATTACGGTTTCACTCATTTTATTTTTCAGTCGAAAAGTTAGTTTTTTGACCAAATTTCAACAACAAAAACGGGGAAATTTTCAGAAACACTGTGGATCACTAGCTCGCTCGGAGACGTGTATTTTGACAGGTTGCGCGTGCGCCTCGCCTATGTAGAACTTCAAAAATTTACTTTTTTTTCTTTCAGAAACTTGTAAAAATTTCAACATATTTTTCTTCACGAATAACAAAATGAATATTTACATCTTACATTTTATCAAAATCTAAGTTAGTCTCTATTTAGAAAGATACACAGCTGCCTTACCGGTTTTCCAGTGCGCGTTCCGTGAGCTCTAGTCTCATTTGGTAGCAGTAATTACGGTTTCACTCATTTTATTTTTCAGTCGAAAAGTTAGTTTTTTGACCAAATTTCAACAACAAAAACGGGGAAAATTTCAGAAACACTGTGGATCACTAGCTCGCTCGGAGACGCGTATTTTGACAGGTGGTGGGTGCGCCTCGCCTATGTAGAACTTCAAAAACATACTTTTTTTTTTTTCAGAAACTTGTAAAAATTTCAACATATTTTTCTTCACGAATAACAAAATGTATTTTTATGTCTTACTTTTCAATAAAATCTACGTAGGTCTCCATTTAGAAAGATACTCAGCTGCCTTACCGGTATTCTGGTGCGCGTTGCGTGAGCTCGAGTACCGTTTGGTAGCAGTAATTACGGTTTCACTCATTTTATTTTTCAGTCGAAAAGTTAGTTTTTTGACCAAATTTCAACAACAAAAACAGGGAAAATTTCAGAAACACTGTGGATCACTAGCTCGCTCGGAGACGCGTATTTTCACAGGTTGCGCGTGCGCCTCGCCTATGTAGAACTTCAAAAACATACTTTTTTTCTTTCAGAAACTTGTAAAAATTTCAACATATTTTTCTTCACGAATAACAAAATGTATTTTTATGTCTTACTTTTCAATAAAATCTACGTAGGTCTCCATTTAGAAAGATACTCAGCTGCCTTACCGGTATTCTGGTGCGCGTTGCGTGAGCTCGAGTAACGTTTGGTAGCAGTAATTACGGTTTCACTAATTTTATTTTTCAGTCGAAAAGTTAGTTTTTTGACCAAATTTCAAATACAAAAACAGGGAAAATTTCAAAAACACTGTGGATCACTAGCTCGCTCGGAGACGCGTATTTTGACAGGTTGCGCGTGCGCCTCGCCTATGTAGAACTTCAAAAACATACTTTTTTTTCTTTCAGAAACTTGTAAAAATGTCGAAATATTTTTCTTCACGAAGAACAAAATGTATTTTTATGTCTTACTTTTCCTCAAAATCTACGTAGGTCTCCATTTAGAAAGATACTCAGCTGCCTTACCGGTATTCTGGTGCGCGTTGCGTGAGCTCGAGTACCGTTTGGTAGCAGTAATTACGGTTTCACTCATTTTATTTTTCAGTCGAAAAGTTAGTTTTTTGACCAAATTTCAACAACAAAAACAGGGAAAATTTCAGAAACACTGTGGATCACTAGCTCGCTCGGAGACGCGTATTTTCACAGGTTGCGCGTGCGCCTCGCCTATGTAGAACTTCAAAAACATACTTTTTTTTCTTTCAGAAACTTGTAAAAATTTCAACATATTTTTCTTCACGAATAACAAAATGTATTTTTATGTCTTACTTTTCATCAAAATCTACGTAGGTCTCCATTTAGAAAGATACTCAGTTGCCTTACCGGTATTCTGGTGCGCGTTGCGTGAGCTCGAGTACCGTTTGGTAGCAGTAATTACGGTTTCACTCAAGTTATTTTTCAGTCGAAAAGTTAGTTTTTTGACCAAATTTCAACAACAAAAACAGGGAAAATTTCAAAAACACTGTGGATCACTAGCTCGCTCGGAGACGCGTATTTTCACAGGTTGCGCGTGCGCCTCGCCTATGTAGAACTTATAAAACATACTTTTTTTTCTTTCAGAAACTTGTAAAAATGTCGAAATATTTTTCTTCACGAATAACAAAATGTATTTTTATGTCTTACTTTTCATCAAAATCTACGTAGGTCTCCATTTAGAAAGATACTCAGCTGCCTTACCGGTATTCTGGTGCGCGTTGCGTGAGCTCGAGTAACGTTTGTTAGCAGTAATTACGGTTTCACTCATTTTATTTTTCAGTCGAAAAGTTAGTTTTTTGACCAAATTTCAACAACAAAAACAGGGAAAATTTCAGAAACACTGTGGATCACTAGCTCGCTCGGAGACGCGAATTTTGACAGGTTGCGGGTGCGCCTCGCCTATGTAGAACTTCAAAAACATACTTTTTTTTTTTTCAGAAACGTAAAAATTTCAACATATTTTTCTTCACGAATAACAAAATGTATTTTTATGTCTTACTTTTCAATAAAATCTACGTAGGTCTCCATTTAGAAAGATACTCAGCTGCCTTACCGGTATTCTGGTGCGCGTTGCGTGAGCTCGAGTACCGTTTGGTAGCAGTAATTACGGTTTCACTCAAGTTATTTTTCAGTCGAAAAGTTAGTTTTTTGACCAAATTTCAACAACAAAAACAGGGAAAATTTCAAAAACACTGTGGATCACTAGCTCGCTCGGAGACGCGTATTTTGACAGGTTGCGCGTGCGCCTCGCCTATGTAGAACTTCAAAAACATACTTTTTTTTCTTTCAGAAACTTGTAAAAATGTCGAAATATTTTTCTTCACGAATAACAAAATGTATTTTTATGTCTTACTTTTCCTCAAAATCTACGTAGGTCTCCATTTAGAAAGATACTCAGCTGCCTTACCGGTATTCTGGTGCGCGTTGCGTGAGCTCGAGTACCGTTTGGTAGCAGTAATTACGGTTTCACTCATTTTATTTTTCAGTCGAAAAGTTAGTTTTTTGACCAAATTTCAACAACAAAAACAGGGAAAATTTCAGAAACACTGTGGATCACTAGCTCGCTCGGAGACGCGTATTTTGACAGGTTGCGCGTGCGCCTCGCCTATGTAGAACTTCAAAAACATACTTTTTTTTCTTTCAGAAACTTGTAAAAATTTCAACATATTTTTCTTCACGAATAACAAAATGTATTTTTATGTCTTACTTTTCCTCAAAATCTACGTAGGTCTCCATTTAGAAAGATACTCAGTTGCCTTACCGGTATTCTGGTGCGCGTTGCGTGAGCTCGGGTACCGTTTGGTAGCAGTAATTACGGTTTCACTCAAGTTATTTTTCAGTCGAAAAGTTAGTTTATTGACCAAATTTCAACAACAAAAACAGGGAAAATTTCAAAAACACTGTGGATCACTAGCTCGCTCGGAGACGCGTATTTTGACAGGTTGCGCGTGCGCCTCGCCTATGTAGAACTTATAAAACATACTTTTTTTTCTTTCAGAAACTTGTAAAAATGTCGAAATATTTTTCTTCACGAATAACAAAATGTATTTTTATGTCTTACTTTTCATCAAAATCTACGTAGGTCTCCATTTAGAAAGATACTCAGCTGCCTTACCGGTATTCTGGTGCGCGTTGCGTGAGCTCGAGTAACGTTTGTTAGCAGTAATTACGGTTTCACTCATTTTATTTTTCAGTCGAAAAGTTAGTTTTTTGACCAAATTTCAACAACAAAAACAGGGAAAATTTCAGAAACACTGTGGATCACTAGCTCGCTCGGAGACGCGAATTTTGACAGGTTGCGGGTGCGCCTCGCCTATGTAGAACTTCAAAAACATACTTTTTTTTTTTCAGAAACGTAAAAATTTCAACATATTTTTCTTCACGAATAACAAAATGTATTTTTATGTCTTACTTTTCAATAAAATCTACGTAGGTCTCCATTTAGAAAGATACTCAGCTGCCTTACCGGTATTCTGGTGCGCGTTGCGTGAGCTCGAGTACCGTTTGGTAGCAGTAATTACGGTTTCACTCAAGTTATTTTTCAGTCGAAAAGTTAGTTTTTTGACCAAATTTCAACAACAAAAACAGGGAAAATTTCAAAAACACTGTGGATCACTAGCTCGCTCGGAGACGCGTATTTTGACAGGTTGCGCGTGCGCCTCGCCTATGTAGAACTTCAAAAACATACTTTTTTTTCTTTCAGAAACTTGTAAAAATGTCGAAATATTTTTCTTCACGAATAACAAAATGTATTTTTATGTCTTACTTTTCCTCAAAATCTACGTAGGTCTCCATTTAGAAAGATACTCAGCTGCCTTACCGGTATTCTGGTGCGCGTTGCGTGAGCTCGAGTACCGTTTGGTAGCAGTAATTACGGTTTCACTCATTTTATTTTTCAGTCGAAAAGTTAGTTTTTTGACCAAATTTCAACAACAAAAACAGGGAAAATTTCAGAAACACTGTGGATCACTAGCTCGCTCGGAGACGCGTATTTTGACAGGTTGCGCGTGCGCCTCGCCTATGTAGAACTTCAAAAACATACTTTTTTTTCTTTCAGAAACTTGTAAAAATTTCAACATATTTTTCTTCACGAATAACAAAATGTATTTTTATGTCTTACTTTTCATCAAAATCTACGTAGGTCTCCATTTAGAAAGATACTCAGTTGCCTTACCGGTATTCTGGTGCGCGTTGCGTGAGCTCGGGTACCGTTTGGTAGCAGTAATTACGGTTTCACTCAAGTTATTTTTCAGTCGAAAAGTTAGTTTTTTGACCAAATTTCAACAACAAAAACAGGGAAAATTTCAAAAACACTGTGGATCACTAGCTCGCTCGGAGACGCGTATTTTCACAGGTTGCGCGTGCGCCTCGCCTATGTAGAACTTATAAAACATACTTTTTTTTCTTTCAGAAACTTGTAAAAATGTCGAAATATTTTTCTTCACGAATAACAAAATGTATTTTTATGTCTTACTTTTCATCAAAATCTACGTAGGTCTCCATTTAGAAAGATACTCAGCTGCCTTACCGGTATTCTTTTGCGCGTTGCGTGAGCTCGAGTACCGTTTGGTAGCAGTAATTACGGTTTCACTCAAGTTATTTTTCAGTCGAAAAGTTAGTTTTTTGACCAAATTTCAACAACAAAAACAGGGAAAATTTCAAAAACACTGTGGATCACTAGCTCGCTCGGAGACGCGTATTTTGACAGGTTGCGCGTGCGCCTCGCCTATGTAGAACTTCAAAAACATACTTTTTTTTCTTTCAGAAACTTGTAAAAATGTCGAAATATTTTTCTTCACGAATAACAAAATGTATTTTTATGTCTTACTTTTCCTCAAAATCTACGTAGGTCTCCATTTAGAAAGATACTCAGCTGCCTTACCGGTATTCTGGTGCGCGTTGCGTGAGCTCGAGTACCGTTTGGTAGCAGTAATTACGGTTTCACTCATTTTATTTTTCAGTCGAAAAGTTAGTTTTTTGACCAAATTTCAACAACAAAAACAGGGAAAATTTCAGAAACACTGTGGATCACTAGCTCGCTCGGAGACGCGTATTTTCACAGGTTGCGCGTGCGCCTCGCCTATGTAGAACTTCAAAAACATACTTTTTTTTCTTTCAGAAACTTGTAAAAATTTCAACATATTTTTCTTCACGAATAACAAAATGTATTTTTATGTCTTGCTTTTCAATAAAATCTACGTAGGTCTCCATTTAGAAAGATACTCAGCTGCCTTACCGGTATTCTGGTGCGCGTTGCGTGAGCTCGAGTACCGTTTGGTAGCAGTAATTACGGTTTCACTCAAGTTATTTTTCAGTCGAAAAGTTAGTTTTTTGAACAAATTTCAACAACAAAAACAGGGAAAATTTCAAAAACACTGTGGATCACTAGCTCGCTCGGAGACGCGTATTTTCACAGGTTGCGCGTGCGCCTCGCCTATGTAGAACTTCAAAAACATACTTTTTTTTCTTTCAGAAACTTGTAAAAATGTCGAAATATTTTTCTTCAAGAATAACAAAATGTATTTTTATGTCTTACTTTTCCTCAAAATCTACGTAGGTCTCCATTTAGAAAGATATTCAGCTGCCTTACCGGTATTCTGGTGCGCGTTGCGTGAGCTCGAGTACCGTTTGGTAGCAGTAATTACGGTTTCACTCATTTTATTTTTCAGTCGAAAAGTTAGTTTTTTGACCAAATTTCAACAACAAAAACAGGGAAAATTTCAGAAACACTGTGGATCACTAGCTCGCTCGGAGACGCGTATTTTCACAGGTTGCGCGTGCGCCTCGCCTATGTAGAACTTCAAAAACATACTTTTTTTTCTTTCAGAAACTTGTAAAAATTTCAACATATTTTTCTTCACGAATAACAAAATGTATTTTTATGTCTTGCTTTTCAATAAAATCTACGTAGGTCTCCATTTAGAAAGATACTCAGCTGCCTTACCGGTATTCTGGTGCGCGTTGCGTGAGCTCGAGTACCGTTTGGTAGCAGTAATTACGGTTTCACTCAAGTTATTTTTCAGTCGAAAAGTTAGTTTTTTGAACAAATTTCAACAACAAAAACAGGGAAAATTTCAAAAACACTGTGGATCACTAGCTCGCTCGGAGACGCGTATTTTCACAGGTTGCGCGTGCGCCTCGCCTATGTAGAACTTCAAAAACATATTTTTTTTTCTTTCAGAAACTTGTAAAAATGTCGAAATATTTTTCTTCAAGAATAACAAAATGTATTTTTATGTCTTACTTTTCATCAAAATCTACGTAGGTCTCCATTTAGAAAGATACTCAGCTGCCTTACCGGTATTCTGGTGCGCGTTGCGTGAGCTCGAGTAACGTTTGTTAGCAGTAATTACGGTTTCACTCATTTTATTATTCAGTCGAAAAGTTAGTTTTTTGACCAAATTTCAACAACAAAAACAGGGAAAATTTCAGAAACACTGTGGATCACTAGCTCGCTCGGAGACGCGAATTTTGACAGGTTGCGGGTGCGCCTCGCCTATGTAGAACTTCAAAAACATACTTTTTTTTTTTTCAGAAACGTAAAAATTTCAACATATTTTTCTTCACGAATAACAAAATGTATTTTTATGTCTTACTTTTCAATAAAATCTACGTAGGTCTCCATTTAGAAAGATACTCAGCTGCCTTACCGGTATTCTGGTGCGCGTTGCGTGAGCTCGAGTACCGTTTGGTAGCAGTAATTACGGTTTCACTCAAGTTATTTTTCAGTCGAAAAGTTAGTTTTTTGACCAAATTTCAACAACAAAAACAGGGAAAATTTCAAAAACACTGTGGATCACTAGCTCGCTCGGAGACGCGTATTTTGACAGGTTGCGCGTGCGCCTCGCCTATGTAGAACTTCAAAAACATACTTTTTTTTCTTTCAGAAACTTGTAAAAATGTCGAAATATTTTTCTTCACGAATAACAAAATGTATTTTTATGTCTTACTTTTCCTCAAAATCTACGTAGGTCTCCATTTAGAAAGATACTCAGCTGCCTTACCGGTATTCTGGTGCGCGTTGCGTGAGCTCGAGTACCGTTTGGTAGCAGTAATTACGGTTTCACTCATTTTATTTTTCAGTCGAAAAGTTAGTTTTTTGACCAAATTTCAACAACAAAAACAGGGAAAATTTCAGAAACACTGTGGATCACTAGCTCGCTCGGAGACGCGTATTTTGACAGGTTGCGCGTGCGCCTCGCCTATGTAGAACTTCAAAAACATACTTTTTTTTCTTTCAGAAACTTGTAAAAATTTCAACATATTTTTCTTCACGAATAACAAAATGTATTTTTATGTCTTACTTTTCATCAAAATCTACGTAGGTCTCCATTTAGAAAGATACTCAGTTGCCTTACCGGTATTCTGGTGCGCGTTGCGTGAGCTCGGGTACCGTTTGGTAGCAGTAATTACGGTTTCACTCAAGTTATTTTTCAGTCGAAAAGTTAGTTTTTTGACCAAATTTCAACAACAAAAACAGGGAAAATTTCAAAAACACTGTGGATCACTAGCTCGCTCGGAGACGCGTATTTTCACAGGTTGCGCGTGCGCCTCGCCTATGTAGAACTTATAAAACATACTTTTTTTTCTTTCAGAAACTTGTAAAAATGTCGAAATATTTTTCTTCACGAATAACAAAATGTATTTTTATGTCTTACTTTTCATCAAAATCTACGTAGGTCTCCATTTAGAAAGATACTCAGCTGCCTTACCGGTATTCTTTTGCGCGTTGCGTGAGCTCGAGTACCGTTTGGTAGCAGTAATTACGGTTTCACTCAAGTTATTTTTCAGTCGAAAAGTTAGTTTTTTGACCAAATTTCAACAACAAAAACAGGGAAAATTTCAAAAACACTGTGGATCACTAGCTCGCTCGGAGACGCGTATTTTGACAGGTTGCGCGTGCGCCTCGCCTATGTAGAACTTCAAAAACATACTTTTTTTTCTTTCAGAAACTTGTAAAAATGTCGAAATATTTTTCTTCACGAATAACAAAATGTATTTTTATGTCTTACTTTTCCTCAAAATCTACGTAGGTCTCCATTTAGAAAGATACTCAGCTGCCTTACCGGTATTCTGGTGCGCGTTGCGTGAGCTCGAGTACCGTTTGGTAGCAGTAATTACGGTTTCACTCATTTTATTTTTCAGTCGAAAAGTTAGTTTTTTGACCAAATTTCAACAACAAAAACAGGGAAAATTTCAGAAACACTGTGGATCACTAGCTCGCTCGGAGACGCGTATTTTCACAGGTTGCGCGTGCGCCTCGCCTATGTAGAACTTCAAAAACATACTTTTTTTTCTTTCAGAAACTTGTAAAAATTTCAACATATTTTTCTTCACGAATAACAAAATGTATTTTTATGTCTTGCTTTTCAATAAAATCTACGTAGGTCTCCATTTAGAAAGATACTCAGCTGCCTTACCGGTATTCTGGTGCGCGTTGCGTGAGCTCGAGTACCGTTTGGTAGCAGTAATTACGGTTTCACTCAAGTTATTTTTCAGTCGAAAAGTTAGTTTTTTGAACAAATTTCAACAACAAAAACAGGGAAAATTTCAAAAACACTGTGGATCACTAGCTCGCTCGGAGACGCGTATTTTCACAGGTTGCGCGTGCGCCTCGCCTATGTAGAACTTCAAAAACATATTTTTTTTTCTTTCAGAAACTTGTAAAAATGTCGAAATATTTTTCTTCAAGAATAACAAAATGTATTTTTATGTCTTACTTTTCATCAAAATCTACGTAGGTCTCCATTTAGAAAGATACTCAGCTGCCTTACCGGTATTCTGGTGCGCGTTGCGTGAGCTCGAGTAACGTTTGTTAGCAGTAATTACGGTTTCACTCATTTTATTTTTCAGTCGAAAAGTTAGTTTTTTGACCAAATTTCAACAACAAAAACAGGGAAAATTTCAGAAACACTGTGGATCACTAGCTCGCTCGGAGACGCGAATTTTGACAGGTTGCGGGTGCGCCTCGCCTATGTAGAACTTCAAAAACATACTTTTTTTTTTTTCAGAAACTTGTAAAAATGTCGAAATATTTTTCTTCACGAATAACAAAATGTATTTTTATGTCTTACTTTTCCTCAAAATCTACGTAGGTCTCCATTTAGAAAGATATTCAGCTGCCTTACCGGTATTCTGGTGCGCGTTGCGTGAGCTCGAGTACCGTTTGGTAGCAGTAATTACGGTTTCACTCATTTTATTTTTCAGTCGAAAAGTTAGTTTTTTGACCAAATTTCAACAACAAAAACAGGGAAAATTTCAAAAACACTGTGGATCACTAGCTCGCTCGGAGACGCGTATTTTCCCAGGTTGCGCGTGCGCCTCGCCTATGTAGAACTTATAAAACATACTTTTTTTTCTTTCAGAAACTTGTAAAAATGTCGAAATATTTTTCTTCACGAATAACAAAATGTATTTTTATGTCTTACTTTCATCAAAATCTACGTAGGTCTCCATTTAAAAAGATACTCAGCAGCCTTACCGGTATTCTGGTGCGCGTTGCGTGAGCTCGAGTAACGTTTGTTAGCAGTAATTACGGTTTCACTCATTTTATTTTTCAGTCGAAAAGTTAGTTTTTTGACCAAATTTCAACAACAAAAACAGGGAAAATTTCAGAAACACTGTGGATCACTAGCTCGCTCGGAGACGCGAATTTTGACAGGTTGCGGGTGCGCCTCGCCTATGTAGAACTTCAAAAACATACTTTTTTTTTTTCAGAAACTTGTAAAAATTTCAACATATTTTTCTTCACGAATAACAAAATGTATTTTTATGTCTTACTTTTCAATAAAATCTACGTAGGTCTCCATTTAGAAAGATACTCAGCTGCCTTACCGGTATTCTGGTGCGCGTTGCGTGAGCTCGAGTACCGTTTGGTAGCAGTAATTATGGTTTCACTCATTTTATTTTTCAGTCGAAAAGTTAGTTTTTTGACCAAATTTCAACAACAAAAACAGGGAAAATTTCAGAAACACTGTGGATCACTAGCTCGCTCGGAGACGCGTATTTTCACAGGTTGCGCGTGCGCCTCGCCTATGTAGAACTTCAAAAACATATTTTTTTTTCTTTCAGAAACTTGTAAAAATGTCGAAATATTTTTCTTCACGAATAACAAAATGTATTTTTATGTCTTACTTTTCCTCAAAATCTACGTAGGTCTCCATTTAGAAAGATACTCAGCTGCCTTACCGGTATTCTGGTGCGCGTTGCGTGAGCTCGAGTACCGTTTGGTAGCAGTAATTACGGTTTCACTCATTTTATTTTTCAGTCGAAAAGTTAGTTTTTTGACCAAATTTCAACAACAAAAACAGGGAAAATTTCAGAAACACTGTGGATCACTAGCTCGCTCGGAGACGCGTATTTTCACAGGTTGCGCGTGCGCCTCGCCTATGTAGAACTTCAAAAACATACTTTTTTTTCTTTCAGAAACTTGTAAAAATTTCAACATATTTTTCTTCACGAATAACAAAATGTATTTT
Organism: Dasypolia templi; assembly: GCA_963555695.1. Classification (NCBI taxonomy): domain Eukaryota; kingdom Metazoa; phylum Arthropoda; class Insecta; order Lepidoptera; family Noctuidae; genus Dasypolia; species Dasypolia templi. The sequence goes on along the minus strand of OY743140.1, from coordinate 33,444,344 downwards.
TATGTCTTGCTTTTCAATAAAATCTACGTAGGTCTCCATTTAGAAAGATACTCAGCTGCCTTACCGGTATTCTGGTGCGCGTTGCGTGAGCTCGAGTACCGTTTGGTAGCAGTAATTACGGTTTCACTCATTTTATTTTTCAGTCGAAAAGTTAGTTTTTTGACCAAATTTCAACAACAAAAACAGGGAAAATTTCAAAAACACTGTGGATCACTAGCTCGCTCGGAGACGCGTATTTTCCCAGGTTGCGCGTGCGCCTCGCCTATGTAGAACTTATAAAACATACTTTTTTTTCTTTCAGAAACTTGTAAAAATGTCGAAATATTTTTCTTCAAGAATAACAAAATGTATTTTTATGTCTTACTTTTCATCAAAATCTACGTAGGTCTCCATTTAGAAAGATACTCAGCTGCCTTACCGGTATTCTGGTGCGCGTTGCGTGAGCTCGAGTAACGTTTGTTAGCAGTAATTACGGTTTCACTCATTTTATTTTTCAGTCGAAAAGTTAGTTTTTTGACCAAATTTCAACAACAAAAACAGGGAAAATTTCAGAAACACTGTGGATCACTAGCTCGCTCGGAGACGCGAATTTTGACAGGTTGTGGGTGCGCCTCGCCTATGTAGAACTTCAAAAACATACTTTTTTTTTTTTCAGAAACTTGTAAAAATGTCGAAATATTTTTCTTCACGAATAACAAAATGTATTTTTATGTCTTACTTTTCCTCAAAATCTACGTAGGTCTCCATTTAGAAAGATATTCAGCTGCCTTACCGGTATTCTGGTGCGCGTTGCGTGAGCTCGAGTACCGTTTGGTAGCAGTAATTACGGTTTCACTCATTTTATTTTTCAGTCGAAAAGTTAGTTTTTTGACCAAATTTCAACAACAAAAACAGGGAAAATTTCAGAAACACTGTGGATCACTAGCTCGCTCGGAGACGCGAATTTTGACAGGTTGTGGGTGCGCCTCGCCTATGTAGAACTTCAAAAACATACTTTTTTTCTTTCAGAAACTTGTAAAAATTTCAACATATTTTTCTTCAGGAATAACAAAATGTATTTTTATGTTTTACTTTTCATCAAAATCTACGTAGGTCTCCATTTAGAAAGATATTCAGCTGCCTTACCGGTATTCTGGTGCGCGTTGCGTGAGCTCGAGTACCGTTTGGTAGCAGTAATTACGGTTTCACTCATTTTATTTTTCAGTCGAAAAGTTAGTTTTTTGACCAAATTTCAACAACAAAAACAGGGAAAATTTCAGAAACACTGTGGATCACTAGCTCGCTCGGAGACGCGTATTTTCACAGGTTGCGCGTGCGCCTCGCCTATGTAGAACTTCAAAAACATACTTTTTTTTCTTTCAGAAACTTGTAAAAATTTCAACATATTTTTCTTCACGAATAACAAAATGTATTTTTATGTCTTGCTTTTCAATAAAATCTACGTAGGTCTCCATTTAGAAAGATACTCAGCTGCCTTACCGGTATTCTGGTGCGCGTTGCGTGAGCTCGAGTACCGTTTGGTAGCAGTAATTACGGTTTCACTCAAGTTATTTTTCAGTCGAAAAGTTAGTTTTTTGAACAAATTTCAACAACAAAAACAGGGAAAATTTCAAAAACACTGTGGATCACTAGCTCGCTCGGAGACGCGTATTTTCACAGGTTGCGCGTGCGCCTCGCCTATGTAGAACTTCAAAAACATATTTTTTTTTCTTTCAGAAACTTGTAAAAATGTCGAAATATTTTTCTTCAAGAATAACAAAATGTATTTTTATGTCTTACTTTTCATCAAAATCTACGTAGGTCTCCATTTAGAAAGATACTCAGCTGCCTTACCGGTATTCTGGTGCGCGTTGCGTGAGCTCGAGTAACGTTTGTTAGCAGTAATTACGGTTTCACTCATTTTATTATTCAGTCGAAAAGTTAGTTTTTTGACCAAATTTCAACAACAAAAACAGGGAAAATTTCAGAAACACTGTGGATCACTAGCTCGCTCGGAGACGCGAATTTTGACAGGTTGCGGGTGCGCCTCGCCTATGTAGAACTTCAAAAACATACTTTTTTTTTTTTCAGAAACGTAAAAATTTCAACATATTTTTCTTCACGAATAACAAAATGTATTTTTATGTCTTACTTTTCAATAAAATCTACGTAGGTCTCCATTTAGAAAGATACTCAGCTGCCTTACCGGTATTCTGGTGCGCGTTGCGTGAGCTCGAGTACCGTTTGGTAGCAGTAATTACGGTTTCACTCAAGTTATTTTTCAGTCGAAAAGTTAGTTTTTTGACCAAATTTCAACAACAAAAACAGGGAAAATTTCAAAAACACTGTGGATCACTAGCTCGCTCGGAGACGCGTATTTTGACAGGTTGCGCGTGCGCCTCGCCTATGTAGAACTTCAAAAACATACTTTTTTTTCTTTCAGAAACTTGTAAAAATGTCGAAATATTTTTCTTCACGAATAACAAAATGTATTTTTATGTCTTACTTTTCCTCAAAATCTACGTAGGTCTCCATTTAGAAAGATACTCAGCTGCCTTACCGGTATTCTGGTGCGCGTTGCGTGAGCTCGAGTACCGTTTGGTAGCAGTAATTACGGTTTCACTCATTTTATTTTTCAGTCGAAAAGTTAGTTTTTTGACCAAATTTCAACAACAAAAACAGGGAAAATTTCAGAAACACTGTGGATCACTAGCTCGCTCGGAGACGCGTATTTTGACAGGTTGCGCGTGCGCCTCGCCTATGTAGAACTTCAAAAACATACTTTTTTTTCTTTCAGAAACTTGTAAAAATTTCAACATATTTTTCTTCACGAATAACAAAATGTATTTTTATGTCTTACTTTTCATCAAAATCTACGTAGGTCTCCATTTAGAAAGATACTCAGTTGCCTTACCGGTATTCTGGTGCGCGTTGCGTGAGCTCGGGTACCGTTTGGTAGCAGTAATTACGGTTTCACTCAAGTTATTTTTCAGTCGAAAAGTTAGTTTTTTGACCAAATTTCAACAACAAAAACAGGGAAAATTTCAAAAACACTGTGGATCACTAGCTCGCTCGGAGACGCGTATTTTCACAGGTTGCGCGTGCGCCTCGCCTATGTAGAACTTATAAAACATACTTTTTTTTCTTTCAGAAACTTGTAAAAATGTCGAAATATTTTTCTTCACGAATAACAAAATGTATTTTTATGTCTTACTTTTCATCAAAATCTACGTAGGTCTCCATTTAGAAAGATACTCAGCTGCCTTACCGGTATTCTTTTGCGCGTTGCGTGAGCTCGAGTACCGTTTGGTAGCAGTAATTACGGTTTCACTCAAGTTATTTTTCAGTCGAAAAGTTAGTTTTTTGACCAAATTTCAACAACAAAAACAGGGAAAATTTCAAAAACACTGTGGATCACTAGCTCGCTCGGAGACGCGTATTTTGACAGGTTGCGCGTGCGCCTCGCCTATGTAGAACTTCAAAAACATACTTTTTTTTCTTTCAGAAACTTGTAAAAATGTCGAAATATTTTTCTTCACGAATAACAAAATGTATTTTTATGTCTTACTTTTCCTCAAAATCTACGTAGGTCTCCATTTAGAAAGATACTCAGCTGCCTTACCGGTATTCTGGTGCGCGTTGCGTGAGCTCGAGTACCGTTTGGTAGCAGTAATTACGGTTTCACTCATTTTATTTTTCAGTCGAAAAGTTAGTTTTTTGACCAAATTTCAACAACAAAAACAGGGAAAATTTCAGAAACACTGTGGATCACTAGCTCGCTCGGAGACGCGTATTTTCACAGGTTGCGCGTGCGCCTCGCCTATGTAGAACTTCAAAAACATACTTTTTTTTCTTTCAGAAACTTGTAAAAATTTCAACATATTTTTCTTCACGAATAACAAAATGTATTTTTATGTCTTGCTTTTCAATAAAATCTACGTAGGTCTCCATTTAGAAAGATACTCAGCTGCCTTACCGGTATTCTGGTGCGCGTTGCGTGAGCTCGAGTACCGTTTGGTAGCAGTAATTACGGTTTCACTCAAGTTATTTTTCAGTCGAAAAGTTAGTTTTTTGAACAAATTTCAACAACAAAAACAGGGAAAATTTCAAAAACACTGTGGATCACTAGCTCGCTCGGAGACGCGTATTTTCACAGGTTGCGCGTGCGCCTCGCCTATGTAGAACTTCAAAAACATATTTTTTTTTCTTTCAGAAACTTGTAAAAATGTCGAAATATTTTTCTTCAAGAATAACAAAATGTATTTTTATGTCTTACTTTTCATCAAAATCTACGTAGGTCTCCATTTAGAAAGATACTCAGCTGCCTTACCGGTATTCTGGTGCGCGTTGCGTGAGCTCGAGTAACGTTTGTTAGCAGTAATTACGGTTTCACTCATTTTATTTTTCAGTCGAAAAGTTAGTTTTTTGACCAAATTTCAACAACAAAAACAGGGAAAATTTCAGAAACACTGTGGATCACTAGCTCGCTCGGAGACGCGAATTTTGACAGGTTGCGGGTGCGCCTCGCCTATGTAGAACTTCAAAAACATACTTTTTTTTTTTTCAGAAACTTGTAAAAATGTCGAAATATTTTTCTTCACGAATAACAAAATGTATTTTTATGTCTTACTTTTCCTCAAAATCTACGTAGGTCTCCATTTAGAAAGATATTCAGCTGCCTTACCGGTATTCTGGTGCGCGTTGCGTGAGCTCGAGTACCGTTTGGTAGCAGTAATTACGGTTTCACTCATTTTATTTTTCAGTCGAAAAGTTAGTTTTTTGACCAAATTTCAACAACAAAAACAGGGAAAATTTCAAAAACACTGTGGATCACTAGCTCGCTCGGAGACGCGTATTTTCCCAGGTTGCGCGTGCGCCTCGCCTATGTAGAACTTATAAAACATACTTTTTTTTCTTTCAGAAACTTGTAAAAATGTCGAAATATTTTTCTTCACGAATAACAAAATGTATTTTTATGTCTTACTTTCATCAAAATCTACGTAGGTCTCCATTTAAAAAGATACTCAGCAGCCTTACCGGTATTCTGGTGCGCGTTGCGTGAGCTCGAGTAACGTTTGTTAGCAGTAATTACGGTTTCACTCATTTTATTTTTCAGTCGAAAAGTTAGTTTTTTGACCAAATTTCAACAACAAAAACAGGGAAAATTTCAGAAACACTGTGGATCACTAGCTCGCTCGGAGACGCGAATTTTGACAGGTTGCGGGTGCGCCTCGCCTATGTAGAACTTCAAAAACATACTTTTTTTTTTTCAGAAACTTGTAAAAATTTCAACATATTTTTCTTCACGAATAACAAAATGTATTTTTATGTCTTACTTTTCAATAAAATCTACGTAGGTCTCCATTTAGAAAGATACTCAGCTGCCTTACCGGTATTCTGGTGCGCGTTGCGTGAGCTCGAGTACCGTTTGGTAGCAGTAATTATGGTTTCACTCATTTTATTTTTCAGTCGAAAAGTTAGTTTTTTGACCAAATTTCAACAACAAAAACAGGGAAAATTTCAGAAACACTGTGGATCACTAGCTCGCTCGGAGACGCGTATTTTCACAGGTTGCGCGTGCGCCTCGCCTATGTAGAACTTCAAAAACATATTTTTTTTTCTTTCAGAAACTTGTAAAAATGTCGAAATATTTTTCTTCACGAATAACAAAATGTATTTTTATGTCTTACTTTTCCTCAAAATCTACGTAGGTCTCCATTTAGAAAGATACTCAGCTGCCTTACCGGTATTCTGGTGCGCGTTGCGTGAGCTCGAGTACCGTTTGGTAGCAGTAATTACGGTTTCACTCATTTTATTTTTCAGTCGAAAAGTTAGTTTTTTGACCAAATTTCAACAACAAAAACAGGGAAAATTTCAGAAACACTGTGGATCACTAGCTCGCTCGGAGACGCGTATTTTCACAGGTTGCGCGTGCGCCTCGCCTATGTAGAACTTCAAAAACATACTTTTTTTTCTTTCAGAAACTTGTAAAAATTTCAACATATTTTTCTTCACGAATAACAAAATGTATTTTTATGTCTTGCTTTTCAATAAAATCTACGTAGGTCTCCATTTAGAAAGATACTCAGCTGCCTTACCGGTATTCTGGTGCGCGTTGCGTGAGCTCGAGTACCGTTTGGTAGCAGTAATTACGGTTTCACTCATTTTATTTTTCAGTCGAAAAGTTAGTTTTTTGACCAAATTTCAACAACAAAAACAGGGAAAATTTCAAAAACACTGTGGATCACTAGCTCGCTCGGAGACGCGTATTTTCCCAGGTTGCGCGTGCGCCTCGCCTATGTAGAACTTATAAAACATACTTTTTTTTCTTTCAGAAACTTGTAAAAATGTCGAAATATTTTTCTTCAAGAATAACAAAATGTATTTTTATGTCTTACTTTTCATCAAAATCTACGTAGGTCTCCATTTAGAAAGATACTCAGCTGCCTTACCGGTATTCTGGTGCGCGTTGCGTGAGCTCGAGTAACGTTTGTTAGCAGTAATTACGGTTTCACTCATTTTATTTTTCAGTCGAAAAGTTAGTTTTTTGACCAAATTTCAACAACAAAAACAGGGAAAATTTCAGAAACACTGTGGATCACTAGCTCGCTCGGAGACGCGAATTTTGACAGGTTGTGGGTGCGCCTCGCCTATGTAGAACTTCAAAAACATACTTTTTTTTTTTTCAGAAACTTGTAAAAATGTCGAAATATTTTTCTTCACGAATAACAAAATGTATTTTTATGTCTTACTTTTCCTCAAAATCTACGTAGGTCTCCATTTAGAAAGATATTCAGCTGCCTTACCGGTATTCTGGTGCGCGTTGCGTGAGCTCGAGTACCGTTTGGTAGCAGTAATTACGGTTTCACTCATTTTATTTTTCAGTCGAAAAGTTAGTTTTTTGACCAAATTTCAACAACAAAAACAGGGAAAATTTCAGAAACACTGTGGATCACTAGCTCGCTCGGAGACGCGAATTTTGACAGGTTGTGGGTGCGCCTCGCCTATGTAGAACTTCAAAAACATACTTTTTTTCTTTCAGAAACTTGTAAAAATTTCAACATATTTTTCTTCAGGAATAACAAAATGTATTTTTATGTTTTACTTTTCATCAAAATCTACGTAGGTATCCATTTAGAAAGATACTCAGCTGCCTTACCGGTATTCTGGTGCGCGTTGCGTGAGCTCGAGTAACGTTTGTTAGCAGTAATTACGGTTTCACTCATTTTATTTTTCAGTCGAAAAGTTAGTTTTTTGACCAAATTTCAACAACAAAAACAGGGAAAATTTCAGAAACACTGTGGATCACTAGCTCGCTCGGAGACGCGAATTTTGACAGGTTGTGGGTGCGCCTCGCCTATGTAGAACTTCAAAAACATACTTTTTTTTCTTTCAGAAACTTGTAAAAATTTCAACATATTTTTCTTCACGAATAACAAAATGTATTTTTATGTCTTGCTTTTCAATAAAATCTACGTAGGTCTCCATTTAGAAAGATACTCAGCTGCCTTACCGGTATTCTGGTGCGCGTTGCGTGAGCTCGAGTACCGTTTGGTAGCAGTAATTACGGTTTCACTCATTTTATTTTTCAGTCGAAAAGTTAGTTTTTTGACAAAATTTCAACAACAAAAACAGGGAAAATTTCAGAAACACTGTGGATCACTAGCTCGCTCGGAGACGCGTATTTTCACAGGTTGCGCGTGCGCCTCGCCTATGTAGAACTTCAAAAACATACTTTTTTTTCTTTCAGAAACTTGTAAAAATTTCAACATATTTTTCTTCACGAATAACAAAATGTATTTTTATGTCTTACTTTTCATCAAAATCTACGTAGGTCTCCATTTAGAAAGATACTCAGTTGCCTTACCGGTATTGTGGTGCGCGTTGCGTGAGCTCGAGTACCGTTTGGTAGCAGTAATTACGGTTTCACTCAAGTTATTTTTCAGTCGAAAAGTTAGTTTTTTGACCAAATTTCAACAACAAAAACAGGGAAAATTTCAAAAACACTGTGGATCACTAGCTCGCTCGGAGACGCGTATTTTCACAGGTTGCGCGTGCGCCTCGCCTATGTAGAACTTCAAAAACATATTTTTTTTTCTTTCAGAAACTTGTAAAAATGTCGAAATATTTTTCTTCAAGAATAACAAAATGTATTTTTATGTCTTACTTTTCATCAAAATCTACGTAGGTCTCCATTTAGAAAGATACTCAGCTGCCTTACCGGTATTCTGGTGCGCGTTGCGTGAGCTCGAGTAACGTTTGTTAGCAGTAATTACGGTTTCACTCATTTTATTTTTCAGTCGAAAAGTTAGTTTTTTGACCAAATTTCAACAACAAAAACAGGGAAAATTTCAGAAACACTGTGGATCACTAGCTCGCTCGGAGACGCGAATTTTGACAGGTTGTGGGTGCGCCTCGCCTATGTAGAACTTCAAAAACATACTTTTTTTTTTTTCAGAAACTTGTAAAAATGTCGAAATATTTTTCTTCACGAATAACAAAATGTATTTTTATGTCTTACTTTTCCTCAAAATCTACGTAGGTCTCCATTTAGAAAGATATTCAGCTGCCTTACCGGTATTCTGGTGCGCGTTGCGTGAGCTCGAGTACCGTTTGGTAGCAGTAATTACGGTTTCACTCATTTTATTTTTCAGTCGAAAAGTTAGTTTTTTGACCAAATTTCAACAACAAAAACAGGGAAAATTTCAGAAACACTGTGGATCACTAGCTCGCTCGGAGACGCGTATTTTCACAGGTTGCGCGTGCGCCTCGCCTATGTAGAACTTCAAAAACATACTTTTTTTTCTTTCAGAAACTTGTAAAAATTTCAACATATTTTTCTTCACGAATAACAAAATGTATTTTTATGTCTTACTTTTCATCAAAATCTACGTAGGTCTCCATTTAGAAAGATACTCAGTTGCCTTACCGGTATTCTGGTGCGCGTTGCGTGAGCTCGAGTAACGTTTGTTAGCAGTAATTACGGTTTCACTCATTTTATTTTTCAGTCGAAAAGTTAGTTTTTTGACCAAATTTCAACAACAAAAACAGGGAAAATTTCAGAAACACTGTGGATCACTAGCTCGCTCGGAGACGCGAATTTTGACAGGTTGTGGGTGCGCCTCGCCTATGTAGAACTTCAAAAACATACTTTTTTTTCTTTCAGAAACTTGTAAAAATTTCAACATATTTTTCTTCACGAATAACAAAATGTATTTTTATGTCTTGCTTTTCAATAAAATCTACGTAGGTCTCCATTTAGAAAGATACTCAGCTGCCTTACCGGTATTCTGGTGCGCGTTGCGTGAGCTCGAGTACCGTTTGGTAGCAGTAATTACGGTTTCACTCATTTTATTTTTCAGTCGAAAAGTTAGTTTTTTGACCAAATTTCAACAACAAAAACAGGGAAAATTTCAGAAACACTGTGGATCACTAGCTCGCTCGGAGACGCGTATTTTCACAGGTTGCGTGTGCGCCTCGCCTATGTAGAACTTCAAAAACATACTTTTTTTTCTTTCAGAAACTTGTAAAAATTTCAACATATTTTTCTTCACGAATAACAAAATGTATTTTTATGTCTTACTTTTCATCAAAATCTACGTAGGTCTCCATTTAGAAAGATACTCAGTTGCCTTACCGGTATTCTGGTGCGCGTTGCGTGAGCTCGAGTACCGTTTGGTAGCAGTAATTACGGTTTCACTCAAGTTATTTTTCAGTCGAAAAGTTAGTTTTTTGACCAAATTTCAACAACAAAAACAGGGAAAATTTCAAAAACACTGTGGATCACTAGCTCGCTCGGAGACGCGTATTTTCACAGGTTGCGCGTGCGCCTCGCCTATGTAGAACTTCAAAAACATATTTTTTTTTCTTTCAGAAACTTGTAAAAATGTCGAAATATTTTTCTTCAAGAATAACAAAATGTATTTTTATGTCTTACTTTTCATCAAAATCTACGTAGGTCTCCATTTAGAAAGATACTCAGCTGCCTTACCGGTATTCTGGTGCGCGTTGCGTGAGCTCGAGTAACGTTTGTTAGCAGTAATTACGGTTTCACTCATTTTATTTTTCAGTCGAAAAGTTAGTTTTTTGACCAAATTTCAACAACAAAAACAGGGAAAATTTCAGAAACACTGTGGATCACTAGCTCGCTCGGAGACGCGAATTTTGACAGGTTGTGGGTGCGCCTCGCCTATGTAGAACTTCAAAAACATACTTTTTTTTTTTTCAGAAACTTGTAAAAATGTCGAAATATTTTTCTTCACGAATAACAAAATGTATTTTTATGTCTTACTTTTCCTCAAAATCTACGTAGGTCTCCATTTAGAAAGATATTCAGCTGCCTTACCGGTATTCTGGTGCGCGTTGCGTGAGCTCGAGTACCGTTTGGTAGCAGTAATTACGGTTTCACTCATTTTATTTTTCAGTCGAAAAGTTAGTTTTTTGACCAAATTTCAACAACAAAAACAGGGAAAATTTCAGAAACACTGTGGATCACTAGCTCGCTCGGAGACGCGTATTTTCACAGGTTGCGCGTGCGCCTCGCCTATGTAGAACTTCAAAAACATACTTTTTTTTCTTTCAGAAACTTGTAAAAATTTCAACATATTTTTCTTCACGAATAACAAAATGTATTTTTATGTCTTACTTTTCATCAAAATCTACGTAGGTCTCCATTTAGAAAGATACTCAGTTGCCTTACCGGTATTCTGGTGCGCGTTGCGTGAGCTCGAGTACCGTTTGGTAGCAGTAATTACGGTTTCACTCAAGTTATTTTTCAGTCGAAAAGTTAGTTTTTTGACCAAATTTCAACAACAAAAACAGGGAAAATTTCAAAAACACTGTGGATCACTAGCTCGCTCGGAGACGCGTATTTTCCCAGGTTGCGCGTGCGCCTCGCCTATGTAGAACTTATAAAACATACTTTTTTTTCTTTCAGAAACTTGTAAAAATGTCGAAATATTTTTCTTCACGAATAACAAAATGTATTTTTATGTCTTAATTTCATCAAAATCTACGTAGGTCTCCATTTAAAAAGATACTCAGCTGCCTTACCGGTATTCTGGTGCGCGTTGCGTGAGCTCGAGTAACGTTTGTTAGCAGTAATTACGGTTTCACTCATTTTATTTTTCAGTCGAAAAGTTAGTTTTTTGACCAAATTTCAACAACAAAAACAGGGAAAATTTCAGAAACACTGTGGATCACTAGCTCGCTCCGAGACGCGAATTTTGACAGGTTGCGGGTGCGCCTCGCCTATGTAGAACTTCAAAAACATATTTTTTTTTTTTCAGAAACTTGTAAAAATTTCAACATATTTTTCTTCACGAATAACAAAATGTATTTTTATGTCTTACTTTTCAATAAAATCTACGTAGGTCTCCATTTAGAAAGATACTCAGCTGCCTTACCGGTATTCTGGTGCGCGTTGCGTGAGCTCGAGTACCGTTTGGTAGCAGTAATTACGGTTTCACTCATTTTATTTTTCAGTCGAAAAGTTAGTTTTTTGACCAAATTTCAACAACAAAAACAGGGAAAATTTCAGAAACACTGTGGATCACTAGCTCGCTCGGAGACGCGTATTTTCACAGGTTGCGCGTGCGCCTCGCCTATGTAGAACTTCAAAAACATACTTTTTTTTCTTTCAGAAACTTGTAAAAATTTCAACATATTTTTCTTCACGAATAACAAAATGTATTTTTATGTCTTACTTTTCATCAAAATCTACGTAGGTCTCCATTTAGAAAGATACTCAGTTGCCTTACCGGTATTCTGGTGCGCGTTGCGTGAGCTCGAGTACCGATTGGTAGCAGTAATTACGGTTTCACTCAAGTTATTTTTCAGTCGAAAAGTTAGTTTTTTGACCAAATTTCAACAACAAAAACAGGGAAAATTTCAAAAACACTGTGGATCACTAGCTCGCTCGGAGACGCGTATTTTCCCAGGTTGCGCGTGCGCCTCGCCTATGTAGAACTTATAAAACATACTTTTTTTTCTTTCAGAAACTTGTAAAAATGTCGAAATATTTTTCTTCACGAATAACAAAATGTATTTTTATGTCTTACTTTTCCTCAAAATCTACGTAGGTCTCCATTTAGAAAGATATTCAGCTGCCTTACCGGTATTCTGGTGCGCGTTGCGTGAGCTCGAGTACCGTTTGGTAGCAGTAATTACGGTTTCACTCATTTTATTTTTCAGTCGAAAAGTTAGTTTTTTGACCAAATTTCAACAACAAAAACAGGGAAAATTTCAGAAACACTGTGGATCACTAGCTCGCTCGGAGACGCGTATTTTCACAGGTTGCGCGTGCGCCTCGCCTATGTAGAACTTCAAAAACATACTTTTTTTTCTTTCAGAAACTTGTAAAAATTTCAACATATTTTTCTTCACGAATAACAAAATGTATTTTTATGTCTTACTTTTCATCAAAATCTACGTAGGTCTCCATTTAGAAAGATACTCAGTTGCCTTACCGGTATTCTGGTGCGCGTTGCGTGAGCTCGAGTACCGTTTGGTAGCAGTAATTACGGTTTCACTCAAGTTATTTTTCAGTCGAAAAGTTAGTTTTTTGACCAAATTTCAACAACAAAAACAGGGAAAATTTCAAAAACACTGTGGATCACTAGCTCGCTCGGAGACGCGTATTTTCCCAGGTTGCGCGTGCGCCTCGCCTATGTAGAACTTATAAAACATACTTTTTTTTCTTTCAGAAACTTGTAAAAATGTCGAAATATTTTTCTTCACGAATAACAAAATGTATTTTTATGTCTTAATTTCATCAAAATCTACGTAGGTCTCCATTTAAAAAGATACTCAGCTGCCTTACCGGTATTCTGGTGCGCGTTGCGTGAGCTCGAGTAACGTTTGTTAGCAGTAATTACGGTTTCACTCATTTTATTTTTCAGTCGAAAAGTTAGTTTTTTGACCAAATTTCAACAACAAAAACAGGGAAAATTTCAGAAACACTGTGGATCACTAGCTCGCTCCGAGACGCGAATTTTGACAGGTTGCGGGTGCGCCTCGCCTATGTAGAACTTCAAAAACATATTTTTTTTTTTTCAGAAACTTGTAAAAATTTCAACATATTTTTCTTCACGAATAACAAAATGTATTTTTATGTCTTACTTTTCAATAAAATCTACGTAGGTCTCCATTTAGAAAGATACTCAGCTGCCTTACCGGTATTCTGGTGCGCGTTGCGTGAGCTCGAGTACCGTTTGGTAGCAGTAATTATGGTTTCACTCATTTTATTTTTCAGTCGAAAAGTTAGTTTTTTGACCAAATTTCAACAACAAAAACAGGGAAAATTTCAGAAACACTGTGGATCACTAGCTCGCTCGGAGACGCGTATTTTCACAGGTTGCGCGTGCGCCTCGCCTATGTAGAACTTCAAAAACATACTTTTTTTCTTTCAGAAACTTGTAAAAATTTCAACATATTTTTCTTCACGAATAACAAAATGAATTTTTATGTCTTACTTTTCAATAAAATCTACGTAGGTCTCCATTTAGAAAGATACTCAGCTGCCTTACCGGTATTCTGGTGCGCGTTGCGTGAGCTCGAGTACCGTTTGGTAGCAGTAATTATGGTTTCACTCATTTTATTTTTCAGTCGAAAAGTTAGTTTTTTGACCAAATTTCAACAACAAAAACAGGGAAAATTTCAGAAACACTGTGGATCACTAGCTCGCTCGGAGACGCGTATTTTCACAGGTTGCGCGTGCGCCTCGCCTATGTAGAACTTCAAAAACATACTTTTTTTCTTTCAGAAACTTGTAAAAATTTCAACATATTTTTCTTCAGGAATAACAAAATGTATTTTTATGTTTTACTTTTCATCAAAATCTACGTAGGTATCCATTTAGAAAGATACTCAGCTGCCTTACCGGTATTCTGGTGCGCGATGCGTGAGCTCGAGTACCGTTTGGTAGCAGTAATTACGGTTTCACTCAAGTTATTTTTCAGTCGAAAAGTTAGTTTTTTGACCAAATTTCAACAACAAAAACAGGGAAAATTTCAAAAACACTGTGGATCACTAGCTCGCTCGGAGACGCGTATTTTGACAGGTTGCGCGTGCGCCTCGCCTATGTAGAACTTCAAAAACATACTTTTTTTTCTTTCAGAAACTTGTAAAAATGTCGAAATATTTTTCTTCACGAATAACAAAATGTATTTTTATGTCTTACTTTTCCTCAAAATCTACGTAGGTCTCCATTTAGAAAGATACTCAGCTGCCTTACCGGTATTCTGGTGCGCGTTGCGTGAGCTCGAGTACCGTTTGGTAGCAGTAATTACGGTTTCACTCATTTTATTTTTCAGTCGAAAAGTTAGTTTTTTGACCAAATTTCAACAACAAAAACAGGGAAAATTTCAGAAACACTGTGGATCACTAGCTCGCTCGGAGACGCGTATTTTCACAGGTTGCGCGTGCGCCTCGCCTATGTAGAACTTCAAAAACATACTTTTTTTTCTTTCAGAAACTTGTAAAAATTTCAACATATTTTTCTTCACGAATAACAAAATGTATTTTTATGTCTTACTTTTCATCAAAATCTACGTAGGTCTCCATTTAGAAAGATACTCAGTTGCCTTACCGGTATTCTGGTGCGCGTTGCGTGAGCTCGAGTACCGATTGGTAGCAGTAATTACGGTTTCACTCAAGTTATTTTTCAGTCGAAAAGTTAGTTTTTTGACCAAATTTCAACAACAAAAACAGGGAAAATTTCAAAAACACTGTGGATCACTAGCTCGCTCGGAGACGCGTATTTTCCCAGGTTGCGCGTGCGCCTCGCCTATGTAGAACTTATAAAACATACTTTTTTTTCTTTCAGAAACTTGTAAAAATGTCGAAATATTTTTCTTCACGAATAACAAAATGTATTTTTATGTCTTAATTTCATCAAAATCTACGTAGGTCTCCATTTAAAAAGATACTCAGCTGCCTTACCGGTATTCTGGTGCGCGTTGCGTGAGCTCGAGTAACGTTTGTTAGCAGTAATTACGGTTTCACTCATTTTATTTTTCAGTCGAAAAGTTAGTTTTTTGACCAAATTTCAACAACAAAAACAGGGAAAATTTCAGAAACACTGTGGATCACTAGCTCGCTCCGAGACGCGAATTTTGACAGGTTGCGGGTGCGCCTCGCCTATGTAGAACTTCAAAAACATATTTTTTTTTTTTCAGAAACTTGTAAAAATTTCAACATATTTTTCTTCACGAATAACAAAATGTATTTTTATGTCTTACTTTTCAATAAAATCTACGTAGGTCTCCATTTAGAAAGATACTCAGCTGCCTTACCGGTATTCTGGTGCGCGTTGCGTGAGCTCGAGTACCGTTTGGTAGCAGTAATTATGGTTTCACTCATTTTATTTTTCAGTCGAAAAGTTAGTTTTTTGACCAAATTTCAACAACAAAAACAGGGAAAATTTCAGAAACACTGTGGATCACTAGCTCGCTCGGAGACGCGTATTTTCACAGGTTGCGCGTGCGCCTCGCCTATGTAGAACTTCAAAAACATACTTTTTTTCTTTCAGAAACTTGTAAAAATTTCAACATATTTTTCTTCAGGAATAACAAAATGTATTTTTATGTTTTACTTTTCATCAAAATCTACGTAGGTATCCATTTAGAAAGATACTCAGCTGCCTTACCGGTATTCTGGTGCGCGATGCGTGAGCTCGAGTACCGTTTGGTAGCAGTAATTACGGTTTCACTCAAGTTATTTTTCAGTCGAAAAGTTAGTTTTTTGACCAAATTTCAACAACAAAAACAGGGAAAATTTCAAAAACACTGTGGATCACTAGCTCGCTCGGAGACGCGTATTTTGACAGGTTGCGCGTGCGCCTCGCCTATGTAGAACTTCAAAAACATACTTTTTTTTCTTTCAGAAACTTGTAAAAATGTCGAAATATTTTTCTTCACGAATAACAAAATGTATTTTTATGTCTTACTTTTCCTCAAAATCTACGTAGGTCTCCATTTAGAAAGATACTCAGCTGCCTTACCGGTATTCTGGTGCGCGTTGCGTGAGCTCGAGTACCGTTTGGTAGCAGTAATTACGGTTTCACTCATTTTATTTTTCAGTCGAAAAGTTAGTTTTTTGACCAAATTTCAACAACAAAAACAGGGAAAATTTCAGAAACACTGTGGATCACTAGCTCGCTCGGAGACGCGTATTTTCACAGGTTGCGCGTGCGCCTCGCCTATGTAGAACTTCAAAAACATACTTTTTTTTCTTTCAGAAACTTGTAAAAATTTCAACATATTTTTCTTCACGAATAACAAAATGTATTTTTATGTCTTACTTTTCATCAAAATCTACGTAGGTCTCCATTTAGAAAGATACTCAGTTGCCTTACCGGTATTCTGGTGTGCGTTGCGTGAGCTCGAGTACCGATTGGTAGCAGTAATTACGGTTTCACTCAAGTTATTTTTCAGTCGAAAAGTTAGTTTTTTGACCAAATTTCAACAACAAAAACAGGGAAAATTTCAAAAACACTGTGGATCACTAGCTCGCTCGGAGACGCGTATTTTCACAGGTTGCGCGTGCGCCTCGCCTATGTAGAACTTCAAAAACATACTTTTTTTCTTTCAGAAACTTGTAAAAATTTCAACATATTTTTCTTCAGGAATAACAAAATGTATTTTTATGTCTTACTTTTCATCAAAATCTACGTAGGTCTCCATTTAGAAAGATACTCAGTTGCCTTACCGGTATTCTGGTGCGCGTTGCGTGAGCTCGAGTACCGTTTGGTAGCAGTAATTACGGTTTCACTCAAGTTATTTTTCAGTCGAAAAGTTAGTTTTTTGACCAAATTTCAACAACAAAAACAGGGAAAATTTCAAAAACACTGTGGATCACTAGCTCGCTCGGAGACGCGTATTTTGACAGGTTGCGCGTGCGCCTCGCCTATGTAGAACTTCAAAAACATACTTTTTTTTCTTTCAGAAACTTGTAAAAATGTCGAAATATTTTTCTTCACGAATAACAAAATGTATTTTTATGTCTTACTTTTCCTCAAAATCTACGTAGGTCTCCATTTAGAAAGATACTCAGCTGCCTTACCGGTATTCTGGTGCGCGTTGCGTGAGCTCGAGTACCGTTTGGTAGCAGTAATTACGGTTTCACTCATTTTATTTTTCAGTCGAAAAGTTAGTTTTTTGACCAAATTTCAACAACAAAAACAGGGAAAATTTCAGAAACACTGTGGATCACTAGCTCGCTCGGAGACGCGTATTTTCACAGGTTGCGCGTGCGCCTCGCCTATGTAGAACTTCAAAAACATACTTTTTTTTCTTTCAGAAACTTGTAAAAATTTCAACATATTTTTCTTCACGAATAATAAAATGTATTTTTATGTCTTGCTTTTCAATAAAATCTACGTAGGTCTCCATTTAGAAAGATACTCAGCTGCCTTACCGGTATTCTGGTGCGCGTTGCGTGAGCTCGAGTACCGTTTGGTAGCAGTAATTACGGTTTCACTCATTTTATTTTTCAGTCGAAAAGTTAGTTTTTTGACCAAATTTCAACAACAAAAACAGGGAAAATTTCAGAAACACTGTGGATCACTAGCTCGCTCGGAGACGCGTATTTTCACAGGTTGCGCGTGCGCCTCGCCTATGTAGAACTTCAAAAACATATTTTTTTTTCTTTCAGAAACTTGTAAAAATTTCAACATATTTTTCTTCACGAATAATAAAATGTATTTTTATGTCTTGCTTTTCAATAAAATCTACGTAGGTCTCCATTTAGAAAGATACTCAGCTGCCTTACCGGTATTCTGGTGCGCGTTGCGTGAGCTCGAGTACCGTTTGGTAGCAGTAATTACGGTTTCACTCATTTTATTTTTCAGTCGAAAAGTTAGTTTTTTGACCAAATTTCAACAACAAAAACAGGGAAAATTTCAAAAACACTTTGGATCACTAGCTCGCTCGGAGACGCGTATTTTGACAGGTTGCGCGAGCGCCTCGCCTATGTAGAACTTCAAAAACATACTTTTTTTTCTTTCAGAAACTTGTAAAAATGTCGAAATATTTTTCTTCACGAATAACAAAATGTATTTTTATGTCTTACTTTTCCTCAAAATCTACGTAGGTCTCCATTTAGAAAGATACTCAGCTGCCTTACCGGTATTCTGGTGCGCGTTGCGTGAGCTCGAGTACCGTTTGGTAGCAGTAATTACGGTTTCACTCATTTTATTTTTCAGTCGAAAAGTTAGTTTTTTGACCAAATTTCAACAACAAAAACAGGGAAAATTTCAGAAACACTGTGGATCACTAGCTCGCTCGGAGACGCGTATTTTCACAGGTTGCGCGTGCGCCTCGCCTATGTAGAACTTCAAAAACATACTTTTTTTTCTTTCAGAAATTTGTAAAAATTTCAACATATTTTTCTTCACGAATAACAAAATGTATTTTTATGTCTTACTTTTCATCAAAATCTACGTAGGTCTCCATTTAGAAAGATACTCAGTTGCCTTACCGGTATTCTGGTGCGCGTTGCGTGAGCTCGAGTACCGATTGGTAGCAGTAATTACGGTTTCACTCAAGTTATTTTTCAGTCGAAAAGTTAGTTTTTTGACCAAATTTCAACAACAAAAACAGGGAAAATTTCAAAAACACTGTGGATCACTAGCTCGCTCGGAGACGCGTATTTTCCCAGGTTGCGCGTGCGCCTCGCCTATGTAGAACTTATAAAACATACTTTTTTTTCTTTCAGAAACTTGTAAAAATGTCGAAATATTTTTCTTCACGAATAACAAAATGTATTTTTATGTCTTAATTTCATCAAAATCTACGTAGGTCTCCATTTAAAAAGATACTCAGCTGCCTTACCGGTATTCTGGTGCGCGTTGCGTGAGCTCGAGTAACGTTTGTTAGCAGTAATTACGGTTTCACTCATTTTATTTTTCAGTCGAAAAGTTAGTTTTTTGACCAAATTTCAACAACAAAAACAGGGAAAATTTCAGAAACACTGTGGATCACTAGCTCGCTCCGAGACGCGAATTTTGACAGGTTGCGGGTGCGCCTCGCCTATGTAGAACTTCAAAAACATATTTTTTTTTTTTCAGAAACTTGTAAAAATTTCAACATATTTTTCTTCACGAATAACAAAATGTATTTTTATGTCTTACTTTTCAATAAAATCTACGTAGGTCTCCATTTAGAAAGATACTCAGCTGCCTTACCGGTATTCTGGTGCGCGTTGCGTGAGCTCGAGTACCGTTTGGTAGCAGTAATTATGGTTTCACTCATTTTATTTTTCAGTCGAAAAGTTAGTTTTTTGACCAAATTTCAACAACAAAAACAGGGAAAATTTCAGAAACACTGTGGATCACTAGCTCGCTCGGAGACGCGTATTTTCACAGGTTGCGCGTGCGCCTCGCCTATGTAGAACTTCAAAAACATACTTTTTTTCTTTCAGAAACTTGTAAAAATTTCAACATATTTTTCTTCAGGAATAACAAAATGTATTTTTATGTTTTACTTTTCATCAAAATCTACGTAGGTATCCATTTAGAAAGATACTCAGCTGCCTTACCGGTATTCTGGTGCGCGATGCGTGAGCTCGAGTACCGTTTGGTAGCAGTAATTACGGTTTCACTCAAGTTATTTTTCAGTCGAAAAGTTAGTTTTTTGACCAAATTTCAACAACAAAAACAGGGAAAATTTCAAAAACACTGTGGATCACTAGCTCGCTCGGAGACGCGTATTTTGACAGGTTGCGCGTGCGCCTCGCCTATGTAGAACTTCAAAAACATACTTTTTTTTCTTTCAGAAACTTGTAAAAATGTCGAAATATTTTTCTTCACGAATAACAAAATGTATTTTTATGTCTTACTTTTCCTCAAAATCTACGTAGGTCTCCATTTAGAAAGATACTCAGCTGCCTTACCGGTATTCTGGTGCGCGTTGCGTGAGCTCGAGTACCGTTTGGTAGCAGTAATTACGGTTTCACTCATTTTATTTTTCAGTCGAAAAGTTAGTTTTTTGACCAAATTTCAACAACAAAAACAGGGAAAATTTCAGAAACACTGTGGATCACTAGCTCGCTCGGAGACGCGTATTTTCACAGGTTGCGCGTGCGCCTCGCCTATGTAGAACTTCAAAAACATACTTTTTTTTCTTTCAGAAACTTGTAAAAATTTCAACATATTTTTCTTCACGAATAACAAAATGTATTTTTATGTCTTACTTTTCATCAAAATCTACGTAGGTCTCCATTTAGAAAGATACTCAGTTGCCTTACCGGTATTCTGGTGCGCGTTGCGTGAGCTCGAGTACCGATTGGTAGCAGTAATTACGGTTTCACTCAAGTTATTTTTCAGTCTAAAAGTTAGTTTTTTGACCAAATTTCAACAACAAAAACAGGGAAAATTTCAAAAACACTGTGGATCACTAGCTCGCTCGGAGACGCGTATTTTCACAGGTTGCGCGTGCGCCTCGCCTATGTAGAACTTCAAAAACATACTTTTTTTCTTTCAGAAACTTGTAAAAATTTCAACATATTTTTCTTCAGGAATAACAAAATGTATTTTTATGTCTTACTTTTCATCAAAATCTACGTAGGTCTCCATTTAGAAAGATACTCAGTTGCCTTACCGGTATTCTGGTGCGCGTTGCGTGAGCTCGAGTACCGTTTGGTAGCAGTAATTACGGTTTCACTCAAGTTATTTTTCAGTCGAAAAGTTAGTTTTTTGACCAAATTTCAACAACAAAAACAGGGAAAATTTCAAAAACACTGTGGATCACTAGCTCGCTCGGAGACGCGTATTTTGACAGGTTGCGCGTGCGCCTCGCCTATGTAGAACTTCAAAAACATACTTTTTTTTCTTTCAGAAACTTGTAAAAATGTCGAAATATTTTTCTTCACGAATAACAAAATGTATTTTTATGTCTTACTTTTCCTCAAAATCTACGTAGGTCTCCATTTAGAAAGATACTCAGCTGCCTTACCGGTATTCTGGTGCGCGTTGCGTGAGCTCGAGTACCGTTTGGTAGCAGTAATTACGGTTTCACTCATTTTATTTTTCAGTCGAAAAGTTAGTTTTTTGACCAAATTTCAACAACAAAAACAGGGAAAATTTCAGAAACACTGTGGATCACTAGCTCGCTCTGAGACGCGTATTTTCACAGGTTGCGCGTGCGCCTCGCCTATGTAGAACTTCAAAAACATACTTTTTTTTCTTTCAGAAACTTGTAAAAATTTCAACATATTTTTCTTCACGAATAATAAAATGTATTTTTATGTCTTGCTTTTCAATAAAATCTACGTAGGTCTCCATTTAGAAAGATACTCAGCTGCCTTACCGGTATTCTGGTGCGCGTTGCGTGAGCTCGAGTACCGTTTGGTAGCAGTAATTACGGTTTCACTCATTTTATTTTTCAGTCGAAAAGTTAGTTTTTTGACCAAATTTCAACAACAAAAACAGGGAAAATTTCAGAAACACTGTGGATCACTAGCTCGCTCGGAGACGCGTATTTTCACAGGTTGCGCGTGCGCCTCGCCTATGTAGAACTTCAAAAACATATTTTTTTTTCTTTCAGAAACTTGTAAAAATTTCAACATATTTTTCTTCAGGAATAACAAAATGTATTTTTATGCCTTACTTTTCATCAAAATCTACGTAGGTCTCCATTTAGAAAGATACTCAGTTGCCTTACCGGTATTCTGGTGCGCGTTGCGTGAGCTCGAGTACCGTTTGGTAGCAGTAATTACGGTTTCACTCAAGTTATTTTTCAGTCGAAAAGTTAGTTTTTTGACCAAATTTCAACAACAAAAACAGGGAAAATTTCAAAAACACTTTGGATCACTAGCTCGATCGGAGACGCGTATTTTGACAGGTTGCGCGTGCGCCTCGCCTATGTAGAACTTCAAAAACATACTTTTTTTTCTTTCAGAAACTTGTAAAAATGTCGAAATATTTTTCTTCACGAATAACAAAATGTATTTTTATGTCTTACTTTTCATCAAAATCTACGTAGGTCTCCATTTAGAAAGATACTCAGCTGCCTTACCGGTATTCTGGTGCGCGTTGCGTGAGCTCGAGTACCGTTTGGTAGCAGTAATTACGGTTTCACTCATTTTATTTTTCAGTCGAAAAGTTAGTTTTTTGACCAAATTTCAACAACAAAAACAGGGAAAATTTCAGAAACACTGTGGATCACTAGCTCGCTCGGAGACGCGTATTTTCACAGGTTGCGCGTGCGCCTCGCCTATGTAGAACTTCAAAAACATACTTTTTTTTCTTTCAGAAACTTGTAAAAATTTCAACATATTTTTCTTCACGAATAACAAAATGTATTTTTATGTCTTACTTTTCAATAAAATCTACGTAGGTCTCCATTTAGAAAGATACTCAGCTGCCTTACCGGTATTCTGGTGCGCGTTGCGTGAGCTCGAGTACCGTTTGGTAGCAGTAATTATGGTTTCACTCATTTTATTTTTCAGTCGAAAAGTTAGTTTTTTGACCAAATTTCAACAACAAAAACAGGGAAAATTTCAGAAACACTGTGGATCACTAGCTCGCTCGGAGACGCGTATTTTCACAGGTTGCGCGTGCGCCTCGCCTATGTAGAACTTCAAAAACATACTTTTTTTCTTTCAGAAACTTGTAAAAATTTCAACATATTTTTCTTCAGGAATAACAAAATGTATTTTTATGTCTTACTTTTCATCAAAATCTACGTAGGTCTCCATTTAGAAAGATACTCAGTTGCCTTACCGGTATTCTGGTGCGCGTTGCGTGAGCTCGAGTACCGTTTGGTAGCAGTAATTACGGTTTCACTCAAGTTATTTTTCAGTCGAAAAGTTAGTTTTTTGACCAAATTTCAACAACAAAAACAGGGAAAATTTCAAAAACACTGTGGATCACTAGCTCGCTCGGAGACGCGTATTTTGACAGGTTGTGGGTGCGCCTCGCCTATGTAGAACTTC
This sequence comes from Dasypolia templi, assembly GCA_963555695.1. Taxonomy (NCBI): domain Eukaryota; kingdom Metazoa; phylum Arthropoda; class Insecta; order Lepidoptera; family Noctuidae; genus Dasypolia; species Dasypolia templi. Next base: position 33,421,433 of record OY743140.1, on the reverse strand, counting down.
AAAAACATACTTTTTTTTCTTTCAGAAACTTGTAAAAATGTCGAAATATTTTTCTTCACGAATAACAAAATGTATTTTTATGTCTTGCTTTTCAATAAAATCTACGTAGGTCTCCATTTAGAAAGATACTCAGCTGCCTTACCGGTATTCTGGTGCGCGTTGCGTGAGCTCGAGTACCGTTTGGTAGCAGTAATTACGGTTTCACTCATTTTATTTTTCAGTCGAAAAGTTAGTTTTTTGACAAAATTTCAACAACAAAAACAGGGAAAATTTCAGAAACACTGTGGATCACTAGCTCGCTCGGAGACGCGTATTTTCACAGGTTGCGCGTGCGCCTCGCCTATGTAGAACTTCAAAAACATACTTTTTTTTCTTTCAGAAACTTGTAAAAATTTCAACATATTTTTCTTCACGAATAACAAAATGTATTTTTATGTCTTACTTTTCATCAAAATCTACGTAGGTCTCCATTTAGAAAGATACTCAGTTGCCTTACCGGTATTCTGGTGCGCGTTGCGTGAGCTCGAGTACCGTTTGGTAGCAGTAATTACGGTTTCACTCAAGTTATTTTTCAGTCGAAAAGTTAGTTTTTTGACCAAATTTCAACAACAAAAACAGGGAAAATTTCAAAAACACTGTGGATCACTAGCTCGCTCGGAGACGCGTATTTTCACAGGTTGCGCGTGCGCCTCGCCTATGTAGAACTTCAAAAACATACTTTTTTTTCTTTCAGAAACTTGTAAAAATTTCAACATATTTTTCTTCACGAATAACAAAATGTATTTTTATGTCTTACTTTTCATCAAAATCTACGTAGGTCTCCATTTAGAAAGATACTCAGTTGCCTTACCGGTATTCTGGTGCGCGTTGCGTGAGCTCGAGTACCGTTTGGTAGCAGTAATTACGGTTTCACTCATTTTATTTTTCAGTCGAAAAGTTAGTTTTTTGACCAAATTTCAACAACAAAAACAGGGAAAATTTCAGAAACACTGTGGATCACTAGCTCGCTCGGAGACGCGTATTTTCACAGGTTGCGCGTGCGCCTCGCCTATGTAGAACTTCAAAAACATACTTTTTTTTCTTTCAGAAACTTGTAAAAATTTCAACATATTTTTCTTCACGAATAACAAAATGTATTTTTATGTCTTACTTTTCATCAAAATCTACGTAGGTCTCCATTTAGAAAGATACTCAGTTGCCTTACCGGTATTCTGGTGCGCGTTGCGTGAGCTCGAGTACCGTTTGGTAGCAGTAATTACGGTTTCACTCATTTTATTTTTCAGTCGAAAAGTTAGTTTTTTGACCAAATTTCAACAACAAAAACAGGGAAAATTTCAGAAACACTGTGGATCACTAGCTCGCTCGGAGACGCGTATTTTCACAGGTTGCGCGTGCGCCTCGCCTATGTAGAACTTCAAAAACATACTTTTTTTTCTTTCAGAAACTTGTAAAAATTTCAACATATTTTTCTTCACGAATAACAAAATGTATTTTTATGTCTTACTTTTCAATAAAATCTACGTAGGTCTCCATTTAGAAAGATACTCAGCTGCCTTACCGGTATTCTGGTGCGCGTTGCGTGAGCTCGAGTACCGTTTGGTAGCAGTAATTACGGTTTCACTCATTTTATTTTTCAGTCGAAAAGTTAGTTTTTTGACCAAATTTCAACAACAAAAACAGGGAAAATTTCAGAAACACTGTGGATCACTGACTCGCTCGGAGACGCGTATTTTCACAGGTTGCGCGTGCGCCTCGCCTATGTAGAACTTCAAAAACATACTTTTTTTTCTTTCAGAAACTTGTAAAAATTTCAACATATTTTTCTTCAGGAATAACAAAATGTATTTTTATGTCTTACTTTTCATCAAAATCTACGTAGGTCTCCATTTAGAAAGATACTCAGTTGCCTTACCGGTATTCTGGTGCGCGTTGCGTGAGCTCGAGTACCGTTTGGTAGCAGTAATTACGGTTTCACTCATTTTATTTTTCAGTCGAAAAGTTAGTTTTTTGACCAAATTTCAACAACAAAAACAGGGAAAATTTCAGAAACACTGTGGATCACTAGCTCGCTCGGAGACGCGTATTTTCACAGGTTGCGCGTGCGCCTCGCCTATGTAGAACTTCAAAAACATACTTTTTTTTCTTTCAGAAACTTGTAAAAATTTCAACATATTTTTCTTCACGAATAACAAAATGTATTTTTATGTCTTACTTTTCAATAAAATCTACGTAGGTCTCCATTTAGAAAGATACTCAGCTGCCTTACCGGTATTCTGGTGCGCGTTGCGTGAGCTCGAGTACCGTTTGGTAGCAGTAATTACGGTTTCACTCATTTTATTTTTCAGTCGAAAAGTTAGTTTTTTGACCAAATTTCAACAACAAAAACAGGGAAAATTTCAGAAACACTGTGGATCACTAGCTCGCTCGGAGACGCGTATTTTCACAGGTTGCGCGTGCGCCTCGCCTATGTAGAACTTCAAAAACATACTTTTTTTCTTTCAGAAACTTGTAAAAATTTCAACATATTTTTCTTCAGGAATAACAAAATGTATTTTTATGTCTTACTTTTCATCAAAATCTACGTAGGTCTCCATTTAGAAAGATACTCAGTTGCCTTACCGGTATTCTGGTGCGCGTTGCATGAGCTCGAGTACCGTTTGGTAGCAGTAATTACGGTTTCACTCATTTTATTTTTCAGTCGAAAAGTTAGTTTTTTGACCAAATTTCAACAACAAAAACAGGGAAAATTTCAGAAACACTGTGGATCACTAGCTCGCTCGGAGACGCGTATTTTCACAGGTTGCGCGTGCGCCTCGCCTATGTAGAACTTCAAAAACATACTTTTTTTCTTTCAGAAACTTGTAAAAATTTCAACATATTTTTCTTCAGGAATAACAAAATGTATTTTTATGTCTTACTTTTCATCAAAATCTACGTAGGTCTCCATTTAGAAAGATACTCAGTTGCCTTACCGGTATTCTGGTGCGCGTTGCATGAGCTCGAGTACCGTTTGGTAGCAGTAATTACGGTTTCACTCATTTTATTTTTCAGTCGAAAAGTTAGTTTTTTGACCAAATTTCAACAACAAAAACAGGGAAAATTTCAGAAACAATGTGGATCACTAGCTCGCTCGGAGACGCGTATTTTCACAGGTTGCGCGTGCGCCTCGCCTATGTAGAACTTCAAAAACATACTTTTTTTTCTTTCAGAAACTTGTAAAAATTTCAACATATTTTTCTTCACGAATAACAAAATGTATTTTTATGTCTTACTTTTCATCAAAATCTACGTAGGTCTCCATTTAGAAAGATACTCAGTTGCCTTACCGGTATTCTGGTGCGCGTTGCGTGAGCTCGAGTACCGTTTGGTAGCAGTAATTACGGTTTCACTCATTTTATTTTTCAGTCGAAAAGTTAGTTTTTTGACCAAATTTCAACAACAAAAACAGGGAAAATTTCAGAAACACTGTGGATCACTAGCTCGCTCGGAGACGCGTATTTTCACAGGTTGCGCGTGCGCCTCGCCTATGTAGAACTTCAAAAACATACTTTTTTTTCTTTCAGAAACTTGTAAAAATTTCAACATATTTTTCTTCACGAATAACAAAATGTATTTTTATGTCTTACTTTTCAATAAAATCTACGTAGGTCTCCATTTAGAAAGATACTCAGCTGCCTTACCGGTATTCTGGTGCGCGTTGCGTGAGCTCGAGTACCGTTTGGTAGCAGTAATTACGGTTTCACTCATTTTATTTTTCAGTCGAAAAGTTAGTTTTTTGACCAAATTTCAACAACAAAAACAGGGAAAATTTCAGAAACACTGTGGATCACTAGCTCGCTCGGAGACGCGTATTTTCACAGGTTGCGCGTGCGCCTCGCCTATGTAGAACTTCAAAAACATACTTTTTTTCTTTCAGAAACTTGTAAAAATTTCAACATATTTTTCTTCAGGAATAACAAAATGTATTTTTATGTCTTACTTTTCATCAAAATCTACGTAGGTCTCCATTTAGAAAGATACTCAGTTGCCTTACCGGTATTCTGGTGCGCGTTGCATGAGCTCGAGTACCGTTTGGTAGCAGTAATTACGGTTTCACTCATTTTATTTTTCAGTCGAAAAGTTAGTTTTTTGACCAAATTTCAACAACAAAAACAGGGAACATTTCAAAAACACTGTGGATCACTAGCTCGCTCGGAGACGCGTATTTTGACAGGTTGCGCGTGCGCCTCGCCTATGTAGAACTTCAAAAACATACTTTTATTTCTTTCAGAAACTTGTAAAAATTTCAACATATTTTTCTTCACGAATAACAAAATGTATTTTTATGTCTTACTTTTCATCAAAATCTACGTAGGTCTCCATTTAGAAAGATACTCAGTTGCCTTACCGGTATTCTGGTGCGCGTTGCGTGAGCTCGAGTACCGTTTGGTAGCAGTAATTACGGTTTCACTCAAGTTATTTTTCAGTCGAAAAGTTAGTTTTTTGACCAAATTTCAACAACAAAAACAGGGAAAATTTCAAAAACACTGTGGATCACTAGCTCGCTCGGAGACGCGTATTTTGACAGGTTGCGCGTGCGCCTCGCCTATGTAGAACTTCAAAAACATACTTTTATTTCTTTCAGAAACTTGTAAAAATTTCAACATATTTTTCTTCACGAATAACAAAATGTATTTTTATGTCTTACTTTTCATCAAAATCTACGTAGGTCTCCATTTAGAAAGATACTCAGTTGCCTTACCGGTATTCTGGTGCGCGTTGCGTGAGCTCGAGTACCGTTTGGTAGCAGTAATTACGGTTTCACTCAAGTTATTTTTCAGTCGAAAAGTTAGTTTTTTGACCAAATTTCAACAACAAAAACAGGGAAAATTTCAAAAACACTGTGGATCACTAGCTCGCTCGGAGACGCGTATTTTGACAGGTTGCGCGTGCGCCTCGCCTATGTAGAACTTCAAAAACATACTTTTTTTTCTTTCAGAAACTTGTAAAAATGTCGAAATATTTTTCTTCACGAATAACAAAATGTATTTTTATGTCTTACTTTTTATCAAAATCTAAGTTAGTCTCTATTTAGAAAGATACACAGCTGCCTTACCGGTTTTCCAGTGCGCGTTCCGTGAGCTCGAGTCCCATTTGGTAGCAGTAATTACGGTTTCACTCATTTTATTTTTCAGTCGAAAAGTTAGTTTTTTGACCAAATTTCAACAACAAAAACAGGGAAAATTTCAGAAACACTGTGGATCACTAGCTCGCTCGGAGACGCGAATTTTGACAGGTTGCGGGTGCGCCTCGCCTATGTAGAACTTCAAAAACATACTTTTTTTTTTTTCAGAAACTTGTAAAAATTTCAACATATTTTTCTTCACGAATAACAAAATGTATTTTATGTCTTACTTTTCAATAAAATCTACGTAGGTCTCCATTTAGAAAGATACTCAGCTGCCTTACCGGTATTCTGGTGCGCGTTGCGTGAGCTCGAGTACCGTTTGGTAGCAGTAATTACGGTTTCACTCATTTTATTTTTCAGTCGAAAAGTTAGTTTTTTGACCAAATTTCAACAACAAAAACAGGGAAAATTTCAGAAACACTGTGGATCACTAGCTCGCTCGGAGACGCGTATTTTCACAGGTTGCGCGTGCGCCTCGCCTATGTAGAACTTCAAAAACATACTTTTTTTTCTTTCAGAAACTTGTAAAAATTTCAACATATTTTTCTTCACGAATAACAAAATGAATTTTTATGTCTTACTTTTCAATAAAATCTACGTAGGTCTCCATTTAGAAAGATACTCAGCTGCCTTACCGGTATTCTGGTGCGCGTTGCGTGAGCTCGAGTACCGTTTGGTAGCAGTAATTACGGTTTCACTCATTTTATTTTTCAGTCGAAAAGTTAGTTTTTTGACCAAATTTCAACAACAAAAACAGGGAAAATTTCAGAAACACTGTGGATCACTAGCTCGCTCGGAGACGCGTATTTTCACAGGTTGCGCGTGCGCCTCGCCTATGTAGAACTTCAAAAACATACTTTTTTTCTTTCAGAAACTTGTAAAAATTTCAACATATTTTTCTTCAGGAATAACAAAATGTATTTTTATGTCTTACTTTTCATCAAAATCTACGTAGGTCTCCATTTAGAAAGATACTCAGTTGCCTTACCGGTATTCTGGTGCGCGTTGCATGAGCTCGAGTACCGTTTGGTAGCAGTAATTACGGTTTCACTCATTTTATTTTTCAGTCGAAAAGTTAGTTTTTTGACCAAATTTCAACAACAAAAACAGGGAAAATTTCAGAAACACTGTGGATCACTAGCTCGCTCGGAGACGCGTATTTTCACAGGTTGCGCGTGCGCCTCGCCTATGTAGAACTTCAAAAACATACTTTTATTTCTTTCAGAAACTTGTAAAAATTTCAACATATTTTTCTTCACGAATAACAAAATGTATTTTTATGTCTTACTTTTCATCAAAATCTACGTAGGTCTCCATTTAGAAAGATACTCAGTTGCCTTACCGGTATTCTGGTGCGCGTTGCGTGAGCTCGAGTACCGTTTGGTAGCAGTAATTACGGTTTCACTCAAGTTATTTTTCAGTCGAAAAGTTAGTTTTTTGACCAAATTTCAACAACAAAAACAGGGAAAATTTCAAAAACACTGTGGATCACTAGCTCGCTCGGAGACGCGTATTTTGACAGGTTGCGCGTGCGCCTCGCCTATGTAGAACTTCAAAAACATACTTTTTTTTCTTTCAGAAACTTGTAAAAATGTCGAAATATTTTTCTTCACGAATAACAAAATGTATTTTTATGTCTTACTTTTTATCAAAATCTAAGTTAGTCTCTATTTAGAAAGATACACAGCTGCCTAACCGGTTTTCCAGTGCGCGTTCCGTGAGCTCGAGTCCCATTTGGTAGCAGTAATTACGGTTTCACTCATTTTATTTTTCAGTCGAAAAGTTAGTTTTTTGACCAAATTTCAACAACAAAAACAGGGAAAATTTCAGAAACACTGTGGATCACTAGCTCGCTCGGAGACGCGAATTTTGACAGGTTGCGGGTGCGCCTCGCCTATGTAGAACTTCAAAAACATACTTTTTTTTTTTTCAGAAACTTGTAAAAATTTCAACATATTTTTCTTCACGAATAACAAAATGTATTTTATGTCTTACTTTTCAATAAAATCTACGTAGGTCTCCATTTAGAAAGATACTCAGCTGCCTTACCGGTATTCTGGTGCGCGTTGCGTGAGCTCGAGTACCGTTTGGTAGCAGTAATTACGGTTTCACTCATTTTATTTTTCAGTCGAAAAGTTAGTTTTTTGACCAAATTTCAACAACAAAAACAGGGAAAATTTCAGAAACACTGTGGATCACTAGCTCGCTCGGAGACGCGTATTTTCACAGGTTGCGCGTGCGCCTCGCCTATGTAGAACTTCAAAAACATACTTTTTTTTCTTTCAGAAACTTGTAAAAATTTCAACATATTTTTCTTCACGAATAACAAAATGAATTTTTATGTCTTACTTTTCAATAAAATCTACGTAGGTCTCCATTTAGAAAGATACTCAGCTGCCTTACCGGTATTCTGGTGCGCGTTGCGTGAGCTCGAGTACCGTTTGGTAGCAGTAATTACGGTTTCACTCATTTTATTTTTCAGTCGAAAAGTTAGTTTTTTGACCAAATTTCAACAACAAAAACAGGGAAAATTTCAGAAACACTGTGGATCACTAGCTCGCTCGGAGACGCGTATTTTCACAGGTTGCGCGTGCGCCTCGCCTATGTAGAACTTCAAAAACATACTTTTTTTCTTTCAGAAACTTGTAAAAATTTCAACATATTTTTCTTCAGGAATAACAAAATGTATTTTTATGTCTTACTTTTCATCAAAATCTACGTAGGTCTCCATTTAGAAAGATACTCAGTTGCCTTACCGGTATTCTGGTGCGCGTTGCATGAGCTCGAGTACCGTTTGGTAGCAGTAATTACGGTTTCACTCATTTTATTTTTCAGTCGAAAAGTTAGTTTTTTGACCAAATTTCAACAACAAAAACAGGGAAAATTTCAGAAACACTGTGGATCACTAGCTCGCTCGGAGACGCGTATTTTCACAGGTTGCGCGTGCGCCTCGCCTATGTAGAACTTCAAAAACATACTTTTATTTCTTTCAGAAACTTGTAAAAATTTCAACATATTTTTCTTCACGAATAACAAAATGTATTTTTATGTCTTACTTTTCATCAAAATCTACGTAGGTCTCCATTTAGAAAGATACTCAGTTGCCTTACCGGTATTCTGGTGCGCGTTGCGTGAGCTCGAGTACCGTTTGGTAGCAGTAATTACGGTTTCACTCAAGTTATTTTTCAGTCGAAAAGTTAGTTTTTTGACCAAATTTCAACAACAAAAACAGGGAAAATTTCAAAAACACTGTGGATCACTAGCTCGCTCGGAGACGCGTATTTTGACAGGTTGCGCGTGCGCCTCGCCTATGTAGAACTTCAAAAACATACTTTTTTTTCTTTCAGAAACTTGTAAAAATGTCGAAATATTTTTCTTCACGAATAACAAAATGTATTTTTATGTCTTACTTTTTATCAAAATCTAAGTTAGTCTCTATTTAGAAAGATACACAGCTGCCTAACCGGTTTTCCAGTGCGCGTTCCGTGAGCTCGAGTCCCATTTGGTAGCAGTAATTACGGTTTCACTCATTTTATTTTTCAGTCGAAAAGTTAGTTTTTTGACCAAATTTCAACAACAAAAACAGGGAAAATTTCAGAAACACTGTGGATCACTAGCTCGCTCGGAGACGCGAATTTTGACAGGTTGCGGGTGCGCCTCGCCTATGTAGAACTTCAAAAACATACTTTTTTTTTTTCAGAAACTTGTAAAAATTTCAACATATTTTTCTTCACGAATAACAAAATGTATTTTATGTCTTACTTTTCAATAAAATCTACGTAGGTCTCCATTTAGAAAGATACTCAGCTGCCTTACCGGTATTCTGGTGCGCGTTGCGTGAGCTCGAGTACCGTTTGGTAGCAGTAATTACGGTTTCACTCATTTTATTTTTCAGTCGAAAAGTTAGTTTTTTGACCAAATTTCAACAACAAAAACAGGGAAAATTTCAGAAACACTGTGGATCACTAGCTCGCTCGGAGACGCGTATTTTCACAGGTTGCGCGTGCGCCTCGCCTATGTAGAACTTCAAAAACATACTTTTTTTCTTTCAGAAACTTGTAAAAATTTCAACATATTTTTCTTCAGGAATAACAAAATGTATTTTTATGTCTTACTTTTCATCAAAATCTACGTAGGTCTCCATTTAGAAAGATACTCAGCTGCCTTACCGGTATTCTGGTGCGCGTTGCGTGAGCTCGAGTACCGTTTGGTAGCAGTAATTACGGTTTCACTCATTTTATTTTTCAGTCGAAAAGTTATTTTTTTGACCAAATTTCAACAACAAAAACAGGGAAAATTTCAGAAACACTGTGGATCACTAGCTCGCTCGGAGACGCGTATTTTCACAGGTTGCGCGTGCGCCTCGCCTATGTAGAACTTCAAAAACATACTTTTATTTCTTTCAGAAACTTGTAAAAATTTCAACATATTTTTCTTCACGAATAACAAAATGTATTTTTATGTCTTACTTTTCCTCAAAATCTACGTAGGTCTCCATTTAGAAAGATACTCAGCTGCCTTACCGGTATTCTGGTGCGCGTTGCGTGAGCTCGAGTACCGTTTGGTAGCAGTAATTACGGTTTCACTCATTTTATTTTTCAGTCGAAAAGTTAGTTTTTTGACCAAATTTCAACAACAAAAACAGGGAAAATTTCAGAAACACTGTGGATCACTAGCTCGCTCGGAGACGCGTATTTTCACAGGTTGCGCGTGCGCCTCGCCTATGTAGAACTTCAAAAACATACTTTTTTTTCTTTCAGAAACTTGTATAAATTTCAACATATTTTTCTTCACGAATAACAAAATGTATTTTTATGTCTTACTTTTCATCAAAATCTACGTAGGTCTCCATTTAGAAAGATACTCAGTTGCCTTACCGGTATTCTGGTGCGTGTTGCGTGAGCTCGAGTACCGTTTGGTAGCAGTAATTACGGTTTCACTCATTTTATTTTTCAGTCGAAAAGTTAGTTTTTTGACCAAATTTCAACAACAAAAACAGGGAAAATTTCAGAAACACTGTGGATCACTAGCTCGCTCGGAGACGCGTATTTTCACAGGTTGCGCGTGCGCCTCGCCTATGTAGAACTTCAAAAACATACTTTTTTTTCTTTCAGAAACTTGTAAAAATGTCGAAATATTTTTCTTCACGAATAACAAAATGTATTTTTATGTCTTACTTTTTATCAAAATCTAAGTTAGTCTCTATTTAGAAAGATACACAGCTGCCTTACCGGTTTTCCAGTGCGCGTTCCGTGAGCTCGAGTCCCATTTGGTAGCAGTAATTACGGTTTCACTCATTTTATTTTTCAGTCGAAAAGTTAGTTTTTTGACCAAATTTCAACAACAAAAACAGGGAAAATTTCAGAAACACTGTGGATCACTAGCTCGCTCGGAGACGCGTATTTTCACAGGTTGCGCGTGCGCCTCGCCTATGTAGAACTTCAAAAACATACTTTTTTTCTTTCAGAAACTTGTAAAAATTTCAACATATTTTTCTTCAGGAATAACAAAATGTATTTTTATGTCTTACTTTTCATCAAAATCTACGTAGGTCTCCATTTAGAAAGATACTCAGTTGCCTTACCGGTATTCTGGTGCGCGTTGCATGAGCTCGAGTACCGTTTGGTAGCAGTAATTACGGTTTCACTCATTTTATTTTTCAGTCGAAAAGTTAGTTTTTTGACCAAATTTCAACAACAAAAACAGGGAAAATTTCAGAAACACTGTGGATCACTAGCTCGCTCGGAGACGCGTATTTTCACAGGTTGCGCGTGCGCCTCGCCTATGTAGAACTTCAAAAACATACTTTTTTTTCTTTCAGAAACTTGTATAAATTTCAACATATTTTTCTTCACGAATAACAAAATGTATTTTTATGTCTTACTTTTCATCAAAATCTACGTAGGTCTCCATTTAGAAAGATACTCAGTTGCCTTACCGGTATTCTGGTGCGTGTTGCGTGAGCTCGAGTACCGTTTGGTAGCAGTAATTACGGTTTCACTCATTTTATTTTTCAGTCGAAAAGTTAGTTTTTTGACCAAATTTCAACAACAAAAACAGGGAAAATTTCAGAAACACTGTGGATCACTAGCTCGCTCGGAGACGCGTATTTTCACAGGTTGCGCGTGCGCCTCGCCTATGTAGAACTTCAAAAACATACTTTTTTTCTTTCAGAAACTTGTAAAAATTTCAACATATTTTTCTTCAGGAATAACAAAATGTATTTTTATGTCTTACTTTTCAATAAAATCTACGTAGGTCTCCATTTAGAAAGATACTCAGCTGCCTTACCGGTATTCTGGTGCGCGTTGCGTGAGCTCGAGTACCGTTTGGTAGCAGTAATTACGGTTTCACTCATTTTATTTTTCAGTCGAAAAGTTAGTTTTTTGACCAAATTTCAACAACAAAAACAGGGAAAATTTCAGAAACACTGTGGATCACTAGCTCGCTCGGAGACGCGTATTTTCACAGGTTGCGCGTGCGCCTCGCCTATGTAGAACTTTAAAAACATACTTTTTTTTCTTTCAGAAACTTGTAAAAATTTCGAAATATTTTTCTTCACGAATAACAAAATGTATTTTTATGTCTTACTTTTTATCAAAATCTAAGTTAGTCTCTATTTAGAAAGATACACAGCTGCCTTACCGGTTTTCCAGTGCGCGTTCCGTGAGCTCGAGTCCCATTTGGTAGCAGTAATTACGGTTTCACTCATTTTATTTTTCAGTCGAAAAGTTAGTTTTTTGACCAAATTTCAACAACAAAAACAGGGAAAATTTCAGAAACACTGTGGATCACTAGCTCGCTCGGAGACGCGAATTTTGACAGGTTGCGGGTGCGCCTCGCCTATGTAGAACTTCAAAAACATACTTTTTTTTTTTTCAGAAACTTGTAAAAATTTCAACATATTTTTCTTCACGAATAACAAAATGTATTTTATGTCTTACTTTTCAATAAAATCTACGTAGGTCTCCATTTAGAAAGATACTCAGCTGCCTTACCGGTATTCTGGTGCGCGTTGCGTGAGCTCGAGTACCGTTTGGTAGCAGTAATTACGGTTTCACTCATTTTATTTTTCAGTCGAAAAGTTAGTTTTTTGACCAAATTTCAACAACAAAAACAGGGAAAATTTCAGAAACACTGTGGATCACTAGCTCGCTCGGAGACGCGTATTTTCATAGGTTGCGCGTGCGCCTCGCCTATGTAGAACTTCAAAAACATACTTTTTTTCTTTCAGAAACTTGTAAAAATTTCAACATATTTTTCTTCAGGAATAACAAAATGTATTTTTATGTCTTACTTTTCATCAAAATCTACGTAGGTCTCCATTTAGAAAGATACTCAGTTGCCTTACCGGTATTCTGGTGCGCGTTGCATGAGCTCGAGTACCGTTTGGTAGCAGTAATTACGGTTTCACTCATTTTATTTTTCAGTCGAAAAGTTAGTTTTTTGACCAAATTTCAACAACAAAAACAGGGAAAATTTCAGAAACACTGTGGATCACTAGCTCGCTCGGAGACGCGTATTTTCACAGGTTGCGCGTGCGCCTCGCCTATGTAGAACTTCAAAAACATACTTTTTTTTCTTTCAGAAACTTGTATAAATTTCAACATATTTTTCTTCACGAATAACAAAATGTATTTTTATGTCTTACTTTTCATCAAAATCTACGTAGGTCTCCATTTAGAAAGATACTCAGTTGCCTTACCGGTATTCTGGTGCGCGTTGCGTGAGCTCGAGTACCGTTTGGTAGCAGTAATTACGGTTTCACTCATTTTATTTTTCAGTCGAAAAGTTAGTTTTTTGACCAAATTTCAACAACAAAAACAGGGAAAATTTCAGAAACACTGTGGATCACTAGCTCGCTCGGAGACGCGTATTTTCACAGGTTGCGCGTGCGCCTCGCCTATGTAGAACTTCAAAAACATACTTTTTTTTCTTTCAGAAACTTGTAAAAATTTCAACATATTTTTCTTCACGAATAACAAAATGTATTTTTATGTCTTACTTTTCAATAAAATCTACGTAGGTCTCCATTTAGAAAGATACTCAGCTGCCTTACCGGTATTCTGGTGCGCGTTGCGTGAGCTCGAGTACCGTTTGGTAGCAGTAATTACGGTTTCACTCATTTTATTTTTCAGTCGAAAAGTTAGTTTTTTGACCAAATTTCAACAACAAAAACAGGGAAAATTTCAGAAACACTGTGGATCACTAGCTCGCTCGGAGACGCGTATTTTCACAGGTTGCGCGTGCGCCTCGCCTATGTAGAACTTCAGAAACATACTTTTTTTTCTTTCAGAAACTTGTAAAAATTTCAACATATTTTTCTTCACGAATAACAAAATGTATTTTTATGTCTTACTTTTCAATAAAATCTACGTAGGTCTCCATTTAGAAAGATACTCAGCTGCCTTACCGGTATTCTGGTGCGCGTTGCGTGAGCTCGAGTACCGTTTGGTAGCAGTAATTACGGTTTCACTCATTTTATTTTTCAGTCGAAAAGTTAGTTTTTTGACCAAATTTCAACAACAAAAACAGGGAAAATTTCAGAAACACTGTGGATCACTAGCTCGCTCGGAGACGCGTATTTTCACAGGTTGCGCGTGCGCCTCGCCTATGTAGAACTTCAAAAACATACTTTTTTTTCTTTCAGAAACTTGTAAAAATTTCAACATATTTTTCTTCACGAATAACAAAATGTATTTTTATGTCTTACTTTTCATCAAAATCTACGTAGGTCTCCATTTAGAAAGATACTCAGTTGCCTTACCGGTATTCTGGTGCGCGTTGCGTGAGCTCGAGTACCGTTTGGTAGCAGTAATTACGGTTTCACTCATTTTATTTTTCAGTCGCAAAGTTAGTTTTTTGACCAAATTTCAACAACAAAAACAGGGAAAATTTCAGAAACACTGTGGATCACTAGCTCGCTCGGAGACGCGTATTTTCACAGGTTTCGCGTGCGCCTCGCCTATGTAGAACTTCAAAAACATACTTTTTTTCTTTCAGAAACTTGTAAAAATTTCAACATATTTTTCTTCAGGAATAACAAAATGTATTTTTATGTCTTACTTTTCATCAAAATCTACGTAGGTCTCCATTTAGAAAGATACTCAGCTGCCTTACCGGTATTCTGGTGCGCGTTGCGTGAGCTCGAGTACCGTTTGGTAGCAGTAATTACGGTTTCACTCATTTTATTTTTCAGTCGAAAAGTTAGTTTTTTGACCAAATTTCAACAACAAAAACAGGGAAAATTTCAGAAACACTGTGGATCACTAGCTCGCTCGGAGACGCGTATTTTCACAGGTTGCGCGTGCGCCTCGCCTATGTAGAACTTCAAAAACATACTTTTTTTTCTTTCAGAAACTTGTAAAAATTTCAACATATTTTTCTTCACGAATAACAAAATGTATTTTTATGTCTTACTTTTCATCAAAATCTACGTAGGTCTCCATTTAGAAAGATACTCAGTTGCCTTACCGGTATTCTGGTGCGCGTTGCGTGAGCTCGAGTACCGTTTGGTAGCAGTAATTACGGTTTCACTCATTTTATTTTTCAGTCGCAAAGTTAGTTTTTTGACCAAATTTCAACAACAAAAACAGGGAAAATTTCAGAAACACTGTGGATCACTAGCTCGCTCGGAGACGCGTATTTTCACAGGTTGCGCGTGCGCCTCGCCTATGTAGAACTTCAAAAACATACTTTTTTTCTTTCAGAAACTTGTAAAAATTTCAACATATTTTTCTTCAGGAATAACAAAATGTATTTTTATGTCTTACTTTTCATCAAAATCTACGTAGGTCTCCATTTAGAAAGATACTCAGTTGCCTTACCGGTATTCTGGTGCGCGTTGCGTGAGCTCGAGTACCGTTTGGTAGCAGTAATTACGGTTTCACTCAAGTTATTTTTCAGTCGAAAAGTTAGTTTTTTGACCAAATTTCAACAACAAAAACAGGGAAAATTTCAAAAACACTGTGGATCACTAGCTCGCTCGGAGACGCGTATTTTGACAGGTTGCGCGTGCGCCTCGCCTATGTAGAACTTCAGAAACATACTTTTTTTTCTTTCAGAAACTT
The DNA here is from genome assembly GCA_963555695.1 of Dasypolia templi. NCBI lineage: Eukaryota > Metazoa > Arthropoda > Insecta > Lepidoptera > Noctuidae > Dasypolia > Dasypolia templi. The sequence continues at coordinate 33,406,196 of OY743140.1, read as the reverse complement.
GTAAAAATTTCAACATATTTTTCTTCACGAATAACAAAATGTATTTTTATGTCTTACTTTTCAATAAAATCTACGTAGGTCTCCATTTAGAAAGATACTCAGCTGCCTTACCGGTATTCTGGTGCGCGTTGCGTGAGCTCGAGTACCGTTTGGTAGCAGTAATTACGGTTTCACTCATTTTATTTTTCAGTCGAAAAGTTAGTTTTTTGACCAAATTTCAACAACAAAAACAGGGAAAATTTCAGAAACACTGTGGATCACTAGCTCGCTCGGAGACGCGTATTTTCACAGGTTGCGCGTGCGCCTCGCCTATGTAGAACTTCAAAAACATACTTTTTTTTCTTTCAGAAACTTGTAAAAATTTCAACATATTTTTCTTCACGAATAACAAAATGTATTTTTATGTCTTACTTTTCATCAAAATCTACGTAGGTCTCCATTTAGAAAGATACTCAGTTGCCTTACCGGTATTCTGGTGCGCGTTGCGTGAGCTCGAGTACCGTTTGGTAGCAGTAATTACGGTTTCACTCATTTTATTTTTCAGTCGCAAAGTTAGTTTTTTGACCAAATTTCAACAACAAAAACAGGGAAAATTTCAGAAACACTGTGGATCACTAGCTCGCTCGGAGACGCGTATTTTCACAGGTTTCGCGTGCGCCTCGCCTATGTAGAACTTCAAAAACATACTTTTTTTCTTTCAGAAACTTGTAAAAATTTCAACATATTTTTCTTCAGGAATAACAAAATGTATTTTTATGTCTTACTTTTCATCAAAATCTACGTAGGTCTCCATTTAGAAAGATACTCAGCTGCCTTACCGGTATTCTGGTGCGCGTTGCGTGAGCTCGAGTACCGTTTGGTAGCAGTAATTACGGTTTCACTCATTTTATTTTTCAGTCGAAAAGTTAGTTTTTTGACCAAATTTCAACAACAAAAACAGGGAAAATTTCAGAAACACTGTGGATCACTAGCTCGCTCGGAGACGCGTATTTTCACAGGTTGCGCGTGCGCCTCGCCTATGTAGAACTTCAAAAACATACTTTTTTTTCTTTCAGAAACTTGTAAAAATTTCAACATATTTTTCTTCACGAATAACAAAATGTATTTTTATGTCTTACTTTTCATCAAAATCTACGTAGGTCTCCATTTAGAAAGATACTCAGTTGCCTTACCGGTATTCTGGTGCGCGTTGCGTGAGCTCGAGTACCGTTTGGTAGCAGTAATTACGGTTTCACTCATTTTATTTTTCAGTCGCAAAGTTAGTTTTTTGACCAAATTTCAACAACAAAAACAGGGAAAATTTCAGAAACACTGTGGATCACTAGCTCGCTCGGAGACGCGTATTTTCACAGGTTGCGCGTGCGCCTCGCCTATGTAGAACTTCAAAAACATACTTTTTTTCTTTCAGAAACTTGTAAAAATTTCAACATATTTTTCTTCAGGAATAACAAAATGTATTTTTATGTCTTACTTTTCATCAAAATCTACGTAGGTCTCCATTTAGAAAGATACTCAGTTGCCTTACCGGTATTCTGGTGCGCGTTGCGTGAGCTCGAGTACCGTTTGGTAGCAGTAATTACGGTTTCACTCAAGTTATTTTTCAGTCGAAAAGTTAGTTTTTTGACCAAATTTCAACAACAAAAACAGGGAAAATTTCAAAAACACTGTGGATCACTAGCTCGCTCGGAGACGCGTATTTTGACAGGTTGCGCGTGCGCCTCGCCTATGTAGAACTTCAAAAACATACTTTTTTTTCTTTCAGAAACTTGTAAAAATTTCAACATATTTTTCTTCACGAATAACAAAATGTATTTTTATGTCTTACTTTTCCTCAAAATCTACGTAGGTCTCCATTTAGAAAGATACTCAGCTGCCTTACCGGTATTCTGGTGCGCGTTGCGTGAGCTCGAGTACCGTTTGGTAGCAGTAATTACGGTTTCACTCATTTTATTTTTCAGTCGAAAAGTTAGTTTTTTGACCAAATTTCAACAACAAAAACAGGGAAAATTTCAGAAACACTGTGGATCACTAGCTCGCTCGGAGACGCGTTTTTTCACAGGTTGCGCGTGCGCCTCGCCTATGTAGAACTTCAAAAACATACTTTTTTTTCTTTCAGAAACTTGTAAAAATTTCAACATATTTTTCTTCACGAATAACAAAATGTATTTTTATGTCTTACTTTTCATCAAAATCTACGTAGGTCTCCATTTAGAAAGATACTCAGTTGCCTTACCGGTATTCTGGTGCGCGTTGCGTGAGCTCGAGTACCGTTTGGTAGCAGTAATTACGGTTTCACTCATTTTATTTTTCAGTCGCAAAGTTAGTTTTTTGACCAAATTTCAACAACAAAAACAGGGAAAATTTCAGAAACACTGTGGATCACTAGCTCGCTCGGAGACGCGTATTTTCACAGGTTGCGCGTGCGCCTCGCCTATGTAGAACTTCAAAAACATACTTTTTTTCTTTCAGAAACTTGTAAAAATTTCAACATATTTTTCTTCAGGAATAACAAAATGTATTTTTATGTCTTACTTTTCATCAAAATCTACGTAGGTCTCCATTTAGAAAGATACTCAGTTGCCTTACCGGTATTCTGGTGCGCGTTGCGTGAGCTCGAGTACCGTTTGGTAGCAGTAATTACGGTTTCACTCAAGTTATTTTTCAGTCGAAAAGTTAGTTTTTTGACCAAATTTCAACAACAAAAACAGGGAAAATTTCAAAAACACTGTGGATCACTAGCTCGCTCGGAGACGCGTATTTTGACAGGTTGCGCGTGCGCCTCGCCTATGTAGAACTTCAAAAACATACTTTTTTTTCTTTCAGAAACTTGTAAAAATTTCAACATATTTTTCTTCACGAATAACAAAATGTATTTTTATGTCTTACTTTTCCTCAAAATCTACGTAGGTCTCCATTTAGAAAGATACTCAGCTGCCTTACCGGTATTCTGGTGCGCGTTGCGTGAGCTCGAGTACCGTTTGGTAGCAGTAATTACGGTTTCACTCATTTTATTTTTCAGTCGAAAAGTTAGTTTTTTGACCAAATTTCAACAACAAAAACAGGGAAAATTTCAGAAACACTGTGGATCACTAGCTCGCTCGGAGACGCGTATTTTCACAGGTTGCGCGTGCGCCTCGCCTATGTAGAACTTCAAAAACATACTTTTTTTTCTTTCAGAAACTTGTAAAAATTTCAACATATTTTTCTTCACGAATAACAAAATGTATTTTTATGTCTTACTTTTCATCAAAATCTACGTAGGTCTCCATTTAGAAAGATACTCAGTTGCCTTACCGGTATTCTGGTGCGCGTTGCGTGAGCTCGAGTACCGTTTGGTAGCAGTAATTACGGTTTCACTCATTTTATTTTTCAGTCGCAAAGTTAGTTTTTTGACCAAATTTCAACAACAAAAACAGGGAAAATTTCAGAAACACTGTGGATCACTAGCTCGCTCGGAGACGCGTTTTTTTCACAGGTTGCGCGTGCGCCTCGCCTATGTAGAACTTCAAAAACATACTTTTTTTCTTTCAGAAACTTGTAAAAATTTCAACATATTTTTCTTCAGGAATAACAAAATGTATTTTTATGTCTTACTTTTCATCAAAATCTACGTAGGTCTCCATTTAGAAAGATACTCAGTTGCCTTACCGGTATTCTGGTGCGCGTTGCGTGAGCTCGAGTACCGTTTGGTAGCAGTAATTACGGTTTCACTCATTTTATTTTTCAGTCGAAAAGTTAGTTTTTTGACCAAATTTCAACAACAAAAACAGGGAAAATTTCAGAAACACTGTGGATCACTAGCTCGCTCGGAGACGCGTATTTTCACAGGTTGCGCGTGCGCCTCGCCTATGTAGAACTTCAAAAACATACTTTTTTTTCTTTCAGAAACTTGTATAAATTTCAACATATTTTTCTTCACGAATAACAAAATGTATTTTTATGTCTTACTTTTCATCAAAATCTACGTAGGTCTCCATTTAGAAAGATACTCAGTTGCCTTACCGGTATTCTGGTGCGCGTTGCGTGAGCTCGAGTACCGTTTGGTAGCAGTAATTACGGTTTCACTCATTTTATTTTTCAGTCGCAAAGTTAGTTTTTTGACCAAATTTCAACAACAAAAACAGGGAAAATTTCAGAAACACTGTGGATCACTAGCTCGCTCGGAGACGCGTATTTTCACAGGTTGCGCGTGCGCCTCGCCTATGTAGAACTTCAAAAACATACTTTTTTTCTTTCAGAAACTTGTAAAAATTTCAACATATTTTTCTTCAGGAATAACAAAATGTATTTTTATGTCTTACTTTTCATCAAAATCTACGTAGGTCTCCATTTAGAAAGATACTCAGTTGCCTTACCGGTATTCTGGTGCGCGTTGCGTGAGCTCGAGTACCGTTTGGTAGCAGTAATTACGGTTTCACTCAAGTTATTTTTCAGTCGAAAAGTTAGTTTTTTGACCAAATTTCAACAACAAAAACAGGGAAAATTTCAAAAACACTGTGGATCACTAGCTCGCTCGGAGACGCGTATTTTCACAGGTTGCGCGTGCGCCTCGCCTATGTAGAACTTCAAAAACATACTTTTATTTCTTTCAGAAACTTGTAAAAATTTCAACATATTTTTCTTCACGAATAACAAAATGTATTTTTATGTCTTACTTTTCCTCAAAATCTACGTAGGTCTCCATTTAGAAAGATACTCAGCTGCCTTACCGGTATTCTGGTGCGCGTTGCGTGAGCTCGAGTACCGTTTGGTAGCAGTAATTACGGTTTCACTCATTTTATTTTTCAGTCGAAAAGTTAGTTTTTTGACCAAATTTCAACAACAAAAACAGGGAAAATTTCAGAAACACTGTGGATCACTAGCTCGCTCGGAGACGCGTATTTTCACAGGTTGCGCGTGCGCCTCGCCTATGTAGAACTTCAAAAACATACTTTTTTTTCTTTCAGAAACTTGTAAAAATTTCAACATATTTTTCTTCACGAATAACAAAATGTATTTTTATGTCTTACTTTTCAATAAAATCTACGTAGGTCTCCATTTAGAAAGATACTCAGCTGCCTTACCGGTATTCTGGTGCGCGTTGCGTGAGCTCGAGTACCGTTTGGTAGCAGTAATTACGGTTTCACTCATTTTATTTTTCAGTCGAAAAGTTAGTTTTTTGACCAAATTTCAACAACAAAAACAGGGAAAATTTCAGAAACACTGTGGATCACTAGCTCGCTCGGAGACGCGTATTTTCACAGGTTGCGCGTGCGCCTCGCCTATGTAGAACTTCAAAAACATACTTTTTTTTCTTTCAGAAACTTGTAAAAATGTCGAAATATTTTTCTTCACGAATAACAAAATGTATTTTTATGTCTTACTTTTTATCAAAATCTAAGTTAGTCTCTATTTAGAAAGATACACTGCTGCCTTACCGGTTTTCCAGTGCGCGTTCCGTGAGCTCGAGTCCCATTTGGTAGCAGTAATTACGGTTTCACTCATTTTATTTTTCAGTCGAAAAGTTAGTTTTTTGACCAAATTTCAACAACAAAAACAGGGAAAATTTCAGAAACACTGTGGATCACTAGCTCGCTCGGAGACGCGTATTTTCACAGGTTGCGCGTGCGCCTCGCCTATGTAGAACTTCAAAAACATACTTTTTTTTTTTTCAGAAACTTGTAAAAATTTCAACATATTTTTCTTCACGAATAACAAAATGTATTTTTATGTCTTACTTTTCAATAAAATCTACGTAGGTCTCCATTTAGAAAGATACTCAGCTGCCTTACCGGTATTCTGGTGCGCGTTGCGTGAGCTCGAGTACCGTTTGGTAGCAGTAATTACGGTTTCACTCATTTTATTTTTCAGTCGAAAAGTTAGTTTTTTGACCAAATTTCAACAACAAAAACAGGGAAAATTTCAGAAACACTGTGGATCACTAGCTCGCTCGGAGACGCGTATTTTCACAGGTTGCGCGTGCGCCTCGCCTATGTAGAACTTCAAAAACATACTTTTTTTCTTTCAGAAACTTGTAAAAATTTCAACATATTTTTCTTCACGAATAACAAAATGTATTTTTATGTCTTACTTTTCAATAAAATCTACGTAGGTCTCCATTTAGAAAGATACTCAGCTGCCTTACCGGTATTCTGGTGCGCGTTGCGTGAGCTCGAGTACCGTTTGGTAGCAGTAATTACGGTTTCACTCATTTTATTTTTCAGTCGAAAAGTTAGTTTTTTGACCAAATTTCAACAACAAAAACAGGGAAAATTTCAGAAACACTGTGGATCACTAGCTCGCTCGGAGACGCGTATTTTCACAGGTTGCGCGTGCGCCTCGCCTATGTAGAACTTCAAAAACATACTTTTTTTTCTTTCAGAAACTTGTAAAAATGTCGAAATATTTTTCTTCACGAATAACAAAATGTATTTTTATGTCTTACTTTTTATCAAAATCTAAGTTAGTCTCTATTTAGAAAGATACACTGCTGCCTTACCGGTTTTCCAGTGCGCGTTCCGTGAGCTCGAGTCCCATTTGGTAGCAGTAATTACGGTTTCACTCATTTTATTTTTCAGTCGAAAAGTTAGTTTTTTGACCAAATTTCAACAACAAAAACAGGGAAAATTTCAGAAACACTGTGGATCACTAGCTCGCTCGGAGACGCGTATTTTCACAGGTTGCGCGTGCGCCTCGCCTATGTAGAACTTCAAAAACATACTTTTTTTTTTTTCAGAAACTTGTAAAAATTTCAACATATTTTTCTTCACGAATAACAAAATGTATTTTTATGTCTTACTTTTCAATAAAATCTACGTAGGTCTCCATTTAGAAAGATACTCAGCTGCCTTACCGGTATTCTGGTGCGCGTTGCGTGAGCTCGAGTACCGTTTGGTAGCAGTAATTACGGTTTCACTCATTTTATTTTTCAGTCGAAAAGTTAGTTTTTTGACCAAATTTCAACAACAAAAACAGGGAAAATTTCAGAAACACTGTGGATCACTAGCTCGCTCGGAGACGCGTATTTTCACAGGTTGCGCGTGCGCCTCGCCTATGTAGAACTTCAAAAACATACTTTTTTTCTTTCAGAAACTTGTAAAAATTTCAACATATTTTTCTTCAGGAATAACAAAATGTATTTTTATGTCTTACTTTTCATCAAAATCTACGTAGGTCTCCATTTAGAAAGATACTCAGTTGCCTTACCGGTATTCTGGTGCGCGTTGCATGAGCTCGAGTACCGTTTGGTAGCAGTAATTACGGTTTCACTCATTTTATTTTTCAGTCGAAAAGTTAGTTTTTTGACCAAATTTCAACAACAAAAACAGGGAAAATTTCAGAAACACTGTGGATCACTAGCTCGCTCGGAGACGCGTATTTTCACAGGTTGCGCGTGCGCCTCGCCTATGTAGAACTTCAAAAACATACTTTTTTTTCTTTCAGAAACTTGTAAAAATTTCAACATATTTTTCTTCACGAATAACAAAATGTATTTTTATGTCTTACTTTTCATCAAAATCTACGTAGGTCTCCATTTAGAAAGATACTCAGTTGCCTTACCGGTATTCTGGTGCGCGTTGCGTGAGCTCGAGTACCGTTTGGTAGCAGTAATTACGGTTTCACTCATTTTATTTTTCAGTCGAAAAGTTAGTTTTTTGACCAAATTTCAACAACAAAAACAGGGAAAATTTCAGAAACACTGTGGATCACTAGCTCGCTCGGAGACGCGTATTTTGACAGGTTGCGCGTGCGCCTCGCCTATGTAGAACTTCAAAAACATACTTTTTTTTCTTTCAGAAACTTGTAAAAATTTCAACATATTTTTCTTCACGAATAACAAAATGTATTTTTATGTCTTACTTTTCAATAAAATCTACGTAGGTCTCCATTTAGAAAGATACTCAGCTGCCTTACCGGTATTCTGGTGCGCGTTGCGTGAGCTCGAGTACCGTTTGGTAGCAGTTATTACGGTTTCAAACATTTTATTTTTCAGTCGAAAAGTTAGTTTTTTGACCAAATTTCAACAACAAAAACAGGGAAAATTTCAGAAACACTGTGGATCACTAGCTCGCTCGGAGACGCGTATTTTCACAGGTTGCGCGTGCGCCTCGCCTATGTAGAACTTCAAAAACATACTTTTTTTTCTTTCAGAAACTTGTAAAAATTTCAACATATTTTTCTTCACGAATAACAAAATGTATTTTTATGTCTTACTTTTCCTCAAAATCTACGTAGGTCTCCATTTAGAAAGATACTCAGCTGCCTTACCGGTATTCTGGTGCGCGTTGCGTGAGCTCGAGTACCGTTTGGTAGCAGTAATTACGGTTTCACTCATTTTATTTTTCAGTCGAAAAGTTAGTTTTTTGACCAAATTTCAACAACAAAAACAGGGAAAATTTCAGAAACACTGTGGATCACTAGCTCGCTCGGAGACGCGTATTTTCACAGGTTGCGCGTGCGCCTCGCCTATGTAGAACTTCAAAAACATACTTTTTTTCTTTCAGAAACTTGTAAAAATTTCAACATATTTTTCTTCAGGAATAACAAAATGTATTTTTATGTCTTACTTTTCATCAAAATCTACGTAGGTCTCCATTTAGAAAGATACTCAGTTGCCTTACCGGTATTCTGGTGCGCGTTGCGTGAGCTCGAGTACCGTTTGGTAGCAGTAATTACGGTTTCACTCATTTTATTTTTCAGTCGAAAAGTTAGTTTTTTGACCAAATTTCAACAACAAAAACAGGGAAAATTTCAGAAACACTGTGGATCACTAGCTCGCTCGGAGACGCGTATTTTCACAGGTTGCGCGTGCGCCTCGCCTATGTAGAACTTCAAAAACATACTTTTTTTTCTTTCAGAAACTTGTAAAAATTTCAACATATTTTTCTTCACGAATAATAAAATGTATTTTTATGTCTTACTTTTCAATAAAATCTACGTAGGTCTCCATTTAGAAAGATACTCAGCTGCCTTACCGGTATTCTGGTGCACGTTGCGTGAGCTCGAGTACCGTTTGGTAGCAGTAATTACGGTTTCACTCATTTTATTTTTCAGTCGAAAAGTTAGTTTTTTGACCAAATTTCAACAACAAAAACAGGGAAAATTTCAGAAACACTGTGGATCACTAGCTCGCTCGGAGACGCGTATTTTCACAGGTTGCGCGTGCGCCTCGCCTATGTAGAACTTCAAAAACATACTTTTTTTTCTTTCAGAAACTTGTAAAAATTTCAACATATTTTTCTTCAGGAATAACAAAATGTATTTTTATGTCTTACTTTTCATCAAAATCTACGTAGGTCTCCATTTAGAAAGATACTCAGTTGCCTTACCGGTATTCTGGTGCGCAATGCGTGAGCTCGAGTACCGTTTGGTAGCAGTAATTACGGTTTCACTCATTTTATTTTTCAGTCGAAAAGTTAGTTTTTTGACCAAATTTCAACAACAAAAACAGGGAAAATTTCAGAAACACTGTGGATCACTAGCTCGCTCGGAGACGCGTATTTTCACAGGTTGCGCGTGCGCCTCGCCTATGTAGAACTTCAAAAACATACTTTTTTTCTTTCAGAAACTTGTAAAAATTTCAACATATTTTTCTTCAGGAATAACAAAATGTATTTTTATGTCTTACTTTTCATCAAAATCTACGTAGGTCTCCATTTAGAAAGATACTCAGTTGCCTTACCGGTATTCTGGTGCGCGTTGCGTGAGCTCGAGTACCGTTTGGTAGCAGTAATTACGGTTTCACTCAAGTTATTTTTCAGTCGAAAAGTTAGTTTTTTGACCAAATTTCAACAACAAAAACAGGGAAAATTTCAAAAACACTGTGGATCACTAGCTCGCTCGGAGACGCGTATTTTGACAGGTTGCGCGTGCGCCTCGCCTATGTAGAACTTCAAAAACATACTTTTTTTTCTTTCAGAAACTTGTAAAAATTTCAACATATTTTTCTTCACGAATAACAAAATGTATTTTTATGTCTTACTTTTCCTCAAAATCTACGTAGGTCTCCATTTAGAAAGATACTCAGCTGCCTTACCGGTATTCTGGTGCGCGTTGCGTGAGCTCGAGTACCGTTTGGTAGCAGTAATTACGGTTTCACTCATTTTATTTTTCAGTCGAAAAGTTAGTTTTTTGACCAAATTTCAACAACAAAAACAGGGAAAATTTCAGAAACACTGTGGATCACTAGCTCGCTCGGAGACGCGTATTTTCACAGGTTGCGCGTGCGCCTCGCCTATGTAGAACTTCAAAAACATACTTTTTTTTCTTTCAGAAACTTGTAAAAATTTCAACATATTTTTCTTCACGAATAACAAAATGTATTTTTATGTCTTACTTTTCAATAAAATCTACGTAGGTCTCCATTTAGAAAGATACTCAGCTGCCTTACCGGTATTCTGGTGCGCGTTGCGTGAGCTCGAGTACCGTTTGGTAGCAGTAATTACGGTTTCACTCATTTTATTTTTCAGTCGAAAAGTTAGTTTTTTGACCAAATTTCAACAACAAAAACAGGGAAAATTTCAGAAACACTGTGGATCACTAGCTCGCTCGGAGACGCGTATTTTCACAGGTTGCGCGTGCGCCTCGCCTATGTAGAACTTCAAAAACATACTTTTTTTCTTTCAGAAACTTGTAAAAATTTCAACATATTTTTCTTCAGGAATAACAAAATGTATTTTTATGTCTTACTTTTCATCAAAATCTACGTAGGTCTCCATTTAGAAAGATACTCAGTTGCCTTACCGGTATTCTGGTGCGCGTTGCGTGAGCTCGAGTACCGTTTGGTAGCAGTAATTACGGTTTCACTCATTTTATTTTTCAGTCGAAAAGTTAGTTTTTTGACCAAATTTCAACAACAAAAACAGGGAAAATTTCAGAAACACTGTGGATCACTAGCTCGCTCGGAGACGCGTATTTTCACAGGTTGCGCGTGCGCCTCGCCTATGTAGAACTTCAAAAACATACTTTTTTTTCTTTCAGAAACTTGTAAAAATTTCAACATATTTTTCTTCACGAATAACAAAATGTATTTTTATGTCTTACTTTTCAATAAAATCTACGTAGGTCTCCATTTAGAAAGATACTCAGCTGCCTTACCGGTATTCTGGTGCGCGTTGCGTGAGCTCGAGTACCGTTTGGTAGCAGTAATTACGGTTTCACTCATTTTATTTTTCAGTCGAAAAGTTAGTTTTTTGACCAAATTTCAACAACAAAAACAGGGAAAATTTCAGAAACACTGTGGATCACTAGCTCGCTCGGAGACGCGTATTTTCACAGGTTGCGCGTGCGCCTCGCCTATGTAGAACTTCAAAAACATACTTTTTTTTCTTTCAGAAACTTTTAAAAATTTCAACATATTTTTCTTCACGAATAACAAAATGTATTTTTATGTCTTACTTTTCAATAAAATCTACGTAGGTCTCCATTTAGAAAGATACTCAGCTGCCTTACCGGTATTCTGGTGCGCGTTGCGTGAGCTCGAGTACCGTTTGGTAGCAGTAATTACGGTTTCACTCATTTTATTTTTCAGTCGAAAAGTTAGTTTTTTGACCAAATTTCAACAACAAAAACAGGGAAAATTTCAGAAACACTGTGGATCACTAGCTCGCTCGGAGACGCGTATTTTCACAGGTTGCGCGTGCGCCTCGCCTATGTAGAACTTCAAAAACATACTTTTTTTTCTTTCAGAAACTTGTAAAAATTTCAACATATTTTTCTTCACGAATAACAAAATGTATTTTTATGTCTTACTTTTCCTCAAAATCTACGTAGGTCTCCATTTAGAAAGATACTCAGCTGCCTTACCGGTATTCTGGTGCGCGTTGCGTGAGCTCGAGTACCGTTTGGTAGCAGTAATTACGGTTTCACTCATTTTATTTTTCAGTCGAAAAGTTAGTTTTTTGACCAAATTTCAACAATAAAAACAGGGAAAATTTCAGAAACACTGTGGATCACTAGCTCGCTCGGAGACGCGTATTTTCACAGGTTGCGCGTGCGCCTCGCCTATGTAGAACTTCAAAAACATACTTTTTTTCTTTCAGAAACTTGTAAAAATTTCAACATATTTTTCTTCAGGAATAACAAAATGTATTTTTATGTCTTACTTTTCATCAAAATCTACGTAGGTCTCCATTTAGAAAGATACTCAGTTGCCTTACCGGTATTCTGGTGCGCGTTGCGTGAGCTCGAGTACCGTTTGGTAGCAGTAATTACGGTATCACTCATTTTATTTTTCAGTCGAAAAGTTAGTTTTTTGACCAAATTTCAACAACAAAAACAGGGAAAATTTCAGAAACACTGTGGATCACTAGCTCGCTCGGAGACGCGTATTTTGACAGGTTGCGCGTGCGCCTCGCCTATGTAGAACTTCAAAATTTTTTTTTTTTTTTCTTTCAGAAACTTGTAAAAATTTCAAAATATTTTTCTTCACGAATAACAAAATGAATTTTTATGTCTTACTTTTCATCAAAATCTACGTAGGTCTCCATTTACAAAGATACTCAGCTGCCTTACCGGTATTCTGGTGCGCGTTGCGTGAGAACGAGTACCGTTTGGTAGCAGTTATTACGGTTTCAAACATTTTATTTTTCAGTCGAAAAGTTCGTTTTTTGACCAAATTTCAACAACAAAAACAGGGAAAATTTCAGAAATACTGTGGATCACTAGCTCGCTCGGAGACGCGTATTTTGACGGGTTGCGCGTGCGCCTCGCCTATGTAGAACTTCAAAATTTAATTTTTTTTTCTTTCAGAAACTTGTAAAAATTACAACATATTTTTCTTCACGAATAACAAAATGAATTTTTATGTCTTACTTTTCATCAAAATCTACGTAGGTCTCCATTTAGAAAGATACTCAGCTGCCTTACCGGTATTCTGGTGCGCGTTGCGTGAGAACGAGTACCGTTTGGTAGCAGTTATTACGGTTTCAAACATTTTATTTTTCAGTCGAAAAGTTCGTTTTTTGACCAAATTTCAACAACAAAAACAGGGAAAATTTCAGAAACACTGTGGATCACTAGCTCGCTCGGAGACGCGTATTTGTCAGGTTGCGCGTGCGCCTCGCCTATGTAGAACTTCAAAAACATACTTTTTTTTCTTTCAGAAACTTGTAAAAATTTCAACATATTTTTCTTCACGAATAACAAAATGTATTTTTATGTCTTACTTTTCCTCAAAATCTACGTAGGTCTCCATTTAGAAAGATACTCAGCTGCCTTACCGGTATTCTGGTGCGCGTTGCGTGAGCTCGAGTACCGTTTGGTAGCAGTAATTACGGTTTCACTCATTTTATTTTTCAGTCGAAAAGTTAGTTTTTTGACCAAATTTCAACAACAAAAACAGGGAAAATTTCAGAAACACTGTGGATCACTAGCTCGCTCGGAGACGCGTATTTTCACAGGTTGCGCGTGCGCCTCGCCTATGTAGAACTTCAAAAACATACTTTTTTTTCTTTCAGAAACTTGTAAAAATTTCAACATATTTTTCTTCACGAATAACAAAATGTATTTTTATGTCTTACTTTTCAATAAAATCTACGTAGGTCTCCATTTAGAAAGATACTCAGCTGCCTTACCGGTATTCTGGTGCGCGTTGCGTGAGCTCGAGTACCGTTTGGTAGCAGTAATTACGGTTTCACTCATTTTATTTTTCAGTCGAAAAGTTAGTTTTTTGACCAAATTTCAACAACAAAAACAGGGAAAATTTCAGAAACACTGTGGATCACTAGCTCGCTCGGAGACGCGTATTTTCACAGGTTGCGCGTGCGCCTCGCCTATGTAGAACTTCAAAAACATACTTTTTTTCTTTCAGAAACTTGTAAAAATTTCAACATATTTTTCTTCAGGAATAACAAAATGTATTTTTATGTCTTACTTTTCATCAAAATCTACGTAGGTCTCCATTTAGAAAGATACTCAGTTGCCTTACCGGTATTCTGGTGCGCGTTGCGTGAGCTCGAGTACCGTTTGGTAGCAGTAATTACGGTTTCACTCATTTTATTTTTCAGTCGAAAAGTTAGTTTTTTGACCAAATTTCAACAACAAAAACAGGGAAAATTTCAGAAACACTGTGGATCACTAGCTCGCTCGGAGACGCGTATTTTCACAGGTTGCGCGTGCACCTCGCCTATGTAGAACTTCAAAAACATACTTTTTTTTCTTTCAGAAACTTGTAAAAATTTCAACATATTTTTCTTCACGAATAACAAAATGTATTTTTATGTCTTACTTTTCAATAAAATCTACGTAGGTCTCCATTTAGAAAGATACTCAGCTGCCTTACCGGTATTCTGGTGCGCGTTGCGTGAGCTCGAGTACCGTTTGGTAGCAGTAATTACGGTTTCACTCATTTTATTTTTCAGTCGAAAAGTTAGTTTTTTGACCAAATTTCAACAACAAAAACAGGGAAAATTTCAGAAACACTGTGGATCACTAGCTCGCTCGGAGACGCGTATTTTCACAGGTTGCGCGTGCGCCTCGCCTATGTAGAACTTCAAAAACATACTTTTTTTTCTTTCAGAAACTTTTAAAAATTTCAACATATTTTTCTTCACGAATAACAAAATGTATTTTTATGTCTTACTTTTCAATAAAATCTACGTAGGTCTCCATTTAGAAAGATACTCAGCTGCCTTACCGGTATTCTGGTGCGCGTTGCGTGAGCTCGAGTACCGTTTGGTAGCAGTAATTACGGTTTCACTCATTTTATTTTTCAGTCGAAAAGTTAGTTTTTTGACCAAATTTCAACAACAAAAACAGGGAAAATTTCAGAAACACTGTGGATCACTAGCTCGCTCGGAGACGCGTATTTTCACAGGTTGCGCGTGCGCCTCGCCTATGTAGAACTTCAAAAACATACTTTTTTTTCTTTCAGAAACTTGTAAAAATTTCAACATATTTTTCTTCACGAATAACAAAATGTATTTTTATGTCTTACTTTTCCTCAAAATCTACGTAGGTCTCCATTTAGAAAGATACTCAGCTGCCTTACCGGTATTCTGGTGCGCGTTGCGTGAGCTCGAGTACCGTTTGGTAGCAGTAATTACGGTTTCACTCATTTTATTTTTCAGTCGAAAAGTTAGTTTTTTGACCAAATTTCAACAATAAAAACAGGGAAAATTTCAGAAACACTGTGGATCACTAGCTCGCTCGGAGACGCGTATTTTCACAGGTTGCGCGTGCGCCTCGCCTATGTAGAACTTCAAAAACATACTTTTTTTCTTTCAGAAACTTGTAAAAATTTCAACATATTTTTCTTCAGGAATAACAAAATGTATTTTTATGTCTTACTTTTCATCAAAATCTACGTAGGTCTCCATTTAGAAAGATACTCAGTTGCCTTACCGGTATTCTGGTGCGCGTTGCGTGAGCTCGAGTACCGTTTGGTAGCAGTAATTACGGTATCACTCATTTTATTTTTCAGTCGAAAAGTTAGTTTTTTGACCAAATTTCAACAACAAAAACAGGGAAAATTTCAGAAACACTGTGGATCACTAGCTCGCTCGGAGACGCGTATTTTGACAGGTTGCGCGTGCGCCTCGCCTATGTAGAACTTCAAAAATTTTTTTTTTTTTTCTTTCAGAAACTTGTAAAAATTTCAAAATATTTTTCTTCACGAATAACAAAATGAATTTTTATGTCTTACTTTTCATCAAAATCTACGTAGGTCTCCATTTACAAAGATACTCAGCTGCCTTACCGGTATTCTGGTGCGCGTTGCGTGAGAACGAGTACCGTTTGGTAGCAGTTATTACGGTTTCAAACATTTTATTTTTCAGTCGAAAAGTTCGTTTTTTGACCAAATTTCAACAACAAAAACAGGGAAAATTTCAGAAATACTGTGGATCACTAGCTCGCTCGGAGACGCGTATTTTGACGGGTTGCGCGTGCGCCTCGCCTATGTAGAACTTCAAAATTTAATTTTTTTTTCTTTCAGAAACTTGTAAAAATTACAACATATTTTTCTTCACGAATAACAAAATGAATTTTTATGTCTTACTTTTCATCAAAATCTACGTAGGTCTCCATTTAGAAAGATACTCAGCTGCCTTACCGGTATTCTGGTGCGCGTTGCGTGAGAACGAGTACCGTTTGGTAGCAGTTATTACGGTTTCAAACATTTTATTTTTCAGTCGAAAAGTTCGTTTTTTGACCAAATTTCAACAACAAAAACAGGGAAAATTTCAGAAACACTGTGGATCACTAGCTCGCTCGGAGACGCGTATTTGTCAGGTTGCGCGTGCGCCTCGCCTATGTAGAACTTCAAAAATATACTTTCTTTTCTTTCAGAAACTTGTAAAAATTTCAAAATATTTTTCTTCACGAATAACAAAATGAATTTTTATGTGTTACTTTTCATCAACATCTACGTAGGTCTCCATTTAGAAAGATACTCAGCTGCCTTACCGGTATTCTGGTGCGCGTTGCGTGAGCTCGAGTACCGTTTGGTAGCAGTAATTACGGTATCACTCATTTTATTTTTCAGTCGAAAAGTTAGTTTTTTGACCAAATTTCAACAACAAAAACAGGGAAAATTTCAGAAACACTGTGGATCACTAGCTCGCTCGGAGACGCGTATTTTGACTGGTTGCGCGTGCGCCTCGCCTATGTAGAACTTCAAAATTTAATTTTTTTTACTTTCAGAAACTTGTAAAAATTTCAACATATTTTTCTTCACGAATAACAAAATGTATTTTTATGTCTTACTTTTCATCAAAATCTAATTTAGTCTCCATTTAGAAAGATACACAGCTGCCTTACCGGTTTTCTAGTGCGCGTTCCGTGAGCTAGAGTCCCGTTTGGTAGCAGTAATTACGGTATCACTCATTTTATTTTTCAGTCGAAAAGTTAGTTTTTTGACCAAATTTCAACAACAAAAACAGGGAAAATTTCAGAAACACTGTGGATCACTAGCTCGCTCGGAGACGCGTATTTTGACAGGTTGCGCGTGCGCCTCGCCTATGTAGAACTTCAAAATTTTTTTTTTTTTTTCTTTCAGAAACTTGTAAAAATTTCAACATATTTTTCTTCACGAATAACAAAATGTATTTTTATGTCTTACTTTACATCAAAATCTAAGTTAGTCTCCATTTAGAAAGATACACAGCTGCCTTACCGGTTTTCTAGTGCGCGTTCCGTGAGCTAGATTCCCGTTTGGTAGCAGTAATTACGGTATCACTCATTTTATTTTTCAGTCGAAAAGTTAGTTTTTTGACCAAATTTCAACAACAAAAACAGGGAAAATTTCAGAAACACTGTGGATCACTAGCTCGCTCGGAGACGCGTATTTTTACAGGTTGCGCGTGCGCCTCGCCTATGTAGAACTTCAAAAATATACTTTTTTTTCTTTCAGAAACTTGTAAAAATTTCAAAATATTTTTCTTCACGAATAACAAAATGAATTTTTATGTCTTAATTTTCATCAAAATCTACGTAGGCCTCCATTTAGAAAGATACTCAGCTGCCTTACCGGTATTCTGTTGCGCGTTGCGTGAGCTCGAGTACCGTTTGGTAGCAGTTATTACGGTTTCAAACATTTGTTTTTCAGTCGAAAAGTTAGTTTTTTGACCAAATTTCAACAACAAAAACAGGGAAAATTTCAGAAATACTGTGGATCACTAGCTCGCTCGGAGACGCGTATTTTGACGGGTTGCGCGTGCGCCTCGCCTATGTAGAACTTCAAAATTTAATTTTTTTTTTCTTTCAGAAACTTGTAAAAATTACAACATATTTTTCTTCACGAATAACAAAATGAATTTTTATGTCTTACTTTTCATCAAAATCTACGTAGGTCTCCATTTAGAAAGATACTCAGCTGCCTTACCGGTATTCTGGTGCGCGTTGCGTGAGCTCGAGTACCGTTTGGTAGCAGTTATTACGGTTCCAAACATTTTATTTTTCAGTCGAAAAGTTAGTTTTTTGACCAAATTTCAACAACTAAAAAAGGGAAAATTTCAGAAACACTGCGGATCACTAGCTCGCTCGGAGTCGCGTATTTTGACAGGTTGCGCGTGCGCCTCGCCAATGTAGAACTTCAAAAATATACTTTCTTTTCTTTCAGAAACTTGTAAAAATTTCAAAATATTTTTCTTCACGAATAACAAAATGAATTTTTATGTCTTACTTTTCATCAAAATCTACGTAGGTCTCCATTTAGAAAGATACTCAGCTGCCTTACCGGTATTCTGGTGCGCGTTGCGTGAGCTCGAGTACCGTTTGGTAGCAGTTATTACGGTTTCAAACATTTGTTTTTCAGTCGAAAAGTTCGTTTTTTGACCAAATTTCAACAACAAAAACAGGGAAAATTTCAGAAATACTGTGGATCACTAGCTCGCTCGGAGACGCGTATTTTGACGGGTTGCGCGTGCGCCTCGCCTATGTAGAACTTCAAAAATATACTTTCTTTTCTTTCAGAAACTTGTAAAAATTTCAAAATATTTTTCTTCACGAATAACAAAATGTATTTTTATGTCTTACTTTTCATCAAAATCTAAGTTAGTCTCCATTTAGAAAGATACACAGCTGCCTTACCGGTATTCTGGTGCGCGTTGCGTGAGCTCGAGTACCGTTTGGTAGCAGTAATTACGGTTTCACTCATTTTATTTTTCAGTCGAAAAGTTAGTTTTTTGACCAAATTTCAACAACAAAAACAGGGAAAATTTCAGAAACACTGTGGATCACTAGCTCGCTCGGAGACGCGTATTTTCACAGGTTGCGCGTGCGCCTCGCCTATGTAGAACTTCAAAAACATACTTTTTTTTCTTTCAGAAACTTGTAAAAATTTCAACATATTTTTCTTCACGAATAACAAAATGTATTTTTATGTCTTACTTTTCAATAAAATCTACGTAGGTCTCCATTTAGAAAGATACTCAGCTGCCTTACCGGTATTCTGGTGCGCGTTGCGTGAGCTCGAGTACCGTTTGGTAGCAGTAATTACGGTTTCACTCATTTTATTTTTCAGTCGAAAAGTTAGTTTTTTGACCAAATTTCAACAACAAAAACAGGGAAAATTTCAGAAACACTGTGGATCACTAGCTCGCTCGGAGACGCGTATTTTCACAGGTTGCGCGTGCGCCTCGCCTATGTAGAACTTCAAAAACATACTTTTTTTTCTTTCAGAAACTTTTAAAAATTTCAACATATTTTTCTTCACGAATAACAAAATGTATTTTTATGTCTTACTTTTCAATAAAATCTACGTAGGTCTCCATTTAGAAAGATACTCAGCTGCCTTACCGGTATTCTGGTGCGCGTTGCGTGAGCTCGAGTACCGTTTGGTAGCAGTAATTACGGTTTCACTCATTTTATTTTTCAGTCGAAAAGTTAGTTTTTTGACCAAATTTCAACAACAAAAACAGGGAAAATTTCAGAAACACTGTGGATCACTAGCTCGCTCGGAGACGCGTATTTTCACAGGTTGCGCGTGCGCCTCGCCTATGTAGAACTTCAAAAACATACTTTTTTTTCTTTCAGAAACTTGTAAAAATTTCAACATATTTTTCTTCACGAATAACAAAATGTATTTTTATGTCTTACTTTTCCTCAAAATCTACGTAGGTCTCCATTTAGAAAGATACTCAGCTGCCTTACCGGTATTCTGGTGCGCGTTGCGTGAGCTCGAGTACCGTTTGGTAGCAGTAATTACGGTTTCACTCATTTTATTTTTCAGTCGAAAAGTTAGTTTTTTGACCAAATTTCAACAATAAAAACAGGGAAAATTTCAGAAACACTGTGGATCACTAGCTCGCTCGGAGACGCGTATTTTCACAGGTTGCGCGTGCGCCTCGCCTATGTAGAACTTCAAAAACATACTTTTTTTCTTTCAGAAACTTGTAAAAATTTCAACATATTTTTCTTCAGGAATAACAAAATGTATTTTTATGTCTTACTTTTCATCAAAATCTACGTAGGTCTCCATTTAGAAAGATACTCAGTTGCCTTACCGGTATTCTGGTGCGCGTTGCGTGAGCTCGAGTACCGTTTGGTAGCAGTAATTACGGTATCACTCATTTTATTTTTCAGTCGAAAAGTTAGTTTTTTGACCAAATTTCAACAACAAAAACAGGGAAAATTTCAGAAACACTGTGGATCACTAGCTCGCTCGGAGACGCGTATTTTGACAGGTTGCGCGTGCGCCTCGCCTATGTAGAACTTCAAAATTTTTTTTTTTTTTTCTTTCAGAAACTTGTAAAAATTTCAAAATATTTTTCTTCACGAATAACAAAATGAATTTTTATGTCTTACTTTTCATCAAAATCTACGTAGGTCTCCATTTACAAAGATACTCAGCTGCCTTACCGGTATTCTGGTGCGCGTTGCGTGAGAACGAGTACCGTTTGGTAGCAGTTATTACGGTTTCAAACATTTTATTTTTCAGTCGAAAAGTTCGTTTTTTGACCAAATTTCAACAACAAAAACAGGGAAAATTTCAGAAATACTGTGGATCACTAGCTCGCTCGGAGACGCGTATTTTGACGGGTTGCGCGTGCGCCTCGCCTATGTAGAACTTCAAAATTTTATTTTTTTTTTCTTTCAGAAACTTGTAAAAATTACAACATATTTTTCTTCACGAATAACAAAATGAATTTTTATGTCTTACTTTTCATCAAAATCTACGTAGGTCTCCATTTAGAAAGATACTCAGCTGCCTTACCGGTATTCTGGTGCGCGTTGCGTGAGAACGAGTACCGTTTGGTAGCAGTTATTACGGTTTCAAACATTTTATTTTTCAGTCGAAAAGTTCGTTTTTTGACCAAATTTCAACAACAAAAACAGGGAAAATTTCAGAAACACTGTGGATCACTAGCTCGCTCGGAGACGCGTATTTGTCAGGTTGCGCGTGCGCCTCGCCTATGTAGAACTTCAAAAATATACTTTCTTTTCTTTCAGAAACTTGTAAAAATTTCAAAATATTTTTCTTCACGAATAACAAAATGAATTTTTATGTGTTACTTTTCATCAACATCTACGTAGGTCTCCATTTAGAAAGATACTCAGCTGCCTTACCGGTATTCTGGTGCGCGTTGCGTGAGCTCGAGTACCGTTTGGTAGCAGTAATTACGGTATCACTCATTTTATTTTTCAGTCGAAAAGTTAGTTTTTTGACCAAATTTCAACAACAAAAACAGGGAAAATTTCAGAAACACTGTGGATCACTAGCTCGCTCGGAGACGCGTATTTTGACTGGTTGCGCGTGCGCCTCGCCTATGTAGAACTTCAAAATTTAATTTTTTTTACTTTCAGAAACTTGTAAAAATTTCAACATATTTTTCTTCACGAATAACAAAATGTATTTTTATGTCTTACTTTTCATCAAAATCTAAGTTAGTCTCCATTTAGAAAGATACACAGCTGCCTTACCGGTTTTCTAGTGCGCGTTCCGTGAGCTAGAGTCCCGTTTGGTAGCAGTAATTACGGTATCACTCATTTTATTTTTCAGTCGAAAAGTTAGTTTTTTGACCAAATTTCAACAACAAAAACAGGGAAAATTTCAGAAACACTGTGGATCACTAGCTCGCTCGGAGACGCGTATTTTGACAGGTTGCGCGTGCGCCTCGCCTATGTAGAACTTCAAAATTTTTTTATTTTTTTCTTTCAGAAACTTGTAAAAATTTCAACATATTTTTCTTCACGAATAACAAAATGTATTTTTATGTCTTACTTTACATCAAAATCTAAGTTAGTCTCCATTTAGAAAGATACACAGCTGCCTTACCGGTTTTCTAGTGCGCGTTCCGTGAGCTAGATTCCCGTTTGGTAGCAGTAATTACGGTATCACTCATTTTATTTTTCAGTCGAAAAGTTAGTTTTTTGACCAAATTTCAACAACAAAAACAGGGAAAATTTCAGAAACACTGTGGATCACTAGCTCGCTCGGAGACGCGTATTTTTACAGGTTGCGCGTGCGCCTCGCCTATGTAGAACTTCAAAAATATACTTTTTTTTCTTTCAGAAACTTGTAAAAATTTCAAAATATTTTTCTTCACGAATAACAAAATGAATTTTTATGTCTTAATTTTCATCAAAATCTACGTAGGCCTCCATTTAGAAAGATACTCAGCTGCCTTACCGGTATTCTGTTGCGCGTTGCGTGAGCTCGAGTACCGTTTGGTAGCAGTTATTACGGTTTCAAACATTTGTTTTTCAGTCGAAAAGTTAGTTTTTTGACCAAATTTCAACAACAAAAACAGGGAAAATTTCAGAAATACTGTGGATCACTAGCTCGCTCGGAGACGCGTATTTTGACGGGTTGCGCGTGCGCCTCGCCTATGTAGAACTTCAAAATTTAATTTTTTTTTTCTTTCAGAAACTTGTAAAAATTACAACATATTTTTCTTCACGAATAACAAAATGAATTTTTATGTCTTACTTTTCATCAAAATCTACGTAGGTCTCCATTTAGAAAGATACTCAGCTGCCTTACCGGTATTCTGGTGCGCGTTGCGTGAGCTCGAGTACCGTTTGGTAGCAGTTATTACGGTTCCAAACATTTTATTTTTCAGTCGAAAAGTTAGTTTTTTGACCAAATTTCAACAACTAAAAAAGGGAAAATTTCAGAAACACTGCGGATCACTAGCTCGCTCGGAGTCGCGTATTTTGACAGGTTGCGCGTGCGCCTCGCCAATGTAGAACTTCAAAAATATACTTTCTTTTCTTTCAGAAACTTGTAAAAATTTCAAAATATTTTTCTTCACGAATAACAAAATGAATTTTTATGTCTTACTTTTCATCAAAATCTACGTAGGTCTCCATTTAGAAAGATACTCAGCTGCCTTACCGGTATTCTGGTGCGCGTTGCGTGAGCTCGAGTACCGTTTGGTAGCAGTTATTACGGTTTCAAACATTTGTTTTTCAGTCGAAAAGTTCGTTTTTTGACCAAATTTCAACAACAAAAACAGGGAAAATTTCAGAAATACTGTGGATCACTAGCTCGCTCGGAGACGCGTATTTTGACGGGTTGCGCGTGCGCCTCGCCTATGTAGAACTTCAAAAATATACTTTCTTTTCTTTAAGAAACTTGTAAAAATTTCAAAATATTTTTCTTCACGAATAACAAAATGTATTTTTATGTCTTACTTTTCATCAAAATCTAAGTTAGTCTCCATTTAGAAAGATACACAGCTGCCTTACCGGTTTTCTAGTGCGCGTTCCGTGAGCTAGAGTCCCGTTTGGTAGCAGTAATTACGGTATCACTCATTTTATTTTTCAGTCGAAAAGTTAGTTTTTTGACCAAATTTCAACAACAAAAACAGGGAAAATTTCAGAAACACTGTGGATCACTAGCTCGCTCGGAGACGCGTATTTTGACAGGTTGCGCGTGCGCCTCGCCTATGTAGAACTTCAAAAATATACTTTTTTTTCTTTCAGAAACTTGTAAAATTACAACATATTTTTCTTCACGAATAACAAAATGAATTTTTATGTCTTACTTTTCATCAAAATCTACGTAGGTCTCCACTTAGAAAGATACTCAGCTGCCTTACCGGTATTCTGGTGCGCGTTGCGTGAGCTCGAGTACCGTTTGGTAGCAGTTATTACGGTTTCAAACATTTGTTTTTTCAGTCGAAAAGTTAGTTTTTTGACCAAATTTCAACAACAAAAACAGGGAAAATTTCAGAAACACTGTGGATCACTACCTCGCTCGGAGTCGCGTATTTTGACAGGTTGCGCGTGCGCCTCGCCAATGTAGAACTTCAAAAATATACTTTCTTTTCTTTCAGAAACTTGTAAAAATTTCAAAATATTTTTCTTCACGAATAACAAAATGAATTTTTATGTCTTAATTTTCATCAAAATCTACGTAGGCCTCCATTTAGAAAGATACTCAGCTGCCTTACCGGTATTCTGTTGCGCGTTGCGTGAGCTCGAGTACCGTTTGGTAGCAGTTATTACGGTTTCAAACATTTGTTTTTCAGTCGAAAAGTTAGTTTTTTGACCAAATTTCAACAACAAAAACAGGGAAAATTTCAGAAACACTGTGGATCACTAGCTCGCTCGGAGACGCGTATTTTGACTGGTTGCGCGTGCGCCTCGCCTATGTAGAACTTCAAAATTTAATTTTTTTTACTTTCAGAAACTTGTAAAAATTTCAACATATTTTTCTTCACGAATAACAAAATGTATTTTTATGTCTTACTTTTCATCAAAATCTAAGTTAGTCTCCATTTAGAAAGATACACAGCTGCCTTACCGGTTTTCTAGTGCGCGTTCCGTGAGCTAGAGTCCCGTTTGGTAGCAGTAATTACGGTATCACTCATTTTATTTTTCAGTCGAAAAGTTAGTTTTTTGACCAAATTTCAACAACAAAAACAGGGAAAATTTCAGAAACACTGTGGATCACTAGCTCGCTCGGAGACGCGTATTTTGACAGGTTGCGCGTGCGCCTCGCCTATGTAGAACTTCAAAATTTTTTTTTTTTTTTCTTTCAGAAACTTGTAAAAATTTCAACATATTTTTCTTCACGAATAACAAAATGTATTTTTATGTCTTACTTTACATCAAAATCTAAGTTAGTCTCCATTTAGAAAGATACACAGCTGCCTTACCGGTTTTCTAGTGCGCGTTCCGTGAGCTAGATTCCCGTTTGGTAGCAGTAATTACGGTATCACTCATTTTATTTTTCAGTCGAAAAGTTAGTTTTTTGACCAAATTTCAACAACAAAAACAGGGAAAATTTCAGAAACACTGTGGATCACTAGCTCGCTCGGAGACGCGTATTTTTACAGGTTGCGCGTGCGCCTCGCCTATGTAGAACTTCAAAAATATACTTTTTTTTCTTTCAGAAACTTGTAAAAATTTCAAAATATTTTTCTTCACGAATAACAAAATGAATTTTTATGTCTTAATTTTCATCAAAATCTACGTAGGCCTCCATTTAGAAAGATACTCAGCTGCCTTACCGGTATTCTGTTGCGCGTTGCGTGAGCTCGAGTACCGTTTGGTAGCAGTTATTACGGTTTCAAACATTTGTTTTTCAGTCGAAAAGTTAGTTTTTTGACCAAATTTCAACAACAAAAACAGGGAAAATTTCAGAAATACTGTGGATCACTAGCTCGCTCGGAGACGCGTATTTTGACGGGTTGCGCGTGCGCCTCGCCTATGTAGAACTTCAAAATTTAATTTTTTTTTTCTTTCAGAAACTTGTAAAAATTACAACATATTTTTCTTCACGAATAACAAAATGAATTTTTATGTCTTACTTTTCATCAAAATCTACGTAGGTCTCCATTTAGAAAGATACTCAGCTGCCTTACCGGTATTCTGGTGCGCGTTGCGTGAGCTCGAGTACCGTTTGGTAGCAGTTATTACGGTTCCAAACATTTTATTTTTCAGTCGAAAAGTTAGTTTTTTGACCAAATTTCAACAACTAAAAAAGGGAAAATTTCAGAAACACTGCGGATCACTAGCTCGCTCGGAGTCGCGTATTTTGACAGGTTGCGCGTGCGCCTCGCCAATGTAGAACTTCAAAAATATACTTTCTTTTCTTTCAGAAACTTGTAAAAATTTCAAAATATTTTTCTTCACGAATAACAAAATGAATTTTTATGTCTTACTTTTCATCAAAATCTACGTAGGTCTCCATTTAGAAAGATACTCAGCTGCCTTACCGGTATTCTGGTGCGCGTTGCGTGAGCTCGAGTACCGTTTGGTAGCAGTTATTACGGTTTCAAACATTTGTTTTTCAGTCGAAAAGTTCGTTTTTTGACCAAATTTCAACAACAAAAACAGGGAAAATTTCAGAAATACTGTGGATCACTAGCTCGCTCGGAGACGCGTATTTTGACGGGTTGCGCGTGCGCCTCGCCTATGTAGAACTTCAAAAATATACTTTCTTTTCTTTCAGAAACTTGTAAAAATTTCAAAATATTTTTCTTCACGAATAACAAAATGTATTTTTATGTCTTACTTTTCATCAAAATCTAAGTTAGTCTCCATTTAGAAAGATACACAGCTGCCTTACCGGTTTTCTAGTGCGCGTTCCGTGAGCTAGAGTCCCGTTTGGTAGCAGTAATTACGGTATCACTCATTTTATTTTTCAGTCGAAAAGTTAGTTTTTTGACCAAATTTCAACAACAAAAACAGGGAAAATTTCAGAAACACTGTGGATCACTAGCTCGCTCGGAGACGCGTATTTTGACAGGTTGCGCGTGCGCCTCGCCTATGTAGAACTTCAAAAATATACTTTTTTTTCTTTCAGAAACTTGTAAAATTACAACATATTTTTCTTCACGAATAACAAAATGAATTTTTATGTCTTACTTTTCATCAAAATCTACGTAGGTCTCCACTTAGAAAGATACTCAGCTGCCTTACCGGTATTCTGGTGCGCGTTGCGTGAGCTCGAGTACCGTTTGGTAGCAGTTATTACGGTTTCAAACATTTGTTTTTTCAGTCGAAAAGTTAGTTTTTTGACCAAATTTCAACAACAAAAACAGGGAAAATTTCAGAAACACTGTGGATCACTACCTCGCTCGGAGTCGCGTATTTTGACAGGTTGCGCGTGCGCCTCGCCAATGTAGAACTTCAAAAATATACTTTCTTTTCTTTCAGAAACTTGTAAAAATTTCAAAATATTTTTCTTCACGAATAACAAAATTAATTTTTATGTCTTACTTTTCATCAAAATCTACGTAGGTCTCCATTTAGAAAGATACTCAGCTGCCTTACCGGTATTCTGGTGCGCGTTGCGTGAGAACGAGTACCGTTTGGTAGCAGTAATTACGGTATCACTCATTTTATTTTTCAGTCGAAAAGTTCGTTTTTTGACCAAATTTCAACAACAAAAACAGGGAAAATTTCAGAAACACTGTGGATCACTAGCTCGCTCGGAGACGCGTATTTGTCAGGTTGCGCGTGCGCCTCGCCTATGTAGAACTTCAAAAATATACTTTCTTTACTTTCAGAAACTTGTAAAAATTTCAAAATATTTTTCTTCACGAATAACAAAATGAATTTTTATGTCTTAATTTTCATCAAAATCTACGTAGGCCTCCATTTAGAAAGATACTCAGCTGCCTTACCGGTATTCTGTTGCGCGTTGCGTGAGCTCGAGTACCGTTTGGTAGCAGTTATTACGGTTTCAAACATTTGTTTTTCAGTCGAAAAGTTAGTTTTTTGACCAAATTTCAACAACAAAAACAGGGAAAATTTCAGAAACACTGTGGATCACTAGCTCGCTCGGAGACGCGTATTTTGACTGGTTGCGCGTGCGCCTCGCCTATGTAGAACTTCAAAATTTAATTTTTTTTACTTTCAGAAACTTGTAAAAATTTCAACATATTTTTCTTCACGAATAACAAAATGTATTTTTATGTCTTACTTTTCATCAAAATCTAAGTTAGTCTCCATTTAGAAAGATACACAGCTGCCTTACCGGTTTTCTAGTGCGCGTTCCGTGAGCTAGAGTCCCGTTTGGTAGCAGTAATTACGGTATCACTCATTTTATTTTTCAGTCGAAAAGTTAGTTTTTTGACCAAATTTCAACAACAAAAACAGGGAAAATTTCAGAAACACTGTGGATCACTAGCTCGCTCGGAGACGCGTATTTTGACAGGTTGCGCGTGCGCCTCGCCTATGTAGAACTTCAAAATTTTTTTTTTTTTTTCTTTCAGAAACTTGTAAAAATTTCAACATATTTTTCTTCACGAATAACAAAATGTATTTTTATGTCTTACTTTACATCAAAATCTAAGTTAGTCTCCATTTAGAAAGATACACAGCTGCCTTACCGGTTTTCTAGTGCGCGTTCCGTGAGCTAGATTCCCGTTTGGTAGCAGTAATTACGGTATCACTCATTTTATTTTTCAGTCGAAAAGTTAGTTTTTTGACCAAATTTCAACAACAAAAACAGGGAAAATTTCAGAAACACTGTGGATCACTAGCTCGCTCGGAGACGCGTATTTTTACAGGTTGCGCGTGCGCCTCGCCTATGTAGAACTTCAAAAATATACTTTTTTTTCTTTCAGAAACTTGTAAAAATTTCAAAATATTTTTCTTCACGAATAACAAAATGAATTTTTATGTCTTAATTTTCATCAAAATCTACGTAGGCCTCCATTTAGAAAGATACTCAGCTGCCTTACCGGTATTCTGTTGCGCGTTGCGTGAGCTCGAGTACCGTTTGGTAGCAGTTATTACGGTTTCAAACATTTGTTTTTCAGTCGAAAAGTTAGTTTTTTGACCAAATTTCAACAACAAAAACAGGGAAAATTTCAGAAATACTGTGGATCACTAGCTCGCTCGGAGACGCGTATTTTGACGGGTTGCGCGTGCGCCTCGCCTATGTAGAACTTCAAAATTTAATTTTTTTTTTCTTTCAGAAACTTGTAAAAATTACAACATATTTTTCTTCACGAATAACAAAATGAATTTTTATGTCTTACTTTTCATCAAAATCTACGTAGGTCTCCATTTAGAAAGATACTCAGCTGCCTTACCGGTATTCTGGTGCGCGTTGCGTGAGCTCGAGTACCGTTTGGTAGCAGTTATTACGGTTCCAAACATTTTATTTTTCAGTCGAAAAGTTAGTTTTTTGACCAAATTTCAACAACTAAAAAAGGGAAAATTTCAGAAACACTGCGGATCACTAGCTCGCTCGGAGTCGCGTATTTTGACAGGTTGCGCGTGCGCCTCGCCAATGTAGAACTTCAAAAATATACTTTCTTTTCTTTCAGAAACTTGTAAAAATTTCAAAATATTTTTCTTCACGAATAACAAAATGAATTTTTATGTCTTACTTTTCATCAAAATCTACGTAGGTCTCCATTTAGAAAGATACTCAGCTGCCTTACCGGTATTCTGGTGCGCGTTGCGTGAGCTCGAGTACCGTTTGGTAGCAGTTATTACGGTTTCAAACATTTGTTTTTCAGTCGAAAAGTTCGTTTTTTGACCAAATTTCAACAACAAAAACAGGGAAAATTTCAGAAATACTGTGGATCACTAGCTCGCTCGGAGACGCGTATTTTGACGGGTTGCGCGTGCGCCTCGCCTATGTAGAACTTCAAAAATATACTTTCTTTTCTTTCAGAAACTTGTAAAAATTTCAAAATATTTTTCTTCACGAATAACAAAATGTATTTTTATGTCTTACTTTTCATCAAAATCTAAGTTAGTCTCCATTTAGAAAGATACACAGCTGCCTTACCGGTTTTCTAGTGCGCGTTCCGTGAGCTAGAGTCCCGTTTGGTAGCAGTAATTACGGTATCACTCATTTTATTTTTCAGTCGAAAAGTTAGTTTTTTGACCAAATTTCAACAACAAAAACAGGGAAAATTTCAGAAACACTGTGGATCACTAGCTCGCTCGGAGACGCGTATTTTGACAGGTTGCGCGTGCGCCTCGCCTATGTAGAACTTCAAAAATATACTTTTTTTTCTTTCAGAAACTTGTAAAATTACAACATATTTTTCTTCACGAATAACAAAATGAATTTTTATGTCTTACTTTTCATCAAAATCTACGTAGGTCTCCACTTAGAAAGATACTCAGCTGCCTTACCGGTATTCTGGTGCGCGTTGCGTGAGCTCGAGTACCGTTTGGTAGCAGTTATTACGGTTTCAAACATTTGTTTTTTCAGTCGAAAAGTTAGTTTTTTGACCAAATTTCAACAACAAAAACAGGGAAAATTTCAGAAACACTGTGGATCACTACCTCGCTCGGAGTCGCGTATTTTGACAGGTTGCGCGTGCGCCTCGCCAATGTAGAACTTCAAAAATATACTTTCTTTTCTTTCAGAAACTTGTAAAAATTTCAAAATATTTTTCTTCACGAATAACAAAATTAATTTTTATGTCTTACTTTTCATCAAAATCTACGTAGGTCTCCATTTAGAAAGATACTCAGCTGCCTTACCGGTATTCTGGTGCGCGTTGCGTGAGAACGAGTACCGTTTGGTAGCAGTAATTACGGTATCACTCATTTTATTTTTCAGTCGAAAAGTTCGTTTTTTGACCAAATTTCAACAACAAAAACAGGGAAAATTTCAGAAACACTGTGGATCACTAGCTCGCTCGGAGACGCGTATTTGTCAGGTTGCGCGTGCGCCTCGCCTATGTAGAACTTCAAAAATATACTTTCTTTTCTTTCAGAAACTTGTAAAAATTTCAAAATATTTTTCTTCACGAATAACAAAATGAATTTTTATGTGTTACTTTTTATCAAAATCTACGTAGGTCTCCTCTTAGAAAGATACTCAGCTGCCTTACCGGTATTCTGGTGCGCGTTGCGTGAGCTCGAGTACCGTTTGGTAGCAGTTATTACGGTTCCAAACATTTTATTTTTCAGTCGAAAAGTTAGTTTTTTGACCAAATTTCAACAACTAAAAAAGGGAAAATTTCAGAAACACTGCGGATCACTAGCTCGCTCGGAGTCGCGTATTTTGACAGGTTGCGCGTGCGCCTCGCCAATGTAGAACTTCAAAAATATACTTTCTTTTCTTTCAGAAACTTGTAAAAATTTCAAAATATTTTTCTTCACGAATAACAAAATGAATTTTTATGTCTTACTTTTCATCAAAATCTACGTAGGTCTCCATTTAGAAAGATACTCAGCTGCCTTACCGGTATTCTGGTGCGCGTTGCGTGAGCTCGAGTACCGTTTGGTAGCAGTTATTACGGTTTCAAACATTTGTTTTTCAGTCGAAAAGTTCGTTTTTTGACCAAATTTCAACAACAAAAACAGGGAAAATTTCAGAAATACTGTGGATCACTAGCTCGCTCGGAGACGCGTATTTTGACGGGTTGCGCGTGCGCCTCGCCTATGTAGAACTTCAAAATTTAATTTTTTTTTTTCTTTCAGAAACTTGTAAAAATTACAACATATTTTTCTTCACGAATAACAAAATGAATTTTTATGTCTTACTTTTCATCAAAATCTACGTAGGTCTCCTCTTAGAAAGATACTCAGCTGCCTTACCGGTATTCTGGTGCGCGTTGCGTGAGCTCGAGTACCGTTTGGTAGCAGTTATTACGGTTCCAAACATTTTATTTTTCAGTCGAAAAGTTAGTTTTTTGACCAAATTTCAACAACTAAAAAAGGGAAAATTTCAGAAACACTGCGGATCACTAGCTCGCTCGGAGTCGCGTATTTTGACATGTTGCGCGTGCGCCTCGCCAATGTAGAACTTCAAAAATATACTTTCTTTTCTTTCAGAAACTTGTAAAAATTTCAAAATATTTTTCTTCACGAATAACAAAATGAATTTTTATGTCTTACTTTTCATCAAAATCTACGTAGGTCTCCATTTAGAAAGATACTCAGCTGCCTTACCGGTATTCTGGTGCGCGTTGCGTGAGCTCGAGTACCGTTTGGTAGCAGTTATTACGGTTTCAAACATTTGTTTTTCAGTCGAAAAGTTCGTTTTTTGACCAAATTTCAACAACAAAAACAGGGAAAATTTCAGAAATACTGTGGATCACTAGCTCGCTCGGAGACGCGTATTTTGACGGGTTGCGCGTGCGCCTCGCCTATGTAGAACTTCAAAAATATACTTTCTTTTCTTTCAGAAACTTGTAAAAATTTCAAAATATTTTTCTTCACGAATAACAAAATGTATTTTTATGTCTTACTTTTCATCAAAATCTAAGTTAGTCTCCATTTAGAAAGATACACAGCTGCCTTACCGGTTTTCTAGTGCGCGTTCCGTGAGCTAGAGTCCCGTTTGGTAGCAGTAATTACGGTATCACTCATTTTATTTTTCAGTCGAAAAGTTAGTTTTTTGACCAAATTTCAACAACAAAAACAGGGAAAATTTCAGAAACACTGTGGATCACTAGCTCGCTCGGAGACGCGTATTTTGACAGGTTGCGCGTGCGCCTCGCCTATGTAGAACTTCAAAAATATACTTTTTTTTCTTTCAGAAACTTGTAAAATTACAACATATTTTTCTTCACGAATAACAAAATGAATTTTTATGTCTTACTTTTCATCAAAATCTACGTAGGTCTCCACTTAGAAAGATACTCAGCTGCCTTACCGGTATTCTGGTGCGCGTTGCGTGAGCTCGAGTACCGTTTGGTAGCAGTTATTACGGTTTCAAACATTTGTTTTTTCAGTCGAAAAGTTAGTTTTTTGACCAAATTTCAACAACAAAAACAGGGAAAATTTCAGAAACACTGTGGATCACTACCTCGCTCGGAGTCGCGTATTTTGACAGGTTGCGCGTGCGCCTCGCCAATGTAGAACTTCAAAAATATACTTTCTTTTCTTTCAGAAACTTGTAAAAATTTCAAAATATTTTTCTTCACGAATAACAAAATTAATTTTTATGTCTTACTTTTCATCAAAATCTACGTAGGTCTCCATTTAGAAAGATACTCAGCTGCCTTACCGGTATTCTGGTGCGCGTTGCGTGAGAACGAGTACCGTTTGGTAGCAGTAATTACGGTATCACTCATTTTATTTTTCAGTCGAAAAGTTCGTTTTTTGACCAAATTTCAACAACAAAAACAGGGAAAATTTCAGAAACACTGTGGATCACTAGCTCGCTCGGAGACGCGTATTTGTCAGGTTGCGCGTGCGCCTCGCCTATGTAGAACTTCAAAAATATACTTTCTTTTCTTTCAGAAACTTGTAAAAATTTCAAAATATTTTTCTTCACGAATAACAAAATGAATTTTTATGTGTTACTTTTCATCAACATCTACGTAGGTCTCCATTTAGAAAGATACTCAGCTGCCTTACCGGTATTCTGGTGCGCGTTGCGTGAGCTCGAGTACCGTTTGGTAGCAGTTATTACGGTTTCAAACATTTGTTTTTTCAGTCGAAAAGTTAGTTTTTTGACCAAATTTCAACAACAAAAACAGGGAAAATTTCAGAAACACTGTGGATCACTACCTCGCTCGGAGTCGCGTATTTTGACAGGTTGCGCGTGCGCCTCGCCAATGTAGAACTTCAAAAATATACTTTCTTTTCTTTCAGAAACTTGTAAAAATTTCAAAATATTTTTCTTCACGAATAACAAAATGAATTTTTATGTCTTACTTTTCATCAAAATCTACGTAGGTCTCCATTTAGAAAGATACTCAGCTGCCTTACCGGTATTCTGGTGCGCGTTGCGTGAGCTCGAGTACCGTTTGGTAGCAGTTATTACGGTTTCAAACATTTGTTTTTCAGTCGAAAAGTTCGTTTTTTGACCAAATTTCAACAACAAAAACAGGGAAAATTTCAGAAATACTGTGGATCACTAGCTCGCTCGGAGACGCGTATTTTGACGGGTTGCGCGTGCGCCTCGCCTATGTAGAACTTCAAAAATATACTTTCTTTTCTTTCAGAAACTTGTAAAAATTTCAAAATATTTTTCTTCACGAATAACAAAATGTATTTTTATGTCTTACTTTTCATCAAAATCTAAGTTAGTCTCCATTTAGAAAGATACACAGCTGCCTTACCGGTTTTCTAGTGCGCGTTCCGTGAGCTAGAGTCCCGTTTGGTAGCAGTAATTACGGTATCACTCATTTTATTTTTCAGTCGAAAAGTTAGTTTTTTGACCAAATTTCAACAACAAAAACAGGGAAAATTTCAGAAACACTGTGGATCACTAGCTCGCTCGGAGACGCGTATTTTGACAGGTTGCGCGTGCGCCTCGCCTATGTAGAACTTCAAAAATATACTTTTTTTTCTTTCAGAAACTTGTAAAATTACAACATATTTTTCTTCACGAATAACAAAATGAATTTTTATGTCTTACTTTTCATCAAAATCTACGTAGGTCTCCACTTAGAAAGATACTCAGCTGCCTTACCGGTATTCTGGTGCGCGTTGCGTGAGCTCGAGTACCGTTTGGTAGCAGTTATTACGGTTTCAAACATTTGTTTTTTCAGTCGAAAAGTTAGTTTTTTGACCAAATTTCAACAACAAAAACAGGGAAAATTTCAGAAACACTGTGGATCACTACCTCGCTCGGAGTCGCGTATTTTGACAGGTTGCGCGTGCGCCTCGCCAATGTAGAACTTCAAAAATATACTTTCTTTTCTTTCAGAAACTTGTAAAAATTTCAAAATATTTTTCTTCACGAATAACAAAATTAATTTTTATGTCTTACTTTTCATCAAAATCTACGTAGGTCTCCATTTAGAAAGATACTCAGCTGCCTTACCGGTATTCTGGTGCGCGTTGCGTGAGAACGAGTACCGTTTGGTAGCAGTAATTACGGTATCACTCATTTTATTTTTCAGTCGAAAAGTTCGTTTTTTGACCAAATTTCAACAACAAAAACAGGGAAAATTTCAGAAACACTGTGGATCACTAGCTCGCTCGGAGACGCGTATTTGTCAGGTTGCGCGTGCGCCTCGCCTATGTAGAACTTCAAAAATATACTTTCTTTTCTTTCAGAAACTTGTAAAAATTTCAAAATATTTTTCTTCACGAATAACAAAATGAATTTTTATGTGTTACTTTTCATCAACATCTACGTAGGTCTCCATTTAGAAAGATACTCAGCTGCCTTACCGGTATTCTGGTGCGCGTTGCGTGAGCTCGAGTACCGTTTGGTAGCAGTTATTACGGTTTCAAACATTTGTTTTTTCAGTCGAAAAGTTAGTTTTTTGACCAAATTTCAACAACAAAAACAGGGAAAATTTCAGAAACACTGTGGATCACTACCTCGCTCGGAGTCGCGTATTTTGACAGGTTGCGCGTGCGCCTCGCCAATGTAGAACTTCAAAAATATACTTTCTTTTCTTTCAGAAACTTGTAAAAATTTCAAAATATTTTTCTTCACGAATAACAAAATTAATTTTTATGTCTTACTTTTCATCAAAATCTACGTAGGTCTCCATTTAGAAAGATACTCAGCTGCCTTACCGGTATTCTGGTGCGCGTTGCGTGAGAACGAGTACCGTTTGGTAGCAGTTATTACGGTTTCAAACATTTTATTTTTCAGTCGAAAATTTCGTTTTTTGACCAAATTTCAACAACAAAAACAGGGAAAATTTCAGAAACACTGTGGATCACTAGCTCGCTCGGAGACGCGTATTTGTCAGGTTGCGCGTGCGCCTCGCCTATGTAGAACTTCAAAAATATACTTTCTTTTCTTTCAGAAACTTGTAAAAATTTCAAAATATTTTTCTTCACGAATAACAAAATGAATTTTTATGTGTTACTTTTCATCAACATCTACGTAGGTCTCCATTTAGAAAGATACTCAGCTGCCTTACCGGTATTCTGGTGCGCGTTGCGTGAGCTCGAGTACCGTTTGGTAGCAGTAATTACGGTATCACTTATTTTATTTTTCAGTCGAAAAGTTAGTTTTTTGACCAAATTTCAACAACAAAAACAGGGAAAATTTCAGAAACACTGTGGATCACTAGCTCGCTCGGAGACGCGTATTTTGACTGGTTGCGCGTGCGCCTCGCCTATGTAGAACTTCAAAATTTAATTTTTTTTTTCTTTCAGAAACTTGTAAAAATTTCAACATATTTTTCTTCACGAATAACAAAATGTATTTTTATGTCTTACTTTTCATCAAAATCTAAGTTAGTCTCCATTTAGAAAAATACACAGCTGCCTTACCGGTTTTCTAGTGCGCGTTCCGTGAGCTAGAGTCCCGTTTGGTAGCAGTAATTACGGTATCACTCATTTTATTTTTCAGTCGAAAAGTTAGTTTTTTGACCAAATTTCAACAACAAAAACAGGGAAAATTTCAGAAACACTGTGGATCACTAGCTCGCTCGGAGACGCGTATTTTGACAGGTTGCGCGTGCGCCTCGCCTATGTAGAACTTCAAAAATATACTTTTTTTTCTTTCAGAAACTTGTAAAAATTTCAAAATATTTTTCTTCACGAATAACAAAATGAATTTTTATGTCTTAATTTTCATCAAAATCTACGTAGGCCTCCATTTAGAAAGATACTCAGCTGCCTTACCGGTATTCTGTTGCGCGTTGCGTGAGCTCGAGTACCGTTTGGTAGCAGTTATTACGGTTTCAAACATTTGTTTTTCAGTCGAAAAGTTAGTTTTTTGACCAAATTTCAACAACAAAAACAGGGAAAATTTCAGAAACACTGCGGATCACTAGCTCGCTCGGAGTCGCGTATTTTGACAGGTTGCGCGTGCGCCTCGCCAATGTAGAACTTCAAAAATATACTTTCTTTTCTTTCAGAAACTTGTAAAAATTACAAAATATTTTTCTTCACGAATAACAAAATGAATTTTTATGTCTTACTTTTCATCAAAATCTACGTAGGTCTCCATTTAGAAAGATACTCAGCTGCCTTACCGGTATTCTGGTGCGCGTTGCGTGAGCTCGAGTACCGTTTGGTAGCAGTTATTACGGTTTCAAACATTTGTTTTTTCAGTCGAAAAGTTAGTTTTTTGACCAAATTTCAACAACAAAAACAGGGAAAATTTCAGAAACACTGTGGATCACTACCTCGCTCGGAGTCGCGTATTTTGACAGGTTGCGCGTGCGCCTCGCCAATGTAGAACTTCAAAAATATACTTTCTTTTCTTTCAGAAACTTGTAAAAATTTCAAAATATTTTTCTTCGCTAATAACAAAATTAATTTTTATGTCTTACTTTTCATCAAAATCTACGTAGGTCTCCATTTAGAAAGATACTCAGCTGCCTTACCGGTATTCTGGTGCGCGTTGCGTGAGAACGAGTACCGTTTGGTAGCAGTTATTACGGTTTCAAACATTTTATTTTTCAGTCGAAAAGTTCGTTTTTTGACCAAATTTCAACAACAAAAACAGGGAAAATTTCAGAAACACTGTGGATCACTAGCTCGCTCGGAGACGCGTATTTGTCAGGTTGCGCGTGCGCCTCGCCTATGTAGAACTTCAAAAATATACTTTCTTTTCTTTCAGAAACTTGTAAAAATTTTAAAATATTTTTCTTCACGAATAACAAAATGAATTTTTATGTGTTACTTTTCATCAACATCTACGTAGGTCTCCATTTAGAAAGATACTCAGCTGCCTTACCGGTATTCTGGTGCGCGTTGCGTGAGCTCGAGTATCGTTTGGTAGCAGTAATTACGGTATCACTCATTTTATTTTTCAGTCGAAAAGTTAGTTTTTTGACCAAATTTCAACAACAAAAACAGGGAAAATTTCAGAAACACTGTGGATCACTAGCTCGCTCGGAGACGCGTATTTTGACTGGTTGCGCGTGCGCCTCGCCTATGTAGAACTTCAAAATTTTTTTTTCTTTTTTCTTTCAGAAACTTGTAAAAATTTCAACATATTTTTCTTCACGAATAACAAAATGTATTTTTATGTCTTACTTTACATCAAAATCTAAGTTAGTCTCCATTTAGAAAGATACACAGCTGCCTTACCGGTTTTCTAGTGCGCGTTCCGTGAGCTAGATTCCCGTTTGGTAGCAGTAATTACGGTATCACTCATTTTATTTTTCAGTCGAAAAGTTAGTTTTTTGACCAAATTTCAACAACAAAAACAGGGAAAATTTCAGAAACACTGTGGATCACTAGCTCGCTCGGAGACGCGTATTTTGACAGGTTGCGCGTGCGCCTCGCCTATGTAGAACTTCAAAAATATACTTTTTTTTCTTTCAGAAACTTGTAAAAATTTCAAAATATTTTTCTTCACGAATAACAAAATGAATTTTTATGTCTTAATTTTCATCAAAATCTACGTAGGCCTCCATTTAGAAAGATACTCAGCTGCCTTACCGGTATTCTGTTGCGCGTTGCGTGAGCTCGAGTACCGTTTGGTAGCAGTTATTACGGTTTCAAACATTTGTTTTTCAGTCGAAAAGTTAGTTTTTTGACCAAATTTCAACAACAAAAACAGGGAAAATTTCAGAAATACTGTGGATCACTAGCTCGCTCGGAGACGCGTATTTTGACGGGTTGCGCGTGCGCCTCGCCTATGTAGAACTTCAAAATTTAATTTTTTTTTTCTTTCAGAAACTTGTAAAAATTACAACATATTTTTCTTCACGAATAACAAAATGAATTTTTATGTCTTACTTTTCATCAAAATCTACGTAGGTCTCCTCTTAGAAAGATACTCAGCTGCCTTACCGGTATTCTGGTGCGCGTTGCGTGAGCTCGAGTACCGTTTGGTAGCAGTTATTACGGTTCCAAACATTTTATTTTTCAGTCGAAAAGTTAGTTTTTTGACCAAATTTCAACAACTAAAAAAGGGAAAATTTCAGAAACACTGCGGATCACTAGCTCGCTCGGAGTCGCGTATTTTGACAGGTTGCGCGTGCACCTCGCCAATGTAGAACTTCAAAAATATACTTTTTTTTCTTTCAGAAACTTGTAAAAATTTCAAAATATTTTTCTTCACGAATAACAAAATGAATTTTTATGTCTTAATTTTCATCAAAATCTACGTAGGCCTCCATTTAGAAAGATACTCAGCTGCCTTACCGGTATTCTGTTGCGCGTTGCGTGAGCTCGAGTACCGTTTGGTAGCAGTTATTACGGTTTCAAACATTTGTTTTTCAGTCGAAAAGTTAGTTTTTTGACCAAATTTCAACAACAAAAACAGGGAAAATTTCAGAAACACTGCGGATCACTAGCTCGCTCGGAGTCGCGTATTTTGACAGGTTGCGCGTGCGCCTCGCCAATGTAGAACTTCAAAAATATACTTTCTTTTCTTTCAGAAACTTGTAAAAATTACAAAATATTTTTCTTCACGAATAACAAAATGAATTTTTATGTCTTACTTTTCATCAAAATCTACGTAGGTCTCCATTTAGAAAGATACTCAGCTGCCTTACCGGTATTCTGGTGCGCGTTGCGTGAGCTCGAGTACCGTTTGGTAGCAGTTATTACGGTTTCAAACATTTGTTTTTTCAGTCGAAAAGTTAGTTTTTTGACCAAATTTCAACAACAAAAACAGGGAAAATTTCAGAAACACTGTGGATCACTACCTCGCTCGGAGTCGCGTATTTTGACAGGTTGCGCGTGCGCCTCGCCAATGTAGAACTTCAAAAATATACTTTCTTTTCTTTCAGAAACTTGTAAAAATTTCAAAATATTTTTCTTCACGAATAACAAAATTAATTTTTATGTCTTACTTTTCATCAAAATCTACGTAGGTCTCCATTTAGAAAGATACTCAGCTGCCTTACCGGTATTCTGGTGCGCGTTGCGTGAGAACGAGTACCGTTTGGTAGCAGTTATTACGGTTTCAAACATTTTATTTTTCAGTCGAAAAGTTCGTTTTTTGACCAAATTTCAACAACAAAAACAGGGAAAATTTCAGAAACACTGTGGATCACTAGCTCGCTCGGAGACGCGTATTTGTCAGGTTGCGCGTGCGCCTCGCCTATGTAGAACTTCAAAAATATACTTTCTTTTCTTTCAGAAACTTGTAAAAATTTCAAAATATTTTTCTTCACGAATAACAAAATGAATTTTTATGTGTTACTTTTCATCAACATCTACGTAGGTCTCCATTTAGAAAGATACTCAGCTGCCTTACCGGTATTCTGGTGCGCGTTGCGTGAGCTCGAGTACCGTTTGGTAGCAGTAATTACGGTATCACTCATTTTATTTTTCAGTCGAAAAGTTAGTTTTTTGACCAAATTTCAACAACAAAAACAGGGAAAATTTCAGAAACACTGTGGATCACTAGCTCGCTCGGAGACGCGTATTTTGACAGGTTGCGCGTGCGCCTCGCCTATGTAGAACTTCAAAAATATACTTTTTTTTCTTTCAGAAACTTGTAAAAATTTCAAAATATTTTTCTTCACGAATAACAAAATGAATTTTTATGTCTTAATTTTCATCAAAATCTACGTAGGCCTCCATTTAGAAAGATACTCAGCTGCCTTACCGGTATTCTGTTGCGCGTTGCGTGAGCTCGAGTACCGTTTGGTAGCAGTTATTACGGTTTCAAACATTTGTTTTTCAGTCGAAAAGTTAGTTTTTTGACCAAATTTCAACAACAAAAACAGGGAAAATTTCAGAAACACTGCGGATCACTAGCTCGCTCGGAGTCGCGTATTTTGACAGGTTGCGCGTGCGCCTCGCCAATGTAGAACTTCAAAAATATACTTTCTTTTCTTTCAGAAACTTGTAAAAATTACAAAATATTTTTCTTCACGAATAACAAAATGAATTTTTATGTCTTACTTTTCATCAAAATCTACGTAGGTCTCCATTTAGAAAGATACTCAGCTGCCTTACCGGTATTCTGGTGCGCGTTGCGTGAGCTCGAGTACCGTTTGGTAGCAGTTATTACGGTTTCAAACATTTGTTTTTTCAGTCGAAAAGTTAGTTTTTTGACCAAATTTCAACAACAAAAACAGGGAAAATTTCAGAAACACTGTGGATCACTACCTCGCTCGGAGTCGCGTATTTTGACAGGTTGCGCGTGCGCCTCGCCAATGTAGAACTTCAAAAATATACTTTCTTTTCTTTCAGAAACTTGTAAAAATTTCAAAATATTTTTCTTCACGAATAACAAAATTAATTTTTATGTCTTACTTTTCATCAAAATCTACGTAGGTCTCCATTTAGAAAGATACTCAGCTGCCTTACCGGTATTCTGGTGCGCGTTGCGTGAGAACGAGTACCGTTTGGTAGCAGTTATTACGGTTTCAAACATTTTATTTTTCAGTCGAAAAGTTCGTTTTTTGACCAAATTTCAACAACAAAAACAGGGAAAATTTCAGAAACACTGTGGATCACTAGCTCGCTCGGAGACGCGTATTTGTCAGGTTGCGCGTGCGCCTCGCCTATGTAGAACTTCAAAAATATACTTTCTTTTCTTTCAGAAACTTGTAAAAATTTCAAAATATTTTTCTTCACGAATAACAAAATGAATTTTTATGTGTTACTTTTCATCAACATCTACGTAGGTCTCCATTTAGAAAGATACTCAGCTGCCTTACCGGTATTCTGGTGCGCGTTGCGTGAGCTCGAGTACCGTTTGGTAGCAGTAATTACGGTATCACTCATTTTATTTTTCAGTCGAAAAGTTAGTTTTTTGACCAAATTTCAACAACAAAAACAGGGAAAATTTCAGAAACACTGCGGATCACTAGCTCGCTCGGAGTCGCGTATTTTGACAGGTTGCGCGTGCGCCTCGCCAATGTAGAACTTCAAAAATATACTTTCTTTTCTTTCAGAAACTTGTAAAAATTACAAAATATTTTTCTTCACGAATAACAAAATGAATTTTTATGTCTTACTTTTCATCAAAATCTACGTAGGTCTCCATTTAGAAAGATACTCAGCTGCCTTACCGGTATTCTGGTGCGCGTTGCGTGAGCTCGAGTACCGTTTGGTAGCAGTTATTACGGTTTCAAACATTTGTTTTTTCAGTCGAAAAGTTAGTTTTTTGACCAAATTTCAACAACAAAAACAGGGAAAATTTCAGAAACACTGTGGATCACTACCTCGCTCGGAGTCGCGTATTTTGACAGGTTGCGCGTGCGCCTCGCCAATGTAGAACTTCAAAAATATACTTTCTTTTCTTTCAGAAACTTGTAAAAATTTCAAAATATTTTTCTTCACGAATAACAAAATTAATTTTTATGTCTTACTTTTCATCAAAATCTACGTAGGTCTCCATTTAGAAAGATACTCAGCTGCCTTACCGGTATTCTGGTGCGCGTTGCGTGAGAACGAGTACCGTTTGGTAGCAGTTATTACGGTTTCAAACATTTTATTTTTCAGTCGAAAAGTTCGTTTTTTGACCAAATTTCAACAACAAAAACAGGGAAAATTTCAGAAACACTGTGGATCACTAGCTCGCTCGGAGACGCGTATTTGTCAGGTTGCGCGTGCGCCTCGCCTATGTAGAACTTCAAAAATATACTTTCTTTTCTTTCAGAAACTTGTAAAAATTTCAAAATATTTTTCTTCACGAATAACAAAATGAATTTTTATGTGTTACTTTTCATCAACATCTACGTAGGTCTCCATTTAGAAAGATACTCAGCTGCCTTACCGGTATTCTGGTGCGCGTTGCGTGAGCTCGAGTACCGTTTGGTAGCAGTAATTACGGTATCACTCATTTTATTTTTCAGTCGAAAAGTTAGTTTTTTGACCAAATTTCAACAACAAAAACAGGGAAAATTTCAGAAACACTGTGGATCACTAGCTCGCTCGGAGACGCGTATTTTGACAGGTTGCGCGTGCGCCTCGCCAATGTAGAACTTCAAAAATATACTTTCTTTTCTTTCAGAAACTTGTAAAAATTTCAAAATATTTTTCTTCGCTAATAACAAAATTAATTTTTATGTCTT
Organism: Dasypolia templi; assembly: GCA_963555695.1. Taxonomy (NCBI): domain Eukaryota; kingdom Metazoa; phylum Arthropoda; class Insecta; order Lepidoptera; family Noctuidae; genus Dasypolia; species Dasypolia templi. Next base: position 33,364,044 of record OY743140.1, on the reverse strand, counting down.
ACTTTTCATCAAAATCTACGTAGGTCTCCATTTAGAAAGATACTCAGCTGCCTTACCGGTATTCTGGTGCGCGTTGCGTGAGAACGAGTACCGTTTGGTAGCAGTTATTACGGTTTCAAACATTTTATTTTTCAGTCGAAAAGTTCGTTTTTTGACCAAATTTCAACAACAAAAACAGGGAAAATTTCAGAAACACTGTGGATCACTAGCTCGCTCGGAGACGCGTATTTGTCAGGTTGCGCGTGCGCCTCGCCTATGTAGAACTTCAAAAATATACTTTCTTTTCTTTCAGAAACTTGTAAAAATTTTAAAATATTTTTCTTCACGAATAACAAAATGAATTTTTATGTGTTACTTTTCATCAACATCTACGTAGGTCTCCATTTAGAAAGATACTCAGCTGCCTTACCGGTATTCTGGTGCGCGTTGCGTGAGCTCGAGTATCGTTTGGTAGCAGTAATTACGGTATCACTCATTTTATTTTTCAGTCGAAAAGTTAGTTTTTTGACCAAATTTCAACAACAAAAACAGGGAAAATTTCAGAAACACTGTGGATCACTAGCTCGCTCGGAGACGCGTATTTTGACTGGTTGCGCGTGCGCCTCGCCTATGTAGAACTTCAAAATTTTTTTTTCTTTTTTCTTTCAGAAACTTGTAAAAATTTCAACATATTTTTCTTCACGAATAACAAAATGTATTTTTATGTCTTACTTTACATCAAAATCTAAGTTAGTCTCCATTTAGAAAGATACACAGCTGCCTTACCGGTTTTCTAGTGCGCGTTCCGTGAGCTAGATTCCCGTTTGGTAGCAGTAATTACGGTATCACTCATTTTATTTTTCAGTCGAAAAGTTAGTTTTTTGACCAAATTTCAACAACAAAAACAGGGAAAATTTCAGAAACACTGTGGATCACTAGCTCGCTCGGAGACGCGTATTTTGACAGGTTGCGCGTGCGCCTCGCCTATGTAGAACTTCAAAAATATACTTTTTTTTCTTTCAGAAACTTGTAAAAATTTCAAAATATTTTTCTTCACGAATAACAAAATGAATTTTTATGTCTTAATTTTCATCAAAATCTACGTAGGCCTCCATTTAGAAAGATACTCAGCTGCCTTACCGGTATTCTGTTGCGCGTTGCGTGAGCTCGAGTACCGTTTGGTAGCAGTTATTACGGTTTCAAACATTTGTTTTTCAGTCGAAAAGTTAGTTTTTTGACCAAATTTCAACAACAAAAACAGGGAAAATTTCAGAAATACTGTGGATCACTAGCTCGCTCGGAGACGCGTATTTTGACGGGTTGCGCGTGCGCCTCGCCTATGTAGAACTTCAAAATTTAATTTTTTTTTTCTTTCAGAAACTTGTAAAAATTACAACATATTTTTCTTCACGAATAACAAAATGAATTTTTATGTCTTACTTTTCATCAAAATCTACGTAGGTCTCCTCTTAGAAAGATACTCAGCTGCCTTACCGGTATTCTGGTGCGCGTTGCGTGAGCTCGAGTACCGTTTGGTAGCAGTTATTACGGTTCCAAACATTTTATTTTTCAGTCGAAAAGTTAGTTTTTTGACCAAATTTCAACAACTAAAAAAGGGAAAATTTCAGAAACACTGCGGATCACTAGCTCGCTCGGAGTCGCGTATTTTGACAGGTTGCGCGTGCACCTCGCCAATGTAGAACTTCAAAAATATACTTTTTTTTCTTTCAGAAACTTGTAAAAATTTCAAAATATTTTTCTTCACGAATAACAAAATGAATTTTTATGTCTTAATTTTCATCAAAATCTACGTAGGCCTCCATTTAGAAAGATACTCAGCTGCCTTACCGGTATTCTGTTGCGCGTTGCGTGAGCTCGAGTACCGTTTGGTAGCAGTTATTACGGTTTCAAACATTTGTTTTTCAGTCGAAAAGTTAGTTTTTTGACCAAATTTCAACAACAAAAACAGGGAAAATTTCAGAAACACTGCGGATCACTAGCTCGCTCGGAGTCGCGTATTTTGACAGGTTGCGCGTGCGCCTCGCCAATGTAGAACTTCAAAAATATACTTTCTTTTCTTTCAGAAACTTGTAAAAATTACAAAATATTTTTCTTCACGAATAACAAAATGAATTTTTATGTCTTACTTTTCATCAAAATCTACGTAGGTCTCCATTTAGAAAGATACTCAGCTGCCTTACCGGTATTCTGGTGCGCGTTGCGTGAGCTCGAGTACCGTTTGGTAGCAGTTATTACGGTTTCAAACATTTGTTTTTTCAGTCGAAAAGTTAGTTTTTTGACCAAATTTCAACAACAAAAACAGGGAAAATTTCAGAAACACTGTGGATCACTACCTCGCTCGGAGTCGCGTATTTTGACAGGTTGCGCGTGCGCCTCGCCAATGTAGAACTTCAAAAATATACTTTCTTTTCTTTCAGAAACTTGTAAAAATTTCAAAATATTTTTCTTCACGAATAACAAAATTAATTTTTATGTCTTACTTTTCATCAAAATCTACGTAGGTCTCCATTTAGAAAGATACTCAGCTGCCTTACCGGTATTCTGGTGCGCGTTGCGTGAGAACGAGTACCGTTTGGTAGCAGTTATTACGGTTTCAAACATTTTATTTTTCAGTCGAAAAGTTCGTTTTTTGACCAAATTTCAACAACAAAAACAGGGAAAATTTCAGAAACACTGTGGATCACTAGCTCGCTCGGAGACGCGTATTTGTCAGGTTGCGCGTGCGCCTCGCCTATGTAGAACTTCAAAAATATACTTTCTTTTCTTTCAGAAACTTGTAAAAATTTCAAAATATTTTTCTTCACGAATAACAAAATGAATTTTTATGTGTTACTTTTCATCAACATCTACGTAGGTCTCCATTTAGAAAGATACTCAGCTGCCTTACCGGTATTCTGGTGCGCGTTGCGTGAGCTCGAGTACCGTTTGGTAGCAGTAATTACGGTATCACTCATTTTATTTTTCAGTCGAAAAGTTAGTTTTTTGACCAAATTTCAACAACAAAAACAGGGAAAATTTCAGAAACACTGTGGATCACTAGCTCGCTCGGAGACGCGTATTTTGACAGGTTGCGCGTGCGCCTCGCCTATGTAGAACTTCAAAAATATACTTTTTTTTCTTTCAGAAACTTGTAAAAATTTCAAAATATTTTTCTTCACGAATAACAAAATGAATTTTTATGTCTTAATTTTCATCAAAATCTACGTAGGCCTCCATTTAGAAAGATACTCAGCTGCCTTACCGGTATTCTGTTGCGCGTTGCGTGAGCTCGAGTACCGTTTGGTAGCAGTTATTACGGTTTCAAACATTTGTTTTTCAGTCGAAAAGTTAGTTTTTTGACCAAATTTCAACAACAAAAACAGGGAAAATTTCAGAAACACTGCGGATCACTAGCTCGCTCGGAGTCGCGTATTTTGACAGGTTGCGCGTGCGCCTCGCCAATGTAGAACTTCAAAAATATACTTTCTTTTCTTTCAGAAACTTGTAAAAATTACAAAATATTTTTCTTCACGAATAACAAAATGAATTTTTATGTCTTACTTTTCATCAAAATCTACGTAGGTCTCCATTTAGAAAGATACTCAGCTGCCTTACCGGTATTCTGGTGCGCGTTGCGTGAGCTCGAGTACCGTTTGGTAGCAGTTATTACGGTTTCAAACATTTGTTTTTTCAGTCGAAAAGTTAGTTTTTTGACCAAATTTCAACAACAAAAACAGGGAAAATTTCAGAAACACTGTGGATCACTACCTCGCTCGGAGTCGCGTATTTTGACAGGTTGCGCGTGCGCCTCGCCAATGTAGAACTTCAAAAATATACTTTCTTTTCTTTCAGAAACTTGTAAAAATTTCAAAATATTTTTCTTCACGAATAACAAAATTAATTTTTATGTCTTACTTTTCATCAAAATCTACGTAGGTCTCCATTTAGAAAGATACTCAGCTGCCTTACCGGTATTCTGGTGCGCGTTGCGTGAGAACGAGTACCGTTTGGTAGCAGTTATTACGGTTTCAAACATTTTATTTTTCAGTCGAAAAGTTCGTTTTTTGACCAAATTTCAACAACAAAAACAGGGAAAATTTCAGAAACACTGTGGATCACTAGCTCGCTCGGAGACGCGTATTTGTCAGGTTGCGCGTGCGCCTCGCCTATGTAGAACTTCAAAAATATACTTTCTTTTCTTTCAGAAACTTGTAAAAATTTCAAAATATTTTTCTTCACGAATAACAAAATGAATTTTTATGTGTTACTTTTCATCAACATCTACGTAGGTCTCCATTTAGAAAGATACTCAGCTGCCTTACCGGTATTCTGGTGCGCGTTGCGTGAGCTCGAGTACCGTTTGGTAGCAGTAATTACGGTATCACTCATTTTATTTTTCAGTCGAAAAGTTAGTTTTTTGACCAAATTTCAACAACAAAAACAGGGAAAATTTCAGAAACACTGCGGATCACTAGCTCGCTCGGAGTCGCGTATTTTGACAGGTTGCGCGTGCGCCTCGCCAATGTAGAACTTCAAAAATATACTTTCTTTTCTTTCAGAAACTTGTAAAAATTACAAAATATTTTTCTTCACGAATAACAAAATGAATTTTTATGTCTTACTTTTCATCAAAATCTACGTAGGTCTCCATTTAGAAAGATACTCAGCTGCCTTACCGGTATTCTGGTGCGCGTTGCGTGAGCTCGAGTACCGTTTGGTAGCAGTTATTACGGTTTCAAACATTTGTTTTTTCAGTCGAAAAGTTAGTTTTTTGACCAAATTTCAACAACAAAAACAGGGAAAATTTCAGAAACACTGTGGATCACTACCTCGCTCGGAGTCGCGTATTTTGACAGGTTGCGCGTGCGCCTCGCCAATGTAGAACTTCAAAAATATACTTTCTTTTCTTTCAGAAACTTGTAAAAATTTCAAAATATTTTTCTTCACGAATAACAAAATTAATTTTTATGTCTTACTTTTCATCAAAATCTACGTAGGTCTCCATTTAGAAAGATACTCAGCTGCCTTACCGGTATTCTGGTGCGCGTTGCGTGAGAACGAGTACCGTTTGGTAGCAGTTATTACGGTTTCAAACATTTTATTTTTCAGTCGAAAAGTTCGTTTTTTGACCAAATTTCAACAACAAAAACAGGGAAAATTTCAGAAACACTGTGGATCACTAGCTCGCTCGGAGACGCGTATTTGTCAGGTTGCGCGTGCGCCTCGCCTATGTAGAACTTCAAAAATATACTTTCTTTTCTTTCAGAAACTTGTAAAAATTTCAAAATATTTTTCTTCACGAATAACAAAATGAATTTTTATGTGTTACTTTTCATCAACATCTACGTAGGTCTCCATTTAGAAAGATACTCAGCTGCCTTACCGGTATTCTGGTGCGCGTTGCGTGAGCTCGAGTACCGTTTGGTAGCAGTAATTACGGTATCACTCATTTTATTTTTCAGTCGAAAAGTTAGTTTTTTGACCAAATTTCAACAACAAAAACAGGGAAAATTTCAGAAACACTGTGGATCACTAGCTCGCTCGGAGACGCGTATTTTGACTGGTTGCGCGTGCGCCTCGCCTATGTAGAACTTCAAAATTTTTTTTTCTTTTTTCTTTCAGAAACTTGTAAAAATTTCAACATATTTTTCTTCACGAATAACAAAATGTATTTTTATGTCTTACTTTTCATCAAAATCTAAGTTAGTCTCCATTTAGAAAGATACACAGCTGCCTTACCGGTTTTCTAGTGCGCGTTCCGTGAGCTAGAGTCCCGTTTGGTAGCAGTAATTACGGTATCACTCATTTTTTTTTCAGTCGAAAAGTTAGTTTTTTGACCAAATTTCAACAACAAAAACAGGGAAAATTTCAGAAACACTGTGGATCACTAGCTCGCTCGGAGACGCGTATTTTGACAGGTTGCGCGTGCGCCTCGCCTATGTAGAACTTCAAAATTTAATTTTTTTTTTCTTTCAGAAACTTGTAAAAATTACAACATATTTTTCTTCACGAATAACAAAATGAATTTTTATGTCTTACTTTTCATCAAAATCTACGTAGGTCTCCTCTTAGAAAGATACTCAGCTGCCTTACCGGTATTCTGGTGCGCGTTGCGTGAGCTCGAGTACCGTTTGGTAGCAGTTATTACGGTTCCAAACATTTTATTTTTCAGTCGAAAAGTTAGTTTTTTGACCAAATTTCAACAACTAAAAAAGGGAAAATTTCAGAAACACTGCGGATCACTAGCTCGCTCGGAGTCGCGTATTTTGACAGGTTGCGCGTGCGTCTCGCCAATGTAGAACTTCAAAAATATACTTTCTTTTCTTTCAGAAACTTGTAAAAATTACAACATATTTTTCTTCACGAATAACAAAATGAATTTTTATGTCTTACTTTTCATCAAAATCTACGTAGGTCTCCATTTAGAAAGATACTCAGCTGCCTTACCGGTATTCTGGTGCGCGTTGCGTGAGCTCGAGTACCGTTTGGTAGCAGTTATTACGGTTTCAAACATTTGTTTTTCAGTCGAAAAGTTCGTTTTTTGACCAAATTTCAACAACAAAAACAGGGAAAATTTCAGAAATACTGTGGATCACTAGCTCGCTCGGAGACGCGTATTTTGACGGGTTGCGCGTGCGCCTCGCCAATGTAGAACTTCAAAAATATACTTTCTTTTCTTTCAGAAACTTGTAAAAATTACAAAATATTTTTCTTCACGAATAACAAAATGAATTTTTATGTCTTACTTTTCATCAAAATCTACGTAGGTCTCCATTTAGAAAGATACTCAGCTGCCTTACCGGTATTCTGGTGCGCGTTGCGTGAGCTCGAGTACCGTTTGGTAGCAGTTATTACGGTTTCAAACATTTGTTTTTTCAGTCGAAAAGTTAGTTTTTTGACCAAATTTCAACAACAAAAACAGGGAAAATTTCAGAAACACTGTGGATCACTACCTCGCTCGGAGTCGCGTATTTTGACAGGTTGCGCGTGCGCCTCGCCTATGTAGAACTTCAAAATTTTTTTTTCTTTTTTCTTTCAGAAACTTGTAAAAATTTCAACATATTTTTCTTCACGAATAACAAAATGTATTTTTATGTCTTACTTTTCATCAAAATCTAAGTTAGTCTCCATTTAGAAAGATACACAGCTGCCTTACCGGTTTTCTAGTGCGCGTTCCGTGAGCTAGAGTCCCGTTTGGTAGCAGTAATTACGGTATCACTCATTTTTTTTTCAGTCGAAAAGTTAGTTTTTTGACCAAATTTCAACAACAAAAACAGGGAAAATTTCAGAAACACTGTGGATCACTAGCTCGCTCGGAGACGCGTATTTTGACAGGTTGCGCGTGCGCCTCGCCTATGTAGAACTTCAAAAAATATTTTTTTTTTTCTTTCAGAAACTTGTAAAAATTTCAACATATTTTTCTTCACGAATAACAAAATGTATTTTTATGTCTTACTTTACATCAAAATCTAAGTTAGTCTCCATTTAGAAAGATACACAGCTGCCTTACCGGTTTTCTAGTGCGCGTTCCGTGAGCTAGATTCCCGTTTGGTAGCAGTAATTACGGTATCACTCATTTTATTTTTCAGTCGAAAAGTTAGTTTTTTGACCAAATTTCAACAACAAAAACAGGGAAAATTTCAGAAACACTGTGGATCACTAGCTCGCTCGGAGACGCGTATTTTGACAGGTTGCGCGTGCGCCTCGCCTATGTAGAACTTCAAAATTTAATTTTTTTTTTCTTTCAGAAACTTGTAAAAATTACAACATATTTTTCTTCACGAATGACAAAATGAATTTTTATGTCTTACTTTTCATCAAAATCTACGTAGGTCTCCTCTTAGAAAGATACTCAGCTGCCTTACCGGTATTCTGGTGCGCGTTGCGTGAGCTCGAGTACCGTTTGGTAGCAGTTATTACGGTTCCAAACATTTTATTTTTCAGTCGAAAAGTTAGTTTTTTGACCAAATTTCAACAACTAAAAAAGGGAAAATTTCAGAAACACTGCGGATCACTAGCTCGCTCGGAGTCGCGTATTTTGACAGGTTGCGCGTGCGCCTCGCCAATGTAGAACTTCAAAAATATACTTTCTTTTCTTTCAGAAACTTGTAAAAATTACAACATATTTTTCTTCACGAATAACAAAATGAATTTTTATGTCTTACTTTTCATCAAAATCTACGTAGGTCTCCATTTAGAAAGATACTCAGCTGCCTTACCGGTATTCTGGTGCGCGTTGCGGGAGAACGAGTACCGTTTGGTAGCAGTTATTACGGTTTCAAACATTTTATTTTTCAGTCGAAAAGTTCGTTTTTTGACCAAATTTCAACAACAAAAACAGGGAAAATTTCAGAAACACTGTGGATCACTAGCTCGCTCGGAGACGCGTATTTGTCAGGTTGCGCGTGCGCCTCGCCTATGTAGAACTTCAAAAATATACTTTCTTTTCTTTCAGAAACTTGTAAAAATTTCAACATATTTTTCTTCACGAATAACAAAATGTATTTTTATGTCTTACTTTTCATCAAAATCTAAGTTAGTCTCCATTTAGAAAGATACACAGCTGCCTTACCGGTTTTCTAGTGCGCGTTCCGTGAGCTAGAGTCCCGTTTGGTAGCAGTAATTACGGTATCACTCATTTTTTTTTCAGTCGAAAAGTTAGTTTTTTGACCAAATTTCAACAACAAAAACAGGGAAAATTTCAGAAACACTGTGGATCACTAGCTCGCTCGGAGACGCGTATTTTGACAGGTTGCGCGTGCGCCTCGCCTATGTAGAACTTCAAAAAAATTTTTTTTTTTTCTTTCAGAAACTTGTAAAAATTTCAACATATTTTTCTTCACGAATAACAAAATGTATTTTTATGTCTTACTTTACATCATAATCTAAGTTAGTCTCCATTTAGAAAGATACACAGCTGCCTTAACGGTTTTCTAGTGCGCGTTCCGTGAGCTAGATTCCCGTTTGGTAGCAGTAATTACGGTATCACTCATTTTATTTTTCAGTCGAAAAGTTAGTTTTTTGACCAAATTTCAACAACAAAAACAGGGAAAATTTCAGAAACACTGTGGATCACTAGCTCGCTCGGAGACGCGTATTTTGACAGGTTGCGCGTGCGCCTCGCCTATGTAGAACTTCAAAATTTAATTTTTTTTTTCTTTCAGAAACTTGTAAAAATTACAACATATTTTTCTTCACGAATAACAAAATGAATTTTTATGTCTTACTTTTCATCAAAATCTACGTAGGTCTCCTCTTAGAAAGATACTCAGCTGCCTTACCGGTATTCTGGTGCGCGTTGCGTGAGCTCGAGTACCGTTTGGTAGCAGTTATTACGGTTCCAAACATTTTATTTTTCAGTCGAAAAGTTAGTTTTTTGACCAAATTTCAACAACTAAAAAAGGGAAAATTTCAGAAACACTGCGGATCACTAGCTCGCTCGGAGTCGCGTATTTTGACAGGTTGCGCGTGCGTCTCGCCAATGTAGAACTTCAAAAATATACTTTCTTTTCTTTCAGAAACTTGTAAAAATTACAACATATTTTTCTTCACGAATAACAAAATGAATTTTTATGTCTTACTTTTCATCAAAATCTACGTAGGTCTCCATTTAGAAAGATACTCAGCTGCCTTACCGGTATTCTGGTGCGCGTTGCGTGAGCTCGAGTACCGTTTGGTAGCAGTTATTACGGTTTCAAACAATTGTTTTTCAGTCGAAAAGTTCGTTTTTTGACCAAATTTCAACAACAAAAACAGGGAAAATTTCAGAAATACTGTGGATCACTAGCTCGCTCGGAGACGCGTATTTTGACGGGTTGCGCGTGCGACTCGCCTATGTAGAACTTCAAAATTTAATTTTTTTTTCTTTCAGAAACTTGTAAAAATTACAACATATTTTTCTTCACGAATAACAAAATGAATTTTTATGTCTTACTTTTCATCAAAATCTACGTAGGTCTCCATTTAGAAAGATACTCAGCTGCCTTACCGGTATTCTGGTGCGCGTTGCGTGAGAACGAGTACCGTTTGGTAGCAGTTATTACGGTTTCAAACATTTTATTTTTCAGTCGAAAAGTTCGTTTTTTGACCAAATTTCAACAACAAAAACAGGGAAAATTTCAGAAACACTGTGGATCACTAGCTCGCTCGGAGACGCGTATTTGTCAGGTTGCGCGTGCGCCTCGCCTATGTAGAACTTCAAAAATATACTTTCTTTTCTTTCAGAAACTTGTAAAAATTTCAACATATTTTTCTTCACGAATAACAAAATGTATTTTTATGTCTTACTTTTCATCAAAATCTAAGTTAGTCTCCATTTAGAAAGATACACAGCTGCCTTACCGGTATTCTGTTGCGCGTTGCGTGAGCTCGAGTACCGTTTGGTAGCAGTTATTACGGTTTCAAACATTTGTTTTTCAGTCGAAAAGTTAGTTTTTTGACCAAATTTCAACAACAAAAACAGGGAAAATTTCAGAAACACTGCGGATCACTAGCTCGCTCGGAGTCGCGTATTTTGACAGGTTGCGCGTGCGCCTCGCCAATGTAGAACTTCAAAAATATACTTTCTTTTCTTTCAGAAACTTGTAAAAATTACAAAATATTTTTCTTCACGAATAACAAAATGAATTTTTATGTCTTACTTTTCATCAAAATCTACGTAGGTCTCCATTTAGAAAGATACTCAGCTGCCTTACCGGTATTCTGGTGCGCGTTGCGTGAGCTCGAGTACCGTTTGGTAGCAGTTATTACGGTTTCAAACATTTGTTTTTTCAGTCGAAAAGTTAGTTTTTTGACCAAATTTCAACAACAAAAACAGGGAAAATTTCAGAAACACTGTGGATCACTACCTCGCTCGGAGTCGCGTATTTTGACAGGTTGCGCGTGCGCCTCGCCAATGTAGAACTTCAAAAATATACTTTCTTTTCTTTCAGAAACTTGTAAAAATTTCAAAATATTTTTCTTCACGAATAACAAAATTAATTTTTATGTCTTACTTTTCATCAAAATCTACGTAGGTCTCCATTTAGAAAGATACTCAGCTGCCTTACCGGTATTCTGGTGCGCGTTGCGTGAGAACGAGTACCGTTTGGTAGCAGTTATTACGGTTTCAAACATTTTATTTTTCAGTCGAAAAGTTCGTTTTTTGACCAAATTTCAACAACAAAAACAGGGAAAATTTCAGAAACACTGTGGATCACTAGCTCGCTCGGAGACGCGTATTTGTCAGGTTGCGCGTGCGCCTCGCCTATGTAGAACTTCAAAAATATACTTTCTTTTCTTTCAGAAACTTGTAAAAATTTCAAAATATTTTTCTTCACGAATAACAAAATGAATTTTTATGTGTTACTTTTCATCAACATCTACGTAGGTCTCCATTTAGAAAGATACTCAGCTGCCTTACCGGTATTCTGGTGCGCGTTGCGTGAGCTCGAGTACCGTTTGGTAGCAGTAATTACGGTATCACTCATTTTATTTTTCAGTCGAAAAGTTAGTTTTTTGACCAAATTTCAACAACAAAAACAGGGAAAATTTCAGAAACACTGTGGATCACTAGCTCGCTCGGAGACGCGTATTTTGACTGGTTGCGCGTGCGCCTCGCCTATGTAGAACTTCAAAATTTAATTTTTTTTTTCTTTCAGAAACTTGTAAAAATTTCAACATATTTTTCTTCACGAATAACAAAATGTATTTTTATGTCTTACTTTTCATCAAAATCTAAGTTAGTCTCCATTTAGAAAGATACACAGCTGCCTTACCGGTTTTCTAGTGCGCGTTCCGTGAGCTAGAGTCCCGTTTGGTAGCAGTAATTACGGTATCACTCATTTTATTTTTCAAAATATTTTTCTTCACGAATAACAAAATGAATTTTTATGTCTTAATTTTCATCAAAATCTACGTAGGCCTCCATTTAGAAAGATACTCAGCTGCCTTACCGGTATTCTGTTGCGCGTTGCGTGAGCTCGAGTACCGTTTGGTAGCAGTTATTACGGTTTCATACATTTGTTTTTCAGTCGAAAAGTTAGTTTTTTGACCAAATTTCAACAACAAAAACAGGGAAAATTTCAGAAATACTGTGGATCACTAGCTCGCTCGGAGACGCGTATTTTGACGGGTTGCGCGTGCGCCTCGCCTATGTAGAACTTCAAAATTTAATTTTTTTTTTCTTTCAGAAACTTGTAAAAATTACAACATATTTTTCTTCACGAATAACAAAATGAATTTTTATGTCTTACTTTTCATCAAAATCTACGTAGGTCTCCACTTAGAAAGATACTCAGCTGTCTTACCGGTATTCTGGTGCGCATTGCGTGAGCTCGAGTACCGTTTGGTAGCAGTTATTACGGTTTCAAACATTTGTTTTTTCAGTCGAAAAGTTAGTTTTTTGACCAAATTTCAACAACAAAAACAGGGAAAATTTCAGAAACACTGTGGATCACTACCTCGCTCGGAGTCGCGTATTTTGACAGGTTGCGCGTGCGCCTCGCCAATGTAGAACTTCAAAAATATACTTTCTTTTCTTTCAGAAACTTGTAAAAATTTCAAAATATTTTTCTTCACGAATAACAAAATGAATTTTTATGTCTTACTTTTCATCAAAATCTACGTAGGTCTCCATTTAGAAAGATACTCAGCTGCCTTACCGGTATTCTGGTGCGCGTTGCGTGAGCTCGAGTACCGTTTGGTAGCAGTTATTACGGTTTCAAACATTTGTTTTTTCAGTCGAAAAGTTAGTTTTTTGACCAAATTTCAACAACAAAAACAGGGAAAATTTCAGAAACACTGTGGATCACTACCTCGCTCGGAGTCGCGTATTTTGACAGGTTGCGCGTGCGCCTCGCCAATGTAGAACTTCAAAAATATACTTTCTTTTCTTTCAGAAACTTGTAAAAATTTCAAAATATTTTTCTTCACGAATAACAAAATGAATTTTTATGTGTTACTTTTCATCAACATCTACGTAGGTCTCCATTTAGAAAGATACTCAGCTGCCTTACCGGTATTCTGGTGCGCGTTGCGTGAGCTCGAGTACCGTTTGGTAGCAGTAATTACGGTATCACTCATTTTATTTTTCAGTCGAAAAGTTAGTTTTTTGACCAAATTTCAACAACAAAAACAGGGAAAATTTCAGAAACACTGTGGATCACTAGCTCGCTCGGAGACGCGTATTTTGACTGGTTGCGCGTGCGCCTCGCCTATGTAGAACTTCAAAATTTAATTTTTTTTTTCTTTCAGAAACTTGTAAAAATTTCAACATATTTTTCTTCACGAATAACAAAATGTATTTTTATGTCTTACTTTTCATCAAAATCTAAGTTAGTCTCCATTTAGAAAAATACACAGCTGCCTTACCGGTTTTCTAGTGCGCGTTCCGTGAGCTAGAGTCCCGTTTGGTAGCAGTAATTACGGTATCACTCATTTTATTTTTCAGTCGAAAAGTTAGTTTTTTGACCAAATTTCAACAACAAAAACAGGGAAAATTTCAGAAACACTGTGGATCACTAGCTCGCTCGGAGACGCGTATTTTGACAGGTTGCGCGTGCGCCTCGCCTATGTAGAACTTCAAAAATATACTTTTTTTTCTTTCAGAAACTTGTAAAAATTTCAAAATATTTTTCTTCACGAATAACAAAATGAATTTTTATGTCTTAATTTTCATCAAAATCTACGTAGGCCTCCATTTAGAAAGATACTCAGCTGCCTTACCGGTATTCTGTTGCGCGTTGCGTGAGCTCGAGTACCGTTTGGTAGCAGTTATTACGGTTTCAAACATTTGTTTTTCAGTCGAAAAGTTAGTTTTTTGACCAAATTTCAACAACTAAAACAGGGAAAATTTCAGAAACACTGCGGATCACTAGCTCGCTCGGAGTCGCGTATTTTGACAGGTTGCGCGTGCGCCTCGCCAATGTAGAACTTCAAAAATATACTTTCTTTTCTTTCAGAAACTTGTAAAAATTACAAAATATTTTTCTTCACGAATAACAAAATGAATTTTTATGTCTTACATTTTATCAAAATCTACGTAGGTCTCCATTTAGAAAGATACTCAGCTGCCTTACCGGTATTCTGGTGCGCGTTGCGTGAGCTCGAGTACCGTTTGGTAGCAGTTATTACGGTTTCAAACATTTGTTTTTTCAGTCGAAAAGTTAGTTTTTTGACCAAATTTCAACAACAAAAACAGGGAAAATTTCAGAAACACTGTGGATCACTACCTCGCTCGGAGTCGCGTATTTTGACAGGTTGCGCGTGCGCCTCGCCAATGTAGAACTTCAAAAATATACTTTCTTTTCTTTCAGAAACTTGTAAAAATTTCAAAATATTTTTCTTCACGAATAACAAAGTTAATTTTTATGTCTTACTTTTCATCAAAATCTACGTAGGTCTCCATTTAGAAAGATACTCAGCTGCCTTACCGGTATTCTGGTGCGCGTTGCGTGAGAACGAGTACCGTTTGGTAGCAGTTATTACGGTTTCAAACATTTTATTTTTCAGTCGAAAAGTTCGTTTTTTGACCAAATTTCAACAACAAAAACAGGGAAAATTTCAGAAACACTGTGGATCACTAGCTCGCTCGGAGACGCGTATTTGTCAGGTTGCGCGTGCGCCTCGCCTATGTAGAACTTCAAAAATATACTTTCTTTTCTTTCAGAAACTTGTAAAAATTTCAAAATATTTTTCTTCACGAATAACAAAATGAATTTTTATGTGTTACTTTTCATCAACATCTACGTAGGTCTCCATTTAGAAAGATACTCAGCTGCCTTACCGGTATTCTGGTGCGCGTTGCGTGAGCTCGAGTACCGTTTGGTAGCAGTAATTACGGTATCACTCATTTTATTTTTCAGTCGAAAAGTTAGTTTTTTGACCAAATTTCAACAACAAAAACAGGGAAAATTTCAGAAACACTGTGGATCACTAGCTCGCTCGGAGACGCGTATTTTGACTGGTTGCGCGTGCGCCTCGCCTATGTAGAACTTCAAAATTTAATTTTTTTTTTCTTTCAGAAACTTGTAAAAATTTCAACATATTTTTCTTCACGAATAACAAAATGTATTTTTATGTCTTACTTTTCATCAAAATCTAAGTTAGTCTCCATTTAGAAAAATACACAGCTGCCTTACCGGTTTTCTAGTGCGCGTTCCGTGAGCTAGAGTCCCGTTTGGTAGCAGTAATTACGGTATCACTCATTTTATTTTTCAGTCGAAAAGTTAGTTTTTTGACCAAATTTCAACAACAAAAACAGGGAAAATTTCAGAAACACTGTGGATCACTAGCTCGCTCGGAGACGCGTATTTTGACTGGTTGCGCGTGCGCCTCGCCTATGTAGAACTTCAAAATTTAATTTTTTTTTTCTTTCAGAAACTTGTAAAAATTTCAACATATTTTTCTTCACGAATAACAAAATGTATTTTTATGTCTTACTTTTCATCAAAATCTAAGTTAGTCTCCATTTAGAAAAATACACAGCTGCCTTACCGGTTTTCTAGTGCGCGTTCCGTGAGCTAGAGTCCCGTTTGGTAGCAGTAATTACGGTATCACTCATTTTATTTTTCAGTCGAAAAGTTAGTTTTTTGACCAAATTTCAACAACAAAAACAGGGAAAATTTCAGAAACACTGTGGATCACTAGCTCGCTCGGAGACGCGTATTTTGACAGGTTGCGCGTGCGCCTCGCCTATGTAGAACTTCAAAAATATACTTTTTTTTCTTTCAGAAACTTGTAAAAATTTCAAAATATTTTTCTTCACGAATAACAAAATGAATTTTTATGTCTTAATTTTCATCAAAATCTACGTAGGTCTCCATTTAGAAAGATACTCAGCTGCCTTACCGGTATTCTGGTGCGCGTTGCGTGAGAACGAGTACCGTTTGGTAGCAGTTATTACGGTTTCAAACATTTTATTTTTCAGTCGAAAAGTTCGTTTTTTGACCAAATTTCAACAACAAAAACAGGGAAAATTTCAGAAACACTGTGGATCACTAGCTCGCTCGGAGACGCGTATTTTGACTGGTTGCGCGTGCGCCTCGCCTATGTAGAACTTCAAAATTTAATTTTTTTTTTCTTTCAGAAACTTGTAAAAATTTCAACATATTTTTCTTCACGAATAACAAAATGTATTTTTATGTCTTACTTTTCATCAAAATCTAAGTTAGTCTCCATTTAGAAAAATACACAGCTGCCTTACCGGTTTTCTAGTGCGCGTTCCGTGAGCTAGAGTCCCGTTTGGTAGCAGTAATTACGGTATCACTCATTTTATTTTTCAGTCGAAAAGTTAGTTTTTTGACCAAATTTCAACAACAAAAACAGGGAAAATTTCAGAAACACTGTGGATCACTAGCTCGCTCGGAGACGCGTATTTTGACTGGTTGCGCGTGCGCCTCGCCTATGTAGAACTTCAAAATTTAATTTTTTTTTTCTTTCAGAAACTTGTAAAAATTTCAACATATTTTTCTTCACGAATAACAAAATGTATTTTTATGTCTTACTTTTCATCAAAATCTAAGTTAGTCTCCATTTAGAAAAATACACAGCTGCCTTACCGGTTTTCTAGTGCGCGTTCCGTGAGCTAGAGTCCCGTTTGGTAGCAGTAATTACGGTATCACTCATTTTATTTTTCAGTCGAAAAGTTAGTTTTTTGACCAAATTTCAACAACAAAAACAGGGAAAATTTCAGAAACACTGTGGATCACTAGCTCGCTCGGAGACGCGTATTTTGACAGGTTGCGCGTGCGCCTCGCCTATGTAGAACTTCAAAAATATACTTTTTTTTCTTTCAGAAACTTGTAAAAATTTCAAAATATTTTTCTTCACGAATAACAAAATGAATTTTTATGTCTTAATTTTCATCAAAATCTACGTAGGTCTCCATTTAGAAAGATACTCAGCTGCCTTACCGGTATTCTGGTGCGCGTTGCGTGAGAACGAGTACCGTTTGGTAGCAGTTATTACGGTTTCAAACATTTTATTTTTCAGTCGAAAAGTTCGTTTTTTGACCAAATTTCAACAACAAAAACAGGGAAAATTTCAGAAACACTGTGGATCACTAGCTCGCTCGGAGACGCGTATTTGTCAGGTTGCGCGTGCGCCTCGCCTATGTAGAACTTCAAAAATATACTTTCTTTTCTTTCAGAAACTTGTAAAAATTTCAAAATATTTTTCTTCACGAATAACAAAATGAATTTTTATGTGTTACTTTTCATCAACATCTACGTAGGTCTCCATTTAGAAAGATACTCAGCTGCCTTACCGGTATTCTGGTGCGCGTTGCGTGAGCTCGAGTACCGTTTGGTAGCAGTTATTACGGTTTCAAACATTTGTTTTTTCAGTCGAAAAGTTAGTTTTTTGACCAAATTTCAACAACAAAAACAGGGAAAATTTCAGAAACACTGTGGATCACTACCTCGCTCGGAGTCGCGTATTTTGACAGGTTGCGCGTGCGCCTCGCCAATGTAGAACTTCAAAAATATACTTTCTTTTCTTTCAGAAACTTGTAAAAATTTCAAAATATTTTTCTTCACGAATAACAAAATTAATTTTTATGTCTTACTTTTCATCAAAATCTACGTAGGTCTCCATTTAGAAAGATACTCAGCTGCCTTACCGGTATTCTGGTGCGCGTTGCGTGAGAACGAGTACCGTTTGGTAGCAGTTATTACGGTTTCAAACATTTTATTTTTCAGTCGAAAAGTTCGTTTTTTGACCAAATTTCAACAACAAAAACAGGGAAAATTTCAGAAACACTGTGGATCACTAGCTCGCTCGGAGACGCGTATTTGTCAGGTTGCGCGTGCGCCTCGCCTATGTAGAACTTCAAAAATATACTTTCTTTTCTTTCAGAAACTTGTAAAAATTTCAAAATATTTTTCTTCACGAATAACAAAATGAATTTTTATGTGTTACTTTTCATCAACATCTACGTAGGTCTCCATTTAGAAAGATACTCAGCTGCCTTACCGGTATTCTGGTGCGCGTTGCGTGAGCTCGAGTACCGTTTGGTAGCAGTAATTACGGTATCACTCATTTTATTTTTCAGTCGAAAAGTTAGTTTTTTGACCAAATTTCAACAACAAAAACAGGGAAAATTTCAGAAACACTGTGGATCACTAGCTCGCTCGGAGACGCGTATTTTGACTGGTTGCGCGTGCGCCTCGCCTATGTAGAACTTCAAAATTTAATTTTTTTTTTCTTTCAGAAACTTGTAAAAATTTCAACATATTTTTCTTCACGAATAACAAAATGTATTTTTATGTCTTACTTTTCATCAAAATCTAAGTTAGTCTCCATTTAGAAAGATACACAGCTGCCTTACCGGTTTTCTAGTGCGCGTTCCGTGAGCTAGAGTCCCGTTTGGTAGCAGTAATTACGGTATCACTCATTTTATTTTTCAGTCGAAAAGTTAGTTTTTTGACCAAATTTCAACAACAAAAACAGGGAAAATTTCAGAAACACTGTGGATCACTAGCTCGCTCGGAGACGCGTATTTTGACAGGTTGCGCGTGCGCCTCGCCTATGTAGAACTTCAAAATTTTTTTTTTTTTTTCTTTCAGAAACTTGTAAAAATTTCAACATATTTTTCTTCACGAATAACAAAATGTATTTTTATGTCTTACTTTACATCAAAATCTAAGTTAGTCTCCATTTAGAAAGATACACAGCTGCCTTACCGGTTTTCTAGTGCGCGTTCCGAGAGCTAGATTCCCGTTTGGTAGCAGTAATTACGGTATCACTCATTTTATTTTTCAGTCGAAAAGTTAGTTTTTTGACCAAATTTCAACAACAAAAACAGGGAAAATTTCAGAAACACTGTGGATCACTAGCTCGCTCGGAGACGCGTATTTGTCAGGTTGCGCGTGCGCCTCGCCTATGTAGAACTTCAAAAATATACTTTCTTTTCTTTCAGAAACTTGTAAAAATTTCAAAATATTTTTCTTCACGAATAACAAAATGAATTTTTATGTGTTACTTTTCATCAACATCTACGTAGGTCTCCATTTAGAAAGATACTCAGCTGCCTTACCGGTATTCTGGTGCGCGTTGCGTGAGCTCGAGTACCGTTTGGTAGCAGTAATTACGGTATCACTCATTTTATTTTTCAGTCGAAAAGTTAGTTTTTTGACCAAATTTCAACAACAAAAACAGGGAAAATTTCAGAAACACTGTGGATCACTAGCTCGCTCGGAGACGCGTATTTTGACTGGTTGCGCGTGCGCCTCGCCTATGTAAAACTTCAAAATTTAATTTTTTTTTTCTTTCAGAAACTTGTAAAAATTTCAACATATTTTTCTTCACGAATAACAAAATGTATTTTTATGTCTTACTTTTCATCAAAATCTAAGTTAGTCTCCATTTAGAAAGATACACAGCTGCCTTACCGGTTTTCTAGTGCGCGTTCCGTGAGCTAGAGTCCCGTTTGGTAGCAGTAATTACGGTATCACTCATTTTATTTTTCAGTCGAAAAGTTAGTTTTTTGACCAAATTTCAACAACAAAAACAGGGAAAATTTCAGAAACACTGTGGATCACTAGCTCGCTCGGAGACGCGTATTTTGACAGGTTGCGCGTGCGCCTCGCCTATGTAGAACTTCAAAATTTTTTTTTTTTTTTCTTTCAGAAACTTGTAAAAATTTCAAAATATTTTTCTTCACGAATAACAAAATGAATTTTTATGTCTTACTTTTCATCAAAATCTACGTAGGTCTCCATTTAGAAAGATACTCAGCTGCCTTACCGGTATTCTGGTGCGCGTTGCGTGAGCTCGAGTACCGTTTGGTAGCAGTTATTACGGTTTCAAACAATTGTTTTTCAGTCGAAAAGTTCGTTTTTTGACCAAATTTCAACAACAAAAACAGGGAAAATTTCAGAAATACTGTGGATCACTAGCTCGCTCGGAGACGCGTATTTTGACGGGTTGCGCGTGCGCCTCGCCTATGTAGAACTTCAAAATTTAATTTTTTTTTCTTTCAGAAACTTGTAAAAATTACAACATATTTTTCTTCACGAATAACAAAATGAATTTTTATGTCTTACTTTTCATCAAAATCTACGTAGGTCTCCATTTAGAAAGATACTCAGCTGCCTTACCGGTATTCTGGTGCGCGTTGCGTGAGAACGAGTACCGTTTGGTAGCAGTTATTACGGTTTCAAACATTTTATTTTTCAGTCGAAAAGTTCGTTTTTTGACCAAATTTCAACAACAAAAACAGGGAAAATTTCAGAAACACTGTGGATCACTAGCTCGCTCGGAGACGCGTATTTGTCAGGTTGCGCGTGCGCCTCGCCTATGTAGAACTTCAAAATTTTTTTTTTTTTCTTTCAGAAACTTGTAAAAATTTCAACATATTTTTCTTCACGAATAACAAAATGTATTTTTATGTCTTACTTTACATCAAAATCTAAGTTAGTCTCCATTTAGAAAGATACACAGCTGCCTTACCGGTTTTCTAGTGCGCGTTCCGTGAGCTAGATTCCCGTTTGGTAGCAGTAATTACGGTATCACTCATTTTATTTTTCAGTCGAAAAGTTAGTTTTTTGACCAAATTTCAACAACAAAAACAGGGAAAATTTCAGAAACACTGTGGATCACTAGCTCGCTCGGAGACGCGTATTTGTCAGGTTGCGCGTGCGCCTCGCCTATGTAGAACTTCAAAAATATACTTTCTTTTCTTTCAGAAACTTGTAAAAATTTCAAAATATTTTTCTTCACGAATAACAAAATGAATTTTTATGTGTTACTTTTCATCAACATCTACGTAGGTCTCCATTTAGAAAGATACTCAGCTGCCTTACCGGTATTCTGGTGCGCGTTGCGTGAGTTCGAGTACCGTTTGGTAGCAGTAATTACGGTATCACTCATTTTATTTTTCAGTCGAAAAGTTAGTTTTTTGACCAAATTTCAACAACAAAAACAGGGAAAATTTCAGAAACACTGTGGATCACTAGCTCGCTCGGAGACGCGTATTTTGACTGGTTGCGCGTGCGCCTCGCCTATGTAGAACTTCAAAATTTTTTTTTTTTTTTCTTTCAGAAACTTGTAAAAATTTCAAAATATTTTTCTTCACGAATAACAAAATGAATTTTTATGTCTTACTTTTCATCAAAATCTACGTAGGTCTCCATTTACAAAGATACTCAGCTGCCTTACCGGTATTCTGGTGCGCGTTGCGTGAGAACGAGTACCGTTTGGTAGCAGTTATTACGGTTTCAAACATTTTATTTTTCAGTCGAAAAGTTCGTTTTTTGACCAAATTTCAACAACAAAAACAGGGAAAATTTCAGAAATACTGTGGATCACTAGCTCGCTCGGAGACGCGTATTTTGACGGGTTGCGCGTGCGCCTCGCCTATGTAGAACTTCAAAATTTAATTTTTTTTTCTTTCAGAAACTTGTAAAAATTACAACATATTTTTCTTCACGAATAACAAAATGAATTTTTATGTCTTACTTTTCATCAAAATCTACGTAGGTCTCCATTTACAAAGATACTCAGCTGCCTTACCGGTATTCTGGTGCGCGTTGCGTGAGAACGAGTACCGTTTGGTAGCAGTTATTACGGTTTCAAACATTTTATTTTTCAGTCGAAAAGTTCGTTTTTTGACCAAATTTCAACAACAAAAACAGGGAAAATTTCAGAAATACTGTGGATCACTAGCTCGCTCGGAGACGCGTATTTTGACGGGTTGCGCGTGCGCCTCGCCTATGTAGAACTTCAAAATTTAATTTTTTTTTCTTTCAGAAACTTGTAAAAATTACAACATATTTTTCTTCACGAATAACAAAATGAATTTTTATGTCTTACTTTTCATCAACATCTACGTAGGTCTCCATTTAGAAAGATACTCAGCTGCCTTACCGGTATTCTGGTGCGCGTTGCGTGAGCTCGAGTACCGTTTGGTAGCAGTAATTACGGTATCACTCATTTTATTTTTCAGTCGAAAAGTTAGTTTTTTGACCAAATTTCAACAACAAAAACAGGGAAAATTTCAGAAACACTGTGGATCACTAGCTCGCTCGGAGACGCGTATTTTGACTGGTTGCGCGTGCGCCTCGCCTATGTAGAACTTCAAAATTTAATTTTTTTTTTCTTTCAGAAACTTGTAAAAATTTCAACATATTTTTCTTCACGAATAACAAAATGTATTTTTATGTCTTACTTTTCATCAAAATCTAAGTTAGTCTCCATTTAGAAAGATACACAGCTGCCTTACCGGTTTTCTAGTGCGCGTTCCGTGAGCTAGAGTCCCGTTTGGTAGCAGTAATTACGGTATCACTCATTTTATTTTTCAGTCGAAAAGTTAGTTTTTTGACCAAATTTCAACAACAAAAACAGGGAAAATTTCAGAAACACTGTGGATCACTAGCTCGCTCGGAGACGCGTATTTTGACAGGTTGCGCGTGCGCCTCGCCTATGTAGAACTTCAAAATTTTTTTTTTTTTTTCTTTCAGAAACTTGTAAAAATTTCAACATATTTTTCTTCACGAATAACAAAATGTATTTTTATGTCTTACTTTACATCAAAATCTAAGTTAGTCTCCATTTAGAAAGATACACAGCTGCCTTACCGGTTTTCTAGTGCGCGTTCCGAGAGCTAGATTCCCGTTTGGTAGCAGTAATTACGGTATCACTCATTTTATTTTTCAGTCGAAAAGTTAGTTTTTTGACCAAATTTCAACAACAAAAACAGGGAAAATTTCAGAAACACTGTGGATCACTAGCTCGCTCGGAGACGCGTATTTGTCAGGTTGCGCGTGCGCCTCGCCTATGTAGAACTTCAAAAATATACTTTCTTTTCTTTCAGAAACTTGTAAAAATTTCAAAATATTTTTCTTCACGAATAACAAAATGAATTTTTATGTGTTACTTTTCATCAACATCTACGTAGGTCTCCATTTAGAAAGATACTCAGCTGCCTTACCGGTATTCTGGTGCGCGTTGCGTGAGCTCGAGTACCGTTTGGTAGCAGTAATTACGGTATCACTCATTTTATTTTTCAGTCGAAAAGTTAGTTTTTTGACCAAATTTCAACAACAAAAACAGGGAAAATTTCAGAAACACTGTGGATCACTAGCTCGCTCGGAGACGCGTATTTTGACTGGTTGCGCGTGCGCCTCGCCTATGTAAAACTTCAAAATTTAATTTTTTTTTTCTTTCAGAAACTTGTAAAAATTTCAACATATTTTTCTTCACGAATAACAAAATGTATTTTTATGTCTTACTTTTCATCAAAATCTAAGTTAGTCTCCATTTAGAAAGATACACAGCTGCCTTACCGGTTTTCTAGTGCGCGTTCCGTGAGCTAGAGTCCCGTTTGGTAGCAGTAATTACGGTATCACTCATTTTATTTTTCAGTCGAAAAGTTAGTTTTTTGACCAAATTTCAACAACAAAAACAGGGAAAATTTCAGAAACACTGTGGATCACTAGCTCGCTCGGAGACGCGTATTTTGACAGGTTGCGCGTGCGCCTCGCCTATGTAGAACTTCAAAATTTTTTTTTTTTTTTCTTTCAGAAACTTGTAAAAATTTCAAAATATTTTTCTTCACGAATAACAAAATGAATTTTTATGTCTTACTTTTCATCAAAATCTACGTAGGTCTCCATTTAGAAAGATACTCAGCTGCCTTACCGGTATTCTGGTGCGCGTTGCGTGAGCTCGAGTACCGTTTGGTAGCAGTTATTACGGTTTCAAACAATTGTTTTTCAGTCGAAAAGTTCGTTTTTTGACCAAATTTCAACAACAAAAACAGGGAAAATTTCAGAAATACTGTGGATCACTAGCTCGCTCGGAGACGCGTATTTTGACGGGTTGCGCGTGCGCCTCGCCTATGTAGAACTTCAAAATTTAATTTTTTTTTCTTTCAGAAACTTGTAAAAATTACAACATATTTTTCTTCACGAATAACAAAATGAATTTTTATGTCTTACTTTTCATCAAAATCTACGTAGGTCTCCATTTAGAAAGATACTCAGCTGCCTTACCGGTATTCTGGTGCGCGTTGCGTGAGAACGAGTACCGTTTGGTAGCAGTTATTACGGTTTCAAACATTTTATTTTTCAGTCGAAAAGTTCGTTTTTTGACCAAATTTCAACAACAAAAACAGGGAAAATTTCAGAAACACTGTGGATCACTAGCTCGCTCGGAGACGCGTATTTGTCAGGTTGCGCGTGCGCCTCGCCTATGTAGAACTTCAAAATTTTTTTTTTTTTCTTTCAGAAACTTGTAAAAATTTCAACATATTTTTCTTCACGAATAACAAAATGTATTTTTATGTCTTACTTTACATCAAAATCTAAGTTAGTCTCCATTTAGAAAGATACACAGCTGCCTTACCGGTTTTCTAGTGCGCGTTCCGTGAGCTAGATTCCCGTTTGGTAGCAGTAATTACGGTATCACTCATTTTATTTTTCAGTCGAAAAGTTAGTTTTTTGACCAAATTTCAACAACAAAAACAGGGAAAATTTCAGAAACACTGTGGATCACTAGCTCGCTCGGAGACGCGTATTTGTCAGGTTGCGCGTGCGCCTCGCCTATGTAGAACTTCAAAAATATACTTTCTTTTCTTTCAGAAACTTGTAAAAATTTCAAAATATTTTTCTTCACGAATAACAAAATGAATTTTTATGTGTTACTTTTCATCAACATCTACGTAGGTCT
Source organism: Dasypolia templi (assembly GCA_963555695.1). Taxonomy (NCBI): domain Eukaryota; kingdom Metazoa; phylum Arthropoda; class Insecta; order Lepidoptera; family Noctuidae; genus Dasypolia; species Dasypolia templi. Next base: position 33,339,417 of record OY743140.1, on the reverse strand, counting down.
CCATTTAGAAAGATACTCAGCTGCCTTACCGGTATTCTGGTGCGCGTTGCGTGAGTTCGAGTACCGTTTGGTAGCAGTAATTACGGTATCACTCATTTTATTTTTCAGTCGAAAAGTTAGTTTTTTGACCAAATTTCAACAACAAAAACAGGGAAAATTTCAGAAACACTGTGGATCACTAGCTCGCTCGGAGACGCGTATTTTGACTGGTTGCGCGTGCGCCTCGCCTATGTAGAACTTCAAAATTTTTTTTTTTTTTTCTTTCAGAAACTTGTAAAAATTTCAAAATATTTTTCTTCACGAATAACAAAATGAATTTTTATGTCTTACTTTTCATCAAAATCTACGTAGGTCTCCATTTACAAAGATACTCAGCTGCCTTACCGGTATTCTGGTGCGCGTTGCGTGAGAACGAGTACCGTTTGGTAGCAGTTATTACGGTTTCAAACATTTTATTTTTCAGTCGAAAAGTTCGTTTTTTGACCAAATTTCAACAACAAAAACAGGGAAAATTTCAGAAATACTGTGGATCACTAGCTCGCTCGGAGACGCGTATTTTGACGGGTTGCGCGTGCGCCTCGCCTATGTAGAACTTCAAAATTTAATTTTTTTTTCTTTCAGAAACTTGTAAAAATTACAACATATTTTTCTTCACGAATAACAAAATGAATTTTTATGTCTTACTTTTCATCAAAATCTACGTAGGTCTCCATTTAGAAAGATACTCAGCTGCCTTACCGGTATTCTGGTGCGCGTTGCGTGAGAACGAGTACCGTTTGGTAGCAGTTATTACGGTTTCAAACATTTTATTTTTCAGTCGAAAAGTTCGTTTTTTGACCAAATTTCAACAACAAAAACAGGGAAAATTTCAGAAACACTGTGGATCACTAGCTCGCTCGGAGACGCGTATTTGTCAGGTTGCGCGTGCGCCTCGCCTATGTAGAACTTCAAAAATATACTTTCTTTTCTTTCAGAAACTTGTAAAAATTTCAAAATATTTTTCTTCACGAATAACAAAATGAATTTTTATGTGTTACTTTTCATCAACATCTACGTAGGTCTCCATTTAGAAAGATACTCAGCTGCCTTACCGGTATTCTGGTGCGCGTTGCGTGAGCTCGAGTACCGTTTGGTAGCAGTAATTACGGTATCACTCATTTTATTTTTCAGTCGAAAAGTTAGTTTTTTGACCAAATTTCAACAACAAAAACAGGGAAAATTTCAGAAACACTGTGGATCACTAGCTCGCTCGGAGACGCGTATTTTGACGGGTTGCGCGTGCGCCTCGCCTATGTAGAACTTCAAAATTTAATTTTTTTTACTTTCAGAAACTTGTAAAAATTTCAACATATTTTTCTTCACGAATAACAAAATGTATTTTTATGTCTTACTTTTCATCAAAATCTAAGTTAGTCTCCATTTAGAAAGATACACAGCTGCCTTACCGGTTTTCTAGTGCGCGTTCCGTGAGCTAGAGTCCCGTTTGGTAGCAGTAATTACGGTATCACTCATTTTATTTTTCAGTCGAAAAGTTAGTTTTTTGACCAAATTTCAACAACAAAAACAGGGAAAATTTCAGAAACACTGTGGATCACTAGCTCGCTCGGAGACGCGTATTTTGACAGGTTGCGCGTGCGCCTCGCCTATGTAGAACTTCAAAATTTTTTTTTTTTTTTCTTTCAGAAACTTGTAAAAATTTCAACATATTTTTCTTCACGAATAACAAAATGTATTTTTATGTCTTACTTTACATCAAAATCTAAGTTAGTCTCCATTTAGAAAGATACACAGCTGCCTTACCGGTTTTCTAGTGCGCGTTCCGTGAGCTAGATTCCCGTTTGGTAGCAGTAATTACGGTATCACTCATTTTATTTTTCAGTCGAAAAGTTAGTTTTTTGACCAAATTTCAACAACAAAAACAGGGAAAATTTCAGAAACACTGTGGATCACTAGCTCGCTCGGAGACGCGTATTTTGACAGGTTGCGCGTGCGCCTCGCCTATGTAGAACTTCAAAATTTTTTTTTTTTTTTCTTTCAGAAACTTGTAAAAATTTCAAAATATTTTTCTTCACGAATAACAAAATGAATTTTTATGTCTTACTTTTCATCAAAATCTACGTAGGTCTCCATTTACAAAGATACTCAGCTGCCTTACCGGTATTCTGGTGCGCGTTGCGTGAGAACGAGTACCGTTTGGTAGCAGTTATTACGGTTTCAAACATTTTATTTTTCAGTCGAAAAGTTCGTTTTTTGACCAAATTTCAACAACAAAAACAGGGAAAATTTCAGAAATACTGTGGATCACTAGCTCGCTCGGAGACGCGTATTTTGACGGGTTGCGCGTGCGCCTCGCCTATGTAGAACTTCAAAATTTAATTTTTTTTTCTTTCAGAAACTTGTAAAAATTACAACATATTTTTCTTCACGAATAACAAAATGAATTTTTATGTCTTACTTTTCATCAAAATCTACGTAGGTCTCCATTTAGAAAGATACTCAGCTGCCTTACCGGTATTCTGGTGCGCGTTGCGTGAGAACGAGTACCGTTTGGTAGCAGTTATTACGGTTTCAAACATTTAATTTTTCAGTCGAAAAGTTCGTTTTTTGACCAAATTTCAACAACAAAAACAGGGAAAATTTCAGAAACACTGTGGATCACTAGCTCGCTCGGAGACGCGTATTTGTCAGGTTGCGCGTGCGCCTCGCCTATGTAGAACTTCAAAAATATACTTTCTTTTCTTTCAGAAACTTGTAAAAATTTCAAAATATTTTTCTTCACGAATAACAAAATGAATTTTTATGTGTTACTTTTCATCAACATCTACGTAGGTCTCCATTTAGAAAGATACTCAGCTGCCTTACCGGTATTCTGGTGCGCGTTGCGTGAGCTCGAGTACCGTTTGGTAGCAGTAATTACGGTATCACTCATTTTATTTTTCAGTCGAAAAGTTAGTTTTTTGACCAAATTTCAACAACAAAAACAGGGAAAATTTCAGAAACACTGTGGATCACTAGCTCGCTCGGAGACGCGTATTTTGACGGGTTGCGCGTGCGCCTCGCCTATGTAGAACTTCAAAATTTAATTTTTTTTACTTTCAGAAACTTGTAAAAATTTCAACATATTTTTCTTCACGAATAACAAAATGTATTTTTATGTCTTACTTTTCATCAAAATCTAAGTTAGTCTCCATTTAGAAAGATACACAGCTGCCTTACCGGTTTTCTAGTGCGCGTTCCGTGAGCTAGAGTCCCGTTTGGTAGCAGTAATTACGGTATCACTCATTTTATTTTTCAGTCGAAAAGTTAGTTTTTTGACCAAATTTCAACAACAAAAACAGGGAAAATTTCAGAAACACTGTGGATCACTAGCTCGCTCGGAGACGCGTATTTTGACAGGTTGCGCGTGCGCCTCGCCTATGTAGAACTTCAAAAATTTTTTTTTTTTTTCTTTCAGAAACTTGTAAAAATTTCAACATATTTTTCTTCACGAATAACAAAATGTATTTTTATGTCTTACTTTACATCAAAATCTAAGTTAGTCTCCATTTAGAAAGATACACAGCTGCCTTACCGGTTTTCTAGTGCGCGTTCCGTGAGCTAGATTCCCGTTTGGTAGCAGTAATTACGGTATCACTCATTTTATTTTTCAGTCGAAAAGTTAGTTTTTTGACCAAATTTCAACAACAAAAACAGGGAAAATTTCAGAAACACTGTGGATCACTAGCTCGCTCGGAGACGCGTATTTTGACAGGTTGCGCGTGCGCCTCGCCTATGTAGAACTTCAAAATTTTTTTTTTTTTTTCTTTCAGAAACTTGTAAAAATTTCAAAATATTTTTCTTCACGAATAACAAAATGAATTTTTATGTCTTACTTTTCATCAAAATCTACGTAGGTCTCCATTTAGAAAGATACTCAGCTGCCTTACCGGTATTCTGGTGCGCGTTGCGTGAGCTCGAGTACCGTTTGGTAGCAGTTATTACGGTTTCAAACAATTGTTTTTCAGTCGAAAAGTTCGTTTTTTGACCAAATTTCAACAACAAAAACAGGGAAAATTTCAGAAATACTGTGGATCACTAGCTCGCTCGGAGACGCGTATTTTGACGGGTTGCGCGTGCGCCTCGCCTATGTAGAACTTCAAAATTTAATTTTTTTTTCTTTCAGAAACTTGTAAAAATTACAACATATTTTTCTTCACGAATAACAAAATGAATTTTTATGTCTTACTTTTCATCAAAATCTACGTAGGTCTCCATTTAGAAAGATACTCAGCTGCCTTACCGGTATTCTCGTGCGCGTTGCGTGAGAACGAGTACCGTTTGGTAGCAGTTATTACGGTTTCAAACATTTTATTTTTCAGTCGAAAAGTTCGTTTTTTGACCAAATTTCAACAACAAAAACAGGGAAAATTTCAGAAACACTGTGGATCACTAGCTCGCTCGGAGACGCGTATTTGTCAGGTTGCGCGTGCGCCTCGCCTATGTAGAACTTCAAAATTTTTTTTTTTTTCTTTCAGAAACTTGTAAAAATTTCAACATATTTTTCTTCACGAATAACAAAATGTATTTTTATGTCTTACTTTACATCAAAATCTAAGTTAGTCTCCATTTAGAAAGATACACAGCTGCCTTACCGGTTTTCTAGTGCGCGTTCCGTGAGCTAGATTCCCGTTTGGTAGCAGTAATTACGGTATCACTCATTTTATTTTTCAGTCGAAAAGTTAGTTTTTTGACCAAATTTCAACAACAAAAACAGGGAAAATTTCAGAAACACTGTGGATCACTAGCTCGCTCGGAGACGCGTATTTGTCAGGTTGCGCGTGCGCCTCGCCTATGTAGAACTTCAAAAATATACTTTCTTTTCTTTCAGAAACTTGTAAAAATTTCAAAATATTTTTCTTCACGAATAACAAAATGAATTTTTATGTGTTACTTTTCATCAACATCTACGTAGGTCTCCATTTAGAAAGATACTCAGCTGCCTTACCGGTATTCTGGTGCGCGTTGCGTGAGTTCGAGTACCGTTTGGTAGCAGTAATTACGGTATCACTCATTTTATTTTTCAGTCGAAAAGTTAGTTTTTTGACCAAATTTCAACAACAAAAACAGGGAAAATTTCAGAAACACTGTGGATCACTAGCTCGCTCGGAGACGCGTATTTTGACTGGTTGCGCGTGCGCCTCGCCTATGTAGAACTTCAAAATTTAATTTTTTTTTTCTTTCAGAAACTTGTAAAAATTTCAAAATATTTTTCTTCACGAATAACAAAATGTATTTTTATGTCTTACTTTTCATCAAAATCTAAGTTAGTCTCCAATTAGAAAGATACACAGCTGCCTTACCGGTTTTCTAGTGCGCGTTCCGTGAGCTAGAGTCCCGTTTGGTAGCAGTAATTACGGTATCACTCATTTTATTTTTCAGTCGAAAAGTTAGTTTTTTGACCAAATTTCAACAACAAAAACAGGGAAAATTTCAGAAACACTGTGGATCACTAGCTCGCTCGGAGACGCGTATTTTGACAGGTTGCGCGTGCGCCTCGCCTATGTAGAACTTCAAAAATTTTTTTTTTTTTTCTTTCAGAAACTTGTAAAAATTTCAAAATATTTTTCTTCACGAATAACAAAATGAATTTTTATGTCTTACTTTTCATCAAAATCTACGTAGGTCTCCATTTACAAAGATACTCAGCTGCCTTACCGGTATTCTGGTGCGCGTTGCGTGAGAACGAGTACCGTTTGGTAGCAGTTATTACGGTTTCAAACATTTTATTTTTCAGTCGAAAAGTTCGTTTTTTGACCAAATTTCAACAACAAAAACAGGGAAAATTTCAGAAATACTGTGGATCACTAGCTCGCTCGGAGACGCGTATTTTGACGGGTTGCGCGTGCGCCTCGCCTATGTAGAACTTCAAAATTTAATTTTTTTTTCTTTCAGAAACTTGTAAAAATTACAACATATTTTTCTTCACGAATAACAAAATGAATTTTTATGTCTTACTTTTCATCAAAATCTACGTAGGTCTCCATTTAGAAAGATACTCAGCTGCCTTACCGGTATTCTGGTGCGCGTTGCGTGAGAACGAGTACCGTTTGGTAGCAGTTATTACGGTTTCAAACATTTTATTTTTCAGTCGAAAAGTTCGTTTTTTGACCAAATTTCAACAACAAAAACAGGGAAAATTTCAGAAACACTGTGGATCACTAGCTCGCTCGGAGACGCGTATTTGTCAGGTTGCGCGTGCGCCTCGCCTATGTAGAACTTCAAAAATATACTTTCTTTTCTTTCAGAAACTTGTAAAAATTTCAAAATATTTTTCTTCACGAATAACAAAATGAATTTTTATGTGTTACTTTTCATCAACATCTACGTAGGTCTCCATTTAGAAAGATACTCAGCTGCCTTACCGGTATTCTGGTGCGCGTTGCGTGAGCTCGAGTACCGTTTGGTAGCAGTAATTACGGTATCACTCATTTTATTTTTCAGTCGAAAAGTTAGTTTTTTGACCAAATTTCAACAACAAAAACAGGGAAAATTTCAGAAACACTGTGGATCACTAGCTCGCTCGGAGACGCGTATTTTGACGGGTTGCGCGTGCGCCTCGCCTATGTAGAACTTCAAAATTTAATTTTTTTTACTTTCAGAAACTTGTAAAAATTTCAACATATTTTTCTTCACGAATAACAAAATGTATTTTTATGTCTTACTTTTCATCAAAATCTAAGTTAGTCTCCATTTAGAAAGATACACAGCTGCCTTACCGGTTTTCTAGTGCGCGTTCCGTGAGCTAGAGTCCCGTTTGGTAGCAGTAATTACGGTATCACTCATTTTATTTTTCAGTCGAAAAGTTAGTTTTTTGACCAAATTTCAACAACAAAAACAGGGAAAATTTCAGAAACACTGTGGATCACTAGCTCGCTCGGAGACGCGTATTTTGACAGGTTGCGCGTGCGCCTCGCCAATGTAGAACTTCAAAATTTTTTTTTTTTTTTCTTTCAGAAACTTGTAAAAATTTCAACATATTTTTCTTCACGAATAACAAAATGTATTTTTATGTCTTACTTTACATCAAAATCTAAGTTAGTCTCCATTTAGAAAGATACACAGCTGCCTTACCGGTTTTCTAGTGCGCGTTCCGTGAGCTAGATTCCCGTTTGGTAGCAGTAATTACGGTATCACTCATTTTATTTTTCAGTCGAAAAGTTAGTTTTTTGACCAAATTTCAACAACAAAAACAGGGAAAATTTCAGAAACACTGTGGATCACTAGCTCGCTCGGAGACGCGTATTTTTACAGGTTGCGCGTGCGCCTTGCCTATGTAGAACTTCAAAAATATACTTTTTTTTCTTTCAGAAACTTGTAAAAATTTCAAAATATTTTTCTTCACGAATAACAAAATGAATTTTTATGTCTTAATTTTCATCAAAATCTACGTAGGCCTCCATTTAGAAAGATACTCAGCTGCCTTACCGGTATTCTGTTGCGCGTTGCGTGAGCTCGAGTACCGTTTGGTAGCAGTTATTACGGTTTCAAACATTTGTTTTTCAGTCGAAAAGTTAGTTTTTTGACCAAATTTCAACAACAAAAACAGGGAAAATTTCAGAAATACTGTGGATCACTAGCTCGCTCGGAGACGCGTATTTTGACGGGTTGCGCGTGCGCCTCGCCTATGTAGAACTTCAAAATTTAATTTTTTTTTTCTTTCAGAAACTTGTAAAAATTACAACATATTTTTCTTCACGAATAACAAAATGAATTTTTATGTCTTACTTTTCATCAAAATCTACGTAGGTCTCCTCTTAGAAAGATACTCAGCTGCCTTACCGGTATTCTGGTGCGCGTTGCGTGAGCTTGAGTACCGTTTGGTAGCAGTTATTACGGTTCCAAACATTTTATTTTTCAGTCGAAAAGTTAGTTTTTTGACCAAATTTCAACAACTAAAAAAGGGAAAATTTCAGAAACACTGCGGATCACTAGCTCGCTCGGAGTCGCGTATTTTGACAGGTTGCGCGTGCGCCTCGCCAATGTAGAACTTCAAAAATATACTTTCTTTTCTTTCAGAAACTTGTAAAAATTTCAAAATATTTTTCTTCACGAATAACAAAATGAATTTTTATGTCTTACTTTTCATCAAAATCTACGTAGGTCTCCATTTAGAAAGATACTCAGCTGCCTTACCGGTATTCTGGTGCGCGTTGCGTGAGCTCGAGTACCGTTTGGTAGCAGTTATTACGGTTTCAAACATTTGTTTTTCAGTCGAAAAGTTCGTTTTTTGACCAAATTTCAACAACAAAAACAGGGAAAATTTCAGAAATACTGTGGATCACTAGCTCGCTCGGAGACGCGTATTTTGACGGGTTGCGCGTGCGCCTCGCCTATGTAGAACTTCAAAAATATACTTTCTTTTCTTTCAGAAACTTGTAAAAATTTCAAAATATTTTTCTTCACGAATAACAAAATGTATTTTTATGTCTTACTTTTCATCAAAATCTAAGTTAGTCTCCATTTAGAAAGATACACAGCTGCCTTACCGGTTTTCTAGTGCGCGTTCCGTGAGCTAGAGTCCCGTTTGGTAGCAGTAATTACGGTATCACTCATTTTATTTTTCAGTCGAAAAGTTAGTTTTTTGACCAAATTTCAACAACAAAAACAGGGAAAATTTCAGAAACACTGTGGATCACTAGCTCGCTCGGAGACGCGTATTTTGACAGGTTGCGCGTGCGCCTCGCCTATGTAGAACTTCAAAAATATACTTTTTTTTCTTTCAGAAACTTGTAAAATTACAACATATTTTTCTTCACGAATAACAAAATCAATTTTTATGTCTTACTTTTCATCAAAATCTACGTAGGTCTCCACTTAGAAAGATACTCAGCTGCCTTACCGGTATTCTGGTGCGCGTTGCGTGAGCTCGAGTACCGTTTGGTAGCAGTTATTACGGTTTCAAACATTTGTTTTTTCAGTCGAAAAGTTAGTTTTTTGACCAAATTTCAACAACAAAAACAGGGAAAATTTCAGAAACACTGTGGATCACTACCTCGCTCGGAGTCGCGTATTTTGACAGGTTGCGCGTGCGCCTCGCCAATGTAGAACTTCAAAAATATACTTTCTTTTCTTTCAGAAACTTGTAAAAATTTCAAAATATTTTTCTTCACGAATAACAAAATTAATTTTTATGTCTTACTTTTCATCAAAATCTACGTAGGTCTCCATTTAGAAAGATACTCAGCTGTCTTACCGGTATTCTGGTGCGCGTTGCGTGAGAACGAGTACCGTTTGGTAGCAGTAATTACGGTATCACTCATTTTATTTTTCAGTCGAAAAGTTCGTTTTTTGACCAAATTTCAACAACAAAAACAGGGAAAATTTCAGAAACACTGTGGATCACTAGCTCGCTCGGAGACGCGTATTTGTCAGGTTGCGCGTGCGCCTCGCCTATGTAGAACTTCAAAAATATACTTTCTTTTCTTTCAGAAACTTGTAAAAATTTCAAAATATTTTTCTTCACGAATAACAAAATGAATTTTTATGTGTTACTTTTCATCAACATCTACGTAGGTCTCCATTTAGAAAGATACTCAGCTGCCTTACCGGTATTCTGGTGCGCGTTGCGTGAGCTCGAGTACCGTTTGGTAGCAGTTATTACGGTTTCAAACATTTGTTTTTTCAGTCGAAAAGTTAATTTTTTGACCAAATTTCAACAACAAAAACAGGGAAAATTTCAGAAACACTGTGGATCACTACCTCGCTCGGAGTCGCGTATTTTGACAGGTTGCGCGTGCGCCTCGCCAATGTAGAACTTCAAAAATATACTTTCTTTTCTTTCAGAAACTTGTAAAAATTTCAAAATATTTTTCTTCACGAATAACAAAATTAATTTTTATGTCTTACTTTTCATCAAAATCTACGTAGGTCTCCATTTAGAAAGATACTCAGCTGCCTTACCGGTATTCTGGTGCGCGTTGCGTGAGAACGAGTACCGTTTGGTAGCAGTTATTACGGTTTCAAACATTTTATTTTTCAGTCGAAAAGTTCGTTTTTTGACCAAATTTCAACAACAAAAACAGGGAAAATTTCAGAAACACTGTGGATCACTAGCTCGCTCGGAGACGCGTATTTGTCAGGTTGCGCGTGCGCCTCGCCTATGTAGAACTTCAAAAATATACTTTCTTTTCTTTCAGAAACTTGTAAAAATTTCAAAATATTTTTCTTCACGAATAACAAAATGAATTTTTATGTGTTACTTTTCATCAACATCTACGTAGGTCTCCATTTAGAAAGATACTCAGCTGCCTTACCGGTATTCTGGTGCGCGTTGCGTGAGCTCGAGTACCGTTTGGTAGCAGTAATTACGGTATCACTTATTTTATTTTTCAGTCGAAAAGTTAGTTTTTTGACCAAATTTCAAAAACAAAAACAGGGAAAATTTCAGAAACACTGTGGATCACTAGCTCGCTCGGAGACGCGTATTTTGACTGGTTGCGCGTGCGCCTCGCCTATGTAGAACTTCAAAATTTAATTTTTTTTTTCTTTCAGAAACTTGTAAAAATTTCAACATATTTTTCTTCACGAATAACAAAATGTATTTTTATGTCTTACTTTTCATCAAAATCTAAGTTAGTCTCCATTTAGAAAAATACACAGCTGCCTTACCGGTTTTCTAGTGCGCGTTCCGTGAGCTAGAGTCCCGTTTGGTAGCAGTAATTACGGTATCACTCATTTTATTTTTCAGTCGAAAAGTTAGTTTTTTGACCAAATTTCAACAACAAAAACAGGGAAAATTTCAGAAACACTGTGGATCACTAGCTCGCTCGGAGACGCGTATTTTGACAGGTTGCGCGTGCGCCTCGCCTATGTAGAACTTCAAAAATATACTTTTTTTTCTTTCAGAAACTTGTAAAAATTTCAAAATATTTTTCTTCACGAGTAACAAAATGAATTTTTATGTCTTAATTTTCATCAAAATCTACGTAGGCCTCCATTTAGAAAGATACTCAGCTGCCTTACCGGTATTCTGTTGCGCGTTGCGTGAGCTCGAGTACCGTTTGGTAGCAGTTATTACGGTTTCAAACATTTGTTTTTCAGTCGAAAAGTTAGTTTTTTGACCAAATTTCAACAACAAAAACAGGGAAAATTTCAGAAACACTGTGGATCACTACCTCGCTCGGAGTCGCGTATTTTGACAGGTTGCGCGTGCGCCTCGCCAATGTAGAACTTCAAAAATATACTTTCTTTTCTTTCAGAAACTTGTAAAAATTTCAAAATATTTTTCTTCACGAATAACAAAATTAATTTTTATGTCTTACTTTTCATCAAAATCTACGTAGGTCTCCTCTTAGAAAGATACTCAGCTGCCTTACCGGTATTCTGGTGCGCGTTGCGTGAGCTCGAGTACCGTTTGGTAGCAGTTATTACGGTTTCAAACATTTGTTTTTTCAGTCGAAAAGTTAGTTTTTTGACCAAATTTCAACAACAAAAACAGGGAAAATTTCAGAAACACTGTGGATCACTACCTCGCTCGGAGTCGCGTATTTTGACAGGTTGCGCGTGCGCCTCGCCAATGTAGAACTTCAAAAATATACTTTCTTTTCTTTCAGAAACTTGTAAAAATTTCAAAATATTTTTCTTCGCGAATAACAAAATTAATTTTTATGTCTTACTTTTCATCAAAATCTACGTAGGTCTCCATTTAGAAAGATACTCAGCTGCCTTACCGGTATTCTGGTGCGCGTTGCGTGAGAACGAGTACCGTTTGGTAGCAGTTATTACGGTTTCAAACATTTTATTTTTCAGTCGAAAAGTTCGTTTTTTGACCAAATTTCAACAACAAAAACAGGGAAAATTTCAGAAACACTGTGGATCACTAGCTCGCTCGGAGACGCGTATTTGTCAGGTTGCGCGTGCGCCTCGCCTATGTAGAACTTCAAAAATATACTTTCTTTTCTTTCAGAAACTTGTAAAAATTTTAAAATATTTTTCTTCACGAATAACAAAATGAATTTTTATGTGTTACTTTTCATCAACATCTACGTAGGTCTCCATTTAGAAAGATACTCAGCTGCCTTACCGGTATTCTGGTGCGCGTTGCGTGAGCTCGAGTACCGTTTGGTAGCAGTAATTACGGTATCACTCATTTTATTTTTCAGTCGAAAAGTTAGTTTTTTGACCAAATTTCAACAACAAAAACAGGGAAAATTTCAGAAACACTGTGGATCACTAGCTCGCTCGGAGACGCGTATTTTGACTGGTTGCGCGTGCGCCTCGCCTATGTAGAACTTCAAAATTTTTTTTTCTTTTTTCTTTCAGAAACTTGTAAAAATTTCAACATATTTTTCTTCACGAATAACAAAATGTATTTTTATGTCTTACTTTACATCAAAATCTAAGTTAGTCTCCATTTAGAAAGATACACAGCTGCCTTACCGGTTTTCTAGTGCGCGTTCCGTGAGCTAGATTCCCGTTTGGTAGCAGTAATTACGGTATCACTCATTTTATTTTTCAGTCGAAAAGTTAGTTTTTTGACCAAATTTCAACAACAAAAACAGGGAAAATTTCAGAAACACTGTGGATCACTAGCTCGCTCGGAGACGCGTATTTTGACAGGTTGCGCGTGCGCCTCGCCTATGTAGAACTTCAAAAATATACTTTTTTTTCTTTCAGAAACTTGTAAAAATTTCAAAATATTTTTCTTCACGAATAACAAAATGAATTTTTATGTCTTAATTTTCATCAAAATCTACGTAGGCCTCCATTTAGAAAGATACTCAGCTGCCTTACCGGTATTCTGTTGCGCGTTGCGTGAGCTCGAGTACCGTTTGGTAGCAGTTATTACGGTTTCAAACATTTGTTTTTCAGTCGAAAAGTTAGTTTTTTGACCAAATTTCAACAACAAAAACAGGGAAAATTTCAGAAATACTGTGGATCACTAGCTCGCTCGGAGACGCGTATTTTGACGGGTTGCGCGTGCGCCTCGCCTATGTAGAACTTCAAAATTTAATTTTTTTTTTCTTTCAGAAACTTGTAAAAATTACAACATATTTTTCTTCACGAATAACAAAATGAATTTTTATGTCTTACTTTTCATCAAAATCTACGTAGGTCTCCTCTTAGAAAGATACTCAGCTGCCTTACCGGTATTCTGGTGCGCGTTGCGTGAGCTCGAGTACCGTTTGGTAGCAGTTATTACGGTTCCAAACATTTTATTTTTCAGTCGAAAAGTTAGTTTTTTGACCAAATTTCAACAACTAAAAAAGGGAAAATTTCAGAAACACTGCGGATCACTAGCTCGCTCGGAGTCGCGTATTTTGACAGGTTGCGCGTGCGCCTCGCCAATGTAGAACTTCAAAAATATACTTTCTTTTCTTTCAGAAACTTGTAAAAATTTCAAAATATTTTTCTTCACGAATAACAAAATGAATTTTTATGTCTTACTTTTCATCAAAATCTACGTAGGTCTCCATTTAGAAAGATACTCAGCTGCCTTACCGGTATTCTGGTGCGCGTTGCGTGAGCTCGAGTACCGTTTGGTAGCAGTAATTACGGTATCACTCATTTTATTTTTCAGTCGAAAAGTTAGTTATTTGACCAAATTTCAACAACAAAAACAGGGAAAATTTCAGAAACACTGTGGATCACTAGCTCGCTCGGAGACGCGTATTTTGACAGGTTGCGCGTGCGCCTCGCCTATGTAGAACTTCAAAAATATACTTTTTTTTCTTTCAGAAACTTGTAAAAATTTCAAAATATTTTTCTTCACGAATAACAAAATGAATTTTTATGTCTTAATTTTCATCAAAATCTACGTAGGCCTCCATTTAGAAAGATACTCAGCTGCCTTACCGGTATTCTGTTGCGCGTTGCGTGAGCTCGAGTACCGTTTGGTAGCAGTTATTACGGTTTCAAACATTTGTTTTTCAGTCGAAAAGTTAGTTTTTTGACCAAATTTCAACAACAAAAACAGGGAAAATTTCAGAAACACTGCGGATCACTAGCTCGCTCGGAGTCGCGTATTTTGACAGGTTGCGCGTGCGCCTCGCCAATGTAGAACTTCAAAAATATACTTTCTTTTCTTTCAGAAACTTGTAAAAATTACAAAATATTTTTCTTCACGAATAACAAAATGAATTTTTATGTCTTACTTTTCATCAAAATCTACGTAGGTCTCCATTTAGAAAGATACTCAGCTGCCTTACCGGTATTCTGGTGCGCGTTGCGTGAGCTCGAGTACCGTTTGGTAGCAGTTATTACGGTTTCAAACATTTGTTTTTTCAGTCGAAAAGTTAGTTTTTTGACCAAATTTCAACAACAAAAACAGGGAAAATTTCAGAAACACTGTGGATCACTACCTCGCTCGGAGTCGCGTATTTTGACAGGTTGCGCGTGCGCCTCGCCAATGTAGAACTTCAAAAATATACTTTCTTTTCTTTCAGAAACTTGTAAAAATTTCAAAATATTTTTCTTCACGAATAACAAAATTAATTTTTATGTCTTACTTTTCATCAAAATCTACGTAGGTCTCCTCTTAGAAAGATACTCAGCTGCCTTACCGGTATTCTGGTGCGCGTTGCGTGAGCTCGAGTACCGTTTGGTAGCAGTTATTACGGTTCCAAACATTTTATTTTTCAGTCGAAAAGTTAGTTTTTTGACCAAATTTCAACAACTAAAAAAGGGAAAATTTCAGAAACACTGCGGATCACTAGCTCGCTCGGAGTCGCGTATTTTGACAGGTTGCGCGTGCGCCTCGCCAATGTAGAACTTCAAAAATATACTTTCTTTTCTTTCAGAAACTAGTAAAAATTACAACATATTTTTCTTCACGAATAACAAAATGAATTTTTATGTCTTACTTTTCATCAAAATCTACGTAGGTCTCCATTTAGAAAGATACTCAGCTGCCTTACCGGTATTCTGGTGCGCGTTGCGGGAGAACGAGTACCGTTTGGTAGCAGTTATTACGGTTTCAAACATTTTATTTTTCAGTCGAAAAGTTCGTTTTTTGACCAAATTTCAACAACAAAAACAGGGAAAATTTCAGAAACACTGTGGATCACTAGCTCGCTCGGAGACGCGTATTTGTCAGGTTGCGCGTGCGCCTCGCCTATGTAGAACTTCAAAAATATACTTTCTTTTCTTTCAGAAACTTGTAAAAATTTCAACATATTTTTCTTCACGAATAACAAAATGTATTTTTATGTCTTACTTTTCATCAAAATCTAAGTTAGTCTCCATTTAGAAAGATACACAGCTGCCTTACCGGTTTTCTAGTGCGCGTTCCGTGAGCTAGAGTCCCGTTTGGTAGCAGTAATTACGGTATCACTCATTTTTTTTTCAGTCGAAAAGTTAGTTTTTTGACCAAATTTCAACAACAAAAACAGGGAAAATTTCAGAAACACTGTGGATCACTAGCTCGCTCGGAGACGCGTATTTTGACAGGTTGCGCGTGCGCCTCGCCTATGTAGAACTTCAAAAATTTTTTTTTTTTTTCTTTCAGAAACTTGTAAAAATTTCAACATATTTTTCTTCACGAATAACAAAATGTATTTTTATGTCTTACTTTACATCATAATCTAAGTTAGTCTCCATTTAGAAAGATACACAGCTGCCTTAACGGTTTTCTAGTGCGCGTTCCGTGAGCTAGATTCCCGTTTGGTAGCAGTAATTACGGTATCACTCATTTTATTTTTCAGTCGAAAAATAAGTTTTTTGACCAAATTTCAACAACAAAAACAGGGAAAATTTCAGAAACACTGTGGATCACTAGCTCGCTCGGAGACGCGTATTTTGACAGGTTGCGCGTGCGCCTCGCCTATGTAGAACTTCAAAATTTAATTTTTTTTTTCTTTCAGAAACTTGTAAAAATTACAACATATTTTTCTTCACGAATAACAAAATGAATTTTTATGTCTTACTTTTCATCAAAATCTACGTAGGTCTCCTCTTAGAAAGATACTCAGCTGCCTTACCGGTATTCTGGTGCGCGTTGCGTGAGCTCGAGTACCGTTTGGTAGCAGTTATTACGGTTCCAAACATTTTATTTTTCAGTCGAAAAGTTAGTTTTTTGACCAAATTTCAACAACTAAAAAAGGGAAAATTTCAGAAACACTGCGGATCACTAGCTCGCTCGGAGTCGCGTATTTTGACAGGTTGCGCGTGCGCCTCGCCAATGTAGAACTTCAAAAATATACTTTCTTTTCTTTCAGAAACTTGTAAAAATTACAACATATTTTTCTTCACGAATAACAAAATGAATTTTTATGTCTTACTTTTCATCAAAATCTACGTAGGTCTCCATTTAGAAAGATACTCAGCTGCCTTACCGGTATTCTGGTGCGCGTTGCGTGAGCTCGAGTACCGTTTGGTAGCAGTTATTACGGTTTCAAACAATTGTTTTTCAGTCGAAAAGTTCGTTTTTTGACCAAATTTCAACAACAAAAACAGGGAAAATTTCAGAAATACTGTGGATCACTAGCTCGCTCGGAGACGCGTATTTTGACGGGTTGCGCGTGCGCCTCGCCTATGTAGAACTTCAAAATTTAATTTTTTTTTCTTTCAGAAACTTGTAAAAATTACAACATATTTTTCTTCACGAATAACAAAATGAATTTTTATGTCTTACTTTTCATCAAAATCTACGTAGGTCTCCATTTAGAAAGATACTCAGCTGCCTTACCGGTATTCTGGTGCGCGTTGCGTGAGCTCGAGTACCGTTTGGTAGCAGTAATTACGGTATCACTCATTTTATTTTTCAGTCGAAAAGTTAGTTATTTGACCAAATTTCAACAACAAAAACAGGGAAAATTTCAGAAACACTGTGGATCACTAGCTCGCTCGGAGACGCGTATTTTGACAGGTTGCGCGTGCGCCTCGCCTATGTAGAACTTCAAAAATATACTTTTTTTTCTTTCAGAAACTTGTAAAAATTTCAAAATATTTTTCTTCACGAATAACAAAATGAATTTTTATGTCTTAATTTTCATCAAAATCTACGTAGGCCTCCATTTAGAAAGATACTCAGCTGCCTTACCGGTATTCTGTTGCGCGTTGCGTGAGCTCGAGTACCGTTTGGTAGCAGTTATTACGGTTTCAAACATTTGTTTTTCAGTCGAAAAGTTAGTTTTTTGACCAAATTTCAACAACAAAAACAGGGAAAATTTCAGAAACACTGCGGATCACTAGCTCGCTCGGAGTCGCGTATTTTGACAGGTTGCGCGTGCGCCTCGCCAATGTAGAACTTCAAAAATATACTTTCTTTTCTTTCAGAAACTTGTAAAAATTACAAAATATTTTTCTTCACGAATAACAAAATGAATTTTTATGTCTTACTTTTCATCAAAATCTACGTAGGTCTCCATTTAGAAAGATACTCAGCTGCCTTACCGGTATTCTGGTGCGCGTTGCGTGAGCTCGAGTACCGTTTGGTAGCAGTTATTACGGTTTCAAACATTTGTTTTTTCAGTCGAAAAGTTAGTTTTTTGACCAAATTTCAACAACAAAAACAGGGAAAATTTCAGAAACACTGTGGATCACTACCTCGCTCGGAGTCGCGTATTTTGACAGGTTGCGCGTGCGCCTCGCCAATGTAGAACTTCAAAAATATACTTTCTTTTCTTTCAGAAACTTGTAAAAATTTCAAAATATTTTTCTTCACGAATAACAAAATTAATTTTTATGTCTTACTTTTCATCAAAATCTACGTAGGTCTCCTCTTAGAAAGATACTCAGCTGCCTTACCGGTATTCTGGTGCGCGTTGCGTGAGCTCGAGTACCGTTTGGTAGCAGTTATTACGGTTCCAAACATTTTATTTTTCAGTCGAAAAGTTAGTTTTTTGACCAAATTTCAACAACTAAAAAAGGGAAAATTTCAGAAACACTGCGGATCACTAGCTCGCTCGGAGTCGCGTATTTTGACAGGTTGCGCGTGCGCCTCGCCAATGTAGAACTTCAAAAATATACTTTCTTTTCTTTCAGAAACTAGTAAAAATTACAACATATTTTTCTTCACGAATAACAAAATGAATTTTTATGTCTTACTTTTCATCAAAATCTACGTAGGTCTCCATTTAGAAAGATACTCAGCTGCCTTACCGGTATTCTGGTGCGCGTTGCGGGAGAACGAGTACCGTTTGGTAGCAGTTATTACGGTTTCAAACATTTTATTTTTCAGTCGAAAAGTTCGTTTTTTGACCAAATTTCAACAACAAAAACAGGGAAAATTTCAGAAACACTGTGGATCACTAGCTCGCTCGGAGACGCGTATTTGTCAGGTTGCGCGTGCGCCTCGCCTATGTAGAACTTCAAAAATATACTTTCTTTTCTTTCAGAAACTTGTAAAAATTTCAACATATTTTTCTTCACGAATAACAAAATGTATTTTTATGTCTTACTTTTCATCAAAATCTAAGTTAGTCTCCATTTAGAAAGATACACAGCTGCCTTACCGGTTTTCTAGTGCGCGTTCCGTGAGCTAGAGTCCCGTTTGGTAGCAGTAATTACGGTATCACTCATTTTTTTTTCAGTCGAAAAGTTAGTTTTTTGACCAAATTTCAACAACAAAAACAGGGAAAATTTCAGAAACACTGTGGATCACTAGCTCGCTCGGAGACGCGTATTTTGACAGGTTGCGCGTGCGCCTCGCCTATGTAGAACTTCAAAAATTTTTTTTTTTTTTCTTTCAGAAACTTGTAAAAATTTCAACATATTTTTCTTCACGAATAACAAAATGTATTTTTATGTCTTACTTTACATCATAATCTAAGTTAGTCTCCATTTAGAAAGATACACAGCTGCCTTAACGGTTTTCTAGTGCGCGTTCCGTGAGCTAGATTCCCGTTTGGTAGCAGTAATTACGGTATCACTCATTTTATTTTTCAGTCGAAAAATAAGTTTTTTGACCAAATTTCAACAACAAAAACAGGGAAAATTTCAGAAACACTGTGGATCACTAGCTCGCTCGGAGACGCGTATTTTGACAGGTTGCGCGTGCGCCTCGCCTATGTAGAACTTCAAAATTTAATTTTTTTTTTCTTTCAGAAACTTGTAAAAATTACAACATATTTTTCTTCACGAATAACAAAATGAATTTTTATGTCTTACTTTTCATCAAAATCTACGTAGGTCTCCTCTTAGAAAGATACTCAGCTGCCTTACCGGTATTCTGGTGCGCGTTGCGTGAGCTCGAGTACCGTTTGGTAGCAGTTATTACGGTTCCAAACATTTTATTTTTCAGTCGAAAAGTTAGTTTTTTGACCAAATTTCAACAACTAAAAAAGGGAAAATTTCAGAAACACTGCGGATCACTAGCTCGCTCGGAGTCGCGTATTTTGACAGGTTGCGCGTGCGCCTCGCCAATGTAGAACTTCAAAAATATACTTTCTTTTCTTTCAGAAACTTGTAAAAATTACAACATATTTTTCTTCACGAATAACAAAATGAATTTTTATGTCTTACTTTTCATCAAAATCTACGTAGGTCTCCATTTAGAAAGATACTCAGCTGCCTTACCGGTATTCTGGTGCGCGTTGCGTGAGCTCGAGTACCGTTTGGTAGCAGTTATTACGGTTTCAAACAATTGTTTTTCAGTCGAAAAGTTCGTTTTTTGACCAAATTTCAACAACAAAAACAGGGAAAATTTCAGAAATACTGTGGATCACTAGCTCGCTCGGAGACGCGTATTTTGACGGGTTGCGCGTGCGCCTCGCCTATGTAGAACTTCAAAATTTAATTTTTTTTTCTTTCAGAAACTTGTAAAAATTACAACATATTTTTCTTCACGAATAACAAAATGAATTTTTATGTCTTACTTTTCATCAAAATCTACGTAGGTCTCCATTTAGAAAGATACTCAGCTGCCTTACCGGTATTCTGGTGCGCGTTGCGTGAGAACGAGTACCGTTTGGTAGCAGTTATTACGGTTTCAAACATTTTATTTTTCAGTCGAAAAGTTCGTTTTTTGACCAAATTTCAACAACAAAAACAGGGAAAATTTCAGAAACACTGTGGATCACTAGCTCGCTCGGAGACGCGTATTTGTCAGGTTGCGCGTGCGCCTCGCCTATGTAGAACTTCAAAAATATACTTTCTTTTCTTTCAGAAACTTGTAAAAATTTCAACATATTTTTCTTCACGAATAACAAAATGTATTTTTATGTCTTACTTTTCATCAAAATCTAAGTTAGTCTCCATTTAGAAAGATACACAGCTGCCTTACCGGTTTTCTAGTGCGCGTTCCGTGAGCTAGAGTCCCGTTTGGTAGCAGTAATTACGGTATCACTCATTTTATTTTTCAGTCGAAAAGTTAGTTTTTTGACCAAATTTCAACAACAAAAACAGGGAAAATTTCAGAAACACTGTGGATCACTAGCTCGCTCGGAGACGCGTATTTTGACAGGTTGCGCGTGCGCCTCGCCTATGTAGAACTTCAAAAATATACTTTTTTTTCTTTCAGAAACTTGTAAAAATTTCAAAATATTTTTCTTCACGAATAACAAAATGAATTTTTATGTCTTAATTTTCATCAAAATCTACGTAGGCCTCCATTTAGAAAGATACTCAGCTGCCTTACCGGTATTCTGTTGCGCGTTGCGTGAGCTCGAGTACCGTTTGGTAGCAGTTATTACGGTTTCAAACATTTGTTTTTCAGTCGAAAAGTTAGTTTTTTGACCAAATTTCAACAACAAAAACAGGGAAAATTTCAGAAATACTGTGGATCACTAGCTCGCTCGGAGACGCGTATTTTGACGGGTTGCGCGTGCGCCTCGCCTATGTAGAACTTCAAAATTTAATTTTTTTTTTCTTTCAGAAACTTGTAAAAATTACAACCTATTTTTCTTCACGAATAACAAAATGAATTTTTATGTCTTACTTTTCATCAAAATCTACGTAGGTCTCCTCTTAGAAAGATACTCAGCTGCCTTACCGGTATTCTGGTGCGCGTTGCGTGAGCTCGAGTACCGTTTGGTAGCAGTTATTACGGTTCCAAACATTTTATTTTTCAGTCGAAAAGTTAGTTTTTTGACCAAATTTCAACAACTAAAAAAGGGAAAATTTCAGAAACACTGTGGATCACTAGCTCGCTCGGAGACGCGTATTTGTCAGGTTGCGCGTGCGCCTCGCCTATGTAGAACTTCAAAAATATACTTTCTTTTCTTTCAGAAACTTGTAAAAATTTTAAAATATTTTTCTTCACGAATAACAAAATGAATTTTTATGTGTTACTTTTCATCAACATCTACGTAGGTCTCCATTTAGAAAGATACTCAGCTGCCTTACCGGTATTCTGGTGCGCGTTGCGTGAGCTCGAGTACCGTTTGGTAGCAGTAATTACGGTATCACTCATTTTATTTTTCAGTCGAAAAGTTAGTTTTTTGACCAAATTTCAACAACAAAAACAGGGAAAATTTCAGAAACACTGTGGATCACTAGCTCGCTCGGAGACGCGTATTTTGACTGGTTGCGCGTGCGCCTCGCCTATGTAGAACTTCAAAATTTTTTTTTCTTTTTTCTTTCAGAAACTTGTAAAAATTTCAACATATTTTTCTTCACGAATAACAAAATGTATTTTTATGTCTTACTTTTCATCAAAATCTAAGTTAGTCTCCATTTAGAAAGATACACAGCTGCCTTACCGGTTTTCTAGTGCGCGTTCCGTGAGCTAGAGTCCCGTTTGGTAGCAGTAATTACGGTATCACTCATTTTTTTTTCAGTCGAAAAGTTAGTTTTTTGACCAAATTTCAACAACAAAAACAGGGAAAATTTCAGAAACACTGTGGATCACTAGCTCGCTCGGAGACGCGTATTTTGACAGGTTGCGCGTGCGCCTCGCCTATGTAGAACTTCAAAAATTTTTTTTTTTTCTTTCAGAAACTTGTAAAAATTTCAACATATTTTTCTTCACGAATAACAAAATGTATTTTTATGTCTTACTTTACATCAAAATCTAAGTTAGTCTCCATTTAGAAAGATACACAGCTGCCTTACCGGTTTTCTAGTGCGCGTTCCGTGAGCTAGATTCCCGTTTGGTAGCAGTAATTACGGTATCACTCATTTTATTTTTCAGTCGAAAAGTTAGTTTTTTGACCAAATTTCAACAACAAAAACAGGGAAAATTTCAGAAACACTGTGGATCACTAGCTCGCTCGGAGTCGCGTATTTTGACAGGTTGCGCGTGCGCCTCGCCAATGTAGAACTTCAAAAATATACTTTCTTTTCTTTCAGAAACTAGTAAAAATTACAACATATTTTTCTTCACGAATAACAAAATGAATTTTTATGTCTTACTTTTCATCAAAATCTACGTAGGTCTCCATTTAGAAAGATACTCAGCTGCCTTACCGGTATTCTGGTGCGCGTTGCGTGAGCTCGAGTACCGTTTGGTAGCAGTTATTACGGTTCCAAACATTTTATTTTTCAGTCGAAAAGTTAGTTTTTTGACCAAATTTCAACAACTAAAAAAGGGAAAATTTCAGAAACACTGCGGATCACTAGCTCGCTCGGAGTCGCGTATTTTGACAGGTTGCGCGTGCGCCTCGCCAATGTAGAACTTCAAAAATATACTTTCTTTTCTTTCAGAAACTTGTAAAAATTACAACATATTTTTCTTCACGAATAACAAAATGAATTTTTATGTCTTACTTTTCATCAAAATCTAAGTTAGTCTCCATTTAGAAAGATACACAGCTGCCTTACCGGTTTTCTAGTGCGCGTTCCGTGAGCTAGAGTCCCGTTTGGTAGCAGTTATTACGGTTTCAAACATTTGTTTTTCAGTCGAAAAGTTAGTTTTTTGACCAAATTTCAACAACAAAAACAGGGAAAATTTCAGAAATACTGTGGATCACTAGCTCGCTCGGAGACGCGTATTTTGACGGGTTGCGCGTGCGCCTCGCCTATGTAGAACTTCAAAATTTAATTTTTTTTTTCTTTCAGAAACTTGTAAAAATTACAACCTATTTTTCTTCACGAATAACAAAATGTATTTTTATGTCTTACTTTACATCATAATCTAAGTTAGTCTCCATTTAGAAAGATACACAGCTGCCTTAACGGTTTTCTAGTGCGCGTTCCGTGAGCTAGATTCCCGTTTGGTAGCAGTAATTACGGTATCACTCATTTTATTTTTCAGTCGAAAAGTTAGTTTTTTGACCAAATTTCAACAACAAAAACAGGGAAAATTTCAGAAACACTGTGGATCACTAGCTCGCTCGGAGACGCGTATTTTGACAGGTTGCGCGTGCGCCTCGCCTATGTAGAACTTCAAAATTTAATTTTTTTTTTCTTTCAGAAACTTGTAAAAATTACAACATATTTTTCTTCACGAATAACAAAATGAATTTTTATGTCTTACTTTTCATCAAAATCTACGTAGGTCTCCTCTTAGAAAGATACTCAGCTGCCTTACCGGTATTCTGGTGCGCGTTGCGTGAGAACGAGTACCGTTTGGTAGCAGTTATTACGGTTTCAAACATTTTATTTTTCAGTCGAAAAGTTCGTTTTTTGACCAAATTTCAACAACAAAAACAGGGAAAATTTCAGAAACACTGTGGATCACTAGCTCGCTCGGAGACGCGTATTTGTCAGGTTGCGCGTGCGCCTCGCCTATGTAGAACTTCAAAAATATACTTTCTTTTCTTTCAGAAACTTGTAAAAATTTTAAAATATTTTTCTTCACGAATAACAAAATGAATTTTTATGTGTTACTTTTCATCAACATCTACGTAGGTCTCCATTTAGAAAGATACTCAGCTGCCTTACCGGTATTCTGGTGCGCGTTGCGTGAGCTCGAGTACCGTTTGGTAGCAGTAATTACGGTATCACTCATTTTATTTTTCAGTCGAAAAGTTAGTTTTTTGACCAAATTTCAACAACAAAAACAGGGAAAATTTCAGAAACACTGTGGATCACTAGCTCGCTCGGAGACGCGTATTTTGACTGGTTGCGCGTGCGCCTCGCCTATGTAGAACTTCAAAATTTTTTTTTCTTTTTTCTTTCAGAAACTTGTAAAAATTTCAACATATTTTTCTTCACGAATAACAAAATGTATTTTTATGTCTTACTTTTCATCAAAATCTAAGTTAGTCTCCATTTAGAAAGATACACAGCTGCCTTACCGGTTTTCTAGTGCGCGTTCCGTGAGCTAGAGTCCCGTTTGGTAGCAGTAATTACGGTATCACTCATTTTTTTTTCAGTCGAAAAGTTAGTTTTTTGACCAAATTTCAACAACAAAAACAGGGAAAATTTCAGAAACACTGTGGATCACTAGCTCGCTCGGAGACGCGTATTTTGACAGGTTGCGCGTGCGCCTCGCCTATGTAGAACTTCAAAAATTTTTTTTTTTTTTCTTTCAGAAACTTGTAAAAATTTCAACATATTTTTCTTCACGAATAACAAAATGTATTTTTATGTCTTACTTTACATCAAAATCTAAGTTAGTCTCCATTTAGAAAGATACACAGCTGCCTTACCGGTTTTCTAGTGCGCGTTCCGTGAGCTAGATTCCCGTTTGGTAGCAGTAATTACGGTATCACTCATTTTATTTTTCAGTCGAAAAGTTAGTTTTTTGACCAAATTTCAACAACAAAAACAGGGAAAATTTCAGAAACACTGTGGATCACTAGCTCGCTCGGAGACGCGTATTTTGACAGGTTGCGCGTGCGCCTCGCCTATGTAGAACTTCAAAATTTAATTTTTTTTTTCTTTCAGAAACTTGTAAAAATTACAACATATTTTTCTTCACGAATAACAAAATGAATTTTTATGTCTTACTTTTCATCAAAATCTACGTAGGTCTCCTCTTAGAAAGATACTCAGCTGCCTTACCGGTATTCTGGTGCGCGTTGCGTGAGCTCGAGTACCGTTTGGTAGCAGTAATTACGGTTCCAAACATTTTATTTTTCAGTCGAAAAGTTAGTTTTTTGACCAAATTTCAACAACTAAAAAAGGGAAAATTTCAGAAACACTGCGGATCACTAGCTCGCTCGGAGTCGCGTATTTTGACAGGTTGCGCGTGCGCCTCGCCAATGTAGAACTTCAAAAATATACTTTCTTTTCTTTCAGAAACTAGTAAAAATTACAACATATTTTTCTTCACGAATAACAAAATGAATTTTTATGTCTTACTTTTCATCAAAATCTACGTAGGTCTCCATTTAGAAAGATACTCAGCTGCCTTACCGGTATTCTGGTGCGCGTTGCGGGAGAACGAGTACCGTTTGGTAGCAGTTATTACGGTTTCAAACATTTTATTTTTCAGTCGAAAAGTTCGTTTTTTGACCAAATTTCAACAACAAAAACAGGGAAAATTTCAGAAACACTGTGGATCACTAGCTCGCTCGGAGACGCGTATTTGTCAGGTTGCGCGTGCGCCTCGCCTATGTAGAACTTCAAAAATATACTTTCTTTTCTTTCAGAAACTTGTAAAAATTTCAACATATTTTTCTTCACGAATAACAAAATGTATTTTTATGTCTTACTTTTCATCAAAATCTAAGTTAGTCTCCATTTAGAAAGATACACAGCTGCCTTACCGTTTTTCTAGTGCGCGTTCCGTGAGCTAGAGTCCCGTTTGGTAGCAGTAATTACGGTATCACTCATTTTTTTTTCAGTCGAAAAGTTAGTTTTTTGACCAAATTTCAACAACAAAAACAGGGAAAATTTCAGAAACACTGTGGATCACTAGCTCGCTCGGAGACGCGTATTTTGACAGGTTGCGCGTGCGCCTCGCCTATGTAGAACTTCAAAAATTTTTTTTTTTTTTCTTTCAGAAACTTGTAAAAATTTCAACATATTTTTCTTCACGAATAACAAAATGTATTTTTATGTCTTACTTTACATCATAATCTAAGTTAGTCTCCATTTAGAAAGATACACAGCTGCCTTAACGGTTTTCTAGTGCGCGTTCCGTGAGCTAGATTCCCGTTTGGTAGCAGTAATTACGGTATCACTCATTTTATTTTTCAGTCGAAAAGTTAGTTTTTTGACCAAATTTCAACAACAAAAACAGGGAAAATTTCAGAAACACTGTGGATCACTAGCTCGCTCGGAGACGCGTATTTTGACAGGTTGCGCGTGCGCCTCGCCTATGTAGAACTTCAAAATTTAATTTTTTTTTTCTTTCAGAAACTTGTAAAAATTACAACATATTTTTCTTCACGAATAACAAAATGAATTTTTATGTCTTACTTTTCATCAAAATCTACGTAGGTCTCCTCTTAGAAAGATACTCAGCTGCCTTACCGGTATTCTGGTGCGCGTTGCGTGAGCTCGAGTACCGTTTGGTAGCAGTTATTACGGTTCCAAACATTTTATTTTTCAGTCGAAAAGTTAGTTTTTTGACCAAATTTCAACAACTAAAAAAGGGAAAATTTCAGAAACACTGCGGATCACTAGCTCGCTCGGAGTCGCGTATTTTGACAGGTTGCGCGTGCGCCTCGCCAATGTAGAACTTCAAAAATATACTTTCTTTTCTTTCAGAAACTTGTAAAAATTACAACATATTTTTCTTCACGAATAACAAAATGAATTTTTATGTCTTACTTTTCATCAAAATCTACGTAGGTCTCCATTTAGAAAGATACTCAGCTGCCTTACCGGTATTCTGGTGCGCGTTGCGTGAGCTCGAGTACCGTTTGGTAGCAGTTATTACGGTTTCAAACAATTGTTTTTCAGTCGAAAAGTTCGTTTTTTGACCAAATTTCAACAACAAAAACAGGGAAAATTTCAGAAATACTGTGGATCACTAGCTCGCTCGGAGACGCGTATTTTGACGGGTTGCGCGTGCGCCTCGCCTATGTAGAACTTCAAAATTTAATTTTTTTTTCTTTCAGAAACTTGTAAAAATTACAACATATTTTTCTTCACGAATAACAAAATGAATTTTTATGTCTTACTTTTCATCAAAATCTACGTAGGTCTCCATTTAGAAAGATACTCAGCTGCCTTACCGGTATTCTGGTGCGCGTTGCGTGAGAACGAGTACCGTTTGGTAGCAGTTATTACGGTTTCAAACATTTTATTTTTCAGTCGAAAAGTTCGTTTTTTGACCAAATTTCAACAACAAAAACAGGGAAAATTTCAGAAACACTGTGGATCACTAGCTCGCTCGGAGACGCGTATTTGTCAGGTTGCGCGTGCGCCTCGCCTATGTAGAACTTCAAAAATATACTTTCTTTTCTTTCAGAAACTTGTAAAAATTTCAACATATTTTTCTTCACGAATAACAAAATGTATTTTTATGTCTTACTTTACATCAAAATCTAAGTTAGTCTCCATTTAGAAAGATACACAGCTGCCTTACCGGTTTTCTAGTGCGCGTTCCGTGAGCTAGAGTCCCGTTTGGTAGCAGTAATTACGGTATCACTCATTTTATTTTTCAGTCGAAAAGTTAGTTTTTTGACCAAATTTCAACAACAAAAACAGGGAAAATTTCAGAAACACTGTGGATCACTAGCTCGCTCGGAGACGCGTATTTTGACAGGTTGCGCGTGCGCCTCGCCAATGTAGAACTTCAAAAATATACTTTTTTTTCTTTCAGAAACTTGTAAAAATTTCAAAATATTTTTCTTCACGAATAACAAAATGAATTTTTATGTCTTAATTTTCATCAAAATCTACGTAGGCCTCCATTTAGAAAGATACTCAGCTGCCTTACCGGTATTCTGTTGCGCGTTGCGTGAGCTCGAGTACCGTTTGGTAGCAGTTATTACGGTTTCAAACATTTGTTTTTCAGTCGAAAAGTTAGTTTTTTGACCAAATTTCAACAACAAAAACAGGGAAAATTTCAGAAATACTGTGGATCACTAGCTCGCTCGGAGACGCGTATTTTGACGGGTTGCGCGTGCGCCTCGCCTATGTAGAACTTCAAAATTTAATTTTTTTTTTCTTTCAGAAACTTGTAAAAATTACAACCTATTTTTCTTCACGAATAACAAAATGAATTTTTATGTCTTACTTTTCATCAAAATCTACGTAGGTCTCCTCTTAGAAAGATACTCAGCTGCCTTACCGGTATTCTGGTGCGCGTTGCGTGAGCTCGAGTACCGTTTGGTAGCAGTTATTACGGTTTCAAACAATTGTTTTTCAGTCGAAAAGTTCGTTTTTTGACCAAATTTCAACAACAAAAACAGGGAAAATTTCAGAAATACTGTGGATCACTAGCTCGCTCGGAGACGCGTATTTTGACGGGTTGCGCGTGCGCCTCGCCTATGTAGAACTTCAAAATTTAATTTTTTTTTCTTTCAGAAACTTGTAAAAATTACAACATATTTTTCTTCACGAATAACAAAATGAATTTTTATGTCTTACTTTTCATCAAAATCTACGTAGGTCTCCATTTAGAAAGATACTTAGCTGCCTTACCGGTATTCTGGTGCGCGTTGCGTGAGAACGAGTACCGTTTGGTAGCAGTTATTACGGTTTCAAACATTTTATTTTTCAGTCGAAAAGTTCGTTTTTTGACCAAATTTCAACAACAAAAACAGGGAAAATTTCAGAAACACTGTGGATCACTAGCTCGCTCGGAGACGCGTATTTGTCAGGTTGCGCGTGCGCCTCGCCTATGTAGAACTTCAAAAATATACTTTCTTTTCTTTCAGAAACTTGTAAAAATTTCAACATATTTTTCTTCACGAATAACAAAATGTATTTTTATGTCTTACTTTTCATCAAAATCTAAGTTAGTCTCCATTTAGAAAGATACACAGCTGCCTTACCGGTATTCTGTTGCGCGTTGCGTGAGCTCGAGTACCGTTTGGTAGCAGTTATTACGGTTTCAAACATTTGTTTTTCAGTCGAAAAGTTAGTTTTTTGACCAAATTTCAACAACAAAAACAGGGAAAATTTCAGAAACACTGCGGATCACTAGCTCGCTCGGAGTCGCGTATTTTGACAGGTTGCGCGTGCGCCTCGCCAATGTAGAACTTCAAAAATATACTTTCTTTTCTTTCAGAAACTTGTAAAAATTACAAAATATTTTTCTTCACGAATAACAAAATGAATTTTTATGTCTTAATTTTCATCAAAATCTACGTAGGCCTCCATTTAGAAAGATACTCAGCTGCCTTACCGGTATTCTGTTGCGCGTTGCGTGAGCTCGAGTACCGTTTGGTAGCAGTTATTACGGTTTCATACATTTGTTTTTCAGTCGAAAAGTTAGTTTTTTGACCAAATTTCAACAACAAAAACAGGGAAAATTTCAGAAATACTGTGGATCACTAGCTCGCTCGGAGACGCGTATTTTGACGGGTTGCGCGTGCGCCTCGCCTATGTAGAACTTCAAAATTTAATTTTTTTTTTCTTTCAGAAACTTGTAAAAATTACAACATATTTTTCTTCACGAATAACAAAATGAATTTTTATGTCTTACTTTTCATCAAAATCTACGTAGGTCTCCACTTAGAAAGATACTCAGCTGTCTTACCGGTATTCTGGTGCGCATTGCGTGAGCTCGAGTACCGTTTGGTAGCAGTTATTACGGTTTCAAACATTTGTTTTTTCAGTCGAAAAGTTAGTTTTTTGACCAAATTTCAACAACAAAAACAGGGAAAATTTCAGAAACACTGTGGATCACTACCTCGCTCGGAGTCGCGTATTTTGACAGGTTGCGCGTGCGCCTCGCCAATGTAGAACTTCAAAAATATACTTTCTTTTCTTTCAGAAACTTGTAAAAATTTCAAAATAATTTTCTTCACGAATAACAAAATTAATTTTTATGTCTTACTTTTCATCAAAATCTACGTAGGTCTCCATTTAGAAAGATACTCAGCTGCCTTACCGGTATTCTGGTGCGCGTTGCGTGAGAACGAGTACCGTTTGGTAGCAGTTATTACGGTTTCAAACATTTTATTTTTCAGTCGAAAAGTTCGTTTTTTGACCAAATTTCAACAACAAAAACAGGGAAAATTTCAGAAACACTGTGGATCACTAGCTCGCTCGGAGACGCGTATTTGTCAGGTTGCGCGTGCGCCTCGCCTATGTAGAACTTCAAAAATATACTTTCTTTTCTTTCAGAAACTTGTAAAAATTTCAAAATATTTTTCTTCACGAATAACAAAATGAATTTTTATGTGTTACTTTTCATCAACATCTACGTAGGTCTCCATTTGGAAAGATACTAAGCTGCCTTACCGGTATTCTGGTGCGCGTTGCGTGAGCTCGAGTACCGTTTGGTAGCAGTTATTACGGTTTCAAACATTTGTTTTTCAGTCGAAAAGTTTGTTTTTTGACCAAATTTCAACAACAAAAACAGGGAAAATTTCAGAAATACTGTGGATCACTAGCTCGCTCGGAGACGCGTATTTTGACGGGTTGCGCGTGCGCCTCGCCTATGTAGAACTTCAAAATTTAATTTTTTTTCTTTCAGAAACTTGTAAAAATTACAACATATTTTTCTTCACGAATAACAAAATGAATTTTTATGTCTTACTTTTCATCAAAATCTACGTAGGTCTCCACTTAGAAAGATACTCAGCTGCCTTACCGGTATTCTGGTGCGCGTTGCGTGAGCTCGAGTACCGTTTGGTAGCAGTTCTTACGGTTTCAAACATTTTATTTTTCAGTCGAAAAGTTAGTTTTTTGACCAAATTTCAACAACAAAAACAGGGTAAATTTCAGAAACACTGTGGATCACTAGCTCGCTCGGAGACGCGTATTTTGACGGGTTGCGCGTGCGCCTCGCCTATGTAGAACTTCAAAATTTAATTTTTTTTTTCTTTCAGAAACTTGTAAAAATTACAACATATTTTTCTTCACGAATAACAAAATGAATTTTTATGTCTTACTTTTCATCAAAATCTACGTAGGTCTCCACTTAGAAAGATACTCAGCTGCCTTACCGGTATTCTGGTGCGCGTTGCGTGAGCTCGAGTACCGTTTGGTAGCAGTTATTACGGTTTCAAACATTTGTTTTTTCAGTCGAAAAGTTAGTTTTTTGACCAAATTTCAACAACAAAAACAGGGAAAATTTCAGAAACACTGTGGATCACTAGCTCGCTCGGAGACGCGTATTTGTCAGGTTGCGCGTGCGCCTCGCCTATGTAGAACTTCAAAAATATACTTTCTTTTCTTTCAGAAACTTTTAAAAATTTCAAAATATTTTTCTTCACGAATAACAAAATGAATTTTTATGTGTTACTTTTCATCAACATCTACGTAGGTCTCCATTTAGAAAGATACTCAGCTGCCTTACCGGTATTCTGGTGCGCGTTGCGTGAGCTCGAGTACCGTTTGGTAGCAGTAATTACGGTATCACTCATTTTATTTTTCAGTCGAAAAGTTAGTTTTTTGACCAAATTTCAACAACAAAAACAGGGAAAATTTCAGAAACACTGTGGATCACTAGCTCGCTCGGAGACGCGTATTTTGACAGGTTGCGCGTGCGCCTCGCCTATGTAGAACTTCAAAAATATACTTTTTTTTCTTTCAGAAACTTGTAAAAATTTCAAAATATTTTTCTTCACGAATAACAAAATGAATTTTTATGTCTTAATTTTCATCAAAATCTACGTAGGCCTCCATTTAGAAAGATACTCAGCTGCCTTACCGGTATTCTGTTGCGCGTTGCGTGAGCTCGAGTACCGTTTGGTAGCAGTTATTACGGTTTCAAACATTTGTTTTTCAGTCGAAAAGTTAGTTTTTTGACCAAATTTCAACAACAAAAACAGGGAAAATTTCAGAAACACTGTGGATCACTAGCTCGCTCGGAGACGCGTATTTGTCAGGTTGCGCGTGCGCCTCGTCTATGTAGAACTTCAAAAATATACTTTCTTTTCTTTCAGAAACTTGTAAAAATTTCAAAATATTTTTCTTCACGAATAACAAAATGAATTTTTATGTGTTACTTTTCATCAACATCTACGTAGGTCTCCATTTAGAAAGATACTCAGCTGCCTTACCGGTATTCTGGTGCGCGTTGCGTGAGCTCGAGTACCGTTTGGTAGCAGTTATTACGGTTTCAAACATTTGTTTTTTCAGTCGAAAAGTTAGTTTTTTGACCAAATTTCAACAACAAAAACAGGGAAAATTTCAGAAACACTGCGGATCACTAGCTCGCTCGGAGTCGCGTATTTTGACAGGTTGCGCGTGCGCCTCGCCAATGTAGAACTTCAAAAATATACTTTCTTTTCTTTCAGAAACTTGTAAAAATTACAAAATATTTTTCTTCACGAATAACAAAATGAATTTTTATGTCTTAATTTTCATCAAAATCTACGTAGGCCTCCATTTAGAAAGATACTCAGCTGCCTTACCGGTATTCTGTTGCGCGTTGCGTGAGCTCGAGTACCGTTTGGTAGCAGTTATTACGGTTTCATACATTTGTTTTTCAGTCGAAAAGTTAGTTTTTTGACCAAATTTCAACAACAAAAACAGGGAAAATTTCAGAAATACTGTGGATCACTAGCTCGCTCGGAGACGCGTATTTTGACGGGTTGCGCGTGCGCCTCGCCTATGTAGAACTTCAAAATTTAATTTTTTTTTTCTTTCAGAAACTTGTAAAAATTACAACATATTTTTCTTCACGAATAACAAAATGAATTTTTATGTCTTACTTTTCATCAAAATCTACGTAGGTCTCCACTTAGAAAGATACTCAGCTGTCTTACCGGTATTCTGGTGCGCATTGCGTGAGCTCGAGTACCGTTTGGTAGCAGTTATTACGGTTTCAAACATTTGTTTTTTCAGTCGAAAAGTTAGTTTTTTGACCAAATTTCAACAACAAAAACAGGGAAAATTTCAGAAACACTGTGGATCACTACCTCGCTCGGAGTCGCGTATTTTGACAGGTTGCGCGTGCGCCTCGCCAATGTAGAACTTCAAAAATATACTTTCTTTTCTTTCAGAAACTTGTAAAAATTTCAAAATAATTTTCTTCACGAATAACAAAATTAATTTTTATGTCTTACTTTTCATCAAAATCTACGTAGGTCTCCATTTAGAAAGATACTCAGCTGCCTTACCGGTATTCTGGTGCGCGTTGCGTGAGAACGAGTACCGTTTGGTAGCAGTTATTACGGTTTCAAACATTTTATTTTTCAGTCGAAAAGTTCGTTTTTTGACCAAATTTCAACAACAAAAACAGGGAAAATTTCAGAAACACTGTGGATCACTAGCTCGCTCGGAGACGCGTATTTGTCAGGTTGCGCGTGCGCCTCGCCTATGTAGAACTTCAAAAATATACTTTCTTTTCTTTCAGAAACTTGTAAAAATTTCAAAATATTTTTCTTCACGAATAACAAAATGAATTTTTATGTGTTACTTTTCATCAACATCTACGTAGGTCTCCATTTGGAAAGATACTAAGCTGCCTTACCGGTATTCTGGTGCGCGTTGCGTGAGCTCGAGTACCGTTTGGTAGCAGTTATTACGGTTTCAAACATTTGTTTTTCAGTCGAAAAGTTTGTTTTTTGACCAAATTTCAACAACAAAAACAGGGAAAATTTCAGAAATACTGTGGATCACTAGCTCGCTCGCAGACGCGTATTTTGACGGGTTGCGCGTGCGCCTCGCCTATGTAGAACTTCAAAATTTAATTTTTTTTCTTTCAGAAACTTGTAAAAATTACAACATATTTTTCTTCACGAATAACAAAATGAATTTTTATGTCTTACTTTTCATCAAAATCTACGTAGGTCTCCACTTAGAAAGATACTCAGCTGCCTTACCGGTATTCTGGTGCGCGTTGCGTGAGCTCGAGTACCGTTTGGTAGCAGTTCTTACGGTTTCAAACATTTTATTTTTCAGTCGAAAAGTTAGTTTTTTGACCAAATTTCAACAACAAAAACAGGGTAAATTTCAGAAACACTGTGGATCACTAGCTCGCTCGGAGACGCGTATTTTGACGGGTTGCGCGTGCGCCTCGCCTATGTAGAACTTCAAAATTTAATTTTTTTTTTCTTTCAGAAACTTGTAAAAATTACAACATATTTTTCTTCACGAATAACAAAATGAATTTTTATGTCTTACTTTTCATCAAAATCTACGTAGGTCTCCACTTAGAAAGATACTCAGCTGCCTTACCGGTATTCTGGTGCGCGTTGCGTGAGCTCGAGTACCGTTTGGTAGCAGTTATTACGGTTTCAAACATTTGTTTTTTCAGTCGAAAAGTTAGTTTTTTGACCAAATTTCAACAACAAAAACAGGGAAAATTTCAGAAACACTGTGGATCACTAGCTCGCTCGGAGACGCGTATTTGTCAGGTTGCGCGTGCGCCTCGCCTATGTAGAACTTCAAAAATATACTTTCTTTTCTTTCAGAAACTTTTAAAAATTTCAAAATATTTTTCTTCACGAATAACAAAATGAATTTTTATGTGTTACTTTTCATCAACATCTACGTAGGTCTCCATTTAGAAAGATACTCAGCTGCCTTACCGGTATTCTGGTGCGCGTTGCGTGAGCTCGAGTACCGTTTGGTAGCAGTAATTACGGTATCACTCATTTTATTTTTCAGTCGAAAAGTTAGTTTTTTGACCAAATTTCAACAACAAAAACAGGGAAAATTTCAGAAACACTGTGGATCACTAGCTCGCTCGGAGACGCGTATTTTGACAGGTTGCGCGTGCGCCTCGCCTATGTAGAACTTCAAAAATATACTTTTTTTTCTTTCAGAAACTTGTAAAAATTTCAAAATATTTTTCTTCACGAATAACAAAATGAATTTTTATGTCTTAATTTTCATCAAAATCTACGTAGGCCTCCATTTAGAAAGATACTCAGCTGCCTTACCGGTATTCTGTTGCGCGTTGCGTGAGCTCGAGTACCGTTTGGTAGCAGTTATTACGGTTTCAAACATTTGTTTTTCAGTCGAAAAGTTAGTTTTTTGACCAAATTTCAACAACAAAAACAGGGAAAATTTCAGAAACACTGTGGATCACTAGCTCGCTCGGAGACGCGTATTTGTCAGGTTGCGCGTGCGCCTCGTCTATGTAGAACTTCAAAAATATACTTTCTTTTCTTTCAGAAACTTGTAAAAATTTCAAAATATTTTTCTTCACGAATAACAAAATGAATTTTTATGTGTTACTTTTCATCAACATCTACGTAGGTCTCCATTTAGAAAGATACTCAGCTGCCTTACCGGTATTCTGGTGCGCGTTGCGTGAGCTCGAGTACCGTTTGGTAGCAGTTATTACGGTTTCAAACATTTTATTTTTCAGTCGAAAAGTTCGTTTTTTGACCAAATTTCAACAACAAAAACAGGGAAAATTTCAGAAACACTGTGGATCACTAGCTCGCTCGGAGACGCGTATTTGTCAGGTTGCGCGTGCGCCTCGCCTATGTAGAACTTCAAAAATATACTTTCTTTTCTTTCAGAAACTTGTAAAAATTTCAAAATATTTTTCTTCACGAATAACAAAATGAATTTTTATGTCTTACTTTTCATCAAAATCTACGTAGGTCTCCATTTAGAAAGATACTCAGCTGCCTTACCGGTATTCTGGTGCGCGTTGCGTGAGCTCGAGTACCGTTTGGTAGCAGTTATTACGGTTTCAAACATTTGTTTTTCAGTCGAAAAGTTAGTTTTTTGACCAAATTTCAACAACAAAAACAGGGAAAATTTCAGAAACACTGTGGATCACTAGCTCGCTCGGAGACGCGTATTTTGACAGGTTGCGCGTGCGCCTCGCCTATGTAGAACTTCAAAATTTAATTTTTTTTTTCTTTCAGAAACTTGTAAAAATTACAACATATTTTTCTTCAGGAATAACAAAATGAATTTTTATGTCTTACTTTTCATCAAAATCTACGTAGGTCTCCATTTAGAAAGATACTCAGCTGCCTTACCGGTATTCTGGTGCGCGTTGCGTGAGCTCGAGTACCGTTTGGTAGCAGTTATTACGGTTTCAAACATTTGTTTTTCAGTCGAAAAGTTAGTTTTTTGACCAAATTTCAAAAACAAAAACAGGGAAAATTTCAGAAACACTGTGGATCACTAGCTCGCTCGGAGACGCGTATTTGTCAGGTTGCGCGTGCGCCTCGCCTATGTAGAACTTCAAAAATATACTTTCTTTTCTTTCAGAAACTTGTAAAAATTTCAAAATATTTTTCTTCACGAATAACAAAATGAATTTTTATGTCTTACTTTTCATCAAAATCTACGTAGGTCTCCATTTAGAAAGATACTCAGCTGCCTTACCGGTATTCTGGTGCGCGTTGCGTGAGCTCGAGTACCGTTTGGTAGCAGTTATTACGGTTTCAAACATTTGTTTTTCAGTCGAAAAGTTAGTTTTTTGACCAAATTTCAACAACAAAAACAGGGAAAATTTCAGAAATACTGTGGATCACTAGCTCGCTCGGAGACGCGTATTTTGACGGGTTGCGCGTGCGCCTCGCCTATGTAGAACTTCAAAATTTAATTTTTTTTTTCTTTCAGAAACTTGTAAAAATTACAACATATTTTTCTTCACGAATAACAAAATGAATTTTTATGTCTTACTTTTCATCAAAATCTACGTAGGTCTCCTCTTAGAAAGATACTCAGCTGCCTTACCGGTATTCTGGTGCGCGTTGCGTGAGCTCGAGTACCGTTTGGTAGCAGTTATTACGGTTCCAAACATTTTATTTTTCAGTCGAAAAGTTAGTTTTTTGACCAAATTTCAACAACTAAAAAAGGGAAAATTTCAGAAACACTGCGGATCACTAGCTCGCTCGGAGTCGCGTATTTTGACAGGTTGCGCGTGCGCCTCGCCAATGTAGAACTTCAAAAATATACTTTCTTTTCTTTCAGAAACTTGTAAAAATTTCAAAATATTTTTCTTCACGAATAACAAAATGAATTTTTATGTCTTACTTTTCATCAAAATCTACGTAGGTCTCCATTTAGAAAGATACTCAGCTGCCTTACCGGTATTCTGGTGCGCGTTGCGTGAGCTCGAGTACCGTTTGGTAGCAGTTATTACGGTTTCAAACATTTGTTTTTCAGTCGAAAAGTTAGTTTTTTGACCAAATTTCAACAACAAAAACAGGGAAAATTTCAGAAACACTGTGGATCACTAGCTCGCTCGGAGACGCGTATTTGTCAGGTTGCGCGTGCGCCTCGCCTATGTAGAACTTCAAAAATATACTTTCTTTTCTTTCAGAAACTTGTAAAAATTTCAAAATATTTTTCTTCACGAATAACAAAATGAATTTTTATGTGTTACTTTTCATCAACATCTACGTAGGTCTCCATTTAGAAAGATACTCAGCTGCCTTACCGGTATTCTGGTGCGCGTTGCGTGAGCTCGAGTACCGTTTGATAGCAGTAATTACGGTATCACTCATTTTATTTTTCAGTCGAAAAGTTAGTTTTTTGACCAAATTTCAACAACAAAAACAGGGAAAATTTCAGAAACACTGTGGATCACTAGCTCGCTCGGAGACGCGTATTTTGACAGGTTGCGCGTGCGCCTCGCCTATGTAGAACTTCAAAAATATACTTTTTTTTCTTTCAGAAACTTGTAAAAATTTCAAAATATTTTTCTTCACGAATAACAAAATGAATTTTTATGTCTTAATTTTCATCAAAATCTACGTAGGCCTCCATTTAGAAAGATACTCAGCTGCCTTACCGGTATTCTGTTGCGCGTTGCGTGAGCTCGAGTACCGTTTGGTAGCAGTTATTACGGTTTCAAACATTTGTTTTTCAGTCGAAAAGTTAGTTTTTTGACCAAATTTCAACAACAAAAACAGGGAAAATTTCAGAAATACTGTGGATCACTAGCTCGCTCGGAGACGCGTATTTTGACGGGTTGCGCGTGCGCCTCGCCTATGTAGAACTTCAAAATTTAATTTTTTTTTTCTTTCAGAAACTTGTAAAAATTACAACATATTTTTCTTCACGAATAACAAAATGAATTTTTATGTCTTACTTTTCATCAAAATCTACGTAGGTCTCCTCTTAGAAAGATACTCAGCTGCCTTACCGGTATTCTGGTGCGCGTTGCGTGAGCTCGAGTACCGTTTGGTAGCAGTTATTACGGTTCCAAACATTTTATTTTTCAGTCGAAAAGTTAGTTTTTTGACCAAATTTCAACAACTAAAAAAGGGAAAATTTCAGAAACACTGCGGATCACTAGCTCGCTCGGAGTCGCGTATTTTGACAGGTTGCGCGTGCGCCTCGCCAATGTAGAACTTCAAAAATATACTTTCTTTTCTTTCAGAAACTTGTAAAAATTTCAAAATATTTATCTTCACGAATAACAAAATTAATTTTTATGTCTTACTTTTCATCAAAATCTACGTAGGTCTCCATTTAGAAAGATACTCAGCTGCCTTACCGGTATTCTGGTGCGCGTTGCGTGAGAACGAGTACCGTTTGGTAGCAGTTATTACGGTTTCAAACATTTTATTTTTCAGTCGAAAAGTTCGTTTTTTGACCAAATTTCAACAACAAAAACAGGGAAAATTTCAGAAACACTGTGGATCACTAGCTCGCTCGGAGACGCGTATTTGTCAGGTTGCGCGTGCGCCTCGCCTATGTAGAACTTCAAAAATATACTTTCTTTTCTTTCAGAAACTTTTAAAAATTTCAAAATATTTTTCTTCACGAATAACAAAATGAATTTTTATGTGTTACTTTTCATCAACATCTACGTAGGTCTCCATTTAGAAAGATACTCAGCTGCCTTACCGGTATTCTGGTGCGCGTTGCGTGAGCTCGAGTACCGTTTGGTAGCAGTAATTACGGTATCACTCATTTTATTTTTCAGTCGAAAAGTTAGTTTTTTGACCAAATTTCAACAACAAAAACAGGGAAAATTTCAGAAACACTGTGGATCACTAGCTCGCTCGGAGACGCGTATTTTGACAGGTTGCGCGTGCGCCTCGCCTATGTAGAACTTCAAAAATATACTTTTTTTTCTTTCAGAAACTTGTAAAAATTTCAAAATATTTTTCTTCACGAATAACAAAATGAATTTTTATGTCTTAATTTTCATCAAAATCTACGTAGGCCTCCATTTAGAAAGATACTCAGCTGCCTTACCGGTATTCTGTTGCGCGTTGCGTGAGCTCGAGTACCGTTTGGTAGCAGTTATTACGGTTTCAAACATTTGTTTTTCAGTCGAAAAGTTAGTTTTTTGACCAAATTTCAACAACAAAAACAGGGAAAATTTCAGAAACACTGTGGATCACTACCTCGCTCGG
This sequence comes from Dasypolia templi, assembly GCA_963555695.1. Classification (NCBI taxonomy): domain Eukaryota; kingdom Metazoa; phylum Arthropoda; class Insecta; order Lepidoptera; family Noctuidae; genus Dasypolia; species Dasypolia templi. The sequence continues at coordinate 33,300,313 of OY743140.1, read as the reverse complement.
AGTCGCGTATTTTGACAGGTTGCGCGTGCGCCTCGCCAATGTAGAACTTCAAAAATATACTTTCTTTTCTTTCAGAAACTTGTAAAAATTTCAAAATATTTTTCTTCACGAATAACAAAATTAATTTTTATGTCTTACTTTTCATCAAAATCTACGTAGGTCTCCATTTAGAAAGATACTCAGCTGCCTTACCGGTATTCTGGTGCGCGTTGCGTGAGAACGAGTACCGTTTGGTAGCAGTTATTACGGTTTCAAACATTTTATTTTTCAGTCGAAAAGTTCGTTTTTTGACCAAATTTCAACAACAAAAACAGGGAAAATTTCAGAAACACTGTGGATCACTAGCTCGCTCGGAGAAGCGTATTTGTCAGGTTGCGCGTGCGCCTCGTCTATGTAGAACTTCAAAAATATACTTTCTTTTCTTTCAGAAACTTGTAAAAATTTCAAAATATTTTTCTTCACGAATAACAAAATGAATTTTTATGTGTTACTTTTCATCAACATCTACGTAGGTCTCCATTTAGAAAGATACTCAGCTGCCTTACCGGTATTCTGGTGCGCGTTGCGTGAGCTCGAGTACCGTTTGGTAGCAGTTATTACGGTTTCAAACATTTGTTTTTTCAGTCGAAAAGTTAGTTTTTTGACCAAATTTCAACAACAAAAACAGGGAAAATTTCAGAAACACTGTGGATCACTACCTCGCTCGGAGTCGCGTATTTTGACAGGTTGCGCGTGCGCCTCGCCAATGTAGAACTTCAAAAATATACTTTCTTTTCTTTCAGAAACTTGTAAAAATTTCAAAATATTTTTCTTCACGAATAACAAAATTAATTTTTATGTCTTACTTTTCATCAAAATCTACGTAGGTCTCCATTTAGAAAGATACTCAGCTGCCTTACCGGTATTCTGGTGCGCGTTGCGTGAGAACGAGTACCGTTTGGTAGCAGTTATTACGGTTTCAAACATTTTATTTTTCAGTCGAAAAGTTCGTTTTTTGACCAAATTTCAACAACAAAAACAGGGAAAATTTCAGAAACACTGTGGATCACTAGCTCGCTCGGAGACGCGTATTTGTCAGGTTGCGCGTGCGCCTCGCCTATGTAGAACTTCAAAAATATACTTTTTTTTCTTTCAGAAACTTGTAAAAATTTCAAAATATTTTTCTTCACGAATAACAAAATGAATTTTTATGTCTTAATTTTCATCAAAATCTACGTAGGCCTCCATTTAGAAAGATACTCAGCTGCCTTACCGGTATTCTGTTGCGCGTTGCGTGAGCTCGAGTACCGTTTGGTAGCAGTTATTACGGTTTCAAACATTTGTTTTTCAGTCGAAAAGTTAGTTTTTTGACCAAATTTCAACAACAAAAACAGGGAAAATTTCAGAAACACTGTGGATCACTACCTCGCTCGGAGTCGCGTATTTTGACAGGTTGCGCGTGCGCCTCGCCAATGTAGAACTTCAAAAATATACTTTCTTTTCTTTCAGAAACTTGTAAATATTTCAAAATATTTTTCTTCACGAATAACAAAATTAATTTTTATGTCTTACTTTTCATCAAAATCTACGTAGGTCTCCATTTAGAAAGATACTCAGCTGCCTTACCGGTATTCTGGTGCGCGTTGCGTGAGAACGAGTACCGTTTGGTAGCAGTTATTACGGTTTCAAACATTTTATTTTTCAGTCGAAAAGTTCGTTTTTTGACCAAATTTCAACAACAAAAACAGGGAAAATTTCAGAAACACTGTGGATCACTAGCTCGCTCGGAGACGCGTATTTGTCAGGTTGCGCGTGCGCCTCGTCTATGTAGAACTTCAAAAATATACTTTCTTTTCTTTCAGAAACTTGTAAAAATTTCAAAATATTTTTCTTCACGAATAACAAAATGAATTTTTATGTGTTACTTTTCATCAACATCTACGTAGGTCTCCATTTAGAAAGATACTCAGCTGCCTTACCGGTATTCTGGTGCGCGTTGCGTGAGCTCGAGTACCGTTTGGTAGCAGTTATTACGGTTTCAAACATTTGTTTTTTCAGTCGAAAAGTTAGTTTTTTGACCAAATTTCAACAACAAAAACAGGGAAAATTTCAGAAATACTGTGGATCACTAGCTCGCTCGGAGACGCGTATTTTGACGGGTTGCGCGTGCGCCTCGCCTATGTAGAACTTCAAAATTTAATTTTTTTTTTCTTTCAGAAACTTGTAAAAATTACAACATATTTTTCTTCACGAATAACAAAATGAATTTTTATGTCTTACTTTTCATCAAAATCTACGTAGGTCTCCTCTTAGAAAGATACTCAGCTGCCTTACCGGTATTCTGGTGCGCGTTGCGTGAGCTCGAGTACCGTTTGGTAGCAGTTATTACGGTTCCAAACATTTTATTTTTCAGTCGAAAAGTTAGTTTTTTGACCAAATTTCAACAACTAAAAAAGGGAAAATTTCAGAAATACTGCGGATCACTAGCTCGCTCGGAGTCGCGTATTTTGACAGGTTGCGCGTGCGCCTCGCCAATGTAGAACTTCAAAAATATACTTTCTTTTCTTTCAGAAACTTGTAAAAATTTCAAAATATTTTTCTTCACGAATAACAAAATGAATTTTTATGTCTTACTTTTCATCAAAATCTACGTAGGTCTCCATTTAGAAAGATACTCAGCTGCCTTACCGGTATTCTGGTGCGCGTTGCGTGAGCTCGAGTACCGTTTGGTAGCAGTTATTACGGTTTCAAACATTTGTTTTTCAGTCGAAAAGTTAGTTTTTTGACCAAATTTCAACAACAAAAACAGGGAAAATTTCAGAAACACTGTGGATCACTAGCTCGCTCGGAGACGCGTATTTTGACAGGTTGCGCGTGCGCCTCGCCTATGTAGAACTTCAAAATTTAATTTTTTTTTTCTTTCAGAAACTTGTAAAAATTACAACATATTTTTCTTCAGGAATAACAAAATGAATTTTTATGTCTTACTTTTCATCAAAATCTACGTAGGTCTCCATTTAGAAAGATACTCAGCTGCCTTACCGGTATTCTGGTGCGCGTTGCGTGAGCTCGAGTACCGTTTGGTAGCAGTTATTACGGTTTCAAACATTTGTTTTTCAGTCGAAAAGTTAGTTTTTTGACCAAATTTCAAAAACAAAAACAGGGAAAATTTCAGAAACACTGTGGATCACTAGCTCGCTCGGAGACGCGTATTTGTCAGGTTGCGCGTGCGCCTCGCCTATGTAGAACTTCAAAAATATACTTTCTTTTCTTTCAGAAACTTGTAAAAATTTCAAAATATTTTTCTTCACGAATAACAAAATGAATTTTTATGTCTTACTTTTCATCAAAATCTACGTAGGTCTCCATTTAGAAAGATACTCAGCTGCCTTACCGGTATTCTGGTGCGCGTTGCGTGAGCTCGAGTACCGTTTGGTAGCAGTTATTACGGTTTCAAACATTTGTTTTTCAGTCGAAAAGTTAGTTTTTTGACCAAATTTCAACAACAAAAACAGGGAAAATTTCAGAAATACTGTGGATCACTAGCTCGCTCGGAGACGCGTATTTTGACGGGTTGCGCGTGCGCCTCGCCTATGTAGAACTTCAAAATTTAATTTTTTTTTTCTTTCAGAAACTTGTAAAAATTACAACATATTTTTCTTCACGAATAACAAAATGAATTTTTATGTCTTACTTTTCATCAAAATCTACGTAGGTCTCCTCTTAGAAAGATACTCAGCTGCCTTACCGGTATTCTGGTGCGCGTTGCGTGAGCTCGAGTACCGTTTGGTAGCAGTTATTACGGTTCCAAACATTTTATTTTTCAGTCGAAAAGTTAGTTTTTTGACCAAATTTCAACAACTAAAAAAGGGAAAATTTCAGAAACACTGCGGATCACTAGCTCGCTCGGAGTCGCGTATTTTGACAGGTTGCGCGTGCGCCTCGCCAATGTAGAACTTCAAAAATATACTTTCTTTTCTTTCAGAAACTTGTAAAAATTTCAAAATATTTTTCTTCACGAATAACAAAATGAATTTTTATGTCTTACTTTTCATCGAAATCTACGTAGGTCTCCATTTAGAAAGATACTCAGCTGCCTTACCGGTATTCTGGTGCGCGTTGCGTGAGCTCGAGTACCGTTTGGTAGCAGTTATTACGGTTTCAAACATTTGTTTTTCAGTCGAAAAGTTAGTTTTTTGACCAAATTTCAACAACAAAAACAGGGAAAATTTCAGAAACACTGTGGATCACTAGCTCGCTCGGAGACGCGTATTTTGACAGGTTGCGCGTGCGCCTCGCCTATGTAGAACTTCAAAATTTAATTTTTTTTTTCTTTCAGAAACTTGTAAAAATTACAACATATTTTTCTTCAGGAATAACAAAATGAATTTTTATGTCTTACTTTTCATCAAAATCTACGTAGGTCTCCATTTAGAAAGATACTCAGCTGCCTTACCGGTATTCTGGTGCGCGTTGCGTGAGCTCGAGTACCGTTTGGTAGCAGTTATTACGGTTTCAAACATTTGTTTTTCAGTCGAAAAGTTAGTTTTTTGACCAAATTTCAACAACAAAAACAGGGAAAATTTCAGAAACACTGTGGATCACTAGCTCGCTCGGAGACGCGTATTTGTCAGGTTGCGCGTGCGCCTCGCCTATGTAGAACTTCAAAAATATACTTTCTTTTCTTTCAGAAACTTGTAAAAATTTCAAAATATTTTTCTTCACGAATAACAAAATGAATTTTTATGTCTTACTTTTCATCAAAATCTACGTAGGTCTCCATTTAGAAAGATACTCAGCTGCCTTACCGGTATTCTGGTGCGCGTTGCGTGAGCTCGAGTACCGTTTGGTAGCAGTTATTACGGTTTCAAACATTTGTTTTTCAGTCGAAAAGTTAGTTTTTTGACCAAATTTCAACAACAAAAACAGGGAAAATTTCAGAAACACTGTGGATCACTAGCTCGCTCGGAGACGCGTATTTTGACAGGTTGCGCGTGCGCCTCGCCTATGTAGAACTTCAAAATTTAATTTTTTTTTTCTTTCAGAAACTTGTAAAAATTACAACATATTTTTCTTCAGGAATAACAAAATGAATTTTTATGTCTTACTTTTCATCAAAATCTACGTAGGTCTCCATTTAGAAAGATACTCAGCTGCCTTACCGGTATTCTGGTGCGCGTTGCGTGAGCTCGAGTACCGTTTGGTAGCAGTTATTACGGTTTCAAACATTTGTTTTTCAGTCGAAAAGTTAGTTTTTTGACCAAATTTCAACAACAAAAACAGGGAAAATTTCAGAAACACTGTGGATCACTAGCTCGCTCGGAGACGCGTATTTGTCAGGTTGCGCGTGCGCCTCGCCTATGTAGAACTTCAAAAATATACTTTCTTTTCTTTCAGAAACTTGTAAAAATTTCAAAATATTTTTCTTCACGAATAACAAAATGAATTTTTATGTGTTACTTTTCATCAAAATCTACGTAGGTCTCCATTTAGAAAGATACTCAGCTGCCTTACCGGTATTCTGGTGCGCGTTGCGTGAGCTCGAGTACCGTTTGGTAGCAGTTATTACGGTTTCAAACATTTGTTTTTCAGTCGAAAAGTTTGTTTTTTGACCAAATTTCAACAACAAAAACAGGGAAAATTTCAGAAATACTGTGGATCACTAGCTCGCTCGGAGACGCGTATTTTGACGGGTTGCGCGTGCGCCTCGCCTATGTAGAACTTCAAAATTTAATTTTTTTTTTCTTTCAGAAACTTGTAAAAATTACAACATATTTTTCTTCACGAATAACAAAATGAATTTTTATGTCTTACTTTTCATCAAAATCTACGTAGGTCTCCTCTTAGAAAGATACTCAGCTGCCTTACCGGTATTCTGGTGCGCGTTGCGTGAGCTCGAGTACCGTTTGGTAGCAGTTATTACGGTTCCAAACATTTTATTTTTCAGTCGAAAAGTTAGTTTTTTGACCAAATTTCAACAACTAAAAAAGGGAAAATTTCAGAAACACTGCGGATCACTAGCTCGCTCGGAGTCGCGTATTTTGACAGGTTGCGCGTGCGCCTCGCCAATGTAGAACTTCAAAAATATACTTTCTTTTCTTTCAGAAACTTGTAAAAATTTCAAAATATTTTTCTTCACGAATAACAAAATGAATTTTTATGTCTTACTTTTCATCGAAATCTACGTAGGTCTCCATTTAGAAAGATACTCAGCTGCCTTACCGGTATTCTGGTGCGCGTTGCGTGAGCTCGAGTACCGTTTGGTAGCAGTTATTACGGTTTCAAACATTTGTTTTTCAGTCGAAAAGTTAGTTTTTTGACCAAATTTCAACAACAAAAACAGGGAAAATTTCAGAAACACTGTGGATCACTAGCTCGCTCGGAGACGCGTATTTTGACAGGTTGCGCGTGCGCCTCGCCTATGTAGAACTTCAAAATTTAATTTTTTTTTTCTTTCAGAAACTTGTAAAAATTACAACATATTTTACTTCAGGAATAACAAAATGAATTTTTATGTCTTACTTTTCATCAAAATCTACGTAGGTCTCCATTTAGAAAGATACTCAGCTGCCTTACCGGTATTCTGGTGCGCGTTGCGTGAGCTCGAGTACCGTTTGGTAGCAGTTATTACGGTTTCAAACATTTGTTTTTCAGTCGAAAAGTTAGTTTTTTGACCAAATTTCAACAACAAAAACAGGGAAAATTTCAGAAACACTGTGGATCACTAGCTCGCTCGGAGACGCGTATTTGTCAGGTTGCGCGTGCGCCTCGCCTATGTAGAACTTCAAAAATATACTTTCTTTTCTTTCAGAAACTTGTAAAAATTTCAAAATATTTTTCTTCACGAATAACAAAATGAATTTTTATGTCTTACTTTTCATCAAAATCTACGTAGGTCTCCATTTAGAAAGATACTCAGCTGCCTTACCGGTATTCTGGTGCGCGTTGCGTGAGCTCGAGTACCGTTTGGTAGCAGTTATTACGGTTTCAAACATTTGTTTTTCAGTCGAAAAGTTAGTTTTTTGACCAAATTTCAACAACAAAAACAGGGAAAATTTCAGAAACACTGTGGATCGCTAGCTCGCTCGGAGACGCGTATTTTGACAGGTTGCGCGTGCGCCTCGCCTGTGTAGAACTTCAAAAATATTCTTTTTTTTCTTTCAGAAACTTGTAAAAATTTCAACATATTTTTCTTCACGAATAACAAAATGTATTTTTATGTCTTACTTTTCATCAACATCTAAGTTAGTCTTCATTTAGAAAGATACACAGCTGCCTTACCGGTTTTCTAGTGCGCGTTCCGTGAGCTCGAGTCCCGTTTGGTAGCAGTAATTACGGTATCACTCATTTTATTTTTCAGTCGAAAAGTTAGTTTTTTGACCAAATTTCAACAACAAAAACAGGGAAAATTTCAGAAACACTGTGGATCACTAGCTCGCTCGGAGACGCGTATTTGTCAGGTTGCGCGTGCGCCTCGCCTATGTAGAACTTCAAAAATATACTTTCTTTTCTTTCAGAAACTTGTAAAAATTTCAAAATATTTTTCTTCACGAATAACAAAATGAATTTTTATGTGTTACTTTTCATCAAAATCTACGTAGGTCTCCATTTAGAAAGATACTCAGCTGCCTTACCGGTATTCTGGTGCGCGTTGCGTGAGCTCGAGTACCGTTTGGTAGCAGTTATTACGGTTTCAAACATTTGTTTTTCAGTCGAAAAGTTTGTTTTTTGACCAAATTTCAACAACAAAAACAGGGAAAATTTCAGAAATACTGTGGATCACTAGCTCGCTCGGAGACGCGTATTTTGACGGGTTGCGCGTGCGCCTCGCCTATGTAGAACTTCAAAATTTAATTTTTTTTTCTTTCAGAAACTTGTAAAAATTACAACATATTTTTCTTCACGAATAACAAAATGAATTTTTATGTCTTACTTTTCATCAAAATCTACGTAGGTCTCCACTTAGAAAGATACTCAGCTGCCTTACCGGTATTCTGGTGCGCGTTGCGTGAGCTCGAGTACCGTTTGGTAGCAGTTATTACGGTTTCAAACATTTGTTTTTCAGTCGAAAAGTTAGTTTTTTGACCAAATTTCAACAACAAAAACAGGGAAAATTTCAGAAACACTGTGGATCACTAGCTCGCTCGGAGACGCGTATTTTGACAGGTTGCGCGTGCGCCTCGCCTATGTAGAACTTCAAAATTTAATTTTTTTTTTCTTTCAGAAACTTGTAAAAATTACAACATATTTTTCTTCAGGAATAACAAAATGAATTTTTATGTCTTACTTTTCATCAAAATCTACGTAGGTCTCCATTTAGAAAGATACTCAGCTGCCTTACCGGTATTCTGGTGCGCGTTGCGTGAGCTCGAGTACCGTTTGGTAGCAGTTATTACGGTTTCAAACATTTGTTTTTCAGTCGAAAAGTTAGTTTTTTGACCAAATTTCAACAACAAAAACAGGGAAAATTTCAGAAACACTGTGGATCACTAGCTCGCTCGGAGACGCGTATTTGTCAGGTTGCGCGTGCGCCTCGCCTATGTAGAACTTCAAAAATATACTTTCTTTTCTTTCAGAAACTTGTAAAAATTTCAAAATATTTTTCTTCACGAATAACAAAATGAATTTTTATGTGTTACTTTTCATCAAAATCTACGTAGGTCTCCATTTAGAAAGATACTCAGCTGCCTTACCGGTATTCTGGTGCGCGTTGCGTGAGCTCGAGTACCGTTTGGTAGCAGTTATTACGGTTTCAAACATTTGTTTTTCAGTCGAAAAGTTTGTTTTTTGACCAAATTTCAACAACAAAAACAGGGAAAATTTCAGAAATACTGTGGATCACTAGCTCGCTCGGAGACGCGTATTTTGACGGGTTGCGCGTGCGCCTCGCCTATGTAGAACTTCAAAATTTAATTTTTTTTTTCTTTCAGAAACTTGTAAAAATTACAACATATTTTTCTTCACGAATAACAAAATGAATTTTTATGTCTTACTTTTCATCAAAATCTACGTAGGTCTCCTCTTAGAAAGATACTCAGCTGCCTTACCGGTATTCTGGTGCGCGTTGCGTGAGCTCGAGTACCGTTTGGTAGCAGTTATTACGGTTCCAAACATTTTATTTTTCAGTCGAAAAGTTAGTTTTTTGACCAAATTTCAACAACTAAAAAAGGGAAAATTTCAGAAACACTGCGGATCACTAGCTCGCTCGGAGTCGCGTATTTTGACAGGTTGCGCGTGCGCCTCGCCAATGTAGAACTTCAAAAATATACTTTCTTTTCTTTCAGAAACTTGTAAAAATTTCAAAATATTTTTCTTCACGAATAACAAAATGAATTTTTATGTCTTACTTTTCATCGAAATCTACGTAGGTCTCCATTTAGAAAGATACTCAGCTGCCTTACCGGTATTCTGGTGCGCGTTGCGTGAGCTCGAGTACCGTTTGGTAGCAGTTATTACGGTTTCAAACATTTGTTTTTCAGTCGAAAAGTTAGTTTTTTGACCAAATTTCAACAACAAAAACAGGGAAAATTTCAGAAACACTGTGGATCACTAGCTCGCTCGGAGACGCGTATTTTGACAGGTTGCGCGTGCGCCTCGCCTATGTAGAACTTCAAAATTTAATTTTTTTTTTCTTTCAGAAACTTGTAAAAATTACAACATATTTTTCTTCAGGAATAACAAAATGAATTTTTATGTCTTACTTTTCATCAAAATCTACGTAGGTCTCCATTTAGAAAGATACTCAGCTGCCTTACCGGTATTCTGGTGCGCGTTGCGTGAGCTCGAGTACCGTTTGGTAGCAGTTATTACGGTTTCAAACATTTGTTTTTCAGTCGAAAAGTTAGTTTTTTGACCAAATTTCAACAACAAAAACAGGGAAAATTTCAGAAACACTGTGGATCACTAGCTCGCTCGGAGACGCGTATTTGTCAGGTTGCGCGTGCGCCTCGCCTATGTAGAACTTCAAAAATATACTTTCTTTTCTTTCAGAAACTTGTAAAAATTTCAAAATATTTTTCTTCACGAATAACAAAATGAATTTTTATGTCTTACTTTTCATCAAAATCTACGTAGGTCTCCATTTAGAAAGATACTCAGCTGCCTTACCGGTATTCTGGTGCGCGTTGCGTGAGCTCGAGTACCGTTTGGTAGCAGTTATTACGGTTTCAAACATTTGTTTTTCAGTCGAAAAGTTAGTTTTTTGACCAAATTTCAACAACAAAAACAGGGAAAATTTCAGAAACACTGTGGATCGCTAGCTCGCTCGGAGACGCGTATTTTGACAGGTTGCGCGTGCGCCTCGCCTGTGTAGAACTTCAAAAATATTCTTTTTTTTCTTTCAGAAACTTGTAAAAATTTCAACATATTTTTCTTCACGAATAACAAAATGTATTTTTATGTCTTACTTTTCATCAACATCTAAGTTAGTCTTCATTTAGAAAGATACACAGCTGCCTTACCGGTTTTCTAGTGCGCGTTCCGTGAGCTCGAGTCCCGTTTGGTAGCAGTAATTACGGTATCACTCATTTTATTTTTCAGTCGAAAAGTTAGTTTTTTGACCAAATTTCAACAACAAAAACAGGGAAAATTTCAGAAACACTGTGGATCACTAGCTCGCTCGGAGACGCGTATTTGTCAGGTTGCGCGTGCGCCTCGCCTATGTAGAACTTCAAAAATATACTTTCTTTTCTTTCAGAAACTTGTAAAAATTTCAAAATATTTTTCTTCACGAATAACAAAATGAATTTTTATGTGTTACTTTTCATCAAAATCTACGTAGGTCTCCATTTAGAAAGATACTCAGCTGCCTTACCGGTATTCTGGTGCGCGTTGCGTGAGCTCGAGTACCGTTTGGTAGCAGTTATTACGGTTTCAAACATTTGTTTTTCAGTCGAAAAGTTTGTTTTTTGACCAAATTTCAACAACAAAAACAGGGAAAATTTCAGAAATACTGTGGATCACTAGCTCGCTCGGAGACGCGTATTTTGACGGGTTGCGCGTGCGCCTCGCCTATGTAGAACTTCAAAATTTAATTTTTTTTTCTTTCAGAAACTTGTAAAAATTACAACATATTTTTCTTCACGAATAACAAAATGAATTTTTATGTCTTACTTTTCATCAAAATCTACGTAGGTCTCCACTTAGAAAGATACTCAGCTGCCTTACCGGTATTCTGGTGCGCGTTGCGTGAGCTCGAGTACCGTTTGGTAGCAGTTATTACGGTTTCAAACATTTGTTTTTCAGTCGAAAAGTTAGTTTTTTGACCAAATTTCAACAACAAAAACAGGGAAAATTTCAGAAACACTGTGGATCACTAGCTCGCTCGGAGACGCGTATTTTGACAGGTTGCGCGTGCGCCTCGCCTATGTAGAACTTCAAAATTTAATTTTTTTTTTCTTTCAGAAACTTGTAAAAATTACAACATATTTTTCTTCAGGAATAACAAAATGAATTTTTATGTCTTACTTTTCATCAAAATCTACGTAGGTCTCCATTTAGAAAGATACTCAGCTGCCTTACCGGTATTCTGGTGCGCGTTGCGTGAGCTCGAGTACCGTTTGGTAGCAGTTATTACGGTTTCAAACATTTGTTTTTCAGTCGAAAAGTTAGTTTTTTGACCAAATTTCAACAACAAAAACAGGGAAAATTTCAGAAACACTGTGGATCACTAGCTCGCTCGGAGACGCGTATTTGTCAGGTTGCGCGTGCGCCTCGCCTATGTAGAACTTCAAAAATATACTTTCTTTTCTTTCAGAAACTTGTAAAAATTTCAAAATATTTTTCTTCACGAATAACAAAATGAATTTTTATGTGTTACTTTTCATCAAAATCTACGTAGGTCTCCATTTAGAAAGATACTCAGCTGCCTTACCGGTATTCTGGTGCGCGTTGCGTGAGCTCGAGTACCGTTTGGTAGCAGTTATTACGGTTTCAAACATTTGTTTTTCAGTCGAAAAGTTTGTTTTTTGACCAAATTTCAACAACAAAAACAGGGAAAATTTCAGAAATACTGTGGATCACTAGCTCGCTCGGAGACGCGTATTTTGACGGGTTGCGCGTGCGCCTCGCCTATGTAGAACTTCAAAATTTAATTTTTTTTTTCTTTCAGAAACTTGTAAAAATTACAACATATTTTTCTTCACGAATAACAAAATGAATTTTTATGTCTTACTTTTCATCAAAATCTACGTAGGTCTCCTCTTAGAAAGATACTCAGCTGCCTTACCGGTATTCTGGTGCGCGTTGCGTGAGCTCGAGTACCGTTTGGTAGCAGTTATTACGGTTTCAAACATTTGTTTTTCAGTCGAAAAGTTAGTTTTTTGACCAAATTTCAACAACAAAAACAGGGAAAATTTCAGAAACACTGTGGATCACTAGCTCGCTCGGAGACGCGTATTTGTCAGGTTGCGCGTGCGCCTCGCCTATGTAGAACTTCAAAAATATACTTTCTTTTCTTTCAGAAACTTGTAAAAATTTCAAAATATTTTTCTTCACGAATAACAAAATGAATTTTTATGTGTTACTTTTCATCAAAATCTACGTAGGTCTCCATTTAGAAAGATACTCAGCTGCCTTACCGGTATTCTGGTGCGCGTTGCGTGAGCTCGAGTACCGTTTGGTAGCAGTTATTACGGTTTCAAACATTTGTTTTTCAGTCGAAAAGTTTGTTTTTTGACCAAATTTCAACAACAAAAACAGGGAAAATTTCAGAAATACTGTGGATCACTAGCTCGCTCGGAGACGCGTATTTTGACGGGTTGCGCGTGCGCCTCGCCTATGTAGAACTTCAAAATTTAATTTTTTTTTTCTTTCAGAAACTTGTAAAAATTACAACATATTTTTCTTCACGAATAACAAAATGAATTTTTATGTCTTACTTTTCATCAAAATCTACGTAGGTCTCCTCTTAGAAAGATACTCAGCTGCCTTACCGGTATTCTGGTGCGCGTTGCGTGAGCTCGAGTACCGTTTGGTAGCAGTTATTACGGTTCCAAACATTTTATTTTTCAGTCGAAAAGTTAGTTTTTTGACCAAATTTCAACAACTAAAAAAGGGAAAATTTCAGAAACACTGCGGATCACTAGCTCGCTCGGAGTCGCGTATTTTGACAGGTTGCGCGTGCGCCTCGCCAATGTAGAACTTCAAAAATATACTTTCTTTTCTTTCAGAAACTTGTAAAAATTTCAAAATATTTTTCTTCACGAATAACAAAATGAATTTTTATGTCTTACTTTTCATCGAAATCTACGTAGGTCTCCATTTAGAAAGATACTCAGCTGCCTTACCGGTATTCTGGTGCGCGTTGCGTGAGCTCGAGTACCGTTTGGTAGCAGTTATTACGGTTTCAAACATTTGTTTTTCAGTCGAAAAGTTAGTTTTTTGACCAAATTTCAACAACAAAAACAGGGAAAATTTCAGAAACACTGTGGATCACTAGCTCGCTCGGAGACGCGTATTTTGACAGGTTGCGCGTGCGCCTCGCCTATGTAGAACTTCAAAATTTAATTTTTTTTTTCTTTCAGAAACTTGTAAAAATTACAACATATTTTTCTTCAGGAATAACAAAATGAATTTTTATGTCTTACTTTTCATCAAAATCTACGTAGGTCTCCATTTAGAAAGATACTCAGCTGCCTTACCGGTATTCTGGTGCGCGTTGCGTGAGCTCGAGTACCGTTTGGTAGCAGTTATTACGGTTTCAAACATTTGTTTTTCAGTCGAAAAGTTAGTTTTTTGACCAAATTTCAACAACAAAAACAGGGAAAATTTCAGAAACACTGTGGATCACTAGCTCGCTCGGAGACGCGTATTTGTCAGGTTGCGCGTGCGCCTCGCCTATGTAGAACTTCAAAAATATACTTTCTTTTCTTTCAGAAACTTGTAAAAATTTCAAAATATTTTTCTTCACGAATAACAAAATGAATTTTTATGTCTTACTTTTCATCAAAATCTACGTAGGTCTCCATTTAGAAAGATACTCAGCTGCCTTACCGGTATTCTGGTGCGCGTTGCGTGAGCTCGAGTACCGTTTGGTAGCAGTTATTACGGTTTCAAACATTTGTTTTTCAGTCGAAAAGTTAGTTTTTTGACCAAATTTCAACAACAAAAACAGGGAAAATTTCAGAAACACTGTGGATCGCTAGCTCGCTCGGAGACGCGTATTTTGACAGGTTGCGCGTGCGCCTCGCCTGTGTAGAACTTCAAAAATATTCTTTTTTTTCTTTCAGAAACTTGTAAAAATTTCAACATATTTTTCTTCACGAATAACAAAATGTATTTTTATGTCTTACTTTTCATCAACATCTAAGTTAGTCTTCATTTAGAAAGATACACAGCTGCCTTACCGGTTTTCTAGTGCGCGTTCCGTGAGCTCGAGTCCCGTTTGGTAGCAGTAATTACGGTATCACTCATTTTATTTTTCAGTCGAAAAGTTAGTTTTTTGACCAAATTTCAACAACAAAAACAGGGAAAATTTCAGAAACACTGTGGATCACTAGCTCGCTCGGAGACGCGTATTTGTCAGGTTGCGCGTGCGCCTCGCCTATGTAGAACTTCAAAAATATACTTTCTTTTCTTTCAGAAACTTGTAAAAATTTCAAAATATTTTTCTTCACGAATAACAAAATGAATTTTTATGTGTTACTTTTCATCAAAATCTACGTAGGTCTCCATTTAGAAAGATACTCAGCTGCCTTACCGGTATTCTGGTGCGCGTTGCGTGAGCTCGAGTACCGTTTGGTAGCAGTTATTACGGTTTCAAACATTTGTTTTTCAGTCGAAAAGTTTGTTTTTTGACCAAATTTCAACAACAAAAACAGGGAAAATTTCAGAAATACTGTGGATCACTAGCTCGCTCGGAGACGCGTATTTTGACGGGTTGCGCGTGCGCCTCGCCTATGTAGAACTTCAAAATTTAATTTTTTTTTCTTTCAGAAACTTGTAAAAATTACAACATATTTTTCTTCACGAATAACAAAATGAATTTTTATGTCTTACTTTTCATCAAAATCTACGTAGGTCTCCACTTAGAAAGATACTCAGCTGCCTTACCGGTATTCTGGTGCGCGTTGCGTGAGCTCGAGTACCGTTTGGTAGCAGTTATTACGGTTTCAAACATTTGTTTTTTCAGTCGAAAAGTTCGTTTTTTGACCAAATTTCAACAACAAAAACAGCGAAAATTTCAGAAACACTGTGGATCACTACCTCGCTCGGAGTCGCGTATTTTGACAGGTTGCGCGTGCGCCTCGCCAATGTAGAACTTCAAAAATATACTTTCTTTTCTTTCAGAAACTTGTAAAAATTTCAAAATATTTTTCTTCACGAATAACAAAAT
This sequence comes from Dasypolia templi, assembly GCA_963555695.1. Classification (NCBI taxonomy): domain Eukaryota; kingdom Metazoa; phylum Arthropoda; class Insecta; order Lepidoptera; family Noctuidae; genus Dasypolia; species Dasypolia templi. The sequence goes on along the minus strand of OY743140.1, from coordinate 33,285,000 downwards.
GAATTTTTATGTGTTACTTTTCATCAACATCTACGTAGGTCTCCATTTAGAAAGATACTCAGCTGCCTTACCGGTATTCTGGTGCGCGTTGCGTGAGCTCGAGTACCGTTTGGTAGCAGTTATTACGGTTTCAAACATTTGTTTTTCAGTCGAAAAGTTTGTTTTTTGACCAAATTTCAACAACAAAAACAGGGAAAATTTCAGAAACACTGTGGATCACTACCTCGCTCGGAGTCGCGTATTTTGACGGGTTGCGCGTGCGCCTCGCCTATGTAGAACTTCAAAAATGTACTTTCTTTTCTTTCAGAAACTTGTAAAATTTCAAAATATTTTTCTTCACGAATAACAAAATTAATTTTTATGTGTTACTTTTCATCAACATCTACGTAGGTCTCCATTTAGAAAGATACTCAGCTGCCTTACCGGTATTCTGGTGCGCGTTGCGTGAGAACGAGTACCGTTTGGTAGCAGTTATTACGGTTTCAAACATTTTATTTTTCAGTCGAAAAGTTCGTTTTTTGACCAAATTTCAACAACAAAAACAGGGAAAATTTCAGAAACACTGTGGATCACTAGCTCGCTCGGAGACGCGTATTTGTCAGGTTGCGCGTGCGCCTCGCCTATGTAGAACTTCAAAAATATACTTTCTTTTCTTTCAGAAACTTGTAAAAATTTCAACATATTTTTCTTCACGAATAACAAAATGAATTTTTATGTGTTACTTTTCATCAACATCTACGTAGGTCTCCATTTAGAAAGATACTAAGCTGCCTTACCGGTATTCTGGTGCGCGTTGCGTGAGCTCGAGTACCGTTTGGTAGCAGTTATTACGGTTTCAAACATTTGTTTTTCAGTCGAAAAGTTTGTTTTTTGACCAAATTTCAACAACAAAAACAGGGAAAATTTCAGAAATACTGTGGATCACTAGCTCGCTCGGAGACGCGTATTTTGACAGGTTGCGCGTGCGCCTCGCCTATGTAGAACTTCAAAATTTATTTTTTTTTTTCTATCAGAAACTTGTAAAAATTACAACATATTTTTCTTCAGGAATAACAAAATGAATTTTTATGTCTTACTTTTCATCAAAATCTACGTAGGTCTCCATTTAGAAAGATACTCAGCTGCCTTACCGGTATTCTGGTGCGCGTTGCGTGAGCTCGAGTACCGTTTGGTAGCAGTTATTACGGTTTCAAACATTTGTTTTTCAGTCGAAAAGTTAGTTTTTTGACCAAATTTCAACAACAAAAACAGGGAAAATTTCAGAAACACTGTGGATCACTAGCTCGCTCGGAGACGCGTATTTGTCAGGTTGCGCGTGCGCCTCGCCTATGTAGAACTTCAAAAATATACTTTCTTTTCTTTCAGAAACTTGTAAAAATTACAACATATTTTTCTTCACGAATAACAAAATTAATTTTTATGTGTTACTTTTCATCAACATCTACGTAGGTCTCCATTTAGAAAGATACTCAGCTGCCTTACCGGTATTCTGGTGCGCGTTGCGTGAGAACGAGTACCGTTTGGTAGCAGTTATTACGGTTTCAAACATTTTATTTTTCAGTCGAAAAGTTCGTTTTTTGACCAAATTTCAACAACAAAAACAGGGAAAATTTCAGAAACACTGTGGATCACTAGCTCGCTCGGAGACGCGTATTTGTCAGGTTGCGCGTGCGCCTCGCCTATGTAGAACTTCAAAAATATACTTTCTTTTCTTTCAGAAACTTGTAAAAATTTCAACATATTTTTCTTCACGAATAACAAAATGAATTTTTATGTGTTACTTTTCATCAACATCTACGTAGGTCTCCATTTAGAAAGATACTAAGCTGCCTTACCGGTATTCTGGTGCGCGTTGCGTGAGCTCGAGTACCGTTTGGTAGCAGTTATTACGGTTTCAAACATTTGTTTTTCAGTCGAAAAGTTTGTTTTTTGACCAAATTTCAACAACAAAAACAGGGAAAATTTCAGAAATACTGTGGATCACTAGCTCGCTCGGAGACGCGTATTTTGACAGGTTGCGCGTGCGCCTCGCCTATGTAGAACTTCAAAATTTAATTTTTTTTTTCTATCAGAAACTTGTAAAAATTACAACATATTTTTCTTCAGGAATAACAAAATGAATTTTTATGTCTTACTTTTCATCAAAATCTACGTAGGTCTCCATTTAGAAAGATACTCAGCTGCCTTACCGGTATTCTGGTGCGCGTTGCGTGAGCTCGAGTACCGTTTGGTAGCAGTTATTACGGTTTCAAACATTTGTTTTTCAGTCGAAAAGTTAGTTTTTTGACCAAATTTCAACAACAAAAACAGGGAAAATTTCAGAAACACTGTGGATCACTAGCTCGCTCGGAGACGCGTATTTGTCAGGTTGCGCGTGCGCCTCGCCTATGTAGAACTTCAAAAATATACTTTCTTTTCTTTCAGAAACTTGTAAAAATTTCAAAATATTTTTCTTCACGAATAACAAAATGAATTTTTATGTGTTACTTTTCATCAACATCTACGTAGGTCTCCATTTAGAAAGATACTCAGCTGCCTTACCGGTATTCTGGTGCGCGTTGCGTGAGCTCGAGTACCGTTTGGTAGCAGTTATTACGGTTTCAAACATTTGTTTTTCAGTCGAAAAGTTTGTTTTTTGACCAAATTTCAACAACAAAAACAGGGAAAATTTCAGAAATACTGTGGATCACTAGCTCGCTCGGAGACGCGTATTTTGACGGGTTGCGCGTGCGCCTCGCCTATGTAGAACTTCAAAATTTAATTTTTTTTTCTTTCAGAAACTTGTAAAAATTACAACATATTTTTCTTCACGAATAACAAAATGAATTTTTATGTCTTACTTTTCATCAAAATCTACGTAGGTCTCCACTTAGAAAGATACTCAGCTGCCTTACCGGTATTCTGGTGCGCGTTGCGTGAGCTCGAGTACCGTTTGGTAGCAGTTCTTACGGTTTCAAACATTTTATTTTTCAGTCGAAAAGTTAGTTTTTTGACCAAATTTCAACAACAAAAACAGGGTAAATTTCAGAAACACTGTGGATCACTAGCTCGCTCGGAGACGCGTATTTTGACGGGTTGCGCGTGCGCCTCGCCTATGTAGAACTTCAAAATTTAATTTTTTTTTTCTTTCAGAAACTTGTAAAAATTACAACATATTTTTCTTCACGAATAACAAAATGAATTTTTATGTCTTACTTTTCATCAAAATCTACGTAGGTCTCCACTTAGAAAGATACTCAGCTGCCTTACCGGTATTCTGGTGCGCGTTGCGTGAGCTCGAGTACCGTTTGGAAGCAGTTATTACGGTTCCAAACATTTTATTTTTCAGTCGAAAAGTTAGTTTTTTGACCAAATTTCAACAACAAAAACAGGGTAAATTTCAGAAACACTGTGGATCACTAGCTCGCTCGGAGACGCGTATTTGTCAGGTTGCGCGTGCGCCTCGCCTATGTAGAACTTCAAAAATATACTTTCTTTTCTTTCAGAAACTTGTAAAAATTTCAAAATATTTTTCTTCACGAATAACAAAATGAATTTTTATGTGTTACTTTTCATCAACATCTACGTAGGTCTCCATTTAGAAAGATACTCAGCTGCCTTACCGGTATTCTGGTGCGCGTTGCGTGAGCTCGAGTACCGTTTGGTAGCAGTTATTACGGTTTCAAACATTTGTTTTTCAGTCGAAAAGTTAGTTTTTTGACCAAATTTCAACAACAAAAACAGGGAAAATTTCAGAAACACTGTGGATCACTAGCTCGCTCGGAGACGCGTATTTTGACAGGTTGCGCGTGCGCCTCGCCTATGTAGAACTTCAAAATTTAATTTTTTTTTTCTTTCAGAAACTTGTAAAAATTACAACATATTTTTCTTCAGGAATAACAAAATGAATTTTTATGTCTTACTTTTCATCAAAATCTACGTAGGTCTCCATTTAGAAAGATACTCAGCTGCCTTACCGGTATTCTGGTGCGCGTTGCGTGAGCTCGAGTACCGTTTGGTAGCAGTTATTACGGTTTCAAACATTTGTTTTTCAGTCGAAAAGTTAGTTTTTTGACCAAATTTCAACAACAAAAACAGGGAAAATTTCAGAAACACTGTGGATCACTAGCTCGCTCGGAGACGCGTATTTGTCAGGTTGCGCGTGCGCCTCGCCTATGTAGAACTTCAAAAATATACTTTCTTTTCTTTCAGAAACTTGTAAAAATTTCAAAATATTTTTCTTCACGAATAACAAAATGAATTTTTATGTCTTACTTTTCATCAAAATCTACGTAGGTCTCCATTTAGAAAGATACTCAGCTGCCTTACCGGTATTCTGGTGCGCGTTGCGTGAGCTCGAGTACCGTTTGGTAGCAGTTATTACGGTTTCAAACATTTGTTTTTCAGTCGAAAAGTTAGTTTTTTGACCAAATTTCAACAACAAAAACAGGGAAAATTTCAGAAACACTGTGGATCGCTAGCTCGCTCGGAGACGCGTATTTTGACAGGTTGCGCGTGCGCCTCGCCTGTGTAGAACTTCAAAAATATTCTTTTTTTTCTTTCAGAAACTTGTAAAAATTTCAACATATTTTTCTTCACGAATAACAAAATGTATTTTTATGTCTTACTTTTCATCAACATCTAAGTTAGTCTTCATTTAGAAAGATACACAGCTGCCTTACCGGTTTTCTAGTGCGCGTTCCGTGAGCTCGAGTCCCGTTTGGTAGCAGTAATTACGGTATCACTCATTTTATTTTTCAGTCGAAAAGTTAGTTTTTTGACCAAATTTCAACAACAAAAACAGGGAAAATTTCAGAAACACTGTGGATCACTAGCTCGCTCGGAGACGCGTATTTGTCAGGTTGCGCGTGCGCCTCGCCTATGTAGAACTTCAAAAATATACTTTCTTTTCTTTCAGAAACTTGTAAAAATTTCAAAATATTTTTCTTCACGAATAACAAAATGAATTTTTATGTGTTACTTTTCATCAAAATCTACGTAGGTCTCCATTTAGAAAGATACTCAGCTGCCTTACCGGTATTCTGGTGCGCGTTGCGTGAGCTCGAGTACCGTTTGGTAGCAGTTATTACGGTTTCAAACATTTGTTTTTCAGTCGAAAAGTTTGTTTTTTGACCAAATTTCAACAACAAAAACAGGGAAAATTTCAGAAATACTGTGGATCACTAGCTCGCTCGGAGACGCGTATTTTGACGGGTTGCGCGTGCGCCTCGCCTATGTAGAACTTCAAAATTTAATTTTTTTTTCTTTCAGAAACTTGTAAAAATTACAACATATTTTTCTTCACGAATAACAAAATGAATTTTTATGTCTTACTTTTCATCAAAATCTACGTAGGTCTCCACTTAGAAAGATACTCAGCTGCCTTACCGGTATTCTGGTGCGCGTTGCGTGAGCTCGAGTACCGTTTGGTAGCAGTTATTACGGTTTCAAACATTTGTTTTTCAGTCGAAAAGTTAGTTTTTTGACCAAATTTCAACAACAAAAACAGGGAAAATTTCAGAAACACTGTGGATCACTAGCTCGCTCGGAGACGCGTATTTTGACAGGTTGCGCGTGCGCCTCGCCTATGTAGAACTTCAAAATTTAATTTTTTTTTTCTTTCAGAAACTTGTAAAAATTACAACATATTTTTCTTCAGGAATAACAAAATGAATTTTTATGTCTTACTTTTCATCAAAATCTACGTAGGTCTCCATTTAGAAAGATACTCAGCTGCCTTACCGGTATTCTGGTGCGCGTTGCGTGAGCTCGAGTACCGTTTGGTAGCAGTTATTACGGTTTCAAACATTTGTTTTTCAGTCGAAAAGTTAGTTTTTTGACCAAATTTCAACAACAAAAACAGGGAAAATTTCAGAAACACTGTGGATCACTAGCTCGCTCGGAGACGCGTATTTGTCAGGTTGCGCGTGCGCCTCGCCTATGTAGAACTTCAAAAATATACTTTCTTTTCTTTCAGAAACTTGTAAAAATTTCAAAATATTTTTCTTCACGAATAACAAAATGAATTTTTATGTGTTACTTTTCATCAAAATCTACGTAGGTCTCCATTTAGAAAGATACTCAGCTGCCTTACCGGTATTCTGGTGCGCGTTGCGTGAGCTCGAGTACCGTTTGGTAGCAGTTATTACGGTTTCAAACATTTGTTTTTCAGTCGAAAAGTTTGTTTTTTGACCAAATTTCAACAACAAAAACAGGGAAAATTTCAGAAATACTGTGGATCACTAGCTCGCTCGGAGACGCGTATTTTGACGGGTTGCGCGTGCGCCTCGCCTATGTAGAACTTCAAAATTTAATTTTTTTTTTCTTTCAGAAACTTGTAAAAATTACAACATATTTTTCTTCACGAATAACAAAATGAATTTTTATGTCTTACTTTTCATCAAAATCTACGTAGGTCTCCTCTTAGAAAGATACTCAGCTGCCTTACCGGTATTCTGGTGCGCGTTGCGTGAGCTCGAGTACCGTTTGGTAGCAGTTATTACGGTTTCAAACATTTGTTTTTCAGTCGAAAAGTTAGTTTTTTGACCAAATTTCAACAACAAAAACAGGGAAAATTTCAGAAACACTGTGGATCACTAGCTCGCTCGGAGACGCGTATTTGTCAGGTTGCGCGTGCGCCTCGCCTATGTAGAACTTCAAAAATATACTTTCTTTTCTTTCAGAAACTTGTAAAAATTTCAAAATATTTTTCTTCACGAATAACAAAATGAATTTTTATGTGTTACTTTTCATCAAAATCTACGTAGGTCTCCATTTAGAAAGATACTCAGCTGCCTTACCGGTATTCTGGTGCGCGTTGCGTGAGCTCGAGTACCGTTTGGTAGCAGTTATTACGGTTTCAAACATTTGTTTTTCAGTCGAAAAGTTTGTTTTTTGACCAAATTTCAACAACAAAAACAGGGAAAATTTCAGAAATACTGTGGATCACTAGCTCGCTCGGAGACGCGTATTTTGACGGGTTGCGCGTGCGCCTCGCCTATGTAGAACTTCAAAATTTAATTTTTTTTTTCTTTCAGAAACTTGTAAAAATTACAACATATTTTTCTTCACGAATAACAAAATGAATTTTTATGTCTTACTTTTCATCAAAATCTACGTAGGTCTCCTCTTAGAAAGATACTCAGCTGCCTTACCGGTATTCTGGTGCGCGTTGCGTGAGCTCGAGTACCGTTTGGTAGCAGTTATTACGGTTCCAAACATTTTATTTTTCAGTCGAAAAGTTAGTTTTTTGACCAAATTTCAACAACTAAAAAAGGGAAAATTTCAGAAACACTGCGGATCACTAGCTCGCTCGGAGTCGCGTATTTTGACAGGTTGCGCGTGCGCCTCGCCAATGTAGAACTTCAAAAATATACTTTCTTTTCTTTCAGAAACTTGTAAAAATTTCAAAATATTTTTCTTCACGAATAACAAAATGAATTTTTATGTCTTACTTTTCATCGAAATCTACGTAGGTCTCCATTTAGAAAGATACTCAGCTGCCTTACCGGTATTCTGGTGCGCGTTGCGTGAGCTCGAGTACCGTTTGGTAGCAGTTATTACGGTTTCAAACATTTGTTTTTCAGTCGAAAAGTTAGTTTTTTGACCAAATTTCAACAACAAAAACAGGGAAAATTTCAGAAACACTGTGGATCACTAGCTCGCTCGGAGACGCGTATTTTGACAGGTTGCGCGTGCGCCTCGCCTATGTAGAACTTCAAAATTTAATTTTTTTTTTCTTTCAGAAACTTGTAAAAATTACAACATATTTTTCTTCAGGAATAACAAAATGAATTTTTATGTCTTACTTTTCATCAAAATCTACGTAGGTCTCCATTTAGAAAGATACTCAGCTGCCTTACCGGTATTCTGGTGCGCGTTGCGTGAGCTCGAGTACCGTTTGGTAGCAGTTATTACGGTTTCAAACATTTGTTTTTCAGTCGAAAAGTTAGTTTTTTGACCAAATTTCAACAACAAAAACAGGGAAAATTTCAGAAACACTGTGGATCACTAGCTCGCTCGGAGACGCGTATTTGTCAGGTTGCGCGTGCGCCTCGCCTATGTAGAACTTCAAAAATATACTTTCTTTTCTTTCAGAAACTTGTAAAAATTTCAAAATATTTTTCTTCACGAATAACAAAATGAATTTTTATGTCTTACTTTTCATCAAAATCTACGTAGGTCTCCATTTAGAAAGATACTCAGCTGCCTTACCGGTATTCTGGTGCGCGTTGCGTGAGCTCGAGTACCGTTTGGTAGCAGTTATTACGGTTTCAAACATTTGTTTTTCAGTCGAAAAGTTAGTTTTTTGACCAAATTTCAACAACAAAAACAGGGAAAATTTCAGAAACACTGTGGATCGCTAGCTCGCTCGGAGACGCGTATTTTGACAGGTTGCGCGTGCGCCTCGCCTGTGTAGAACTTCAAAAATATTCTTTTTTTTCTTTCAGAAACTTGTAAAAATTTCAACATATTTTTCTTCACGAATAACAAAATGTATTTTTATGTCTTACTTTTCATCAACATCTAAGTTAGTCTTCATTTAGAAAGATACACAGCTGCCTTACCGGTTTTCTAGTGCGCGTTCCGTGAGCTCGAGTCCCGTTTGGTAGCAGTAATTACGGTATCACTCATTTTATTTTTCAGTCGAAAAGTTAGTTTTTTGACCAAATTTCAACAACAAAAACAGGGAAAATTTCAGAAACACTGTGGATCACTAGCTCGCTCGGAGACGCGTATTTGTCAGGTTGCGCGTGCGCCTCGCCTATGTAGAACTTCAAAAATATACTTTCTTTTCTTTCAGAAACTTGTAAAAATTTCAAAATATTTTTCTTCACGAATAACAAAATGAATTTTTATGTGTTACTTTTCATCAAAATCTACGTAGGTCTCCATTTAGAAAGATACTCAGCTGCCTTACCGGTATTCTGGTGCGCGTTGCGTGAGCTCGAGTACCGTTTGGTAGCAGTTATTACGGTTTCAAACATTTGTTTTTCAGTCGAAAAGTTTGTTTTTTGACCAAATTTCAACAACAAAAACAGGGAAAATTTCAGAAATACTGTGGATCACTAGCTCGCTCGGAGACGCGTATTTTGACGGGTTGCGCGTGCGCCTCGCCTATGTAGAACTTCAAAATTTAATTTTTTTTTCTTTCAGAAACTTGTAAAAATTACAACATATTTTTCTTCACGAATAACAAAATGAATTTTTATGTCTTACTTTTCATCAAAATCTACGTAGGTCTCCACTTAGAAAGATACTCAGCTGCCTTACCGGTATTCTGGTGCGCGTTGCGTGAGCTCGAGTACCGTTTGGTAGCAGTTATTACGGTTTCAAACATTTGTTTTTTCAGTCGAAAAGTTCGTTTTTTGACCAAATTTCAACAACAAAAACAGCGAAAATTTCAGAAACACTGTGGATCACTACCTCGCTCGGAGTCGCGTATTTTGACAGGTTGCGCGTGCGCCTCGCCAATGTAGAACTTCAAAAATATACTTTCTTTTCTTTCAGAAACTTGTAAAAATTTCAAAATATTTTTCTTCACGAATAACAAAATGAATTTTTATGTGTTACTTTTCATCAACATCTACGTAGGTCTCCATTTAGAAAGATACTCAGCTGCCTTACCGGTATTCTGGTGCGCGTTGCGTGAGCTCGAGTACCGTTTGGTAGCAGTTATTACGGTTTCAAACATTTGTTTTTCAGTCGAAAAGTTTGTTTTTTGACCAAATTTCAACAACAAAAACAGGGAAAATTTCAGAAACACTGTGGATCACTACCTCGCTCGGAGTCGCGTATTTTGACGGGTTGCGCGTGCGCCTCGCCTATGTAGAACTTCAAAAATGTACTTTCTTTTCTTTCAGAAACTTGTAAAATTTCAAAATATTTTTCTTCACGAATAACAAAATTAATTTTTATGTGTTACTTTTCATCAACATCTACGTAGGTCTCCATTTAGAAAGATACTCAGCTGCCTTACCGGTATTCTGGTGCGCGTTGCGTGAGAACGAGTACCGTTTGGTAGCAGTTATTACGGTTTCAAACATTTTATTTTTCAGTCGAAAAGTTCGTTTTTTGACCAAATTTCAACAACAAAAACAGGGAAAATTTCAGAAACACTGTGGATCACTAGCTCGCTCGGAGACGCGTATTTGTCAGGTTGCGCGTGCGCCTCGCCTATGTAGAACTTCAAAAATATACTTTCTTTTCTTTCAGAAACTTGTAAAAATTTCAACATATTTTTCTTCACGAATAACAAAATGAATTTTTATGTGTTACTTTTCATCAACATCTACGTAGGTCTCCATTTAGAAAGATACTAAGCTGCCTTACCGGTATTCTGGTGCGCGTTGCGTGAGCTCGAGTACCGTTTGGTAGCAGTTATTACGGTTTCAAACATTTGTTTTTCAGTCGAAAAGTTTGTTTTTTGACCAAATTTCAACAACAAAAACAGGGAAAATTTCAGAAATACTGTGGATCACTAGCTCGCTCGGAGACGCGTATTTTGACAGGTTGCGCGTGCGCCTCGCCTATGTAGAACTTCAAAATTTATTTTTTTTTTTCTATCAGAAACTTGTAAAAATTACAACATATTTTTCTTCAGGAATAACAAAATGAATTTTTATGTCTTACTTTTCATCAAAATCTACGTAGGTCTCCATTTAGAAAGATACTCAGCTGCCTTACCGGTATTCTGGTGCGCGTTGCGTGAGCTCGAGTACCGTTTGGTAGCAGTTATTACGGTTTCAAACATTTGTTTTTCAGTCGAAAAGTTAGTTTTTTGACCAAATTTCAACAACAAAAACAGGGAAAATTTCAGAAACACTGTGGATCACTAGCTCGCTCGGAGACGCGTATTTGTCAGGTTGCGCGTGCGCCTCGCCTATGTAGAACTTCAAAAATATACTTTCTTTTCTTTCAGAAACTTGTAAAAATTACAACATATTTTTCTTCACGAATAACAAAATTAATTTTTATGTGTTACTTTTCATCAACATCTACGTAGGTCTCCATTTAGAAAGATACTCAGCTGCCTTACCGGTATTCTGGTGCGCGTTGCGTGAGAACGAGTACCGTTTGGTAGCAGTTATTACGGTTTCAAACATTTTATTTTTCAGTCGAAAAGTTCGTTTTTTGACCAAATTTCAACAACAAAAACAGGGAAAATTTCAGAAACACTGTGGATCACTAGCTCGCTCGGAGACGCGTATTTGTCAGGTTGCGCGTGCGCCTCGCCTATGTAGAACTTCAAAAATATACTTTCTTTTCTTTCAGAAACTTGTAAAAATTTCAACATATTTTTCTTCACGAATAACAAAATGAATTTTTATGTGTTACTTTTCATCAACATCTACGTAGGTCTCCATTTAGAAAGATACTAAGCTGCCTTACCGGTATTCTGGTGCGCGTTGCGTGAGCTCGAGTACCGTTTGGTAGCAGTTATTACGGTTTCAAACATTTGTTTTTCAGTCGAAAAGTTTGTTTTTTGACCAAATTTCAACAACAAAAACAGGGAAAATTTCAGAAATACTGTGGATCACTAGCTCGCTCGGAGACGCGTATTTTGACAGGTTGCGCGTGCGCCTCGCCTATGTAGAACTTCAAAATTTAATTTTTTTTTTCTATCAGAAACTTGTAAAAATTACAACATATTTTTCTTCAGGAATAACAAAATGAATTTTTATGTCTTACTTTTCATCAAAATCTACGTAGGTCTCCATTTAGAAAGATACTCAGCTGCCTTACCGGTATTCTGGTGCGCGTTGCGTGAGCTCGAGTACCGTTTGGTAGCAGTTATTACGGTTTCAAACATTTGTTTTTCAGTCGAAAAGTTAGTTTTTTGACCAAATTTCAACAACAAAAACAGGGAAAATTTCAGAAACACTGTGGATCACTAGCTCGCTCGGAGACGCGTATTTGTCAGGTTGCGCGTGCGCCTCGCCTATGTAGAACTTCAAAAATATACTTTCTTTTCTTTCAGAAACTTGTAAAAATTTCAAAATATTTTTCTTCACGAATAACAAAATGAATTTTTATGTGTTACTTTTCATCAACATCTACGTAGGTCTCCATTTAGAAAGATACTCAGCTGCCTTACCGGTATTCTGGTGCGCGTTGCGTGAGCTCGAGTACCGTTTGGTAGCAGTTATTACGGTTTCAAACATTTGTTTTTCAGTCGAAAAGTTTGTTTTTTGACCAAATTTCAACAACAAAAACAGGGAAAATTTCAGAAATACTGTGGATCACTAGCTCGCTCGGAGACGCGTATTTTGACGGGTTGCGCGTGCGCCTCGCCTATGTAGAACTTCAAAATTTAATTTTTTTTTCTTTCAGAAACTTGTAAAAATTACAACATATTTTTCTTCACGAATAACAAAATGAATTTTTATGTCTTACTTTTCATCAAAATCTACGTAGGTCTCCACTTAGAAAGATACTCAGCTGCCTTACCGGTATTCTGGTGCGCGTTGCGTGAGCTCGAGTACCGTTTGGTAGCAGTTCTTACGGTTTCAAACATTTTATTTTTCAGTCGAAAAGTTAGTTTTTTGACCAAATTTCAACAACAAAAACAGGGTAAATTTCAGAAACACTGTGGATCACTAGCTCGCTCGGAGACGCGTATTTTGACGGGTTGCGCGTGCGCCTCGCCTATGTAGAACTTCAAAATTTAATTTTTTTTTTCTTTCAGAAACTTGTAAAAATTACAACATATTTTTCTTCACGAATAACAAAATGAATTTTTATGTCTTACTTTTCATCAAAATCTACGTAGGTCTCCACTTAGAAAGATACTCAGCTGCCTTACCGGTATTCTGGTGCGCGTTGCGTGAGCTCGAGTACCGTTTGGAAGCAGTTATTACGGTTCCAAACATTTTATTTTTCAGTCGAAAAGTTAGTTTTTTGACCAAATTTCAACAACAAAAACAGGGTAAATTTCAGAAACACTGTGGATCACTAGCTCGCTCGGAGACGCGTATTTGTCAGGTTGCGCGTGCGCCTCGCCTATGTAGAACTTCAAAAATATACTTTCTTTTCTTTCAGAAACTTGTAAAAATTTCAAAATATTTTTCTTCACGAATAACAAAATGAATTTTTATGTGTTACTTTTCATCAACATCTACGTAGGTCTCCATTTAGAAAGATACTCAGCTGCCTTACCGGTATTCTGGTGCGCGTTGCGTGAGCTCGAGTACCGTTTGGTAGCAGTTATTACGGTTTCAAACATTTGTTTTTCAGTCGAAAAGTTTGTTTTTTGACCAAATTTCAACAACAAAAACAGGGAAAATTTCAGAAATACTGTGGATCACTAGCTCGCTCGGAGACGCGTATTTTGACGGGTTGCGCGTGCGCCTCGCCTATGTAGAACTTCAAAATTTAATTTTTTTTTCTTTCAGAAACTTGTAAAAATTACAACATATTTTTCTTCACGAATAACAAAATGAATTTTTATGTCTTACTTTTCATCAAAATCTACGTAGGTCTCCACTTAGAAAGATACTCAGCTGCCTTACCGGTATTCTGGTGCGCGTTGCGTGAGCTCGAGTACCGTTTGGTAGCAGTTCTTACGGTTTCAAACATTTTATTTTTCAGTCGAAAAGTTAGTTTTTTGACCAAATTTCAACAACAAAAACAGGGTAAATTTCAGAAACACTGTGGATCACTAGCTCGCTCGGAGACGCGTATTTTGACGGGTTGCGCGTGCGCCTCGCCTATGTAGAACTTCAAAATTTAATTTTTTTTTTCTTTCAGAAACTTGTAAAAATTACAACATATTTTTCTTCACGAATAACAAAATGAATTTTTATGTCTTACTTTTCATCAAAATCTACGTAGGTCTCCACTTAGAAAGATACTCAGCTGCCTTACCGGTATTCTGGTGCGCGTTGCGTGAGCTCGAGTACCGTTTGGAAGCAGTTATTACGGTTCCAAACATTTTATTTTTCAGTCGAAAAGTTAGTTTTTTGACCAAATTTCAACAACAAAAACAGGGTAAATTTCAGAAACACTGTGGATCACTAGCTCGCTCGGAGACGCGTATTTTGACGGGTTGCGCGTGCGCCTCGCCTATGTAGAACTTCAAAATTTAATTTTTTTTTTCTTTCAGAAACTTGTAAAAATTACAACATATTTTTCTTCACGAATAACAAAATGAATTTTTATGTCTTACTTTTCATCAAAATCTACGTAGGTCTCCACTTAGAAAGATACTCAGCTGCCTTACCGGTATTCTGGTGCGCGTTGCGTGAGCTCGAGTACCGTTTGGTAGCAGTTATTACGGTTTCAAACATTTGTTTTTTCAGTCGAAAAGTTAGTTTTTTGACCAAATTTCAACAACAAAAACAGGGAAAATTTCAGGAACACTGTGGATCACTACCTCGCTCGGAGTCGCGTATTTTGACAGGTTGCGCGTGCGCCTCGCCAATGTAGAACTTCAAAAATATACTTTCTTTTCTTTCAGAAACTTGTAAAAATTTCAAAATATTTTTCTTCACGAATAACAAAATTAATTTTTATGTGTTACTTTTCATCAACATCTACGTAGGTCTCCATTTAGAAAGATACTCAGCTGCCTTACCGGTATTCTGGTGCGCGTTGCGTGAGAACGAGTACCGTTTGGTAGCAGTTATTACGGTTTCAAACATTTTATTTTTCAGTCGAAAAGTTCGTTTTTTGACCAAATTTCAACAACAAAAACAGGGTAAATTTCAGAAACACTGTGGATCACTAGCTCGCTCGGAGACGCGTATTTTGACGGGTTGCGCGTGCGCCTCGCCTATGTAGAACTTCAAAATTTAATTTTTTTTTTCTTTCAGAAACTTGTAAAAATTACAACATATTTTTCTTCACGAATAACAAAATGAATTTTTATGTCTTACTTTTCATCAAAATCTACGTAGGTCTCCACTTAGAAAGATACTCAGCTGCCTTACCGGTATTCTGGTGCGCGTTGCGTGAGCTCGAGTACCGTTTGGTAGCAGTTATTACGGTTTCAAACATTTGTTTTTTCAGTCGAAAAGTTAGTTTTTTGACCAAATTTCAACAACAAAAACAGGGAAAATTTCAGGAACACTGTGGATCACTACCTCGCTCGGAGTCGCGTATTTTGACAGGTTGCGCGTGCGCCTCGCCAATGTAGAACTTCAAAAATATACTTTCTTTTCTTTCAGAAACTTGTAAAAATTTCAAAATATTTTTCTTCACGAATAACAAAATTAATTTTTATGTGTTACTTTTCATCAACATCTACGTAGGTCTCCATTTAGAAAGATACTCAGCTGCCTTACCGGTATTCTGGTGCGCGTTGCGTGAGAACGAGTACCGTTTGGTAGCAGTTATTACGGTTTCAAACATTTTATTTTTCAGTCGAAAAGTTAGTTTTTTGACCAAATTTCAACAACAAAAACAGGGAAAATTTCAGAAACACTGCGGATCACTAGCTCGCTCGGAGTCGCGTATTTTGACAGGTTGCGCGTGCGCCTCGCCAATGTAGAACTTAAAAAATATACTTTCTTTTCTTTCAGAAACTTGTAAAAATTTCAAAATAGTTTTCTTCACGAATAACAAAATGAATTTTTATGTCTTACTTTTCATCAAAATCTACGTAGGTCTCCATTTAGAAAGATACTCAGCTGCCTTACCGGTATTCTGGTGCGCGTTGCGTGAGCTCGAGTACCGTTTGGTAGCAGTTATTACGGTTTCAAACATTTGTTTTTTCAGTCGAAAAGTTCGTTTTTTGACCAAATTTCAACAACAAAAACAGGGAAAATTTCAGAAACACTGTGGATCACTAGCTCGCTCGGAGACGCGTATTTGGCAGGTTGCGCGTGCGCCTCGCCTATGTAGAACTTCAAAATTTAATTTTTTTTTTCTTTCAGAAACTTGTAAAAATTTCAAAATATTTTTCTTCACTAATAACAAAATGTATTTTTATGTCTTACTTTTCATCAAAATCTACGTAGGTCTCCATTTAGAAAGATACTCAGCTGCCTTGCCGGTATTCTGGTGCGCGTTGTGTGAGCTCGAGTACCGTTTGGTAGCAGTTATTACGGTTTCAAACATTTTATTTTTCAGTCGAAAAGTTCGTTTTTTGACCAAATTTCAACAACAAAAACAGGGAAAATTTCAGAAACACTGTGGATCACTAGCTCGCTCGGAGACGCGTATTTGTCAGGTTGCGCGTGCGCCTCGCCTATGTAGAACTTCAAAAATATACTTTCTTTTCTTTCAGAAACTTGTAAAAATTTCAACATATTTTTCTTCACGAATAACAAAATGAATTTTTATGTGTTACTTTTCATCAACATCTACGTAGGTCTCCATTTAGAAAGATACTAAGCTGCCTTACCGGTATTCTGGTGCGCGTTGCGTGAGCTCGAGTACCGTTTGGTAGCAGTTATTACGGTTTCAAACATTTGTTTTTCAGTCGAAAAGTTTGTTTTTTGACCAAATTTCAACAACAAAAACAGGGAAAATTTCAGAAATACTGTGGATCACTAGCTCGCTCGGAGACGCGTATTTTGACAGGTTGCGCGTGCGCCTCGCCTATGTAGAACTTCAAAATTTAATTTTTTTTTTCTATCAGAAACTTGTAAAAATTACAACATATTTTTCTTCAGGAATAACAAAATGAATTTTTATGTCTTACTTTTCATCAAAATCTACGTAGGTCTCCATTTAGAAAGATACTCAGCTGCCTTACCGGTATTCTGGTGCGCGTTGCGTGAGCTCGAGTACCGTTTGGTAGCAGTTATTACGGTTTCAAACATTTGTTTTTCAGTCGAAAAGTTAGTTTTTTGACCAAATTTCAACAACAAAAACAGGGAAAATTTCAGAAACACTGTGGATCACTAGCTCGCTCGGAGACGCGTATTTGTCAGGTTGCGCGTGCGCCTCGCCTATGTAGAACTTCAAAAATATACTTTCTTTTCTTTCAGAAACTTGTAAAAATTTCAAAATATTTTTCTTCACGAATAACAAAATGAATTTTTATGTGTTACTTTTCATCAACATCTACGTAGGTCTCCATTTAGAAAGATACTCAGCTGCCTTACCGGTATTCTGGTGCGCGTTGCGTGAGCTCGAGTACCGTTTGGTAGCAGTTATTACGGTTTCAAACATTTGTTTTTCAGTCGAAAAGTTTGTTTTTTGACCAAATTTCAACAACAAAAACAGGGAAAATTTCAGAAATACTGTGGATCACTAGCTCGCTCGGAGACGCGTATTTTGACGGGTTGCGCGTGCGCCTCGCCTATGTAGAACTTCAAAATTTAATTTTTTTTTCTTTCAGAAACTTGTAAAAATTACAACATATTTTTCTTCACGAATAACAAAATGAATTTTTATGTCTTACTTTTCATCAAAATCTACGTAGGTCTCCACTTAGAAAGATACTCAGCTGCCTTACCGGTATTCTGGTGCGCGTTGCGTGAGCTCGAGTACCGTTTGGTAGCAGTTCTTACGGTTTCAAACATTTTATTTTTCAGTCGAAAAGTTAGTTTTTTGACCAAATTTCAACAACAAAAACAGGGTAAATTTCAGAAACACTGTGGATCACTAGCTCGCTCGGAGACGCGTATTTTGACGGGTTGCGCGTGCGCCTCGCCTATGTAGAACTTCAAAATTTAATTTTTTTTTTCTTTCAGAAACTTGTAAAAATTACAACATATTTTTCTTCACGAATAACAAAATGAATTTTTATGTCTTACTTTTCATCAAAATCTACGTAGGTCTCCACTTAGAAAGATACTCAGCTGCCTTACCGGTATTCTGGTGCGCGTTGCGTGAGCTCGAGTACCGTTTGGAAGCAGTTATTACGGTTCCAAACATTTTATTTTTCAGTCGAAAAGTTAGTTTTTTGACCAAATTTCAACAACAAAAACAGGGTAAATTTCAGAAACACTGTGGATCACTAGCTCGCTCGGAGACGCGTATTTGTCAGGTTGCGCGTGCGCCTCGCCTATGTAGAACTTCAAAAATATACTTTCTTTTCTTTCAGAAACTTGTAAAAATTTCAAAATATTTTTCTTCACGAATAACAAAATGAATTTTTATGTGTTACTTTTCATCAACATCTACGTAGGTCTCCATTTAGAAAGATACTCAGCTGCCTTACCGGTATTCTGGTGCGCGTTGCGTGAGCTCGAGTACCGTTTGGTAGCAGTTATTACGGTTTCAAACATTTGTTTTTCAGTCGAAAAGTTTGTTTTTTGACCAAATTTCAACAACAAAAACAGGGAAAATTTCAGAAATACTGTGGATCACTAGCTCGCTCGGAGACGCGTATTTTGACGGGTTGCGCGTGCGCCTCGCCTATGTAGAACTTCAAAATTTAATTTTTTTTTCTTTCAGAAACTTGTAAAAATTACAACATATTTTTCTTCACGAATAACAAAATGAATTTTTATGTCTTACTTTTCATCAAAATCTACGTAGGTCTCCACTTAGAAAGATACTCAGCTGCCTTACCGGTATTCTGGTGCGCGTTGCGTGAGCTCGAGTACCGTTTGGTAGCAGTTCTTACGGTTTCAAACATTTTATTTTTCAGTCGAAAAGTTAGTTTTTTGACCAAATTTCAACAACAAAAACAGGGTAAATTTCAGAAACACTGTGGATCACTAGCTCGCTCGGAGACGCGTATTTTGACGGGTTGCGCGTGCGCCTCGCCTATGTAGAACTTCAAAATTTAATTTTTTTTTTCTTTCAGAAACTTGTAAAAATTACAACATATTTTTCTTCACGAATAACAAAATGAATTTTTATGTCTTACTTTTCATCAAAATCTACGTAGGTCTCCACTTAGAAAGATACTCAGCTGCCTTACCGGTATTCTGGTGCGCGTTGCGTGAGCTCGAGTACCGTTTGGAAGCAGTTATTACGGTTCCAAACATTTTATTTTTCAGTCGAAAAGTTAGTTTTTTGACCAAATTTCAACAACAAAAACAGGGTAAATTTCAGAAACACTGTGGATCACTAGCTCGCTCGGAGACGCGTATTTTGACGGGTTGCGCGTGCGCCTCGCCTATGTAGAACTTCAAAATTTAATTTTTTTTTTCTTTCAGAAACTTGTAAAAATTACAACATATTTTTCTTCACGAATAACAAAATGAATTTTTATGTCTTACTTTTCATCAAAATCTACGTAGGTCTCCACTTAGAAAGATACTCAGCTGCCTTACCGGTATTCTGGTGCGCGTTGCGTGAGCTCGAGTACCGTTTGGTAGCAGTTATTACGGTTTCAAACATTTGTTTTTTCAGTCGAAAAGTTAGTTTTTTGACCAAATTTCAACAACAAAAACAGGGAAAATTTCAGGAACACTGTGGATCACTACCTCGCTCGGAGTCGCGTATTTTGACAGGTTGCGCGTGCGCCTCGCCAATGTAGAACTTCAAAAATATACTTTCTTTTCTTTCAGAAACTTGTAAAAATTTCAAAATATTTTTCTTCACGAATAACAAAATTAATTTTTATGTGTTACTTTTCATCAACATCTACGTAGGTCTCCATTTAGAAAGATACTCAGCTGCCTTACCGGTATTCTGGTGCGCGTTGCGTGAGAACGAGTACCGTTTGGTAGCAGTTATTACGGTTTCAAACATTTTATTTTTCAGTCGAAAAGTTCGTTTTTTGACCAAATTTCAACAACAAAAACAGGGTAAATTTCAGAAACACTGTGGATCACTAGCTCGCTCGGAGACGCGTATTTTGACGGGTTGCGCGTGCGCCTCGCCTATGTAGAACTTCAAAATTTAATTTTTTTTTTCTTTCAGAAACTTGTAAAAATTACAACATATTTTTCTTCACGAATAACAAAATGAATTTTTATGTCTTACTTTTCATCAAAATCTACGTAGGTCTCCACTTAGAAAGATACTCAGCTGCCTTACCGGTATTCTGGTGCGCGTTGCGTGAGCTCGAGTACCGTTTGGTAGCAGTTATTACGGTTTCAAACATTTGTTTTTTCAGTCGAAAAGTTAGTTTTTTGACCAAATTTCAACAACAAAAACAGGGAAAATTTCAGGAACACTGTGGATCACTACCTCGCTCGGAGTCGCGTATTTTGACAGGTTGCGCGTGCGCCTCGCCAATGTAGAACTTCAAAAATATACTTTCTTTTCTTTCAGAAACTTGTAAAAATTTCAAAATATTTTTCTTCACGAATAACAAAATTAATTTTTATGTGTTACTTTTCATCAACATCTACGTAGGTCTCCATTTAGAAAGATACTCAGCTGCCTTACCGGTATTCTGGTGCGCGTTGCGTGAGAACGAGTACCGTTTGGTAGCAGTTATTACGGTTTCAAACATTTTATTTTTCAGTCGAAAAGTTAGTTTTTTGACCAAATTTCAACAACAAAAACAGGGAAAATTTCAGAAACACTGCGGATCACTAGCTCGCTCGGAGTCGCGTATTTTGACAGGTTGCGCGTGCGCCTCGCCAATGTAGAACTTAAAAAATATACTTTCTTTTCTTTCAGAAACTTGTAAAAATTTCAAAATAGTTTTCTTCACGAATAACAAAATGAATTTTTATGTCTTACTTTTCATCAAAATCTACGTAGGTCTCCATTTAGAAAGATACTCAGCTGCCTTACCGGTATTCTGGTGCGCGTTGCGTGAGCTCGAGTACCGTTTGGTAGCAGTTATTACGGTTTCAAACATTTGTTTTTTCAGTCGAAAAGTTCGTTTTTTGACCAAATTTCAACAACAAAAACAGGGAAAATTTCAGAAACACTGTGGATCACTAGCTCGCTCGGAGACGCGTATTTGGCAGGTTGCGCGTGCGCCTCGCCTATGTAGAACTTCAAAATTTAATTTTTTTTTTCTTTCAGAAACTTGTAAAAATTTCAAAATATTTTTCTTCACTAATAACAAAATGTATTTTTATGTCTTACTTTTCATCAAAATCTACGTAGGTCTCCATTTAGAAAGATACTCAGCTGCCTTGCCGGTATTCTGGTGCGCGTTGTGTGAGCTCGAGTACCGTTTGGTAGCAGTTATTACGGTTTCAAACATTTTATTTTTCAGTCGAAAAGTTAGTTTTTCGACCAAATTTCAACAACAAAAACAGGGAAAATTTCAGAAACACTGTGGATCACTAGCTCGCTCGGAGACGCGTATTTTGACAGGTTGCGCGTGCGCCTCGCCTATGTAGAACTTCAAAAATATACTTTTTTTTCTTTCAGAAACTTGTAAAAATTTCAAAATATTTTTCTTCACGAATAACAAAATGAATTTTTATGTCTTACTTTTCATCAAAATCTACGTAGGTCTCCACTTAGAAAGATACTCAGCTGCCTTACCGGTATTCTGGTGCGCGTTGCGTGAGCTCGAGTATCGTTTGGTAGCAGTTATTACGGTTTCAAACATTTTATTTTTCAGTCGAAAAGTTAGTTTTTTGACCAAATTTCAACAACAAAAACAGGGATCATTTCAGAAACACTGTGGATCACTAGCTCGCTCGGAGACGCGTATTTTGACTGGTTGCGCGTGCGCCTCGCCTATGTAGAACTTCAAAATTTAATTTTTTTTTCTTTCAGAAACTTGTAAAATTTTCAACATATTTTTCTTCACGAATAACAAAATGTATTTTTATGTCTTACTTTTCATCAAAATCTACGTAGGTCTCCATTTAGAAAGATACTCAGCTGCCTTGCCGGTATTCTGGTGCGCGTTGCGTGAGCTCGAGTACCGTTTGGTAGCAGTAATTACGGTTTCAAACATTTTATTTTTCAGTCGAAAAGTTAGTTTTTTGACCAAATTTCAACAACAAAAACAGGGAAAATTTCAGAAACACTGTGGATCACTAGCTCGCTCGGAGACGCGTATTTTGACGGGTTGCGCGTGCGCCTCGCCTATGTAGAACTTCAAAATTTAATTTTTTCTTTCTTTCAGAAACTTGTAAAAATTACAACATATTTTTCTTCACGAATAACAAAATGAATTTTTATGTCTTACTTTTCATCAAAATCTACGTAGGTCTCCACTTAGAAAGATACTCAGCTGCCTTACCGGTATTCTGGTGCGCGTTGCGTGAGCTCGAGTACCGTTTGGTAGCAGTTATTACGGTTTCAAACATTTTATTTTTCAGTCGAAAAGTTAGTTTTTTGACCAAATTTCAACAACAAAAACAGGGAAAATTTCAGAAACACTGCGGATCACTAGCTCGCTCGGCGTCGCGTATTTTGACAGGTTGCGCGTGCGCCTCGCCAATGTAGAACTTAAAAAATATACTTTCTTTTCTTTCAGAAACTTGTAAAAATTTCAAAATATTTTTCTTCACGAATAACAAAATGAATTTTTATGTCTTACTTTTCATCAAAATCTACGTAGGTCTCCATTTAGAAAGATACTCAGCTGCCTTACCGGTATTCTGGTGCGCGTTGCGTGAGCTCGAGTACCGTTTGGTAGCAGTTATTACGGTTTCAAACATTTGTTTTTTCAGTCGAAAAGTTAGTTTTTTGACCAAATTTCAACAACAAAAACAGGGAAAATTTCAGAAACACTGTGGATCACTACCTCGCTCGGAGTCGCGTATTTTGACAGGTTGCGCGTGCGCCTCGCCAATGTAGAACTTCAAAAATATACTTTCTTTTCTTTCAGAAACTTGTAAAAATTTCAAAATATTTTTCTTCACGAATAACAAAATTAATTTTTATGTCTTACTTTTCATCAAAATCTACGTAGGTCTCCATTTAGAAAGATACTCAGCTGCCTTACCGGTATTCTGGTGCGCGTTGCGTGAGAACGAGTACCGTTTGGTAGCAGTTATTACGGTTTCAAACATTTTATTTTTCAGTCGAAAAGTTAGTTTTTTGACCAAATTTCAACAACAAAAACAGGGAAAATTTCAGAAACACTGTGGATCACTAGCTCGCTCGGAGACGCGTATTTGGCAGGTTGCGCGTGCGCCTCGCCTATGTAGAACTTCAAAATTTAATTTTTTTTTTCTTTCAGAACATGTAAAAATTTCAACATATTTTTCTTCACGAATAACAAAATGTATTTTTATGTCTTACTTTTCATCAAAATCTACGTAGGTCTCCATTTAGAAAGATACTCAGCTGCCTTGCCGGTATTCTGGTGCGCGTTGCGTGAGCTCGAGTACCGTTTGGTAGCAGTAATTACGGTTTCAAACATTTTATTTTTCAGTCGAAAAGTTAGTTTTTTGACCAAATTTCAACAACAAAAACAGGGAAAATTTCAGAAACACTGTGGATCACTAGCTCGCTCGGAGACGCGTATTTGGCAGGTTGCGCGTGCGCCTCGCCTATGTAGAACTTCAAAATTAATTTTTTTTTTCTTTCAGAAACTTGTAAAAATTTCAACATATTTTTCTTCACGAATAACAAAATGTATTTTTATGTCTTACTTTTCATCAAAATCTACGTAGGTCTCCATTTAGAAATATACTCAGCTGCCTTGCCGGTATTCTGGTGCGCGTTGCGTGAGCTCGAGTACCGTTTGGTAGCAGTAATTACGGTTTCAAACATTTTATTTTTCAGTCGAAAAGTTAGTTTTTTGACCAAATTTCAACAACAAAAACAGGGAAAATTTCAGAAACAATGTGGATCACTAGCTCGCTCTGAGACGCGTATTTGGCAGGTTGCGCGTGCGCCTCGCCTATGTAGAACTTCAAAAATATACTTTCTTTTCTTTCAGAAACTTGTAAAAAATTCAAAATATTTTTCTTCACGAATAACTAAATGAATTTTTATGTCTTACTTTTCATCAAAATTTACGTAGGTCTCCATTTAGAAAGATACTCAGCTGCCTTACCGGTATTCTGGTGCGCGTTGCGTGAGCTCGAGTACCGTTTGGTAGCAGTTATTACGGTTTTAAACATTTTATTTTTCAGTCGAAAAGTTAGTTTTTTGACCAAATTTATTTATTTATTTATTTATAGTACATGGAGGATTTACAGCTAGTAAAAACAAACAAAAAAAAAAGGGGGCTATAGCCACCAGGAAGCCAATTACAAATCCTCACGTATAGACTTATAATAGTTCATTATGGCGTGAGCACAAAAAGAAAAAATATATCGCCTTATATAAATTAAGAAGCTATTTAGCTAAATACTTAATACTAGTTTTACAATTTAATTACTGAAATAAACGAGAAAACAATGAAAACAAAAACAAAACAATACAATCTACCGCTACTTAAAAAATTTGAGGCTTAAGCACCTTCTGGCCGAATTCAAGGTAACTGTGAATGGATCAAAATCAAATTCCTTGCAAATCTCATTAAAATTTCTGCTTGCGCGCGCAATATAACTGTTCTGCCTATAATTCGAAGATGTATGAGATACACGTATGGGTGGATTAAAGCGAAGTGCTTTACTTGGCACATTAAAATAAAATTTTGACAATAACTCAGGGTTATCAATATTGTTATTGAGGACTTTTAACAAGAATAAACAGTCTGCAATTTTACGACGATCTATCAGTGGTAGTAAATGATACTTCTTACAGAGTCCAAAATAACAGGTCGACTGGTACGGAATCTTTTGATGGAAGCAAAGATATTTTATGAACCGTCTTTGGATGTTTTCAATGCGGTCAATGTATTTATGATACCGTGGATTCCAAATCTGAGACGCATACTCTAGCTGACTTCTAACAAAAGTGCAATACAATATTTTTTGTGTCCTTGCATCACTAAAACACTTAGAGAGACGTATTATGAACCCAAGCATTTTAGAGGCTTTTTTGACAATTGCATCAATGTGTGTATCAAACACTAACTTACTATTATGATGGACGCCCAAGTCACGAATAGTATTGCACCTTGGCAAGATCTGGCCTGCCAAAGTATAAGTAGTGGCTAGAACTGCACGTTTCCTAGTGTAGGTGATCACCGAACACTTAGATGGGTTGAGATCAAGTTTATTAACCCTACAATACTCTTCAAGCCGATGCAAGTCAGCCTGAAGT
Organism: Dasypolia templi; assembly: GCA_963555695.1. Lineage (NCBI taxonomy): Eukaryota > Metazoa > Arthropoda > Insecta > Lepidoptera > Noctuidae > Dasypolia > Dasypolia templi. The sequence continues at coordinate 33,260,088 of OY743140.1, read as the reverse complement.
GCTAGTCCATCATCGATCGTTGAAATAGTGGCAAAGATTTTCATGTCATCGGCAAAGCATAAAAGTTTGGATGAATAGAGGCACTGACCGATGTCGTTCACATAGACTACAAACAAAAGAGGACCGAGCAACGAACCCTGAGGCACTCCGCTGGGCACGTTTACCCAACTTGAAATATAATTATTGAGTACCACTGCTTGTGACCTGTTATCAATGTAAGAAGAGAACCACCTCAGGAGGTCCCCACGGATGCCCATGTAGCTAAGCTTCTTTATCAAGGTATCGTGGTCGATCCGATCAAATGCTTTGCTATAATCTGTGTAAACCACATCGACCTGCTTACCATTATCCATAGCATCCGTAATGAAATCATTAAATAAAATTAAGTTAGAAGTGGTAGACCGCCGTTTTAAAAATCCGTGCTGAAGGGAACTGAACGAGCTAGCAAGGGCGGAATATAATTGGTTGTAGACAATTCTCTCAAATATTTTAGCTAGAATGCACAGCTTGGATATAGGCCTATAATTAGTAATCTCGTTTTTAGACCCCTTCTTATATACGGGCGTAATAAAAGCAGATTTCCATACTTTGGGGACAACACCGAGAGTCAAAGACTTGGAAAACAGAATTGATATAGGTATGGCAATGGAAGGCGCGCATTTCCCACCTTTAGTTGGATCCAAGTTACGAATTAAACTAGACACGACATCTACATTCACTTCAATGTGACAAATGTCAGAAGAAATTCTGTTAGTATCTAAAGACAAAACAGGAGGTGGACTCGGAGTATTAGATGAAGTGGGGTTGAGGAAAGTCGACATGAAATAATATGAAAAAGCTTCACAAATAGAATCACCGGTGAGTAATAATTCGTCGTTATAATATAATGTATTAGGTATAGTGTTAGAGTTGTAGCGATTTTTAACAAAAGTCCAAAAATGTTTAGGGTTAGTTCTAATAGATTTTTCAGTTTGATTGAGATAACATTTATAACAAGAAGCTTCCATCGTCTTGACTCTGTCACGTAAATATTTAAAAGTTAACTCATCAGATTTATTGCCATAAATCTTGAACTTTTTAAGATATTTGTATTTTTCTTTAATTGTTTTGACGAGTGATGAGCTGAACCAGACTGGGTATTTATTTTTACATACTAGCTTTTGTGGTATATACTTGTTTTGAAACTGTTTTATAGTGTCTATAAAGTACTCAACCGACTCATCCAGTGATCGGATTGTAAACTCATGTTCCCAATTAATGCCAGAAATCTCGTTATTTATAGAATCGAAATCGCCTTTGCTATAGATATAACGCAAACGCGGCGCATACTCAAGAGGAGGTATTTCAAAGATTTGAGAGGACTAAGTCTAACAGTTTCCCGTACCCATTAGCTACCCCATTATACTGTCCAAAGTCCAGCGTACATAACTCGTCCGCGAATAAACATTCGTCACTAGTGGCGGGGTTCAATGGGACTAACGAAAGGTTGTTAGATGGAGCCCACGTGATTCCACTCATATTAAAATCACCTAAAACTAAAAACACATCTGAAGTTTTATTCAGAGCTGTATGGTTCAATTTAGACAGGAAGTTATTAAGTTGTTCCGAAAACGAAAACCCTTTGTTTTGTTTACATAAGTAGATAGTGCAAATATATAAGTTCACGAATTCTCGTGACTTTGAATTTTTAAGCCGTAAGTTGATCCAGAGATCCTCCGCCGAGGAGTGCAGGAGCGGTTGCGGAGTGACAGGTAACTCCCTACGCGTCGCTATAAGCACACCCCCACCTCTCGTTTGACCAGTCATAGCATAATCCCGGTCACGGCGCCAAACTAAGTACCGATCATCAAACAACTCTGAGTTCAACATGCCATCCATTAACCACGTCTCCGTTAAAACAATAACATCGTAGGAATTCTGTAATACCTGACGGTAAAACGAGTCACTTTGTACGCAATCCCCGCACGTTCTGATAAAAGACAGTAAGACACTGGTCACTATTGTTAGCCATTGCACATATTTTCAACAACAGTTGAATAAGCATCAACAACAATATAATATAATAAACTGTGCCAAATCATTTCGAGACACTTATTAGTTACGCATAAAAGAGGTATTAATTTATAATGAGGGTAAAAATAAGTAAACTTAGCAAGAATGTATAAATCATACAACGTTAGGCCGGACATGACTGTGCGAGCAAGCAAGCAGCAATATATCACACGCATAAGCGAAAGCGAGACAAATGTATATTTAAGGATTGGAACTCGATTATGACTAGCGCGATAAGGAATACAATAGAAGGTCATTAGCAGTGCCGAGGTGCCGAACCTTTTACAAGAACAAAGCAAATAACAATTGAAATGCGAACTTCGATAATTTTTTAAAGTAGAAAAGCAACAAATCAAAATTGGATGTAAACAAAAGCGGTTTAAACAATCTTGTTTAAATCAAGTTCCCTTCTTATTATAAAGGTTTTGCAATTAACATCCTTGCGCACATGAATTTTACCATGTTTCACCCAGACGAATTCATAGTGTTTCTCTCTGGCGGCGATTTTTGTTACATTCAGAAGTTTTTTGGATTCCACACTCAAATGGTCGTTGACATAAATACGTTGTGGCGCTCCTTGGTAACCAACGTCAGAGGTGGAGAGATCCTTATCCGCACGAGCAGCCGCAATAAAATCTTCTTTTATATACCGGTTAAGGAAGCTCACTATCACTAATTTTTCCTTGGAATTATGTATAGGCACCCTCGAAATGTAGTTAATCTGGGTTTTAGAACACTTGTAATTGATTTTGCTGCTGATGGCGTCAACTATTGAGAATAAGTTCTCATCATTCTTTAGGGGGACACCCTTAATCTCCACATTGTTTAACCTGGATCGCTGATCAAACAGAGAAAGCTCAAGCTTGGTTGTGGCTAATTCTGTTTGCAATGAAGAGAAAGTGTCCTGAAGCTTCTCATACTCGGAAGTTTTTTTCTCTAGATCAGCAAGTCTGGTATCGAATTCATCGAGTCTACCACTAGAGAAATCACAACTTTTCTTAAGTTCGGTCAACTCATCTTTAATCGATCTTATGTCGCTGACTAAGGTTGGTAGGCTCAGCAGCTGCTGCTTTAATTCACGAATCTCACCCAGTACTGTATCCAGTGAAGCAGTAGGTTGTGGTGAGAGCAGAGCAGGCGACGATTTACAAGCAGGACATTTCCATAGTGATCTACGGTCGGGTCCCAGTTTCCTCCAACCCGCTTCAGACACACTTGCACAAGAGAAATCCAAGATCTTTTTGCAGCTTCCACATTGCACCCCGTCATTAAACTCATCATTGCAAATTGCACACGTCTTCACTGTGTTCATCGTAAATAAAATAATTATTCGGAGATATTTAAAAGTACAACTTAATGAAATAGTGAAAAAGGTTGACGATCTATTTTATTTAAGCGTTCCGTACACGATAACTGGGCTAGTGCGCGCTCACACGACGTATGAACGACTACACGATATAATAATAATAATAATTGATCTACCGCGGTCCAATCATGGTGTTGAAGAGGAAGATGATAGGGTTACCACAGTAAGTAGCCAATACAACGACCGATTGAGGAGCGCACTGGAGGATGCGTTTCGCGAATATAGATCCACTCCGACCGAACTTAGACCACGATTACCACGCCTACCTATGCACAAAAAAAATAGGGCGCTGGTGTGTGCCCTGGACTCGCAACTTAAGAATGTGTTCGAGAGCAGCGAGGATCTCGTTGATACACACTCGATCCTGTATTGCGCGGCTGTTGCGGCATGTCGTTTAGCTAACGTCAAGTTTCCAAACTGTGACGGAGCTGCTCGACCAAAACCATCCGTACCAGCCTGGCAATACAGGATCGAGCGTCGTATCGATGAGGCCAGGGTACTCATAGGCAAACTATACTGTTTCAGGGAGGGCAATACAAGACCACGAGTGATGCGCTTTGTGAGGCGGGCATTTTCAGGGACTGAAGTAAGCCCTCGAGAATACATGTCCCGTGTCACAGAGCGCATCGACTTCCTGAAACAGAAAGTTTGTGCATGGGCGAGCCGTATTCGGCGGTATAAGCGGCGGGTTGATCGATACACGCAGAATCGCATGTTCCAGAGCGATGAAAGGTGGGTATATAGAGCTTGGGAGCGACCTGAACAAAATTTGACAGACGTGTGCCGCCCAGATGATGCCGCCACAAGTGCATTCTGGCGCAGCATCTGGACAGTACCCGTCTGTCACATTGAGGCTGACTGGATGCAGGATGTCGAGCGAGTGTGTGAAACTATACCAGAAATGGAAAAAGTCCTAATTACGCCATCAGACGTTGCCAGAGCAGTCCGTCCCTTACCGAACTGGAAATCGCCAGGGCCGGATGGATTGCACAACTTTTGGTTGAAATGGCTAATTAGTTCGCACACTAGCCTGGCATCTCAGTTCCAGTCAGCCTTAGAGTCTGGGTCGCTACCGCAGTTTCTATTAACAGGCGTTACCCACCTGCTCCATAAGTCAGGTAGTCCCACGGAACCCAAGAATTATAGACCGATCACGTGTTTGTCGACGATCTATAAACTTCTTACATCCATTTTGAGAGTAAAAATTAATACACACATTGACAGTAACTCTATTATGTCTGCCTCTCAAAATGGATGTAGGAACGGGTCCCGGGGTACTAAGGAGCTACTCCTCATCGACATGGCCATTAGCCAACAGGTTCGTCGCTCCCGCAAGGATCTGTCGACATGCTGGATAGATTATACGAAGGCCTACGACTCGGTGCCACATACATGGCTTGTGAGGGTGCTGGAGTTGTACAAGATAGATGCAACTCTACGCACCTTCCTTAGTTCCTGTATGGGGCAATGGAGGACAGTCCTTCGCTATCCGGGGTGTCAACAGATCCAGGGGAATGACGAGCCTGTCTGGATTAAACGGGGAATATTTCAGGGCGACAGTTTGAGTCCACTTTGGTTCTGCTTGGCTCTGAATCCTCTAAGCACACTGCTGGAGGATTCAGGTCTAGGCTATCGGTTGAAGAGAGGTGGTGAGGTCATATCTCACCTTCTGTTCATGGATGACTTGAAAATCTTTGCCCCCAACAAATTGCAACTGATGGAGCTACTGAAGGTAACTGAAACATTCAGTAGCGCCATCAGGATGGAATTTGGTGTGGACAAATGTGCAATCATGCATGTTAAGCGAGGTGAGATTATGGAATCCGAAGGTATTCAACTTTCGGATTCCATACACCTCAGATCCCTCTCTTCATCCGAAAGCTACAAGTATTTGGGTATGTCGGAAGCGTTAGGCATCAACGTTATTAACATGAAGCAATCGTTGAAGGAGCGCTTCTTTGGCCGCCTGAAGAAGGTATTAATTAGTCTTCTTTCGGGCGGAAACAAGGTGCGCGCCTTCAACGGTTGGGTCATGCCGATTTTGCTGTACTCTTTCGGCGTACTCAAATGGACCCAAACCGAACTCGACGCCCTGGATAGGCGGGTCCGTACACTTCTGACCGCAAATCGGATGCATCACCCACGATCATCGGTGATGAGATTGTACATCCCGCGAAAGTGCGGGGGTCGAGGCTTTTTAAATGCGAAGACCCTCCACAATCGCGAGGTGTGCAGTCTCAGGGAATATTTTTTTAAAACCGAAATGGGTATGCACCGTGATGTGGTCGCAGTGGACAAGGGGCTCACCCCGCTCTCCATAGCTAAAGAGAACTGGCACAAACCTGTAGTACTTACTTCCGATGACCGCAAGGCGGTATGGCAAAGCAAGGAGCTTCACGGGCGCTTCTATCGGGCTCTTCATGAGCCTGATGTAGATTTCCTAGCGTCCGTATCCTGGCTACGTTTTGGTGACCTTTTCGGGGAAACTGAAGGTTTCGTCTGCGCAATTATGGACGAAGTTATCTTGACGAATAACTACCGGAGACATATTATGAAGGACGGGACGGTTGACGTGTGTCGGGCATGCCACCGTCCAGGTGAGTCCATCAGACATATTATCTCTGGTTGTTCTCGTCTGGCTAACGGCGAGTACTTGCACAGGCATAACCAAGTAGCCAGGATTATTCACCAGCAACTTGCTTTGAAATATAAACTTGTGGATTCTGAGGTACCGTATTACAAGTATGTGCCCGACCCAGTTCTCAAAAATGACCTTGTCACGTTGTATTGGGATCGGTCTATCATTACTGACAGGACTATTATCGCTAATAAGCCTGACATAGTAGTGATAGATCGATTAGCGCGCCGCACAATGATTATCGATGTTACCATTCCACATGACGGGAACCTCGTGAAAGCTGAGAAAGAGAAACAAATTAAATATCTCGACTTAGCACACGAGGTTGTTGACATGTGGAATGTGAGCTCGGCTGTCATTGTGCCGATTGTCGTATCGGCCAATGGCCTGATGGCAAAAAGCCTCGACCAACATCTCTCGAGGCTTTCGTTAGGCGGTTGGATCAAGGGCCTGATTCAGAAGGCAGTACTCCTTGATACGGCCCGCATTGTGAGGAGGTTCCTGTCTCTGGAGCCCTAACCACCAGTAGCTTGGACCCTGCTCCCGCTACCGGCGGACCACTATTTTTTATATTTTTAAATGTTTTTTTTTAAGTTGTTTTATAAAAATATTTAAAAATATAGCAAAATAAGGATAAAAATAAATAAAAGGCATAATAATAATAAATTCATTTATTTCAGGTAAATAACACCTATTGCCAGACATACATTAACAATAACCACATAAAATAAATTAAATAAAGTCACTAATTAAACGGAATAAGGAAAACAAAATAAAATAAATTAATAACAAACTGAATAAAATAATAAAAAATGGGATTCAAAATAAATAAATCAGCAAACAATATAATTAATACCTTCTGTCCGACACTGGTACAGAAACATGTCTGCTGGAACAATGCCGGATGAAGGGACAGTCTAGCCTTCCTGCAATCATCGCCAGTACAATGTTGGGGCTAACCCGCACCCTGCTCACCAAGGACGCGGCGCGTTTACGCATGGTAGCGTGAAAGCAGTCGGTGCGCGCCTCTGCGAACATACCCGAGGCGCTACAGTGTCGGGGTAGCCCCATCACTGCTCTGAACGCGTTATTGAACTGGACGCGGATGGCGCTGTAACTTCTGTTAGAGTAGTGAGCCCACAGACTGCAGGAGTACAGCGATGTACAGTACGCCCTAAAGAGCGTAGCCTTAACCTCATTCGAGCACCGCGCAAATCTCCGGGCGATCATATTCGCTCTAACAGACAACGCCCTCCGCTCCCGTTCCATGTCAGCGTTGTCTTTGAGGTCGACAGTCAAAACATGGCCCAAGTATGTAAACTGGCCAACCCTATCCAAAGGAACCCCATTGAGCCTGACCGGAGGTATAATTTTCGGACTTCTCGCACTGACGGTCTCGAATATCATACACTGGCTCTTCTTTACATTATACAATAAGCCGTGCCCACAATCATATTCCTCGCATACTTGTAGCAGCTTCCTCAAGCTTCCTCATATAAACTGTACATCATTTATATGATTTCAACAACAAAAACAGGGAAAATTTCAGAAACACTGTGGATCACTAGCTCGCTCGGAGACGCGTATTTTGACAGGTTGCGCGTGCGCCTCGCCTATGTAGAACTTCAAAAATATACTTTTTTTTCTTTCAGAAACTTGTAAAAATTTCAAAATAGTTTTCTTCACGAATAACAAAATTAATTTTTATGTCTTACTTTTCATCAAAATCTACGTAGGTCTCCATTTAGAAAGATTTTCAGCTGCCTTACCGGTATTCTGGTGCGCGTTGCGTGAGCTCGAGTACCGTTTGGTAGCAGTTATTACGGTTTCAAACATTTTATTTTTCAGTCGAAAAGTTAGTTTTTTGACCAAATTTCAACAACAAAAACAGGGAAAATTTCAGAAACACTGTGGATCACTAGCTCGCTCGGAGACGCGTATTTGTCAGGTTGCGCGTGCGCCTCGCCTATGTAGAACTTCAAAATTAATTTTTTTTTCTTTCAGAAACTTGTAAAAATTTCAACATATTTTTCTTCACGAATAACAAAATGTATTTTTATGTCTTTATTTTCATCAAAATCTACGTAGGTCTCCATTTAGAAAGATACTCAGCTGCCTTACCGGTATTCTGGTGCGCGTTGCGTGAGCTCGAGTACCGTTTGGTAGCAGTAATTACGGTTTCAAACATTTTATTTTTCAGTCGAAAAGTTAGTTTTTTGACCAAATTTCAACAACAAAAACAGGGAAAATTTCAGAAACACTGTGGATCACTAGCTCGCTCGGAGACGCGTATTCTGACAGGTTGCGCGTGCGCCTCGCATATGTAGAACTTCAAAAATATACTTTTTTTTCTTTCAGAAACTTGTAAAAATTTCAAAATTTTACTTGTGAAAGTTTCATAACATTTTTCTTCACGAAAAACTAGTTAAATTTTTATCTCTCAAAATCTACATTGGTTTTCATTTTAATAGATATTTACCTGCCTAACCTGTATTCTGGTGCGCATTCCGCCAGCTCGAGTCCCGTTTTGTAGCAGTAATTACGGTTTTCACTCATTTTATTTTTCAGTCGAAAAGTAAGTTTTTTGACCAAATTTCAACAACAAAAACAAGAATAAATTCGGAAACACTCTGGATAGCTAGCTCGCGCGGAGGCGCGTCTTTTGACAGCTTGCGCGTAGGCCTAGCCAATGTAGAACTTCAAAAATATTTTTTTTTTTTGTTCAGACACTTGTGAAAGCTTCATCACATTTTTCTTCACGAAAAACTAGTTAAATTTTTTATATCTCAAAATCTACATTGGTTTTCATTTCAATAGATATTTACCTGCCTAACCTGTATTCTGGTGCGCGTTCCGCCAGCTCGAGTCCCGTTTCGTAGCAGTAATTACGGTTTTCACTACGTTTTTTGACCAAAATCAACAACAAAAACAAGAATAAATTCGGAAACACCGTGAATTGCTGGCTCGCACGGAGACGCGTCTTTTGACAGCTTGCGGGTACACGTATTCAATGTAGAACTTTTAAAACTTTTTTTTTTCGTTCAGACACGTGAAATTTTCAACACATTTTTCTTCACGAAAACTTAGTTAAATTTTTATCTCTCAAAATCTACATTGGTTTTTATTTCAATAGAATTTTACCTGCCCAACCTGTATTCTGGTGCGCATTCTGCCAGCTCGAGTCCCGTTTTGTAGCAGTAATTACGGTTTTCACTCATTTTATTTTTCAGTCGAAAAGTAAGTTTTTTGACCAAATTTCAACAACAAAAACAGGAATAAATTCGGAAACACCGTGGATAGATAGCTCACGCGGAGATGCGTCTTTTGACAGCTTGTGCGTACGCCTAGCCAATATAGAACTTCAAAAAAAAATTTTTTTTAGTTCAGGCACTTGTGAAAATATCAACACATTTTTCTTCACGAAAAACTAGTTAAATTTTTATCTCTCAAAATCTACATTGGTCTTCATTTCAATAGATATTTACCTGCCTAACCTGTATTCTGGTGCGCGTTCCGCCAGCTCGAGTCCCGTTTTGTAGCAGTAATTACGGTTTTCACTCATTTTATTTTTCAGTCGAAAAGTAAGTTTTTTGACCAAATTTCAACAACAAAAACAAGAATAAATTCGGAAACACCCTGGATAGCTAGCTCGCAGAGAGACGCGTCTTTTGACAGCTTGCGCGTAGGCCTAGCCAATGTAGAACTTCAAAAATATTTTTTTTTTTTGTTCAGACACTTGTGAAAGCTTCATCACATTTTTCTTCACGAAAAACTAGTTAAATTTTTTATATCTCAAAATCTACATTGGTTTTCATTTCAATAGATATTTACCTGCCTAACCTGTATTCTGGTGCGCGTTCCGCCAGCTCGAGTCCCGTTTCGTAGCAGTAATTACGGTTTTCACTACGTTTTTTGACCAAAATCAACAACAAAAACAAGAATAAATTCGGAAACACCGTGAATTGCTGGCTCGCACGGAGACGCGTCTTTTGACAGCTTGCGGGTACACGTATTCAATGTAGAACTTTTAAAACTTTTTTTTTTCGTTCAGACACGTGAAATTTTCAACACATTTTTCTTCACGAAAACTTAGTTAAATTTTTATCTCTCAAAATCTACATTGGTTTTTATTTCAATAGAATTTTACCTGCCTGACCTGTATTCTGGTGCGCGTTCCGCCAGCTCGAGTCCCGTTTTGTAGCAGTAATTACGGTTTTCACTCATTTTATTTTTAAGTCGAAAAGTAAGTTTTTTGACCAAATTTCAACAACAAAAACAAGAATAAATTCGGAAATACCCTGGATAGCTAGGTCGCGTGGAGACGCGTCTTTTGACGGCTTGCGCGTAGGCCTAGCCAATGTAGAACTTAAAAAAATATTTTTTTTGTTCAGACACTTGTGAAAATTTCATCACATTTTTCTTCACGAAAAACTAGTTAAATTTTTATCTCTCAAAATCTACATTGGTCTTCATTTCAATAGATATTTACCTGCCTAACCTGTATTCTGGTGCGCGTTCCGCCAGCTCGAGTCCCGTTTTGTAGCAGTAATTACGGTTTTCACTCATTTTATTTTTCAGTCGAAAAGTAAGTTTTTTGACCAAATTTCAACAACAAAAACAAGAATAAATTCGGAAACACCCTGGATAGCTAGCTCGCAGAGAGACGCGTCTTTTGACAGCTTGCGCGTAGGCCTAGCCAATGTAGAACTTTTGAAACTTTTTTTTTTTCGTTCAGACACTTGTGAAATTTTCATCACATTTTTCTTCACGAAAACTTATTTAAATTTTTATCTCTCAAAATCTACATTGGTTTTCATTTCAATAGATATTTACCTGCCTAACCTGTATTCTGGTGCGCATTCCGCCAGCTCGAGTCCTGTTTTGTAGCAGTAATTACGGTTTTCACTCATTTTATTTTTCAGTCGAAAAGTAAGTTTTTTGACCAAATTTCAACAACCAAAACAGGAAAAAATTCGGAAACACCGTGATTTGCTGGCTCGCACGGAGACGCGTCTTTTGACAGGTTGCGCGTAGGCCTAGCCAATGTAGAACTTCAAAAAAAAAATTTTTTTTGTTCAGACACTTGTGAAAATTTCATCACATTTTTCTTCACGAAAAACTAGTTAAATTTTTATCTCTCAAAATCTACATTGGTCTTCATTTCAATAGATATTTACCTGCCTGACCTGTATTCTGGTGCGCGTTCCGCCAGCTCGAGTCCCGTTTTGTAGCAGTAATTACGGTTTTCACTCATTTTATTTTTCAGTCGAAAAGTAAGTTTTTTGACCAAATTTCAACAACAAAAACAAGAATAAATTCGGAAATACCCTGGATAGCTAGGTCGCGTGGAGACGCGTCTTTTGACGGCTTGCGCGTAGGCCTAGCCAATGTAGAACTTAAAAAAAAAATTTTTTTGTTCAGACACTTGTGAAAATTTCATCACATTTTTCTTCACGAAAAACTAGTTAAATTTTTATCTCTCAAAATCTACATTGGTCTTCATTTCAATAGATATTTACCTGCCTGACCTGTATTCTGGTGCGCGTTCCGCCAGCTCGAGTCCCGTTTTGTAGCAGTAATTACGGTTTTCACTCATTTTATTTTTCAGTCGAAAAGTAAGTTTTTTGACCAAATTTCAACAACAAAAACAAGAATAAATTCGGAAATACCCTGGATAGCTAGGTCGCGCGGAGACGCGTCTTTTGACGGCTTGCGCGTAGGCCTAGCCAATGTAGAACTTAAAAAAAAAAAATTTTTGTTCAGACACTTGTGAAAATTTCATCACATTTTTCTTCACGAAAAACTAGTTAAATTTTTATCTCTCAAAATCTACATTGGTCTTCATTTCAATAGATATTTACCTGCCTAACCTGTATTCTGGTGCGCGTTCCGCCAGCTCGAGTCCCGTTTTGTATCAGTAATTACGGTTTTCACTCATCAGTAATTACGGTTTTCACGAAAAGTAAGTTTTTTGGCCAAATTTCAACAACAAAAACAGGAATAAATTCGGAAACACCGTGAATTGCTGGCTCGCACGGAGACGCGTCTTTTGACAGCTTGCGCGTACGCCTATTCAATGTAGAACTTTTAAAACTTTTTTTTTTTCGTTCAGACACTTGCGAAATTTTCAACACATTTTTCTTCACGAAAACTTAGTTAAATTGTTATCTCTCAAAATCTTCATTGGTCTTCATTTCAATAGATATTTACCTGCCTGACCTGTATTCTGGTGCGCGTTCCGCAAGCTCGAGTCCCGTTTTGTAGCAGTAATTACGGTTTTCACTCATTTTATTTTTCAGTCGAAAAGTAAGTTTTTTGACCAAATTTCAACAACAAAAACAAGAATAAATTCGGAAACACCCTGGATAGCTAGCTCGCGCGGATACTCGTCTTTTGACAGCTTGCGCGTAGGCCTAGCCAATGTAGAACTTCAAATTTTTTTTTTTTTGTTCAGACACTTGTGAAAGTTTCATCACATTTTTTTCACGAAAAACTAGTTAAATTTTTATCTCTCAAAATCTACATTGGTTTTAATTTCAATAGATATTTACCTGCCTAACCTGTTTTCTGGTGCGCATTCCGCCAGCTCGAGTACCGTTTTGTATCAGTAATTACGGTTTTCACTCATTTTATTTTTCAGTCGAAAAGTAAGTTTTTTGACCAAATTTCAACAACAAAAACAGGATAAAATTCGGAAACACCGTGATTTGCTGGCTCGCACGGAGACGCGTCTTTTGACAGGTTGCGCGTAGGCCTAGCCAATGTAGAACTTCAAAATTTTTTTATTTTTATTTCAGACACTTGTGAAAATTTCATCACATTTTTCTTCACGAAAAACTAGTTAAATTTTTATCTCTCAAAATCTACATTGGTTTTCATTTCAATAGATATTTACCTGCCTAACCTGTATTCTAGTGCGCATTCCGCCAGCTCGAGTCCCGTTTTGTAGCAGTAATTACGGTTCAGTAGCGATCTAGAAGCGGGGGGAAGATTATGATCGCGAGCTTATTCAATTTGACTGGCTACTTAGTGTCAATTCCTTTACGGAACCAAAGAAACATCAACGCTTAATGGTATACTACCTAATGCTTGTCAGAAGTTTTCTCTGTTGTGAGCAACAAGCGACCAAACACAGGGCTCCGCGGCCTTCTGCTCCACTATTACAACGCGCCTTCGCACACCGTTCTCAAAACGAGGGACTTCCTGGACATCACACCGGTCAAACTCCTGGGTCACTCTCCTAACAGCCCTGACCTAGCACCGTGTGACTTCCTTTTATTCCCAAAAAAAAACTGAACTGGACTGGAAAAAGTGTTTCAAAAACTGTTTCAGACGCATGAAACTTTGTATACAGGCTAGTGGAGAGTAAAGAGTACTAGCAGTCCCTGGAAACATTTATGCGTACACAGAGGCAAAACGCCCGACTTGTACCTCTGCTTTGTTTTTGAACATTTAAATCTTTTAGTCTAATTATATAATTTGTGACGCTACATGCTAAATCCAAATCCGTACGGCGCCTGGGCCTTTAAAATTGCAAACATGACATACACAACCACTGAATGTCTACACTATTAAAGTAGGCGTAAACATTCTCCCCCGTTGAAACTCGGAGGTTTGAAGCCTTCAATAACTCCTCTTCGAGTAGAAAGGGACAGATGCGAACCAGAGGGCGCCGTATAATTCCTCTAACAGTGTTAATGTCGGCTACTCTTGAAACCCCATCTTGTCCTGGGAACAGCTTTGTAATGAATCCAACCATCCAACAAAGGGGTGGGGCGCCATCCTCTTCGAGGAGGACCATGTCTCGAATTTTGAATGCGTCGGTGCTGGTCTTCCATTTACGCCGAAGTTGCAACTCGGCGATATACTCCCTATGCCAGCGCTGCTAAAAATGTTGGTATATTTGCTGCAGCCTAGGCTGGCGTACCGCTGCAAGTTTGTTAAGTGGTAATCTTCCAAAGCTGGTTCGGGCAGCGCGGTAAGAGCTGACCTATTTGAAAATGCCCAAGAGAAAGGCAATGGTAATCGTCAGGAGAGGCGGATAAGCGACATAGAGATCTACCATATAAAAAAGCTTCTACATGGGCGAAAACAGCTTGAGGTTCTTAGGTTCTTAGTTTGCTCACTCTACCGTCTATGTACATTTATGAAATGGGAGTGTTTGTTCGCTGTAACCTGCATTTATATGAAAAACTGCGCTCTCGCCGTTATCAGAACAATTCATGTTACCTCTCATAAAACCGCAATTTTCAACAAAAGTGTGCTAGGTATGGCCCCAAAAATATATACGAGTATTTATTAGAAATAAAGAGGGTCTGGGGTCCTTTAAGGGGTCTTTGTTTAAATTCCTTAAAGACAGATGTTACTACTCCATCACTGAATTTACCACTGATACACGGAGGTATGACGATTCCGACGTGCTAATTATTCACTTATGATTTAATTTTATTGATTGAGTTTGAATGTGTTTATTTACATATATTTGCAACGAACTGTTCGCATAACTGATATATTTTAAATTGAATTATTTTTAAATGTAAACTATTGACATGCCACCTTAATTAAACATAGTGCACATATTTTAAACATCTTGTTATCTGTAACCATGCCTATGTTTAACAAAATAAATGCTTGATTGATTGATATGTGCATTTTATTATTCATCGATGTGCGTTTTGTTGTGAATTCGAGTCAAGTTTTTTTATCAGGAGTAAGTAAGCTAATGTCAATAAACTTTTTAGCACTGGTTAATATAGTAGTTCAATTTTATTTGATTTAAGTACCACTTATATTGATGTCCGTAACGTCAATAAATAATGTCAAATCTGTAGATTTCGGCTACTCATTGTATAACGCGAAATATCGTTAAAAAATGCAGGTAACCTGCAGTAGGTTCATTGGTTCAGGCCCGCGCGCGAGAAGATTGTTCTTGGTCTTCACCGATCGCGGTCACACTAGCGGCGATAAAATGTTTGCCGGGGATTCCCCAACGACGTCTTGTAGCGTATCATTACGTTTCTCCTTCCTTTTACTATTAACGTCGTCAGTGAACAGTGAGTATCTATACTCGAGAATAATCTAATCAAAATATTGCAAAAATCAATTAGAAAACTATAAATAAGGACAAAAAGAAGAACCCCAGTGATGCATTTAAACGCAAACAACGCCCAAGAAAGTGAAGATAGTAAACAAAAATTGCCCAAATTTGACAAGTTTTTAGTCAGCCTTCTTCAAGTACTTTTGGACAAAATATTTATTATAGTAGTGACTCAAATAATGTGGTAACTGCAGTATTGGTTGAGAAGCCTACTGAAGAAGATTCGACTATTACGGCGATCTCAATCTGAACACGATGCAAATTTGCAGTAATTTTTAGCAGCCACACGAAAATATGGTCTTACTCTCAGTAAAGAAAAAAGCAAGTTATCGCAGAATAGCATCGATATCTTAGGCCATACCATCAAAGACCATGTCAAAAATCCAGATGCTGAACGGCTGCGCCCACTTCTCAATCTTCCACCGCCAAATGACACACAGTCATTACGAAGAGTAGTAAGAATGTTTATATGGATTCCAAACTTCTCGGAACGAATCCACGCTTTAGCAAATACACGAATATTCCCACTAGATAGACAACTTGTCGAAAATTTCAAAACATTGAATGCTATACCTTTTTTTTTTCACGAGAACCGGAAAGATGTCGCATCCCGGTGTTCCACCATCGTCTGTCACGGGTCGACCAAGAGTATCGGCTAGTACATTGGCCTTACCTGGTGTATATTCGATACGTAGGTCAAAAGCTTGCAGCTTCATAGCCCAGCGAACTAACCTGCCGCTTGGTGACTTGAGGGAAAACAGCCACTTCAGGGGTTGGTGATCAATCATCACCCGGACTTGATGACCATCGATATAGCCTCGGAATCGCTCGACAGCCCAGATTACCGCAAGAGCCTCTCTTTCAGTGGTCGAGTAGTTTTGCTCGGCTGAGGTGAGCAGACGGCTAGCGTACTCTATCGGATGTTCATCATGGGGTGACTCCCCCTGGAGTGAAGCTGCACCCAAGGCATAATTACTAGAGTCAGTCCTCAGTAGAAATGGTTTGGTGTAATCCGCTTGGACCAGAATAGGCGACGTAGTCAGCAGATTTTTAAGAGCTTCAAAAGCCTTACCTTGCTCCAAACTCCATTCCCACACGTGCGATTTCTTGGTCAAGCGCGTGAGTGGTGCAGCCACTTTCGCAAAGTCTGGTATAAATTTGCGGAACCAAGAGCATGTCTGAAGGAAAGTGCGCAATTGCTGAAGACACGTAGGCTCCTTCATATTCAAAACAGCACGTACCTTAGACTCATCTGGTGATATACCCTCCTGAGAGATCACGTGCCCCAAGTACTTGACCTTTTCCCTGGCGAAGCCACACTTGTCTCGATTCGCACGGAGCTTAAACAAGCGGAGACGGTCGAATAACGCATGGAGATCGGAAAGGTGACGGGTGTACGACTCTGATATCACCAGTATATCATCGAGGTATGTTAGTACGGTAACATCCTTCAGCGAGGATCCCGAACGAAACCTGTCAATAAGCCTCTGGAACGTAGCCGGCGCATTCTTAAGGCCAAACGGCTTACGCTTGAAGCGATATGTACCAAACGGTGTGACAAAGGCGGTTTTATCCTGGTCCCTGATGCTACACTGCCAGTAACCACTTCGCTGGTCACAAGAGCTCATCAGGCAACCCTTCTTAGTTGACTGCAACTCGTCAATTCGTGGCATAGGATACGCATCACTTTTTGTTGTTGTGTTTGCATTGAGCTTCCTGTAGTCTACACAAAACCTATACCCACCATAGCCTTTGGTACCAGAACAGTTGGTGCAGACCAAGCAGACTCGCACTCCTCAATGATTCCCTCTTTTTACATCTGATCGAGTTCCGCACGCATAATTTCCTTCTTCGCCGGCGTGACTCGATATGGTTGGACAGCAATAGGGGGATGATCACCCGTATCTATGTGATGCTCGGCGAATGGCGTCGGGTCCCCAACCAAGTCAAAAATATCTGAATACTCACCGAGTAGATTTTCTAAGCTAGAACGCTCCTCCTGAGTCAACAAAGTGCCATCTTCCCTCAATAGGTTGACAGAGGCGCACTCAACCACGTCACGTGAACTCTCTGTTAGCAGAGGGTGAATGACCTGAGGCCGATCAGCTGTGAACCATGTCATAGACGAAAAATTCAAGACCAACTTAAACTTTGTAATGAAATCTATCCCTAAAAGAGTCTCGTTATTTGAAGCGTCGGGGAATACAACGAATTCTATAGGTACACACATAGGCATACAATTGGCATTTACACACGCTAACAAAACATTATTGGTACGTAGACTACCATCAGCGAGCTTAAACTGACATAGGTAATTTGAGAATTAAATTGAATGCCTAAACGCAACAAAAGTGAGTATAGCGTCGAACCTGCAATACTACGCCGGGCGGCGGTATCTATCAGCGCTGTCCCACTGTACCCAAAAATATCAATTTTTAAAATAGGTCGGCCTTGAGTTACAATCATGTCGGCGTCGTTACACTTAAGATTACATACCGAAAATACATTATTTTGTGATTGTGCATCGCAAGTGTAGAGTTGTAGTCGATTTCCTACAGATCAACTAAAACGCACGTCTTTATTTACGGTTTACGAGAGTGCCATCCCTAAATCTTTCAAATTCCCACGACGTCACTTGGTGTCGTGGTATGGATTGCGCTATAAATATCACTGCTAGACGCCTATCGTTCCTCCGCCCGATCATGACTTATGCCAGTGCAGTCTTTGCACACACCAAGCCCCATCGCTTCAATAGAATGCAGACCCTCCAGAACAAGTTCCTGCGTAGGATTACAGGCTCCCCCTGGTACGTTCGCAACGAAATCCTCCACGTCGACCTCAAGATTCCCACTATCCGCCAGTTCATGAAACGCATTTCAAAGCGTTTCTTCGACACCGCCGCGAATCACCGCAACCCTCTGGTTGTCAAGGCCGCCAGCTATATTCCCTCCTCCATCAATCATGTCCGCCGTCCCAAGCATGTCTTCACCGACCGCGATGACCACATAACTCTCATTCAGGAGAGCAGTAGGGCCACCAGTACAGTGCACAAACACAGACCGACATTCCGACCTCGCCGCCGAGGTTCCTCGCGAAGATCCCGACGTAACTGTCCCCCCCGACCCTTGCTCGACGAAGTGCCAGCCCGCGCCGTAACTGAGCCTGTAGCTTTAAATTCCCATGATAATAATAATCAACAAAACCTGATCCAGCCTGTCCCATCTTGCTGTCCTCCCGTCAGCGACGCCCTAAGCCGAGGTCCGTACCCCACAGGGGGTGCCCTTAGCGAGCGTTCGCTTAGTAATGTATGTAGTTTTACGCCCCTGGCTGGAGACTTTGAGTCCGCTTAAGGCAGCCACAGGATAGTCCGGTTAAGTAGTCACGACCTCTCAAGGTCAACTACGAGATACCAACCATACAAAATAAAAAACTAACTTTCCCTTTCCTTCGCATCAAGCAGGCCTGGTAGTAAGTTTAAATAACCCCGAGATAAACGGGTAAGTGCTCAGTGTGATTGCCTTTACTCTTAATTGTGTCCTGTCAGATCGTATTCTCTATGTATTTCTGTCTGCGCGGTCTGGCAGCTATTCTAATTGTTAGAATAGCTGCCAGAAAGCTATTTACCGATAGTGGTTTCTGCCACATCACCTGTCACCATTACTGCACATCTCTGTCAATACGTGCGCATGCTTCTAGCATTCTTCGCTATGCTTGTCTCGCCGCGTCTTGCTGTTCGCTTAAATCGCCTGGCCACGCGGCGAGGGACCTCCGAGAATGCCCGCGGCATGTGCACGGCATAACCTAAAATTGTAAGGCGCCACGATGGGTGAGTCTTCCTCCATCCACCTTGCTTTGGGCTTACGGCTGGGAGACGCACACATCGACGGAGGCTGCAAGCCTCCGTCGATGTGTGCGTTCTGGCACAACGCTTACGGAAGCACCCGCCTTGCGTTGATTCCAGGGTTCCAGTATTAGGCTACACTGCTATTATCCTGCCTACCGCTGACTGACGTCATTGCTGCCTCCACCCTACCGCTGGAGAGACGCCAGTCACGCGAACTACCCTTGCGGCCGCTACCGCCGCCTGACCTGCCATCCACGTGGCTCGTGGGTGCCGAGACCCCACGCCCGCCACGTGTTGAGGCCCCTGCCGAGCGGACTACATGCCTACACGCGGTCGTGCATCCCTGCGTGATGCTGCCCACGTCGAGTGACCTCTGACGTCACTCCACAACACTGCTGCCTGCCCTCTCACCTCACGCCGGACCTCGTGCTGCGGCGTAGCCAAGCCCAGGGCAGTAACTTTATCTTCTACTAACTCCAGTGACCAGTGAACACCGCGGGCGGCGTGAGAGGCGTTCCCGCCCCCCACTCGCCGCAGGCTCCCACCCTCGCGGGCCCTACGCTACATTAGAATTAGGGATGCGCACGTTATACTTTTAAATTAAGAGATTTTTTTGCAGAATAAAAGAAAGAAAGAAAATAAATTTATTTGACCCAGGTTAAGGCACACAATATTCACACAAAGCAAAACAAAACAGAAGAAAATAGTATTGTGTGCCTCACGGCTGCGCCAAATAAGCCCAGCGGATGTAAATCAGTTTTTAACGTGTGTTTAAATAATTAAACAAAATAACGGTAGAACGGTAGAGATTTGTTAGAAGCAATAATAAAACAGAATAGTTTCAAGATTCTCATAGTAAAAGTTAAGGAATTTTAGTGATAGTTTATTTAGTTTAGTTAAGTATACAAGAGAATCGGCACCACTGTTTACCGTCCAAGTAAAGAGAATAATTTTGATGATACATATTGTAGCGTGTATGCGCTTCTATCGAATCTCGATCAATAAAACTTGTTTCCCTGTATCGATCCTTTGTCGCACAGGCGCGGCGTAACAAGGATGGTACACTGACGATATCTAAAAATCTACCCTATTCTGTTGAAGAAATCAGAAATATGACAAACTCTTGTCGTATTTGCTCATTTTTGAAGCCAAGATACTACAAATCAACAGAACCCGGCCCCAATCGAATTAAGGCAAAATCTCCATTCGAAAGACCAAGGATTGACTTTAAAGGTCATATACCTAGTAATTCAAAGAATAAATACATCCTGACAGTGATTGACGAATACTCTCGCTTTCTCTTTGCATTTCCATGCTCAGACATGAGCTCGACAACAGTCATCAAGAATCTCAATGAATTGTTAATGCTATTCGGAATGCCTGCATTCCTACATTCTGATCGTGGGACATCATTCTTATCATCTGAAGTCAAGCAGTTTCTACACTCTCGCGGTATTGCATCAAGCTGAACAACGCCATGGCGCCGACAAGTAGAGTGCCTTTACTCCACTCTTTGGAAAACCATCCAATTGGCCTTAAGGTCCAGAAACCTGCCTATAGAGAATTGGGAAAGGGCTTTGAACCAGGCTCTACACTATATTCGCTCCCTTCTCTGCACAGCTGTACGCTGCACGAGAGTATGTTTACACACATGAGGAGGTCACCGAACGGCGAGTCTATACCTACTTGGTCAACAAACTTAAAGCAAGTACGTGATGCGGAGATTCGATCGCACTAATAAATATCAACCAATAGTAGAAGAAGTTGATCTGATTCAAGTTAATCCGGATTATTCATACGTACGCTTACCGAATGGTCGCGAAACGACCGTATCTAAACGTTATTTAGCACCATTAGGTCAAGACGGAGAAATAATCGAAAGCGAAACAGCTGATGGCGAATTAACGGATTCCATTCCACAAAATGAGCTTCCTGTCATATATAACTGTAGACATAATTATAACTGTAGTGCCATCCCAACGACAAGATAACATGCACGGCAATACACAGGGTAACAAGCCACTCTCAGAGCCCCGACGTTCAACAAGAGAACGCAGACCACCTGTTCGTTTTGGAGTACGTTGTTTCATAATAAGGTCGGAAAAATGTGGTATACCAACCCAACTCTTTAGTGATGTTATCCTATTATAGCTTCGATCAATATAATTGAGCGAAGTATTATTGAATCTTTGTATTGTAATGTCACTTATGTCATAGCATACTTTATCAAATTATGTATCGGTTTTTTTAACCGTTATTCTAAAGGTTTATCTTATTACACAGGAAAAAAACAACTTATCTTCTTCTAGTTCTTAAACAATTCTGATGAAGGGATTGATATTTGTTGAACTACACTAAACAAATTCAAGCACCAAGTCCACCAAATTACATAATATTAAATAATAATAATACCAGCCTATTATTGTCCCACTACAGGGCAGAAGCCTCTTCTCATACAGAGAAGGCACGAGCATTGATCACCACGCTTGCTCAAGACGGGTTGGCGATTTCAGATTTATATTAAGTATAACTCCAGGTTTCCTCATGATGTTTTCCTTCACCGACGTCAGTAATGGCTTTAATTTTATTAGACCGTCATCCCACATTTGGACTGTCTGTCAGTCATGATTAAATTACCTGGAACAGGTGGGAGCAAAGTTTCGTGATTATGATATTATTAGTAGTATAGTAGGGTAGTAGGAAGTAGGGGCCTCCCTGCCCACTGCCACCCCACGAGCAGAAATTCAGGCTGCTACTGAGACATCTAAGCTATCTGAACTCGATACTCAATACTCAATTCTTTATTGCGTTCCACAATGTAGACTTAGGTGGTAAACATTTTTTATTTTTAAACAATCGTGGACCCTGTCGGGCACAGCAAAAGTAAAATATGGAGA
This sequence comes from Dasypolia templi, assembly GCA_963555695.1. Taxonomy (NCBI): domain Eukaryota; kingdom Metazoa; phylum Arthropoda; class Insecta; order Lepidoptera; family Noctuidae; genus Dasypolia; species Dasypolia templi. The sequence goes on along the minus strand of OY743140.1, from coordinate 33,238,194 downwards.
GTACTTAATATGTTAGTATCTTATAATCTAACTTATTCTAAAAACATTGACATTAACATGAATATAGACATTATTTTTCGAGTTTCAAAGATTTATCGTTTAAATACTCGTTGACACTGTAGTAACATTTGCTCAATAATAACTTTTTACACTTATTAGTGAATAAATGGAGTTCTTTTTCATTTCTTATTGATTCGGGTAACATATTGTAAATTTTTATTGACATTACCAGAGGACTTGTTGAATGTATTTTTAAGCGGGATGATGGTAGGTTGCGTCGTGTTTTGTGTCGGAGTGTGTATCTTGTTTGTATGTCTTCTCGTTTAGAGTAAAAGTCTTGGTGTTTGTGAGCGAATTTGCATATTTCAAGTATGTATATACAAGGCAGCGTTAAGATATTTAGTTCCTTAAAGTGGGGTTTGCAGCTATCTATCTGTTGTAAATTTACCAGGATACGGACAAGTTTTTTTTGAACGGTGAACAGTGCTAGTGCATCTGTACTGTGTCCCCACATTATAATGCCGTAGCTAAGCCATGCATAAGCATAGGCATAGTATGTAACTAGGGCAGTCTCTAAATTTGTGGTTTTTTTGACATCGCGAAAAGCGTATAAAAATTTTGAAAGTTTAGATTTTATGTTTTGTACGTGTGACTTCCAATTTATGTTTTTGTCTATAGTTATTCCTAATAATTTGAATTCATTGACTGCTTCTGTTATATGGTTATTAAAAGAAAAGAGTACATTTAGAGGATTTTTTTGGTGGGGATGGAAAGTTATGAGTTTAGTCTTCGAAAAGTTGATTTCAAGGTTGTGCGCGTTCATCCAGGTTAGAATTTTGCTGAGGATTTCATTAAGGGTACTATTTAGGCTTATGTTATCATGACATTGGATGAGAATGGAGATATCGTCCGCAAATAAAACGCAAGGTCCGGTTTCTGCTATAAATTTTGGGAGATTATTAATGTAAATGAGAAACAAAAGACATCCAATAACACTTCCTTGTGGTATTGATGCGCTAATCGCCTTTCTGTCAGAACGGAACTTTTGAAGTTCGTTTATATTGTAATTATAGTATTCTATCTCCACTAGCTGTGCTCTCTTTTCCAGATAAGATTTGAACCATTCAAATGATTTACCACGGATCCCTAATCTATATAATTTATTTATTAAAATATCGTATTGCACTTTATCATAGGCTTTGGTCATGTCAAGCATTAAACCCACTGCATATTTTTTATTGTTTATTATGCTTAAGGCTTCCTGTATAAATTGGTAGACTGCTAATGTTGTTGATCGATTTTTTCGAAAGCCAAATCGATTGATGCATCGGCCGCCGACGTTGGTGCCACAGTCGTCCCGTCCTTCAAAGAAGCCGTATATCAAACCCATCCCTCAGACGAAGTGCACGGTATACGATCTGTTTGGAACCGATAGCGAGGACGATGAGAAGCAGTTCCCTGCAGTTACTGGTAAAACACCTTTGGCTTCATATATAGCACGACGCCTTGCAAACGGCCATTCACGCCAAACCCGTGAAAACAAGCCGGGAAGGCACTATATTGATTTAAAAATATACCGGTGCGATGAAATAGATTGTCACGCTTAAAAATCAAACCTTTGACAATACAGATGCTTGGCAACATTTGTCTAATTTTATAATGGCTACACGAAAAGAGTATGTTAACTGCCCTCCAACATTTGTAAGTAACTATTATTGATATAGTACTTAATTTAAAAGTTGGTAGATATCTCATTATAACACATGCCTATTCACTTATACACTTTTTTTTTTTGTATTACTCTCTTTTAATAGATAGTTAATATTATCTTTCAAATTCAAGTTTTATCAAATCGCTATGATCCGATTTGATAAAATTATGTAACAAATAATAGGCGGATCGCGATTACATTATTATAGATATACAATATTACTATACTTAGATGTTTATAAAACATTTATTTTATTTTGTAATCTACAAATGAATAAGAATAAATAGATCTAAGATGTAAATCTATTATAATGCAATAGCAACCTTAGGCGGTACTTACTTATGTATATAAATAAATCATGTAATCGGTTATAGAAATTAAGTATTAATAGTAATTCATATTACATCAAATTTGATTTAATGTTCATTGTATTTTTTTTTCTTTTTTTCTTACAGTTACATCTAGTCCCGGAATCGGAACAAATAACAACGATATAATAATATGTCAAAAATGCCACATTGAAATACCTAAAATTGAATACCAGTATCATTTGAGAACGAATTTACATAAATCTAATTGCATACTAAAAACTGAAATTGAAAATATCGATATAATAGCCACGGCTTTTAAAAAGAGAATAATAAGTTACAAACTAAATCCATCAATGGAATACCTAACACCTGAGGAATTCCTCATGGATAATCAGCATAAAGTCATCAGACTTATTAACGACTGTTTGATAAAACATAATTGTGTTAAATTAAACTTTGAGCTTTTTGCTTATTTCATTCTTCCAAAATCTGATGAGCAACAGCTTAAATCATTTAACACAAAATATGAAATTGTATATAATAATAACACAGATATAAATGAATTATATTTGAAAACAATAAATACATTTGACAGAAATCTCTCAGAGTTCCAACATCGTGAATCTGGTTGGTCTTGTTTTTTTATAAGTCATCTAGAAATTAATGTCAACAAATACTCTCCTTTGAAAGGTGGCACCTATATAGATTTGCCGCAAGTAATAAAAAAAACAAGAAGTTGTTTAAATATTAAAAACAGCGATAACAACTGCTTTTTATGGAGTATTGTTGCAGCATTATATCCTAACCAAATGAATGTTTGCAGAACAAGTTCATATCCACATTTTTCAAAAGTTTTAAATATAGATGGTCTATCATTTCCCCCATCATGTAAAGATATTAAAATATTTGAAAGTTTAAATTCTGACATAAGTATTAATATATATGGATTAGATAATAAAAACATGGTCACTGGTCCTTTATATGTGACAAGTTTGAGAAAAAACCGGCATGTCAATTTATTGTACTTTGAACAGAAAGGTTACGGGCATTATTGCTTAATAAAAAATCTACTGAGATTGATTAAACGTCAAATAAGTAAACACAAAGGTAAAATGTACCTATGTGAGACATGCTTACAAGTATTCACGAGTGAAACGAGATATAGTGCCCATAATATGTGTCCTAAGATTTTGACAATTTTACCTGAAAAAAATAGTATTCTCCAATTTAAGAACTTCGAAAGAAAACAAAAAATTAATTTCGTTATTTATGCCGATTTTGAAAGTCTTTTATTAAACTGCAATATAAATGTAACTGAAAATACTCGTACTTATAAGGTTCACGAACCGTCATGTTTTGGTTACTATATTTGTTGTTCACACAATACCGATCTGAATAAGTATGTTACATATAGAGGAGCCGATTGTGTAGAAGTATTTATAAAATATTTAATAAGAGATTTGGAGTACATTCACAGCATCTTATTAAATAAAATACCTATGACACCTTTAACTATGGACCAAGAAAATGATTACAAAAATGCCACTACATGTTATATCTGTAATTATTGGCTCTTTGACGATAAAGTGATGGATCATGATCATATTACATCACAATACCGAGGTGCAGCACACTCTCATTGTAATTTAATGTTAAGAGTTTGCCCTTTCGTACCTGTTATTTTTCATAACCTATCCGGGTATGACTCTCACCTGTTTATAAAAGAATTATCGAAGTATGAAGGTGCTTTTAAAATTATACCAAAAACCAAAGAAAGGTATATGTCATTCACAAAAGTACTGCATACTAAGAATACATTAAAATCAAGCCCTATTCAAGTTAAGTTCATAGATTCATATCAATTTCTTAATTCTAGTATATGCACATTAGTAAATAATTTGAGTGAAACAGACTTTCATATTTTATCAAAAGAATTTCCAGATATTAGTTATAACCAGTTAAAGTTATTACAACAAAAAGGAATTTATCCCTATGATTATATGAATGCATACACAAAATATAACGAGACACAACTTCCATCGAAAGTTTGTTTCTATAACAGTTTGAATTGTCAGCATATTAGGGATGATGAATACGTACACGCACAATCTATTTGGCATTCATTTAATATTAAATCACTTGGAGAATATACAGATTTATATTTAAAGACCGACGTATTACTTCTTTCTGACGTATTCGAAAAATTTCGTCAGACTTGTCTGGATCATTATCAACTTGATCCAACGTATTATATTACTGCACCTAGTTTAAGTTGGGATGCGATGCTACTGTACACAGGCGTTAAATTAGAATTAATTCATAGTTTAGAAATATATGAATTTTTGGAAAAGGGAATACGAGGAGGTTTGGCACAATGTTCTCTTCGCCATGCTCAAGCTAATAATAAATATTTACCAAAATACGATGCTTCTCAAAAATCAACTTATTTGGTTTATCTTGACTGTAACAATTTATATGGTTACGTAATGACAAAGAAAATGCCTATTTCAGATTTCCGTTTTTTGACAATCGATGAGATTAAAACAATAAATGTGTTATCAATATCAGATGATTCTGAATATGGATATATTTTAGAAGTTGATTTAATATATCCTGAGAGTTTACATAATAAGCATAGTGATTTACCTTTTGCACCCGAGAGGTTCACACCTCCTGGAGGCAGAACACCTAAATTAATTGCTTATTTATACGACAAATTCAACTATGTAATACATTACATTCATTTAAAGACATGTTTATTGAATGGACTAATTTTGAAAAAAGTTCATCGTATTTTAACTTTTAGACAAGAAAATTATTTACAAAAATATATTGACTTGAATACTACATTGCGTCAAGCCTCAACAACCGCATTTGAGAAAGATTTTTTCAAACTCCTTAATAATGCTATATTTGGAAAAACAATTGAAAATAGACGCAAACAGGTTAACGTCAAACTAGTTACCATGTGGGACGATTACAATAATAAAACTAACAAGTACCACGGTGCAGAAAAATTAATTGCAAAACCTAATCTGAAAAGCATTGCGATCTTCTCTGAAAATTTTGTTGCTATTCAATTAACTCCAGAAAAAAATATTTTGGATCGCCCTATCTACATTGGGTTCACTGTTTTAGAATTCGCAAAAGAACATTTGTATAAATTTCACTACAACTATATTAAAAATAAATATGATACTCGCGCAAGACTGTGTTATACAGACACAGACAGCCTTCTTTATTTTATAAATACAGAGGATATTTATGAAGACATAAAAAATGATGTCGCAAAATTTGATACGAGTAATTTCCAGACTGATAATTGTTACAGCATGCCAAGAGTAAATACTAAAATTCCAGGACTATTTAAAGATGAACTAGTGGGTGACATCATAAGCGAATTTGTAGGACTAAGAGCTAAACTATATTGTATAGTCACTTCAAAAACTCGCATCACAAAAGCAAAAGGAATATCTAAAGCTGTTACTAATCGATTAACATTATCACACTATAGTAAAGCTTTAACAAATAATGTCAATTTCAAATGTAAAATGAACATAAATAAATCACTCAAGCATGTACTGTACTCTCAAGAAATTCATAAAGTAGTATTAAATAGAAATGATGATAAGAGACAAATACTCCTGAACCTAATTGAAACTTTACCTTGGGGTCACTGTGAAACTTTATTTTGAGAACAAATTTTATAAATATGAATATCTTTATAAATTGTTATGATATTAAAATCTTTGTTTAAAATTAGTATTAGCATACATTATAATTATTAATTAAGTGAGTGATACTTGATTTTCCTATTTAAATATGTTATATCTGAATAAAACATTTTTATCTGATGCATGATTTTTATTCTTGTTATGGCCTTACAGTGTTCTTCATTTATTCATCTATAAGATCACTAATCACAATAATATAAATAGGTACTCGTACCATACTAACTAATTTTTTACATCATGGCATAAACATGATAAGCACTATAAGAAGGTATAACGACTAATACGTTCGCTTTACATTTGGCATGACCACTTTAGAACAATCTCAATCATTTGTTTTTATTGTACTTAGGCTTTATATATGTATGTATGGGTAAAATTTAATTAATAGTCAAAATGAAGTTGATCAAACAACACACATTACTGAATGTTAACCATATAAATCTTGATGACTCTGATAACGACATAAGGCATAGCGTTCTGTTCCCAAATACGATTCGTTGTATTATATGCGGTCCCTCGAATTGTGGCAAAACAAACGTAGTGCTTAGTTTATTGTTACATTAAAATGGTCTAAAATTTCAAAATCTTTATCTGTACTCGAAAACTAACTTTCAACCAAAATACAGGTTCTTAAGAGAAGTTATTAAGAGAGTGCGTCAGGTTAAGTTTCATGAATTTAATGATAATAAAGAAGTCATAGCCCCGAATGAAGCACTCACCAATTCTGTATTTATTTTCGACGATGTGGCATGTGAAAATCAAATAAACATTCGTAATTACTTCTCTATGGGTAGGCATAAACAAATCGATTGCTTTTATTTATGTCAAACATACTCTAAAATTCCGAAGCAGTTGCTACGTGATAATGCAAACTTTCTTATAATATTTAAACAAGACGATATAAACTTGAAACATATTTATGAAGAGCATATTAGTTCAGATATGTCCTGGAATCAATTCAAGAATATTTGTACTACAGTTTGGAGAGAGCCATATAACTTTCTTAGTATTTGCAAAGACTCCTCATTAAACAATGGAAGGTATAGACAGAATTTAGATAGCTTTTTTAAATTTTGAGTAGAAAAGTGTCATTATATAAATCAATAACATATCAATCTAACTTAGTATTATATCTTCTTTGGCTATGTACACTTGTTATAATAAAAAATGGAAAAGAATACAAAAATAGAATTAATTAAGTCTGTAGACTCTATAAAGAATAAAATAAAGCAAATGAAGAACCAGGATCACTCTATGAACTTGTCACTTGATAAAATGCTAAAAACTGTCACAGATCCCCTTAAAGCACTAGTCGATTCAAATATTTTAATAGAGAAAAGTAAGCATTTACAAAATACAACACCCCCAAATTCGGACGACATTGAATTGGATGACATTAATACTAGTTCACCTACAAAGTTTGAAGACTGCTACGATCCAAAACCTAATTCTGCACAAGTGCTTAAACAGTCTCGTACAAAAGAAATACCGGAAGATTTAGAAATTTCGCTAGAGGGTGGTGATATCCATGATATTTATGATGGTGTAAATATACCGTTTGGAATAAGAAGTGTAAATAAAACATTGCTAATGGGTAATTCAGTAGTATCATTTTCTAAAATCGATAGTTTGAATGACAACAGTGTCATTATAATTAAAGTCGGTAACAAATCCTATAATTTAACCCCTGGCTTGAAAGAACTTTTACTTCGTAGAAAACCTGATTTAAAACTAATTTCGAGCAAAGATAGACTTGTCTATAAGGACATGCTGCATTATTCAAATGCTCATAAGAGAGATTTTAATCCTGATGGACAAATAAGAGGCGATAAGGGAATAAAATATCGTGAAGTAATCAAACCATTATTTTCGGAAACATTAAATGAAAATTTTCACACTGGAGGAAGCTTACCAACCCTGAAGAAATACAGAAATAACACTGACTTGGTTTATTGGGATGACCCTAACGAACTGGTTGAGAGATTGAAACTATTAGTTGCTTCTAGAGATGCTGGCAACACAAACCATGATAATGAAATTTTATCTATAGTAGAAGAATTGAAAGAAGCTGACATAATTAAAGAATAAATACTCACGATCAGTGTTGCCACCTTGGTGATTTTGTCACTAGATCTGGTGATTTTTCAGAGCTCTTAGCGACATTTTTTCATCGTTTAGCGACTAATTATTTTTTAGCGATTTTTGACGATTTTTCAATATGGAATTTGGGAACACCTAATTGAGACGGAAATATGTATCTTTCTGGATTTAGTCTATGGTCGAGGAGTCCCAAACACTGAGTTTTTGACTTTATTGTTTTTGTTTTATCATTCTTCTGAATTCGATTTAAACTTGGTAGGAAATGGCATGTTCTCAGTGAAAGAACAGTAAAGAAGTTAGTTGAAGAGTGTGTCCATCGTATCGTTTCATCGTCGGAGTGAGAATAGTGAAGTTCAGAATATCGATAAAGAATGGAACAGCCGTCCAAGAAAAATAAAATACGCAAAAGTATAGAAAAGAGTGGGAGGAGCATGATGAACAAAAGCTGGCTTAACCCTCTACCTGGTGACGAACTGAAAGGGTTTTGCTCACTTTGCCTAGCGATGTCATTGAGGCTGTCGGCAAAAACACAAAGTACTCATTAGAGATCTATCACAACCAACTACGTCTTCAGCACAAACGTTCTATTGACTGTTACTAAATTCCTTTTTTTTTATTCAGGCATTAATTAAAGTACTTTAATTTTAATTTAAAAAAAATAGCGAGAACTGGTGGTTTTTTTTCAATCCCAATTTCCAAAATATGGCGACATTTTACACTGGATCTAGTGATAAGATCATTTTTGAGGTGGCAACACTGCTCACGATTAAAACGTTTTCATTCAGTATTATACACGAATGCAACAAATGTACTGAATTGCGAACATGAGCAAAACCGACGTGGTAAACGAAATTCATAAAAATGCGAGGGTGAACTTTCCACGAAGATGCGTTATTACGAAAGATATAGATGACCTGTGGCAAGCAGACTTAATCGATATGCAATCAATTTCAAAGCAAAATAAAAATTACAGATTTATCTTGCTGTTATTGACACATTCTCGAAATATGCTTGGACTTTTCCTCTCAAAAGTAAAACCAAGGATGATGTATGTAACTCTTTTAAGAAATTATTGGATAAAGGGCGTGTTCCTAAAAATTTGCAAACGGATAATGGATCTGAATTTTACAATAATCAATTTCAAAAGCATATGAAAACGTATGACATTCAGACAACCTTCTCAACAAAAAAGGCTTCAATAGTTGAGCGATTTATCAGGACGTTCAAATCAAAAGTCTATAAGGAATTTAGTTTAAGAGGCAGCTACAATTGGATAGATAGCACGCTTAATAATGTTATTTACAAATACAATCACACTTATCATCGGACAATTGATGAAGTTCCCGCTAATGTGGATAATATTAATAAAAAACGTATATTAGAAGGGTATTCAAGGTTGGTAAAAAATCATAATATTAAAAGCAAATATAAAATTGGTGATTATGTGCGTATCAGTAAATACAAAGGAACATTTGAAAAAGTTTACACTCCCAACTGGTCTACAGAAATATTTAAAATTCGGATGATACAAAATACAACTCCTATCACCTACTTAATAGAAGATACAATCAGAGGTCAGCCTATTTTAGGTGCATTTTATGCGCAAGAGCTTCAAAAAACAAAACATCCCAATGTGTATCTAGTGGAGAAAGTTCTTAGAAGAAAAGGTAACAGGGTTTTAGTAAAGTGGTTAGGTTTGTCTCCATCTGAAAGTTGATGGATTGATAAATCAAATATATTATTATAATAAATATTATAACATTCATTAACGACAACTCAAATTATAAGTATTTAATAAAATGTTTAATCCAGATTCATCAGTCTTATAATGTGTATTGGAGAGAGTAATATACTACAAATTACTGAATTACCCCACTTCGATTCTTCAATTGAAAGCTATGAAGTCCACTCATACAATCCCTACACTAACAGCTTTAGAGAAAACGACGAAATCAGAATCCCCATTCACCAACAAGACATATACGTGTTACCATCAGCCAGTTCAATTTACGTCGAGGGTCAAGCAAAGTTCTTCGACAAAGATGGAAAACCGATTAAGAAAAACATTTCGTTCAGTAACAACCCTGTTATGTTTTTGTTTCAAGATATCAGATACGAAATAAATGGTATTGAAATAGATCGCATAAAAAATTCTGGAATATCGTCAACAATAAAGTCATACGTTTCAATGAATGATGGAGAAAATAAAGTTGCTGCCTTGTGGGGTTGGAACATAGATGGATTCAAAAATGATGGTAATTTTAGTGCTATTGTACCTCCTAATAAGATTTTAGGATTTGCGGAGGATTACAATAAAGTTGTGATAAATTGTAAACATGAACTTATTCTAAATAGAAGTAACTCTAACTTAAACAGAATCATAGCGAGTGATGATGTAGCGCATTTTCAAATAGACATACAAAGATTGCAATGGCGTGTACCACATATAAAGGTGTCAGACCGCGAACGACTGACTTTACTAAAACACTTGGAAAGAGATAAACCTATTCAGATAGCGTTTCGGAATTGGGATTTATATGAGTATCCTTTGCTCCCTAAAACTACAAAGCATTCTTAGTCAGTTAAGACTGCATCACAATTAGAGAAACCTCGATATTTTATTTTTTGCTTCCAAACCAACAGAAAAAATAATAAAACCAAAGACAGTTCTCTGTTCGATCACTGTGGGGTTACCAACGTAACACTATTTTTGAATTCACACTATTATCCATACGAGCCTCTAAACTTAAATTTTTCCGAGAACAAATACAATATACACTTGGGAGCAAATAAATCGAGCCACTACCTTTTTTCACGTAAAATGGTAAATATTTTTGGGAATATGCAACGTATCAATTCGAACTATATATCGCCTAAAAGTTAAGTTAATAACCTTAACAATGAGGGTAAATTATTGAATAATAACCTTATTGAATGATAAATTATTGGCTCTGCAAGAAAAATGGTAATTTTGATAGAAAATTTAGTAGGGCTAAAACAGTCCATGAAAACAATAAAAAACAAAATTATTGCAAAAAAAATATTCTTAATAACTGGTATTACCCCCCCGTGCCCTGATGCATTCTTGTAGCCTATTAGTCATCGATCTGATCAGAGTTACGATGACATATTGTGGTATGTTCTCCCACTCTTCAAGCACAGCGACTTTAAGCTCGGGAATGGATGAAACAGCGGGAACCCTGGGTCGGACTCTCCGTTTTAGCTCGTCCCATAGGTGTTCGATCGGGTTCAAATCGGGACTTCGTGCTGGCCATACCATTTGTTGAATCCCGATCGCAGACAAGTATTCCGTAACGATCTGCGCGGTATGAGGTCTCGCATTGTCATGCATAAACAAGAAATTTTCTCCGACAAAACCAGCATACGGCATTACGTGGTCTTCAAGAATGTCAGTTATGTATCGGTCAGCTGTTAATCCACGTCTACCACTGCCATCGTAGGCGGGGTCGACGAAGACAAGTTCCGTTTTTCCGTCTAGAGAAATTCCTCCCCACACCATACAAGAACCACCACCAAAACTCACAGTTTCTCGAATGCAACATTGGGCAAATCTTTCACCAGGACGTCTATACACTCGGTTTCTCCCGTCATTGCTAAAAAGACAGATTCTTGACTCGTCAGAAAACAAAACTGACCTCCAGTCTTCTAACGTCCAATTAATGTGTTCTCGAGCAAACTCCAAGCGAGATCGGCGATGAGCTACAGTCAATTTTGGGCCAGTTGCTGGTTTGTGTGATGTTAAATTTCGTTCCTTTAGTCTTCGTCTCACTGTCCACCTACTGATTGCGACACCTCGAACGTCACGTAACGCTTGCTGTAGCTGAACAGCATTAAGTCCACGGTCGCGCAACGAATTGGTTGCAATAAAGCGGTCGTCACGTTCTGTTGTTGCCCGTGGTCGGCCAGTTCCAGGTCGCCGAACACAAGCACCAGTCTCCAGATACCTGCGGTATACCCGCTGTACCTTTGCACGACTCAAATGAAGTCTGCGTGCCACTTCACGTTGTCCGTGTCCAACCTCAAGTAAAGCTACAACTTGGGCAGCTTCCGTCAGTGTAGTATCCATTTTATCAGGTTATTTTGATTACACAGACACAGATAAAGACAACAATAACAAGTAATATGGGTATGATTAACAAAAACCTCAAATTTAATCTTTTCTTAACAGAGTACAATAAAAATGTCATAAGCAAATTAAATGCGATAATTTTATTCTACCCTTTAAACTTTAATTAAAATGAAATTTTGACAACTAACTACCCTTATTGTAAAGGTTATTAAATACCCTTTTAGGCGATATATGTTTCGAATCGATGCGTTCCATAATACCAAAAATAATAACCATAATGCGTGAAAAAGGAAGTGGCTCGATTTATTTGCTCCCAAGTGTATTATATGAAATGTATGTGAAATTTCGTCAGTCGTATTACAACTATCCTGCCGACCCCTTGCTTGATTTGGTCGGTTTCAAAGAGAAGGCCCCACTTTTTATCATAGACTGTTCAAGACAAAACGATAGTTTGAAAACAGGCCCCGTAGATGTGCGGTTGGAGATTGAATGTTCAGCGTCAATACCAGATAATACAACTGGATATTGTTTAATTATTAACGACCGACTTGTGGAATATAAACCTTTGAGTAACATAGTGCGCAGATTATCATGAGTTATTGTGGATGTTCAAGGTTTTAAAACAGAAACAAATGAATTTATCATTAAAGAAATTGCTATATTATGGAATAAAAAAATTCAGGTGTTTCTTATTAAGCCACCATTTCCATTTTACGATTTGACGAAACCAGAAAAACGGCAAGTCAGTTGGATTGAACGTAATAGAAAGATGTACTGGAAAGACGGATTCGTGCCTTACTCAAATCATCAGAATTTGATTGTAGATATATTAAAAGATAAAAGTGTTTACACTAAAGGTATAGAAAAAGTGTTGTGGTTAAAAAATATTTTGAATAATAGCAATATAAATAATTTAGAAGATGAAGGTTGTCCTAGTTTATTAAGTTTGTACAATAAATATGAACATTCTCATGACGTGTATAGTTGTATTTATCATAATACAATATGTGCTTTAAAAAATGTAATATGTTTAAATAAATGGTGTATAGATAATAAATTTTTGAAATATTTTTTTTTGTTTAATTTTTCACAATCGCGTAACAGTTTCTTATCCCTACCATGAATCCTCGTCTAATGTTAATCGTTATAAGTTGCTGGTAACCGCTTTGCGATATCATTATACATTTATAATTATCTTTAGCAAGAAGGAAGTGAGTAAACGGAAAAATAATTCCCAAAATAATTACAATCCTCGATATGACATGTATAGTGCATATAAAATGCGTGAATTTTCATTTGGTTACTATTGGGCCACGGTTGATTCGAGGAGAAGATTGGTAATGGAAATGGCTGACGCTGGATTTTTTTACTGTGGAAATGGTGTAAATGATAAAGCAGCATGTTTCTCATGTGGAGGTGTTATACAAGATTGGGACAATTTCCTCAATGTTGTTATTTGAACGCTGTGAAAGGAATGGATTATGTTCAAAACAAAATGTCTATACAAAACAAAAATTTCTATAAAAAAAAAATACAATATATATATATATATATATGACGGAGGAAGACCGTCCGCATCATCATTAGCACTCATCGTTGGTCTCCCTAACTGTGGGCGTCCGTAGGTGGGTAGTGTTGGATGAAGAAAACAGATTCGTATACACAATCACACTATATTTACAATCCATCCAGTAAATAACAAGACAGTAGATAGGTAGGCACATTTAGTTATGTAGGTACGTATCACAGAACGCGCGATGGTTTGGTGGTGTCCGCGCGCGCCGCTCGCCAACAGAACAAGTGAAGTCTAGCCTCGATCCATGTGGCGCGCGCCCCACTAACTCCATCGAACGCCACCAGATGGCGATGGCGTTGGCGTACCGGATACGACTCGATTGCGACACGGCCATCCTGCTTGCACACGTCCTCGTGTGACGGTTACCCTGCGAACAAAATAGTCCACGAGAGAATTTTGTTCCACTCGGTCACTCCTGACCAAAATCTAGATTCATCGGATCGGTGTAAAATAAAGAAATTTTACTCTACAGTTTTATTTCAACCAAATTTTACTCTTTAACTAAATCAAACATCTTAAAATTGGGAATAATCGAAAATACAAAAATCATTACCCTGGGCCATGTACCATTGTCGTTTGAATCAATCTTTAAAACTCTACTGCAACAAAAACTGCCAAGCTTACAGAAACCCTCGAGTAAAACCTCTATCGCCACGGCTCTCCAGCCGACCAGCAATCGCATTGCTCTCACACATCCAGCGCATGGATCAACTGTACGCATATCCATCGAGTGGATCGCCCGTGTGTATCACCCACTGACTACACACTACGGTCTCTCCGGACCCCGACCTCCGCCAGAGATACACGCTCATCGCGCACCCACGGACTACTTGAGTTGCCTCAAGAGACACCGATTTCTACCGGGCTACGACTACGTAATAACTACTGGTACGGTCGCATGAAATACGGCCGATAGAACCCCTTACCCGACTTTCTACCACAACTTAAGCTTGCTCATCATCAAAATCCTTATCAACATCAACATCGACTGGTACGTGACCCGCTGGCATCGTCCTTAGCCTATCGTGTGCATACTTGTAGGTACGCTTAGAATTTAGGGCTTTCAGTGTATAACGATCACCGTCCAAAATCTCAATCACTCTAAACGGACCTTTAAACTTTGGTTCTAATTTAGTTTGATTTCGTTCTTCGTTTTGTAATAAGACAAAATCGCCAATCGCAATTTTTTTAATTTTTGCCTTTGTTTTGTCAAATCGTGTTTTGTCATATTTCGCACACTTCTTAATATTCTCTGACGCGCGCTCGCGCATTTCCTCTATGTCGACATCGGTCTCTACATCGCTACACATCAATGTTAGTGGTCTCGCAGCTTTTCCTATCAAAAGCTCCAGAGGTGAAGCTTTTGTAACTCGATTCATCGTACAATTTAACGCAAGTTGAACATCTCCTATAGAGTCCTGCCACGATCTGTTATTGCTCGTCTCTATAGCAGTTAGCATCGATTTAAGGACACTCATGACACGCTCTACCTGCCCATTAGCACGAGACGAACCTGTCGCTATCAGATGCAAGTCGATATTCTTGCTCACGCAAAAATCGCGAAACTCTCTACTGGCAAAACATCGTCCTTGATCTGCTATTACGCGAGTCGGAGCACCAAAAAGCGCTACACTTTGAGTAACCGCGTGAATACTACTCTTAGAGTCAATGTTCGCCGCATGGTAGAGCAGCACGTACTTCGTAAACGCATCGATTAACACAAAAATGTATTCCTTCTTATCATTCTTTCCGCTTAGCTTACCCGTCGCGTCTACGTGAACCGTGTGCCACGGGCTCGTCACCTTAGGTATCGGATGCAATTCGGCTTGAATTTTACCGGAATGAGACTTCGCGACTTTGCACGTAACGCAACTATCTACGAATTTTTTAACGTACTGAGACATACCCGGAAACCAATAATAATCGTATAGCTTTTCTGTTGTCTTTTCGGCACCAAGGTGAACGATAGCGTCATGGAAATTATTGACTACAGACCATCGGAGAGCACGAGGTAAAAACGGTAAACATTTAGACCTACCATTACGTTGGATATTACGATGAAGGACGCCTGAACGTAGCACATAAGTCTTGGCTAGTTGCTCACCTAGTTGATCCTCTTCTAAATCAGTTATGATTTTAGAAATCTCTACATCGCGTTGTTGTTCAGCTTGAAGCCAATTGGGAGAGAGTTCAGCATGGTCAATGCGTTTTGCACTTAAACAGGACGCCACTGGTTTCGAATCGAGCGGTAGAGGGTTTCGTGAAAAGAAATCTACATGTGACATACGTTTCCCCTCCCTATACGTTACGTCAAAATCGAAAGACTGCAGAAAAGCCCACCATCTATGCGCCCGGGGAGTAAGATCCTGCTTTGTTTGGGAAGATTTCAACGAGTTGCAATCCGTAACGACGTTAAACTTTCTGCCATGAAGATATTGCCTAAAGTGTTTGATAGAATTCACAACCGCGAGAGTTTCGAGATCGTACGAGTGATATTTGCTCTCTGCAGGAGATGTTCTCTTACTAAAGTATGCTACCACACAACGCTTACCATCAGCCTTGACTTGGAACAAAATTGCTCCATACCCCAAACTACTTGCGTCTGTGTGCAGCTCTACTGGGAGTTCTGTGTCATAGATCGTCAATACCGGATCACTCGTCAAGGTAGATATCACTTTTTGGCGAATGTCTTCATGTTCTGGTTTCCACGTCACTTCACCTTTCAGTGAAGTCAGTCGATACAACGGGGCCATTATTCTAGAGAAATCTTGCACAAATTGGCGAAAGTATGAGGCTAGTCCGATAAACTGTCGTAGTTGGGTCACCGTTTCCGGAGGTGGTAGAGCCGTTAAGGCCTCTACTTTTCTGCGATTGGGTCTGATCTGACCAGACTCTACCTCAAACCCTAAGAACTCTACCTTCGTCTTGAGGAAGGAGCATTTCCTGAGGTTCAAAGCGAAACCAGCTTGAGTTAGAATTTCTAACACAGTGTGAAGTCTTTGTAAACCTGACTCTACATCGGGAGAGACGATCAAGACGTCATCAACGTAGACGATTACGTAATCGTGAGCTAGATCACCTAGAGCATTCATAATAGCTCTCTGAAATACTGAAATTGCATTTTTCAGACCGAAAGGCATGGTCAGGAATTCATACTGACCCTCGGCTGTAATAAAAGCAGTGCTCTCTATGGACTCTTCGCTTACTGGTATTAAATGAAAACCGCTAGCGCAGTCTAATTTTGAAAAATAATTGGCACCATTGAGACGCGCGATTTGGTCGGAGATTAGAGGGAGCGGGTAACGATCGGAGACGGTGTTACTATTAAGCTCGCGGTAGTCTATACACATGCGGTCTGAACCATCGCGTTTCTTTACTAGCAGAGCTGGGCTTGCAAATGGAGAGCAGCTAGGTCTGATAATGTTAGCTTCTAAAAGTTCTTTCACGCGGTCGCGCACAACGCTTCGTTCATCCACGGACATCCTATACGGTCGCCGCTGCACCGTGCGATTCGGATCAATCAACTTAATCTTAAGCACGCCTGTGTTCACTCGCGTCGTAGGCAAACCGGTAATGAAAAAGTCTGAAAACTGATTAAGCGTTTGCAAAAGCCTAGTCTTGTCATTGCCTGTTACATCCGTCGCGATAACAGTGAAATCCGATTGGAGCGATTTATCACTATTATGACTCACCGAATTTACACAAAGTACTTTCGTTAATGATAGCTCCGTTGCCGTCATGTTTACAGCAAAACCCCGATTTAAAATCTCGCGACCTAACATAACGTCACTTTGCAAATAATTGTCGGGTAAAACATGCAACAATATTTCGAGTGGGTGATCGTTAATGACTACACAACATAAAATCTGTTCTGTACTGAATACTCGCGTTTGACCAATACCAGTCATAGCAACTACATTACTAACACGTTTACCATTGAATTTCGATGCAAAACTTTCCTTTACCAACGAGCATTCAGCACCAGAATCGTAAGTAAAGCTTAACAATTCACCTTTGTGTTGTAACGTACTCGATGGTGGTTGCACGACGCAGACATCGACGCGCCGCTCGCTCCGCGGCCCTCCGCGTGCGCCGTCGGCCGGCCCGCTGCCACCACCGCTCGTACACCGAACGGCTATGTGACCCGGCGTGCCACATTTGTAGCACACCAAGGGCTTCGCTGCCGTCTGCTGCGCCGCTTGACTCGATGATGGTGTTGTTGGTCTTCCCCTAGTTTCCAACGGCTTGCTTCTGCACTCAATTCGCTTATGACCGGTTTTTCCGCAATTAAAACATTTAATTGATGTCAACTTTGCTCGCTTAATATCAATTGTAGTCGAAGATTCACCGATGGTGTTTATCTTGCGCTTTAAATGTGAAAACGCGTTCAGTTCTTGCTGTAGTTTGTCCCTCGATGTAATGTTTGTAGTGAACGCCATTCGTTGAAGTCGCGGATCAAACTGTGATATGTGAGCGAGTACTGTTGCTACGGCGATTTCTTCTTTGTTTACATCTTTCCAACGATTAGTCAGCGAAGCGATTAAACGACTTGCAAACGCGGGTAGTGTTTCCTTTTCACTCGGTTTTTCGCCATTCATTTTAATGAGGGTACCCGCCAATGTCTCGGTCGAAATAAATCGTGTTGTGAAAAGTATCTTGAATTCCTTCCATGTCATTCCTTCGTATGCTATTTGAGATAGCCATGTGGATGCTTCACCTTTTAGCGCCTTGCTGACCGCCAGAACAAGTCGACCGCCGCTTGGTGGTTTTTCGGAGAAACACAAATCTGCTGTCGCGCACCATGATCTTGCGTCGGTATCTTGTTTTTCAGGATCAAATGCGGGTAGTTCTTCACAGTAAGTTGGTTTTGGTGATTGCAGCGCTTCAATCAATGCTCGCATGTTCTTGTTTTGTTGTTCGAACATGGCACGCCAGACGTTTGTTTCCATGTTCTGATCCAACACGAATCCCACTTCTGATGACGGAGGAAGACCGTCCGCATCATCATTAGCACTCATCGTTGGTCTCCCTAACTGTGGGCGTCCGTAGGTGGGTAGTGTTGGATGAAGAAAACAGATTCGTATACACAATCACACTATATTTACAATCCATCCAGTAAATAACAAGACAGTAGATAGGTAGGCACATTTAGTTATGTAGGTACGTATCACAGAACGCGCGATGGTTTGGTGGTGTCCGCGCGCGCCGCTCGCCAACAGAACAAGTGAAGTCTAGCCTCGATCCATGTGGCGCGCGCCCCACTAACTCCATCGAACGCCACCAGATGGCGATGGCGTTGGCGTACCGGATACGACTCGATTGCGACATATATATATATATATATATATACTAGGATAGTGGATTCTGAATACAATACTAGTTTTTGAATAGAGGAATCTGATTACAACACTCGTTTTTGAATAGAGGATTCTGAAAACAACACTCATTTGAATAGAGGATTCTGAATACAACGCTCAGTGAAAATTGGGGTTTTCAGATCTTATCTGATCTGGAAACCCCAATTTTTAACCACTTGTGTAATACGAGTGGGTTTTAATATGTGTTGTGTAAGCTTGAACTCTAACATTAGATCTAAGAATTGATTAGTTTTCCTGTTGCTCTCTAAAACATTTATGTTAAAGTCTCCGCCTATTATAATATCAAGTTTGTTATATTTATTGTTTATATAGTTTAAAATAATTTTTAATTGACTTATAAATATATCTTCCTCTCTTCTATTCCAATATATCGCTAGTAATAAAATAATTTCTTTGGGTACTTCAATTGCACATAATTCAATAACATATTCTATGGACATATCTGTAATATCATTCCGCTCTTTAAAATCGATGAGATCCTGGACCAGGATGCAGACGCCGCCACCTCCTCGCGTCTTCCGGCAGTATGAGGCAGCTATTTTATACCCGCTAAATTGTATCATGGTTTGTTTTTCGCGCGATAACCAGGTTACTGATAAACATATTGCGTTATAAGTTGGGGTTTCTTCGATGAACGCTTCGAACTTATCCTATCCTACTTGCTACTAATACTACTTGCTTTAATATTATAAACGCGAACGTTTGTTGGCATGGATGGATGGGTGTTGGTGACGCAAAAACTACTGAACGGATTTAAATGAAATTTGACACATGGGTAGATCATGGCCTGGATTAGGACAAAGGGTACTTTTTATACCACGGAGGAACCGCGGTACTGAGGTAATATTGTAACATGTTTTGTACTACATTATAGTACGCAATAAATGAGTATAAATACATGGGGGTTCGCGGACAGACGGATGAGAGGAGACCAATAAAACTGTCAAGTAAACTCAGTTTATTTTTTATTACAACAACTTTTCATTTTCACTTTACAACCTTTACAAACAAAAATACTCCATTTGATTTAGCCACTCACAAAACGTACTAATTTCACACTGTTCAACATTATTTACATAAAATACAATATTTACAAGATGGCGATCTGCGTCGTACAACAATAAATAGTTAATGTCGCGGGGCCGTGGGCCAGTACTCCACTAGTATCACAGAGTGACGTCACGCGCAGCGGAGTGACGTCACACGAGCACGGTGAGGCGCTCGGGCGGCGGGTGGCGCGAGGGCGGCGGCTCGGGCGGCGGCAGCGCGCGCTTGGTGAGCTCCTTGTCGCGCGGCGGCGTGTCATTGCGCGCGTCGGCGTTCTGCGCCTTGTACAGCGAGTGCGCGCGCGGCAGCTCGTCCGGCGGCCGCCGCGCCGCGCCCGCCGGCTCCTCGCGCAGCGGGTTGGCGTAGCGCCGCAGGTTCTCCTCGTTCTGCAGGTTGTTGGACTTCTCCTCATCGCAGCGGCGCGAGCGCTCGGCGGCAGCGGCAGCGCGGCGCCGGCGCAGCAGAAACGTAGCGCCCACCGCCGCACCCGCCAGCACCACCAGCGCCAGCGCCGCCAGGGTCAGCGCAAGCGCGGGCGACGGCGTGGTGGGGTCGCTGGTGGGCGCGGCCGCGGGCGCGTGCGGCACGCGCAGGCGCAGCGCGGCGCCCAGCAGAGCGTGGTGCGCGAGGCGCCGGCGCGACACCAGCTCGCTGAGCGCGCGCACGGCGGCGCCGAGCGCCTCGGCTCGCTCAGCACCGTCCGTGCCTACCTCGTCGCCGATCCACTGTTCAATGCAGAAAATTTTATGAAGATCATTTTGGAAATTAATGAACACGTAGATCCGGCAAAGAGTTTATTTATTTACAAACAGGCGTGGAGGGAAGCAGCGTCCGAATATGCATTCTCACCAGGGCAAGATCAAGCGCGTCGTCGTCATCCGGCGCCAGGTCACAGAGCAGCGCAAGCGGGGGCGCGGGCGGCGCGCGCGCGGCCAGCGCGGCGGCGAGTGCGCGGCGCAGGGCTGCGCAGGCGCGCTCTACGTGCGCGCCGCGGGCGAGGCGCTCGCGCGCCAGCTGCAGCGAGGCGCGCGCGCAGCCGGCGGGCAGGCGGGCGTCGCGCGCGCCGGGCCAGCACGCGGCCGGCGCCGGCAGCGCGGGCGGCTCCACGCGCCGGCCCGACACGCGCCGGCACTCGCCGATGGGTGCGCACGGCGCTCGCAGGCACAGCGCCGGCGCGGCGGGCACGCACACCTAAGTCAAAGATTTCATTGTGTGTTTTCGTAACCAGTACTATTACTTTTTTCATGTTACATGTAGGTGAGGCGTTGATTCCACGGGAAAAATGTTATTGAGTTTTTCCAAAAAAAAAATCAGATCATCGGTTAAATTGAATCCACTCAAAGTGCCAGGGCTCGAGAGGGATTCCCGCACTGATGTCTTGTATCGGGACGGCACAACAATAGTTGTCTGGAATGTGATACAAACACCTGTCTGAAGGTAAAACTGGTGTAACTGATTCCGTGAAATGCATACAAAATTTTCTTGTACATCGAACTAAATTATCCCAAAAAAAAAAAAAAACTATGAGAATCTTAAAGCTAGTCTGCAAAAAAAAAACACTACTAAAAATAATTGTGACCCAACTAACATCTAATTTGACAATCGCAACACCACGTGGTTTCTTTGTTTCCTTTGGATCGGCAACGTGGTGCTTGTTTGCCCTAATTTTATTCCACACGTTTTTAATCGCGAATTAAAATAGTCAGATTCATGTTCCGATTTAGTTAGACAATTCAAATTTTAGGTGAATAACGTACCGGCCAGGGTCGCGGGTTATTCGAAAGAAATACCGTGGCCAAGGCACAGGCAACTGAAGGAACACGGGTGGATTTTAGTCCTTAAAAGTCTGACACGCCCTTCCGCTCCATCCAGAGCGAAAGAAGTCATTTGATGATTTCCCACCAAAAACAAAAAAAAGGTGAAAAACTAGTGCTGTTAAACTAAAATGTAAATAAGTTGCATAACTTTAGTCAATTAAAGAACGGGAAGTCTTATATTTATTTCAAAATGTTATTTATAAGTAAAGCAACTTAATAAAACAGATTTGATCAAGTTTATTTTATATTTAACTTTCTGTTAATTTTTTTAATTTAATATTTTGTTTGTTCCACAAAGGGTTAAGACAGATTCCAATGTAGTCCTCGCGGCACAAGAAACCCGCGGCGGTTACCTCGTCAGTGCGGCACGGCTGCGCGTTGGGCATGTGACAGTCGGGCAGGCCGCACCACAGGCGCGTGCAGGCCGGCGCGCCCGCGTCGCACCAGCACGCGTTGCAGCCCCACCACCACGTGCCGTTGTCGGCGCCGCAGCTGCCCGGCTCGCCCGCCGCGCCGCCCGGGCTCGCCTGCTCGCCCGGCGCGGTCTCGTCGCCCTCGTCGCCGTCCGCGCCCAGCCCCGCCAGCACTAACGCAACAGTTCAGAGTGAGAAATGATGCCACAGTAGACAACACTCTGCCAGACCACAATCGGTCGTAAGCGGAACACCACGACACTACTTACTCTCGAGGCAACGGCGTGCCGCGCGTTGAGGTGGCGCCGGGCACACGCAGCGCGCGCCGCGCTCGGGGCTGCGCGGGTCCGGCACGCAGGCGGCGGCCGGCGGGCACGCGGGCGAGCAAGTGGCGGGTGGCGGCGTGGCGCGCGCACTGCACGTGTCGCCCGCCCAGCCCGGCGCGCACTCGCACGCCCACCATCCCGCGCCGCCCATGCAGCGCCCGCCGTTGCGGCACGGCGCGGAAGCGCACGGCTCGGCGGCGAGCTCGCAGCGCGCGCCCGTGCGGCCCTCACGACAGGCGCACGCCCAGCCCGGTGGCGCGGTCGTGGGCACGCACGAGCCGCCCGCCGCGCACGGGCACGCGGGCGCAGCGGGCGCCAGTGACGCGGGCACGAGCGAGGCGTCGCACGCAGCGCCCGCCCAACCGGTGGCGCAAGCGCACCGCCAGCCGCCACCTTCGCGCACGCACGTGCCTCCGTTGGCACATGTACCTTCAGGGCAACGGTCGATCCCTTCGATTCGCACTGAGCATGTTTTGCCTGCAAGGACATAATGCGTCAGCAGGCGAAGGAGAAAGGAGAATGCCTATGTTTGCTGTTAAAACATTTTATTTATCTTACCATTATCTTAATATTATACTTACCTAAAACTAAACTTCTGTTTGTTTTAAGGAAATTTCTTCTGCTGTGCCTAAACTGAGAAAGATATTTCCATGTAAAGAGTAGGTTCCGTTCAGCATTTCAATGATGTAAGAGAGAAACAAGGTTAACATAACCTTTTAGTGTTTTATAAAAATAAATCGAAACCATGAGTGAAAAAGTTAAAACCGTTTTCTAATTATGAAATAAGAATGTTATCTCTTAATTATAAAGTAAAAATCGTCCTGACACAACATTTTTTCACTGAGACCCAACTTCCCTAACAAGATAAGCATTCTCCTTTTACAAGAGTTTAAACTGGAAGACAGTATCATGCGTCGGCACACACCTGTCCAGCCTTCGCGGCAGATGCACGTGTAGTCCGCGGCGCCGGCCACGCAGCTGGCGTTGTTGCGGCACGGGCTGGTCGCGCACTCGTCCACCTCTGTAACCAAACGAACATGGTGTAGCGCGACAGTAGCACTCTCTGCAGAAGCGACGGTAACGTGTAGAGTACGCACGCGTGTCGCAGAGCGCGCCGGAGTGGCCGGGCTCGCAGGCGCAGCGCGGCGGCGCGGGCGGCGCGCGCACGCAGCGCCCGCGCACGCACGAGCCGCCCGCCGTGCACACGTCGCTCTCTGCACGCGCGGAACAAACATGTTACAACCAAGGATGGTCAACAAAATTTCCTCTTCACGAATAGCGACCACGTAACAGTTACCTCCTTATTATCCTCGAGATTTACATTATTCACTAGGTAATCCAAACAATTTTTTTAGAAACAGACTAAAAAGAACAAAATAACACACACATTCCAGAGACGGTAGGCAGTGGGGCTCTGGTCGCACCGGCAGGCATGCGGCACGGACCGTTAGCGTTACCGTTTTGTGCGCAACATCTTTTGCTATTTATTTTAGCATAATATATTTATTTTGTCTTGTTTATGTATCAAATTTAATTAAAATGGTATTTAATTTCGTTTCATCGTAATGTTGGTTAGATTGATTCATATTCGCGTGCGAGTGTTTACTATGGGGTGACGGTGACACGGAGGCATATACATAGATGATCCGCCTGGAGAAGTGGCCAACTAAGACGCCGCCTATACAAACAGAGGGTACTAGTCAGTAAGCACGACTAACGAAAAGTGGAGTAGCGACTCACGTTCCCTGGCGGCGCGCTGCGTGCAGTTCTTGCCGGTCCAGCCTGGCGCGCAGTGGCAGTAGTAGTCGCTCTGCGCCGTGTAGCACGCCGCGCCGTTGCCGCACGGTGCGCCGGCGCAGTGATCGCGGTCGTCCTGCAACATGGCGGCTCACGTTACACCGGGTGTGAACAACACACTTAAATACAGTGCAAGCAATACGAAACAACTCAACAATACGTTTTTTTTTAATCTTTACATTATTGTGTTTAGAATAGACTCACCGCGCAGTAGCGTCCATAGCAGGAGGTCAGCTAAAAAAGCAGAAGACGGGTTAGTTGTTGTTAGAGCTAGCGCGACCGGTCCACCTGAGCGGGTGACGTACAGATCGTTAGTGACACATTAGTAGATAGACAGAGAGGCCAGTGCGGGTATGTCGTGTGGTACCTCGCAGTTAGTGCCGGAGAAGCCGACGGGGCAGATGCAGCGGTAAGCGTTGAGCAGGTCGACGCACTCGCCGCCGTTGCGGCAGGGGCGTGGCGCGCAGTCGTCGATGTCGCGCGCGCACGTGCGGCCTGCGTAGCCGGCCGCGCACGCGCAATGGAAGTCGTCTACCAGGTCAATGCAGGTGGCACCGTGCAGGCACTGGCCCGTACAGTCGTCTACGTTGGCCTCGCAGTCGCGGCCCGTCCAGCCTGCCAGGCAGGCGCAGCTGTAGCCGCCCGCCGTGTTGTTGCAGGTGGCGGCGTTCACGCAGGGGCCCAGCGCGCCCTCGCCCGCGCCCTCCGCGTCTCTCTGCTCACACTCGTTCACGTCTGCGAGACACACAGCATTGACGTACAGATATACGTAGACTTACGAGAGTCGAGGCTCGATACGTTGAATACAGAAGGTAGTCAGACAGCGTACCTTCGGAGCAGGTGGGTCCGGTCCAGCCGGGCGCGCACTCGCAGGAGAAGGCATCGAGGCGGTCGCGGCAGGTGGCGCCGTTGCGGCACGGCGCGCTGGCGCAGTCATCCACGTCCTGGTCGCACAGCGCGCTGCCCCAGCCGCGCTGGCACGCGCACGAGAACCCGCGCGGCGACGACGTCAGCGCGCACTCACCGTGCACGCACGGCTGCGGCGCGCAAGGGTTGTCCACTCGCTCGCAGTCCGTGCCGGAGAAGCCCTCGGCACAGCGGCACAGGTACTGGTCGGGCGCCGTGTTCTCACACGTGCCGCCGTGCTGGCACGGTTCGTGCGTACCACAGTAGTTGAGATCTGCACGATTGAAATGTTATAGTGTTATAAACCGTTGACAATGGGACCAGCATGTCGATTCTGAAACCTCTCTCTGTGAAGTGAGCGTGGAGTGAGATGTCAGTGTCATCCCGTCCTGGTGAATCCCCAGCATCAGTGGCACTGACAGCTCACTCCACGCTTACTTCACTTACGTTTTCACGGTGAGATGGTTACAGAATAGCACTACAGGAATGAGCGGAAAAGGCGACGGTGACGAAGTGAATAAGTTAACAGATAAAGAAGGTATAATATGCAAGTTGGAGGTTGTACCTTGATCGCAGAGGATACCGCCCCAGTTGGTGTCGCAGGTGCAGTCCCACGAAGAACCGTTGCAGTAGCCGTGCTTGCAGCCCGGGTAGGGCTGGCACTGAGAGCATAACTCGCCGCGCCATCCCGGCCGGCAGCTGTAACCATACACCACACGGTAAGAACATTATTGTGAAGAGCGGTTTGAAACGATTTCATTTGATTTATTACTTTATTAAATACTTATTTTTTCGTATAAAAGCTGAATATGTACTCACTCGCAGTCACCGGGATGATCACAGCGACCGTGTGTCGGGTGACAACCTTCCTTGCATACGGCTAAAAGCAAAGAAATCAACTGTATCAATACTTTCTCCCGTATGTAGAACACAAGTGTAGAACAAAGCAGAGAAGAGAACTCACGCTTCTCGCAGTTGTCGCCCTGCCAGCCGGGAAGGCAGCGCTTGTCGCCTTCGGCGGTGCACGAGTAGTGGCCGAACTTGTCGTCGCGAGGGCGGCAGAAGGTGGTGCACGTAGTGTTGTAGTAGTTGGGCTGGCACAGCACACGCACGCGGTACGCCACCGCTGCCGCCGCGCCCGCGTGCTGCAGCGCGTGCCACTCCGCGCTCGGCTCTACGATGCCCGACCACCACGCCTCCTCCACCAGCCCCGCCTCTGTCAAACGCAACGCAATCAGCACACACTGTCCTCACACACGCGCACACTAACACACACACACACACAACAAGCTCACTCACCTGGCTCTGGGTATTCAAAGTCATCGAATGCTTGGAGTATCAGCGTGAAGGATCTCTGAGAACGGAGAATGTAAATTTTTAGTCAAACGACGAGTGGACAGTACAAACAGACGCGTGTGGGTATAGCAATGATTTTGTTCTGTAAGTAAGTTTGTACAAACACTTCGTGTATAAGTGTTTGTGCAAACTTACTCAATCATATTTTAGAAACTAGATGAGTTCAGCGTTTCCTACCTGCCTACTCTGAGAAGAAAGGCTGAAAAAAACTTAGAGCTCACTCTTATAAAGTTCTTCTTTTCTTCTTGGTCAGATAATGTGAAGACCGTGTAGATTGGTGTCTGAAATGGTATTTTAAGGTAAGAACCACACAGATTGAGTGGACCTGTCTAGTCAGTGCACGCATTTGTCAGTAATCGTGGAGCTCAACTCAAAACTTAAGGAGCTCAACGATTCAACGAACAATATGAAAGAAAAGACATTTGGGTAGGACGCATAAATTACTCAAATTGCCAGATCATGGTAAAAACTAACTAAGAAAAGCAGTAGATAGTCACCGTCCAGCGGAAGGAGAAGGGCAGCGCCAGCGTGTAGAGCGGCTCGGCAAGCGTGAAGGAGTCGGTGCCGAGCGCGGGCGAGGCAGCGCGGCCGAACGAGCAGGCGCCGGGCGCAGCGGCGGACTGGTACTCCTTGAGGCACAGCGTGAAGCGCGTGCGGCACGGCGTGGCGCACGCCTGGTCCGCGGGCCGCGCGCCGCCGCCGCAGCACGCGCCCGACGCCAGCGCCACGCGGTAGTTTGAGAACTCGAGGATCTGCAGCTCGAACACGCCCGCCCCCGCCGCGCACTGCAACACACGGATCGTATCTGTACCAGCTGCAACTGGCTTCGCTGCTCGCTTATAGTTAGGGACACGCTGCCGAGAGCAGCTACAGGAAAACCTTCATCTATGGAGTTTGCTCACCATAGCGTTAGCGTATAGTCCGTTGGTGTTTGTAGAGTGCACGGCCAGCCACTTGGGACTGAACACAGCTGTGCTAGTCGTATTCCATGGAAAACTATTTCGACTTTACGCAAAATCAATATTGCTGTACGGGCAGTTTGGACATAGTACATTGAGTTGTAGTATGTAGACTGTTGATGGGTACAAATCACATGGGATGTATACGGGTAAATATGGGAAATAAGATCACTGTTTTGAGTCCGTTACCTACTGTACAGCTAGTGCTATCTCTTGAATTGATGACGTATTATTATGTTATCTTTCATTCAAATCTTTTAGTGATAATCGTAGTATTGCAAGCCGATACCCCAATAGGCTCCCGTTCCTACCTAATGTATTGGACCGAGATCCTTTAAGAAGTAGTAGTTTCAATCATTCCTGACTGACTTGACTATAAAACACCGTACCCCAAACTCAACCGTTTTCAAGTCATTGTCCTTTGATGATATTTTATAAAAATTGCCGATTTTTTGTTGGTCATTTTGTTTTGGTTGCTTTGCCTCTAATTTATTCGTGTTTGCGATTTCTGTGTGTGCTTTATTATTCTCAACACTAACATTACAGTTAACTGAACCAACTGGCTCGTAGTAGACGTTTGATAGTTATAAAATGAAGAAAAGTCGTAATAAAAACATTTTCTCTCAGGTTTTTTTAAAATAAATATCTATGACAGTCATGTTGCTTAAAAGTATCTACGTTTAATTAGCTATCCAACAAGGTATAACAAGCAAAGGTTTTATCAGAATTCTTAGAAAAAAAACTTTGATGAAAGGGCGAACCTTTTTTAGGTAGTAAAAAACAACGGTACTGTACAGCGTAAAATTTATCACTTGGGTCAAAAAACAAAATAAAAGAATACACATAGGTACAA
Source organism: Dasypolia templi (assembly GCA_963555695.1). NCBI lineage: Eukaryota > Metazoa > Arthropoda > Insecta > Lepidoptera > Noctuidae > Dasypolia > Dasypolia templi. The sequence goes on along the minus strand of OY743140.1, from coordinate 33,209,820 downwards.
AATGACGTTTATTACTATTTTTACAGAAGATATTATAATACTGTTTCGCACACATACTCTCATTCTGTGTCTTGATCCACTTTTTACTACACCCGTTGTAAAACCCCTTCTTATTTCATTTGCCGCATAGATTATTCTCTGTCTCATCAACAAACCTGCTCAAAAAATGCGATTGGATTAGGTTCGTTGTACACCAAGCTCTTCATGTGGCCCCACACATAAAAATACATGGGGGTCAGGTCTAGCTGGGCACGGTGTGAGCCCACCACTTCCGATCCATTTATAAGGATAATTAGTGTGTAGCTAGTCTCTGACTCTTCTCCTGTAGTGTGCATGGCAACCGTTATGCTGAAACCACATGTCCCGAAATAAATTGAGTGATAAATCGCTTAGTAAGTCGGGTAAATCTTCTCTTGAAAAGTTTTCATAATTTTCTCCATTTAAATTGTCACGAAGAAAGTAAGGCCCAATCAAATTGTTCGATTTGATTCCCATTCATGCATTCAAACTAAATCGTCTTTGTGATCCCTCGTCTTTGGCTGGTTTTTGTATTGGGATTTCTTTGTGCTTTCGAGGTCCAATAATGAGCGTTGTGGTAATTGGTTACGCCGTCTTTATCAAATTTTGATTCATCTGTCCACAAGATAAACTATTTCATTGTCTTGCTCTTCATCGGCATCATTAACACGTGGTCTTCCCAGCTACCCAGGTCTGTTCGTCGCCTTGAAACAGAGCCAGTCTAAGTCGTCGTTAAACTCTGTCAAAGACACTAACATCCGGCACTCGGCGACCTGGATAACGTGATATGTATTCATCACGAGCTCGGGCGGATTTACAATTGTAGTACCCGTAACAAATCAAAATATCAGCATATTCCTCGTTCGTGAAGGTCTTCATCTTCATCTTCAAAAGTTTTTTTTCTTTTTTTACGAGTTTATTTTATTTTAACAATCAATCGTCTACTACGACCGCCTTGGTTCAGTTAACTGCAATTGTAGTGTTGAGAATAATAAAGCAACTTATTAACTACAAAAAATCGCAAACACAAATGAATTAGAGGCAAAACACAAAAAAAAAACAATTTCTTGAAAACGGTTAAGTTTGGGGTACCGTGTTTCATAGTCAACTCAGTCAGAAATTATTGAAACTACAACCTGTCAAACGATCTAGCTCGCCCTGAATGACAGTCACGTGTCGTGTTTGTCTCTGAGGCTGCAGAAAAATTGTCAAAAAATCCATCACGTCAGAAAATTATTAAAACTTGTAAGGAAATCGAATCAAATCAAAATATTTTATTTCACATAAACCTACATGGGTACTTACGAAACGTCAGAATCTAGGTGCACGGTTCCAATTGGTCGTTTCCTATGGAGAAGAGCCGGCAAAAGAAACCATAATAGCCCCAATTATGAAAATATTATGAAGTAGCTGCTCCCTGTGGTAAGTATATCCCCATAACCTATTCGAGTCTACCCGTGTGCCAAATTTCATTTAAATCCGTTGAACCGTTAAAGCGCGAAAGAGTAACAAACAAACACAAACATAGTATTAGTTATTAGTATAACGACTTGATCCGAAATTTCCAAATTATTAGATTCCCTTAAGGGTCTCAAAGCTTATTTCCTCCATTCGCATTTGAGCTAGTGTCCTGATGACTTAGGGGCATTTAGTGGGGAACAAGGAGGGTATAAATGATGTGGAGCACAGATACCAAGGAAACTGGAGTGGAAGCGCGTTGGCTGTCTACTGTTGGTTAATAAAGTGTGGTGATGATCCGAACCTGACTCACACGAGAAAATCTCTCAACAAAAGCTTCGCACAAAAACAGAAACAGTTTCACAAGCCTACATTTTTAAATTAAAATGTTGATCTTCACATAAACAACCAGTTAAATAAAAAATACCTACTCACGATTTTTTATACCTCATTATTTTTTACTTGAATAACCCAATTTTAACGTGATTTTCATATATATGTGTTGTAAAAAAACTGACGTGACAGAAAAAAACCGATTTCTGATTCGTGTTTCGGAGGTCCCATAACCCAAGCAGGTATACCTAATCAAATCAGCACTGACGTCACAACAAGGAAAATAAGTTTTTGGTCTGTTTAATTAAAGAAACTATTACCTACCCAATGTCAATTAAATTATTATTTAACGGAAAATATAGCGTAGCCCCTCTCAGTCTGCGTAGAGCCGCTACGCCGTAGCACCAAATTAACTGCAGTAATTGTGGTTCTGTGGTTCGAGTCAGGCGCATCAAGCAACATGATAAGTTCATTGTATCACCGGTCTACTCTTATTATTCCGAGCATATTTTGAATTCTGCCCGAGACAACCCAATCCAATTTAATATTATGAACGTAAGGCATACAAAGCTTATCCGACAATGTACAGAAGAAGAACTATTGAATGCAGTTTCCTAGACCTCGTTGTTTACTATCGAAGATACGTAGATACTATCGACAATCTTTTCACTGTTAACCTTTCTTTATAACTGACTTACGATCTGAATACGTAAATAAAAATAGTTCTCATTACGAATTTACCTTGACAATTCAAAAGTGCCTGTAATGTGTTTATTTGAAATAAATGCTTTGAGTTTGAGTTGAGTTTGAGTTTGAATTCATGAGTCAAATTGTTTGGTCAAACCTGATTACGCTGATGATAAAAAGACCTTTGTGCTATTCCAGAAACAAAATATTACGTAATTGCCAAGTATGAATGGCGTTTCATTTCTCATTGATTTATTTATTGAACCGTTCATGAACACAGTCCTCAGACAAGCCGTGGGAACACTCAGCACGAATGGACCGCCATCGCCAGGCGACTCGCTCAGGACAAGAGGACAAGGAAGAACAGACATAAGTAATTCGTACAAAAGGTATGCACGAATGTTCCCTGTCTGTTGACTTATGAAACATTTATATTTAAATATCTGCCCCCTCCCACCACAATTTCTTATCAAGATAAGATTCCCCGAAGATTGCAAAGCGAAAATAGTGAATTTTTTTATAATAGGAGTTTATGGAAATATTAAACATATAGACATAAATTAAAGTCGGTTTTCGCGTCTCTCTGTGTGACCGCGGTGTATTCCAAACTCCGGATCGGATGTTGATGTGGTTTTATCATCATTTAGAGATTTTTTCCGGGAGTTTTATGTGTATATCACTTTAGTATTCAACAAATACATCATTATAATCAAGAAATGTTTATAATTACAATATTTAATGTAGTTAAGATGTTTTGTTTTGATTAAAGTTACTAACAACTGGAGACTCTTTTCTGGATTTTAATCTGGATGGCATTCTCATACAACTTCCACGACTGTTGGCGTCAGCAAAGTACAAAGAGTCAATTGCGCTTTTTAAGAAATTCACTTTTACATAATTCGACTCAGAATTGCAGCAGTATTTATTGTTTTATAAAATAATACAATCAAACAGTGACTGATTGCTATAAAATGTTCGATAATTATTCATAGGTGCATACCGTCTCCAAATATAATATAAAGTCATGCCTTCTTCCAATGGGCAGAAACTACAGAACGCTACCGGCTACGATCCTTTAATTGTACATTTTATGAATTTTGAGAAAAAAACGTTATTCTACCTATAATAATATAATTATTTTATCGCCTGAAAACTTTCAATACCAAAGTTCATGGTGACGAAAACAGAACCAAAACTAAAGGCGTTTCCCATCATTGATACGGCTGATTCGGCGATAGCTACTCGCCTGCAAATTAAATGTAATGAGTAATTAACTAAATGACATACATAAATAACATACATTCACGCCATCTTCCCGTGGGAACAGTAATAATAAAATGAACACGAATATATTGATTGCAGGACCGCAAGCGCCTGTACTTCGTGCGCGTGTATTTACGTCCTGTTTTCGTAACGAAGAATTTTGCGATAGAAAATTTGGGACATTTAACTGCCAATAATTGTAGGTACCCAATACCGTAACGAAGCTTGCGATGTATCCAAATATTCTAAAACATCCTGAAAGTTGAACCAAGAAGTTTACCTTTTAGAATAGCAATGGAGACTTTAAAATTTGAGAGTTCGAAAAGTGATATTTAGTGATGACGAACCCTGAGAAATTTTCGGGTTTTCTCGAATCCCATGAATTTTCACCTGTGCTAATATGGGGCGCTTAATTGTTGCAAATGGGTCACACTATCTCGTCCTGAAAGGAATACGTCAAATTAAGAGTCACTTTCTATATTGTATATTGTATTTTTTTTTTGCTGTGTTGTCTTGGATGCATACCTAATAAGACCAAAGAAACGATGGATGTACTGTATGAAAGATGAAATTGCTGTAAGCGGGGTGACCAGCAACATGACGACTACTTATTACAAGTATGGAAGACAAAGACGTGTGGCGTCCACAAACACATCGGGACTAGGGCAAGATAAAGTTGTTGTTGTAGCTATGTCATCTGTGTCCGTACCTACTCACACTAGATGTTCAGTAAAAGTGTTACTAGTCCCATGGACTTTTTGAAAATAACAGTTCCTAATGTATTCTATTTACCCATAGTGTACAATAACATAACTAATTTATCGCGTTTTTAAAGCTTTTATCACCTTTATTTTTTAAATGGCGGACATTAATTGGAACCTCTGAACTTCCGCCTCGCTCCCAACCACAAATATCGGTCGAGATTACGTTTTCATATAGATTTTGAACTGTCAAATTTTTTTGGTTTTCGATTTACGAATGGCATTTCATCCATGACTCCTTCGATTTACGTTTACGAAGCTAGTTTATTCGAAATGAGAAATGAAAATATTATTTTATTGAAAAAATTACAATTATTTTTGCTCAATGTATATTTTATAGTAGCGCCTAAGTTACGATGCGAAATCATTAATATTTTTGGTTTACTCAGTAGTAAGCGGCGAGGGCGGCCGGCGCAGCGGGGCGGGCGGCGAGAGCGCGTGTCGTCGGAGCTTTGTTTACATTGTGCCATTTGTTTGTGTAAGGCGCGCCAGAGCAGGCGCAGCGCAGGCGGGGCGCTGCGACCCGCCCACCGTGCCCCGCCCCCGCGCCCCGCCTCCAGGTCGGCACGCCTGCCACGCTATCCGCCCATAACGCGCCTTAAAGAGATTCAGAACCTACGATTATCAAACTTTCTTCATGAATGGTATACTTAGTAATTTTAAATGAAAACGAGGTCAACGTTTTTCAGTTTTACTGAGTATATGCTAGACATTTTACCTTGGAGCAATTAATGTAATATTTTGCATTGCAATGCCTTTTAAAACCTTCTCCACACACACACACACATCAACTTACTTACCAAAGTTTCATGACAATCGCCATTTCCGAGTTTTAGCGAGACTAACGAACAGCAACTGATATTTATTTAAAAAGAAGGAAAAAAATAAGAAGACAGATATATATAAATATAAGATTTGATAAGAGCTTCGTTCAGCTAAACTTACAATCGTAATAATATCAATATTGTGATAACTGATTAAAACTTACAAAATGATGCACTAGTAGGTACTACGGCCTAAGGCTGCGTAAGGCTGCGCTGGTCGGCAACCATTCAGCAACAGCTGCGGGACTACAAGTGCGGTGATCGCCGACAAACAAAGTTAAGCATGGTATTGAATAGTTTCGTGTTATTGATGTGTGCACGTAAACAGAATGTTGCACGTAAACAGAATGTCAAATGAGAAGTCATTGGAAAGATAGGAGACACTAATTGAACGCAACTTTGAGCTACAAATTGTTAACAGAAGGAGTATGAAACAATCAAAATGCTTACAGGCATCACATAATCAATTACTCAAAGGTATTGATCATTTCAAGACAGTTTTGAAGTTTTGACATTTTGCCAGAGTGTTGTCAGTACACGTAGTGTACGTATACAAGTCAAATTATCCGTGATTTTATAAATTAGCAAAAAGGACGTTCAGTTTAAAAAAACTGCCTCGTTGGTCTAGTGGTCGCAAGAGCTACTGCTGAGCATGAGGTCCTGGGTTCGATTCCCAGGTCGGACAAAGTGTTATCTAGAATTTCTCAGTAGCAGACCGGAGTCTGGATTTCTGCCCGGTTGATGGCAATAGGCTCGCCCCCTATTACATGGGACTTAAAACAGAACTGGCGAAATGTGGGTGTACTATAGGTACACCTCTGCCTAACCCTTCTGAGATTATAATCCCAGTAGGGTTATATTATGTTATGTATTAAAAAAACCTGATCCTGACTATTACCAACATTTAAGACAAAAAATTGCAAAATTGTTACTTATCAACGAACAGCATTTCATTTTAAATTATTTCTCGTAGATGTAATAAAAAGCAGACTGTCCTGTTTTATAAAAAATCTACAATAAAACATCCTACAAGTAAACGCAAAAGTTTGTGAGTATGGATGGATATTTGTTACTCTTTCACGCAAAAACTACTGAACGGATTTGGATGAAATTTGGCACACAGGTAGTTTATAACCTGGATTAACACATAGAGTACTTTTTATCCAGATACTCCCACGGGATCAAGATTTATGCGGGTGAAACCGCGGGGAGCAGCTAGTAGTATAATATAAGGGGCTTGGCTCTACATTAGATCAGAAGGCCAAATCTCGTATTTAAGGAAAAAAATCAAAATCTAGTCACAATCTCACTCGGTGACTATCACTGTCAAAAAAAATGTAGGTGAGTTCGAGGTATTTTTGACAGACTGAGACAGATTGGAATGCGAATGTTGCAAGAAATATGGGAATAGCCGCTCTGATCAACCTACTTTACATTAAATGTATTTGGAGGTATTTAATTTGTTCATATAAGGTTAGTTATAATTATCCGTTTACCTCCCTTTTAAGGGGTTGGGGTAAAAGTTACAAGTTTCTTCATTTTTTTGTTCTCAGGTGCAGATATTAGTCTGCTTACCAAATTGCAGCTTTAAATGGCACTTGACTTGATTACAGGAAAAACTGTGTACGTACCTGGTTCTAATTGCTTTAAAAAAAAAAAACCAGACTGTTATTGTATCAAAGGTCGATTTAGAACAAAAGAGCGAATGCACATTCTATCCCAACTCCAGCAATTTATTTTAGTGTAAACAGAGACAAAACATTCCTTCGTTCATTCCTCGCTATTCAAGTGTCAGGAATATCAACAGAAGAACGCTCTTGCTCTTATTCTGGTTCCATGTTCGTGAAGCCCACCTCACCATAATCATTGAGGAAGCGATTCAAGGAGGACTGCGTCTGTAGTGCTTCAGATGTGCGTGCATTTAAAATAGGAAGTTCTGTTCGTTCTCTGGACAATTTCTTTTAGCATTAGCTAAGTACCAAAAACGGATCCTTTATAGTTTCGTCCTGTCTGTCTGTCCGTAAGAATACTTATCACGGCAACAATTTCACTCGGAGACCTTGGGATAAAACGATACCTTTTGGAAGGGGCGCCTAGAATCAATTCTATTTTTAATGTAAAATTTGACGTTTAAAAGTGTCTTTTTAGGTGCCTATTTGAAATAAATGCTTTGACTTTGACATCGAGATATGTCTAAGTTAAATATTCATACACTTAACCCTCCCGGAATAAATCCCCTAAATCGGCTCACACATAAGGGAACATTTTTTTTTGGATCCAAGCGTGTATACCGTTAAAGCCGTCTTGAGAGTGACTTTTTAACCTATGAAAAAAGGAGGAGGTAGTCAAGACGATGCGTACTTAAAAAATATATAAGATCAAACGTAACTGCTTACAGAGTAGTCCGATTTTGTAGAATATTTTTTTATTGGTAAGGTTGTCCCTCGAAATTAGTCCTATTAAAAATGTTAAAATACAATCCGCGCCTAAAATCGGGGATTTCATAATTCTTTCACTGGTGTACCGATTGTGTTGAAACTTGACGCGCATAATTATGTAGTTCTGATGACAGGTACTACACCATAAGTGAGGCCTGGAGTAGGACTAGTGATGGTGCGCTGACAGTAGGACTAGTGATGGTGCGCAGACAGTAGGACTAGTGATGGTGCGCAGACAGTAGGACTAGTGATGGTGCGCAGACAGTAGGACTAGTGATGGTGCGCAAACAGTAGGACTAGTGATGGTGCGCAGACAGTAGGACTAGTGATGGTGCGCAGACAGTAGGACTAGTGATGGTGCGCAGACAGTAGGACTAGTGATGGTGCGCAGGCAGTCGAGCGACCTCCTCAACAATTTACAGCAGCTACACTGTGTTTGGGCTTGTTTCATTCATCTTGATGAGAACTTTACACCTAGCTGGGGAATAACTGTCATTGAGGGTCTGACGGAGGAGATGGAAGTATGCCGAGGGAAGTTCTGGTTTGAAAAGGAATTTAAAAAGTGACAAATAAAAAACTTTTAAACAAAATATTAACTAAACCAAAAAAATAAACTGACAAGTGAAATAAAAACCTTCAGTGTAACTAAACTTCTCAATTATTATAAATACCTATTTTGAGTATAAATATTTTTGGGGCCATTTTTTGCAATGGTCGCAAACCTGCTTCCGCTTACGACGACCGTGCCAACACACGACGAATAAACCGTAGAGTTTCACGGGAAGACAAACGTGCGTATAAGTTTTATAAGTTTATATGATATACACGTTTTTTTAGAATTATTATCAATTACGAGAGTAATGATGTATTACGACAATAAAGGTAATTATAAGTTACTGTAAATTAATTAATACTCAATACTTTATTGCATTCCTTACATAGATGGTAAGAGCTAAATAAAATATCAATATGGACCCTGTCGGGCACAGCAAAAATTAGGAAAGAGGAAGAGGGCTAAGTAGCAGTTTAATATTATTTAAAATTATTAAAATATTTATTATTTAAATTATTATAAATATTTAATTGGGTGTATAATTACATGTATTTAAATATTTATTTTTAGGTTTGTATACATAGGTATAGTATATTAGGTATTTTATTACATGTATTTCATAAAAATAATGCAGCTAATTATTTTGGAATTTTAATATTATTTTTGTATTCGTATTTTCATATTATATTGTATTTATTTCACAGTGTTTTTTGTCTAAGAAAGATAATAATTTTATTTTGCAATTGATTTGTCATCTAAAAACTCCTTTACTGAGTAGTACGACTTCAGAAATTGTTTCAATGTATTAATGTATTTGTTTTGCTTATTTTTCTAATATCGTTAGGTTATTTATTATAAATTAAGATTCGTATGAGGAACTAATAACAGTATCTCAGTAACAACGCATAACATGTAAACGTAGTTTAAAATGAAAATTATAATGGAAATCGTTTGAGTTTTAAATAATCAATGTGGAAGAGTTACGTATAATTGTACACGCTTCGCTAATGATACGTTGCTTTTGAATGTTATTGTCTGTGAAGAAACGCCAATACGCCACTTAATAAGATTTATTTTAATGTTATATAATGTTTTATTATTTTTAGGTGTTATTGCAATAAATATCAAATAATTCTTAATTGACACAATATGTTACCGAAACTTGTTTGAAACCTCTAGCTCCAGAACTAGTTGGACCTGTATGACGGGAGTCATCGCCCTCTCCCATTTTAATTGGCTTAGATACTAATGTAAACATAGGAATAGACAAACATATGTGCTATAAAAATAAATAAAAGAAGTAAAACCAAAATACTAAAACAAACATAAACAACAATTACAGAAATGAAAACTATGAAAATAGATGAAAAAGAAAACATAAAAAAACTTAAAATATTGTACTCGTGCTGTGTGTGTGTAGGTGTGTACGTGTGCGTGAGGGTGGATTCCCGTTCGTGTTTGTGTATGAATAGGTAGTATTAGTAAGCATGAAAGAAAGGTATGTTCTATGTATGTGTTCCCGTGTTCCGCTGTAGAATGAGATTAATTATTCAATCTTCAATCTTGATTATGAGGATTACATAAATCTAATCCTCATAATCAAGATTGAAGAGATAGTTCTTTACTATAACTTTACATTGGTGTACCTAGTGTTAACGGATAAAAGTTTGGGATTCTATTTATTTTATATAAATATACAGAAAGAAAAGCGTTTTGTCGTCTTGCAAAAGCTGTGCGACATTTAATAGATTGAATTACGTTTGGAGTTGTTCGCTTATTTAGAAGTTTACCTGCAGCCTAATTGCGTAACATATTTTCGTAAACGATTACGACTAATCTGTTTGATTTTGTCACTTCAACAACATTCATTGCGGTATCTACAGTGTTGAGCAGAACTTTTTATCGATCTTATGAAGCAATGTATTAGTTGTTTCAAAACGATTCAGATTCCGATTGATTGTGTATTACGCAATCAGGGTACTGTATCGTATGGGGGTAGATACGTGTGTTTTTGTAATTAATTGGAAAATAAAAAGTTGTCTTACTGTAAGTATCCGGCACAACTCGTATAATGTCTTCGTGGGAAATCTGTTTGGTTTGAATGACATAGCTTTAAGCAAGGACCGTTGTGCTCTTTCCAGGCGCAAGAGATGCGTTTTACGGCTTCTGTTTGGTTCTAAAACTGGAGGTATGTGTAAAGGCGGTGACAAGGGCTCGACGAATAATATCGTTGATGCTGGCGTGCCGTGCCATGCGACCTGCGCTCCTGTAGCAGGACAGGCCATGTTGCCCAAGATTGTCAACAGCTTCACCGCAGTGACACCGATGCGGAGCAACACAAGGTGCGCCCAAGCGGAGACACGTACCCTGAAGCCACAAGCCTGTTCTCCCACAGTCAGCAGACGGGCACGCTCAACAGTATTAGGTGACGTGTTTATCAGGGTATTCCGCATAATACTGCAGAGCGGCACGTCCCACCGTCTCTGGGAAGACGGGTAGTCGGGGAAAACCGTATTGGGACACGCCATTTTCCAAGCATTCTACTTCGTTCAAACACGGTACTTCAAAATCGACCAGTGACGAAGATAAAATATTCCTGGTTAATTTATCAGTACTGTGGACCGACGAGAGGAAGGCCGGTAAAGTTATACTTTAAAATTTGTGGACCAAATCATACTTTTTATAGGTTATGTGTTCGGCAGTAGGTATATATGTGTCTTTAAAATGTACGTACGTATTTACCGATTTCTCCGTCAATTGTAGACCAATATTGAAAATTATTTTTTGTTCAAAAGGTTATGCTCTCGAGGTGGTTCCTGGTTATTTAAATTTACTTAACTTTGCTCGGGTCGTTTTTGAGTTAGCTTCAATAATACATATTTTTCTCACTTAGTATTTCTGGATTATGTTTTAATAAGTTCCTGTTACTGTAATTTACATAGATGATAGATAGATGTGGTATTCAAGTTTAGCAGGTACCAAAACTCAAGTGAAAATTAAAAATAAAAATGTTTACAAAAAAAACAACAGACTTAAAAAAAACTACAAAGCAAAAATTATTATGATTTCGGAAGTCAGTGTCTTTGGTTTTGAATTTCCTTTATTGTCACAGACGGTTTTTTTTCAAGTCGGTCGTTTCTTTTCGTAAAAAGATTTTCCGAAAATAAGCACTAACGTGACACTCGGCTTTTGTGTTTGCTAGTAAGTGGTAAAATTATCAGTAATTCAGTATATAGTATAGTTTATTAGACAGATCGATAGAGCGTCAACAGTAGGTACATTATTATTTAGAGTATCTTGTGCAGTTGTGCCAAGTGTCAGTTAGATCACTTCGCAAGTATAGCGACGATATGTGTGAGTTGGTTTCTGTCTAGGATTTATCTTTTCAGTTAGTTAGTTCCGTTATGAAATCAGCAAAACAGGACTAGGAAAAAATATCTTATTCTTCTGTCAAAATAAAGTGCGTGTCTCATCAACCTGACATCATAAACTACTCATTCAATCAGCCATTCTAAGGTGTATTGCTGTGGAAGCAAAACGTGTCACATGTATTTTCTAATCTACAATTATTTATTGCTAGATCCTGCTGGTGATGCTGTGTAGGTACTTTGGAGGGACACTATCTCATATAATGTAACTGTGGGCTTTGAAGTTAGCCCTAAGGGACACCTGCTGCACCGCAGCGCTTTTGTTGGTTACTTTTATTTCGGAAATTGATGTTAATGTAGATAAATTACATCATTTTAATTCCAATAAGTACTCTACACCTGATAGGTTATTTCAAACAAACCTGGCTAAAGATAACAGAAAAATCACCCGGAGCAGTATTGATTAATGGCTTTAAAACCTTTGAAATGTGTTTGCTGAGTGCGGACAGACTAAAGCTATCGAAACTCATTTTAGCTGACCACTGGAAAAGGTCGCAGAATCCCAATCTTAGAATTTTTAACAAATGAACTTCATTTGATTTGTTGCGAGCGTTTCAGCACAGTGATACATGTAGCGGAGGTTACCAATAATAAGTCATAGTCATACGTTGTTCTGTCATATTTTAGAAGCAACAAGAATAATGGACCCAGGATTTTGTAATATCTTGATTGTCCTTGCAGTTTCTTGCCCGTCCATTCAAAGGAATCTACGTGTTGGAGTTGGTAGCTTCAACTTTCTCAAGAACTGACCGACTCTTTGACGATTCCTTCCTGCCGACAAACTGTCACGCAGTTTGGTTAATGAAATGTCGTACAAGTGTTTGGTCCAAAATAAATGATTTATTAATTTATTTTATAAAAAAGTGTCTGTTAATAGTTTTTTGAGTGTTAATTTATCAGTTTTGACAAAACTTTCTGAATAGACAGACTTGACGACTTATCAAGCTATGCACTTGTAGCTGACGTCGCATTGAGAGTCTCCGTACAATGAGAGGTCAGTACACTAGAACTGTATGGCTCGTTATGTTGTCGTGCATACTTAGTGAATACTTTCGAGGTTGAGACTATGGACTGCAACACGTACTTAGGCATTCTCACATCGAGATGCAGCGCGTGAAAGAAACACCTGTTTATTTTCCAAGATCGTGACCCAGCGGCTTACGACTCATCTTCATGCGATGTCCTGATACATGTTCACATGATACTCAGTTGGATGATAGATAATTTGTATTATCGACACTGGTACACACAGTACACACGCTTGGTCAGTAGGTCATTGTCCAGCACTTGTGAGTTGTTGGTTTTCTATTTTTGTCCTTGCTTGATAGTCTCTCTCTCAATTTGATACAATAAATTGTATTATGCATTTCTATGTTGTCGCAATAAGAAACTTATAAAAATTAAAAAAAATCTCAAGATATTGGTAACAGCGAGTTTCAGAATTCTACATCCAGTTTGCGAGAAGAAGTTTGAGTATAGGGAGCATGATCCGATAGTTGATGTTTGAGATTTGTAGAGGATGGATATCCCCCATTATTTCCGAGGAGGCGGAACCGCATGGTGCTCAATGTTGAATGTGCGTGTGATGGCACTGCGGGCGCGTGTGGCTGGCGGGAGTCGGAGCGGAGAGTTGCGCAGACAAGCGACGTGTCCACGTGAGCTGCGTGCTGATGCAGTGATGGCCCATCAGTATGAGTGTCACGCACACGCAGCTCGCGGGACATACCGCACCGCAGTGAGCAGCGTCAGTCACTGATATTTGCCATATTACTATCACACCCAGCGTCACATATCGCATTCGCACCGGATGCAATTACTACTCCTTGAGATAATGTCGAACCAGCAGACATACTGACTCCAAGTAAAGAAACTTAAGATTTTGAATTATACTGATTGTGATGCATATTATATCGATTTATAGATGATAGATGGAGTATAGGGGTTTCGGAATTTGCAATTTGGAGGTGCAAGGACCGAGTGGAAGCTTTGGGCCAGGTTTGTATCAACAAACTTAAGCTGCTGAAGAGATTTTCCTCGCAATGTTGTTAGATAGAGCATGTTGGTAGTATGTAGTGAGGACGTACGCGCAGCAGGCAGGCGAGGGCGAGGGCGAGCAGCAGCGGCGTGCGCCGCGGGGTCCGCGCGCGGCGCATCAGGTCAGCGCAGCGCCGGGCGCCGCCGGGCCGCGCGCGCCTCCCACATGCCGCCACGGGTTGGCGACGTCGCACTGCAGCGCCTCACTGTCTAACCGCGGCTCGGTCGGCTTCGGCACGCACTACACTCACTGCACTAGGGAACACTGCGGACACTTCGCACTACGCTGCATTCGTGCGCTCTCCGCGGGCCTCGGGCTTCGACTGCCGGCGGCGGCCGCCCCCCGCCCCGCCTGCGCGTGCCCCCGCTTCCCTCGCGTGCCCCTCGGAGCTTTTAATCCGGCGCAGCACTGATTTACTTTTATTGCAGCTATGCGCGCTCCCCTCCCGTCGCTGCGCCTGCGCCGCCGCTTGAACCCTGCTCTTGCAGTTTCATATCGCGTGCGAGTGCGACCTCATAGGTAACTTAGCCGCATACTTGGACGCTATTGTGTGACTTTTAATCCTTGCCTTCATCGTTGGTGCTTCTTCAAGAAGATTCCAGTTAGTAGACTCTTTAGGGGGGAGTTACCTTAAGAATAAAAGATACACAGTTTCAAATAATTGTCTTATTATCAGAGGAATTGATTACAAGCAAAAGAAGCGCGATTGGTTCAACTAGGAGAGCTTTTAAATCTTAACTACTGCTGATTAAGCTTGGTTATTTTACGAAAAAATCAAACATGACCCAATTTTAGAAGAAAATGAAATTAACGACGTGTTTGCTTCCAGCATTGATTTAATACAAAATACATTAGAATGCTTTTGTAAAACTAAACAGTCCATCAATATGAGCTGAAACTCTTTAAAGGTAAGAATTATTTTTCCCTTCGAGGGAGAGAGCAATAAGAGTAGACTGTCGAAGTAATGTGTCGTGGTGTGGAGTGCGTGCACTTGGCGCTCACACAACCGTCGTGAGCACCAGTTGAGCGGCACAGCGAGCGTCGCGCACGCATCTCTTCCCTGCTCTATTATCATGTCACTGAGGCTTAGCGTCTTAATGCAGATAATTGGCGCGTCGTGTGTGTGTGTGTGTGTGTGTGTGTGTGTGTGTGTTAGTCTAATTAGTAGGACATTGATACGCTGAGAGCGAGTATCTGGCGACGATCAGTTCATTAGTGCGGCTTTCGACGTCTTGCGCGTCCACCAGCGACGCATATTATATTATGTAGCGACAAGCGGATGGTAGAGGGCACGCACGCTCTAGTACGCCATGCTCCTGTCGGCAATATTGTGTCGCGACATAGACGTCGTTTACACATTATTCAAGTATTTCATTGCGATTTTGAGAGGCGTAGCAAAGCATCCAAACTGACCGGCCGCATTCCGGCCAGTGCGACTCGTAACGAATGCTTCCTCCCTCGGGGGCGCGCACCGATTGGATGCATCATGTAACACACGACCTCATGACACACCGTGTCTGACAGTGACACCCATATGCTTCGCCACCTTGCATACATACATACGTCAAACAGACCAGCTTCTTGTCAACAACGCGAAAAGTTTCAAAGCTCAATTAACGACCATTAGCACATTTAGATTCATTGGAATTCATGTCTGACATTGAAATAATGTGTCATACCATTGATGGCGGGTGGTGAGTGGTGAGTGGTAGGGGGGGGGGGGGGCGCCGTAGGGCTGAGACATGGCAGATAAATGGGCGGAAGCTGCGAGATGTTATCTCGCGAGTCGCGAACGGGCCACATCCGTCGAGCGGCGACAGCGCATCGACAGCGTTCAACTGTGTCGCGTCGTACCGCGTCGTGCCGCGCGGACACACACACACATACGCACACTCGGGTTGCTACTTGAACTTCTTGAGCAGGAAGTAGCACCAGCCAAGTGATACTTTTCGATAGAAGATGTGAAGGCTTATTATTGGAATACTTACAGCAAAGATAAAAATGATCAATGATGCGTCATTCGTGGATCTTTGACGTTTGTTACTGGTAATCAGAAGCCCGAAAGTCTGACAAGCAGTCTCACCGAGGGGTGTCGTTACTACCCAGTAACTGGGTTGCGGCGGTGAGGTAGGCGCTCCGTGTAAAGTACTGGTACTCAACTGCGTGCGGTGAGACTGGAACCGCGCCCGAGGTCGTGGGAGCAGCCAGACGGCGATGATGTCCAAGGTTGTGTGCTGTGTTGTGTCAGTTTGTGACGAAGCAGACAATTGTAGATATAATAGTTTTAATGAAATGACAAGGATCGTCCGTGCTGTAGTCGTGAGCTGTGATTAATGAATACGGTCGCGGAGAGGCGCGGAGGCAGGCGGCCGTGCGCGTGCGCTGCGTTCTCACGCAAATTACGCGCATATGACACGACGACACAACACAGTCACACTCGAGGTGCGCGCGAGTTAATCGGGCCTCGTCTGGTGACGCAGCATCTCGAACCCGTCGCGCTGTCTTAGGCGCGACAGTGTCCACTTCACAGAATTATCTTCTGATATAGTTTCAAAAGAAAAAAAAGCTACACATTGATTTCGATAGAATCGATCTCCAAAAGTTAAATTGGCCGGAGTAGTGTATAACTGTGTAACCATACCATGTGGACTCACAGGGCTCAAGTTAAGCATACCGGTACTCTACTGCTCTCACTTTTAGTTATACTCGGCCTACCTTACGATATAGTAGCGCACGTTCTTGATGCATTGATGATTTATCTTACCGACGACACTATGATTTGTATGACTTGGAAATAATCTCGATTGTGAGAAGCTACAAAACGACATAAATAGATTTTCAAATAATTATAATTTTCGGAAAGGCATACACGTTTTCGATAAAAATTGCATCAAAATAAGTATTTTGCGTACATATGCATTATCTTAGAATTCTGCAGTAATATCTGGAATCCTCATTACTTAGTTTATATACAGCAAATGGAATCTATACAATCCAAATTCGTTAATTATATTAACTATCGCACTGCAGGCTTAGCACGAGCGCCCTAGAGAAGCGTATTGTCGACGGAAGAGTAGACAAAAATGGCGTTTCTGTGTAGACAGTAGAAAGTTTTCTACTGTCTACACAGAAACGAAACGCAATTGTACGGTAAAAATGGGTAGTTATTCACATCACTAGCAACTAACCCGTTGCTATGGAAAATCACTGTCTATAAAGCAACCTGAGTCTAAGTGTGTCCTCGTGCTCGCGAAAAAGAGATTTCGAGGAGCGTAGAAAGCGATTTCTATTCTACAGTAGAGTAGAAACAGAAAACGCCATGCTAAGCCTGCTGGTTTCAAGTCTAAGGATTATCTGCAAGCATGCAAACATCATAATTTTTTAAAAGCCATTGGAGAACAACGTATGATTCCGGACATGCTATTTCTATACAATGTCTGCAGTGGGAACATTGAGAGTACAGCTTTAGATGATTTGTTCTAAGATTGAATGCTCCGTCTCGACGCACTAGGCACACACAGTTCTTTACTCGATGTACCGCACAGTGGAACAAACTACCCTCAACGTTCTGCCATTGGAAGGATATTAAGAAATTTTAACCAGAAATTCTCACGTCTTGATATATTTAACACAAAAAAGGGTTTTGGTGCCGATTCTCTTGTACACCGAACTAAACTAAATAAACTATCACTAAAATTCCTTACTTTTTACTATGAAAATCTTGAAGCTATTCTGCGAAAAATAATCTCTAAATTTAAAAATAATTTTGACACAACTATAATCGAATTTGACAATCGCGACTCCACGTGTTTTTTTTTTCTTTTGGTTTCGCAACGTCTTTGTTAGAGCCGGAGGCAGCCTGGGGCAGTCTCGACGTGTTTTAAATGGAAGTTTTGACTTTTTGTGTGGAAAATATAAAACAAAAATATCTAAATGTAGAGATTTGGAGGTTTCAGGGTCACAAAGGGGGTCGAAATTTTCATTATTTTTGTGATAGGACACACCGTTTTCTAGATATGAGCAAAAAAAGAAAAAGAAAGTTAAAGTACCGTTTTTGCACGTCTGAAGTCGAGGTGTTGGTGTGAATTTTAGTCCACGCCACCTAATTTTATTCCAGACCTTTTTAATCGCGATTAAAAATAGTCAGATTCATGTTCAGATTTAGTTAGACAATCAAATTTTTAGTTGAAAAACGTAAAATTCAGAATAGCAAAATTGCCATTTTCACTAAATTAATAACTCAGTGCAATCTTAGTACTGTCAAACTAAAATATAGTTAAGTTGTGTCATTATAGTCAATTTCAGAATGGAACATCGTCATTTGACAGAATTAAACCAAATTTTAGTGATTTTTAGTCTAGTTTAGAGGCATTTGTGACAAGAGAATCGGCACCACTGTCAGGAAACTTTTAGTTACTTCTGTATGCGACGAATTGACTAACAATTCTAAATGGAATTGAATAAAGTAATCAATACACCATTACGTCTCCTCACACACACTCCTACACCGCCCACCCACACTGCACACCTAGATACGTTTGGATGGTGCTAGCATGTCATTCTGTCTGTTTCTGTTTCAGGTATTAAGTGTAGCTACTAAATTGTAAATCCGTAGTTGGCTGTAAGATTAGTTTATGTTAAGGAGCTGTGGTTTTTGTGAATAAATAAATAGGACTAGGTTGAATTTGCAATGTACCTGTATCAGATGTGACGTCACGGCTGTGTCAGTAGCACGGGGTGTAAGTATGTGATGTCAGCAAGGGTGATGCCTGCTGCGCCCATGTGAACCGCCCCGGGCGACTCGGGCCAGGGGACTCGTGGCGCGGCACAGGTGCGCGCGCGCCCCACAGCCCGCGGCGAGCGGGGCGCGAGAAGCACGATGCGCCCCGGGTAGTACCCGCTAATGGTGTGAACCTTACGAGGATTACTTCCGTTGGTTTTTATTATCCAGTCAACCAAAGGCATATTAAAGGAAACAGGAGCAGGCTGGATTAGTATTAAGGTGTCATGCAATTCAAATCTTGAGCATCGTTTGCATCTTTTGAAAGTCTCCTCAACCAGTGACTTACATAAACGTTTAGCCAGCGGAGGTGGCCTGTGTAGTGACACAGCCACGCGACGTCCTGTCGGGCGTCGCGTCGGCCGGTTGTCGCGATGATTGATGGTAAACGTTATATCGTAAGGTATGTTAGACAAATTGAATGAGCGGTCGGTGTGAGGGCGGCGCGGGCGCGGGCGCGGGAACCGGTCACACTACGCGCGGTGTATGCGCACCTGAGATTTGTGCACCTTGCGCGATCCTCACCGCGACTCGACGACATCTCCAGGACTCGTTCGTGACTTCAAACCGACTCCGATTATGATTGCTTAGTACTTTTGAATAATCTATTGTAAGTACTGGTAACTATGCATTCTCTAACCTTAACCTATCGTTCTTCTTAGTTGCAGTTTTTCAATGGGCTCCAATATTTGAATACTGTATGAACGAGTGTTAGTAGTGGAGGATGATGGCGGCGGGGTGCGCTCCCGACGACCGGTTTAATGAGCGGCTCCTCCAGCCAAACCCCAGCCAGAGACGCCCCGCGTACCCCGCGCCCCCCAGCCCTCGATCCGGGCGGCGGGATCGGGCGCGGGATGCAATCTCAGCTGTGGCATACACAAGCAACGTGTCCTGTTTATTTTTAACTAACTGGTTAGGTATGTCGAATGTTCCACCTGTGTCCGCTCGCCGTTGCGCGCTCCTTCAGGGCCCGGCGCTGATCGCAGAAGCGCAGCTCTCAGTCGGAGGTGTTCCACTCATCACGAGATAAAGATCCTGACTCCTAAAGCGAACTAAGTAAGTAGGTACTTAGTTTCCACAGAATTTTAGCTGTTATCAGATGCATTATACATTCTACCCATGACTGGGATCTCGTTGTAGACAAGTTGTCATAAATCAATTAATCAGATCCGTTAGTAACGTCCCTTAATCTGTTGTTCTACAACAAGCTTTAACATTTAGTCCTAGTCGTTTCGCGAGATATTGAAGGTTAAAGGATATACGTATGCAGTGAGCGGTTTTTCTCACCGAGGCTGCGCGAGCGCAGGCCTCCGGCGCGTTCTCTCACGGCGCGGCGGCGCACGTGAGGCGCACCACAAGTACCCGCCGCTGCGAGCGACTGTGACGCGACGCGCGCCCCACACTGTCGACGCTGCAATGTCGTGCCGCCGCCGCGCCGGCATCGTGACGTTTTGTCGTATCCCGAGCTGCTGCACAGTTAGAGAACCTCCCAATTATTGTTCGAATGACCGGGACCTCGAACCGCTTGTCCCAGAATGCAGCAGCCTGGTGTTAGCAACGCGCAGCCTCCACGTTTGTTTTTCGTAGGAATATCTAGATTATAAATTAATCGACCACGAATCAAATCAAATCGAAATATTTTATTTTAAATTGCGGAATTACTTATATAATATCAGGATGTTACTATGGCCGCAAAGACGATTTGAGTAAACGAAAAGACTTGGACATTAAGACATAACCTATAATATAATTATCCTGCGTGTATCGTGCATAGAGCGTTCTCCGCTCTCCAATCTGTGTTCCAGAATTAAGCGTTATCTAACGCATTAGTACTCGATCGAGCTTACCTAATGCCTAATGAGTGTGAAACGAGCCCGTTACACAATATTTTACAATACGTTTTTGAAGCCCGTCATGAACTGTAAAATTTATACTTTCCTTGAAAAAAAAAAATGCTATGAGAACCATAGCTAAGCCTCAATGGCTTCCAGGAGCAGACAAAATGTAGCAAAAAAAAATAGATATCTAATGTGGAATTATGGGCTAAATCGTAATGAACATAGTAAATTTAAAAAATATTCTATAATCTAAAAATATATAATCCAGTGAATGCAACTAGCACAAAATAATAATAAAATAAAAATAGCTAGTACTCGTACATAGTAAATCCAAAGATACATGGGCAACTATTAACAGGTATAAAACTAATCTACCAAAGGATACGATCACTTCCAGCCACAGGAGATTGCTGAAGCTTTCAACAATTTTATTTGGAAAAAATAAAACCGGTACCAGGCACTGCCAAACAAGTAACTAAATAAATCTGAACCAAGTCAATGGATTTTGATGGCACCAAGTACTCCATACGACGTACTTAATTATAACATTGCAAAAAAATACGACAAGTGTTGGGTACGATGGGGTCTCTACTAAGTTCATAAAATTAGTCGCACATCATTTATGTGATCACATAAGCCATCTCATTAACTTGTGTATAAGCACAGGGATACCCTGAAAGTCTGAAAACGTCTATTGTTAGACCAATCTTCAAGAAAGGTAACAAACAGATTATGTACTGTTATAGACCAATAACGCTTGTTCCAATAATTTCAAAAGTTTTTGAGAAATACACATATAATCAAATTTACAACTATTTTGAAAAACTTATAATTCATATATTCTATACCTAGATTCTGACGTTTCATAAGTGCCCATGTAGGTTTATGTGAAATGAAATATTTTGATTTTCTCAAAAATTGAGCGATGGGTGAAACTATCGAAAGCTTTCGAATAGTCCACAAACGCGATGTAGAGTGCGATTACATTGTTGTGTTAGATTAGGTTAGGTTCAGCTTTCCACTGTAAAGAATTCTATAAAACTCGGTGCAAATGTTAAAAGTTTTGCCTCTATCGTTTTGCCTCGCACCCGAACAATCCCTTTAACAGGCAATAGCAGGTCGTCTTTTGCTTGAACTTTGCTTGAAAAAAATAATCGATCTGATTGTGTAGCTATCCCTACCAAGAAATGATTAAATCCTATACAAATAAGACGTTGTCCCTTTGCTCGCTCTAATAACATAACATAACATGTGAGCACGGATTATCGTGCCGCCCCGCGTCCCCGCGCCCCCCTGGCGCACAGACAGATGGACGAACGTGTCCAGTAAATTGGTATCAGTGGACGGCGTGGATGCATGCGCTGATGATCGCTACGTCAACACATACAATGCGCGCTAATCCCCACGAGTGACGGTGATTAGTGCAGCTTTGTGTCACACGTCGTTGCCTTCACCAAATTAGAAATACAAAATATAAGTCGTCGCTTATAATAGTCGTGTGAGCCGGAGTCAGCCCGCTGCGCTGTAAGCAGTGCGCAAGAACATGCACGCGCGCTGGCGCACCTGTGGATGGTGTGGGATCCGCCGATGTTTGCACTCGCTTTATAAGAAAAACGAGGTTCAAATTAACGCAGCCCAAACTTTGTTGTTAGAAAAAACTGGTTGTTGTTAGAAAAACAAGAGTGGTCCAGGTGTGCGGAGCACAAACACCTCGCGCCCGAGTTTGCTGAGCACTCGGCCCGGCCGCATCCCGCCCCCACCCCGCGCGCTCACCTCGCACCCGCACCGCGCGCGATCGTGCTTTTTGTCCGGCGGCCACCAAATATTATTGGATGATGATAGGCCATTTACGCGCGTCCCGGCCATTGTTGACGTAATCGACACCGCGACGTGACGCTGCGCCTGCGTCGCCACCGAGTGGTATCGCTATCTTGTGCATGTGTCCGATGACTTGTCTGTTGTATGCATTCTAAATTTAAATTAATTTATTTGCTAGAATGTAGGTTTACAATATAATTATGATCTTAAAACTATAATGGCCCCTTACATTCTACCATTTCATATGGTGTGCAAATATTTAATTTTATCTTGCACAATGCTATTATATTTTAATTTAATTAAAAAAGGAAACTAAAATCAGCAACAACAAATAACAGCCCATGCAATAGGATTTTAAGAAACAAATTAATTAATTAATTGATGTCAAAGTTAAAAGTCAGTTTAAGACGTAAAGTTTAATGTAATGCCAGATTTTATTGTTCATTTAAGAATGTATTCGGGCTAAGTTTCAAATTTATTAACTAAAGAAGTAAGATTTCTCATACAAACTAATTCCTGGGAGAAGAAAACGTGCAAGCAGTGAAAATTTTAATCCAAGACAATTGGCGAGTTACGTATTCATACAAGAGATTCAGCACATACCTGCAGGTTGGATCGAGAAGCCTTCGCGAAATTCTACACGTGCATCTTCACGTGAGGAGGATAGTTTCACGCTGGGTGCCGCACAACTTCGCCGATGCTCAGAAGCAGACCCGGGTGGAATGGTGCCGTGATATGATAAACAAGTTTGAAGCAGGCTCGTCTCGGCGTGTTTACGACATCATTACGAGTGATGAGTCTTGGATTTTTCAATACGATCCAGAAACAAAGCGTCAGTCGACGGTTTGGGTGTTTCAAAACGAAAGTGAAGCGATGTAGAAACGGGGGGAAGATTATGTGCGCAAGTTTTTTCAATTTGACTCTCTGCTTGGTGTCAATTCTTTTACGGAACCAAAGAAGCATCAACGCTAAATGGTATACTACCAAATGCTTGGCAGAAGTTTTCTCTGTTGTGAGCAACAAGCGACCAAACACAGGGCTCCGCGGGCTACTGCTCCACCACGAAAACGCGCCTTCGCATACCGCGCTCAAAACGAGGGACTTCCTGGACAGCACGCCGGTAAAACTCCAGGGTCACCCTCCTTACAGCCCTGACCTAGCACCGTGTGACTTCTATTTATTCCCGAAAATAAAAAATCTGTTGAATTGAAATTGTATCCCTTTGGATACAGTTTTCGTCGGCGGAAGATGCGCTGTCAGCGTTCGAGCAGGCTGCATATGAGGTGTCTACGGCAGACTGGAAAAAGTGTACCGAAAACTGGTTCACAAGCATGAAACTTTGTATAGTGCAGAGTACTTCGAAAAGATTTAATCGTAAAAATATTACATAAATAACATTTATTTTATTTTAGCTAAGCTTTCTGAGTGGCCCACGTAAAAATTTGCAATATTTTACTCAGTAAATAATAAAACCTTAGTATTTTTAACAGCACCTCACTGAGGATTTAGATGGTGTAAAAGTTAGTAAGTAAGGGCACTGTCAGATTAACAAGAAATTTCACACGGAAGAAGTCGCGGGCAGACGCGATAATAATAGCACATACGTATAAAATTCATCAATGTGTGTCCCAAGTGTCCCAAAATCGATCACGCAGGAAGGATAAGACGGGTTGTGTACGATATTGAAGAGGAGACATGAA
Source organism: Dasypolia templi (assembly GCA_963555695.1). Taxonomy (NCBI): domain Eukaryota; kingdom Metazoa; phylum Arthropoda; class Insecta; order Lepidoptera; family Noctuidae; genus Dasypolia; species Dasypolia templi. The sequence continues at coordinate 33,185,886 of OY743140.1, read as the reverse complement.
ATTCGTGTTTTTCTACGAGCCACTTGAGTTCCTTGCGAAGGTGATAAACAAAGGTCATACTTTCGCAGACCAAAAATAAAGCAAATGCGCAAGTTTTGCTAGCGCTCAAGCTTGTTTAATAGCTCCTCAGTAGCGTCCAAGTTGCAAGCGTCGGTAATTTCTGTAATTGACTGAATAATAAATAATAAGGGTCTGTGCCAAAGAAATTTTAGTCTTTGAAAACTAAAATTTCTTTGGCACATACCCCTTGAGGGCAGGAAGGCATTTCAGCGAATGAAACGAGAAACCTTATTTTTCCTTCATTGCATTCCATAGATAACGCTACCCTGAGGAACGCCCTCACTGAGGCTACATCTATCAGAGCAGACTCCTCAAGGCAGACAAACTGAGACCGGTCCCAGAAGATAACAAGTGAACCAGGCTAGAGCGGAAGAAGAGACATTGATAGATTTGAGGATACCTTGTCAAAATCCACTAAATTTAAGGCGCTAAAGTCAAGCAATACTAGAAGAGTAATTGACTTATTCTCCATTGACCAGCGAATTTCGTCAGTTACTGTCAAAAGCGCGGATACAGTACTGTGACCTGGTCGAAAACCGGAATGAAAAGGGGATATTATCGAAGTATATAGGGGATATTATAGAAAAGTAATAATTGTCTATGTGTCAGAAACTTTACAGAGAAATGGGAGAATACAAATAGGTCTAAAGTGGGTAACTAAAGAACGATCGTTAGTTTTAGGTAGAAGTATAATGTGAGCCTGTTTACAAACGAGAAAGAGTAAAACGAATGATTGAAGATGTGAGTGAGAACAGGACATACTGAGAGAAGGATAAGAATTATCATTCTTGAACACAACGTATCATTACCGACTGCTGAAGATGTAATTGAAAGTATTAGTAACTCAGTAACATCGCTCATCTTATAGTTGAACATTGTGGTTACACCGAATTCGCAAGACTTTCGAGTGTCGCAGCTTTGACTGACGCATCAAGAGAAAGGGGAAGGGGAGAGAAAGGCTTATTATTATGCTTATCATTGAGGTTCACATCCTTATATTGATTGGTAGATGATTTGCCAGTGCCTTTAGATTTGAGAAATTTTCACACATCGGAAGAACTACGGTTATTGAGTTGATCGCGGAAATAGCGACTAGCATCTTTAGTTAACACAGATGACTGCAGCGATTACGTAAGGATTTGTGAACAACAGTTTCAGCTCATCAGAGCTGCTGAACCTTCAGATCGCTGCGAGACAAAAGCTCTTGATTTGTATCGTTATCCGTGGTGCAGCGTTCATGTCCAAAAAGTATCATTTTTCAAATGATAAATGATTTTATTTCTGTAAATAGGTTTGTACAAACACTTTTACACGTCAATCATATTTTAAAAACTAGGTGAGATCGGCATTTCCTATCTGACTACTCTGAGAAGAAACGCCGAAACAAACTCAGAGGTCACAGTCCCTTTTTTAAAGTCCAGACATAACCTTGGTCAAGTCATGTGAAGACCATGTGGATTGATATCTGAAATGGTCTTTCGAGGAAAGAACCACACAGAATGAGTGGACCTGTCCAGTCAGTGCACGCATTTGTCAGTTGTCATGCAGCTCAACACAGAACTTAAGGAGCTAAACGATTCGACGAACATTACCAAAGAAAGGACATTTGGGTAGGCCGCATAAATTACTCAAACTGCCAGACCATGAATAATACAAAAAAAATGCATTAAAAAAAACAACAAATCCACAATGTCTTCACATTCACAATAATTAAAATAGTATAATCCTTTACAAAGTAAATGTCATTGCATATATAAAGTAAATCAATGTCAAAGTGTAAATAAAATATGAAAATAATCTTGGTTATATCATATGAGGACTATGTAGACTGGTGTCTGAAATGGTCTTTTGAGGAAAGAACCACACGGATTTGAGTGGACCTGTCCAGTCGGTGTGTGTCAGTGAAAGTGTTTGGTGATGACTTGTGACACGTATTAACGCGTCCAACCGCTGAAGCCGAGCCCGAAAAGGGGCAACAGTGACATGTTAGTGGGCTGTGTTGTGCCTGGTACAGGCTGTGTTGTGCCTGTTACAGGCTGCGCCTAATGTTGCAAGTGCCGAGCGATGCAAACGAGACAGGTGACGGGTGTCGAGCGCCGCTGACTTGTATCGAAGCGACCTGTCGCTCGCACCAACTAGCCGAATGCCTGATGCGCGTGCGCGCGCTACCACCTATTGATCTCTCGGTCGATTAGCGGTGCTTCGTGCTGTCTGTGGTAACTAATGAAGGCTGTAGTCACAAATGGACAAAACCAGAACAGTATGTATCATGAGTAGTGTTACGAGACATGCAGCGTGAGTAGTTGGTCGGCATGTGGCGACAAGTGGCCGCGAGCAGGCGCAAGGGGTGCGCGTGAGCACCCCTTGCGGTCCGCGCACACAATGAGCGACTCACTACAGACAGCTGCCCAGGCGCAACACTACTCGCTACTGTATTATTATGATGTTCGGTCGTTACAAGTGCCGCGTGATTGTGTGACACTCGTGACAGTGGCTTACTGAGCATCACAGATGTACGAACAATGCGCGCGCTGATTGTAGCAACCTGCGTTATTACATACCACTAATAATAGTACGTGTAGTTAGAGCCACATGGCGCGGGCGCGCCGGGCGCGGGTGCGTGGCTGCTGCTATCCATTCGCGCTGATTTATGTAGTCATAAACTTCAATGCAGATCGGGTCCGACTTTCACATTACACACGGACTGCTTTATATCCTAACTCTAAATCGCCATGTAGAGAGCACAGTTGTCAGTTGTGCCGGTGTGTATGTCATGTCACTCGTCTGTCTCGTGTCAGCGGGTGTCGTGTTGCACGTGACACGCTCGTGTCGGACACTGTGTGCTGACGCGACACTATACGACGTGTTAGCGTGACGGGCACGTACTCTCGGATCAGCCTCTGAGTGCGAGTGTAATGCGATGCTGCGCATGCGTGCGAGGTGAGGTGGCTCCTAACACGGCTATAAAGCCGGCAGCGCGCCACTTAGCGGATAGTTGGATGACTTAAATATCGCTCGCGCGTGAACGAAGCGCTTTAAGTAAATTCTTGTGGTGCAATTGATCGGCCATACAACGGTCACGGCGGCGAATGTATGCGCATGCGCTGGCGGGTATCGGCAGCGTCGCCGTAGCGTCGTGAGCGTCCGCAAGCGATGGGTGCCAGCGGCGATAGCTCAGCTGTGCGCATTCGCAGGCACCTCTAATCAGGTGTCTGGAGGTGCATCGTGTCGCGTAAACCACGCATCGCTCGTTAGTCGCGCATTGTCACGTGCTGACGTGCTTGTGGCGCGCTCATTCGCATATTTCCGTACTTATTGTTAGCTTACTTATTTTAGATAACTATGAAAAGCTCCAAGCTCGTGGCTCGTGGCGTTCAAGATGATCGGTTCAGTAGTCTAGACGTGAAAAGATAACAAACAAAAAAACTTACTTTTGCATTTATAATATTAATTTAATAAAATTGTTAGGAATTAGTTAGGATTAGGATGCAACATTCTAAAATCAATTTAAAACATAATTTCTTGTATTTTTTCCGACACATAAATGTTTTCTATTTATAAATATAACTTATTAAATTTGAACAGTTATTTTAATACAGGCGAAGTCGAAAAAAGAATCTGGGCTCTTGTAAATCACAGACTGTTTATGAATGCATTTCTTTCTGTTACAATTTATGTTCGCAATGTTGTCAGATCGCTGAGCCGGCGCTGCCAGTCGCAGTTTGTGTTAATATTGTTTTTTTTTTCTTTTGTATACACACAATTACCCAGCTGTTACAATTACCCAACAACGGACCCGGGACCTGTGAGCCGACCGCGAACGTGTCCTTAGTCTGACGTTTTAAACAAGGCGTGAGGCAGGACTTATCTCAATTTAAGTCGTAGGGGGGCGCTCGTTGGTCAAAAGTGTGAACTTCCAAAAGATATACTAAATTAGTAGGTACTCGCTGTGCCCGCGATTTCGTTCGCGTGCATGTCGGCAAACAATCATGTGTATCTTAGAGAAGGTGGTAGGTTTCACTCCTCCATTTAAAAGGAATAAGCCTCCGATCTCCCCTAGTGTGAAGCACCACCTGGAGTTCTTTACTACAGCTCTTTCGAATATTCCTATGTACGAAAATTTCCAAGAAAACAGGCAATACTACTATGAAATCATCAATTTAATATTATTGTGATTTTTATTGTATCTGTGTATCTTTTGTTGGAGATCCCAAATAAATAAACAAATATTATCTTAAATACCTACTTGTATTAATTATGAACATGCTTCTAATACAGTATTTATATATCCATAACATAACTTAACATCACGCCTTGTTTCCCCGAAGGGTTGGGCAGAGGTGTACCTATAGTACACCCACATTTCGCCAGTTATGGTAAGTCCCATGTAATATGGGGCGAGCCTATTGCCATCAACCGGGCACAACTCCAGACTTAATACAAAAACAATTTAACCGACTTGCATAATAAAAAACCAGCCAAGTGCGGGTCGGACCACTCCCAAATATATTTTTTTTCTCTCACACATCTCCCATTCATCATAAACGTCACGGTCAATTCTCCGCCCGCAAAAAGTAATTTGTAATCCCAAAAAAATAACCTGATAAAACTATAAATTCACGATTTTCTAACTTTTTCATTCACATGTGGATACACCCACAAGTAAAGATAACAACTGCTATATACATTCTGTCAAAAAAGTGTCGGGAATGGATGATTTGTGTATGGTTCCAAAATATGTTTTGTTGTTGTTGGATTGGCACCATGGTTTTACATTTTCGCGCCGAGTTTGTGTTGCATCTGTTACACAGATTTAATACAGTGCTGTTTTTAGTTAGAATATATTTAGTTTGTATTGCGAATTTCATAATGGACAAAAACATCGAACAAAGAGTTTGTCTTCAATTTTGCATCGCCAATGGAATTTCTTACTCGGAGTCACTGAAAATGTTATGTGTTAATGGCCTAAGGTGAATCGCCTTTATCAAAAAAACTTACTTCTGAGTGGTACAAAACGTTCAAAAGCGGTCGAGATGTGATGGAAGATTTTCCTTGCTCTGGTAGGCTATCAACGTCTTCAACTGAAGTTAACATCGCAAGAGAGGAAATAGTGATTGAAAGTACTGTTGAGTTAAATGAATGTAGGGAAAAGTATATTGATATTGATACTAAGCTCCTTTATAATAATATTCTACACAAGGAGCACTTGCTGGATATTTTTGAGATTTATGAGACTTCACAACAACAACTGAATGAGTGATTGTTTGAGGCTGAGAACTACTGGAATTGGTGAAGTGCAATGCTGAGAGATATGAGTGTCTGACCAATAATCTCTCATGCAGCTGTGGCATCCAACAACCACCTCCTCAGCCTAAGCTTGACATGTCTCCACCGGTGTTGGCTCTTCCAGCAGAGCCCCGTGTTATTACGAAGAAAAATAAGTCTAAATTCTTTTGTGACGAAATAGGCTCAGGCTTTGGAAAAATCTCACACTATTACCTAAGCCATAGTTTTACCAACCATAGTTATCATAACATAAGTTTTGGACAGATGATTAAAAGATTTGCAAACACAAACCTAGATAATTATTCTACAATGGTTTTGCTATTAGGTAATAGTACCGGTATTACCCGAAAGGACATAGTGGATGGTGTGGACACCTTATTAAAGCTAAATATAGGGAAGTTAATGTTGTGTGCTTTACCTTATTCTGATACTAAATCAGATAATGAAAACAATTATATTTATAAATATTATTCAACATATAAATATTCATATGCTGACATGTTGACATAGTGACCAATTATTGTTTTAAGACACAAACAAGTTTGTTAGTAGTTTTAAGTTAACTCAGAGAACTTTGTATCTGTCTTAGAGATGTAGACATATTATGATTGCTATCTTCTATGACATATTATGATAGCTGACGTATGGCAATTAATTTAAAGTTTTGGTAATTACTTACAATTGTTTAGAATCCAGTTCTTCTAACCGAACAGACAGCTGTGCTGCTGGGGAGTTTGTTGTGACACTTCTTCTTCCCAGCGAAAGCACTAGGAAGTGGTGAAGGGCTGGCGTTTTGGGGGACTGTCTTATGTAATATTGACGTTCGAAAAGTGCTGATTCTCAGCCTAATTTGAATAAATAACTTTTGATTTTGATTATGTTGATAGCGTATAATATTAATGAGGTTAAAACTAATATAACAAATATAATCAGAATATTCAAGTAATGTCAATTAACTATGATTATTGAGATTATTGTGTAGTTAGCCATTTCAGCCGAAAACAAATGATACATGGCGGGTCATTAATTTTAGTAAAAAACACTATTAAATCTTAAGAACGACATCATCGTTCTGTCTGTTGAATACATAATTGAATTGTCCTGTGTTGATCTTGATAAGCATGTTATAGTGTATACGCATACTACGACCTCCAGGTTACCAGAGTCTATGTGTGTTTGATTCTGTAATAGAAGATGTGCTAAAGAAACTTAGTGCTAGTACGAGTAGTAAGTCAATAATCATATGTGGTGATTTCAATATTCATTTAATAGAAAATAACTTGAATACTCACAGATCATTAAATCTTTTTGAGTCATTTGATTTGTCAAATGTTTTTATTGAACCAACCCGAGTGACAGCTTCTTCTGCCACTTGTATAGATAATATTTTTTGTAACTGCGATTACTTACACAAATAAATTGTAAATAAGCTGCCATCTGATCACAGTGGACAAACAGTTACATTTTGCACCAACATGCCTGTGCAAAAAAATCTAATAAGGTTTCGGCCAATTGCAAGTAAAAATTTAGAGAAATTGAGTAACTCTTTGGCATGTAAACTATTTGTTCAAAGTTAGAATAATACACGTAACCCAAATGAAATCTTTGCCGAGTTCTTTTCACTATTAAACTCAGAATTTAATGTAATTTTTCAACTAATAACCAAAAATACGTACAAAAAGTTCTTATTTAGTGATTGTTCGACTCCAGGTATTCGTAAAAGCAGGGAAAAACTTTTTGAACTTTATGGTCTAATTATTTTTAGAGATGCTAACAGCATTGACTGGTCTCCTTTAGTCAGTGTCGAGTCGATTGACGATAAAGTGAACCTGCTAACAGACAATCTTGTGCAGCTGTACGACGTTCATGCTCCCATTCGTGCTGTAAAAATTAAACATCTTCCGGCACTATGGCTTACAGACGATATTAAAAGTATCATGTACAGGAAGGCTGTAACTAAAACTAAATTTAAATGTCGACCCTCGCCTTCGAACCGGGAGATCCTTGTGAGTGCTCGTAATCGCTGCAATATGGTGTGTAGAGATGCACAACGACGCCATATCCACACCTCAGTTGAAAACGGAGATCCAGCTAAAGTCTGGAAATTTCTTAAATCCTTGGGAGTTGGGAAATCGCGCCAAGAATCGATTCCTAAAAACATAAATATTGATCTGCTGAATCAACACTTCTCATCTTCGACCCACTGTAATGGGACCATGAAGGCAGCTACAATAAACTATCTTTCAAACCTTCCAACTCCGGACCATCCCCCATTTATTTTTAGTCAATTCTCTGATTGTGATGTTAAGAAGAGCGTAGTTTCAATCACATCTAATGCAGTTGGTAGTGATTGTGTAAGTCGGAAAATGTTACTTCCTGTCCTCGACGAAATCCTTCCTATCCTATGCTATATCCTAAACTACTCTATATCCTATGTTGTTTTTCCACCGATGTGGGAAGAGTCAAAAATCACTCCTTTACCCAAAAAATGTAATCCTACTTCTTTTTCCGAATATCGTCCTATCTCCATTTTGCCTTTCCTCTCCAAAGTCCTTGAACGCCTTGTCCATAATCAGCTTAGTGCTTTTCTTTGTAAGAATAGTCTGCTGAATCCATTTCAATCCGGTTTTCGTCCTGGGCACAGCACCGCTTCAGCCTTAGTTAACGTCACTGATGACATACGGTTAGGCATGGAAGCAGGAAAATTGACGGTTCTTTGCTTACTGGATTTTAGTAACGCGTTTAATACTGTCGATTTCGATATACTGCTTGGTATGGTTTGATCACTTAACATATCTCCAACGGCGATTGACTGGTTTCGTAGTTACCTGTATGGCCGCCGGCAACGTATTTGCATAGAAGAGTCTTGCTCTTCTTGGTGTTATACTTCTGCCGGTGTACCTCAGGGTGGCGTTTTATATCCTTTACTCTTTGCAATATTTATAAACGCTATTTCCAAAAAACTTCTTTCTTCTTACCACCTTTATGCAGATGATTTACAAATATATACACAAGCAACCATTTTGGATTTGGCTGATGCCATTAATGTCATAAATAAGGATTTAGATACAATTTGCGAGTGGAGTGAGGCACATGGGTTGCAGGTTAATCCATCGAAGACTCAGGTCATTGTTGTTGGCAGCTCAAGGGTGACCCCCAAGATAAACTGGTCGCAACTTCCCCAAGTTCAGTTTAACGGAACTGCTATTTCAGTCAGCGAAAAGGTTAAGAACCTTGGGGTTTGGATCGACAAACAGCTTTCTTGGGGTCCCCAGTCACAGGAAGTAAGTCGCAAAATTTTTGCATCTGGTAAGTCCCTGAGACGATTGCGGAACTTTCTTCCAACTGCCACTAAAACTGCGCTTGCACAATCCCTTTTACTTCCCATCCTTGACTACGCTGCTGTCAGTTATCTCGATCTCACTGAGGCACAACTAGATAAACTTGAGCGACTTCAAATTTTTTGCATAAGATTTATATTTGGCCTGCGCAAATATGATCACATTTCTGAATTTCGTACAAAGCTCAAGTGGCTTCCCATACGTCTTCGCCGGAATTCTCATATCTTATTTCAGCTCTACAGTATTCTGTTCAACCCTACAACCCCCTCATATCTTAAAAAACGTTTCAAGTTCCTTCATGACACACATAACAGATATCTGAGGTCATCGGAAAACTTAAGACTAGAGATGCCGATGCATTCCACCAGTTTTTATGACAAGTCTTTTACGGTTCAAGCAGTACGGTTATGGAATGCCTTGCCTATGTCGATAAGGCGTGCTCAATCACTGTCCACTTTTACATTTCTAGTAAAAAAGCACTTCCTCACTCCTTAATCATTATTACATATAGTTTCTTGAGTCTTGTTTCGTGTTTATTATTGTATATATATGTGTAGATAAATGTATGTATGTATTTAATGAATATGTATATGGTACACCACTGATTACCTGCAGTATTGTCTCTCCTTCTCCCTGTAATCCATCCAAAGGTTGTCTGTAAAAGATCGCTTTTAGCGATAAGACCGCCCATTGTGTCACCCAATGTAAAATTTCTACATCAATGTCTGTAATTTTTAAGGTGTACATAATAAAGAGTATTCTATTCTATTCTATTTTGCAACATACTGATAAAAGCTTGTAATACAAACTTTCATCAGTATGTTGCAAATGTGTGCAAATTTGCTAAAGCTCTTTATATTAGTAATAAAATGACATCTGCTGATGATAAAATAAAAACTACCTGGCAAATAATAAATAATGAAACAGGTAGGGAAAAGCAGCGTAATCCTGAATTTAATTTAGAAACTGCATATGGCCTTATCAACTCAGATGTAGAAATAGCTCAGGAATTTGAAAACTTTTCTAATATTCCCCTAAAAACTACTGAGGCTTTAAATTCCTCACCAGAGTTCTCTGCTGCCTTACTTAGAAAGAATGTAAAGGCATGCCCTTTGGAGTTTAGGTTTCAGCATACAAACCTCTCAGGCTGTTATAAAAGCTTTTAAAGTTAAATCTTAAAATTAAATCAACAGAAGATCTCGGTGGAATGACAGTAAAGGTCTGTAGATCTATCATCGAAACCATTGCGCCCTATTTAGCTGTCATATTTAACACCAGTGTAGAACAAGGTGTCTTTCCGGATCTCATGAACAACAGTAAAGTAGTTCCTTTGTCAAATCCGGTGATACTCGTAGTAAATAACTCAACTATTACAGGCCTGTGTCAATTCTACAAGTTATCAGTAACATGTCTGAAAAGTTGTTGCTGAATCAAATGTTAAATCACTTTAGAAACTCCATCTTTCATGAACAACAGTACGGTTTCACCAAAGGGAGTTGTACTATTGACGCTGGTGTTAATGTTTTTTATTAGAGAATAAAAAACATTTTTAACGCCTGGGAAGAAGCACAAGTAACCATTGAAATCTTTTGCGACCTCTCCAAGGCATTTGATTGCGTAAACCATGAGACCCTTCTGCTGGAACTGCACTATGCACTATGGAATTAGGAATACAGTTCTTGATCTACTAAGATCATACCTGAAAGATAGAAAGGTTAAAGTTTAAGTAAATGGCATAAACTCACTAGGGTATGCAATAGCAATGGACATTCCTCAAGCTTTGATATTGGGTCCTTTCCTCTTCTTAGTATACATTAATGATTTACCCCATTTACTTCAAAATCACAGACACATCACTGATCTATAAAATAGACCGACGGTCACAAAATCCGGACGACGTGAATAATTGGTTTACGGTAAATAATTTGGTACTAAATGAAAAAAAAAATGCATTCGATTTAAATTACCCAATTTAGAAGTAGCGAATGTGACTTCATATTGAATGGAGAAATACTGGAATTTATGAATCAGATGGTTTTCCTAGGAATCACGCTGGAGGAAAAATTACAATGAGGACTACATATAACATCGTCGCGAATCTCTCAGGGAACTATTTAAAAGGATTAATATTATGACAGTACCTTGCCTATTCATTTATGAAAATATAATATATGTAAGAAAAAATCTACATCTTTTTAATAAAATAAGTGATAGATATAATTTTAATACTAGAAATTAAGATAAAATAGATCAACCATTTTTCAGATTACCCAAAGTACCATACATCATTTATGGGGTACTGTGTTAAATGTTACAACAAAACACCTTGTGATATATTGCAATTAAATTACAAATTACAGGATTATATAGAGATAGGAATGCTAGGAAATATGATGGTCCAGCTCCGACAGTCTAGTCTAGACAAAATTCTACTGGTTGCTAATTAAATTGTATAATTTGTTATATTTTTACTTAACTCACACACTGACTTATACTTACTTATACTAGTTAATATTTTCACAATTTTTGTAAATATGTGAGCACCATGTACCTATCACGTGATTGATTTATCTGTCTTTGCTTTATTTTAAATTATTACCTAATGTGTTTTATTCTTGGTGCATCGTCTTCACATTTAAAAATATAATGAATGAATACAAAATATTGTAAAACATTTTAATACAGTATCGATGGAGTTATATATATTAAATAAAGAATATTATTATACCGTTATGCGGCGTTTAAGAGAGCAAGAGCGACGAAAAAGGCCAGATTTGTGGAAAGAAAATTCTTGGATTTTGCATCACGATAATGCGCCTTCGCACAAGACCATCATTGTGAACGAATTTTTGACCAAAAACTCAACAAATACCATCGAGCAAAACACCTTATTCACCAGAAATGTCTCCAGCAGCCTTTTTTTTCCTTAACTCAAATTACAACTTTGTGGCACCCGTGTTCATTCGGTAGAAGACATAAAGGTAAATTCGCGGCGACAACCGAACTCAATTTCGGAAAAGCGATTAAAACATGTTTGATGATTGGATTATTCGTTGGCGTGAGTAAATAGTTTCTGAAGGAACATATTTATTTGAAGGCGATAAAATAAATTTGGATGAATAACTAACACTTTGCGTATTATTTATCTTTTCCCAGTACTTTCTTGACAGAGTAGTATATCAGTCATGTCGATTCCTTAGTGGTATAGACAAATAACTAGCATTACAGTGAAGTAGGCAGACATCAGACAGGGACACATTGAGAATACGTCCGCTATTTCAAAAGTGTGCGGGTTATTTGGTGATAACATAATTGGTACAACGATAGCAAAGTTAAAAATAACTGTTGTAACGCTGACATAATAGCGGCAGATGGGGCAGTGGCACAAGGGGGGGGGGGGGGGGAAACGCGCCAACTGATAACCATTGTACGGTACTTACCTAATCTACACATACAATAAAATCGTAGCGAAGTTGAAACTGTTCATTGAATTATGATTTGTAAAGTAATTTTTGTGAGGTCTGGGTCTAATGCTGTTACGTACACAAGGGAAAATCAAAATCAAAAGTCATTTATTCAAATTAGGCTGAGAATCAGCACTTTTCGAACGTCAAAATTACATAAGACAGTCCCCCAAAACACCCGCCCTTCACCACTTCCTAGTGCTTTAGCTGGGAAGAAGAAGTGGTGCAACAAACTCCCCAGCAGCACAGCTGTCTGTTCGGTTAGAAGAACTGGATCCTAAACAATTGTAAGTAATACGAACATATGGCAATTAATTTAATGTTTTGAAACAGTAACCAAAACATTAAATTAATTGCCATACGTCAGCCTGGTAGTGGGAACAACAAATTTGTGTTTATTCCTATTATTTTTGTTATGGATATCACTGTATTTTTTAAACAGATTAATATTTTTATGTGCATATAAAAGATTTTCATAAATATACTGAGAAGGCACAGTCATTATATTAATATCTTTAAATTTGTTTGGACTTAATTTATAAATTGAACGAATTGCCCTTTTTTGTAAAACAAAAACTGTTTGAATATCGGCGGCATTTCCCCACAAAAGAATACCGTACGACATCACACTATGAAAATAACTAAAGTAAACTAAACGCGCTGTCTCTAAATTAGTTACATTACGAATTTTTCTAACGGCGTATGCTGTCGAGCTTAGTTTTTTTGACAATTCATCTATATGGGGTCCCCATTGAAGCTTGGCATCCAAAGTTATGCCTAAGAATAATGTACAGTTTTCGGGTTTCAACTCTTCACCCTTTAAAAGAACACTAGTTTCTACTTGTCTAACATGAGGTATCGTAAACTTAATACATTTAGTTTTTTTCTCGTTAAGAAGTAGGTTATTTAACATTAAACCAGTTAACTACCTTAGCGAGGGCGCTATTTACATTGTCAGTAACCAGCTGCTGACGTTTCAGTTTAAATAAAAGTGAAGTGTCGTCTGCAAACAACACTATGTCATGATTATCCTTTATGAGGTATGGCAAGTCATTAATATAAATAAGAAACAAAAATGAGCCAAGAGTTGAGCCCTGGGGGACCCCCATTCTTACTACAGATCCAGGTGATCTTTTTCCGTTAACATCTACTCTTTGAATCCTATCACTTAAGTAAGAAGTAAGAAAATCCAGAGAGGCGTTCCGTATTCCGTACTGGTGCAGTTTCCTGATTAATGTTTCATGAAGAACACAATCAAATGCCTCGGACAAATCGCAAAAAATGCCCAAAGCATCGCACTTGTCCTCCCATGCATTATAAACATGTCCTTAAAGTTCAACTCCGGCATCAGTAGTCGAACGACCCTTTGTAAAACCAAGCTGTTTGTTATGCAGTAATTTGTGTTTATTAAAAAATCTTTGCATTTGATCTAAAATAAGTTTTTCAAAATTTTTACTAAAGGTAGGTAGCACTGAAATAGGTATATAATTAGTAGGGTCAGATGTACTACCCGATTTAAACAATGGTATTGTTTTACTGTTTTTTCATAAGATCAGGAAACTCACCACGGTCAATACTAATAATATTAAAAATAACAGCTAAAGTAGGTGCTACAATATCTATAATTGACTTAGCAACGTCCACAGAATTACCCCATAGATCTGCAGTCTTTTTAACATTTAATGTGTGAAAGGTTTTAATTATCTCTACAGGTGACATATTGGAAATTAAATTCAGAATAAAAAACTGGAACGTTTTCTTTAAGCAAAGACTCTGCAGTAGTGGGCGATGAGTTCAGAGATTTAGTAGTCGATACGGGAATCTCTGTAAAGAAATTTTCAAAGGCCGGGGCGACTTGAGAATCTGAATTAATTATGTTGATATCAATATCAAGGCTGAAGTCACTACTTCGGTTGCATGACCTTCCCGTTTCGCTAATAATGATATTCCATGCCGTTTTAATTACATTACTACTATTTTTAATTTATGAACTCAAGTAACGTGACTTGGCCATACAACAAACTTTTTAAATAATTTTGAATAATTCCTAACATATAAATTAAATTCAGCAGTGTTTATACAAGTCCGTTCATCATAGAACTCATAAAGTCGTTTTCTACTTTTATGTATACCAATGGTAGCCCAGTCACTGAAGGAAGCATTACTATTAACCGAAAATGTCTTTGAAATGAAAGTATTATCAAATTGTGTACAATACATTTTGAAAAAAGGATTATATTGTTGATTAGAGTCATCATTAATTGATAAAAGTGGTAAATTACTTGGAAGTTTAGTTTTTAAAGTTTCCAAACGATTAGTAGTTTTTGGATTAACAGTGATATCTTTTTTTTTAGTTTTTTTGTTAATATTTGAAATAGTGACCACCTGTCCGCAATGATCTGAGTCTATTAAATTAATAATTTCCTTGTGGGTTGATATAACATCTGTATAAACATTATCTAGGCATGTGGCACTAGTGGGAGTTATTCTAGTGGGCTCCAAAAATTGGTTAGCAAGATTGTATGACTGAAACAAACTTATAATTGTAGTACTTAACCCAAAATTTTCTAACAAATTAAAATTAAAATCACTACAAGTGATGATAGACTTATTAGAATTACGGATTTTGTTCAACACTTCATCCATAACCTTTTCAAAACAATCATACAATCCTGAAGGCGGTCTGTACACACTTAATATAATGAACTGCTCCAATTCGAAACAGGCTATCTCAATTGTTCGCTCAACAGAGAGGCACACAATATCCTTACGGTCTTTAAATTTGATCTGGTTATTTACTAATATTGATGGGCCACCATGTATAGCATTTACTCTGCTGAACGAACTACCAACCTGGTGATTACTAAAATTGAATATAAACTGGTGGCATTTAAACCAATGTTCTGTCACACAAAGAATATCTATATTGTTACAATTCAGGAATACATCTACTTCTAAATCTTTGTTTAAAAACCCTTGAATATTTTGATGCACCAGGTTGATATTATTTAATTTATTTACACACACATTTGGATTACCATTTGCTTTCCTTACATTTTTGCAAGAGGTTGCCTCAATTGTCCTTATTTCTAATTTAAATGAAAGTCAATGTCAATAATTGGTTCCAAATTATTGGCAGAATAGTCTAACATGTCATTGCATTGCTCAAAATAAGCGAGTTGTTTAGCCAAATTCTTGGCTGTAATAGAAAAAAAATATGATAGCGACACTGCTATCTGTCTTTTATGATAGTTTGAAAGATAGTACATAATAATATTATACCTATCTTTTGTCAAATACAAGTTATTACCAACATAATTGTTAGTTTCAATTAATTGAAATAGATTATTATTAAATGTCAAATTATGTAATGTCATATCGATTTCAAATCTTAAGTTGTTTTCCTCCTGTGGCAAACTGTTACTATAAGGGACCGAAACAACACTATTTTTCTTAAACTAAGATTAGACAATGTTCTATAATATTAGAGCAATTCTCCTTTGTTCATGTTTCCCCTATTACCCATAAATATTAGTAGTGTAGTGTCCTGGTTAAAGTTACAAGATTGCTTCATGTCAGTAACATTGATGCTTAACGCTTCCGACATACCCAAATACTTATAGGTTTCGGATGCGGAGAGGGCTCTAAGTTTTATGGAATCCGAGAGTTGGGTTTCCAAGGATTCCATAATCTCCCGTCGCTTTACATGCATGACCGCACATTTGTCTACACCAAATTTCATCCTGATGGCGCAACTGAAAGTTTCAGTTACTTTCAGTAGCTCTATTAGTTGCAAATTGTTGGGGGCAAACAGTTTTAGATCATCCATGTACAGAAGGTGAGATATAACCTGACCACCTCTCCCCAGCCGATAGCCTAGACCTAAATCCTCCAGCAGTGTGCTTAGAGGATTCAAGGCTAAGCAGAACCAAAGCGGGCTCAAACTATCGCCCTGAAATATGCCTCGCTCGATCCTTATCGGCTCGCTATTCCTCAGGATATTCCAACATCCGGGATAGCGAAGGACCGTCCTCCATCGCCCCATACATGTCATCAAGAAGGTGCGCAGAGTTGCATCTACTTTATACAACTCCAGCACCCTCATGAGCCACGCATGTGGCACCGAGTCATAGGCCTTCTTGTAATCTATCCAACATGTCGACAGATCCTTTCGGGAACGACGAACCTGTTTGCTAATGCCCATATCAATGAGGAGTAGCTCCTTGGTACCGCGGGACTCGTTCCTACATCCATTTTGAGAGGCAGACATGATGGAGTTGGTGTATATATGTTTGTTAATTTTGGCTCTCAAAATGGATGCACTTTATAGACCGTAGCCCCCATTTCTGTATTGGATTGCAGGCTCGCTCGACTTCCCGAGCCCAATCACCTTCGGTGTGACTGACAGGCTGACCGACGAGATACTGCGCCAGAAAGAACACATGGCATCATCATCTGGCAGGCACACAAATTTTTATGTGTTATGGTCTATTTTTTGCTTTTAAAGTAAGTTTCAATTTTCAGGTTTGGTTTTTATTGAAAAACTATTGTAAGACTTGGTCAAAATTACTTTCACTGATATTATAAGGCGAAATTGGAAATTCAGACGTTTTGTTGACACGGTGTTGCCAAAGATTTTTATTTTTATTATTATTTACTGTTCTTGTATCTTTGAAATACAAAAAAATAAAGTAAACATTGGTTGGGTGACTGTTCCCGTGGTTTACAAACTACATACTGTTATAATATTATTTTAGTGATACCTTTTCGTCTGTAATAATTCCGTGAGAAAGCATTTGTTATTAGTTAGTATAATTATACATACAGGTTCATTTATTCACAAAAACGAATAACTTCGCCTTCAATAGGAACCTACTACTGAAGGCTGCGGGTATCGAACTCAGGACGAGTTGCTTCTCACACAGACAACTGCACGTTCGCTTGTTCTCGCAGAACAGCGTCACCAGTCCTGACACTCTTCATTCAATGAAACGACTAAAATAACAGCAACCTCAGCTTCCTATACAATGTACTTAATAATTATAAAATAAAAAACTCTACCTTAATTAGTGGCGTCAGGTCACATAATACTAGTCAATACTAGTCAACTTGTATCATTTGACAGAGATAATCATAATCATAATCATCATTTATTGCATTCATGTAGTTTATAAGTTCTTACAAGTATACTGAGGTTTCATACATGAACCCTGCTAGGGCACAGCAATATAAATACATAGTTTAAGGTTCTACAGTGTCAAAATAATAAACAATCCACTGTGCTTGTACAAAAATACTTATTTTGACATGTTAAATTTAGGTGTCTATAATGGTAGGTAGGTAGGTAACTGTAATATAAAAATTATAAGATAGGGTAAGAACAATTAATTGGTCATCACTTCCATTCATAAATCAAACAAGATAATATTTAAATTGAAACAAAATAGCAATAATAATAATAATCATAAAATAAAAATATCATAGGTAGTCAAAATTGTAGGCGATGTGTGTATTGTGTATAGGTATGAATTTCAATGTCAAAATTTACGTATCGTCAAAGAATTCCTTTAAAGTGTAATACGATTTTAGTATGAGGTATTTTTGGAGACTTTTATTAAATTTATTTTCGTACTACGTACGTCTATGATAATAAGTTACACTTAGAAAAAACTGTTAAATTAAGACGTCTAACTAAAAATGAATTCAAAATGTTTCAATAATACTGTTCTTATCAATCTTTCAACACCTAGTTTTGATTCACAAGACCCTAATATATACTATGGTACACTATTTTCTGAAGTATGTCAAGAATTAAATAAAGCAGATATATTTTATATAATTTGTATGACGAGAATTCATTAACGTCTGATCTCTCTTACTATCCGATTGAATCTAACTTATTATTTACATCTGTGCTACCAGCATTGATTAAAATCTATGAAAAATTATGCTAGACCAGATGTTATCATATTTTAACTCAAATGGGATTTAACATAGTCGCCAGTTTAATTTTTATGAAAGGTAGTTCGACGACTCACAAGGGAGTAAAACTCATCAGTCATGTTTAGGAATCCTGAGAGAAGTCCCAGGATGCAATTGGCATTTACTGTGACCTCGCGTTTGACTGCGATGACCACAATACACTGATCGTGGACAAGCTGCTGATCTTCTTCTTTCCTAGCTAACAAACAAGCAGCAAACAGTAACTTTAACGGGGCGACGTCCTCGGAGTCCTTAGTTAAGATGGGCGCGCCTTAAGTTTCTATTCTTGGCCCATTCTTATTTCTATTTTATATTAATGATGATTTTAAAAATAAGGGAAGTATCTTAAGCAAATAAAATTATATCCGATGAGTTGGCCATCATAATGGCTAATTGCTCTTATTTTTTATAGAAAAGATACGCATGTCTTACATGTCAACGATAGTCAGGCTGTTCTTTCGGAATGTTTCGCAGATAATAATCTGTTACTTAATGCGAACAAAACTAAATGTCTCAAGTTCGCATTACCGTATATGCCCCAAGTGAGTCTAAAATTAAAACTTGATGGCAAGAAACTAGATACTGTTATGGAAATTTTATTTCAAGGAATTACTTAAGGTACAAAATTGCAATGGGGCGCCCACATTAGAGCTCTTTCAGGTAAATTTAGTTCAGATGCATAATATGTGGTAATAAAAATAAGGCAGATGATAGATATACATATATAACCCATAGCTGGGTTAGTTTACTTTGCTTATTTCCACAGTAGTATGTCTTATTGCGTTCTGCTGTGGGATTGGCAGCTGAAGTAGATTCAATTTTCATTTTACAAAAGAGGGCATTCCGCGGGCATGCCCTCTTTTGATAATCTATGAAATGGGTCCTCGCGAGTCTCTCAAAAACAAATTCAAAGAAATTGAAGTTCTAATTCTGCCTTCTCTTTATATCTTAGAAAGTATTTTATACGCTAAACTTTTCGAAATAAGAAGACGATTTCCATAATATTATAAGATTTAAATTAATAATTTTTAGACGTAGTAAAAATTTAATTGTGATATCCAAAAGATAAACTAAAACAAGCAAGTAATTTCTTATAAAACAGTATCCGCTTTTAAAACAGGTTGCCAAAGTCGGTTACAGAACTTAGCGATGGGAAATTCAAAACCCAAATCAATGACCACGTTAAAGACAAGGAAGTTTGGCATTAATTCTTTCTGCACATGTCTTCTCTGGTACGTCATTAACGGCATCACTATGTAAATGTCTGTTAACTGCTCACAAATTACTGTGTTTACGTCTTATCGTACTTGTTTGACATAATCTTTTCATGATTTGACATTATACACTTACCTAACTAAAATTCTAATTTCAAGTAGATTTGTTAACAATTTTCTATTTTGTTAAGAACCTGGTACTTGTTGACAGGCCCACACTGCCCATACCTATTAGCACTGTAATTTGAATACATCGTGAAACCAATTATTTGTAAAAGAGTAACCGTTCTTACGTTTCATAAGTGCCCATGTAGGTATAAATGAAATAAAATAATTTGATTTGATTCATATTTTGGCAGCTGAGACCAAAACTAAAAAAGACCAGCAGCCTAATTGCGTAACACATTTTCGTAAACGATTACGACTAATACTACTACTGTTTGATTTTTACAGTTCAACAACATTCATTGCGATATTTACATCGTTGAGCAGAATGTTTTATCGAACTTATGAAGCAATGGATTAGTAATCTGTTTCAAAACGATTCAGATACCGATTGATTATGTATTACGCAATTAGGTTACAGGTAAGTCCATACCAAGAAGGTTTTTGAAGGTTAACGTCGCGTCGTTATTTTAGTGAATTGTGGTGTTTTATGACTTTCACGAGAACGCAGTCGCGGGCAGAAGCTAGTTGATAATATCAGTGTCATTAATCATCTAAAATATGATAATAATGTGGGTAGTAGCTTGTACCGGCCTACTACTGAGTCCCTCCGTGTCTAGCTTGAGATAAGTAGGTATGGCGCCGTGCTTCAAACCCAACTAAATAAGCGGGCACAAGCTATTATTTTTACCAATCAATCATCACAACTGTGTTCAGAGTGTAGAATCAGCACCCTAATTGCGTAATACACAATCAATCGGAATTTGAATCGTTTTGAAACTGATTGCAAATCCATTGCTTCTTAAGCTCGATAAAAATTCTGCTCAACAATATATAGAACGCAATGAATGTTCTTGAACCGTCAAAATCAAACAGATTAGTCGTAATCGTTTACGAAAATGTGTTACGCAATTAGGGTGCAGGTACACAAATTGATTTAAAATAATCTTTTTCAATAAATATTCAAGAATTTGAAGTCTAATTGCATAAGCTAGGTAATTGTAATGTTGATTTACCTTGCTCATCCAATTAGGTACATTATTTGTCTCAAGTGATTTAAATCAAGAAGTCACGCATTTGTGCGTCATCAATAAAACGTCGATTGTTTTCTCGTTGGAATCCCTGTACAAGGTCATACAATTTAAAAGAGTTGCAAGTCAAGAATGGCATGGGTGTAAATGTTTTAAAATGTATTCTCTTGAGAGGTGGCTACACCGAAAGGAATCAATTAAAGTAAATACCGTGCAGTGCAAAGTTCTGCAACATTCCTGCTGCACTGCGCATCTATAATGAAGGCGCACACACACAGCCTGCCGCGCATGCGCAGCGTCTATGATTGCGGGCGCCGCGCCGCCGCGTGCTGTTATTACGGCTCTTATTTGTTTCAGTTAGTAGGATTAACACTCGCGTCTCCCGGCGCCTGCGCCTACCCGCACTTCTTTATATGTATACATACCACGTCTTTGTCACTTTGCCACAATATGCATAGCTTAAAAAAAATGGTTGTTTATAATAAAGATATACCTATCTAGTAGTAGAACTTGTAAAAAACTGGCTAAGACATAATCACTGTAGGTACTTATTTCGTGGACATCGAAGTCGGGTCGGTACACGCACCGGTGAGTGTAAGTGGTCGGTTCTCACACCTTCCAAATAGTCGTGATCTAGCTGCGATAGCGAGCATATTCGCGATAGTATCGCTGGACTCATATCGTTGGCCATTACCCACCACGTTAACCGGCCGTTAACGAGTGCTCGTAATAATTACCGCTCGCGTTATCTGATTTTATCAACAACGTGGAGCACTGGCTCCACACTGCCGCTACCGCAACGCACTGTCCTGTGCCCACTTGCCGAACCATACCTGAGATTACTAATTTAATACACATTATACAACCGTCAAATTTGGAGTAAAACAGTTAGCAAGGCTTATTCAACGGTTTGATCGCATGCTCACAGATACGTTAAAACAAGAACTTCCTGCTGATGAACGCCTAGTATCCGACAGACTTAATTATTCCAATGGGCGCAGTACGTATAGGCATCGAGTAGTACCAACATTTGGACATCCATCGTTATCAGTGACTACTGACTTCTAACCCACAGCACGCGCGCTGTGCCTACAGGGTACTGATAAGCGGCGGCGCGACAGCGGTGTAGCACGCGCGCGTTATCACCGCGCTGGGCAGCACGCGCGGATGCAGATAGCGAGTTCCGGCGGCTAACCGTGGCTAATCTTCGTCACCCGGCCCCTGCCCACAGTGCCCACCGCGGCCACGGCAGTATGTATCACGCTGTCATGTCAATAAAAAAAATGAACATGTGCACGCACAAGTCTGCAAGCCCAGAGCCTGATAAATGGTCCATTGACCTTGTCCCACAGTGGAGTTAAAATACTGTTAGGGCTACCCATGAATCGCCGCACCATTGATGCACACCGTTTGCACATGATGGTATGAAAACATCCGCCAACATTCCCGATGCACTGCAGAACCGAGGCAGCCCCAACGATATCCTCAGCGCATATTGCATGCGCCGAACATTGAAACCTAACCCACAAGCTGGACGAGTAAAACGACTGACAGTAGGCTGTGAGGAGCGTCAGTTTAACCTCGTCAGTGCACAGCGCATACCTGAGGGCAAGCATATTGCATAGGTCTGCCAACGCCTTGCGCTCCCTATCTATATCCTGGTCAACTGTGCGAGAACCCGTGACCACATGACCGAGGTATTTAAATTGAGTGACGACTTTTAATGGTGTTTCCTGTATCGTCATGGTGACATATTCGTGGTTGTATTATTATGTACTTTAAAAACCACCACCTCACTTTTAGTAGCATTATACCTCAAGCGATGAGCCTCCGCGCACCTCTCACACACGGCCAGCAACTTCCTCAGTCCACAGATTGATGGGCTGAGCAGCACCATGTCATCAGCATAACTTATGTTGTTGATCATTCTGCCATCCACAGAACAACCAACCAGAACGCTACTCAGCTCACCAACCAGACGGTCTATGTAATGGCTAAATAGAGTGGGTGAACTCAACCCCCCCTGCCTCACTCCAAAATCCAGTCCATACTGTACTGATTGAGCATCTGACCATCTAACACAATTTGTCTGAGTTCCATACCAAAATTTAAATTTACTTATAACCTCAGGTGGAAGGTCTGTTATATTTTGCCACAGAATGTGAAAATATTTGGCTTTTGACCTGGTGTGAAAAGCCTTCGACAGGTCCAGAAAACAACCGTATACAGGTGTCTTCCTGTCAATGAATAAAACATCTAATCTATTATTTTTATAAAGAGGTATCTGTCTATAAGCTCCTCTAGTGGCTCACCGCTCACTGCTAAGCCATGGCCTCCTGTAGTTCGGTACGGTGGGTACGGTTGGTTGGTAATGGTACCGACACACTCCTAGCTAGTTCGTAGTTAATAGATGATTGGCAACATCAGCAATCTGGCGTGCTAAGTCTAGTATCGAGATTGGACGTCGAGATCTCTCCACGCAAAAGGGTGAGATCTAGGGAGATCTCTCTAAAGGGTTAGAGATTGAAGAATTGAGAGAAAACACATTGTTTTGAAAAGTAGGCAAAATATTAATCATGAAATTGAGTTTTAACCTACTTTTAGAATGAATGTGTTTTTTTTTTATAATTAAATATCTTAATCTTAAATGAAAACTAACACTTCTTAGAGTAATCGTGTAAAATATTATGTGGAAAAATAAAACCTTACTATTATCTAGACTAGAGAGATTAAAAAACCAACGCGCTATCCGACATTAGATCTTTACTCACTCTGCAAAGTTCTCACGGTTAGGCAGCTCTTCGTACTACAGACTGTACTCACAAACCACAAGCTCGTATCATTGGACCCAACCTTTAGTACTGCGAAACGCCTCTCCGACAGAGTCTACAGAATTGTGCCCTTTAGAGCAGCAGTGGCGAGAAGACAGTTCAGGTTCATCAGCTCCAAGTTCTACGAAAAGGTTAATAAGAGCATAGACATTTACCTCGTTATAACTTATTAATAAAGTTGACTCAGTGGAAGGCAACTTTCGCTTATCTGGTATTCGTTATTGTACGTTTCCCTCGTAAAAATCCAGTTGTGCTATTCTCGGTATATCGATTTGAGCATTTCTCGCAAGACAGACTCGCGACATGCCTTAGTTTACATGCACAGTGGTCGCGACCAGTCGACACAAACATGACGTGATTTCGAATTTCGGACAAACGTCAATCAGTTGTTGTGGCATTCATGATTTTGTCAATTACGGAAGAAGAAAAAAATAACTTAACGTATTACGAGTTCATAAACATCTTAGAAGACACTGCGATCGCTCCTTCAAAGATAAACACACGAGTGTTTATCTTTGAAGGTTACACGAGTATTCTTAGGCATAACATTGGATGCCAAGCTTCATTGGGGCCCCCATATAGATAAATTGTCAAAAAAACTAAGCTCTGCAGCATACGCCGTTAGAAAAATTCGTAATTTAACTGATTTAGAGACAGCGCGTTTAGTTTACTTTAGTTATTTCCATAGTGTGATGTCGTACGGTATTCTTTTGTGGGGAAATGCCGCCGATATTCAAACAGTTTTTGTTTTACAAAAAAGGGCAATTCGTTCAATTTATAAATCTTTTATAAAGCGGAACTAATGCCAGAAAGCCTATTTTACTGTCAAGGACTATATTGAGGACAAGAAGGCTTGGGATTGAGCTGCTCCAATAAGTTTACACAGACATAATTGATGTGTAATTTGCTATTTTTTTTTTTTTTTTTTAATGTTTTTTTCTATATACGTACCTTTTTATCTAAACAATGACATGTATGTATATATTTATTGAATAAAGTATAATATTGTTTTAATTTTTGTGAATGTGAGGACAATTTTTGTGAATTTTTTCAATGATGATGGTCTGGCTGTTTGAGTACTTTACGCGGCCTCCCCAAATGTCCTTTCTTTTGTTTTGTTCGTCGGATCGTTGAGCTCCTTAGTTCTGAGTTGAGCTGCACGATGATTGACAAATGCGTGCACTGACTGGACAGGTCCACTCAAATCCGTGTGTTTCTTTCCTCAAAAGACCATTTCAGACACCAGTCTACATAGTCCTCATATGATATAACCAAGATTATTTTCATATTTTTTATTTACTCTTTGACATTGATGCACTTTATATATGCAATGACATTTACTTTGTAAAGGATTATACTATTTTAATAATTGTGAATGTGAAGACATTGTGGATTTGTTGTTTTTTTTAATGCATTTTTTTCATACTAGCGGGAAGGCTCAATTCGGCCGCCTACGCAGACAGGAAAGTAAGACAATATACTACATTTGTACAGCTCGGTTAGTCTATTTTAGTTATTTTCATGTGTGTTATCGTTATGTTCTACGGCATTCTGCTGTGGGGCAAAGCCGCTGATATTCAAAATATATTATGTTCTTCAACAACGAGCTGTTCGAGCTATTTGCCAGCTAGGTGCTAGAGTGTCTCTGAGTTTCTCTTTAAGAAATTGGTATTCTCACGATGTCATAACAATTCATTAGGCAAAATAAACACTCCTAAAAATACTGATATGCATAATATTAACACTAGACATAAGGATAAACTATTTTATACACATTTTTTGGACTTGGTATATATTTTTAGAACAAGGTCATCGTTGCTAGATTTGCATTTTAATGCGGTTAACGCTGAAGTAAAGTCAAACCTATGTTCAAAGGCATACTTTCTATCAAATACTACATAAAGCATAAGAATAGTTGGTCGCTGTTATTAACTCAAGACACAGTTTATGTTTTTTCTCCAGAATTCGCTTAATTATCTACTGACAGGTCATATGAGTTCCCATTTTTTATTTTAGTTTTATTTTCATTTATAATTGACATAATCTACTCATTACAATGTTGTTTTTTATAATTTGTATTGCAATATGTGGGTAGCTAGCGGCCTTGACCATTGATCATATTATAATTGCCTGAGCAAGTTCGTCATAACCCCATACATGTCACTGCTTGCGGTAGGGTCGCTGGTTGGGTTGCCTCCTTCCCTTACATATGGCGAGGCGGGTAATGGCTGATCTTTGCGTAATGCTCGTCAACAGGTGCTGCTTGTGGGGACAGTTCGTCTTGCTGGCCATGGTTTTGTAATTGTTATTAGTAATTTTACTATTTATTTTACTTCGAAAGTCCCAGTTCATCATTAATTTGTAACTTCAAGTTACAGCTATATAAACACAATGCATAAATGCAGAATTGAATATGTAAGCGGGCACGCCCTATAAGCCTGATTTTTTATGCTAATCGATCCTCTGAGTTTGAGTACTAGAAAGGTTAGAAACCGCAAAAAAAACTTCCCAAACATATCGTAGGAAGTGAGACTGAGATGAGAGAAAACACAAAATGACTGACTAAGAATTATTCCATTACTTCACTGGGATGAATAGGGAACAAATACATATAGCAGACAGTTACCGACTTAACCTTTTGGGCCTGTAATAGTTCAGCTTAAACTCATATTTTGCCCCCCCTTCCCCGTGCCTTGTATCCCTCTATCCCGCTCGCACTCGCAAACTGATCCATCTAGGCTGAACTACACTACTGATGGACGTACTTCTCGATACTCAAATATTATTATTTTAAATGTTTTGCTAATTATTAATAATATAGCTAATTTACCAAGGTAAGGTTGATGCTGCGTACAGATGTCCAACAAAAAATATGCCAGATCTTATATAGTTGTAACAACCATAGAAAAATCAAGTGCTATCGTGACATGGTGTACTTTAAAATATACCATAATTCGGTAATAAAAGAAAATTGCCCTTAAATATTTATTTACAAAATAAGATTGTTCTTCAAATATCTATGATACGAGTATCTACGTGTAAGGGACAATGTAGTGGACTGTATATTTGCTGATTTTAATTACCAAGTCTCTGATAAAACAGATTTATTTTACAAACAGTGCAACACAAACGTCATATTTATGAAATCATTAAAAAACGGTCACAACACCTACTTAAACTATAACTACCTCACTTTTGTGCTGAATAAGTGGGGTGAAAGTAGTGCAAGGATTGTTTACTAACAGCACCTTCAAAACTGACTGACTTTTGGACACGACGCTGTCTCACGGCAACGGTTACATGCAGGGCTAACATGCCAGACGCGACAATTACTCACTCTCGTATTTTCTCGTCGCGTCTATACCGTCACTTTGCTCGTTTTCTGACAGCACTGCCATACAAAATATTCGTCTTGTCCAGTCAAACTTGATGTTTTCTCGTTAAACCCTAACATGGCACATTATTTATCTCGCATTTTGACAATTCAACATGAGAAAATCACCGATTTTCTCTAATTTACATTTATAGATACAATAAAAATAAATGTCATGTTAGCTCTGCAGGGCTGCGCCAAAATGTCGTACGGCGGCGCGGCGCCCCAGGCTGCCAGCGCGACTGCGCCGCTGTCATTGTGCTTCAGTCAAGCTCTGACAATTTTAATATGTCATTTTTGTTATTTTAATGATATTTTAGATTTAAAAGTTACCTTTATTGTGTGTGAACGAAAAGTCGTGTAAGAAGTCTTTGTTTATTTATGCTCAACACTGACGACAGTAGTGACGCCGTACGAAGCGCCAATCAACCTACCCCATCACTGTATACCCTAGTGAGATGCCCTCATTGTCCCCAAGCACGTTTTTTAAAGGTGATCGTTCACATTTAAGTTTGCTTGAAGGTACATTTGGGGAAGAAACATAAACCCCACAATGTGCTTTCATCATACCCGACAGTACACACTTCCCTAGCACCTGATTCACCCACTCAACCCTTTTGGAAAACCATTACTACAATAAAAACGTCAACTGCAGTTTTAAAGAGAGTTCCTTGTGGCGCGAGACCATCCGTGGCTTCCAGTTTAGCGCGTAGTATCCGCCTGGCCGTCCGAGAGAACTCTATAAGTGCTTGGGAGCAATTACTCACCTTCCCGTTTAGAATTCTACATGTGCAAAAAAATTGGCAAATAAAAAACGTAAACAGCACAAATCAAAGATAATTGTAACATTTCAGCCCTTAGTTTCGACCCTAAATTAACCGCGCCCCTCCCCCAAAGAGGTTTAATGCACCACGTCTAAACTAGGCGAGGGTGATATCTAAGCTGCGGCTAGGATCATCTTTAGCAGCGATGTGGTTGCGCCGTACTCTCCAGAGACACTTACAGCTCAGGGCGGGGTGTTTGCTGGATAGCAAACACCCCGCCTCGGCAGTTGACCTCTCCTTTCCTGACCCACCCCATTCGGAATCCAACTCACTTGAAATTACAGCTCAACAAGTATGCGCGGCTGTGTACTCCTTTCGAAGTGGCTCCGCCGGCAGCCTCGACGGCCTGACACCTCAACATCTCAAGGACTTAATGTGTTCAGGCACCGGGGAGGCTGGTGAGACCCTTTTGAAGGAGCTGACGGCCCTCATCAATCTCATGCTCTCCGGCAATGTGAACGAAGCCGTCATTGATATTTTGTACGGGGGAAATCTATGTGCATTAAGGATGGTGGCATTCGTCCCATTGCCTTAGGGTCCACTTACCGTCGTCGTATCACAGCCAAAATTTGCTGTGCTTTTACAGCGAAACACTGGCCAGCAAATTCCAGCCCCTACAGCTGGGCTTTGGGTCTAAAGGGGGCTGTGAGGCTGCGGTATATGCATTATCCACTTACCTCAATTGTGATAAAGGTGACGTCGTCCTTAAGGTTGACATTAAGAATGCTTTCAATTCCGTAAACAGGGACACCTTGTTGCAGAAGTTCAAAAAGAAATTCTCTAAATTGGCTCAAAATTGGCAGTTTTCTATATGAATTTTACAGGTACCCATTGTAACGTAACGTTTAGCCGACTGGCCGAACATGGTTAC
Source organism: Dasypolia templi (assembly GCA_963555695.1). Taxonomy (NCBI): domain Eukaryota; kingdom Metazoa; phylum Arthropoda; class Insecta; order Lepidoptera; family Noctuidae; genus Dasypolia; species Dasypolia templi. The sequence goes on along the minus strand of OY743140.1, from coordinate 33,157,444 downwards.
AAGTTAATGTAATTTTAGAATATAAAATACAAAATTACGTAGAAAAAGATATTAAATTAAGAATTAATCGAAGCTCGGGTAGGCCGCTCCTCTGGCTCGCAGTCTGTCGAGTGGGAGCTCGCATCAGCCCGCAGCCCATTGCGAGGGAGCTAGCGTCGGTTGTTGTTTCTTCAGGCAGCGTAGTCTCGCGCCACGTTTTTAGTTCTCTGCAATACGTCTCGAACTCCGCTCGTAGACGCAAGTGGGAGGGTCGGAGGTGATCGAATAAGTCGGAACACCTTTACGTACACAAGATGTTTATAATAAATTCACTGAGAATAACTTTTATGAAGGTTTATATTTAAGTAGCTTTAAGAAAAACATAAACTGGTGAGTAAGAAAAATTGCGAAACGAAAGAAGCCAACAGAGCGAGCCAAAAGGGCGAGTCAAAAGAACGAGTCAAAAGACGAAGATAAAAGAAACTGGTGAAAAGTAACGGTTGCCTTATATAGCTCCTGGCTTCTAGAAGTGACTTTTTTAGTTTCAAATCCAAATACTTCTTAATTGGATATCGGCCAGGAGCAATAAAGATGGCTTACAGTGAGAACCTGGCTTTACGCTAGTTTTACGATACCTTTACAATAAATAGACAAACTCTTAGCTCTATACCATAGAAAAAGAAAAACTGACAGATGACAATGTTAGATACAAAATGTCACACCATTCAATAAAAGAAAAATAACAAGAGATCACATAAAATGAGATAAATGGATGTGGAAAATAGACAGAGGTATCTAAAGGTTTGCTTTTCAGCAGCACAACAATTATGAGATAAACAAATGTAAGTAAAATGAGTGTCATAAAATTTTCATAAAGACTTTAGTACGTATTGAATCATAGAAAGAATTGCTGTGCACAACAGCTCCTCAGGTGTTAAATAGATAAATAGATTATAAGATGTGATTTTGCTCTTACAAAATACCACACCATCTAAATTACTTTATAAAAACAACCTTTTGAAATCAGCTGTTGGTTGCCAACAGGATGATCCTCTTGGTCCAGTAATTTTTAGTTGGCAATAAATCCAATTATTCAACAGCTAAATTCAAAATTCAACGTTTGGTATTTGGATGATGGAACCCTAGGAGGTGATGTAGACACAGTCTTAAAAGACTTAACTTTTTAAAGAAAAATTCAGTTCTATTAGCCTTAACCTTAACCTTTCAAAATGTGACATTTATCTTCCCGAAACCACTGACAGACAACCTTAGCAAAATTTTGTACTCTCTCCTCTCTTCACCTCATAGGGTCCCCAATTTTTGAATTTTCGTTCATTGATGAAAAAAAAAAAAAACGATGTCTCGGAAAGACTTTTCAAAATTAACATTCTTCAATGTATTATAGACTGGCCAGTTATAGTCTTCTTTGAAAATATGATTATTTGTAAGTAAAAATAGGTACGTTCCAATTTAAAAAATTTCACCCACATTGTTTGAGCGCTAATTTAAAGTATCGCGTCTCACAAACAAATGTATCTGCGCCGGGAACATTTTCGCGCTATGACTTTTACGATTTCAAGTGTTGCCTGAAACCGGACGAATTGTACGATAGACTTCAAATGGCATTCATGGTAGAAGGCCACTACTACTTCCGTAAGTCGGGGCCGCTATGACTGGGCCACTACCAGCCTGCATTATGAGTTGTAATAATATTGTCACGTTGCTTACTGAACTGTGGGCGCGGGGTGCGGGAGCGGGGGCCGCCGCCGACAGAACACTGCCATAATTGTCCACCGACCAACACTAGCACTATTGTAAACTATTTGTTCAAATTAAATAACACAAATAAAATCATTTTATATCGGACAACTGAAAAGATCCGTGATGTTAGTAACAGGTTAGCACTTATAGCACTTTTGTTAAACTAAAGGCGAATTCCTTCCTGCGGAGCGATGCCGATGCCGTTAGGCTGCTATTGTGAGCCTCTTATTTTGCTTCGGAGCGAGGCCATTAGCCTGCTATTGTGACTTCCTCTTATTCTGCTCCGCAGCGAGGCCGTTAGGCTGCTATTGTGACTGCCCCTAATTTTGTTCCGGAGCGAGGCCGATAAGCTGCTCTTGTGACTCCGTCTTATTCTGCTCCGGAGCGAGGCCGTTAGGCTGCTATTGTGACTGCCTCTTATTTTGCTCCGGAGCGAGGCCATTAGCCTGCTATTTTGACTTCCTCTTATTCTGCTCCGCAGCGAGGCCGTTAGGCTGCTATTATGACTGCCCCTAATTTTGTTCCGGAGCGAGGCCGATAAGCTGCTATTGTGACTGCGTCTTATTCTACTCCGGCGCGAGGCCGTAGTTTTGCGGATGATGGCATAAAATCCGTCAGTATGACAATATATTATATTGCAACCGTCTCTACTTGTTGCCGTACCGTTCATGGCAAGTTCGACTGTACTATCGGCGCTTACCAGCGACCATGTATTGTTTTTTTTTTGCATTATAAACCATGGCATTTACCTTATTATTAACTATCGCATCACCGAAGATCCGAGGCACAATAAAGTAAAGTATGTATAATGTATCGTATATAACTAAGCATAAAAAAAACAAAAAAAATAAAAGAGACAACGGTGTTTTAGTACAAAGTAGTAAATTATTTGCTTCAAACTTTTCTTAAGTTTTTTTAGCTTCTTTCTAGTTTTAGTTGTAGTGAAGGACGTCACATTGCTTGATAACTATAACATAATATGGATGTGCTCGGTGGCTGCGCTGGCGCAGGTTCCCGCGACAAAAACCCGTAGCGAGCAGATATGTGCGGAGCGGGAGCGGGTTATGTCAGACAGAACCAGTCAGGTGTTATGTCAGAGAGGGGAGGGGGGCGGCACGACACACGACAACTACCTACAGAAGTGCCGCACGCGCAACCATGCTAGTGAACGCACTGATGCTTATGATGTCGCTTTATTTGTGTATCAGTGCAGCGCACATTGCGGGTTCGCTGCTATTCAGTCATAATTATGTTTAACGTGCCTAAGTAAGCGATTTTGATAGCAGTCGTTGTACAGAGTGGTTGTTCTGTACTCGTTCGCGGCATGGCGCAGGCACCTGCACGCTGCGCGGGCGTCGACCCCGCGGCGTCCACCCCCCCACCTCCTAACCTCACCGTACCCCGCTCCCTGCGCTCTATCGTGTAGAGTGGAGAGGCTTCCTGCGCCTGCGCACGGCAGCGCGCACCCCAACCTGCGCTCACGCACCCTGCACGCCATCAACATCACAACATCATATATCTACCAGAACTGATGCAATCTTATGCAATATCGCTAGCAGGTTCCTAGGTTGGCATAACGTTATTAAATTTTCGGTTTAGAAGTTAAAAACTAGAAGTTTTATTTAACATACCTAATAGTACCGCGTGGTCACGACTTAGGAATGTTACCACCCCTGCACATCCCGCGGGCTGTGTAGAAGGACGAGAGTTTGAAATTGAAACTCGCATAGAAACCATAAAGTACCTGCTACCCACGCGATGGCGGGTAACCCTCCAGCTGTAGCGTTCTCAACGTGGGGGTTCGTGCCTGGCAGGCGACAAGCTGATTTTTTTGCCGAAACCGCAAAATGTATGTTATAATTACGTACATTTTGCGCCAATATCAAGTATGATGAGATTTAGGCAGACACAAGAAGACGTCTATCATTAATCGACAGTGACATTCGAATTTTAAGAGAGTCGTGTACCCACTACGGTGAGTTGTCTGCACAGCCCACTGTGCGCCGCCCACGGAGGCAGATTGTACTCACGTCCACCACAAAAGGGAACTGTAATTAAATACACTTTTTCTACTATAACTTTATAAATTAAATTGGAAATGGCAGAGCATGACTCGATATAAAACGTATCGAGTCGATGATCCGCTCGTAAAACGTGGAGATTGAATTGGTTCCCGCGTCATGGCGATGGCCGCGGGAGCGACAAAAACGCGTCATAAAGCGTCACGCCGCGCCACTCCGCAACGTGCCAGGTAATCCAATCTATTAGTGCTGTACGAGCGTATCGGCGCGATGACACGCTCACGTCCACAGAACAGCCGAACGTCGAACAGCCCGTCGGCGGGACGGGCTGTTGTCCCAGGTTACCGGTTACCCGGTACTGCCCGGCGCGGACAGGACAACTCCACAGAAACACACTTTGAACAACCAAACAATCAGAAAGGTGAACAGTATGACGGACTTGGGCGTTATGCAGGACAGACAACTCGTGTTTGAAATGCATACTGATGAAATCGTTAAGAGAGCTTCCAAGTCCCTAGGTTTCATAATAAGCGCTTTCGCTTTCTAAAAAAACAGTTAAAGTTGTTTATACGTACGCAGCCACCTAGAATCCGCATCTCAAGTATGGAACCCACAATGTAATGTGTATAAGTCCAGAATAGGAAATTTCTGGACTTATACACATTACATTGTGGGTTAATGAAAGTTTTTAAGATATCTAAAATATACGACAGAAAAGTTTTTAAGATATCTAAAATATACGACAAGGCCATGCAATTTCCTGCTGCTAGAAAACAGACGCCATGTTAATGGTATTACTTTCCTTATAAACATCGCCAATAGCTTCATCGAGTGTTACCAACTCCTCTCAAAATTATCACAGAGAGAAGAATTTGTTTTGTTTAAATTGTATCTGAATTGTATTTCACTTTAGGTACATGGTTTTTATTAGTGAAAGCCTATGAATGGCAACTGTATGCGCTAATTCTACATTATTTACCTAGATGTTAGACTAAGCTTTCTGAAGAGTTAAATAAATATTAAAAAATGCTTCCATTGTAACCACCACACTCTTGCCCTTCTCCTAATTTATTTGCCGTCTCTTTCTTCCATACTTCTCCATCAGTCGTCATATCGATAATATTCCGTCATTCCATTGTAACCTAATCTATCAAAGCTTCACAAATTAATTCCTCGCGCACCGAACTGCACAAGCCATGACCTGCGTGAGCACACAGTTGACGGCTCAGAACTGGCAGCGGAGCTGGCGGCGGCGCGGGCGGGCTTCAGGAGCCGCGGACACGTGGTCGCTGCGAGTCTTCAGTTCGCACGTGACGTCACCGTCGACAGCGCCCGCCGAGACCCGAACTCGCTGTAACGGTACTAACTAGAAATATATACAAAATACTATTTGGTTATATTTGGGTCATTCAATCGTAGCGAGTGCGCGATAAGCGAATTCTCATTAAGATTAGTTATAATAATGAATGGGTCTCAGCGGGCGGTCATCATACCGGCTTGCAATTTACCCCGGAGCTGAACAAAAATAGAAGCCTTCGAGCGGAGCGTGACCCCGGGGCACGCCGGGCCCGGGGCGCGGGACTGGTGCGGGGCGAGCAATTTACACGGCGCGGTGGCGCGCGGGCGCAGAGTAAATGACCGCGATCGTAACGAACCATCAGTCGCGGGGTTTGTTCAAATGTTTTATATTTATTGCACCGCGCGCCGACCGATCTCATCAATAAGTGCCGGCCGCTGCGGATCCTTGGTGAACGTGGTAGGTGTATGTCTGTGGACACATTGTTGTTACAGTCATGCACAGGAATCAATCTTCATCTACGAAATATAACATACTAGCTGCTCCCCACGGTTTACCCTCAAAAATCTTGATGCAGTGGGAGTATCGGGATAAAATGTACTCTATGTGTTAATCCAGGTTATGAACTATCTGTGTGCCAAATTTCATCCAAATCCGTTCAGTAGTTTTTGCGTGAAAGTGTAACAAACATCAATTCATACTCACAAACTTTCGCGTTTAAAATATTAGTAGGATAGTAGGGTGTGTAAGACCAATGACTGCAGTTAAAGCAAACTGTTTCACAATGCAGGTCAGTTCTGCCGACGACGTGTTACGACGTGTCAAAGTGCGTTTGTTGAGGACATCGTGGTCGGTTGCAGTCGTCAGTTGGTAAGAGCACTACAACATGTCCCTGCGCTGCGCGGGAGTGCACCAAATCGTCTGCAAAACTGTCTTTATTTCCAATTTGTCTCGTGACACTGCAATTCCTTGCAGTACGCACATCATGACTGTACTTTTCAACAGACTTACAAGATGATAATACTAACACTGGTTAAACTAACACATGTCATACATCTCTGAACGACAGATCGGTATAAGGTATAAGGTAGAAAGTCGCTACGAAGCTCACTCCGGATCGAGCATAATGTTTTTCAGTTCGGAGACGGCGGCGGTGGTCAGTGGTCAGGCGGCCTCTCGCGGTGCTGCTGCGTAACTCCAGCGACACTATCGGTGGCGGGTGGTGATACCATCTAATCTGCCCCCGTATTAAAATGTTAATAAGTGGCGGCTTCCGCGTTCGTGCGCGCAGGATGCGGTGTCTATTAGCGCGGCGATACGAGCCGAAACTGTCCCACACAGTACAGTGGTACACAACGGTACATAGTGCCACACAGTGGCGACAGGCGCGGTACTACCACTAATTAAAAGAGGCAGACATGAGCGTAATAGATTAGTTACAAAAATAATTTTGTCGATAAAAGAGTCAATTAAAACCATCTTAATATTTGCTGCGGTCGAGCTCATTGTGCATGATTGTGAGTGTGCATCGTGTGTGATCAGGAATGCAGATCTATTTACGTCGCGATGAGCCGGTCGACTGAACGCGCACACGGCGTAAATCGGGCGGATAATCGCGCGTGTGCCGCGGTAATTAATACCACGCAAAAACGACAGAAAAAACGTGTGTACGAACATGATGCGCAGGCGTAGCCGAGTGGGGCCGCACCAGGACGGGCACTGCGCAGGAACTGACAGAAGGTGAGGTAGTTATAAGAGTGCTTCATTTGATTTTTCGTTATTAAGCATTAGACAAGACGGGTCGCTCGGCCACTGAAGGCGTCTTCGCAGCCCCACAGAAGCCTTCAGGGCTCGATGTCCGCTGGTGTCTCTTGCAACGTTTCTGTTTAGCGTGGATTGCGGCGTGTGCTGGAGGATGACGACACGATGTGACTGGTTGTCACCGGTGATGAGGCTATGACTAGCTGTCCCTCTGAGTCGCACTGCTTGTGGAGCTGATATGAATACGTGTGGCAGGTGCGGCGCACGCGCATGTCGCTCGTCGTTGGTCGCATGTGAGTTAGTTTTTGTGGTCGCTCGTTACATTACAGTCATTTGAATACCCGCCCGGCACTTGTCGCCTTATTTCATAATTACTTTGTTTTTTTTTTAGATGAAGTTGTCCCGCGGCGTGTCTGCCTGTCTGACTGGCTGACACGTGTCTGCTTATACGTTTTTTAAATAACATGAGTTGTTAATTAATTAAAGGAAACTTGTTTATTGCGTTGTTGTACGAGGGTGTTACTCCTAACGATTAGGATGAAGTGGAAAAAATACTTCACTGCACACATGTCAACCATGTAAATTCTAATAATAAAATAGGTATCTATGACGACATTCACAAATCACAGCATATTTAAACCATGGTGCCTTGACATCAAAATCGAGAAATATACTCTTGCATATGTGGTATTTTGTTACACCAAAATCACATCTTTTATTCTATTTATCTATTGAATACAATAGAATTTTTCTTTATAGGCAAAAACAGGGAAAAAAAAAAACAAGGGTAACGGTTGGTCACTGTTGCGACATCCCATCTATCTACCATTTAGGGAGCTGCTGTGCACAGCAATTCTTTCCATGATTCAGTAGGTACCATAATCTGTATGAAAATTGTATGACACTCATATAACTCACATTTAATTAACTGAGAATTATTGTACTGCTGAAAAGCAAGCCTTTAGTTACCTCTGTCTATTTTCACATCCAAATTACTAATTTCATTTGATCTCTTGTTATTATTATCATAATATACCTTTTATTGAATGTTTTACTTTGACATTTTTAATCTTACATTGCCATCTGTCAGATTTTCTTTTTCTAAGCTATGGAGTTAACAGGCTATTTATTGTAATGCTATTGTAAAACTAGCGTAAAGCCAAGTTCTCACTGTAAACCATCTTTAGGTATTGCTTCTGGCCGATAACCAAATGTGAAGTATTTGGATTTGTGTTTGAAAAACTTAAAAGACACTTCTAGAAAGTCGGCCAGGGACTATAAAAGGCAGCCGCGAGTTTTAATCAGGCTTTTTCTCGCTTTGTATCCTTTTGTTCTTCTTCGCTGACCAGCCTTTGTCTTGGTGATCTACTGCCCGGCCTGTGGTCCGGTGGAGCGGCCGACGCGAGGTGCTTCGCGACGGGCTGCTGGCCGGTGGAGCGGCCGACGCGAGGTGCTTCGCGACAGGCTGCGGGCCGGTGGAGCAGCCGACGCGAGCTGTTTCGCAACAACTTTTATTTGTCTCGTTCCCAGACATCGCAATTATAATGTGCGGCAGTGTTACCGGTACACATCTAATGTAAGTCCGTCGGCTCCGTAAGTGACGTGTTGGCAGCATCACGTGTGACCCGCAGCAGCAGCAGCAGCAGCGGCAGGAACGTTCACTTGTATCGCGTCACGCCAGGACTCATGGAGGGACGCGCGATTATCTTAGCAGTTATTGGAGCAACATCGTGTGAGAATTGGATAACTAGAAGCATCCACGTCATTACGCACAAACTCACCGGTGAGCATTGCATCACTTATCGCTCGCCCGCTCCGCTCACTCGCTCGGCAGCGGCGCGGGCGCTATGCTTACTGTTCGATTTTTTCCCGTCAGTTAATTAGCGCGGGTTTCTCACGAGCGCTAGCATCGTTCTTTATTAAACTGCGCCCGAGATTCTGTTTTAGGTATTTTAATGAGCCGGTTACCTCTGTCTCGCACCCCCCTCCCCCGCCGGCCCGCTCACCCCACACAACAGACAGCTGCAGGATTTATGTGCGCCGGCGCAGATTCGGCAAAAAGGCGCCACCGCCGGGAACCGGCTCACGACAAGTCATGCAACCGGCGCACTGAACACCGACGTACTGGACTACATGTGTGTACATGTAGTTATTATGAAACTGAGTTCATTATTTCATAAAAGTAATTTCATTAACGAAGTTTTAGGTAACCTTGAGTTTTGACTACCTTTGAATCCAATCATATCCTGCGGGTAGTGATTGTGGCAAAAACATGAAGGGCATTTTTTCTTGTTTTAAAATTGCCAATTTATTCCAAGCCCTCCTGTTTGCACTCGTAGTGCCCACCTATCACATTAACTAACTACCTCAGAAGTTAAACAATTAACAAAAACAAAACACAGTGCGCATGAAAAAATCCGTTTAGTCTGGCATCCCCGGATGAGTGGCAGTGGCGCGGTTCACACGGCCCCCAGGCCCCCGGGCCCCCGGGCCCGCGGTCGGTCGCGCAGGTGTCATATTTTCATTAAGCGCAGTTTTATTCCGCGGGCGATCGGTTCAGGCACAGCTCGTAAATATCTGTGTATGTGGGTAAGGCGAGGCGGACGATCGTAAACCGCGACTCATTCCCCGGGAGACATGTGCGCCTGCGCATGGGCGATCTATCCAAGCAAACAATTAAACTTCTCAGCAGAACGAGTTGTTATGATTATTGACAACAAAATACACATTGTAAATCGACTTGTCCCTAAAAACAACGCGTGAAAGACGATCTGTTGAGTAAAAGACATCAACGCGTTCATTATCACGGAACATCACCAATAAGGTCACTATATGTCCTACTAGGGCGTCCACTCCTAGGGTTTTGTGACTTAGATAAATTAATAAACTTACTCACTACAAAGTTAAAAATAAAAAACGATATTACAACAAAAAAACACCCACAAAAATTAATGTCGGAAGTCGGTGGCAAAAAATTAATGTCGGAAGTCGGTGGCAAAAAATTAATGTCGGAAGTCGGTGGCAAAAAATTAATGTCGGAAGTCGGTGGCAAAAAATTAATGTCGGAAGTCGGTGGCCAAAAACTAAAATACAGATCCAAAGACCGACTTCCAATATTAAAGTTATTTTTCACTTTGTGGTGTTTTTATTTTGAAGTCGGTTTTTTTTTTTGTTGTAAGATGACATATAGTTAGGAACATTGTTAGTCATTATCGACACACATCAGTCTATAACAACTGAAAATGTTTAAAGGTTTTTTTCTTTCTTTCAATAAAAATGCATTAACCTCTCTTCCTGATGCTCAGCATCCCACTGCTGGACAGAGGCTGGTCCTGTGTCGCGCTATATCACTTTGTCATCTACAAGAATCAAAATGCCTTCTACAGTGTTCATGTGGTCGATTGTTCTGTCTGCAAAACCTGGTAAACCTATTTCTTTCTGCGTACAGACATGGAATGAGAAGCAACCGATTACATCGACGCATTATTATATTAATTCATAATTCCTGGAAGGCGACAACAACCGGCGCAGGCGCACAACGTCAGTATTAACCGCGACACTATAGTAACTGCTACAAGTGACACGCAGTTAAGATCGCTGTAAATATTTGTTTACGAATGCGATCGTTGGTCACTGATCATGGAAGCATTCATTTGAATAGCTTTGAAAGAATCACAAGCACGCGGCGCGACGGTGCGACGGTGCGATGACGGAACAATGCCCTTGAAGCTATTCAATTAATTCCCAACAATAGTATTCTAATGGCAATAAAAGCGATGCTATCGTCGAGGGTCGCGCTCGTTCCCAGCGGTTGCCCACTGCGCCCCTGCGCCCACTGCTGGGCGATATCATCGCATATCTGGTGGTCACTAAATCTTTCGGGACGCGTTAATGGGACTGTTTAGCTGTTAAAGTCGTTTTTTATCGCGTTCGAATAGATTTAAATTAATTAGCTCTATTGGTTGCGATGGGTGCGCGATACTGCGCCGCGTCTCACCAGTCGGCACACAGAGCGCTGCGCATGCGCACACAGCTCCATGCCTGCCTCAGTAGCCCAACTCTTAGATAGGTAAGTCAGTAGTACAGCGCGGTGCAGATAACACTTTGACGAATGACGCGGCGTGCTAATGGTGACGTCACTGCTATCTGATTTCAGCATGTTATCGACGTCGGTACATCAACGCGACGTGCAATTGGAAGTTAAACCTGATCGTAATTAAATAATTTACCCAAGGATCACAGGAATGCCCTAATTGACGGCTAATTACGGCGTTAAGTTGCCAACACAACGGGTGACCGCCCGCCGCGCTCCCACGACGCAGCGGACACGCAGCGGACACGCAGCGACCACGCTCCGCCGTCGCGACCGTCATCGACACCGACACTAACTTTTTTGACGGATCAACTTCTTTCGGACGAGCTCGTTTATTTGTTGACGGACTAACAGAGTAGACCCCTGATGCGATCAGAAGCGCGGACAAGGGGGCGTTGCGATTGTGGACGGTCGACTTAATTAGTGATTTAAATATCAATTGAAATGAATGCAGTAGGAAGGATCAAACGAGTTCTTTTTATTTGCATAACGGCCAAAACACATACCTTTTTATTGAAATCTCACAAAGCCAAAAGTTTGATCATAGGACTCTCACACACACGACCAAGTGAGACTCGTGTGAGACTCGTTGTGCTCAGAGATCAGAACAGCTCGAACAGAACTGCCACTGGTGACCGGAGGGCCACGTCATCCACGTTAGCCACGTCAGCCACGTGTTGTTGATGTTATCACAGATGTAGTTTTATCAGCCACATTAAGTTATGTGCTTGTCAAACTCAAACTCAACGCATTTATGCCAATTAAACCACTTACAAGCACTTTTGAATCGTCAAGGTGTCGATCAGTCAGAAATATGAAGCTAGTTGCCCATTCCAAAGCGTAGTAGGTACCTATGGAGAAGAAAGGGCAAGATACTCCATGGACACTCTTTTAAATAATATTGTTACAAAAATATTAGTTAGTAACCGATCCTCCCCGACTGATGCTCTTGTAAGTGAGCCACTTCATTGATTCGATCACTCGACGTGTGCGCATTGCTACTAATGCACGGATTATGTTAAACTTACGACTAATGCCGATCCGATGTGGGCTATAACGATTCTCGATATACAGTGACATTTTATTTTAACAGCCACTCGTAAACTTACCTACTAAAGTAGCGAGTTTTAATCCCGGAGATGGCAGCGCACGCGTTCGCGTCGCCTGCTCACCTCAGTACCGTAAGCAACGTCATCCCATACGCGTGTGCTTAACATGTGATTATTGGGCACCTTAATATTCTTCAGTTTTATCGATAATTGTTGGTTTTGTTGACGGTCAGTGGCAAACTGACGCGAACGGGATATAATACATACTCTTTGTGTCATGTTCTTTATGAACTGTTATGGTTCATGAAGAACATGGGTCAGGTAGTTACAGGTTATCGACTGTAAAGATATTGCCAAATTTAAAGTGATTCTACCGAATAATGTTTATGTAACTAAGAATGTGTGTAGCAAAGATCTATCCCGTTAGTACCTACATTATATTTATGACTTGCCAATATGTTTTAAAAGAGAAATTATATACAGTGGTTCTAGTAGTGAACAATATTCCATATTAATTGCTGCAGCCTGTTTGCTCTGTATCGCGCACGACACGTCATCTTAATATTTTCACGCACATTGGATCCACTCACGTTACACAACACATCAACAACGCGTATTGTTACTAACAATTACACTCATGAAATATGCTTGGGAGGGTGTGTAGGTGTGCGCATGTGTGTGTCAGATCGTGATCAATCGTTTTGGTGGACCGCGCACGTCAGGACTAATCCCAGACGGAACTGACAGCAACACTGTTTAGATGCCTGCATTCCATCCTTATACAAATACACATCTTATCCCAATACGATAGGGAATGTTATCCTATGCCAATTGAAACTCAAACCCAATTAATTTATTTCAATTAAACCATTTACATGCACTTTTGAATGCTCAAAAGCGTATTAGGTACCTATGGAGAAGACCAGGCAAGAAACTCCATGGACAATCTTTTAAATAGTATTAGTAACATAATTAATGTTGATATTATATGTGAGAACGATGTAAAAAAGACGTACACGACGTCCAGAGTGCAATTCAGCAGGAGATGACGATTTATGTGCAGAGCAGTTGAAGTTGTGTCCTAATTAAATCAAAGTTGTGAATGTGTTGGAGAGCGGTGGTGGTGCGGCGCACTCGCAGGGCTAATAAGTGCAGCGGGTAATTATTGTAGAGTATTAAGGCACCGCTGTGCGCAGGTTCAAGATGCTCGGTGTCGTCGTCGAGGCTCGGGATGCTACCATTAGAGCTTATCATAAGAACCGGTCGGTGGCAGTTATTGATTCAACGTCTGTATCAATATTTTTACTTAGTCATTTGAACTTCGGTCTATATTAAAATGTTGATTATATAATTAAAGACACTGTTGGCAGAACTTATTTATCTTACTCACACGATCACACAACAGAACGCATCGAACATCAAACAGGCTACATACAAGGTGTCCCGTAAGTCGACGTCAAGCCGGAGTGGGGTGATAGGTCAGGTCGGGTGATAGGTAATAGTTATATATTAACTGCAGCGGACCACCTTTTGAATTAACCAACTTAATATTCAAAACAATTGTATTATTATATTTCTTCCTCATTATTTGTCAATAACCCTTCATCAAAATGGCGCAACCGAAAATCAGATTAACTTTGACGATATAACGTTCAAAATAACAACAGAATATGTAAAACTAAAACAATAATGTGTATGTTACGCTGCGGTGACGGACATAAACAAGCGTTGCCAAACTGTGGGCAGCGCTGGGCCATGTCCCACTATGCGCATGCGCAGCCTACGAGCAAAATTTCCATACAAATTAATACCCGCAGACGAAGCGGCGACGACACGAGCAAGGCTAGCGCAGGATTGATGTCGTTATCACGATAGGCACATACAAAAAGACAACGTCCTTTGTAAGATGGTCGCCATTCCTACAAAAACCCAAAGGCCATTTACCCAGCAGTCTCATGATTTAATAATCATCTTATTCCCAAGCCTATATGATAGAAGCACTATCACGAATCCAAGATATTCAATTATCAATTTCCCGTAATGCCGCTACGTTCGCGTGTATAACTTACATGTGGTTATGTACCAGGCTCTCAGGAAGACGGCGGAGGCTGCACGGCGCGTCGGCGCTGCGGCCGGCCCGGCCGGCAGAGTGTACCGTTACGCGCTGAACTAATTAAGCAAGCCTGAGACCAACACACCCGCGATGCAAACACGCAACTACTGCTCCATTTTGTCCCGATACTACCTAAATGATAGTAAATTTTTATACAAGAATGATCAATGCACACGCGTGACACACGACGTTTTTGAACACAGAACAAAAAACAGACTCGTATTATTTTTATTATATTTAATTATTGAAACAATTAGTGAAAGTACAATTCTCAAAATGATACAGAACAGTTTTTGTTGGCATTTTTACAGTTTGTGTCATGGTATTGGTATTATTAATAATTTCGTTGTTTTAATTTTCTTGGGTGTATGTCGGAGATGATAAAAATATTCATTGTATTTATACATAGACACTCTTTTCGGAGATGAAAGTTAAATATAAAACACGAGTGCGGTAATGTAAAATAAAAAGCACGCGTGTTTAATGCATTGCATTATGAACCTAAAAGCGGTGTTATAAGAGCCACTTTATGAGCAACTGTATTGAAAACAATATTGTTTTATAAAGTGGACTGCCGATGTGTGAGATGAGAAGCTAGAGCTGGCTGGCTGGCTTTTAGCTTAGAGTGGCCACAAGTTATCGCATTTGATTGTCAATCAACACATCAGACATCGAACTCTTCTAAAGAATCCATCCCACCTTTTGGTATTATGATTGTTTCGCTGCCACAACGTTGAAGTCAGTATGACTTGTGACTTGCAAGGTATTAAAAGTTCATGGAAAGACTTCTATTTAGGTCGGAGGTTGTCGAGGATGTCGGGGGGTGCGAGGGGTGCGCAAGCGTATAATTTAATGCGTGCATTTAGCGTAGATTTATGTTGTACGTGTTATTAGTTTACGGTTTATGGCGGAGCAGTATTCTATCTCAGTGAGCATACGTTATTAAAACAAGAATATCAATCAATTTTACGAGCTTGTTTCATTACAGGTACCAGGGCAACAGATCAGGGAGAAGTAGCTGCTTCTGCGCAAATTGGCAAATAACAGTTATTACTTAACGTTCCCATTTACAAATTACAGTGATAGAAACCTGAAAGCTTTGAAGGTACATTTTCTACAAACACTTCTGTAATTGTTTGAGTTCAAGTTATTGCGGTGCCATTATTATAGCTCAACATTCAAACTCGGAACAAGTGATATTGAAACTGGTCTCCCTGGCTGTAGTGCTGTAACAAGCACCGCCTGCGACTTCACAGAGAGCCACCGCATCATTCAAACGAGGATATATTTATCGTAAAAAGGTCTCGATTTGATCAGTATCCTCATTCGCGATATGTAACCGGTACATTCTGTAGGATGCGCGCGGATGCCTCCGACGTGCCTCCGACGGATTCCTCCGGGAGCGGCTAATGAGTGCGCCGGGCAGCCGGGACCTCTCCCACTACCTCAGCCTCATCCACCCCTCACCTCACCCCCCTCGCTTATTAGTTTTTATGTGCGGACCACCTGTTGCGCTGCGCTCGCGCATACTCGCGTGATACGAGTGCTTGTGTGTTGTGCAACGAAGACGCGTCGCGACGGTTGATGAATGATCGAAATTAATTAGTTACAGGTTCCATGTGTGGATATTGTCGTTTGTTTGGAAGTCTGTCGCATTCACAACACATCGTTGATCTTTACAATGATTTAATTGTGCAATTTGTTTAAAATCAGATCACTACGAGTAAACGTAATAAGAAATTAATGACCAACTACGTTTGCATAATCTGAACCTAACTACTTGCCACGAACAATTAAGTTGGGTGGCGTTTCAGAATCGTTCGAACGATCTCGATCCTCCCCAAGATCGGTGAGCCGTTCAAGTTCACTCGGGCATAAAACTGTTTAATTTAATGTCTACCTTTCAAGGCTCCTTTTATTTTCGAATTAAAACAAAACAACTAAACGGTTAACTGTCTACCACAGACTCTACCTGCGGTTCCCAAATTGGCTGTTTATATGTGTGTGTATAGTATGAAGAATGTGGTGAAGCGATGTGTGCGTACATTTAATTCTCTGGTCACAGTCTCATTCACTTGTATGTTGTGTCTTATTCGCTGTGAGACCGTCTTGGGGATCACATTATTGTATCAATGTGTAATTAGAAAGTTGATGTACACAAATACATTGCAAGTTTCAACACTATAATGTTAAAATGAAACATAAAACAGAGCGGAAGGTGTCAAAGTTATAATTGTAGTCAATTACGAGTTTACGAGCCGTTCAGTAAGCGGAGCGAGCCGAGCATGCCGATGCGCTGATATTGACAAACGTGTCGCTCGCGCACCACGCACGCACGCGCAGAACAACTACTTCACTGTGCAAGATTGAGAACAAACTCAATAGACTCACGTAGAGAAAATTGAGCACGCGACCAATGTGACTGAACAAAGTGATCGTTCGCTTTACTTTAATTCTGTTGCAGCAATTTAATTGTGTTAGTTTTATTATAACCACATACTGGGTCTTCTACAGTGCGTTGCTGCGTGTCAAATATGCGCGGGCGCATTGCTCATGGTTCTCACGGCAGCGCAGCATCGCGTTTGCAGGACATTCAGCGGCGCATCACACCCGCCCGGGCCTTGCGCTGCGCACACGCACTCATACGACACTACTCACGTAATTAGTGCTAATTAATCAGCACACGGATTAACAGATTGACTAGTGAGTCACTCTTATGATTAGTTATGATCTTTAAATATAACCTTCTAATGTGATAAATGAGTGATTATCAACTTAAAATACCTACTTCACAATTTTTTTGATTTCCACAGCTATAACAACCAAAAATCCGAAGACATGTGATATCTACCAACCCGCAATGGGCCCGCTCGGTGGATTACGGCCGAGTGGGCCGTAATCCACCGAGCGGGCCCATTGCGGGTCTCTCTCACAGAGAGGAGGCCTGTGTCCCAGCAGTGGGAACATTTATAGGCTGATTATGATGATGATGACTTACTTACAATAATAATTGTGGGTTGATTATGTATCTGTTTTTCCTGATATTATAGTAAAAGCTCAACCATATCTTGAATGATTGAATTTCATTGATTGGAGCTTCGATTGCCTGCGCATGCGCACCACCTCCAATCATAAGAATATGACACAACGTTCAGCAAGCGAGCAATCGCGTGCCATCTTGCATATTAATGAGTCAGTGATCTAATAGTCGTGGGAACCGCGGGAGCGCGGGGCGACAAGGGTGGCGGGTTAGCGGGGGCGCGGGGGCGGCGGGGTCGCGGGGGCGGAGCCACGGCACTCGCGGAGTTTTGGCAAGTTCTATCTCTGGCAGCGATCTAATGAAGTTATGTGTCACAAGTCCTCGGCAATAGTCATCGTGACTGGTCACAGTTATTACTGTCGTAAGATAAGTTACGTTTAACCACCATCATTATTATTGGGCACTCCTGTATCAACGTTTGATCAGTTATAGCTTGTGTGGACAAACGCATTATAACAAGACGTGTAACAAATTATTGACACGACTGACTAACGGACTGCCTCATTGGTCTAGTGGTCGCAAGAGCTACTGCTGAGCATGAGGTCCTTGACTCGATTCCCAGGTCGGCCAAAACGGTACGGTTGGGTTTTTCTATCTAGAATTTCTCAGTAGCAGCCCGGAGTCTGGACTTATGTCCGGTTGATGGCAATCGGCTCGCCCCCTATTACATGGGACTTAAGCATAACTGGCGAAATGTGGTTGTAAACCTCTGCCTAACCCTTCTGGGATTACAGGCGTGATGTTATGTAATAAATACCGCCGCTGCCCCCAGACTGCTACTTCCGGAGTTCATCGTTGACACTTATCACATGTTCCTTGGCGCAGGGAATGTGCACCAGCAGCGAAGCGTTGCTGCCCTTCTGCCCAGTGAACAGAGCTGGAGTGCAAACACACGATATAATGATATATGAGCTACAGGTGGCACAAGCAGACATGAGTTTGTAAACCTTCAAAATCAAAACCGTTTTGGGAATATCGTCTTTTTTAGCCAAGCTTGGTATTGAATGGAATTGTGAGCGCAATCAGTTGTACTGATAGTTGAGTAGCTTCGATGTGGGATATTCCCTATATTTGTATGTTCCCAGCTATCCAACATTTACTGATTTACTTTCACTTTTGCTCATCAGTGCGAGTCATTTTAAAATATTACGTTCCGAATGTTTATTTTAGCGGTCAATACGTTCTTAAGCCACTTTAAGAGGCAAATAATACCCAAGTAGTTGTACAAATGACTATTTATACCAGTTGGAATTTTAATACCATACCGCAATGAATCGTCCAGTATCGACGCACAGATCTCAAATTAATCAAAAAACAATAAAATAAACAGACATCGAAACGAACCGAATAACAAAATGAGTCGCTCGTAATAAGTTAAAGGATATCGGACGCGAAGCGGACCGTGGGGCGGCTGTGGTACCTGCTGTTGCGCGCCATGAGAACCGATTCATTAGCGACATTAAGTGAACTGTGCTACATCAGTAGGTGTTATGACGTTTATTGTAATTTTACGAGGAAGAGCGCAGATTCGGATCTTGGCGATAATTTAGTGTCGTCATGAGAGTGCGTGATCGCGTCATAACCTGGCTCTCGGCATGTGTGCGATGCGGCAAGGTAGCTGTGGGGTACGGTACGGCTCGATCCTATGGTCGGTCGCAAATTAACAATTTTATATTTACACAAAGTAGTAAACGATTCGTAAGTCGGTAAAGAAAAGAAGGCATGATCAGGAAGAGTCACAAGTTCTTCGTGTTGTAAACTGTTACCGTGTAAAGTTATCTGTCGGGTGTCGTGAAACAAGCTAAATTAGTTTTGCCCAGAAAAGGGCTTTTGGTGAGAGGTTCACAGGTAGTAGTTGTCCACCTGGCAACAGATATACGACGTGTTTACAACTTAACACTGCGCCTGTTGTCGCCCGCACAACATAATGTTGGCTTCTGGTATCCAGTAAGGAGGACAGCCACACGTTAAGGTTAGTAAGTGAAGCAGAATAAACCTCTTCCAACGTAACACATAACATCTCGCCCGGAATCTGCGAAGGGGTGAGGGTTAAGGGGAACGAAGGGCAGAGGTGTACCTATAGTAAATGAAACGAAGTCTTTCAGTGAAAAGTCCTTCTATTCAGTTTTTTTTAATTTATTTTAAAAAACGTCTTGCAATTTATTCTAGATCACTCTCCGTAGTGTTGGCGACTTGGCGCCTTTTTGCGTGTTACCAACACCCAAAAACCATCCATTAGTTTTGGAGTCTAAGTCCTTTACGTAGGTTAGGTAGTTAACTGGTTTAATGTTAATAACCTACTTACTATCGAGAAAAAAACTAAATGTATTAAGTTTACGATACGTCATGTTAGACAAGTAGAATCTAGTGTTCTTTTAAAGGGTGAAGAGTTGAAACCCGAAAACTGTACAGTATTCTTAGGCATAACTTTGGATGCCAAGCTTCAATGGGGCCCCCATATAGATAAATTGTCAAAAAAACTAAGCTCTGCAGCATACGCCGTTAGAAAAATTCGTAATTTAACTGATTTAGAGACAGCGCGTTTAGTTTACTTTAGTTATTTTCATAGTGTGATGTCGTACGGTATTCTTTTGTGGGGAAATGCCGCCGATATTCAAACAGTTTTTGTTTTACAAAAAAGGGCAATTCGTTCAATTTATAAATTAAGTCCCAGACACTCCCTCAGAGACAAGTTTAAAGAGATTAATATAATGACTGTGCCTTCTCAGTATATTTATGAAAATCTTTTATATGCACATAAAAATATTAATCTGTTTAAAAAATACAGTGATATCCATATCATAAATACTAGGAACAAACACAAATTTGTTGTTCCCACTACCAGGCTCAAGAAAATAGGTGGCTCATTTAAATGTCAATGTATATACGTTTTTATAATAAAATTCCTAGCCACATTCAAGAACTAAGCCTTAATAAATTTTAATCTTTTATAAAGCGGAAATTATGCCAGAAAGCCTATTATACTGTCAAGGACTATATTGAGGACAAGAAGGCTTGGGATTGAGCTGCTCCAATAAGTTTACACAGACATAATTGATGTTTAATTTGCTATTTTACTTTTTTTTCTTTTAATGATTTTTTCTATATACGTACCTTTTTTATCTAAACAATGACATGTATATATTTACTGTATAAAGTATATTATTGTTTTAATTTTTGTGAATGTGAGGACTATGTAGGTTATTGCATTTTTTTTTTCTTTTAATGATGGTCTGGCTGTTTGAGTACTTTACGCGGCCTCCCCAAATGTCCTTTCTTATGTATTGTTCGTCGAATTGCTTAGCTCCTTTAGTTCTGTGTTGAGCTGCATGACAACTGACAAATGCGTGCACTGACTGGACAGGTCCACTCATTCTGTGTGGTTCTTTCCTCAAAAGTCCATTTCAGACATCAATCCACATGGTCTTCACATGGCCTGACCAAGATTATGTCTGGACTTTAAAAGAGACTGTGATCTCTGAGTTTGTTTCAGCGTTTCTTCTCAGAGTAGTCAGATAGGAAACGCCGATCTCACCTAGTTTTTAAAATATGATGGACGTGTAAAAGTGTTTGTAAAAACCTATTTACAGAAACTAAAATCATTTATCATTTATGTTATGTTTAAAATGAGCGTACCTTTCTTGTTTCACTACGGAACCACCTCTACTATATGTATCTTTAAACTTCAGTGGGTGGGTACCAACTCATTTGGATTTCGTTGTTGTGGAAGCTGTATTATGTTAAATGAGATTATAACAACGTAAAGAGAGGCCGCCGCCCACTCGGCGAGATTTATTTGATATATTTGGTGACTTCTTTAGTATTAGATGAGTTACGTTTTATGGTGTTTTAATAACATGTCAGGGCTTACCGGCAGGGGTCACAAATCACGCGGCACGCGATGTAGCACTAACGGTGAGGACACACCATTACATCAGTTTAAAAGCTGCCTTCGAACTTGCTTCCGCAGACATTGTGTGGATAGGGGCAGAAGACTCAACTCAAGATAATTCCCCCATACTACACTTGACGTCAGTGTGAAAGGAATAAGTATTTGGCTACAATAATTGTAGCTTATACCAGAAACATTCAAATCGGCTAATTTGGACTCAATCTATTGTTGTTGGAATTACAACTTCTTCATCTATTGATGTAGATGTGCGCATGTCACAGGTTGGTCCATTGTCTAAGAGCCGCTCAGCCGCTGAGTCGCTGAGCCAGTGAGGTACGGCGGCGCACGAGCTCGGCGAGGGGCTGCGCACGCGCACGCGATTCCACAATTACTATAAATCGTTATTAGGAGAGAAGCGCGTCCAGTACGATTATTATGACGTGTCGGCTGTTGACAGTCCGCCGAGTCGGCTTGCGACACACACTAGGCAAGCCTTCGTAGATGTACTTATTAACTACCAAGCCGCCATTTAAGTCTTTAATACTAAGTGGTTGTAGTCGATTATGTTCAAGTGTGAAATAAAGCAGCTAGCATTCCTGTCGGTCGGTTCTATGGTGTATTCGGCCACTACCGAATATGAGTTGTTGGTGGCAACTGTTGGTGGTCTAGTTAGACTTATTTGCTTATTTGCAACAATCCAGCCATCGAGCTGCGGCAATCAGCAGCGTCAGCATTTTATAAACATATAGTTGTTTGAGTTTTGCCATAATTATTAAACAGAAGCAAGAATAGTGTAATGATCCAAGTATATTCTGAACAGACCTAACTTATCTAAACCGGGATTCACCAACATGTTTTAGTATTAATAAAAGCGGGCGGATATGGCTGGTTGCTACTGCTTATTAGGAGTATTCAGTTTTAAATACATTAACATGATAACCTAATATGATATTTCCAGGAAACGATCAAATCATTATCCAAAAATGGGCGACATAATTACCGAATTGTAACGTTGTGTAGAAACCTCTTTCTAAGTCTGCACTTTCTTCATAGATAACTATCCACGTGTGATTAAGTTTTGAAGATCGATAAAGCGATTAATGTCAGGGAGAGTCTCTTGACCAGCTTAACTTTTTTTAGCTGATATTACAAATACTGCAGTGTGGATCCTTATCAGTATAATCAGCATTCAGCATCTTGTTTGTGAGCATAAGACAACTGTATTCGTTTACAAAGGCTCGGGTTACCGCGCCAAACAGTTGTGTTACATGATTGTGACACACAGAACTGCTCATAATCAATAGCCCTCTCTCGTGTACACGTCAGTGGGCTGTATGTTATGTATGTTGCGCGCTGCTGACGTCAGTAGTGTGCTACCGACTGCGGGATGACGCGGTCGGTGGCTTGCTGACAGCTAGTTGCAGCCATAACGCTACACGTTGACCGACTATCGTTAATGATGGGTTCCATCTAACATGAACATACAGCAGACCCAGACCAAAACACTGTGTCCGATCTTAAGCTACAATGGTAACTACCAGCAATGGACAAAAAACACCAATATGTGAGAAATTGCGACTCTTAATTTTAACTTTTACTTTTTTGCCAACCGACGCGACGGTGACTCTCGCGGGGGAAACCAATCGCTCGTCACTTCAGTGCACCTTCTGTACCTTCCTAGTGCGTGCGCGCAGGCGCCATCAATTTGTCCACTATTAAAGTGATCGTCGACGACATGACCGTTTGTGAGTAATATCTGTAATTTTACAATTTGTTGGCACCTGACGTTGGGGACAGGTCGCGTGTAGATTGTAGATGGTCAATAATTCGGTACTAATTACGCGCATGCCTGAGACGTGTCGCGTCGTTTGTCTTCGGCTGAGCAGCGTGTGAAGCGTTCAATTGTAGTGATCACTCACGGTGACTAACGTGCGTCATTACTGAAGTAAGCATCCATGTAAATGATGATGAGATCCAATGTTGTGTACATTCACTCATGCCACTCATCTTGTTACGACAGTAACTGGGAATGTTCGTGAGTGCTGTTGGAAATAACTGATCATTGAAAGATCCACCACTACCTAATGGAAATATCAATGGTATTAGGTATAAATGACGATGCACAATTTAAAAAAAAATGTTTCAATATTATCACAGATTTCTTATCAAAGGCAGTCAAAAATTAAGGGGTACAAGAAGACCACCAAGCTTATTGTTTGATGTAAATAAAAGCTTTGGTATGCTAAGTATCGGGCAGTGTCGTGGAATGGCCCCGTAGCTATGTAGTACTTGTACGGTTGGGAATATGCACCGCGGTGACCGTGTGCGACCTCTGCGTAGTACCGCCGTCGCATCGTATTGGATTGCGTGTGTCCCCTGCAGGCGCACGCACGTGACACGGCGTGCGTGACTCCTGCCGCTAAACACTCGAGTCACCACGGCTGGGTGGTAACTAGTGGTAACGGTGGACTTGAGTCACGGTCTCGCGGGGCTCGGTGGGCTCTCGGTCAAGGCTGCAAATCGCATGCCTAGGAGGAATTGTTATGAAGGGTAGGTCATCCTGTCATGATGCTGACAAGGATGCTTTCATTACGGACACAAAGACGAATCTTTATTATGTATATCGTAGAAGAAGGCACATACTTACTTAAACAGTAGGTTATAATAATAATAGTGCTACAGATTATAAGCTTGCTGGTAACGACTTGTGTTTGGGTAATAATTGCAGAGGCTGCGTACTCGTAGCAGTTCATTAACTTTACAATAAATACGTCTTATTTAATGCAGCACTATAACTCATGCAGAAACGAATTACCATGCCAGTAATTACTAGCAGAAAAAAAATATTAAGTAAGTTTCCTGCAGAAGCCCTTCTTTTTGCAAGAAACCGATGCGACCGCAGCGCCCGCGCTGCCGCCGCGCGCCGTAAGCGATTGTGCAAGCGGCGCAACATCGCGAGACAAATGATGCGGAGCGGTGTGCGTGCGCATCAACCTGACAGATATTAATAGAGAGCAAGCAAAGTTATTGATAGTGCTCGAGAGCCGCACGGACGTTCACAAATCACGAATGGACACCCGCGCCATTAGCCGCCGCTAATCTAATTCATTAGTTTAATTAAGTTAATGCCGCGCGCACGCCGCACGAAACCGCACGACGCCGCACGACGTCGCACGACGCCGCGCCGCGCCTTGCCGCTACTCGCCGAGATAAATCGTCCCGATCTAGGAAAAAACTCTGTAATAAATCTTATTGCGAATTGCGCTTGATTTCTCCGGAGTGGAATGATATAATTACAAGATTGCGCCGATCGGCAACCGCCGCCGTGGGTCCCCTCCCCCCAATCCCGCGCCGCTCCGGTGAGGGGGAGGGCGGGAGGCACACATTCCCCTGGACCATTCTTTTTGCGCGCAATTTACAATGACAGATATGTAATTATATAAAATATGTAATGCTCTCGATGCTTGCTCTCTGTATACCTAATATACTGTGTATATGTTTCGTATTGCTATTTCTTGTTCAGAATAAAATGCGCGGCATTAGACGAGTCGCGAGGGGTGGGGCGGTCGGGGCGGGCGGGGAAGCGACCAGCGAGTTTATTAACTTTTAAACAAGGTAATTAACCTCTAAACTGACATGTTTTAGCTTGGCAACACACTTTAAACAAAAACATACAGTAATTAAAGATAAACTAATTTTCAATAGACATTACTCAGTTTAATGTCTATACTAAGCTTGGTACGTAACTAAGAAGATAGCAATTTCAATTCGGGAACATACCAAAGACGTTTATTCGTCGGTACTGGTCTTGGAGTAACGGCACAGGAAAAAGCGATGAAGTTGTATCTGCAAGAGATGCGCGTCGCAATGTTTTGCCCCCGCTGCGCGCGCGCCGGCCTGAGAACGGATGTGCAGGACACAGGCACCGCGCAGGCGCAGGTCACTAACTCCGCGTTCATTAGTATTAGCTGTTGATGTGAGGCAGACACGGACGCTGTCGTCGCCTTATCTCCAAATAAATATCTCAAATTGTCAGCCAACAAATTTGAAAGTCCTGTTCGGGCTCACACAAAGATAATCTCTAAATTATGATCGGGCGCGGGCGCACCTATCTTTAATTAACATCGCAGGGGCGCGGGCGACCAGGCGCGGGTCGGCGCGGGTCGCGGGTCGGAGCGGGCCGGGCTGATCGATAGGTGCGCAAGCGCCGGGGTTCTATGTTGCTACAAAATAAGGAAGTGTCTACAGAAGATTCACTTATTTAGCAAAAGCTTGCAATAAGTCGGTCGATAACTAACACAAGACTGTTACAATAATTTTATAGACCTGGCGTGATGATGAATAATTATAAGTGCGATTTCTTGACATGGACCGTATTATGCACTGGAGTGGTCCTTCTGCTCGTGACGTCTTTGTGTAACACCTCTTATTGACAACGACGAATAGGAGCATCTACTTATCTGAGCGCAACACTCCTCGCGAACGTACTCAACTGATCCTGTGCCCGTGTCTCCCCCTGCCACTGCCCGCTCTATGTTCTATCTATTGTGGTATTTTGTTACACCAAAATTACATCTTATTATCTATTTAACACCTGAGGAGCTGTTGTGCACAGCAATTATTTCTATGATTCAATAAGCACTAAGGTCTTTATGGAAATTTTATTGAATGTTGTGACATTTTGTATCTAACATTGTCAGTTTTTCTTTTTCTATAGTATAGAGCTAAGAGGTCGTCTATTTTATTGTAAAGGTATCATAAAACTAGTGTTAAGCCAGGTTCTCACTGTAAGGCATCTTTATTGTTCCTGGCCAATAACCAATTAAGAAGTATTTGATTAAAAACTAAAAAGTCACTTCTAGAACGCTCGACCAGGGCCTATAAAAGGCAACCGTTACTTTTCACCAGGTTCTTTTAACTCCGTCTTTTGACTCGTTCTTTTGACTCATTCTTTTGACTAGCCCTTTTGGCTCGCTCTGTTGGCTTCTTTCGTTTCGCAATTTTTCTTACTCACCAGTTTATGTTTTTCTTAAAGCTACTTAAATATAAACCTTCCTAAAAGTTATTCTTAGTAAATTTATTATAAACATCTTGTGTGTGTAAAGGTGTTCCGACTTACTCGATCACCTCCGACCGTCCCACTTGCGTCTACGAGAGGAGTTCAAGACGTATTGCAGATAACTAAAAACGTGGCGTGAGACTACGCTGCCTGAAGAAACAACAACCGACGCTAGCTCCCTCGCAAAGGGCTGCGGGCTGATGGAGAGTCTGCTGCGAGCTCCCACTCGACACACTGCAGGCCGGAGGAGAGGCCGACACGAACCTGCTTCAACCTCGAGCTGCTTCGCGACCGTCAGCATAGAGAAGTTGCTGCGAGCTTCTACTCGACAGACTGTGGAGGCCGAAGGAGCGGCCGATGCATGCCCTTTCAAACTCGAACTGCTGTGCGAGCGTGAGCTCCCTCGTGGCAAACTACGGGCCAGAGGAGCGGCCTACCCGAGCTACTTTTAATTCTTAATGTCTTTTTCTATATACTTTTGTATTTTATATTTTAAAAATTATAATAACTTGTAACCACGTTTGGCCAGTCGGTTAAACGTTACGTTACCCTATCCTTTTAGTTTTTAACGCAATTGTTTCATTAACTACTAGCTTCTACGAGCGTTTTCGATCGCGTGGAAATCGTAAGACACCACAATGTAATAAAACAACTGCCACAATTAAAAAACTTCCCAGTACACTACGTTTCTAGTTTGGGTCTAAGCAGCTAAAATATACAGAGAGTCAAGACAGGCCTGGTGACGTATGCTTCTCATTGGAGAAGCAGCTCGTCCTGAGGTCGACACCCGCAGCCTTCAATAGCAATTTTCCATTGCCTGCGGGTTTTTTTTGTTTTTATTGAATTTATGAACGCCTTGAAATCGAGCTGAAAGGCGAGCAATTTGAGAGGCCCATTTCGAGCACTGGACTGCTGTGGGCTGATTATGATGATGAATTAATGCCTGCGCACATATCTAATGGCGCAACGCTGATACACTAACTGTTGCATTCTTTCAGATTATTCCTATAATAAAGTGAAAGTTTTATTTTGGAACAAAATGAATTGACATAAATATTACAATGGAAACAATGATAGCTACAAAATTCAAAAACTGCGCAGCAGCTGTGGCAGTCCACATAGCAGAACATAAGTAACACATTGCTTCAGACAGATATGACATGCTAGCTAATATTTAAACTGCGCAGCAGCTGTGGCAGCCCGTCTGAACATAAGTATCACATTGCTTCAGACAGATATGACATGCTAGCTAATATTAAAACTGCGCAGCAGCTGTGGCAGCTCACATAGCAGAACATAAGTAACACATTGCTTCAGACAGATATGACATGCTAGCTAATATTAAAACTGCGCAGCAGCTATGGCAGCCCGTCTGAACATAAGTAATACATTGCTTCAGACAGATATGACATGCTAGCTAATATTAAAACTGCACAGCAGCTGTGGCAGCCTGTCTGAACATAAGTAACACATTGCTTCAGACAGATATGACATGCTAGCTAATATTAAAACTGCGCAGCAGCTATGGCAGCCCGTCTGAATATAAGTAACACATTGCTTCAGACAGATATGACATGCTAGCTAATATTAAAACTGCGCAGCAGCTATGGCAGCCCGTCTGAACATAAGTAACACATTGCTTCAGACAGATATGACATGCTAGCTAATATTAAAACTGCGCAGCAGCTATGGCAGCCCGTCTGAACATTAGTAACACATTGCTTCAGACAGATATGACATGCTAGCTAATATTAAAACTGCGCAGCAGCTATGGCAGCCCGTCTGAACATAAGTAACACATTGCTTCAGACAGATATGTCATGCTAGCTAATATTAAAACTGCGCAGCAGCTATGGCAGCCCGTCTGAACATAAGTAACACCTTGCTTCAGACAGATATGACATGATAGCTAATATTAAAACTGCGCAGCAGCTATGGCAGCCCGTCTGAAGATAAGTAACACCTTGCTTCAGACAGATATGACATGCTAGCTAATATTAAGATCGTTAACAGCAAAAACAAAAAAAATATTATTATCTAACAGAAGTAGGTTTTATTAAAAAATATACGCACCACCAATCAACTATATTTATTAGTAACAAACGAAACTTAAAAAAAAGGAAAACCTAATAAACTTGATAGAAATATTGAATTATTAATAAGCTGATCACTTGGCACCGAGAAAACACAATACTGAGGTAGATAGACGTCCGTCGCCGTCGACTGTCGATCCGAAAGAGGGCGAGCGCTCCTCGTCGTCTGCCGTTGCCGCTCGCTATCCCCACTTTCAACGCAGCTGCCTTAACCACGCCTCTTGTTCCCTCCAACTTCTTTAGTCTTGTAACACGGCCGTTCCTGATTGCGAGACGTCCTCGTCCGCTGCTTGGTAACCTGAAGCATGATATAAACATCTCATTAAGCCTCTGATTTATTATGTTTAGTAACTGCAATGAAACCAATCATTCAACTTTCATTCCCATAACATAGCTATGTGAGCGCTCCATAACCATGCTATGGTCATTATACATACATCTCTGCTATCAATGTCAACATTAAAAATAACACAGGAGGAAAATAGATCAATCACTCATACATAATCATGCTATCACATTATCTGTCATTCTTTCACCATTTAAATGACAGAGTTCCGGACCTCTGTCATCACGCAAGTCAGACATTATCAGCCAGGGCTCAAAAGCACCCGAAGGTAAATGAAAATCACTACGTCACATGACGTCTGCCAGGACTCAACGAGTACCTGAAGGTAAATGAATACCACTACGTCTCACGACGTCTGCCAGAGCTCAACGAGCACCTGAAGGTAAATGAATACCACCACGTCAAATGACGTCTGCCAGAGCTCAACGAGCACCTGAAGGTAAATGAATACCACCACGTCAAATGACGTCTGCCAGAGCTCAACGAGCACCTGAAGGTAAATGAATACCACCACGTCAAATGACGTCTGCCAGAGCTCAACGAGCACCTGAAGGTAAATGAATACCACCACGTCAAATGACGTCTGCCAGAGCTTAACAAGCACCTGCATGTGACAAAAATCACATCTGCCACAAGGAAGTCCTTTATAACAGTAAATTTGCGAATACCCAGTACCTTTTTCAAGCATAAGGGTCTACCATTACAAGTGTCTCACAGTACACGAACATCACAAAACACATACTCACTATCAAAGAAAGCAGCACAAGTGTCTGGCGTCCATTCACCACGCCACGATATCATATATTCGGATGCTGCTTGCGTGCGCTTGCCATAGGATCCGGATAACAACTCCAGTTCGTATCTATGGTGTGGCAGCTCCGCGACTACTTTGTATGGCCCACGCATACTCGAGTCCAATTTTCCCGAGCTCTGTGAGCTCTTAATAACAAAAACAAAATCTCCTACTTGATAGGTACGAGGTTGTTTACGACCTATGTTTGTTTGGGTATCTTGTCTGTGTTGGTTTGCAGTCAATAACTCAGAGGATCGTTGTCGCCTTAATAATAGCATGGCCTCACGGTTTGGCGAGGAGTTTTCTAAGGCCACATCTCTCACTAGTGAGCGAATAATAGGGGTTGTTGCATCTATCCCCACTAGGAGCTGTAGCGGGGAGACTTGTGTTGTTGCATGTTTGGTGATGTTAAGAATCAGTTGAATTTTCCACAAGATATCAGACCAACGAGAGTTACTGTTATTTACTTCCACACGCAACATATTTAGAACCGTGCGGCAGTAACGTTCCACTTGACCATTTTCATGATGCATTTCTGGTGTTATAAAATGCGTATTGCATCCTAATTCGGTTATCCAGTTTTGGAACTTCGAACTTTCGAACATTCGTCCACGATCAGTGACAATTAGACTGGGTGTTCCAAACAACAAAATAGCGTTATTGAAAACGGTTTTATGATCACCAGAGTCTTGTTTACGTAATGGGTACAACAAAGTAAACTTCGAAAATGCGTCAACCATTATTAGGATGAACTTGAACCCTTTAGACTCAGGTAACGGACCTAACACGTCCATGTGGATAATGGAAAACGGAGTTTCTGGCTTTGACCAAGATTCTATAGGTTGGTGTGGCGCTCGAGGTATCTTTGAGTTAGGCAAACCAAACATCGGGTAACATTTTTTTTTTTGCAAACCACCGGTTAGCCAGGAAACAAAAAATTACATAAACTTAGGTCAGTAGTTTTATCGATGCCAACGTGCTTGTGCTCATAGACGATACGCAAAAGACTAAGTCTATGATCCAAAGGGACAAAACAGAGTAGACACGATTGCTGACCTACTGGAGGACTTTTCTCTGTTTCGGCCGAACCTGACCTTGTCCTAACTATTCAAGGCATATTAAATGAGAGGTTTGAAACTCTTAATAAAAATTTGTTCTGATTTATGTAACTCCTTCATGATTTAATATGACAACCAATTTAATACGCCAATTTAATTTTAGTTTTACGTCGAGATTAATTGTGCGTTTCTGAACGTTGTTTAACGAAACACGAATCTACAGTGTGCCCAGTCTTTTCACAAAATGTGCAAACACGCGATGCTTTTTCTTTATCCTTTACCGTGCTAGGCTCCGTGGAATCAATCTTAGGCTTTTTTGGACAGTTTATACGTTTGGGACCCGATCTACCGCACGAAAAACATTTAAAATTATCCATCTCAACTAATACGCGTTTACTACCCGTATTACCCTCAGATGAACGACCAGGATCGCGATGGCTACACAAGTCGCTTTTTGGTTGAATAAAGTGTGATAAGAACTGAACCAATTCGTGTGGCTTTAATTTTGCATTACTGGCGGCAGCTTTTACTAGAGGTCCGGCAATGCCGCGAACAACAATTGCAGTTTTTAAATCATCGGACAAACCGTTAACTATGTTCAACCGCAACAAAGAATGACGTGCATATTCAGCATAAGTTGCATATTTCTTCGAATCACAACTCAAAACCTCAAATAGTATGCCAGCGGTATCGACGCTTCGTGGACAAAGTGCTCTAAATTCGGATTTAAAATTACTCCAAGTTCGGTCGTTGCAGACCCACTCATTTAGCCATGATTTAGCGTCACCCTTAAGACAAGCTCCGACTCGAGAAAGACACTCATTATCACCCCAGTCATTTGTCATACGGGCCCGTTCAACTTCCGTACACCAAACGTCAAAATCATGCACAGACGGATCAAAATTCGAAACGTAATATTGGTTGGATCTTACTTGAACTAAAGTCGACAATGCTCCCGCGATCCTGTTCGCTACATCATCTGCGGTATTGTCCCTTTGTGTTACCGACGTTTTTGGGTAACCAGACGGCGCAGCAGTTTCCGCAATGCTACCGGCGCCTTCCACGTCATGAACCTGCACTTGCAAAGGAAACGGGGTCAGTAAAGGTGGCGTCAGAGGTGCAGGAGTCGGCACCGCCGCTGACGAGGAACTCATTCCACTCTCAATCGCATTTAAACGGCCAAGTATAGCTTCTAAGGCGTCACGTGTCGTTACACGTGACCTCCTTGGTCTACTACTAGGACTTCTATCTTCCATTATAGGAAAAAATAAACGTTAAACTTTATGAATCAATGTGGCGGTATTTATAAAAAAAAAAACAGCAAGCACAAAATCTAAACGAATTATTATCAATAGCGATAGTCAGAACAGCTACAAGCAGTATAGGCGATTCGTGGTGTATCCCACTTCTGATATTATCTAACAGAAGTAGGTTTTATTAAAAAATATACGCACCACCAATCAACTATATTTATTAGTAACAAACGAAACTTAAAAAAAAGGAAAACCTAATAAACTTGATAGAAATATTGAATTATTAATAAGCTGATCACTTGGCACCGAGAAAACACAATACTGAGGTAGATAGACGTCCGTCGCCGTCGACTGTCGATCCGAAAGAGGGCGAGCGCTCCTCGTCGTCTGCCGTTGCCGCTCGCTATCCCCACTTTCAACGCAGCTGCCTTAACCACGCCTCTTGTTCCCTCCAACTTCTTTAGTCTTGTAACAATATATTAAGAAAAAACATCCAAACTCTATATGTTTTTTCAGTCACACGAGACGAATGAAGGGTTAAGGCTCAGTGGTTAAGGCCTCGCCTCTCATGCACGAGGTTGTGGGTTCAAATCCGAGCAAGTACCAATGTGACTTTTCCAACTCACGTAAAACGTACTTTCTGAATTTATCTTGGACATAACTCACGTAGGTGAAGGAAACTATCGTTAGGATACCTTTTTTTTTTTTGGGTGGGAAATCATCAAATGACTTCTCCCGCTCAGGGTGGAGCGAGAGGGCGTGTCAGACTTTTACTGACTAAAACCCACCCGTGTTCCTTCAGTTGCCTGTGCCAGGGCCACGGTTTTCTCTTTAGAATAACCCGTGACCCTGAGGCGTCGGCCCTATCGGACCCCGTCATTTTGTGCTGACATCTCTTTGAGGCGCGCGTGAAACACAACGCTCCGTCGACCCGGGCCTGGTCCTTACCGGACGGCGAGCTACCCATGGCTCGCCGTCCGCAAGCCCGCGCCTACGGTGGCCGGGAATCTGCTTGCGATTCCCGACGCCCAGGGCGTCTCCTGCGGCGACTAGGGGCGTGAGGGCGCAAGGCTCTCTCCCTCACGCGCTCCCCCTCCTCCTTTGCGAGCATTACTGCTTCGCAGAAGGAGGTGACGGCTTTCCATTCCCTCTCGCTCCGTACCATGGCCTGGACCAGGGCCGGAAGCGAGAGATCGCCGCCGCCAATCGCCTCCGCGAGGACAATGCGGTGCTCCGCCCAAGCTAGGCATACCTCCACCGTATGCTCCACCGTGTCCTCCGGGCGATCCACACAATGGTGACACCCGGGCGTTTCCTCCCGCCTTGTGTGAAACAGGAACCTCCCGAAACAACCGTGTCCGGTGAGGACCTGTGTCAGGCGGAAGGTGAGGACGCCGTGGCGCCTCTTCAACCACTCCTCAAAGAGGGGACTTACCGCCGCTATTGTGGCGTGCCCATCGTTAGGATACCTGGACTTTATAAATCTGAAAGCGTCTTGAGCAAGCGTGTTGATCAATGCTCATGCCTTCCTCTTCATGAGAAGAGGCCTTTGCCCTGCAGTGGGACAATAATAGGCTGGTGTTATTATTATTACGAGTGAGGGTATTTGTGAGTGAGAGTGTGCATGTGCGGGCGTGTGTGTGTGCGGGCGTGTGTGTGTGCGGGCGTGTGTGTGTTTAAGTTTCTATAATTATTTCAGTTTCTTCACATGATAGAGATTTCAACCAGTTAGTCAACTTTACTCTCAAGACATTTACGAGGTCAGCGGTAAATGTATACACAAATTATTCAAATCTATGTGAAGACGATGCACCTAGAATATGATTACTGTAAAAAATTAAACGCAAAGCAATTACGGGTAAATTAATTATGTGATAGATGGCGCTCACACATTTACAAATATTGCAAAATTATATTATTTTCCTTAAAACATAACATAACATCACGCCTTGTTTCCCCGAAGGGTTGGGCAGAGGTGTACCTATAGTACACCCACATTTCGCCAGTTATGTTTTTAAGTCCCATGTAATAGGGAGCGAGCCTATTGCCATCAATCGGGCACAAATGCAGACTCCGGGCTGCTACTGAGAAATTCCAGATAGAAAAACCCAATAACACGTTGCCTGACCTGGGAATCGAACCCAGGACCTCTTGCTCAGCAGTAGCGATTGCGACCACTAGACCAACGAGGATTATTTTGATTCCAACAAGTAATAACTTAGTGTGCTAGTAATGACAGAATTGACTTTTTTATCTTTATTTCTACTATTAAAATTATGTCCATCAGTTATTTTACTCAAAAGATGTAGATTTTTTTCTTGAAGAATGGTACCGTCATACCCAAGTAACAAAATTTGGGACTATAATAGTCCTGAGAATGTTTTAGAACGTGCTGATTAGTGATCATGATTACTACTATCATGGTGTTGTAAGCGTTTTCAGAACCCCAAATAGGTCCTAGTTTTATCACTGATTTATTCTATAAACATTACATAGAGGCTCTCACGGTGATAAATCAGCTCTATATTTGAAATGTTAATATAAGTGTCGAGAAACGCTTTTTAGTACAAAAATAGCTGTCTGCAACGTTTATGTCACAAAGCACTATATTAGCTGTCTGCAACGTTTATGTCACAAAGCATTATAAAAGTACGTGTTGTGGTCGTGTCGCCGTCAGTATATTAATTCTCAATGGATAATACGAGAGTAAACAGTAACAAACCCCGATCCCTTAAATTAGGCTTTTTCAACGCAAATGGCGTTTCAGGTCAACGCGATGAGATCGCCGCTTTCCTCCGCGACCATCAGCTTGACATCCTCCTCATACAGGAAACCTTTTTAAAACCGCATCACCGAAACCCGAATATTGCCAACTATAAACTAGTTCGCAATGACAGGTCTCGATGCCACAAGGATGGCACACTAATATACTTTAGGAAATCTTTGTATTGCATCCCTATCGACCCACCTTCTCTCTTCTCCCATCTGGAGACCTCTATCTGTCGGCTCGGCATGACTGGTCATCAACCGATCACCATCATCTCTGCTTATATTCCACCGGACAATGGTCCGGAGGATCCCATCTCTCTCCAAAAGGACTTCACCACCCTCTTCGGTATGAGTGACTCCGTCATATTGGCGGGGGATCTTAATGCCAAACACCCGGCGTGGAATAGTAGCACGACTTCTACCAGAAGTCGGATCATTTCCAAGTTAGGCGAATCCCTTAACTTTGACGTCATCGCTCCAATGAGTCCGACTCATTTCCCCGGAAATCCCAACCATCTTCCTGATATACTCGATGTAGCGCTGCTCAAGAATGTGAACCTCCGTTTGCAATCGATAAAGACGTTCCACGAGCTTAACTCTGACCACCGCCCAGTAGTTATGCATCTTGCCCCCTA
Organism: Dasypolia templi; assembly: GCA_963555695.1. Taxonomy (NCBI): domain Eukaryota; kingdom Metazoa; phylum Arthropoda; class Insecta; order Lepidoptera; family Noctuidae; genus Dasypolia; species Dasypolia templi. The sequence goes on along the minus strand of OY743140.1, from coordinate 33,122,432 downwards.
CTCTGGCCCAAGCGATCCCAACCGCCCCCCTCAGACCCAGATGATAACCGACTGGAGGAAAGTAAGTGAAAGACTGAAATGCCTCAATTGGACACCATCCCCGATCACATAGTGTCAGTCGCCGACACGACGGCCGCAATCGACTCGTTTACTGAGCACGTTCAATCCGTTTTGACGGTTTGTTCACGGGAAGTTCCGGTGATGGAAGACCATCGCTGGAAACTACCTTCTGACGTACGTGACTTGATAACCGAGAAGAATGCGGCTATTCGTGCCTACGACTCCTTCCCTTGTGACGCTAACAAAGCCCACATGCGCCATTTACAGCGTGCTGTAAAGAAACGCATAGGGGAGGTTCGCTCAGAGGGTTGGAACAAGATGCTCAGTGAACTCGAGCCCACTCACCAAGCCTTCTGGCACCTTCAGAGGAAATTGCGCTCCTCCGAGGAGGTCTATATGCCTCCCCTCATCCGCCCCGACAAGAGCGTCGCGTTCGACAGCACCGACAAGGCCGAATGCCTTGCTGACAGCCTAGAGTCCCAGTGTTCTCCCAGCTCTCAACCAGTAGACCAAGCTCAACTAAACAAGGTCGACGCTGAAGTCGAACGGAGAGCCTCCCTTCCACCCGTTGAAGACCCTGATGATCCTCTGCCTCCCGTCACTCCAGACGAAGTGCACGACATCATAAAAGGGCTCCAAGCTCGTAAAGCCCCCGGTTCGGACGGTATATCCAACAAGGTATACAAACTCCTACCTGTCCCTCTAATAATGCTCATGACCGCCATCTTCAATGGCGCCTTGAGCAACAACATCTTCCCACAAGCGTGGAAAGAACAGTCATCGGTATCCCAAAGCCAGGCAAGCCAAAGTCTGAGCCCTCCAGCTACCGTCCCATTAGCTTACTCAACGTTCTCGGCAAAATCTACGAGAGGCTTATTTATAAGCATCTCAAAGACTACGCCGAAGCAAAGAGCCTCATTCCCAACGAGCAGTTTGGTTTCCGTCCCCAACACTCGAGTATCCACCAGGTCCACCGTATCGTAGAGCACTTGTGCGCCGGTATGCAGCGTAACGCGACGGGTGTGCTATTCTTCGACATAGCGAAAGCCTTCGACAAAGTCTGGCACAACGGCTTGTTATACAAGCTTTACCAACTAGGAGTGCCAGATCGTCTCGTGCTCATCTTACGAGACTTTTTGTCGAATCGCACCTTCCGCTATCGCATCGAGGGTGCACTCTCGTCCCCTCACCCTATTCGCGCCGGTGTCCCTCAGGGTTCCGTCATATCTCCTCTAGTTTTCACGCTGTTCACCAGCGATATCCCACAGAGTAAAAAGGCTCAGTTGGCTCTCTTCGCCGACGACACTGCCGTTTACTATACCGGTCATTGTCCCAATGCTATAGCTCGTACTCTCCAAACCTCCGCAAACGTCTTAGGCGCTTGGTTGGTCGAAATGGAGAATCGAGGTCAACCCCGATAAGAGTCAGGCGGTTCGGCGTGACCTTTCAGACCCAGAACCGTTTCCTGAGGAAACGGTTCTGGGTCTGAAAGGTCACGGGTGCCCCCTTCTATGTCCGTAATATAAATCTCCACATCGACCTTAAAATGCCTACCATATAACAATTCATGAAACGCTTATCGAAGCGCTTCTTTGACTGTGGCATTAAACACTCCAACCCCTTGATCTCAGCGGCCGCCCGCTACACTCCCTCCCGCATTAGCAGTATTCGCCGACCAAGGCATGCTTTAATCGCCCCCGACGACGCCACTACCCTCCTCCAGGAGAGTAGTAAGGCCACCAGCACGTAGTGTGATGGTAATATATAGCCCAAAACCCGATCATCAAATAAGCCCAAAACCCGATCGCCGTCCTACCGTCCTCGCCGCCGAGGCCCGCCGCGGCGCCCAAATCCACGCCCCTCCCGACCTTTGCTCGAGCCAGCCCGCGCCGCTGAGCCTGTAGCTTTAAATTCGTCCCTAAATCACTCAAATCCTGATCCAGCTGGTCCCTTGCTGCCCTCTTCCAGCGACGCCCTAAGCCGAGGTTCGTACCCCACAGGGGGTGCCCTTAGCGTTGTCGCTTAGTTTTTAAGTTAGTACATAAGTTTAAGTCCTGGCTGGAGGCCTTAGTTTATTAGGGCAACCACAGGCAAGTCCGTCTAAGCAAACGACAACCTCATAGGTTGACCTGCGAGATGCCATTCCCAAAAAAACAAAACGTGTCGCCGTCAGTGTTCCCCAAGAAAACAAAATAGATCGGTAAGTTATACTTCATGTCATTTGTCATTTGCTATGTTGCTTAACGTAACATGTTTGATTTGATTTAACATTATGCTGATTTAAAATTTGACAACGCGCTCTCATAATGGAGATGATGACAATTTTTTTATTTTTATCTCAATAAAATGTTTATTTTCAAATAGTGCAAATAGTATTACAAAAAGTGTAAAAGCTTAAAAAACTGCCAAGTTATTAACGTTTTAAAGTAAGTGTTAGACTAGGACAGCACTTTCGTAGAAGTGACGTCACGACTATGTAACTTCATACTAGCGCCGTACATTGTCCATACCGCGCGACAAGGACAGGAATAATCCCCTCCAAAAACTTTTAAAGCGTGTATCTTCTTCATTTTAACATCGATTTAAGATATTTTTTCGATTATCTCATTTTTACTATGCCTTCTTTGAAATAACAGTATTTTTACGAACATTTTTAATAGTAGTCATCATCCCAATTTTCACGTTTTAGTTAAATTTAAATGAAAAGAATAATGACTACAAATGCACGTATTGTCTCCAGCCGCGGCCGTGATATTCATGTGCTATTATGAGTTCGTTGTCCAAATATAAAATAATGTATTCAAAATAAATTTATTTGTATGGAGTTGCATTAAATGCTTAATGGAGCATAATTTGGGATATAGTAAATATGTATATAGAAAACGTAAGTGGGTATTTTTTTATTATCGTAAACTACAGTGTGCCACCATTTATGAAATACTAGTGATGTAATTGATACTGAAACTCTAGTACAGATCTAATTTAAATTTTTAATTAGTCCATTAATTAATAATTTTAGTGCTTTTCTGTCACACTTTTGTATCACCAGGAGTCGCTATTTCACTTTTTAGTACCATAGAAAGGTTTTTCAAGACTTTTCAGAACTAGCCCGAGGTTAGCTCGCATCGCAAGATATTTTTATAGTGCAGATTGATCCTGTAATAGTGTTTTCGATACTGCTACAATACTAGTACTATAAAAGTTATTTTGACGCATTGTTAGTGAAAATAGATACGTAAAAGTGTCTGTAAGGTCGTATATAGCACTAAATTGTACCATAGTCGCTTTTTTCATATCTATTACAGTGCAACACTTTAAAGATTATTTTGTATGTTACTGTAAGCGTTTTATGAGCTAAATAATAGAACCTAAATGCTCTTTAATCTTACAGAACCAAAACCCTCTGTTCCCTCACCTAAACTCTCTATATCCTCTGTTACCCTACAGAGTACAAGCAGTCACAATGGTTCCCATTATAGGCTTACTATGTCACTGTTTAGTGATAATAAGTCTTGGGTATTTTCCTGAAGTGTCTTCTCGCCACTGCTGCTATGCAGGGCAAAAATTTGCAGACTCTTTCTGTGAGCCGTCTCGCAGTGCTATAAGTTGAATACAATGAAACGATTTTGTGTTTTTGACTACAGCTGCCTAACTGTGAGAACTTCACAAAGTGAATAAATAATATAACAGCAGATTGTAAACACACGGCCTTTCTCATTAACGGTTACCAGATAGAAGACCTAAAATAAATGTGTTTTTGTATACGTTCTACGAACTATCGCGTATTCACGTAAGTAGTAGAAGATTTGTTTTACAAAATAAGCACAAACAATTGAGTACTTTTGTTGGGAATCGAACTTACATAGGTTTGCAAAGCGGCAGTCTATTTGCGTTGTTGAAAGTTGACTAAAATAGCCGTTGTAATAATTATGACTTGATTGACTGCTGAACTCCATAAAGATATGGTAATCATTTAAAAGATTAAATCTGTAACTATCTGCTAGATTTGTTATTCGGCTCAGTGAAGTAATGGAATAATTGGTCTGTTGTCAACATGTAGTTGTGTGCTCTCTCATCTCAGTGTAAGTCAAATGTATGGAAAAAGTTTCTTTCGATTTCTGACTTTTCTGGTACTCAAACCTCTGTGGGTCCATAGAGTGTTTTATCCCTATAAAAACAGGATGGAGTGACATGAAAAGAAGTTTTCCAAAAATTGCCCATTTTGTTACTAAAATTAAAAAAAAATCTGTGAATGCAAATCAAAATGGCTTAAAAGTTAAGCACATTTTGACTAGGTTTTCTTTTAGCGACAACGGTATCTGCCCTTACTGCCCCAACAAAAAAAAATCCACCTTGTTTATGTTATGATTGACTGCTTTTTCCATATAGGTAATCATTTAAAGGTAAGTGATGGTTAGGTGATGATAATCATTCAAAAGGTCCCCTGAAGGGAGATTGGGGAGTGACAAACATTATATGGACGAACTTTACCGCATGGTCCGATTAATTCGACACTCGTATTTTAGCTAAAGACCGGAAATAAAGAATAACATTTAACTGGATTTTTCGTGTATCTACCTCTAACGGAGTGAAAAAGGGTAGTAAATGTTGGATAGGGATTTCATTGCGTGACAGAAACGGTTGTTTCAAGACTCAACAACTGTCGGATGTTTTTTTTTCATATTAACTGTACCCCCGCTGGATATAGTTAATATGACAAATAATTTTCCAATGATCAATCAACTTGAAAATTGACTCAAATACTTCGAGATAAGGAGATTTTTTTTCGAATAATACCGTTTTATTTAGGGAAAATACGAAATCCACGCGGTCGAAGTCGCGGGCGAAGTGCTAGTTTTTATAATAAAATCTTAGCGGAGCTAAAACTGTACATTGAAATTTTTTCAAAAAAGTTAATTTATACGTGGTCTGGGAGCGAAGATTCTTGTCTGTTTGTCTGAATATATATACTACCCCATAGATAGTCAGTCTGTAGGGTTTAACTATCACGCTAGTTGCTGAGGGGGATGAGATATATTACACTATTACAACTTTTCGTATTCTTCTAAGGTTTACCGCACTATTTTTTTATTGAAAAGGTATATATAGTTACAGATTTAATGTAAAAAAACAAAAAATCTTTGAATTTACTTAGATAAGTATTCGTGCCGAGTTTCAAGTTTATAAACTACTAATCCTTTTCATTCCCTCGCCGCGGTCGGATTTCCAAAATTTCGCCTTTCAGTCAGTCAGTTTCTTATTTATATGTATTTATATCTATGTAAATGTAAAGACTCGACTAGAATATACATTCAAATTCAAAATGTTTATTTGCAAGAAAATACATATTTTACAAGGAACAATCTTACAGCCTTCAACATTAGATCTTTCAGCCTTAGGATCACTGCATGCAGTTCATCGCCCGATTATCTGAAATTCATAATTGGGATGATGACTAATATTAAAAATGTTCATAAAAATAATGTAATTTCAAAGCTTGGTAAAATGAGAGAATCGAAAAAATCTGTTAAATCGGTGTAAATTTGAAGAAGATACACGCTTTAAAAGTTTTTGGAGGGGATTATTGCCGTCCTTGTCGCGCGGCACGGACAATGTACGCCGCTAGTATGACGTATAGTCGTGACGTCACTTCTACGATAGTGCTGACCTTGTCTAACAATTATCTTAAAACGTTTATAACTTGACAATTTTTTAAGCTTTTACACTTTTTGTAAAATGGTTTGCGCTATTTGGAAACAAACAGTCTTTTGAGACAAGAATAAAAAAATTGTCATCATCCTAATTCATTCTTTAGTACTGCGGGTATTACAGAACTATGACGCTGTGAAGGGTATTTTTTGTGAAACACGTGTTGATACAAAAAATGACCCCAGCTTTCGTTTTTTTAAACAAAAGGGGATTACATTATCGCATAACATGCGATACATTAAATGCGACATCATTATGAATGTCCATTGATGAGACATTCACAATTAATATCGGTCTCGGAGTTGTGTGCTCACAGACAATGAGACAGCGCGGCAGCGTGTCACAAGTGCACACGCAACGCAGGGGCCCACCGGGGCCCGGCGCGTAGGGGGCCTATCGTCCGGCGGCGGCGGGAGCCGCGGGTGAGAGAGACGAGGTCGCTTATTGTGGACACATCCTCGGTTAGTGCAGCCAGGACGATGAGGTCGCCGTTATTATTAGAGGCGAGATGTACACTTTTAATAGTGACGCTATAGGTTGATAGATTTACTCAGAGAAGCGTGTTTTTATTACAAACATAAGCAGTTCAAAACGAATTGTATTCTTTAACATTGTTTCAATGGTTTTGTTACAAGAAGATAAAGTTAATAGATTGTTATAATTTTACTTGATATAATTTGAAGCCATCTCTGACTATCACTATAAAATCAATTATTTCGGTACACACAGTAGGACCATCCTCTTACATACTGACTCCGATTACACACTTACAATTAATGATTTTATAAATAATAAATGATTTTATTTCTGTAAGTAGGTACTTAGAAACACTTTTACAAGTCAATCATATTTTAAAAACTAGGCTAGATCGGCGTTTCCTATCTGACTACTCTGAGAAGAAAGGCCGAAACAAACTCAGAGGTCACAGTCTCTTTTAAAGTCCAGACATAATCTTGGTCAGGTCATATGAAGACCATGTAGATTGGTGTCTAAAATGGTCTATTGAGGAAAGAACTACACAGATTGAGTGGACCTGTCCAGTCAGTGCACGCATTTGTCAATTATCGTGCAGCTCAAGTAACTTTAAAAATTAACTAGTTTACTAAATTAATCGTAAAGACTTCAATTACAACGATCTCCCCGCCGCGATGTGCACCCGCCCTTAATTAGCGGGATGCGCCCGCGCAGCTGCAACGGTCTTGGGCTATAGGGCTATTGTGGACTTTGGGCTATTTTGGTCTACTCGTATTGCAGATCACTGCAGATTATCTACAACGACATCGCGCTGCCCCTCCGCAGTCATTTTGTCATTCATTAATAGTTTGTGTTAATAACGTGACCACGACAAAGCGCCCGTGAACTGATGGCATTATAATGTGGGGAACACGTGCTCGTTCTCAGGGTGCGGCTTACAAATAATACAATCAAGGGTTTAATTATTTATTTAATTTATAAAATGTTTTATAGCGGCGCTGTTTGTTTATTACTGATCAAAGCAAGTGAGACCGTATTATTACTAATGCATTTTCTATCCTATTTTAACAGACCTTTCAGACATGTTATATTCTCTTCATAAGGACTCTTGGGTCCTTGTGAAGACTTTAACCCTTATAATATATCTATGACAATTTACAGCAATAGTAGCGCCGATGAAGAGTCGATAAGACATGTCGTGAGTATCTGTTGTCCGTGCAATGTACCGCGGACGTACGTATGGAGTGTGCCGTCATGTGCGTCCGACGAGCACGTCACTTTATAGCCGTAATATCTTACACGGTATAAATTATAGCCTCAATTACTGCGAGAGCGATGGCCGATGGTTCTCTCTCGTCGATAATTAAATAGAAGTATCGACGCGTTGTCGACAAATAGTCGGCGAGCGATGATAGAGTGTGATAACGTCTCCGCGGACGGACAGAGCGGCCCGACGATAGCGCTGGTCGCTGCACTTATCGTGAACGACTAGGTCGCGGCTAGTACACCAGCGGTTTTGAATTATGATTGAAATTACACTAGAGGTTTAGGTGTATTGTTAGTTACCTACTGCAAATGGGGTTCATTTGTCAATGGAATTCTGTTTCCTTTCAAACACATTTTTTGATCGCGTGATGTCAAATCAATCTTCATTTCAAATTCATTTAATTAATTTACTGACAGTACTTAACCTAACAAGTATCAAAATAAAAGAAGACTTGACAGACTTAACAGCGGTCCCAAAGTTGTGTTGTGCTACAAAGTAAACCTTCAGTTTCCTCATAAGACCCGCCGAGCAACCATTCAATTAGTTTTATTTTGGCCTCAGAGTAGTTGTTCAGTAGTTTTTCTTATAAATGATAAATGATTTTATTTCTGTTAGTAGGTTTATACAAAAACTTTTCACATCACTTCGGCGTTTCATAGCTGAATACTCTGAGAAGAAAGGCCGAAACAAACTCAGACGTCACAGTTTCTTTTAAAGTCCAGACATAATCTTGGTCAGATCATGTGAAGACCATGTGGATTGATGTCTGAAATGGTCTATTGAGGAAAGAACCACACAGATTGAGTGGACCTGTCCAGTCAGTGCACGCATTTGTCAGTAATCGTGCAGCTCAACTCAAAACATAAGGAGCTCAACGATTCGACGAACAATACCAAAGAAAGGACATTGGGTAGGCCGCATAATTACTCCAACCGCCATCGCGCCAACCAAGATTACGATTAAAACTAACTGAGATAGTAAAATAAAAAAATAAAAGTAAATGCAAAGCAAACAATAAAAGTAAATGCTTAAAGCATTGAACACTCGTATGAGCAAGTACGGCGGAAACCGGGTGACAAAGAGGGTGTTTTTCATTTGCTGCCTCTAAACTCTATTGTTTACCTATGAAAGCTAGATAAAACATTCTTGCACATAATTAAAACCAGCCCTTCCAATCGCTGGTTGTCTGATAACTGTTCCATGTTATCTGGATTATCATCAGCCCTCGACAGCGACACGGCGCGACTTGTCGCGCTAATTGAAACATATGGGCGACAGGACGACACGGCGACAGGGCTCGGCGACGCATGCCATGACGACGGATGACGTCATCAGCGCGACACGGCGACCTCTGGCGGCAGACAAACGCACGCAATGAGGGAAACGAGCAAGTGCACGACTGTAGTGTAACGTGATGAGGGGCTTTGTTATGTGCAGACAGAGGCATCGGTCTTTATAGTCGTGTCATTTCTATAGATAGAATAATCTACTCCTTTACCGTCTAGGGCTCCAGTGCGCTCGTTCGTGGGATGCACAGCCAGTTGAAATAAAACGCTAAGTCGGTTTGTGTTTAAGACTCGTGAAGGAACATTACTAGTCGTTGAGATATTTTTCTCGTTACTGTAATTATCTGTAATCTTCATTTATTTATTTTCGTCGCATAAATGTTGATAGTATGTTTGTATTTATGCATCTATTATTCAGGATATGTACATATCTTTGTCATTTTAGTATATTGTTTACTTATTATTTACTTCAACGACATTTTATATCCAGGCAAATCAGTCTCCATTCCCAGGTTGCCTGGAAGAGATCGCATATTTTATTATGATTATTTATGATTGATTTTTGTAGTATTTTTGTGGTGTGAGTACAAACACCTAAGCTTTCAACTTAAATTGGGCTTGGAAAAGTGATATTCTCTTCTCGGAAAGAAGAGCCGCTCTAGGATGAACTGATGACCGTTTTTACTGAAACTGAAAATGTCTTTTACAATTCTGTAAAAGACTTCCGAAGTTCTCTCGCAATGCCAAGTGATAATACAGACCAAACTTATGGTCCCGCAATAAAACCTATCTAAAGAATCAGAGCACTAGTTCTCCAACAGTAGCTAAGTAACAATGGCCCTGGTATCAGCGCCGTTACCGCGCGATAGCACGCAGTGCTTGCGCGGGCGCAGCCGAGATACCCGATAGCGAGCAATTATGTTGTTGCGGCTCCCGGGGGTTATCGCGACCCCGGTGGGCCACCACCCGCCCGCCTCACCCCCGCCGCTAAGGGACTGCCGCAAACACTATGAACACATACAGAAGATTCACTTCTGACAATACTTAAACAATACTTAACCTTCAAAGTTGAGAGGCTTTAGCACAAAAAAGGGTTGACCGACTCTTACTATGCTTTTCAAATCAACGGCACCCACACATTTGCCCGAAACAAAACTAAAAAAGTTTGTTTGTTGACACAGACTGGATCTCACGGGTTCTCATTGGTAGCTTACAGTTGGCCTGTCATCTGTAGATGTTGCTCTTATCATGATAGGTATCGTAGTGCACCTTCTGCTGCGTACCTACGCCATGATAGCACTAATGGCCCCGCGCCCACAATAATTGCCCATTGATTCGGTAGAGTGCGCCCGCGCACCTCGCCCCCTCCTCGCGGCCACATGGGCTAGAACAGTAGCCGGCTACTGTCCCATAGAGCTTATTGTGAGGCCAGATACAATGTGCAGCGATAACTTTATTATTACTTGACAAATGGACGTACTTACTTAGTGCTTCATTACATAGATTATCTTGAGCACACACACGACCGGCAACAAGGTATTATAATTATATCTTCTTCTTTTTTGTATGGGGACGAATATTTGGTGGGCTGAGCTTTTAACCTAACTTTTCGCTATATAGAGTGTAAGTTAAGTATAGCTGCGGGTTCCTGGTCGCCACCGGAGACCAATTTAAATGGTTCTGACGTCACGGTGCTGGCTACGAGGCGAATCAAATGTGGAATCCAAGATGGTGGAGCTTTTGAAGTTTCAGATTTCAGCAGCATTGTGTGAAGCGGCGCGTGCACGCGGCGGCCAATGGTACGCGCGCGCAACGCTCCCGCCGCGCGATTGGCCGCCATTGTCCGGCAACCGATTGCAATCGATTTCGCGGTCAATTTGTTCCGCGATCGGCGATAGCGACTATCTGTGCAATTACGACGTCGCTACTTAATTGAGCTGCGCCTGCGCCGCCCGCCAGCGCACAATACTCCCGAGAACAATGGACAGCTCCCAGACTAGAAAACGATACACTTTGAACAAGATTAACTAATTTGTTTAACTAGGCAATCGTATCTAAGTATTAGGTTCAAGCACAAGAAAAGGAAGGCAGTTGTATCTCGAATAAATAATTTAGTTTCTTCAGATAAATTTTCAACAATCAATCAGCCTAACATTTTCAACAATAAAACTTAATTTAAAGACGCGCACGGAGTATTCGCGGACGATCGGAGCGGACTGCATCGGCGCGGGCGCAGCGGTCGCCCAAACAAATCAACGTCACGCGCGGATATCTCAACATAAATCTTTGTTTTTTTGTTATACTAAACGAATTAAACCAACGGTGAATAAAATGATGTATTTTAAACTTAAGGTAATTTATTAATCTCCCGCTCCCTCCACGCGCGGGTCAGGGGTGGCGTGTGAACACTCGTCGTGCACCTGACCACGTCACTATAGAGCCCACAGCCGCGGCTCGAACAGACAGTGCCGTGTGTTTGTTCTGGCAGCTAATCGAGTTAGATACACAACACATTGGTCGCTCGTTACTGCGCATGCGTCCCTCCTATCCGACTATAATAGGGGTTTAATTGAAACAGTCAGAGCACAGACAAGCGTGCGCGCGCGCATTGTCCGCGGACGATTTAATTAGCGGCGGATCAACGCGGGTTAATGAGCAATCCTGCGGTGAATGGCTGCGCGGGCGCACACAATGGCTGATTGATTGCGTGTGTACCGAAAGACACAGCGTGCATAATGCGTGATCAATGAACATGTTCGACTGTCCGAGATGAGCAATGAACAAGATGATCCGGAACCGAACGCGTGGTGTGTATATGCATGAACTTCATCTCTTGATGAGTTTGAACACACATTCATTATAGCGCCCGACACTTTCCTATACTGTCCATACAATAATAACGTGACATTCTAATTGAAATTGTCGCACAGTTGATCAAGGTTCAATGATGATAATTTGTTTACTGATAAGTGCCCATCGCTGAGATGATAGAGAACTATAGAGATGGTAGTCTCTATGTATTTGCAGGAAACGCCAATCAGTTGCTCCATTTGTAGATGCAGTGACTTCTATTGGTCTATAGCCATGACTATCTACTTGTAGTAATTACTATATTATGATGTGACAAGTGATGCTACATCACATGCGGTAATGTGAACTAGCTTCCTATTCACGTATCAATCCATGTGCCCGTCGGCACTCAGCAGTCGCGCCGGGTCTCGTAATTAGGTGTGGTGCGCATGCGCTGGTCGGTGGTCCAGCGAGTTTCACGGCGTTTCCGTCGCTCATGAACTTTTTGTCTCCGTGTCGTTGGTGGTCTGTCAGAGCCAGTCACGTGGGCGGGACGGTCCGGCCGTCTGATTGGTTGATAGATTTGTTCACGTGATGCGTTGCGTCACGACGGCGACCGCGACTAATCGAGCGACGGTTGCTGTCACAACAAATCAAATGATCGCTGTCAGCTCCGTTATTCAATGAGCGTTATAAATAAAAATAGCGTTATAAGTTAATAATCAAATGAGCGTTAATCAGCGAGGCATCAATGGTGAGACTGTCGGAATTTTGCTATATCAAGGATGAGTGCGTAATTTTTCACGTAAGACCTTTATGTGAAAAATTACGCACTTCCGTAGCAAGGTCCAATCACATAAAATTGGCTTTTACGCTTAAAATTTTCCCAATACAAAACAAAGGGTGAAGTAAGCAGCTGGCATGCATACTATTCTGTGTTCAAATTAATTGTTTCAAATTATACAAGGATTTGATAGCTTTGAGAATAATACTTTAAATGTGGCACGCAAGTTGCGAATATTATCAATTCTTCGCATGACGTCATCCCCAAGCAACAAACAAGGAAGACGGCTGAAGTCCAGCACAGATCGATCAAACAGATAACAGCATCTTGACGGACGCAAACGTTTAAACTTAATGAGGAGTCAAGAGATCAAACACTTGTTTTTTAACGCGAACACACAAATATAAGTGTTGACTAAACGCCGCTATTACTGCTTCGGATGAGCGTCGGTGTTCCTGCAGTGTCTTGGGTGTGTGTGTGTGTGTGTGTGCGGTCATCGACCGGCCGCTCATTTGTGCGCGGTACATTTGCACAGTTCGGCGTGTGATTGTGAAGTGTGAATCAAGCGGCCAGTGCGCATGCGCAGTGTAACGGTCCAGATAGACCGACAGCCGCAGCAGCGTCACGACTAGGGCTGCTAAAGATGGCGATCCTACAGTATAACACCCGACCCTGAGCAAAGTAACCAAGTGGCAGACGGTGTGATCGTGAGGGAATTTGTGTAGCCGATCGGTGATAGTCACTTGTTGTAGCGAAGGCAGGCCGTCCTGCACTTTAATCTCAGAGAAGAGCCCTTTTTAGCAATGGATGATGTGAACGACAAGCCAAGTTTGGTAGAAGTATAAATTCACATTTCTACTATTGCTATCAGATAAGCAAATGCTTGGCAGCGGTACCAGAGCTCGGCAGCCCTAGGGTTAGCTAGACTAATGTATAATTTAGCGCTCGGTCACTTCCAGCCGCAAATAAATTAAACTTCACATATCTTGTTTATGTACGACGTGTGCACTGCTCGCTTATCCACCGGAGCCGCAATGTGCGTAGATTGGCGCAGACCTCATCATCATCGGCCTACTTGGTGTAACTACTGTTTTGATTCGCTGGAGCTTCCCGGACTTGATTTGGGTTGGCTTAGCTCTCAGCTTCTTAAACATTGCAAAATGACTTCGGAGCCTTATTGACTTGTTCTTACAAGTACACGGCAGTATTCTGAACAGCACGTTTGTCAACACGCTCTAGCATTATACTTAAATTCAGCTTTCGAAAGATTGAGTTCTGCAATGACTACCTCAGTGCCTGCTTCACAGGTTTGAAGTAAAAAAGCTTAATGAGTGCGATGTCACCGGCTGGCTGCCGTAGCGAGCCCCGCGGTGTGGATGTTCCCGCGGCGCTAATGAGCGCACGCGCATGTCGAGGCGTGACGTCATGCCTGCGCACGCGCACCCGTACTTAATTGTCACGAACCGAGGAAAAAACCTCTTCCGCTCACCTCCAGGGGATCACGCCGAGCTGAGCACATACACATTTAGTCACAGACACACAGACACGTGGCAACAAGCATGTTGCCATCAATTAGAAAGTGACCGAAGCGTCACGCTGCGTGCACACGACGTGATGGCGTTTTATAGACACTTGTGATTGACCAAAAATCCAATAAGAAGAAAACCGTGTTGTGTTGGTTCTGAGCTCCTGACGCAGGCTTGCACAGGCGGAGTCACATGGCACTGCAGTTGCTACACTGTTCAGCAATCCATTCTAGTCAACATAATAATGCAGTAGATTCAGCGTTAACTTCATTGATCAGTCGAAAGTGAAGCGATATTGTAGATGGCCAGACCAACGTCATTACCTGGTACCTACTGCACATAACATCACGCCTTGTTTCCCCGAAGGGTTGGGCAGAGGTGTACCTATTGTACACCCACATTTTGCCAGTTATGTTTAAGTCCCATGTAATAGGGGGCGAGCCTATTGCCATCTACCGGGCACAAATCCAGACTTCGGGCTGCTACTGAGAAATTCCAGATAGAAAAACTCAGTTGCCCGACCTGGGAATCGAACCCAGGACCCTATGCTCAGTAGTAGCGATGGCGACCACAAGACCAACGTGGCAGTCCCTACTGCAACTCATTACCTACAACAGTTAGCCTTTCTTCCGTATAACTGTGATTTGGAACACAATAACAATAATTAAAACGTGCTCCCTACATGTGGAGCATGTGAACGAATGTGTGGACGTCTCGTAGATCAGTGAACCGGGTGGAGATGCGCGCACGCAGGAGAAAGTGCGACGTTTAATGTGTAATTGGGCGCAGTTACCACATCACATCGACTTAGGTATAGTACTACTCTGACGAACAAGCGGACGGAGGGCAGCTTGACACGGTACCATATAACAATAATAAAGCTGTGATGGAACGTCTGATAATGGGAGATTCACGGACTAATAGTTAATATCATAACAGCATCGGAGCTACCGCGCCCTTGCAGGCCGTTGGGGATGTTCGTGGAAGCTAATTGTTATATTTGTTTTATCGCGCTTGCGCTTTAAATATAAAAGCTTCCTGTACTTTTATAAGTCCCGTAGGTACTAAAAACCTCCGTTTTGTGACTGCGACTGCCACCAGCCACCAGTCACCAGTCGATTCGTCAGATGGGCCCTAGTCTGTTTGTGGAACTTTAAATAAATATCAAGAGGCAACAGTTTCTTGCCCTCAAACCTCACTCGCTACCTCTCATCCCTGCGCCACGCCAGCGCCACGTCCCGTCCGTGGCGGACAGGTTACTGCGCGAAGGGCGCCCGCGCACTGAACACTATTTAATTGTCCGCAGCTCGCAGCACCGCACCGCACGGCATCCGTCCCGCTGTCGCTCTATTTATTTTAATTGCATTCAAACAAACCGACACCGACCCCGTATAAGAATCTTCTCGAACAGGCTTGTTAACAGTACGTACCTGTGGAAAGTATATCGCGCTAGAGGTTTCTACATGGACATGGCCCTAGCTCGTGTGTGCCACACATGCGGTGTTAATGACGCCGTTTGTGTAACGTTTTCGGCTCATTCCGGCCATTACGGAGTTTCTCTTAACCGCGGTACTTACGAGTAGTAGGCAGATCTCTGTTAGTTTTAGTTTATTTGAGACAAGTTATTAAGTCGCGCCGTACTCATATCGTTTGTGATTGTGTACAGATAACTGCAGATGTATATTTGACGTAGTGGCGTGAGACTGGTATTCAGTTGAACTATTATCTCAAAGTGTAAACGGTTCGTTGCTTCTAATGAAGGGGTCTCTAGTGCGGCCCGGCTGGAGACCTGCAGCGAGTTCTTGTTACAATCTGTTACTAGTAATCGAATGGGTCGATGGTCTTTATTATGTGTCCTTCACTCTTCATCGAAGATTTTCGATTAGTTTTTCTCATTAAGTATTATTAGTGATAATTTTTCACATATATTATACTCACACAATAGTTAACCTTAACTTTATTTAATTAATTCCTGAGGCGAGAGGTTCGCCGAGATCCATACAAACTTACAAAAGAGTTTAATTAACTGCATGACTGGAGAGTTAGCCGAGCGAGCGCCGAGCGGGTGGGTTCGATAGGTGGCGTCACGCTGTTTGTGTTCACACAAAAACGTTAACTCTATGAATAGACAATTATCTTCAGTTTTTGTTGATACCATAAATGATGGAATTTCTGGAAAATCTTGTAATCTTGTGGCGAATGAAAATAGAAACAAAACTGGACATTCCCAGTAATGGCAGCAAAGAATTGGAGTCTATAAAAATGTAATAATAATGTATTCAAAGTATTGTTAAACATATTAAAAGACTAACGGTGTAGTTTCGTGCCCCTTCTTCTCAATACGGAACTACCTTTTGGAAGGGGCGCCTAGAATCAAATGTAAAAGTGCCTTTTGGTGCATATTTGAAATAAATGCTTGACTTTGACTTTGACTTCGTATAGCTGTCGGGAAGTGGTAGTAGGTACTTAATCTCTGGACGAGCCCTTTAACGAAGATCTAGGCGGCTACTAATAATGTGCCAATGTACGATACATTACGGAAGGTACTGTTCTACCGTCCTGAACTGGTCCGAGGGTCCACAGGGCTGCTGGGCTACAGTCTCGTGATCATGTATCTAGTTTAATTAGAGTAGCTTCGGAACCGCAGAGCAATGTTTACAGCCCCGCCTGAGTGCGCGCAGTACATACGTATTAGTTTACGATTTCCGTGCGCCTGCGCCGGTACGTGCGCAGTAATGAAACTACAGGGTCAGTGCGAATGTTAATTTGATCGCCCAGTAAACAAATTGTAACACGGTACGTCTAATTACAAACCTGACGATAACCAGCCATTTCTTGAATCCAGTTAATGCATGAAATGGATTTCAATCATGAGCTTGACCTAAGTGTCTTCTATACTTAATCATTTGTGTGAAACTCTCACGAGGAATATTAGGTAATCCCAGCAGGATTTGTAAACATTGGAGAAATTACTAGAAATCATAAAACAGGCCGACTATCTATTTTACCGTAATATGATGCTAATGTAGGTCACTAGCGAGATGTGATGTCTGTATGATAACACGTGAAGCTGTGGCAATGTTGTGCGGTAAGCATACCAACGCACGACAAATGCACGTGTCAAGGTGCATATGAGCCTGGTCCTCTCCGTGCCGCGGCGTTACAAGTGTAACATTTATTCACGCGTGAAATGCTAGCATTAAAAAAAACAACAGGGCCAGGGTATTTGAAATCATTACTGTTAACAAAAATCCTTGTAAAAAAAACTTCAAAAAAGTAAAAAATAACATGTATTGGTATTGGTATACCTTGTTAATTGTAGGTGGTTGTCGTTGTACGGTTTTGCTTCTAGAGCCGCCGAGTCGGGAGACGGCTAATGAAAACTATTCATTGAAACCACTCCAATGAGCCCAAACCTGGGTATCCTGCAAATTCCAAGTGATGCTTCAGCATCATTCAAAGGCTTCAATATTATTTAAGTAAAAGAATAACAAATTTTGACTCGATCAGACCTGTGGAAGTTCAACTAGAAACGAGCTGATAATCTTCAAACGGCTGAACAGATTTTCGAGAATCATAGCCAAGCACACTCTCGATCAAGTCACCTTTCAAACAAAACAAGATCGGTCCAGCCGTTTGGGAGCTACTATGCCGCAGACAGACACACAGAAACACCCATATTATTCCGTCTGGGGTTTAAAACACCTCTCCTCTCTAGATTCGTATCTCTAGAACATGAATCTTCTAATAAGCTCCAACCACCCTCATCAGAAATTAACCAAGTTCATTTGTCAGAAAAGTATTGTAACAAAACCAATAACCATTACTAACGACAGACGAGCACTCTTACTTTTGTATGTCCATGTAACCATTAGTCACAGACATTTGCATAGCATCGGTTATCGCCGCGCCATCGCGGGGCCGGGGTCAGCAGACACGCAGCCTCCATCCATCACGCAACTTCATCATTCATTACATTGACACCGATAGTGCAGCTGAGCACCTCAGAGTATGGGAACTCGACGAGGATTCTACCAGACTACCTGAGTACCTGAGCGTCTTGACGGAAAAAATGGTTTATGATAGAATGCGTGCTGCCGACTACCGAATAGATACAAAAAAGGGTTGATGTCTTACACGGAGATCTTCCTTCAAGAAGAACTGATTCAATGTTTTGTAGTTTTAGGGAACCTGTTTTTTGTGATTTGTGATTTGTAAACTTGTAAGTAAGATCGCTTATTTTGGAATGGATTCTTAAAAATAAAAGATTCCGACTGTTTCGGACGAATTGAATTAGTGCTTGTTAAAAACGTATGGAGAGACTTTTATTTTTTCTTTATCTAAATGTGCCTTCACAGCAAGACGTGCCGCTCCCCTACCGAACCATAACGTTCAAAATTATCAAGAGAGTTCAGCCACTATACCATTATTTTCAGTAAACAAGCTCTCAGCCTCTCACCTCTTAACCAGCGCAACAGCAGATACCAAGATAAGATCCTCAGCGACCCCATTACAGGCAGCCATTAAACAACGAACAGTGTTGCAAACAGACAATACATCTGTGAGGCAAGAGGCAACACAACGTTCAACAGGCAAAAAAAACATGCGCCTCATGCGAAGCTTTTAAGATAGGCATCGCCTGCGCTTGCGCATCGCTCCGTGCATTAGTGGATAGTGTGTCGATGTGTTATGAACAACAGATCAACTAAAATGTGTGTCACTCATGATCTTAAATAGAGCTTTATGGTACGTGAGCCGTGCACGACGTGGGCGTTAGTTACGCTTCGGATAGTTCAACAATTATGTCATACAACACAAGCTTGAAGCTGTGGGTTTGATGTGTGGAGCGATCGTGACGGTGGGACTTATGGTAGCTAGGCACTTTAATAGTCACTGATAAATACATTTTAGGAAAATGTGCTCCATTTAATTAAGAAGTCCCAATACAGAATCCAGAATAATCGTAGACCTGGTGTAGGTTTGAGGGATCAGCTTAGTGAACCGTGCCCGCAGTCAATCAATCTAGTGTTGACATATTAGTTTTGGCCTAATCTACATAAAGGTCGCGCGTCGTGACGCAGCGTGACGTGTTATGACGACGTGTATCAAGCATTGTTTCTGTTCCATTGCGTCACGCGCGGTGCACGCTACATGTATCACGCTAGGTGACACGTCCTTAAATTAATATGTGGTCCTGTTGCCTTGAGTGCGGCCATAAAGCTTCAGCCACGCACAGGCTTGAAATGAAATAAAAGTTTGTGGAATGGCTATCGATATGAGTTCAAAAGAACCTACTGCATTTGGTGATAATAAAGGGATATCAGAGATCACAGCTAAGTTGTACGCAGGAAATTCCCCAGTCGTTTGGGAATCGCTTTTCTACAATAGCCACAAATCAAGAGTGAAAGTTGATTTTATAATTTATCAAATCTCTTCTAACTCGTCTCTACACGATACTATGAATCTGCTCGTATTATGCTAATACCCTTAGCAATAACATTAATCTGAAATGTTTACAGCGCCCAAACGTTCATGCTAATCGCGGACGCATACTATAGTGGTGCAAAAGTGTAGCATTATGTACTGCCGGTGTTGCCCAACCTGCTCTGTGCTCTGCGCACAATCTGCACAGACTTGCACAATGACAGCGCAGGTTAACTGCAGGTAATTGCGGATATATTGATCGCGAGCGACAAATGTATCTGCGATCAACTGCATGAGAGAACGTGGAATATATCCGTCATTTACTATACACTGTTATAATGGAAGCAGTTCTCTGTATCTAGATATTGCTAAATTGTAAATGATAGTGATGTAAATAAAATATTATGTTTACTTACATGGAGCAAAACAGATTTGTTTAACAGTCCTTCATAAAGCTATTGGAACTATCACATACAACAGCCTGTTTTCATATCCGTACACATTGTGTGAGCATTTATAATTTATACGTGACGATACTTTCGTGGAAGTCCACGTCCATACTTTGCATGGAACTACGTACACGTTCATACAACCGTAATCATTATAAAAGCGCACATTGGGCTTTAATGCAACAATGATACAAC
Source organism: Dasypolia templi (assembly GCA_963555695.1). Classification (NCBI taxonomy): domain Eukaryota; kingdom Metazoa; phylum Arthropoda; class Insecta; order Lepidoptera; family Noctuidae; genus Dasypolia; species Dasypolia templi. The sequence goes on along the minus strand of OY743140.1, from coordinate 33,102,468 downwards.
AATTTCGACGCTGCATCAAGTGTGGGTTGTGTACCTCCAGCCCGAACTTGATGCAGCGTCGAACATCCACAGTGTCAACGGTGTAGATAAGTATCGAATACGATGAGCAATGTGAAAGTGCCACTTAGTCAATCAAAGCACACACATTGTTACGTTCAGATAAACATTATAGCTAGTAATTAAACGCATTGCAACAATAATCTTAGCAGGTAGTTTCGGAACAAATAAAAGATAGCCGGTGTGATTACTCTACACAAGTCTGTGGTACACGCAGTAATTAATTAAACATTAGTACGAATGCCCGCACCCGCAGAGCTCGTGCTACAGAATTAAAAACCTACATTGTTTCAAGCGACTGTTTCAGTGCTCACTAAAATTACAACGTAACGTACGTTACGTTGTAATTTTTTAAAGGTCTATCTAGGCATTGTGTACTAACGGTGCACCTCTGCCGCCCCTCGGGGATTATAGGCGACATGCCATGTGTGCTATCTAGTAATTACATTCTCGACCCCGTCTTTAGCCAAGCATCGTATTCAAATCCAAAATCTCGATCTCTGGGACGTGCGGATTGTTTCATAATGAGAATTAAACAGAACTACAGCACGTTCTCAAAAAGCTCATTCCTGGGACAAATATGGCGATGTAACCTGTCCAGAACAATACTAACTATATTTTATATTATTAAGCATGAAGCATAATGAAAAAGTATTTTGACAGTGTAGATGATATATTGTGTCCATAATCGCAGTCAATCACAGCCTCCAATCTGACTGTAACTAGTACTACAGCTATGACTTATGTGCTCGCTCCTCCAGCATCACTATTAGTGACACATACAATGAAGTACATCACTATACATCACTATAACTCACAACGGACACTTTTGACACATTATCGACACTTATCATCAATCACCGAATCGCAGTGCGATCGCTCGACAATTATATTGGAGTCGGAGTTTATTGTCGAATCGAGTTAGGCAAGAGTGACATTGATGTTAGATATTTTATGGTCGATTTCGAACAAAATGGTGATTATGTCGATATTCGAGACAAGTGTGACCAATTGACTCATTAATACTAATAGTCGCCGACATTATAGCTGATTCAATTATCATTGTCAATTATGTATCTATCTACTGCGCTGGCGATGGAGACGACATCACGGAAGCGATTACATTACAGTCAGCATTCATTAACAGTTACATTAAAGTTACTAGCGAGATTAGCAAGTTCTTTGAAAATAAATGATGATTTTTACTAAATTTTTGACGCGCGCGACGAACTGGCAATGTGAGGCATGTGCGATCCGCTCGAAGTCGCAGCTGATCATAGGCGGCGTGATCCACTTCCCGGGGGCTGACCAGTCTGCCTATAACATAAAGCATCCTCTGTGCCTGAATGTCTCAATTCCCAGCAGTTTCTCTCAGCATTCCTCGCACGTAGCGGTGTCTCACTTTATACGCCCTTATTAGGAGAGAAACCTCTCCACGTCTAGTCGAACTTTAACGTGTTTATGTCGAACTGAGTCGTCATCACACGCGGTTTAACAACATCAATTGTTACCCACACATGTATAGTTTTTATATTTGATAGGCAGTAGTCTGAGCCGCGCCCGAGGACATAGGAAGTCGTAAAGCTTAGTTATGGAGTCCGATCAGGCCGAGATTGATTTTTGAAAGCATTTGATGCCTGCAGGACACGTCACAACATTGACAATTACACGTTGCGCAGACGTGCACCTCGTGGACGTAAGAGTTATTGTGTGTTACAGGCGTAATAACGGGTATCATGGCAGTAATTATGAGCGGCTCGTCACTCGTGATTCGATAATGGTCGTAAATCGCGTGCGCAGGGAGGCGATCTGACGCGTCAGGCAATGTGGAGGAATGGTGCACGTATATTTATAGAAAACAAGGCTAGTACAAGGTAGGCTGCTACCAAAAATATTAATACCGTTCCGGATTTTTGGCTGCTGAACCTGACATGCAGTCCGTTAGATGAATTACCATAATAAGTTTATAGTATAACGTGGTTTTCACGATTATGTTTGAAGCTCGCGTGCGTGTTCTGTGCGTGCCGGAGGCGGCGCAGCACAGCATACAATGCGCGAGCGCAGCTCACGAGCTCGCATCACGTGCACAGACGCACACGACGGACCGCTAGCGGCGCTTCACCACACCGTACCGCACAAAACAGCGTTCTCAGAATATGAAGGCAGTTAAATATTATATTGTCCAGTGGTCACAATGATCAGCTTCTAAGGTAGCATCCTCGACGAGACACAAAGTATAACCGAATAGCTCATAAAATAGTACACTCATAGGTCGATCATAATTATGACATCACCAGAAAGCTAGCAGGTGAAGATAGGAAGTTTAACGCAATGAAGCAAAAAGAAGACAAAATAATTATTTTTAAGTACGACTTGAAACGGTGAAGGAAATCATCGTGAGGAAACCGGCACGTCCTTGAACGAAAAATTCGAAGACATGACATCTACCAACCCGCATTGGGCTCGCGTGGTGAATTACGGCCCACTTCCTCTCACAGAGAGGAGGTCTGTGTTCCAGCGGTGGTTACATTATAAGCTGCTTATGCTTTATGACCCGACTTGTATGAAGCACACAACTACCAATAGACAAAGCCACTATGTATTCTGCCATAGACTGATCTGATTGACTGACTGTTAGATTATTATCAAGATAACAAAAGAGCCGGACAGGATATGATCCGACACTAAAAGTTCCCTCTCAGCCGCACGCAAGAAACCAATTAAATGCTTTGCTTCTTAAACAAGTTATAACAACAATTAAAGAAATAATCTTAGTGTATTGATAATATCTCAAATCGATCTGTCGATCAAACAGACGCACCAAGTTATCCAAGATGGCGGCCACTTTATTCATTCGTTTATTTGTTCCAAACGAACGATTAGCCGCGGTATCCATTCATTAGTGAGGCACATCAATCATTATCGTGACGACACTCTACAGGTAGATGGAGAAGTTACAGTATAAAAAAGGATCAGTTGCCGCTTTGCCGCCAAACATAACTGGAATTTAAACCTACGTTTTGCCTAAACCCATGATCAAAGTTAACCTTACTTTATAGACCTTAGGCTTTCAAGCCGACGCGTTCTTTTCTTTCGGTAAAACATTATTTTGTGTTTTCTGCGTGTCCTCCACCTCATCACTTCGCGGCAGTATCCGCTGAGGACCGTACATCAATATAATTAACGCTACCCCACATGTACCACTACCGTAGTATAAAAGCTCGCTCATTACTGCGCATGTGCGGTGCAGGGAAACAGTTTACGACAGACTCTATAGTAAAATCATTACACACTAGTCGCGATGATTGACGCTTTACACTATTATGTATATTGAGTTACAGTCATTAGTAGCTGTCGGCACTCGCCCCGCTGGTAAATTAGACAAAATCTCAGATATTAAGATGTTTGTCCATACATTTAATTATACTGTCAGAACCACCGAGCAAAAAAGAACACTCACAAGAACGAGAATCAGCGCTCAGATCTGGCTGAATCCTAAGAAATATGGTAAATATAAATGTGGAAAGTCATGTTTTCGCCGTCCACCTTAGCACTATTGGGCGTGAGTTTGTATGTAAGTGTAAGTTTCCTCATAAATCGTAGCTCGCGTAGCGTAGAGTTTCAGTGATTTGCTAAGTAATGTGGTATAAAAGCGGTAACTTTCGAGTACAATACGGTCGCGTGTTCGGGAAGTATCAGTTTCTAGGAATGCGATCCCTGTTCGCAGGTCCACACGACGGCAAGCGGAAAGATGGTGCAGAAATTCTTCATGAAACAGCGCAAGACTGGAGCTGGGAAAAAGAAGACACAAAGGCCGCATGTCCTAAGACACGGTACATTGACCTCAGCACATGAGGGGGCTATGGAAATCAAGAATATATAACATCCAAGATGTGATGAAATGCGAAAAGCGATGTAGATCATTCGCAGAATAAGAAACTTGAGATGGCTAGCATTGTTCGTTTTTACTTATTCATGTTTCTGTATGAAGTTGTATGTTAGAGTTTCCCATCGCGTTAAGTACCTCACCTTCTGCACCTTTTGGATTAGTAATTGATGCGTTAGCGCAGCCGCGTGGCCACGTTGGCGTCTGCTTGTGGTCTTCCCCCGCTCCGCCCTCCCCCTCTGCCCGCTGCCCAGGTGACAGGTGACAAGCATGACAAGTGACGCGCATTTGTTACGACAATGACGTCAAAGGCGTCAATGGCGCAGGAGAGCGCAGCATCAATGGACAGGATTACTGGGAAGTGCGGCTGAATGAGAAGAGTGATTGTTTCAATTTAAAGCTCAAGAGATATTAGTGTTGTTTGTATTGCCGTGTGCGTGTGTCATGTGTGTTGAGCTGAGGGATTTAAATGGTTTGTTCATTAAATTAAATGTTCGGCTCTTTCTGCTTTTTATTATGTTGTGAGACATTTGTGTTTTTTCCTTGTTTGAGGTCGTTGTGGTTAAACTGTAAAGATTTCATTGAGACACGAAGAGAGCATTCATGACTTCACTGCCGACAAATACTCAACTAGCAAGTAATAGCACACGTAGCATTGTTGAGTCGTCGTGGAGCCCCTGTCTTGTATGGCCCAAAGTTTTTCTTTAGATCATCAAACGTCAACTAAGAACAATGGCCGTAACGGTTGTTTTGTTTAAGACGTTAACTTCACAGACATATTATTCCGTATCACCGCGTGTTTTGCTCTCGAACTCCGACTACTCCCGAGACTCACATTAGAGCAGCGGCGCAAGCGTACGCGATTACCTGCACATTGCTGCTCGTGGGGCTGCAAGGTTAAGGCGTCATTACACCGAAAACTATTGTTCGAGTTGGACTGTTGTTATTTTGACCCATAGCTTTAGCCTCACGCGCATTTTCTCAATCAAACAAAAGTGCTTAATCGCATAATTAATGCTGCAAGTAATTTAATTGCATAAGCGAGAAGTCGGCTTAAAACTTAGTTTCCATTTGCTGATCTATTGACGTTGTCCGTCACAAATTATTTGTATTAATTATCACTTCACGTTTTTCCGTTCCGTGTTATAAGACAGAGCGATAGATTGCGTACAAGTATGCGTTGTCCTTTAGTGGGTGTTCGTGTTAGCTATCGGCGTGATCTGCGCGGGCGCATGAAGCGACGCGGCGCGGTATCGACCCGGTCCCGAACCCTGGACACAAGCGTGGAATAAATTGTGCTATCCACTTTTGTTACATCAAGATTACCCGCCATTCGGTTGCTACGTGCATAACTGAACATATTCACACAAGTGAATGTGACACTTTACAGTTGTTCATGTATGCGTGCAGTACCTAACGACTGACTCCTCAAGTTAAAATAAATATTAAGTTTGTGCTTAGATTATTATTACCAAAATATCACCACAATAAATTGCGCCTGAAATAGCCCCAGCCATTTGATCTCCGGTAAGGTAGATATTGACCTGAAACTATGAGCTGTTTGTTTTTATTGGTTGTCTCCAAAGTGATCCATTGGCGGATGTAGATCAAGTCAAATATTAGCTTTGGAGCCAAACATATCGTGTGTATGTTTGGGGCTCGCGGTGCTCGATGGCGGAGAACTTACGTCAACATGATACTTGAGAGTTTGGACGGTGACAAACTATGGATCGTTTCGTAAGCACACACTTCAGATTTAGCATGATTTCGACTTGAAAATATTCGTGTATAATAAATGTAAACCTTGTGATGGTTTGATCCGTTATGTCGCGTCGGCTTGAATCATAAAAATACTTACTAAATTGATAGTTCATTTTTAAATCACACAGCAATCAAATTACAGATTTCCTTTAACACCATTGTTTGGAATTACTCATTAGTATACGCTCACTAATAATGATATCATTACGACGCCGACGGTCTGCTATTGCTGTGAGTGGATTTCACTGCTAACAACGTTGACTTAGTTTCACTGCTATCAACGTTGACTTAATTGCACTGCTAATAACGTTAACTTGATTAGCCGAATTTAAACAATGTTGATAGATTACCAATGTACAGTAAGCGTTCAAAAGTGGATAGGCACGTTAAGAGTCGTATTACCCCTCCCGACCCTTGCTCGAGCCAGCCCGCGCCGCTGAGCCTGTAGCTTTAAATTCGTCCCTAATTAATACCAATCCTGATCCAGCTAGTCATTTGCTGCCCTCTTCCAGCGACGCCCTAAGCCGAGGTTCGTACCCCACAGGGGGTGCCCTTAGCGTTGTCGCTTAGTTTTAGTTAGTATATAAGTTTAAGTCCTGGCTGGAGGCCTTAATTTATTAGGGAATCCACAGGCAAGTCCGCTTAAGCAGACGACAACCGCATAGGTTGACCTGCGAGATGCCAAACAAACAAACAAAATAAGAGTCGTATTGCTGTGAACTCGCGGTACGACTGTATGTGTTAAAACGACACACTCCACAAAGATCGCAGTTTAGCACGGCACACACTGACGTATCGTCGTGTACTCGCATCGCATTGCAAGAAACAAAAATATATTCTCGTCGCTTTTTTTAGACACGCATCATGCGCGTGATCTGTCTAAAATTCGAGTTAATCTAACATGAGCAGCATATCGATTCTGTATACTTCTCGCCGTGAAGACTTGCGTGAAGTGAGCTGTCAGTGTCATCCCGTCTTGGACAATCCCTATCATCAGTGGCACTGACAGCTCACTCCGCGCTCACATTACCTAAGTTTTCACGGTAAGATGGTTACATAATAACACTACTGGTACAGTAGGCGCCAAGCATTGGAATAAAAAGCCACCGGCTTAGGTTCTTATCTCATAAGATGCAGCGCAGTTTTATTGGCATTTTTTTATTTTGGTTTCAAATAATAATTATATAAAAAAATGCAACATTTTTATTATTGTTGTTTTGCAATAAAGGTTTTAGAATAAAAAATGCGTTTCAAGTGATAACAAAAATGATAACATTTATTTCTTTTAACATTTTACATAAAGATAACCGCTACGATTATTTATAATAATTTCTTCAGCCAAATAGGATGTGCAATGCTATGTCAAGGAACTAAGAAGCAATTTGTTTTATTTTAACATGTGAGATGTTACAAAAATTGATAATTAGATTTAATTCACCCTAAACATTAAGCTTCGATCATTAATTTCCAAAATAAGTGATTTTAATAAGTGGTTATGTAGGGCAGTTTGTTCACATTAAGTATTTAACTATATAGATTACATTTTAAGTATTCATTTTCTGATTGAAACTAAACCTAATTTTTTTATAATTAAATATACAGGATAAACTATTCCGGAACTTAAACGTTCTTGTTTATTACGTTATTGTTTTGCTAGGCTTCGATGATGCAATCTTATAGCGTGGAGTACACGGTGAATAGTTTTTAATGACGTGTTGAATAATTCAGCAAAATGTCCGCTTGGTATGAAACCATTTGTTTCATATTCAGTCACCATGTGAGGACTTGTTTAAAAAAGCTTTCCAATTCATAAATAAGCTCTCCGACTAGCAAGCATTCCCTCGTCCTCCACTCACAGTATTTCTCTAGAACAAGGAATGTAATAAATCTATAAGCAATATACTATAATAATTAAGAAAAACAATGTTATACATACCATTATATTTATAACACTTTACTCATCATTCACAAATTTAAACAAGTAATAATTAAAATTTAGTAAAATATGAAATATTTAAATTATTATACTCACACTTAGTCCGGTTTCAAAACATGTTTGTCTTATCACATCATTTTCATCAACTTTTACGCAGCGCAATAATATTTGCCAATGCTTCAATATTTATATTTCACTGCATTTTGGAAATTAAAACCACAACACCGCTAAGTAACACATTTAAACATTAGTCACTAACCAAAAACGTTCCAATAGGTGAATAGTCGTAACGAATTGCATCTACCTCACAGAAATCGAAATAGTTTACTCAGTTTTCTATGGTCTACCTACAAACTTTTATTATTTATGTAAACAAGATGAACGAGACAAGTATCGAATTTTATCGAACCACTACAAGTAATTTCATTAAAACAAATAAAAACTGTTCATTTTAGGTATTATTATCGAATAACATATCAAACACTATAAACAGATATTATTTCAAAATAACATCAAGTGTAATAGTTGAAATTATGAACTACTATCAATTACAGACTAAGTGAGTGTGTGTGCTTGTCTAAAATATAGAAACAACTTATAGCAGAAGGTCGTAAGTGAAACCGAAGCGTCAATCTATTGCTTGGACTTATGAGCGCCAGTAGCGCTCATAAGTCCATACATTCATAGGTACATACATACTATTATTTCAGTTGTGGTGTTTGAAGAAGACAGTTCTTAGTAACTGGACTACAGTTCTAATTCAACACTCTGCAATAGACAAGGAGGTAAGCTATTAATTCACTATTTTGGTTATATTGTATCAATACTTGTTTATTTAAAAAATGTGAGCTAGTGTGTAAAATTAATACTGTGTTGTTACAGAAACTCTTTCGATCTCCGTAGTTGTTAGCTGGTAGTGTAGTTAAATAAATGCTAGTGCAGTGTGTTAGTTATGTAAATAAATGCCTCTCAAGAGCAGTTGGTCTAGTAACTCCTGACTTTCATGGGGGTGGAAAACAAAGCACTGACACAAACTTCACTAGCGTTTTAAAAGAAATTGATAGTGGATAGAACGTTTCCAGTAATGGATAGGATTCAGAATTGCTTAAAATTTGTGAACAAAATGAGCATAAAATTATAAATGAATCAGTTTTACTATCACTGTGCGGCGAACGATTGAATCTTAGTTCAAGTAAGTCTAAGAAACCAGCTGACCAAGGGAACTTCTTACCGCCTCTTCATTATTAGTTATTCTGCTATTCATTCGGGGAGAAAACAAATCCAACAAATCAAAGATCATATAAATGGGTCCAGCCCTTCTTGAGTTATAAATGGTGTAACTAACCCGACTTTGTTTATATGTTTAGATATTAAAACTTTATTGTTTTTAAATTATTTTTCTTAAAAAATATTTTTGTTTTTACAGTATATCACAAACAACCACTTTGAAAGAGGCATAAAATTAAACATGAATACCGAAGTAAGCGATAACCATATGATGCAATATAGCTATATGCTACGGATTATTAGGTACATGCGCAATAGCTGTTTTCGCCAAGTACGCATATAAGATCACTAATCAGTAATTAGGTGATTAATACCTCATTGGATGGGAATGACCATCATGCTTTCACAGTATCGTTGTCGACAATTTCTTTCGTAATAGTTTTGCATAATGTGTGTTGCCAATAAAACGAATGTTTCCATTTATTTATTTTCGTGTTTATTGATATACCTACCTTAATTACTACTGGATCCTGGAGACTGGATTAAACTACTACTGGATCCTAACTACATAAAGCATGCAAATAGACTTGGTACATATAGTTTAATAGATGAATGAAATAGAAAATACAGGTGGGACTATAACAACAGTAAACACGGTTCACACGAAACTGAAGTTCATATTGAAGGCTTGATGAACAGCTGGAAGGTTCGCCTGGAGGAGGAGGATGAACGATCTTCGTAGATCCACTTCGTGGGCGTAATCGGCTCCGTGAAGGGATGAAGAGATGAGGAGAGATCGAGAAAGAGGGTCTTCAGGTGTCGAAGGGACACTTCAGAGTGCCAGTATCCTTCGACAAAGCTCGACACAGAATCTCCAGGCAGATAGTTACCCAGCAGAGTGCAGACGTAGAATTGATGGATGAACAGATGGTCTGCTGACAAAGCCCGGACTCCGAATCCCCATCAGATGCTTCAGCGTTTTCTTCTATACGCAAAATATTCCTTTTCAAGACTTTATTGTCAACATTTTTGAAGTTTCAAAATTATGTTTTTCTTCATTCTGACATCTCATCTGCCAGTCATAAAACCAGCCTGTATGTTCGGCCAAGATGTATTAAAACCTCCACGATCGAGTCTGAGCGTGTCCTTATTAATTATTTTAGAAGTCGAAATTCAGTTAACAATTGTAATTATATAAAACTAGCGGCCCGGTACGTGCTTTGCTACGTATAAAGTGAAATAAAATAAAAAATTGGAACATCAAATTAATTTATTATATATATATATATATATTACATATTGCTAGCTATTTTTCTGTACATTTATACCTGAAAATAAGTGCAAAATGTGTCTTTCGAAAATTATACAAATGAATTGTCAACTCACTGAAAATAGGTCAATTATTTACCTGTTCCTGGATCAATCATTGGTATATTGATATGGTAGCCATCGTCACCTTTCCAATGCAATATTGGGTATTGTAATGCATCGTAACTACGATGAAGTTCCGAAACACGTTGCAATTGCTCATTTCTGCAATGAAGTACAATATTACGGGATTGAAACTGATCACCAAGAATTACAATTGCAACCTCATCAATTGTCGGTGCATTGAATCGCCTTGCATGCTCTACAAAAGGTGTTCTATCAGCCCTTATTACGATTTTGTTATTATCAGATGGCATACGATCGAGAGCAATTTTGAACAATTGAACTAATGCGTTATGCTGCTGGAAAAACCTTTGTAGCTCAAGAATAATTTCTCGTCTTGTATTCGAAACAATTGCACAACGTTGATTCAATTCACGATTTTCATCACCAATAAAATAAATTTGCAAAAATTGATGATCAGCGTCGGTGTATGGCATTAATGAACCAGCTTGATGATAAATCTGGCCCTGAATCTGTAACATGTATGCAATTTTAGGTAGATGTTGGATCATAATTTTTAAAACTATCGAATACTTTATGTTTCAGATTGATATAAACATGGGACAATCCTGTTGAAGTATTTACCTTAAACGTCGGCATAAAATTATCTCTAATAATATTAGTAGCACCAAAATAAGGCATTTGAAATGACGATTTGTATTCTTGAACATGACTCAAAAAGTGCTTCGACGTTTGAGATGTCCCAAAAACAAATGAATACAATGGTTTGGGTGGAGTTTCTCATGCTGGCAATCTCACTTTGCCATTGCCACAACACATGTCGGGCGTTTCACCTGGAAAGTTGGCTCCGCATCACAATGTGGACAAATTGCGTCCATCATTCCAATGTATCCGTACATACTATAATCAATCTGACTGTTGTAATTAAAAGAAGCACGCATCATTTCAGCCACAACAGCATGACGTATTCTTGATCGCCGTGCAAGATTCAGTACAGGTAACGGGTCAACGGGTTGTGGTATTTTGTTACAACAAAATCACATCTTATAATCTATTTATCTATTTAACACCTGAGGAGCTGTTGTGCACAGTAATTCTTTCTATGATTCAATAAGTACCAAAGTTTTTATGAAAATTGTATGAAACTCATTTTACTTACATTTCTTTATCTGATAATTATTGTACTGCTGAAAAGCAAACCTTTAGATACATCTGTCTATTTTTCCACATCCTTTTATATCATTTCATGTGATCTCTTACTATTTTCCTTTTATTAAATGTTGTGACATTTTGTATGTAACATTGTCATCTGTCAGTTTTTCTTTTTCTATGGTATAGAGCTAAGAGGTCGTCTATTTTATTATAAAGGTATCGTAAACTAGTGTTAAGCCAGGTTCTCACTGTAAGTCATCTTTATAGTTCCTGGCCGATAATTAATTAAGAAGTATTTGATTTAAAAAGTCACTTCTAGAACGATCGGCCAGAGTCTATAAAAGGCAACCGTTAGTTTTTACCAGGTTCTTTCTTTTCCTTTCCTTTGAGCGATAGTCACTAGTCAAATGTAACTAACTAAAAGCTTCTGAAATATAAACAGTTTGCATCTGAGTGAATTTATTTATTACAAACGTCTTGTGTGCGTGAAGGTGTTCGACTCGCTCAATCACCTCCGACCCTTCCACCTGAGTCGGCCAGTTCGAGACGTCTTTGAGTAAAAAAATATAAATCGAATAACGAGGCGTGTGACGCCCCTAGTACACAGGAACGAGAGGTCCTGACGTACGCACTTATATTAACATTTTATTTCTAAGATCAAGCCTCTCGCGGGTTCCTCCTCGAATCAACATCGACGCAAGCTCCCTTACGACGAGCTGTAGGACGGTGGAGCGGCCTGGGCGAGCTACTTCAACGGGCTGAAGGCTGGTGGAGTAGCTGAGGCGAGCTCCGGCTGGTGGAGCAGCTGCCGCGAGCTCCACTCTACAGGCTTTGAGCCGGAGGAACGACAAACGCGAGTTACTTCATTCTTAATATCTTTTTCTACTTACTTTTGTATTTTATAATCTAAAAATCATTTTAACTTGTAACCACGTTTAGCCAGTCGGTTAACCGTTATGTTACAGTTTGGCGCCCTTCTTTCTTGAACCTCACACCCTCTATTATAATATTAGGCGAAAACGTCTATAAACCCTCCTCAAACATACACTCTCACTATCTTGAAAAAATTTGACTCTAACGCCCTCACGCGCGATATCTAACTATTTTCATAGCGTGGGCTCGATTTTTTTCCTTCAAAATTAAAAAAAAAATACTAACACTAGTATAGACAATTCTGGAATAACCTTTTTGATTTCATAACTTCATCATTATTTATTACTAGACCTTTTACTTTAAAACTTTTTACTTTTAGTAACTTGAACTTTAAAAACATAGTTACTCATAGGAGTACCTTTCTCTTAAAGGGATCCCTAGACGATCAATCCCGTTTAAATTAAAAAAAATATACTACTAATGTTAGAACCCTCCGAAACCCTCTCTTAGTACCTCTCTAAACCTCTTAGTACCTCTCTAAACCTCTCTTAGTACCTCTCTTACCCTCTCTTAGTACCTCTCTAATCCTCTCTTAGTTCCTCTCTAACCCTCTCTTAATACCTCTCTAATCCTCTCTTAGTACCTCTCTAACCCTCTCTTAGTACCTCTCTAATCCTCTCTTAGTACCTCTCTAACCCTCTCTTAGTACCTCTCTAACCCTCTCTTAGTACCTCTCTAACCCTCTCCTAGTCTATCCCTCATAAATCCTCTTAGTCTAACCCTCTCAAAACCTCTTAGATCCTCTTAACCGTCTTATACCTACTTAGTACCGCTTAAACACTCTTAGGGACTAATACTCGTACAATTAGAAAAGAAATTTTACAATTTAATCATGGCCAGACCGATTAAATATAACTTATTAAACAAACTTGAACTTGAATATGAAGTAATTATAAGAGGCCAGAAACCATCAGATTCTTTACTTTCTTTAAAAGACCAAATAATTAAAATTAGTAACATACCCTCGGAGAGTATCTCATCCTCTCCAATTCCTTTGAAGGATGACCTTGACCAAGCTGAAATAACATTAAACTATCTTGAAAATAAAATTTGTGATATAGAAACTTCTGACTCTAATGGACTTAAAAGAATTGAAGCATTTGTTAACCATTTACACTACAGACTAGAACGCTTAAAAGTAACATCTCCATTCATAGAAGCATGTTCTAATATAAGATCTAGATTTCACATGATAAATTTAAAATTTGAAAATTTCAGGAGCACTCAAGTAGAGACTTTTGAACCAACTCCTTTGTCAGTCCCTCTGACACCCCCAATAGCTCAAATTGCAGTTCCTAATACAAATGTTTTTGATCAAACAATGTTGTTTTCCCAAGAATCGAATACTCAGACTTTTGTTAATACGATTCAACAACCTCTTTCTATTCCTCAAACGATGCCTATAACTCAAGACTCTCCAATTACCTACAATCTAATTAGAGAATTAAAAACATTCTCATTTAATGGCAATACCTGTCCTAGATCATTCTTACAAAAAATAGAAGAATTCAGACTATCTCGAAATATTTTAGAAGAAAAGCTTTGCAAACACGCTTTTGAGATCTTCTCTGGAGATGCTCTTCATTGGTTCCGATTCCAGTATAATAGAAACCCTAACTTAACTTGGAAAAACATTCATGACTTACTTATCAAAGACTTTGGAACTTATGACTACGACTATAAACTACTTGAGGCTATAAGAAATAGAACTCAAGGTGCGACAGAAACAATAATTGTTTATATCTCAATCATGTTCGGAATGTTTGCCCGTCTATCTAAGAAACTCAATGAAAATGAACAACTCGAAATATTACTTCATAATGTAAGACCTTGCTACTCAGTTTTTATTGCCCTTAAAGATGTAAAAACGATAGACGACTTAATAACAACATGTCAAACTTACGAACGTTTTTCTGAAAAAGACCGAGACTTTCATGAACCTCAACGTGAAACTAATTCCTATGCTAATGAATTTGCTTATAAACCCTCAACCTCTAAAAATTCTCAAAACTTAAATACAATATCCACTGACAAACAATCGAGTTTTTTAAACAAAGATAATTTTTGCTTTAGATGTCGCATTACGGGTCATACTTTAATATCCTGCACTAAACCTAGATACTTGATTTGTTTTAAATGTGGTCAGAAAGGTGTAAAAATTACTAACTGTCCTAAATGTTCTCCATCTGACCATCAAAAAAACTAACTAACGACTTGAATAACCCTATAAAAAACAAAAAAGACTATTTTGACCTATGCGATTGGAAGAAATGGTTGTTAACTATTACAAATTTTGTGAATTGTTATAAAACAACTTCCGTGTTATATGACGAAGAGAGAGATTACAACCGACCTTTTATTAAGGTATCAGTAAACAACTTAAATCTTTCTGGATTATTAGACAGTGGTAGTTGTATTACTATTCTAGGAAACAATTCACACCAAGTCTTCCAAAAGCTAGGGTTTAAGTTATTCAAGTCTTCTAATCAAATTATGGTCGCTAATAAACAGAAATCAATATCTTCTGGTTACTTTCATTTACCAATGAGATTCAATAACCAAACTCATATTGTCAAAGCTCATGTCTTCCCTGAAATAATTCCTTCACTAATACTTGGGTGGGATTTTTGGAAATTGTTTAAAATATGCCCTAAAATACTCGCTCTTGAGCTAAAACTCGATTCCAACGATCACGCAATCTGTGCCGTGGAAAATAAAGTTCAATCACTCGAACATTTTTCCGTAAACCAAAAAAATATTGCACAAGATTTAATTCAACGTTTTAAGAAAATTTCTTTTGAGGACAGGGGTGTACTTGGTCGTACTAATTTAGTAAGTCACCGAATCGATACTGGCGATTCGCTTCCTATAAAACAACGTTGCTATCGACTGTCCCCAATAAAACAAAAAGCTCTTGTTGATGAAGTCGACAAAATGTTAAAGCTAGACGTAATAGAGAAATGCGAAAGTCCTTGGTTATCACCTGTACTCATATCCCCTAAAAAAAACGGTGAATGGCGTTTCTGTGTAGATAGTAGAAAGCTCAACGCAGTTACCCGTAAAGACGCTTATAGTCTTCCTTTTGTATCTGAAATTTTAGACAATCTTAAAAATGCTAAATATTTATCAAGCATTGATATTGCTAAAGCCTTTTGGGAAATTCCTTTGAATCCTGATGACAGAGATAAGACAGCATTTTATGTCCCAAGCAGAGGAATGTATAGATTCAAGGTTATGCCTTTTGGTCTTACTAATGCACCGGCAACTCAGCAAAGGCTGATGGATACCTTATTTACCCCAGAATTCGATAACAAAGTATTTTGTTACTTAGACGACATCGTCATAATTAGCGAAACTTTTGATGAACATATCTCACTGCTCCTTAAAGTCCTTCAAAAATTGTCTTACGCGGGTCTTACTATAAACTTTGAAAAATGTCAATTCTTTCGTAAAGAACTTAAATACCTCGGTTACATAGTTGATGAGCAAGGCTTACGAACTGATCCTAATAAAATACAAGCTATATTAGAATATCCCACTCCAACTTCAAAAAAAGAAGTTAGGAAATTCCTAGGTACTTGCAGTTGGTTCCGTCGCTTTATACCAAATTTTAGCTCTATTGCTTCCCCTCTCAGTAAATTAACCTCTATGGGAAAAAATTGTCCAAAATTTTTATGGAATAAAGATGCTGAATCCGCTTTCGCTAAATTAAAAGAATGTTTAATTTCAACTCCAATTCTGGCGTGTCCTGACTATAATCTTCCTTTTTCGGTTCACTGCGATGCCTCAAATTTTGGCATTGGTGCCATGCTTACTCAGGATCAGAATGATAAAGAAGTAGTGATTGCTTACATGAGTAAATCCCTTAATAAACATGAACAAAATTATTCTACTACTGAACGCGAAACTTTGGCAGTCATTTCTGCTCTTGAACACTGGCGTTGTTATCTTGATAATGGTAAACAATTCATAGTTTACACTGATCATGCAGCTTTGAAGTGGTTTCAAAATCTTTCAAACCCTTCGGGGAGACTTGCAAGATGGACTTTACGTTTATCTTGTTTTAATCTTATCCTGAAACATAAGAAGGGTAAAGACAATGTTGTCCCAGACTTACTCTCACGTAATAAAACCCCAGATATTGCTGTAATAGGCATGTCAGAACCTATCACTAGGAATAACGAGTCACAGTTGGAACTTTATAACAGACTATTTACCAATTGCAATGATAATCCAGATGACTATCCAAATTATAGAATTCTCAATTCTAAATTATATCGCTACACTAACTCTTCTGATTATCTTAATGAGGATTTCATTTGGAAAGAAGTCCCTTCTCCATCTAGGAGACAGGACTTAATAGAATCTTGCCATGGGGGTACAGATAATCCTCACTTAGGAATTTTCAAAACCTATAAGAAACTGTCTCTTAGTTATTATTGGTCTGGCATGTTTAAAGATGTATCAAAGTTTTGCTCTTTATGTGACACTTGTCTCGCTATCAAACACTCGAACCACTCCCCTTATGGTCCTATGGGTAAACCTAAAATATGCTCAAGACCTTTTCAGACAATTTCATTAGATTTAATGGGTCCTCTCCCAATAACAAGACAGCGTAACCAATACATTCTTGTGGTTACCTGCTGCTTTACTAAATATTGTTTAATCTTCCCAATAAAACGCGCTTCAACCGCTAATATTATACAACACGTGGAGAATTCGGTATTCTTGTCGCATGGTGTTCCCCAATGTATTATAATGGATAATGGATCCCAATTTCAAGCAAATGAATTCAAAGCATTTCTTGAAAAATATAAAGTCCCGTTTGTGGCCTATTCACCTAAATATTGCCCTCAAGTTAACCCTACAGAACGATATAATAGAACAATAATCACAGCACTAGCACAACTAGTTGGGGAAGATCACAGATCATGGGATTCATACTTACAGAAAATTCAATACACCATGAACAGTTCAGTAAACATTACTACAGGTTTTTCTCCATCCTTCCTTGTTTTTGGTCGCGAAACCATACCTTGTGGTTCACTTTATACTCAGTGTATTAATCTGGACGAAATAACATTTCTTCCAAGAGATATATACGCCATTAATATGGGTTTATTATCTGCTTTCTTTGATAAGGTTCAGACTGCTTTACATATTGCCCATACACGAAATACTGCAAATTACAATTTAAGACACACTTTTAAGGAATTTAATGTAGGTGATACTGTTTGGCGTAAGAACTACGTACAAAGTAACACAGCTACTTATTTCAGTGCAAAGCTAGCACCTAGATTTATTAAATGCACTATTACAGAGAAATTGTCACCTCTTGTATTTATTTTACAAGACCCTAATGGTTCTAGAGGGAAATGGCATGTTAAAGATTTTAAAACTTAATATTTAATTTTTATATTTCATTACTCTAAGTTAGTTTTAAGACCCTCATAAGCACTTAACCTATTAGGCTAACTTTGTAATACCATTATTTATTTATTTTATTCTTATGATTGTATTTAGGTTCTTTAACCATACTCTTTCGAGCGGTGGGCAACTCTATAAAAAAGCCCCTAATGCCATGTAGTTTTAACATTCTTCTTAAACTTGTTTTTCTTTTAAACTTGGTTTTTCTCAAACTTGGTTTTTCTCAAACTTGGTTTTTCTTAAACTTGGTTTTTCTTAAACTTGGTTTTTCTTAAACTTGGTTTTTCTTAAACTTGTTTTTTCTTAAACTTGGTATTACATAAACTTGGGCTTCTCTTAAACTGGAACTTGGGTTTCTCTTAATTTAAGGTTTCTCTTAAACTCTTAAAACCGAGTTTTATCTCAAACTTGGTCTTCTTAATCTCTAAACAGGCTAATAAAGCCTCTTATGATTTGCATTTATTGTAAATAATTTTTATATGGGTTTTCAAACAGGTGCGGGTTACGACACCTAATTAAAAAAAAATAAGCCTTCGTAATTTAATTAAATATTTCCTTGTGGAGTATGCGTCATCGAATGTGAACCATATCCCCTCCGTATGATTGAATGAGAGAGTTTGCTGAAAGAATGAAAGAGATTGTATGTTAGGTCAAGGAATTATTTTAACCATCAAAATTTTCAATGAGTTGAAAATTTTCCGGGGTTGTTGGGGAAATGTGGTATTTTGTTACAACAAAATCACATCTTATAATCTATTTATCTATTTAACACCTGAGGAGCTGTTGTGCACAGTAATTCTTTCTATGATTCAATAAGTACCAAAGTTTTTATGAAAATTGTATGAAACTCATTTTACTTACATTTCTTTATCTGATAATTATTGTACTGCTGAAAAGCAAACCTTTAGATACATCTGTCTATTTTTCCACATCCTTTTATATCATTTCATGTGATCTCTTACTATTTTCCTTTTATTAAATGTTGTGACATTTTGTATGTAACATTGTCATCTGTCAGTTTTTCTTTTTCTATGGTATAGAGCTAAGAGGTCGTCTATTTTATTATAAAGGTATCGTAAACTAGTGTTAAGCCAGGTTCTCACTGTAAGTCATCTTTATAGTTCCTGGCCGATAATTAATTAAGAAGTATTTGATTTAAAAAGTCACTTCTAGAACGATCGGCCAGAGTCTATAAAAGGCAACCGTTAGTTTTTACCAGGTTCTTTCTTTTCCTTTCCTTTGAGCGATAGTCACTAGTCAAATGTAACTAACTAAAAGCTTCTGAAATATAAACAGTTTGCATCTGAGTGAATTTATTTATTACAAACGTCTTGTGTGCGTGAAGGTGTTCGACTCGCTCAATCACCTCCGACCCTTCCACCTGAGTCGGCCAGTTCGAGACGTCTTTGAGTAAAAAAATATAAATCGAATAACGAGGCGTGTGACGCCCCTAGTACACAGGAACGAGAGGTCCTGACGTACGCACTTATATTAACATTTTATTTCTAAGATCAAGCCTCTCGCGGGTTCCTCCTCGAATCAACATCGACGCAAGCTCCCTTACGACGAGCTGTAGGACGGTGGAGCGGCCTGGGCGAGCTACTTCAACGGGCTGAAGGCTGGTGGAGTAGCTGAGGCGAGCTCCGGCTGGTGGAGCAGCTGCCGCGAGCTCCACTCTACAGGCTTTGAGCCGGAGGAACGACAAACGCGAGTTACTTCATTCTTAATATCTTTTTCTACTTACTTTTGTATTTTATAATCTAAAAATCATTTTAACTTGTAACCACGTTTAGCCAGTCGGTTAACCGTTATGTTACAGGGTTCACGCTGCGATGCATTAGCTAGTGCGCGTTCATCTGCAGTCTGTGATCGTCTTAGTAAGGCCACATCATTTGCATTACGCGTTCGCCGACCCATATTTGCTCGTCTGGCTCGTGGCATTTTTCCCTCTTACAAAAAAGAATAAATCAATAATCATTTATCATTACTCTTTGCTGCAACTCGAACACATCATAGACATCATCATTCACTTTCATGGAGGGGATGGCAAGTTAAAGCTAATCTCAGATGGCGCTGCGTGCGGTTGTTCCCAATGGCGTCAGTGTGACATTTTTTGAATCGTGTAAATAAACCAAATTAACAAACATTGTGGGCGATTAGTGTAGTTTATTTGATAACATGGACGCGAAAATGTTTTCTACTTGGAGCTTGCTTGAACTTAAAGCCGAGTTAAAGAGAAGAGGGCCGTCTCTCTTGAAAAAAAAAACAATTTAGGAGCTGTTTGCATAGACCTAGGACAACGTAGACCTTTGAAATAAATACGCTTACAATATTTGAACGAATAATATTATAATTAAATAACTTGTTAGTCGTTAGTATGTATATTTATTATGCATTTTCTAAATTTTATATTGTTGGTGAATACTGTCATGTACGTATTTATGTAAAAATTATTGAATCAAACTAATACAGGATTATATTTACAACAGCTTAACAGATGCATAACTTTACTAAAGTAATAGTTCTTTTTACTTTTGGAGTTAAGTTAAATCCAACAGAACCATCTATCATACTTCCACCATTGGAGATGTAAGTACAATGACATAAATACTCGTATTAATTCTAATTTACCTCTGCTTGAAAGACAATGTAAAAGTCAAAGTCAAAGCATTTATTTCAAATAGGCCCATAAAATGGCACTTTTGAACGTCAAAAATTACATTAAAAATATAACTGATTCTAGGCGCCACTTCCAAAAAGTAGTTTCGTATGGAGAAGAAGTGGCAAGAAACTCCACCGTTACTCTTTTAAAATATTTTACAATATTTTTATACATTAATTATATTTTTATATGTGAAGACGATGCACCAAGAATAAAAATACTATACCACAATTGGTAAGAAGAATTAAAAATAAAGCAAAGGCAGATAAATGAATCACGCGATAGGTACATTGTGCTCACATATTTACAAACATTGTAAAAATATATGACTTTCCTAAAATATTAACTAGGAATAAGTCAGTGTGTGAGTAAGTAAAAAAAAAAATTAAATAAAAAATTTAATAAGCAACCGGTGTGATTTTGTCAAATATTTCTTATCGGTTTTATTTTATGTGATGGTAGGCGGTTCCTATTTTACTAATAGTAAATATTTCTGTCATTTTGCAGATTCAACAAAAAACTGATGTATCAGAAAAGTTATATGATTTGAGAAGATTCCTCATATTGATAAGATCTGCATTTTTCAATTGTCACTTGAATATAAAAGGATTTGTCAAGAAGACAATGAAAAAACTCAAGTATCAAGTTGACATCAAGATAGATGACCAGGGTGGCATGGCATGGCGTGGCATGTTTATATCTAAAGATAGGCCTTACTTAAGTGCGTCACCAGATGTCTTACTTTGTGTAGATACAGTTATTGAAATAAAATGCCCTTATGTAACTAGAAACAGGAGTCAATATGGGGAATTACTATTAAAACAAACCTGCCTAAATGATTTGCAAGTACAAGGACAAATGTACTGCAGTGGCAGAAAATTCTGTAATTTATTTATATTGAAAAAGATGAGTTGTTCATAGAAAACCTATTATGAAAGTTAGATTATTTTACGATAACTGTATAAAGGCTGAAATTATGAATAAATATCTGCATAAAGATTATAATAATAATATAAAAACACCTTATAGTTATTTACGAGTTTTATTTATGATACACTCTCGGAAATTGCATAACATTATACATGTAAAAATATTTTCGAAGCCAAAGGAACATAGGTAGCATTAAGCTCAGTTTTTTAATCTTATAGGTCTTAGATAAGCTGTTCAGTAGAAACTCCGCTTACCCCACTCACACCTATGTTTCAAATGATCTGCCATACTCGTAGGGAGTAATGTTGACAACATAAATTTAAATTTCTCATAGGTTTTTAATCCAGTGTAAAACTTGACAGACTCATTCTGACTTACTTAAAAGGTCTACTGAAAGAGAGACAGCATTGTGGCATTCTGAGTAGAAACTGATGTTTTGGTATATTGATTGTTAACATTGTCACCACAATCAACAGGTGTAAAAAGAGAAGAAATTTCTCACTCTCTTTCGTATTCCATTATATTGTGGATTCTGAGAAATAGAAGGATGTGCGTTTTGATTGCTTGAAAGTTGTTGGAAAAGATTATTTTGAAGGTTTCTCTTAGTATGTCTTTCGTCTCTCGCACGAGCACTGGCTGATATCCTTTTCTGGTTCCATGAAAAGGCAGGTTTGGACTGCTTCTTTCTTTAAAAAATGTGTACACAGGGCAAACCTTAAACAAGATGAACAACGATAAATATTTAAAGATATTATGTAATGTTAACAATTGAGGTATATAGATACTAGCGTAAATAAATAAACTATCGTTTAAAACACCCACCTGTACTCACACTTAATGCTTGGTAATCATTTTCATGAAAATGATCTCGACATAACCGAGTCGTCCTAGTAGGCTCAAAGTTTTTGTTCATCCTTACGGCAGCTAACCACTTTCTTCTTTTAATATGATTAATTGGAAATTTGTGTTGGCCTACGTTTTAACACCCAATTACACAACACTTTGTCATTTCTATGTTATTTGTGATCAACTTCTATAAGATGCTATACAATTTGACAGCTACTTTGGAACAATCGTATACAGCGCCACTTTGACAGATCCTTCCCGATTGGACTTTTTTCTAATATTATTTTTCTTATCGTAAATTTCGACTTGATAAGATGCATTGACTGATCCCCATCACCTGCATAAGTTCATAGATAAGACACTCCTTCAGAACAACCCACGCCAAATGATTATATTGTTTTTTTTGTTGTATTATGGGTGAACTTTAAAAATTCTTCTATTAATATAAATCTTCAACAGCTAGTATGATATGATATATTTTTAATATAGCTGAATTGTTAGTAAAGTTAAATGAACCTAAACCTATTTTGTTTTGTTGTGATAGACGACAGACGGAACAGAACAAACCTTTACCAGGTAGACACAGTCAGGGTCGAAGAATAGTCGATGTAACCTACGGCTGCAGTTGTAAAGCAAATAGCGAACAGTTAATATCTGGCATTTTGCAGCATTTTCATAAAACAAGCGGAATTTGAATACAATGTCAACATTATTGTGCATCCATAATGCATGCGCGTCCTGCACCTGCATGCGCCCGCGCACTGCGCCGATAGCGACTGATAGCGCGCATAATGTGCCACGCCGCGCCGCCGCAGCTGCCACGCACCCGCCACGCAGTCGCTGATACCCCGCTGATACCGCGCTACTGATAGTTTACATACACAATGCGACGATTATTTTTTCTTTTTTATGCGTTTTCTAGTTTATTGTTTACAGTCCTCGTAGTATCAATTTAATAAATATAAAATTGTCTTAGAAACTGTATCCATTCGAATAATCTCATAATTACTAAGCACCACCAACAACAAATGCTATTCAGACTCGTCTGTGATGGACAGGCAAGGATCAGGTAATCTAGTGCAATAAATATTTCTCACCAGTCCGCGGCAATATTATCATCCGGTTCGATATTTTCACAAAAAGCTAACCATCACAATCGACATCGCAGCACTTCTTGTGCAAGACCAGACTGTGCACAAACCACTTGTAATATATCCCATAAAAATGTATCAAGGAACTGCGACTATTTCATGATATGACATTATATGACGCAAAAAGTGTTGAGGACGTCCCGTGCCCGTCCCGCTTCGTCCCGTCCCGTCCCGCGCCGTGCCTCGCTGTCCCGCGCTGTGCCGGGCGCAGGCCCGTTATCTGTCGCATCGAGATCAATAATTGTCACATTCTCGTGTAAGTGCAGCGTTGTGTGAAGTTGTAACATGCCAGGTATTGAGCTGATCTGCACCAACAGCAACTGTGTGTCATATGATGGACAACCCGAGCTCCCGCGGCTCTGCTTGTCGTCATAACAGTTTATGGAAATTTTTTGTACATTTTTAGGATGACATGTAAATAAGTACTTGTTTTCAATGTCAACAATTATTTTTGGCCTGAGTTTTCTTATTTCTTTTAACAAATATTCATTTAGAAGAAAACTATCTTTACAAATTAGCAATAACGCGCAACATCTGTATAGTCGCCGGCGCGCAACTTGGAGAGGTTTTGGCACAAGTTAGTAGGGAGTAAATTAGCGCACGTGTACCAAAACAATTGACACTTTTATTGCTTGTCATTATTCCATGCCATTTTTTTTTTATATATATGTATGCTAAGAAGTTTATGAAAGAAAAAAACGCACGTTAGGCGCCGGTGACTGTACAGACAGACAGTTACAAGCACACATCTCGGGTAGGGGCATAAGGTGGCGACAGCGCCATCGAGCGGGCGTGTGAAACCTATGGACACGTCCCGCCATACATTAAACATGGTCTGCGCCGGCGCACACCATCGCGACACCGATCGTAGATGAACGGTGATACACTTTAATACACTCGCAGAAATCATCGAACAAAGATAATGTGCTAAAAGCTAAGAATTTGAAATAAGGCATGTGCCTATAGTTAACGAAAACTGTTTCACCATCAGCCGCTGTCACTATTTCAGAATCATTGTCTCGGTGGTGGTGGCGCGTGAGTTGGATCATTTAGTTTCCTTCAAAATGGTTGAGCTGAACGGTTCGTAAACGGGTGCCGTACGGACTGCAATGGTCATCTCTTAGCTGCCACGGCGTATTTTAATTGAATTTAATGTTTGAATTGTTTTTTATTTTTTAACATTCGGCATCGTTATGAAATACATCACTTCAACATGAATGATGTAACCAAAATGTTGTAACCATATTTTGATTTAAAAGAGTTTTCATGGAGTTTCTTGTTCGTTCAAGTGCCTGTAATGCAAAAGTTCCTTCTCCTATTAACTATAATATAGGTATGTAACAGCATGATAAATTATTTGAGTTGATTAAAGTAGTAACGCCATTATAATCTGTATTAAACTCAAGCCAACGATCTCGATTCCAAAAGTTGTAATCTCTCCACCTCCTGGCCATCATAATTATAATTTATTGCCAAGCTTTTGAATATTAAAACTAGAACGAATCTTAAATTGGTTTTTAGGCTAAACACTATTATTGACCTAACGATTCTAATTTGTGAATCATTTTTTTACAAGCCAATAATGATGATACAGCAGAAATCTGTTTACGCGTACAACTACTGCTAAAACTCCTTCACGCGCTAACGTGCGGGTCGATCAATATTTACATAACATTAGGTGCGGCTCAGATAACGAACAAACTAAACTGTTTCCATAAATAAACAATTGAACTTAACAGTGGTTTTCTGTAACTTAACAAACTACCTACAACAACCACCGGGACATCTCAGTTTTCCAGTAGGTGCCGTTCGGTCAAGTCCCGTTGAAATCAGTGCTCTGAGCATTTTCTATAGATCAGTGCACACGAAACAACTGACTGCCGGCTTACGCCCACTTCCAACAGAAACCAGCACCTTCAGATCAGAATATAAATTTTAAAAACCATTTTAATATTCAAGTTTCTGCATTTGAGTCGAGCGTACAGTAGGAGTCACGGTTGCGACGGTCGCGGGCGCTCATATCGGTAGCGGCAAATGTATTTCGCTTACTGCCAAGCACACAGGACAACTTATGCAATACTCATACATTTATATTTGTCATTAAAACTATTGTAGGTAGGTAGGTATTACAAGTTATAACAGTGGTCGCACTGGTTTCTTTCAGTTTTCAGTGTCTGTTAGAAAGTTTCATATAGGCGTAGTTATGTTTTGGAGACGTCGGTGAATCTTTGTTTTTACCGGCACACCATTTTAGTCGTTGTGGTATTTTGTTACACCAAAATCACATCTTATTATTTATTTATCTATTTAACACCTGAGAAGCTGTTGTGCAAAGCAATTCTTTCTATGATTCAGTACCTACTAAAGTCTTTATGAAAATTGTATGACACTCATTTAACTCACATTTGTTTATCTGATAACCTTTGTCTATTTTCCACATTCATTTATCTCATTTCATGTGATCTCTTACTATTTTCCTTTTATTGAATGTTGTGACATTTTGTATCTAACATCACTGTCATCTGTCAGTTTTTCTTTTTCTATAGTATATAGAGCCAAGAGGTCGTCTATTTTATTGTGAAGGTATCGTAAAACTAGTGTTAAGCCAGGTTCTCACTGTAAGCCATCTTTACTGTTCCTGGCCGATAACCAATTAAGAAGTATTTGGAATTAAAACTAAAAAGTCACTTCTAGAAAATCTGCCAGGGCCTATAAAAGGCAACCGTTACTTTCGACCAAGTTCTTTTGATTCCGTCTTTTGACTCGTTCTTTTTGACTCCATCTTTTGACACCGGTTCTTTCTTTTCTGTTCCTTGGCTTGATACTCACCAAACAATGTATTTCTAAAGCTCCTTAATGTAAACGTTTTGAAACTCAGTGAATTTATTTAATAATAAAATCTTGTGTGCGTGAAATTGTTTGACTCATTCAATCACCTCCGACCCTTCCACTTCGAGAGGAGAGGAGTTCGACACGTATTGGAGAAATCTGAAAACGTGGCATAAGACGCCGCCGCCTGAAGATTGAACACCACACGGCTTTCCTCACTGTCTAACAACAACCGACGTGGGCTCCCTCACAACGGGCTGCTGGCTGGTGGAGCGGCTGCTGCGAGCTTCCACTCGACAGACTGCGTGCCGGAGGAGCGACCGACGCGTGTTGCTTCAAAATCGAACTGCTGCGCGACCGTGAGCTCCCTCGTCGCAGACTGCAGGCCAGAGGAGCGGCCTACCCGAGCTCTTTTAATTCTTGATATCTTTTTCTACATACTTTTGTATTTTATATTTAAAAATTACATTAACTTGTAACCACGTTTGGCCAGTCAGCTAAACGTTACGTTACATCGTGAACATTAAACACCCATAAAGTAGTGTTTAACATTGAGAAAACGTAATCGAATTTTATCGATCTCTGTCTGTCTTCAGATTAAATTCGGAAGGCTGACGTGTAAGCTGCGCAGCAGGAAATTTTGTCTCAAACACTCATTCATATGCATATTTTGGAGGCGCAGTAATTGAAGAATTTAATTCAATTATATCAAATTATGCTTTATGTGCTTTTATGGTTCAGATGTGGGAATAGTGATGTCGCCTCGTCCCAAGGCTCACGGCGGCACGGCTAGGCGGCTGCGCGGCCGGGACAGCTTGTGACACGCGGAGCGCCCGCTCCGCCGCGGGGAGCCGAGCGCATGCGCGCGCATACATCAGAGCCCCGCCGATATTACCGTTTATATTGCCATTTTCATAGTACAGCCACAATGCGACTTTTAAACGGATATAAATATTGTATGCGACGCGATGCGGAGCTGGATAATTGAATAGCCGCGCATCTATTTAGAAGTGCTCGTAAACGCTGGTTAGATTTGGTTCCTATTCATGATATGCGCTAACGACGCGCGTACACTCGCACTGTGCGCTTTACGACGCGCTTCACGAGAGCACGGATAGGTTCTAAATCAAAATGTTAATAGTTTTCAATCAATTGTTATCGGAAACTTGTGCTATGTTCCGGGTTTAGACATAACCTGCGCTGAGCGCTGACGGGGTCAGCAGAGTATAGGTAGGCGATACAGCTGCAGCCCCACCTCTTGTCGACAAGAGAGAGACGAGAAACAAGCCGAGTTCACAATACGGCAACCATCATTAAAGTGACACAGACATAAGAGCTTTCTTTATGCTTCAATGAAAACATTTGTATGTTTGCTCCAGAGTTGCCGCATGTGTCAGTCGGGCCGTGTGCTGCATTGTGTGCATGTTTGTTGTGACTGCACACAAGCAGGTGTATATAGTACACACAGGCGGCCGGTCATTAGCGCAAGTCCGCTTAAGCAAACGACAACCCAATAGGTTGACCTACGAGATGCCAAACAAACAAACAAAGCCGGTTATTAGCGCGGGACTTGCCGGGACACCAAGACGTCCAATGCAAGGGACTCTCTATCTCGTCTTAAATATGAAGTTGTTTTATTTGCCATTATTATCATAGACAAAGTCTAGGTACTCGTTAGTTGCATTACCTGACTAATGGTGTAAAACTAAGTCCGGTCTAGATTTGTCTGCAACTACGTTAACAAATGGCCCGACCCAAGTGATGGAATTATACGGTATATTATCATAACAACTTCGATAACTGTATACATTGTAGTGACTGCTGAACGCACCCAGATGATTTACATAGCTACTGTGAGCTCAAACCACGCAGACGCTCTCACATGATGCTGAGAGGAGATAGGCAGGGATCGAGGTCGTGGTTTAGCATACCATAACGTGTAAGATTATTGTTAGATACCTATGGACAGGTTTTGGGAAACCTGAGTCTAGAAATAGATGTTTTAGGATCGACATAATGTTGATTGTTTTTGACAGTACTCAAATGTAAATCTACAACTCGTCGTTTTGTGTCACAGATTCCCTACAAGTCAAGTGTGAGCCCTGCCAGGTGCGCCCGCGCATCACAGTGAAACATCGAGATCGTTAACGGACGCAGGTAGTGGGCAGCACTTGACGTCCTCCACACATGGCACAACACTCCACCGTTCAGCTGTGGCCCTGAGAGGTACAACAAGCACAAGTGCCACAACAGGCACAAGCGGCACAAGAGCCACTACAGGCGTCGACAGTGTCGCAACGTGTTTGCTCTAAACACGGTTGTGGATGAGTGGCGTCCAAAACCAAACAATTGAGTCTCCGATAAAATGGTTATTATATAAACAATCGTAAATCCAGACTACGCTTGAATGTGAATGTGAAGTAAAGCGGGCAGGGTTGGCAGAGATCTGCAACGAACGTTTATTATAGATATGCCTGGCTAAACTGTAAAAAAACTGTACTACTCAATTCGTTGTTTTTATATGCCGGTCCTGCTCCACACCACAACTAATTAATTGACATTCGAATCACTGTTGAAGCTGCTGAAGATAGTAAGAATTTATTTGCATTATATAAACTCAATCTCCTTTTTATTATATAGATGCATTGCACAGATGTGAGTACTTTGTACTATAGAGCTACCATTTACCGGGTAATGTCATAGATTGACTTGAATGTGCCTTGGCGGCTGATAGTATGTCATGCTCACTCAAATGTCTCGCTGACGGTGGCGCGTGTGTCGGATCATTTAGCTCCTTTCAAAATGGTTGAGCTGAATGGTGCTGATCCATGCGTCATGTTCGTGAACGGGCGCCGTCAGTTGGGACTGGTCATCTCTTAGCTGCCACGGCTTATTTTAATAATTAATTAGCTGGATGGTTTTTAATTATGTTTTGATGCACTCTGGAC
This sequence comes from Dasypolia templi, assembly GCA_963555695.1. Lineage (NCBI taxonomy): Eukaryota > Metazoa > Arthropoda > Insecta > Lepidoptera > Noctuidae > Dasypolia > Dasypolia templi. The sequence continues at coordinate 33,073,331 of OY743140.1, read as the reverse complement.
GCTTTTAACGTGTACGGTTTTTTGTACATCGTTCTCACTTATAGTGTCAACATTAATCGATGTAACTAAGATATATGTAAAAACATTATTATTTAAAAGAGTGTCCATGGAGTTTCTTGCCCGTTCTTCTCCAAAGGTACCTACTACGCTTTGGAATGGGCAACTAGCTTCATATTTCTGACTGACCGACTCCTTGACAATTCAAAAGTGCCTGTAAATGGTTTAATTGAAATAAATGATTTGAGTTTGAGTTTGAGTTTATATTTAATTGAATGACAAGCATGTTTTATATTATTAAGGTTAGTACAATGTTCCTACAAGAATCTACGGTATCTATATTTGAAGCTCCAGGTTTTTAAACCAGGGCCAGCTCATCATCTCAAACGGGTCTACATTGGCAACAACCCACATCGCTAAGGAGACCTGTTTCAATAGTAAATAGAACAGGTTGAACCATAATTTTTAACCCCTGTTAGGGCAGCCCTGAGCACAGGACGCAAGTGGAGTGACTGCGGTACGCAATGAATTCGTAGTGAATAGTAATCGTTATTAATTGCGGAGCAATCTGCGCGACAGCTGTTGTGAATGTTGTGACGGCAGACATTATACGCTTAATTATATAACTCCTTTATTAATATATACAGGCAAAAGCCTCTTTATAAATCAATAAGGGGCCGCGTGGCTGAACAATTATTCTTATATAAAATCTACTGTTGCGTTGGTTATCGTGCCCAACTGCTTTGGAAGAATAGATACTACAAATGTGAACAACATGCGGTTGAATATCGATATTTTACAACTAATCTGTCGCTAGTAGTGATTGTTACACATCCGGGCTCAGACTAAACTATGCTAATTGCTAAACCAATTAAGAAAACTGATAATTCCTTTCACAATATAAACAAAATGGTCACATATCGTAAATTATGGCAACACCGCGATATATACGTCAGGAAGCACTCGGCAGACGTATTAATTGAAGCGGTATTAGCTATTAGCAATAAAGTACCGCAGTCGTGCGCCCGCGCAGCACCACCACTATTTATTATACCAACCTTTAATCACCGAGAGGAAATGCAATCTGTGGCGATCAATATACTATGTATCGAAGTCCACTTTAAATAGAAAGATACCATTTAGGGTATGTTTAGAGAGACCGGAGATAAGAGCGACCTGAGCGTGGAAATGTAAATTATAGTCTAATTAAATGTTAATAAGTTAGTTGGTAAATGAGAACCTAGATCAAAGCAAAAATTATAAGAATAAAACATTATTTAGTAACTACCTACGCGTCATGAGTTTGATGATAAAGATCGGAACAATCCAAACAGTGATGGGTTTGGTGCATGCAGTTACATTGGAAAACATAACGAAATTGTGATCGCTGATCATCGTAAACACCAGGCTACCTTAAATCCCTAAGATTTCCAATAGACAGTACAAAACCCGTGATGAAAAGCTGCGCATTTTCGATCGGACGGTCCTTGCTCTCTACGACGAACACGCTCCTGTTAAGAAGATTAAACTTCGGCGTCCTCCTGCTCCTTGGATGACGACAGGGGTTCGTATGGCGATGAGGCGCAGGGATCGGGCCTTTCGAAAATTTAAAAAGGATCGCAGTGAAGAAAATCTGAGCTTTTTTAAAGCTGCTAGAAATCGGTGTAATCAGATGATACGCAACGCTAAACGCCGCCATATTCTCGAGAACATATCTTCTTCTTCACCTGCTGATATCTGGAAGTTTCTTGGTACTCTTGGTATCGGCAGACCACGTCATGTGGATTTTCCTAATACAATTGGCCTTGATGATATCAACCGTCATTTTACAACCACTTGTCATTTGGATTCCCAAATGTTGTCCAAGACGGTCGATTTCATTTCTGGCCTAGCTAGTCCCATCATAGAACCATTTCACTTCTCTCCGGTCACTATGGACGAAATTAAAAAGTTCATCCTGTCCATTAAATCCAAGGCTGTGGGCTGTGACGGCATCAGTCGTAATATGGTTGTTTGGATCCTGGATAGCCTTCTCTCTCCGATTACCCATATTATCAACTTTTCTCTTGATTCCGGACAATTCCCTTCCCTGTGGCGTATGGCCTATGTCCGCCCTCTCCCAAAAATTTCAAATCCCTGCCTTCCCAGTCATTTTCGACCCATTTCCATTCTCCCATTCCTTTCTAAAGTGCTTGAGGCCTGCGTACACAAGCAGTTTACGGGGTTTATTCACCGGAATAAACTTGTTAGCTCTTTTCAGTCTGGATTCAGACCAGGGCACAGTACAGCCTCCTGTCACCAGTCACTTTAAGGAGAGCTCCTTAAAGTGACTGGTGACATTAGAGAAGCTATGGAGGATAGCTATGGAGGAGATGCTATCATAGAGTGGTCTGATCGTTTTGGGGTGTTAGTAAACCCCTCAAAGTGTCAGGCCATTCTAATTGGAAGCTCACGCATGATGAAAGTTATTTTTCTTCCATCATCGTCCCCTTCAATTAAAGCACCTGCCATCTTATCTCTTCACCACACTTGGTTGACTGGTAGAGAATGCCTAAGGCATTAAGTCCGCCTTTGTACCTCTTTGGGTTCGAAAAGTTTAAATAAATAAATAAACCCACATACAGCTAATGATAACATCCACGGAGCGATACACTAACAAGCCATATCGCGGCACACGGAAGTGAAACAGTCTCCGCTGTCTTTAAAAACATCTAAAAGCACATTCAAATGTGTCCCGACGTCGAAGTCGACGTCCACGTCGGACACTTTTTATGTTCCCAGGCATTCGTCAAGCGAGCCGACTTCATTAATGTTGCAAAAATCTGTCGTATAACTGTGCCCCTAACTATCTGACTGCATAATTTAATCGATGTAGATACAGCTGAGCCAGAACATTTGCATGCCGGAATAAATAATAATAATTCAGGAGAGAACGCATAACTCTCGTCCGCGACGTCGGTTAATTGAGGCGTTAATAGCGACCGTCATGGCGCTGTAATTACATTTATTTTATAAGGTTGGTGCAGAAAGTCTACTTCATATAATTCGTGAATCACTCATCATAAACAGCGCGTTGAACGAAACCAACATAAATGAACCTGGGAAAGGCTCATCTAAAGCTTGCAAGCCTATCCAAATAAAATAAGATACCCAGTGACAATATCAAAACAATAGCGCACGTAACGTAACAGTACTCGTACGTGAAACACACGACTTATACCGTGCTTTTCATGGTCGCAGCCTCGTCATCATCACCATCCTGTCCTTATCACTATTAAACTATGGTCGGCGCAATAAGTTATTTTCTGCTATATATCTCTTTTATCGGTGGTGTCGTTAGGCCCCGTCTCAACGGCAGCGTCTAACTTCTTTACAAAATTCGTAGTTCCACATCGTGTGCCTTCTGTAACAACCTATGTAGGTTTGCACGCACCGTAACCAATGTACCAATCGCGATGTAGTGAGTGCTGCGCGGTACACTGGTAATATTAGTCCATTTAGTTGAAGTTGTCTGCGACTACAGCTCACTGTTATTTACAAGCTCGGCGATACGAATTATATATTAGATATTAAAGCCTTTGCTCACAATACACGTAATCTTTGCTGACTATAATAATTTCACTTTGCTAGCATTGCCATTTTAGTTAAATACTTACATTACTATATAGGGTAATTCGATGTCATATTTATTATGTTGTGTTGTGTACTTATGATGTTTCGTTTGTGAGTTTCTGATGGATCATAAATGTGGTCTGCAATAAAGATTTTAATTATTTATTTCATTTAACTTATTGACCATACATAACTCGCTGCGCCCCGTGGTTTTACCAGCATTAGTCTCTATCCCGTATATCGGAATAAAAAGTATTTTGTGTTCTTATGCAGGTCACGGGTCTTACCTTTGTGCCAATATTTTATCTAAGTCCGTTCAGCCGTTCTAGCGTGAAAGCGTAACAAACAGTCATACAAAAATCAAATCTTTTCTCGTTATTTACAAAATATAGTTTAGATTTAAATAAAATCGTAGCGTAGTCAGAACTGTACATTGTTTTTATTTTATTTTTAAGTAATTACCCTGAAGTCTGGGAAAGATTCTAACTCCGAAAATATTTTTGTTTTAGAATTTCGGTCTGTTTATCAGTTTGTCTGTTTGACACGCCAATACGGATAGTTTTTTATTTTATTTTTTATTCAAATTTTGCATGGATATCCCTGTAAGTCTGGTCATTTTGGAGGCTATAAATATGTATGCGTGTCTTGCAGATGCTATGATCTTGTATCTTTCCAAGAAGTTCTTAAGCCGGTTACTAAGAATCGTTTCCAGAACCCTGGAAATTGCAGTCAAAACCGAAATGGGTCTGTATTGGTTGACACAGCTGCTGTTCCCACCCTTGAGGATTGGGTGAACAATCGCTTTTTTAAGTGCGTCCGGAAAAACACCCGCCCGGAGACTGCTATGAAATATGTACGTCAAGGGTTTTATTAGTGTCTGAAGGCTCGTTTTTAGCACTATAGGTGACATGCCATCCCAACCCAACGCACAGTCATAACGTAGCTGCAAAACAAGAGCCTCCACTTCAGATTCGTCTATATCAAGCAGCACGAGGGAGTTAGCGGGAGATAGTGGGGTGTTATCACCGATATTCAGACCCTGTGATATAATTTTATCCGCTAAGTTTTTTCCCACATTACTAAAAAAATACCAACTTCAATAATGAATGCTATAGGACTGTCAAATATTTTCACTAGTTCCAAAGGACTGGTTTTTATTTTAGCTTTGTTCGTGACAGCTTTGTTAGTGTTCCAAAGGGTTATTTTCTGCTTTCTCAAATACATTCCTTTCGTGGGCAATTTTTAGTTTTCTATAATGACCTGCTCATTCCAAAAATTTCGGTAGCGTGTATAAGATTTTTTAAGAATTCAATTATCTGGTTTCTTATTTGATCGAATATACATTTTGTCTCGATTTTAGATAATCCCCTAACCTGGTTATCCATGGTTAGATGGTATTTTTTTACCTATTACCCATTGTATTTTAAATATAAAACATTGGTCAGGCAGGGGTCATAGCCATTCCACAGTTCTTGGCAACCAGTCCATCTTAACCAATCAAACCCATAGTTCATATTAGTCTTAGTAGTCAATAATTATTTTTGTCTCCATATCCTCCATACACAGCTCATTAAAAAACATTGTAATGAGTAGATCATGTCAATAATAAATGAAGATAACAAAATAATTGACTTAAACCGTCAGTAGGTAAGCTGATTCTGGAGAAAGAACACGAACACTGTCTTGAGTTAATCACAGCGACCAACTGTTCTTATCGTTCAATCAGTCGTTAATGGAATAATATGCCTTTGAACAAAGATTGGATTTAACTTGAGCCTTAAACGCATTAAAAGGTAAATCTAGTAAAGAAGAGGGCACCTTGTTATAAAAGGTTTTAACAAGCCCAACAAATGAGTTATGAACCTTATGAAGCCGGTGAAAGGGAGCACGTAGTTTAGTTTAGTTGTTAACATTGTGAAAATCACTGTTTTTAGTGTATATGTGTATATTTTTCCTAATATATATGATGTTGGCGAAGATGAACTGAGATGCCATCGTGAGAATACCAATATCGTTAAAAAAATCTCTAAGAGAAACTCTGGTTCCTAGCTGATAAATTGCTCGGACAGCTCGTTTTTGAAGGACTAAGCCTTAATAAATTCAAATCTTTCATAAAGCGGAAATTATGCCAGAATGCCTATTATACTATCAAAGGCTATATTGAGGACAAGAAGGCTTGGGATTGAGCTGCTCCAATAAGTTTACACAGATATTGTTGATGTTTAATTTGCTATTTAACTTTAATTTTTGATATTTTCTTTATTCGTACCTTTTTAGATGTATTTAAAATATTTACTGTATAAAGTATAAGATTTGATGAGATGTGGATTAGCAGTTATTGTTATATTAGCATATTGTGGTGCGTAAGACACCTCCTTCCACGCGAACGAAGTCGCGGGCAGAAGCTAGTGTTTATTGGATGAGTTCTCGTTGCCAAACTTTTGTCACTTTATAAAACAGAAGTAAAGTAAAACCCATCACTATAGCAAGACAAATGATAATTACAAATCGCTTACTATCCTGCGGTAATCCGACAAAATGCACAGAGCCATCCTTGTAAGATGTAACGCGGAGCGGCAGTCCTTTGTGTCGCACTTCCCGAGATAAGGCTAGCAATAACTACGAGTAAGTGTAAAGGCTGTGAGGGCGAGCTGACTGGCCCAGGCTGTAATTAAATAAGCGAAGGCAGTAAAGCTAAACATTCAATTAACGCAGCTCACCAATACCGCGCGTGATGGCCGTGGTATTACGGCAATGGCTGCTCCGCGTCATGTGCGATGGACAACTGATGTCCGCTAGGTGTCATGGGATGTCCAGTGTGCTCGTATGTGCAGGTTATTTACTATTGAATTGAATTAACATGGCATAAAAACCGGTAGGTATGTCTTAGATTTTTGGACTTTTTCCGTCTTATTACAAAACACGATCTAAATTTAGTACGAGGATTATTGCTAGGTTTAAACCATTACTAAATAAAACGTTATTATAAAATGAAGTTTATCACTAGTTCATGAACTATCTATGGTATTAAAGTTAAACCGCCGAGACCCCTAGTTTAACTATGGATCTAACTTCGGTACTAATTTATTTGAGGTTAGCGTTGATGATTTTTGTGTGTTTATATTTATAAATAGTTAAAAATGGATATCACTGGGATTGACTTGACGGATTTGGAAGATTTTGATACTCTGGAGACGTCTCGGCGATCTTACAGACATCGTCATCGTGTAAATCCCTTCGAATTGAGTGACGAAGATTTTAGATATAAGTATAGGTTTACAAGACGTTTTGGAGAAAAAATTGTGCATGTTCTACGTGAGGATTTATCCCACGACCCTCGAGGATGCCTATTGAGTCCTGAAGTGCAAGTGGTTTGTGCATTACGCAACTGGGCTCGACAAGAAGTACGTACCCTTGGTTAATGCTATCATAACATTGGACAAAATCCAGTTCATAAACTAATATTTTTGTTTTAATCGTAGATTCAAGATGATACAGCTGATTTACATGGTGTGTCTCAAATGCAATAAGTACATAGGTATTTAATCTGTTTATTCTTCCACTCTTTTATTTTCTGCATGTTTATTGACGTCTTCGTGGACTTATCTTCTATAATATGTGCCGATTGGGCAATAAATTGTCGTAATATTTCCTATAATAATAAGAACATCCGCGTTAGGTCGTCAAAATAAGATTAAACAAAGTATTGTTTGCCTAAAAATAATAAAAATCCAATTTCACAAACTTTTTCTTCAAAACTCCAGTTTTCACCCCTTTTTTTTTTTGTTGTTTCATTTTTTATCTTAGCTCACGATTTAACCGAACAACTCAAGAACAAACCTCGTAAGAGTATATATTTATATATATAACAATAAATAAAAATGCATTTATTTATTATGAAGGACGCAGCGTCAACGTTCGTTTCAAATAACGCGCGCCTACCTAAATCAATCCACTTCACGCTAGAGGTGTTATTCAATATGACAACCTGATTATAAAAGCGCGTCAAAAGTACATGTTGTGCTTGGTCAATATATTTTAACCTAAACAAATAACAATTATTGACTTAATTTTGTATTGAAACATAATTATTAAATCATTTCAAATGTTAATATAATATCGATAGTTAGAGAAACGGAACGTTGCTTCAAATTAACACCTGTGTGAACGAATGAAATAATGCCATTTTTGTTTCTTATCTGTGGATATTATTTAAATCATGGACATTCTTTGGTACTAACTGATCCTCAGAAAGTCTTTGTTTTGTAATAGAAACACATTTTGAACCTGTTACTAACGTTATTACTGTAACAATCCTAGACCTTTTAGTCGTGGTTTAAACCAGTACTCAAGCATTTTTTTGTAATAAGACTGAATATGTTTTGTTCAATATTAGTATTCAATTCAAAATGACCAAGCTGAAGTTCAGTCGTTTATTAATTATTTAATTATTTATTTAATACTTCACGCACACGAATGTAGAGAGGGGGGCTTAATGTCATAGGCATTTTCTAGCAGTTAATCTTTGGGTGATGCAGAGACAAGCAGTGGTAGGTGCAATTTATAAAAAAATTTAGGAATAAATATTTTAAAATGTAAAGATACGCATAAACCTATTAAACCTAAAGATATGCCTGATTATATATAAATATAAGCCCAAATAAATAAACATAAATATAATTATGAATATGCTAAAAACTAATAAGACAAACATTGAGATAACATTACCTTTATGATGAGACTGCCAGTGAAAGTGCTCACGAACTTTAAAGGAATCGGTTGGTTGCCATCCTGATTTCTTGGGGGAGTGCATTCCACAGAGAGATAGACTGAACGAAGAAGGAAGAGTGAATGAAGTCTGTGCGATGAACGAAGATTTCTATTATGGTTAGCGCAAAGGTTCTGAAAGTGACTAGATAACCAAGGGAAGAGGTAGGAAACGTGAAATGAAAACAAGGTGGTCAGCGCCCTTTGCTCTCTGCGCTGACGTATGGGCAACTATGTATTTAGAAGCGACCGATGCGCAGAGCCATGGTCATATTTACGCAGATTGAAAACGAATCGAATGCAGTTTTTGAGAAGACGGTCAAGTTTGTCGAGGGTTTGTTGTTCGTCTTTTATTTAAAACAAAATTAAAATTTTATGATATAGGTCAATGTTAACATTTATTTCAGATTCCGATTATTCAAAAACCGGTCAAGTACGTGTTGGACCGCGCACAATGAAGGGTTCCGTAGTTGGATGAATTTAGTCATCCATGCGCCATGTTCGTGAACGGGCGCCGTCTCCCGATTATTATATATTCCAACTGCAAATGTTCTTAGCTGTGATTGAGTTCTAGATTACGGGAGTTTTTCTTTAAACTGCGTTAATTATTATCCAAAAACAACCATGTATCTGGCAGGTGGAGGGGACACCAGACTCTAACAAAAATTAGCACTTTAAAGCTTAATACTTCGCAAACGGATCCTTGAATCGAAAGTTGTTTTCACTCACCCGCAATATTTTGGAACAGACTTTCCAACGACACATCATATCGTGGGATAGTCGCGAAAAAATAATGCATTATTTAACGTGTAGAGGAGGATTTTATTTTACAAATTATTGCTTTCAAGTACTAACACTCTCGAGTCTTTAAGCTAAGCTGCGGACAGACGGAAACGGCGAAACTATAAAGGTTTCTTGTTGACTACGGAACCCTAAAATCTAACCTGAGGATTGTGAAATTAGAGCTTATTACAAACACATATGTTACACGACACAATTAGTGGTACATAAGCAGGTAAAATATTAACTATTGGACATCAGAACTGGTGAGCTACGTGCGGGTCGCGGGTTCAATATCGACGAACCAGTGTGGCTGTATACGTATAGACCATTATAACAGAAATACCATGGCCCGTAGTGTTCGCGATATTATCGTACTATACTTTAAAGCATAAGAGGGTGTAATGTTGTTAACTTGAATGATCTCTAAATCAGCTTTGGAATCAAAATGTTTTCGTTTGAAATGGTATCATTGAAATATTTTATAAACTTTTAGTTTTTATTTTCTAAAATATGTTATGTAGGTACGTAATTTAGTACCTTTGACATCAATCAAGTCTTATTACTCTCCGGAAAGAGAACTTATCCTTATAATTAATTTAAAACCCAGGTTGACAACCGAGACATCGTTAGTTTTGAATCCCAGTTTCCAACAAAATGCAGTATTCACGATATCGGAAACGCGAAGGTACAATAGAAAATAGGCAGCTTCAAATACCTGCAACATACACAGTAGACTAATTCACTGCGGAATGTAGCACAAGCCCAAATGCAAGGCAGGCTATAAACGAATAAAACAAAGCTAGAGATAATAACACAGATAATGTTATAAAAGTGAAAGCGCTGTTAATTGGTGGGTAATTACGCGGGAGCAAGCCCCGGCCGCGGCCCCCGGGCCTCGAGTGTATTGTTAACACTAGAGATGTGCCACACTACTAACGATATAAGTAGTAATACTATATTTTTTGAGGAAAGATTAACTAAATAGTAAAGTTAAGTTGGTTGGAAAATAACAAATGTATCAGTTAAAGAAGAATGTATCTATATAGAATCAACTGATGAAACAATTTAGCACATCCGTTACTGACTTATTAGTGAAAACAGCCCAGAGAGTTAATAAGATTGGTTCGTTCAATTTAATTATGTTAATTTAAAATGTTCAACAATAGACGGCGTATTGGCTTAATTGATAGGTGCTTTGTCCGCCAGGCTGGCTGGCAGTGACAGCTCTTTGTCCGCCAGGCTGGCTGGCAGTGACAGCTCATTCTCGACGAGTCGCGAGATTTACGATTATGACGAGCAATTCGCTAGAACAATACCATCGTTTACTTTAATATTAAATAATAATAGTGATCAATGGTTTACAATTCCGAGCGAATTTATTTTGTCGTAAAATATGTCTTTGTAGACTTTTTTGTTCATTAAATACTGAATTAAATTGACTCGAAGAAGTTCTTCTTTTAAATCCAATGATTAAATCAAAAACCGTAGAGCGCTTTATTAAAATTATGTAATTTAAAGTACGCACAACCAAAAAGCGCTCCACAAGTTTATTTTAAACCACCTTTTATTATTTTTTATCTAGTTTATTCTTCATTTATTTAATAAGTCTAGAGTCAACGAAGTTATGACGTGACTCGGTTTACAAGGAGCTACTGAAGAGTTCCACTATCAACTTTTGGCTCCATCATCAGACCTTCGTACCCAAGCCCAATCTATTGATCTCGTCAATGCGAATCATATGAACCCAAACTCGAGGGGTTTACTAGTAGCCACTGAAGATTTCCACTAGTCAGAGGAGCCAGAAGGTGGACTTCTGGATCCATCATCAGACCCTCGACACCGAGTGAAATATATTGGACTCATCCAAACAAATCACATGACTCCAAACTCGAGGGGTTTACTATTAGCGACTGAAGAGTTCAAAGTAATAGTCAAATCATTTATTTCAAATACGTACTAAAAGGCACTTTTGAACGTCAATATTTTCATTTAAATAGAATTGATTCTAGGCGCCAGTTCCACTATCTACCTCCTGGCTCCATCATCACATCAGCTGCAAGATACCAAATTATAGGTTTGTCATTCAAACTACATATATTATACATACAAAGTTTCGTTTCGATACGACAAAAGAAAGCTAAAATAGACTTTTAAGATTTTTCACATTGTTTGTTAGTTATACAAGCGTGTTAAAACACTGCCATCCGCCATCTACGTGCAATCATAAACTTTGGTTTTAATTAAAATGACACTTTAATTGTAACTAGTAATTGTAGTTTCTTATTTCCTTTGCAGATAATATATTTGTATTGGGTCCTACAAAGCTTTGAATTCTTGAACATGCTCCAGAATGAAAACATCGTACACAATACCAAGTAAGTATGTTATTAGAACCGCGGTTGTCTCGGCACGAATTATAACTGTATTAGTAAGGATTAGTTAAAGGTCACCAAAGGTTTCTAAGTACCGCAGTAAGTGTTGTACCGTGCGGTACGCTTAGTGTCCTGTCACTTAGGCTCAGCCAAGAGATTTGTTTGTGCCTCACGAACGGAATACATCAGATAACGGACGTGACGTCGATACTGTTCAGAGCGGGCTTTATCGATCATTATGTCGCAACAGCTTTATTTATGTTTGCTGTTATGTTTTAATCATTTTCCTTTGTTTCATGAAAACTTTATCAATATTAATGTTTTCCTTAATCATGGTCATTTGCGTCATCTACGAGTACGTTAGTATCACATTTCTTGCTGGATCTTAAACAGCAGAATGGTATTTTATTAGCAACTAAAGCAATAAAACCTTTTAAGTGTGTACATACGAAGGCCAGTGTTTGGCAATCACTGACATATCTGATTTTAGTAGATTTTTATAAATGTTTAATGTTATATCACTATCTCTCTGCCATTGCCATAAACATGCAACCTCAATAACTTCCTTGACTTTTAGCACGCCCTCATTCACTTGTAAACTTATGCCATCTTCAAGGCACCGATGCACGGTAGCTGTACCTCGTGTAAGATGCAGATCCTTCGTATTTAGTGTAAATGTGTATGACTCAAGTTCATTCGACACTAAGTACATAGATGAAATTGCGACAAGACTTAATTTGACACGACTGTGGGGGGGGGGGGGGGGTGAACTTCACAGTGTTCGCTTGGACCGAAACGAAAAATAACAGTAGGTTAAAACAGAGTTAAAACTTAGAGCTAAGGTGGCCTTGCCCACGTCATATCAATAGTCCGCAAGTTTATTCGAAACAATAATTCCAGGACACTCTTTTGGATATTTAAAGATGAGTCATGTCGAAGTTTGCAGGATTGGCACAATTCCAACTTTCGTTGTTGAGTCGGAAAAGCGTAACCCTTGAGGTCCTTTTAAATATGTTGTTACCTTTCTTTCAAAACAGAAAAAGCTCGCACTTGTAAGTTAGTAAACTATGCTAAAGCCGTATACTGCTCATCCCTACAGCCCGAGCGCGGTCACGCTCGGCGGCCGCGCTGGCGCCGGTGCGCGCTGCGCATGCGCGTAATAACATAATTGCCGCTGATCGACTCAAGCGCAGCCGCGCGGGGCAGCCATCACCCATCACTCGATACACTCGCATGTTTGTTGTATGTAATCAAATGTGTCTTCCTTACATCCAAGAAATTATACTCCAACACACACTGTGGGGTAGCAACCAAACAGCGTGAGCTGTCATATTTGCGCGATGTGATCTTAAATCTCAGCTTGATTACGGTTTTGTGCATTATTAAGTTCATTGTTCATTATGAACATTCCCAGTACCGACACTCACCAGTGGCGAATAGTGCAAGTGCTGGGGACGCTGCACAAGCTGTGATCATCCTGCAATGACCGTAGAACTTGCTGGGTTATGAAAAGGCTGAAGGATGTGTTTGGATTTTCATTACCTACTCGGACAAATAAAATATCATTATTTATTGGAAATTTGATTCAGGACATGAAATCATTTACATTTTTACGATAACTTAAATAATACTTGATAGGATAGAAGTCTATGACATAGTTCCGTAAATCAATATTCACAATAATATATGGCTTAATAATGAGGCTTTAAACATTTTTTATCAGATCGAGATGATCTGCATCAGATAACGGTTCCATACAAGTGTCATCTAGTAACCTTCTCAATTTCTTAAATAAATATTAATCGGCGTTGTTTCTCCATTATCTTAGCGCACATCTTTACCATAAAATAATAAATAGCATATAATAAAATTAATACGATTAAATTATTCCAAAATAAATAACCATAGATGGCTGACTGTATAAATATTTTTGTATAATTTTAGAGGTTATTTTTCTCGTAGAATGTGAACATTCCTCATCTGTAGACGTCTCGTTAAATTCGTGAGTGTTAATACAAGTATTAACATGATTTACATTCATATTTGGCCATCAATAACACGGGCCGCATTCCGACCCGAGCCCGTGCCTCTAACCCCAACGGATGTAATCTCATTATCGTGTATCAATTTCGATCAGTAAGCAATAACACTAACTTATCGACAGCAACAGTTAGCTCGGGCGAGTTCGGGCGCGTTCGTGTGTGATCACCGTTAATGACGCTGATCTGGGAGCCTGCGCCTGTGCATAAATCAGCGCCCCTTTCCCCCCATCCCCGCAAATGTGAAACAGTACCGCGGCCGCAGGTTGGCAATTTACTGATACGTGTTAACGGCATTTCAATATAACGGGGTTGTCAGTCAACACTCAGTCAAAATTAAAGGAAAATCCGGTCATCATGGACTTTCCTGCTTAAAACTCTAATAATTCAACCTGGCCTCAATGAAGCCTCGAGCGTACTAATAAATAACCAAACGCCTTTGCACCACAGATCCGTAATAGGTTAATTAGTTTGATTCCTATTTCACTTTAGTATATAGACAAACCGGTACAGTACCTTCACGGGAAATAAAAACCAACTCAAACCAATTTCGCCGTACAGCCCTGAAGCGAAAAGGTGTGAGATGATGAGGGGCGTGCACACACCGTGGCGGACGTGGCGGCTCGTCGAATCAATGGGCGATTACTTTAACAATATCATCAACCGACCCGCGGCGACCGGCAATAGTTGCGCGACGTTGCGCAACTGTTGCGCAACGTCGCGCAACCGTAAACTATTTCAATTATCGACTTAGCCCCAGGTTACACTATGTCAAATATAATACTGTTCCATGTAAAATGTGTGCATTTGAAAATGTATACTGTAGAGGAAATTGACTCCGAGAGTTATGTGACGTCTGGCGATGGTTCAATATTGTAAGTTTCAATTAAATACTACCGTTCTGTGAGTTAACTGAACTTCTGTTTTGCTTAGGAATGACGCAACCATGTTGATATTTGGGTTCATTTGAACCATCGTCCATTATTTGCATTTTAATTCCATTCGCGCATTGCCATCACTTGAGTAGAAGAAATTCTTGTGCAAGTTAATTTATTTATGTGGAGTTTGTCTTGACAAAGGGCTTGGTAAGGGCTTGCCCTTACCATGTTTTAACATTTGAGATCGAGACTTGGGAAGGATTTTGCCCAAAAGATAAACAAAAAAATAGTTTTTAACATTTGATTTCTAGACTATGCATCGTTCTAATTTCTAGATTGCCTACAGGTCTACAACATCCGCAAAGCCCTCCTCTGAGTGACTTTGTGTCAACAATTACTTTATGGAGTATGAGAGAGATGCTGAGTAACAGCTGCGTGTTCGGGCAACTAATTTATTTCTGAAACCTAAACAAATTCATATAAATACTTTAACATACGTAATTATACAAATAACGATGAACCTTGCTCCTGCACATAATATATAGGTTTAAAGAATTATTACAAACACGCACAAATTAAAGCAATACAAATAAATAAACTACAAACTAATATAATTTAAATTTCATTAAACCAGCTTCACTCTACGAAGACTCTGTTTACAAAAATCTAAATAATGTTATGTTTAAGTAAATGATGCAAATCTATAGTTGTAAATAAAGTAGAGTCGATAAACATGATGGCTCTCCGGTCTCCAGCTTGTGTCGCCACATTAGACTCTATTTATGGACTTATGAATGTTAATGCGTGGTAGAGCAGGCCTGAGGCGGCGCGACGCTCTACTGCGCCTAATTATGATAATCTAAACGTTGTAAATCTGTTTCTATATTGTATTTATAAATATTTTCTTTAATATAATTTTGTTGTCTTTCCATGAACAATATTATTTGATCCGTGAAATTATTAACTAAAACATACTGAGTGGATGTCTGTTTACTACCTTATACATAATTATGAAGAAACCATAATCACTGATACTGAGTTGACATTCTTTTATGATCAATTATAGGTAATGGATACCTACTGTTCCATGTTTTATATAATCGGCACATAATGCTTACAAATATTATAAACTAGCTCTTCGTGCCCGGCGTCGCCCGGGGTGAATTTCATACAAAAATAGCATCGCAATTTCCTACTTTCCCGGTGGATTTTCCAAATTTTCTCTTTTACACAAACTATGTCCTCACAATTACAAACACATAAAAAAGAATTAGCCAAACAGGCGCAGCCATGTTGTAGTGATGCGCAGATAATTATTTTTGACAATTGAATTTTATTTATACGGATATTGTGATTTATTTTGAATTGTAACAATTTTGGTTTGTTTCGAAACAGAAACAAATGAAATTTGTTTGATCTCGTAACCGCTGTCCTAGAGTACACTGACGCAGTCTACTCGTAGTAAACACCAGGGCCCTAATGTAACTGACAATGCGACATATTTGTAAAAACACTGCCAAAATTTACACATTTTCTGTACAACTTTCAAAATGTTGGATCTCATGTAGGCGATGGTCAGTTTAATTAAACCGGCCACAGGATTACTTTTTTATGATTAATCTACCAACCGTGGGATCAATCTTCTATAACTTTGATCGATTTTTGAACCAGTCATAAGAAGTCCCTACGTTCACCAAGTTAATATTTAAGTATGCAAATACAAGTCGGTGTTTATTTATTGTTTGTAAGTTATTTATAAATATGTAAAGATACGGAGCCGCAGTAATTGGGTGTCGCATGTAACACCAAATCAATATTATACGTAGTATCATGTAACTTTGTGGTAGCAATGTTTTCATTATACTGCGTCGATACCGAGACCAATACCAATCAACTGTGAAACATTCATGAATTTAATAATAAAGTATTGACATTGCTACATTTTATTAACATTGACGTTATCAAGATTTTAATAAGTATTACTATCAAAGAGTAAATTATATTAATAATATTGGAAACTCTAATGGATGAAGAAAATATATCAACATTTAGTTTGTCTGAGTTTTAAGTTTGTTTGTTAACTGCCTTATTAAATGTTAGAACCAAAATTAATTAAATTGTTTATTTTTCCAAAAAGTAATGAAGGTAAGAACTCACTAACGAAGTAGGATCCAAACCACACGAGGTTTGGGAACTTAATTCTTTAGAAACAAAATATATGAATTCTGTCCGTCGCGTCACATTCTACTATATTTCTTGTTCCTAATTAATACGCATTCCTGATCCAAACGTACGATTACAAAGGATTTGACCGCGCACTGCGCAGGCGCAGATTAAGCCCTAGACTTGTTCGTTTTACATCCCGAATTCCGGGGGCCAGGTTGCGGTCACAAGTATAGTTATTTATAATTTAAAATAATAATGTGTGAATGAACGTCTACCTGGGGACGCAGAACAGGCTACCATAAAAGGTACACTCCATAATTATAAAGATGTAACGTAAGAATTACTAAAGCCCGGGCAATCAGTGCAGTGCAGCAGTGGCTGTAGCTGAGGGCAGTGCTTTATTGGTTGTACTGCACCTTTTAATGATGTAATTAGTGATGTGCCTGTGCTTTGTTACTGTTCCACACAGACTGGGTGTTGCTGTTTGGCCTCAACAACCCTCGCGAACTTGCGACGCACTTACTAATTCAGTTCGACTACCTCTAGATTTAGCGATCGTACAATCTTAGTAGTTACGTCAGAAGTGCGACTTTTGCTCATCGTTACATAGTGTCCAATCAAGCTCGCTGCGCATGCGGCGCATCATTACCGCGCATGACTTGCGCGCGCGCACCCCGTGTGAGAACTCCAAGGGTAATTCATCGAATAATCCGATTACTGTATCAATAAGTATTCGACAGCTCCGAATTACAGCACCGGAGCTCGGCTCAGCCTGCGCGTGACGTCATTATCACTCGATGATAATCACTCGGTCGTAACATTGTAGGTGTTTATTACGAGTTTAACTTGTAGCAGGATGTGACAGGCGAGTTTTAATCCTGATGAATGTGCAGTTGATATGTTTGCTTTATCCAGTAATTTATTGTCGAAAACGTTTCGCATGGAATCGCGGAGAAAGTAATTTAATCGGTTTGCGTGCTTGCTGCAAGATCGCTACTAATGTGTCATAACAGGGTGTACTGTAGAGGCTGCAACCTGAGAAGGTTGTAGCATGCAACCTCCGCGAGTCCGTTTAAAGCATATGAAGACAAAAGTTAATTTGGATAGAGAAAAGAAGAAACAACGGAAGTAGAAAAAGAGACCGTGGCTGACAAGCCGAGTGACAAGAGGAAAATAATACATACAAGATGAATTTTGAACCAGTGCGCAAACTGTGAATGAGGCACATGATTCTAGATACCCTAGCATAGACATTTTTCGTCAGTTTTATTTAATCCAGTACGTAAAAACGTAGAATAATTTCTATAAGTAGTTATCAACTTATACCGCAAACTGTATTTGATTGACCCTCCCGGTACAGAGAGCCCGCAAGGCTCAAGCACGGGTAAATACTGTAACTATAGAATGAACATATTATCTGTCCGACTTGACGTAAGTAAGATTTCATAAGAAACTCCTGTGAATCTGGCAAACAAATGTCTCTTACCTCTTCTCTCTCTGCTGCAATATATCTATGGACGAAGTTGTGGTCTGCTTGACCTGCAATATAACATTTGTGTCGTAATTGTAACAGCCAAATTGTGAAAACCTACACGAGGTATGTTTTATGACGAAACTTTTCTCTTCTCGCACCGAGTCGAGAGCACACACAGCTCTTTCTCAGCCGAACTTGAGGCGAGTTGCATGTATAATGAGTGATAATTAGTGGTCGATACAGTTATACGCGATTGTTACACTTACAGCAAATACCGGCGCGGTGGGAACGCGCATGCGCACTGCATAGCGCCCGCCTGCGCCCGCGCACGGTATCTCAATCTTGCATCTATTTATCATTAAATGTATGAGGGCTGTGCTCACATGGCCTATGGAAAGCAAAGGAGAACAGCGGGTCGGAGCTGACGCAGCATTTATTCCTTTTTGTAAAAGTTTACAACAAAACTCGCCATTGCCTTGTGTTTCTAACTATTCAACATTTTTGCCACCTGAATGAATTTTGCACTGAAGTAACAAGTGCCAGATACTACATTCATACATTTTAAAACGACGCGGAACATTCCGTCGTACCCACTAATTAGAAGCACATCACTCATAACACTATTTCGGTCGCAATTACATCGTATGAGCTACTGTCGTGGACTCATGGCGATGTAATTGATCACTCTTGTAATGTGTTGCTACTCCGAATCATCAGCCACTCAGTATTACTCACAGCCACAGTGGTCACACAGTCACAGTGGTCACACAGTCACAGTGGTCACACAGACTCCTTGCTTTAATTACCGACGAATTTAGTTCCGAATTCCTGAGCGGTGACGAGATTGTGAAGTGACAAACGTACCTATTTAAATACTTATCAGTAGGTGACGATCTTGTGCAAATGTTTTAAACTTTTAATCACCATATTTTGTAGACAGATTTATGACAGGGTTTTAAGATAAGATAGCGATAATTAATTTGCGAAATTACGAGCTTGTAGGATCAAAGGTCGCTCGTGGTCAAAGATGAGCTATCAGCTACCAAGATATAGCTGCAGTGGTAAAAGTTTTAACCGCCAGTCGCTGTCAGTGTCTCGTTCCCTGACGGTGACATGTGTACTGAGAGCGTGAATAACATCGATACCTTTAGGCTCAAAGGGCGTATCCACCAAAACACGACTTTTCAGTAGAGCAATAAAACGAAAAAAGTAAAAGTTTTCTAACATAACTTTTTTGTTCTTATAACTAAATATAAATAAATAAAAAACACAAAAAAGTGTTAGAATTTTGAGACAAAGAATATCGTAGAATAATATTTTATGTAAATCTAATAAATAAAGTGAAACCCTATCTTTTATTTATTAGATTCATATCGCTCTAAACATAAAAATAAACATGTCGATTACACTAATAAAAAAAGCTCCTGTGAATACAACTAAGGTTGTAATGGCAAGTCATACGGTAACAACTAATCATTTGTGATGTAAGTCACAGTCATCTTCATCACTAACGATGTAAGAGAAACATTAATGCCTAATATGCGATGTAAGTGACGGTGATATTACATACCTTTGATTTTTTATTATACGTGTTGAATTTTGCCGAGCAGGTAATTTTGCTTGTTACACTCGCGGACAAAGAATACCGGTCAGAACGCTAAACTAAAATTACTCTTAAAACAATAGAGCTACCGGCATCAATGAAACTGTATGTATTAAATAATTTACCGGTTTAGTAACCGGTTTGGTGTAGTTTTAGTAAACAACACGAAATCTTGATTTACGTTGAAAAAGTTATGGCCTTCACAGGCTCTTATCATAGCTGCCAGGCTGCTGTTTATTAAGTTTCCTGTGCGATGTTGCGGGATATTGGTCCATTCTTCCACTAACGCATGTTTAAAACCCGTTCCTGGACTGGAATCCAATAGAACAAACTTGGGAGGAGTGCTTGTTTGAGGCTGGGGAACTACTGGATTTGGTGAAGTGCAATGCTGAGAGATACGAGTCTCTAACTAATAAGAAAAGAAGAAAAATATTTTATTTGGGACACGCACAGGGAATACAAATAGTAAAAACTAAAAAAATAACAAACAATGTATAAACAAACAGAATAACAACAAAAAAATAATAATCTCTCCAGCACCTGTGCCAACCAATCACCACCTTTTCAGCCTCAGCCTAACTTGCCCCCTCCAGTGTTGGCTCTTCCAGCAGAGACCTGTGTTAATATAAAGGAAAACAAGACAATATTTTTTTGTGACGAATTAGGTTCTGGCTTTGGAAAAATTTTACTCAATTACCTTAGCCATAGTTATCATAACATAAGTTTTAAACAAATGATTAAAAGAATTGCAAATACAAACCTAGAAAATTATTCTACTATGGTTTTGCTATTAGGAAATAGTACTGGTATTACCAGAAAGGACATAGTGGATGGTGTGAACACCTTAATTAAGTTAAACATAGGAAAGCTGATGTTGTGTGCTTTTCCTTATTCTGATTCTCTATCAGGTGACGAGAATAATTATATTTATAAGTTGAATAGTACTATTCACAAGCTGACATGTTGTCATAGTGACAAATTATTGTATTTTGACACTAACAAGTTTGTTAGTGGTTTTAAGTTAACTCGGAGAACCTTATCTCTGTCTTGGTATAATAGACATCGGATAGCTATGTTGATAGCTTATAATATTAATGAGGTCATAGATAATATAACAGATTGTAGTATTAGTGACGAGTCTGTGTTGCCTAGTTATACAAGTAACATAGAGATTAATTATGATTCATCATGTTGTACGAAGGAGGATCCAACCATAATACCAACGTCCTTGGAGGGCACTACCAGTCAGATAGGTTATACTTTTCCTGCTGGAACCCATACCGCCATTGTAGACTCGTCAGTTGTAGTTGTGGAGGTCACTCCGGATAATAATTTAAACTAGTTAGTAAGACAACAGAAGTTACCCCTTTAAATAACCAATTATTACTAGAGATTAATAATAAAGTATCTTCTGGCAAAATAACTCATAGTAATAAAAAACCAAAGGAAGTGCAACACACTTTAAATTTATTTAATCAAAATATCCAAGGTTGCGCTTCCAAATTATTGGAAATAGAATTGTTTCTAGAAAGTACTAAGCTTGACGTTATTTGTTTAACAGAACATTGGTTAAAAGATCATCAAGTAATGTCAATTAATTATGCAAATTATTGTGTTGTTAGCCATTTTAGCCGAAAACGTATGATACATGGCGGGTCATTAATATTAGTTAAAAATTCAATTAAATCGAAAGAACGAAAAGACATCATCGGACTGTCTGTTGAGCACGCCATTGAATTGTCCTGTGTTCAGCTTGATCAGCATGTCATAGTATGCGTATACAGACCTCCAAGTTACCAGAATCTACCTGTGTTTGATTCTGTAATGGAAGATGTGTTAAAGAAACTTAGTGCTAGTAGTAAGTCAATAATAATCTGCGGGGACTTTAATATTAATTTATTAGATAATAACTCTGGTACAGTCAGATTATTAAGTCTTTTTATGTCATTTGATCTGTCTAATGTTTTTATTGAACCTACCCGAGTGACAGCTTCTTCTGCTACTTGTATAGATAATGTTTTTTGCAATTGTGATTACTTACACAAACAAATAGTAAATAAGTTGCCATCTGATCACAGTGGACAAACAATAATGTTTTGCTCATATACGCCTTTACAAAAAACTCAAATAATGTTTAGGCAAATTACATGTAAAGATTTAGAGAAATTAAATGATTCTTTGGCCAGTCAATTATGTAAACAAAGTTTTAATAAGATAGGTGACCCAAATGAGTTCTACGCCGAGTTCTTTTCACTATTAAACACGCAATTTAATAAAACTTTTCCACTAAAGACTAAAAGTATTAATACAAAGTTTTTATTTAGTGATTGGGCCACTCCTGGCATTCGTAAAAGTAGAGAAAATCTATTTGAACTTTATGGCCTAAAGCAACATGTGACTCATACAAGCTTTCATCAGTATGTTGCAAGATATTCAAAATTATTTAAAAATGTGTGCAAAATAGCTAAAGCTCTATATATTAGTAATAAAATAAAATCAGCTGATGACAAAATAAAAACTACCTGGCAAATAATAAATAATGAAACAGGTAGGAAAAAACAGCGTAATATTGAATTTCATTTAGTGACTGCACGTGGCCCCATCAACTCAAATGTAGATATAGCTCAGGAATTTGAAAACTTTTTTGTTAATGTTCCACTTAAAACTACTGAAGATTTAAATTCCTCACCCGCGCTTTCTGCTGCCTTACTTAAAAATAATGTAAAACCATGCCCTTTGGCGTTTAGGTTTCAGCATACAAACCCCCAAGCTGTTATAAAAGCTTTTAAAGATCTTAAAATTAAATCAACAGAAGATCTCTGGGGAATGTCTGTAAAAGTCTGTAGATCTCTCATCGAAACCCTTGCGCCCTATTTAGCTTTCATATTTAACACCAGTGTAGACCAAGGAGTCTTTCCGTATCTTATGAAACATAGTAAAGTGATCCCATTGTTCAAATCCGGTGATAGTAAAGAGCTCAATAATTACAGGCACGAGTCAATTCTGCCAGTTCTCAGTAAGGTGTTTGAAAAGTTGATGCTCAATCAAATGTTACGTCACTTTAATAAAAACTCCATCTTGCATGAACATCAGTAGTGTTTCACTAAAGGACGTTGTACCACTGACGCCGGTGTCATCCTAATAAAGAACATTTTTAGCGCCTGGGAGGAATCACAAGATGCCATTGGAATCTTTTGCGATCTCTCTAAGGCGTTCGATTGCGTAAATCATGAGACACTTCTGCTGAAACTAGAGCACTATGGGATTAGGAATGAAGCTCTTGATTTGCTAAGATCATACTTGAAAGACAGAAAGGTTAAAGTACAAATAAACGGCACAAACTCATTAGGGTCTGAAATATCAATGGGCGTTCCTCAAGGTTCGATATTGGGTCCATTCCTCTTTTTAGTCTACATTAATGATTTACCCCAGTTACTTCAAAATCAACCGAAGATGGTGTTGTTTGCAGATGACACTTCATTGATCTTTAAAATAGATCAAAGGTCACAAAATCTTGACGACGTGAAGAACTCTATTCTTCAGGTCCAAGATTGGTTTACGGTAAATAATTTGGTACTAAATGAGAAAAAAACCAAATGCATTCGATTTAAATTACCTAATGTTAGAAGTAGCGAATGTGACATCATATTGAACGGAGAAAAACTGGAATTTAGTAATCAGACGGTTTTCCTAGGAATCACGCTAGACGAGAAGTTACAATGGGGACCCCATATAACATCTCTCGCGGGGCGACTAAGCTCGGCAGCGTATGCTGTTAGAAAGATAAGACAGTTAACAGACGTTGAAACCTCGCGTTTGGTTTATTTTAGCTACTTCCACAGCATTATGTCATACGGCATTTTACTGTGGGGTCGGGCTGCGGACATTGAATCCATTTTTATTTTGCAAAAGAGAGCTGTCAGAGCCATTTACAATCTACGTCGCCGCGAATCTCTTAGGGAACTATTTAGGAAGATTAATATAATGACTGTACCTTGCCAGTTCATTTATGAAAATATTATGTATGTTAGAAAAAATCTGCATCTATTTAATAAAATAAGTGATAGACATAATATTAACACTAGAAATAAAAATAAAATAGATCAACCATTTTTCAGACTATCTAAAGTACATAGATCTTTTATGGGGTACTGTGTTAAATGTTACAACAAAATACCTGGTGAAATATTGCAATTAAATGAAAGAAAGTTTAAAACTCATGTTAAAAAAACACTTTGTAATCAAGCATATTACAAATTAGAAGATTATATCCTTGATAAGAATGCTTGGAAACATGCTGGTCCTGCTCCATAGGACAATCTAGAGGCTAGACAAAATCATACTATTTGCTTATTGTATTGTATATTTGGTTATTTTTACTTTACTCACACACTGTATTATTCCAAGTTAATATTTTAGGAAAATCATATATTTTAACAATTGTTTGTAAATATGTGAGCACAATGTACCTATCACGTGATTAATTTATATACCTTTGCTTTATTTTTAATGTTTTTGTACCAATAGTGGTATAGTATTTTTATTCTTGGTGCATCGTCTTCACATATAGAAATATAATTAATGTATACAAAATATTGTAAAAAAATTTAAAAGAGTAACGGTGGAGTTTCTTGCCACTTCTTCTCCATACGAAACTACTTTTTGGAAGTGGCGCCTAGAATCAGTTCTATTTTAATGTACATTTTGACGTTCAAAAGTGCCTTTTTATGGGCCTATTTGAAATAAATGCTTTGACTTTGACTTTGACTTTGCTTACACACCTCCCAAGTGTTCTAAATTCAATTAGCGTTTCTACGGGTCTCCCGAAGTTGATTTGTTACTTCAACTGCCGTGAGGTGCCGATTTCGGAGCACGATTGTAACAGTAAATTGATGTTTAAGACCATCTAAGGTTTTATTTCATACTTTTAAACTTATCTGTTTTAAACAGTTAGTTACATGCATGAACCATTATTCATTATCAAATAACAGGGATTTTCGTCATCGACCTGTATTACTAGACCGCGAGTAGTTTGAACGATACCTGCTCAAAACAAGTGCAGTGCAGTTCACAACATAGCAATCAGAAAGTATATTCAATCTTCTGAAGCAGCTATATTAAAATTACGCCATTTTTGTAACATTATAATTGTGTTGTTAAAATTAAAATAATGGAAAATTGTAACCGATTTTTTTTATCACAGCAATAAGAACCTTAGGACCTTTTTATATTTTAATAAAACATAAAAAAGTTAAGGAGCAGTTGTAGTACTTTTTGTTACTGTAAACTTGTACTAACGAGCAGGGTTGGCATGAATAAAAAAAATTGATTTAAATCACTATTTAAATAAAATGGTTTAAAAAAAAAATCAGTGATTTAATCAAAAATGTTTAATTTCACTTTCTTTCAAAGAAATCAACATTAAAAAAAACTGATTTAGAAATTATACGTAATTAAGTTACAAACTAGGGTCGTTTAAATCTGAGGAATCAATATCATTATTATAATATTTAAAAAAAAAACTAGCTTTTCAATTCCGAGTCGGTTTCTTAATTTGCTCTGAACAATTCCAAAGGTGGAAAACACTCTTTCCACAGCAGCTAAAGCCCCAAACAATTGCTTCCCCACTGGAAAAAATTTGACTGTTCCTCTTCGTTATACATATTTTACTGTAAAATCCCACTCTCTAGTGGAGTCACATTTTTTACTATTTCTTCTGCGAACATCACACTTCTGAATGGTTTTGATTTTGACTTAATCTCTACTATCCATATTAGCAAAACTTAACCATCATAGTGATTTCGTGCTTACTCCAACGCACTTTCGTCTTCTTCATCTGTCAGTGTGAATTCTGTTTGCATTCACATGTCAGACAAAAGGGAAATCCCCCGCGGTGAGTCCGGGTAATCCCTTGAGGGCGCGTTCCGTTTTGCGAAAAAATATAGTTAAATAAAAAAGAAAATAAAAAAACCAGTAAATCGTGATTAATTAGGATTTTTTCAAAAAATCGTGCTTTATTCGATTTATTCAAAAAATCATGATTTTTTCCAACCCTGCTAACGAGTAAGGCTCCAAAATGACAAGGATTTGCATCTATCTCCGACGGCGTTCTACCAATGAAGCCACCTGGTTACGGCGCCTCAACAAGAAGTTGAGCTTATTTTGTGTATCAGAATCCATTTTCTAAATACATTCACAGACTTACTTTACCACAAATCACATAAAACATGCATCGCACTCGGTTGTGTGCCTTTTGTTAACAATACCTACCTACAGGTCAAGTATGAAACAAATTCAAAAATGGCTAGAGACGTAAACACCAAATTTGATAGATCCCCGGTTATACATCCAAGTCTTTAATTTTATAAGTCTATTACGACGTTTGCTGTAACGACAAAAGTTGTAGGTTGTGTATACACCACTTTTTTGCTAGTTTCGAGATCTTAAACATACCGATCGAAAGAGGACGAAAAACTAAGTATTACTGCATTAATATCTCATTTATGCCAAAATGGTGGTTACGCCCTTTGAGCCTAAAGGTATCGACATGTAAACGTGCGCAAGCACATCTTACGCGTGTGGGCGTAGCGGATAGAGTGGATCCCAGCAGGCCACTAGGCCCTTGGGAGTTAGGATAATATAATATTGTGATCAAAGCTTATTAAGAGTTATTATTTGACCCTCAGGTTAGGCAAATTGTGGGGGTTTCAATTAGGAATATCTCAGTAGCAGCCCGGAGTCAGGAATTGTGTTTTTTCCCGGTTAATGGCAATAGCCTCGCTCCCTATGATAAATAAATCAATAAGTAAACATAATGTGGTCTAAACACGCCTATGGCCTGCCAGACCAGAAATAAAAACATGTTGGCACCATATCATGCAGCCTGTGACACCAATATTACCGAGAATTATACAACTCATAGATAGAAACGCACAAAAAAGCATGCTGACAACTTGTACACCTGTGTACCTACTCTCAGTAAATCACTCGACTATGAGAGACATTCCGTTTTTTTAAGTTATTGGATAGCATAGCCATACCTAAGTAGTTCATATTCATCATTGAATATCAACTTGAAGTATCTCACTCTACTATCTGCTACTATCTGAGTAGCTACAAAACGACTTCCGTTGCTTGTTATGTGACAAAAAGCTATACTATGAATAGACCCATTCATTGCACTTTTATATAAGTGGATGTACCGGCAACCTTTAGTTTCGCACCCCATATCAAACAGCTCTTCGCTCCCTTCTGCCACAGTGTAGCAAACCTAGTGTCCGCTACAGAACGCACCGCATCGCTGAATACATTAGAGACGAGTTCAGCCGCGCGGTGTCGCACTGGATTACCTACACTGTTAACTCTGTAGTGTGTGCTGTGAAATACGTGCACTTGTCTGAATTACCATCGAACCAGTCATTCCAGAATACTCCAGATAGCGGGGCTGGATTGTTCCACAATACGTGCGTTACTGTACATTATTGCATTTAAATGTCATGGTGCAGAAATGTACAGTAACAGGCATTGTTGGAACAAAGGTGGAATATCTCGTTCAAAACATATTGTTCTTGTACTGACTGTCCCGATGTTCTGCTTTTATATATATGCAACCTGCCAATGGCTATTTCAACATTCAGGTTAGTGTTCATCTATAAGACCACGATAAATCGGCACTCATACATAATCCGCATGTGAATTCAACGCACTTCCTATGCTGTCAATATAAAACACAAATGTTAAATT
This sequence comes from Dasypolia templi, assembly GCA_963555695.1. Taxonomy (NCBI): domain Eukaryota; kingdom Metazoa; phylum Arthropoda; class Insecta; order Lepidoptera; family Noctuidae; genus Dasypolia; species Dasypolia templi. Next base: position 33,045,897 of record OY743140.1, on the reverse strand, counting down.
AACCGACGCATTACTTACGGTTTGACAGCGGCTGCGCCTGCGCTGCCAACAGCACAACGTTGGCAGTGCTGGCAGTCCCGGAAGGTATAAATACTTCGTAGTGAACGTTGACGAGTGACTCGCGTGCAGCGCAGCCATCAGACCAGCGCAGTCGAGCGCAGGCATTAGAATCAGAACATGTTTCATTGTCACATCGACGCACTGCCAGCAAATGGCTACTTACATGGAGCGCGGAAATGGAGTAACAGTAGTAATTTGCTTTTATGGAACAAAATGGTGGGCAGCTGAGTCGTTGGTCAGTTTTTTTATAAGTTCTGAAATCCAGCTGCCCCCAAACATTCAAAGAAGTAAAGTGACCACTCCACTTAACGTAAACCTGTAGAATGTCAATAATGTGTGTATTTAACAAAGGTATTTTTATGTTTGACAGCAAACTGTGAACCAATTACATTATTCCCCCATTACCGATAACAAGTACCGTAAGTAGCGATTGCCAAAGTGAGTAGCAAACTTGTGTTCAAGTCGCGCAGCACTGTGTTTGCTAATAATTTCTACTACAACCGACCTCCTAAGTATCGGTTGGGCTCTGTTAGGTATTTAAACTAATTCCACGAATAAATTGTAAGTTCCCAGCGACTAAATAACTAAGAGAATTAACAAGAACTCGGAACATTGAGTAAAATACCGCAGGCTCGGTGTAATAAGTTAAACCGAGCGATCAATTGGCGATAAAAAAGCAAATCTGTGCGGACGCCATGTTGACGTGACCGCCAAACAACGTTTATATCATAGCGTCCGGTCTGCGCATGCGCAGCAGTGGGCTGGAAAGAAGCAGTGTGGGTTCTGTATGTTGAGCAATCGGTGATGCCAAATTATTTTTTTCCTTTAATTTGTTTTTTAAAGGTATAAGTTAGAATTTTTGCTAATATGTTTACATTTACATGTAATGCTGAATATGCAAATTGTTTCATAAGAACTAATCCAATAGCTCTATAAGTTTAATGCAACTATTTTTAAACAAAAATCTACGCTTAGCAGGGTCTTCAGTATAACAAGCAGTAAGTTTGGAGTTACTGTTCTTTCTACCAGCAAACGCAGATTGCTGCGCTTATTTTATTTTATTCAATTATTATCATTCGATCTACAAATGACAAACGCAATTCAATGGTGACTTATAGCTATTCATCATTTCATTAGAAAGACGTCCACTGCTGGACATGCGTCCCCCAAGAACCGCCACCTCGACCGGTTCTGTGCGTCCCGCATCCAGCGGATTACTGCGACCTTCAAAAGGTCATCAGTCCACCTTGTGGGAGGCCTATAGCTAACGATAGCTATTAAAATAGTACTTTAATGTGAAAAGGACCACACTTACTTAGCTATATTCATCCTAACCAATTGCAGTCACACATATTACTGCATTTTAAATAAGTATCGTCTCTTCTTTCAACTGAAACGGAAAAAGTGTCCCCCACTTAATTCAACTTAATGAGACGAAATTTAAATCTTTTATAAAACGCACACTATGCAGGCATGCATATTAGTTAGGGGATTACATCGCTGATAAAAATGCCTGGCTCAATGCTGGTCCTGCTCCATACCACAACAAATTAATTAACATTTGAAATACTGTTGGAGCTGCTGAAGTATGTAAGAATACATTTGCATTGTATAAACTCAATCTCCTTTGTATTATATAAATTAATAGCACAGGTGTGAGTACTATGTCCTATGGAGCTATCGTTTACCGGGTTATGTCTTATATTGACTTGAATGTGCCCTGGCGGCTGATAGTATGTCATGCTGAATGGTGCTGATCCATGCGTCATGTTCCTGAACGGGCGCCGTCATTTGGGACTGGTCATCTCTTAGCTGCCACGGCTCATTTTTTATAATTATTTTTTGGATTGTCTTTATTCATTTTTTGCTGCACTCTTGACGCTTTTAATGTGTACGGTTTTTGTAAACATTAATGATGTAACTAATATATTTGTGACAATATTATTTAGAAGAGTGTCCGTCGCGGTTCTTGCCCTTTCTTCTCCATAGGTGCCTACTACGCTTTGGAATGGGCAACAAGCTTCATATTTCTGACTGACTGACTCCTTGAAAATTCAAAAGTGCCAGTAAATGGTTCAATTGAAATAAATGCTTCGAGGTTTTGTTTGATTCAATATCACTGCATTTATAAGTACTATCCTTAATTCATTCACTAAACATAGCAGCAAGTGTTGCTTACTGCGTTTGTTACTGGTGAATTAAATTATATTAACAAATACTCGAAGGCTAAGAGCAGTAATGGGTCTTACAGCAGTTGTGCTTAGTCATTTACAGCAGAAACAAACTGCGTTGTTGCTCATTAAAACTACCACTTCCCGAACAGCTATTAAAGAAAGGGTCAAATCACTGTATAGAAAGAAAGAAAGGAAAATTGCTTGTTCTGCACAAACAAAACGCACATTACAAAAAAAAACATAAATTACACACATACAAAGTAGCCAAAGGCCTCGTATTCAGGATGAAAAAGTTTTGCAATTTTGCCCACTGCGAGGACATCACGAGGATCATCATTACGAGGACACCGAATTTAGATAAAAAGAAAAGAAAGAGTTACTTATAGAAGTAAATCATTTTTTTTTCCTTAATGCATTTCTAATTAGCGCGACAGATCTTTATTGCGAGAAAGAACATCTCATATCCTCAGACACCGTAGGGTATGTCAAAGTAATTTAAATCTCAGGCATTTGCGCCGAAAAAAGAAGCCACACCGGAGGCGCACAAAACCGTTTCAGTAACATCAGCGCATACGCAATGAGTGGTAGGATTTAATAACGACTTCGCAGGTGGCCAAAATAATATCCCGGCCTCTTCCAAAAGTACCCACGGTAAAAAATATAATGAGACCTCCGGCCATCTTTGACACACCTGTCTCGCAAACTTAAACACACATGGTAATCAGATCCATTACAAAACTATGCCATGAATTGAAGTAGGTTATTGAAATGCACTGCATATTATACAGTCTTAACAAGAAACTGTAAAAAAATTTTTTTCAGAACACCATAATTTTAAGACTTCACATCAGCCGAAGTATCTCTAAACAGTATGCGCAGACGCATTCCGTGGTCGGCTCCAACCGCAACCGTACGCAGGCAGAACATCGTCAGCGGTTGCAAGCGACTGCAGAATCCACAGAATGTGTAGCGGGAGGTAATGGTTATCACCAGCACACTGTGGTCACCGGCGCCGTGAGTGGATGGACCATGTCGGACCATGTTGCGGTCACTGTGGTCCAGGGCTCCGTGATTACCAGTGCAGGAATGTTAAAGTAAATGATCCGAAAAATGGCGCAGCTTGCTCTGTGGTCAAGAGTTAATAACATACGATGTAAGAGTTGTTTTGGTTTAAAATGTCAAAGTCCAAGGGCTGGTAATAACCAAAGACTTGGAATATTTAATCCAAAAACCTTTGACGTAATAGGTAGAAGAGCTACTACCTCAAAAAGAATCGTTTTCGGAGCCTATTCATACAAAAGTCTATTCTAGACTTTCACACCATCACTCATCTCTGAGGGTGTAAAGTCTCAATCCTGCGCACATTGCCCTGCGCTAAAACGGGCTACAAGCTGCGAGCGACGCGCTACACGCCGCAAGTGTCGAGCGACAAGCACTGCGCGTGTTCCAACACCGATACACTGCGCAGGCGCGCGCAACAAAAAAGACAGGAGTAGAAGAGACATTGTATGTCTTATCTTGAGCCATTAGCCGGGTAAGGAGCTCAAGATTTAAAGCCAACAAAGCAATATGGTTGTTGTCAAATTATTCTAGTTAGTGATATCGTTGTTGTAATGTTTATACTTTTCGTATCAATAAATAGTTTATTATTATTTTCATCAGGAGTGTTCTTTTTCTCAGCTCATAGGCTGATTTTAGTTTCATTTACGGGCCAAAGTCAAGTAAGATGAGGGTGTGTATTTAAGATGAGGGTGTGTATTTAAGATGAGGGTGTGTTTTCTTCCTCTAACTGCATGAACTTCCGAACTTATTCTGCAGGTGTTTAATTAAGATGGCAGCTATTCTGTATTATATTATAATTTATTTATTATTATTCTGTCGCAGTTTTCACTGGGAACTGGTGGACATATCCACCACAGGGAACAAAACATTTGGTAACTATAGAATTGTAGTATCTATCTCTAAAATATTCCGTTCTGTCCGTTACATCAGCGTAAATTCAGGGTAGATAGCCTCCACCATAAAGCATCAAACCTAGTTCTCAATGTTGGCAAAGGGCTAGTGAGCGTTCATAGAACGCGAACCAATTTCGAACCACTTCCACCACAATCTGCCCGCCCAATAAGGACGCATCTTCTGGTATGTTCTAGAAGACACGTGAGAAACAGACGACGCGCACCGTTCTTTTGACGTTAGCCGTGTGACGTCCGTCAACTGGGCTGCGCACACAAAAATTGATTATCTATCTCAAACCTCATTCGTTATGTTAAACATGTACTTTTATGTCACTGGAAATAAATCATTTACAGTACATTATTATTTGTGTATGTTAAACTGGCGTCCAACGTGGGTGTTTGTTAAATCCTACTAATATTATAAACGCGAAAGTTTGTGAGAAACTACTGAACGAAACACGCAAAAAACTACTGAACGGATTTGGATGAAATTTGGCACACAGTTTATAACCTGGATTAACACATAGAGTACTTTTTATCCCGATACTCCCACGGGATCAATATTTATGCGGGTGAATCCGCAGGGAGCTGCTAGTTTTCTAATATAACCAATCTCCTGTATTGGCTATATTAGAAAACTAGCTGCTGAAATGAAGAATGAACAGTGTGCACCACTAACTAGTGATCTTAGAGCATAATAAGATGCTAGGAGTGGAACTTCTGTCCCTTCCATTTTAGCTTCCTAGCACGAAGCAGTGATTAAAGAGTTTGCGCAGGCGCGAGGCGGCGCGAGTACTCACTCACATTATCCAGGGTAAGTAACTTGTAGTGAGTATTCCAAAATTACTGCTTCGGTAACAAGAAACGTTAAATTTACTCCCGACTGACTTAGTAGGAGAGTATTGTATGTGTCTGAAGAGTGTGTGTGTGTCTGATGAGTGTGTGTGTGTCTGTTCCTTTTCTAATTCTCATAGTTCAAACCCTTTGATGGATTTTACAGTGCAAGGCGTCATGGTGGACTTGACCGTTCCATTGAACTATTGCATGACACAACATTAAAGACCAGTGACATTAATTCTTACCTGAAGCCAATAAGCGTGTCTGTGCGACGACGGACGTTTTTTTTTTTAGAGAGATTTAAGGTTGGTAGAGGCAATAGCTTGGTTGTCTCTGCCAACTCTTGGCAACCTACTTCAGTCAACCAAGTACTTCACATGAAATGTTTTGGCTGGTTTCTAATTGAAATCACCCTAAATATGCTTTTTATTCGACAATTGAGGTTATTTTTATAACTTCAACTGTCATCGATTATTTTTTCAATTACAATTTATTAACGAAATGAGTAACAAACTCATTCCCTTTCTAAAGGGAATGAGTTTGTTACTAACTCCCTTTAGGGCTTGCGTGGTCGAGAATTGAATCTAGAGTGTTTTATTTATTTATTTATTTTATTTATTTTATTTTAGGAAGGCTTACAGACTAATAACATTGTATTAACACTAGTATGTAACTAAATTGCTAATTACAAGCCTCCACAGAAAAAAATAATACAAAATTAATATACCCAATTTTGAAATTATTGGTTTTACCAAATTTCATCAGAAACTCTTGGCACATACATGAGCTCATCTGTGAGCAATAAATAACATTGTTCACGAACAGCAAAATGATGCTTCTATTTTACTCGGCCTGCATCTAGTGTTGTAAACCTTTTTGCAATGCAATACCCTATCTACTCGTATCCCTAGATCAATACTGCCTAGATAAATAAAACGAATGAAACAAATAATTTATGATCCGCGCCCATCTATTTGATATCCGAAACAGAACCCGCACCTCCGCTGTGTAAATCCATCCCCCCGACATCTGAACAGTTGCGCCTGAGAGCGCTATTCCTTGCGCCCGCGCACTACACGTAAATCAGGGACGCGTGAACACCATGCAACACCATAACTTATACCATGCCACGTTACTGAGCAAATTTAACTTAATAGAGAAGAGAATAGAGTTGATATTGGTAAATAAGTGTTGGTTTTAATAAAATATATCACAGGCAATAGTAATGAAAGGCGTAATGCGATCAAATGCGAGTGTGGGGTGCTGCGGCAGTGTGGGGTGGTGGATGGTGGCTGTGCGGTGATGTATGCGCGGGCGCGCGTGACGCCGTGCATCTTGCACTCCTGCGCAGATTTACTGCGCAACCGATGATGTATAGAGATGCTGTGATGTTGTGATACCGTACAGTTTCGTACTCTTTTATAGATAGTATGGTCATAGTATGGAATTAGTGTTTATTGAACCTGCAGCGCCTGAGCATGTAGCTCGATTCAAGTGCAATCTTGTAATTTTTATGAAGTCTTCGGCTTAATAAAAGCTTCAAAAATACTTAGCATGTTTTTGAACAAAACTGCGTACAAACATTCAATTATCAAGCAGAGTTTAACTAATACCTACGTTTTATATAAAAATAATATTTTCCCCGTTATCCGCCAAACTACAGCTTACAGTGCTGACCTCTGCAGTATACAGGCTAAACAATATTAGCATACGCGCTTATTTCGCCAACAAAGTACAAAACATTCTAAACAAATTGCGCGTTTATCCGCGTCCGTATGCGCGAGCGCATATTGGGCATTACCATAAACACTTAGTCGGGACTTCTCGGAAGTGCTCGGCCGTCTCCGCCGCGGCTTGCAAAGCCGAATGCACCTGACAATGATATTGGACACTTTGCACAAAACGATCACACCTCGCTTTGTTTTCCAGGCTATTGCGGAATGATGGAGAGCACCCTCCTCTCTTGGAAAACTGGGAAGAAAAAAACGAACCAACTTAGATTGGAGCTGCCAAAATGCATGAAATAAAGACCTCCGGTAGACCATCAGTCGCCAGTGGTCCTGAGCCAAACTAGAAGTCAGTGGACAATGCCTCTGGATCTTAGAGATGTGGACTAACGGGATGCTGTGTGCTGTAGAGCGAAAAATCAATGATCACATATTATGGTACAAATAAATAGCATTTCAAAAGCCGCCAGGACAAAAGATCCAATAACACAAGAAGTCTGTATTTGTTTCGACACTATAGGTACCATGGAGCATATAGAAACTTAGTGGAAATCCAAAGTATGTCGTCCGATGTCGACTCGTATGGCCGTATGACAAATCGTTACGTCTGATGCAATGCTTAAGTTCAATGTTTGTTTATTGAAAGTGGCTTCACCGTGATCTTTACTGATCTGTTAATAAATTATGTACACAGGCAGCTATAAAGTAAACACAGCAAGTACTTGCGAGATATTGTTATAAAATTATTAACATTTAAGAGAAGTGTCGCGCTGTCGTGTTGCCCAATTATTTGGAGTCAGTTATTGAATTTACTGCGAGTGACCCGCGCGGGTCTTACACCAATATGTTACCGATGTCACCGGAATGTGGTCGTATTATTTGAGAGGTTTACGAAAGAGTTATCGAGGGGTCACCCTGCGCCCGGTGCCCGGCGGAGACCGGCGGTGTCTGGCCCTCGTTACCAGTTCGTATCGCTAAGTGTTTCTCGATAAGCGAATTTGTTCGAACCAGTGTTATCCCTTAACAATGTAATTAATTGTTCAGAGTTATATTCGTAAAGGTTGGCTTGCTTTTGTTAATATAACTAGGTGATCGTTTTGATTTTAGTATTTCTCAATGCCTTTCAATTAGCGCTCTCCAATAGTTTATGGCTATAAGAGTGGAGGCAGTAATGTGCTTGTTATGGATAGTTACGGCTACCATGAAGGGGAATAGCTCGTTAACAGAATCGAAAAGCCTTTTTGGTGAAGACGCAATCAAAAGGTGGCTAAGTAAGATTGGCTTCTTGACAGACGTGAATTTCCATGTCTCATGGCAGAATTTGGCAGATATGCCTATCATGAGCAGCAGTAGCACAATTCCTTTCCTACAGCACAAAGTTCTAATAGAACCAACAACAGGAACTTCTTTGGGCAAATTTTCATAACCGAATGATGTGACATGTAAATACGGCTGATTTTATTGCCATTTTCCCTTCTCATGTAACAAAAATCCGAAGCTTTATTTTATCTCAAGACAAACCGTTCTCCTCGGTGACCTACATAAAGGTAACGATCGGTTCCACTGACTGCTAAGCCCTCGACACTCCCTCCATCCTACATACCTGCGATATAATATAACACTGACTTCATTCAATATTTCGTTCTCAGGCAATTTGTTTCCGATGCCAACGACCCTCCGTACAAGGCTTTATGAAATCTCTTCAACGTTTTTATTTTACGTCGTGAATGTCGAGGCAATCACAATATTGTCCATATCGGCGAGTCGTAGAGTAAAATCGCGCAGTTTACGATGCGGTGCGTTGCGATGCGCTGCGGGAGGGCAGCTGAGGTATCAACGTTTAGTAGGGTGCAAATGAGCTGGTGAGGTGACCATAATAATAATATGCTGAGATTTGACTTCAACTCCTTCTTATACTAGTTTGTAGTAGCTCTTTCTTACCTCTATATCAAAGTAAAGTACTTAAAATGGGTTAGAAATAGGAACTAAACATCGCCTCAAAAATCCCACAATTTTCCTCAACCGCGTTGTCACCTCTCTGTTACATTTACGGAGTTCGGACTCGACATAATTTCGATACTTTAATGACAAGTCGCCACATTAAGTGGCAGTAAACACATTGACCGCTGATCACCTTGCCCGACAATTGCGCGGACTGCCCGTTTTATATCCCTGTTACATTATAAAACGGTTTTACAGTTGTTATGTTCCACTTGCGTCACACACCCGACGTCAACCAACACCAACACTTACGAAACACATTAGTTGGTAATGAGACCGCAAAGGGCATCAACCGGGCATCGAAGCTGCTGCCTTCACTAACAGTTCAGAAGCCTCATACTACTAATCTTTACTGGATCTAAACGGGCACTATTAAGTGTCAGCACTACCTTTATGTCGTACACAAATGGTATTCTCCAGTCTCCACTGTATAAGTCCATTTTGTCCTCTCCATACAACAATACCGATCCGTTGGCAGCTAACCGTCGAACAGTTTTGTCAATATCAGATTGTTGGATAAAACTAATATTCAATCATGGCTTATTATTCAATCAATAAAAATTATAAAACTCTTAATAAATACGTAGATAAGCTTTTAACGTAACACTAAATCTATCAATATCCGATGGCTGTGCGTCGCGCCGGGAGGACGCAGCGTCCGTCCAGCCGCTCGGCCGGCTCACCGGCTGGCTGCAGTCGCAGAGATCGGTATCATGATGTATGGCGGTGGCGTGCTCCGACATATCTCCCGATTGTTTTAGCGTACAAGTCGGAATCAATTACTGCGGCCGGACGGACGGACGAGGGTCAAGAGCGCGCCCGACTCCGCCCGAGCGCCGTCGGACGCGCCCGATCTCTGCCGAAGATACACGGACTCTCGCGATTTATTTATAACGTGCCCCGTGATCGATTACCGCGAGTTTAATAAGTTGAGCGGTGTATCCGCTTGTTCTACGGACAGACGTTGCTTTGTCTTATTTTATGGTCTTTTGTTCCTTGAAAATTATGGCGGAACATCATCTTCACAAGTGCTTTGTATAATCGGTTGTATGTCATTGATATTTTCACTTAAGAAATGACATGTGCAAAGTCAAAGTTAAAGTCAAAACATTTATATCAAATAGGCCCCTAAAAAAGCACTTTTGAACGTCAACATTTACAAATAGCAGTGATTCTAGGCGCCACTTCCAAAAGGTAGTTTCGTATAGAGAAGAAGGGGCAAGAAACTCCACCGATAATCTTTTAAAATGTTTTACAATATTTTGTATACATTAATTATATTTCTTTATGCGAAGACGATGCACCAAGAATAAAAATACTATACCACAATTGGTAAAAAGAATTAAAATAAAGCAAGGGCAGATAAATTAATCACGTGATAGGTACATTGTGCTCACATATTTACAAACATTGTACAATTATATGATTTTCCTAAAAGATTAACTAGGAATAAGTCAGTGTGTGAGTAAAGTAAAAATAACAAATTAACAAATTATACAATACAATAAGCAACTAGCATGATTTTGTCTAGCCTCAAGATTGTCCTATGGAGCAGGACCAGCATGTTTCCAAGCATTCATATCTAGGATTTATATCCTAGATAAGAATGCCATGCAATCCTCTAATTTGTAATATGCTTGTTTCCAAAGAGTTTTTTAACATGAGTTTTAAACTTTCTTTCATTCAATTGCAATATATGTTGCTGAAACGATGTTGGTTTAATGTCTGAAAAAAGTGGTTGATTCCAGTAATGTTGGTGCATAATTATGGGCATACCGAAATTCGAAACTTAATAAATTAGCCTTAACCCTGCGCTCAATCTCATAACACCTCTTGCTTTTTCACTGTCGGTTAAAAAGAATGAGTCGTTCACACGAGCTCACGAAGGCGAACAAAAAGACTCGGATAGGAATGGGGCGCGCGGTGAAGGCTGCGGCGATCGGTCACAGTTCAGACCGCGGCTGCTCAGGAGTAGGTAGCCTGCCACTGCAAAAATAAGGCCAGAAGGGCCAGTTGTGGCCAGCATAGAATGCTGTCTTTAAGTGGCATCAGTGCCCGTCCCCTTCAATGTCGATGTCGCCCTGTTTGCAACCAAAGCTAAAGTCAAATAATTTATTTCAATGAGGCACTTATAAGACACACTTTTGAACGTCTTGTTGCCCTTTCCAAAAGATAGTTTCTTATGAAGAAGAATAGCCTTGAAACTATCATGGTTACGCTCACTCTTTTAAAATCGTAACCAGGATAAGAAGGGTGGAACTGAGGCAATACTTCAAGCATCATCTCATAATCTTCTACGACTGTTTCACTACTGAGTGAAAGTTTTCGTCTGTTTTCCTACTACACTGTCCAGTGCTGGTCATCTGGAGGTGTCAACTAAACTTATTCAGTGTTTGCAGCCAGGTTTGTTACCACATACACAGCACTTTCGTCAACGTTAATTAGTTCCTCCCGAGTGCACGTTATATTGACTACATCATGTATTTTACTATTGATAATATGTTAACTCCTTAGCGGAGTGGACCTTCTCACATTTTTATTCCAATTTTGCTGACTACCCAATAGTACAGGTACAGGCACCGAGGCCGGCCACTCCCGCGATGGCCGTCTCACCGTAATGGCCTGACCTTCGAGCTTGCCTACCTCTCTACCTACCCACCATCGTGCTACAGATCTCTCTCACAAATGAATTGCATTGTCGGTGCACCGCAAGGCAGCGCGGTTAATAATGCAGAGAGTAATGTTTTTACGTTAACCACAGAGTCAGAGGTTACAAAGTTGGAAGTCGAACCGATATTATGCAAAGTTCTTGTGATGAAAAATGATTTGGTTCGGTTACAATAACTGCAGTCTGTGGTGTTTGTTATTGCGTTTCCATACGAATTTCATATCGTTGTGGAATCGGTTCTATATAATAGGCACTCAGGGGTTCTCAAAATTAACAAAATTATTTAATGTTTGAAGTCTTACCGTAAGATATTAATCTGACTTTTACGATGTGTTGATTTTGAAGTGGGAACTCCTTGCATAACCCAAAAGCATGTGCCACTAAAACTTCTACCGCTACAAAACATGCAAAAATTTCATAATTTTCCACATAACTACTTGGTCAGTACTTTACGTAGTGAGCTGCTCATCTAACGAGTGTGAACCCGACTCATTACATTAGCAACAAGATCAAATCAGCCGAAGATAAAATAAAAACAGTTTGGAAAGATATAAATAACGAAACTAGTAGGAAAAAAATACGAAACACTGAATATACATTGGACACTTCACGTGGTGCCATAAGCTCTAACTTAGAAATAGCTCAAGAATTTGTAAATTATTTTACTAATATACCATCTAAAACTACGGAGGCTTTAAATTCCTCACCCAAAGTCTCAATTGATTTATTAAGAGCGAACGTTCCAGGCTGCCCGGTTGAATTTCAATTTAAAAATATAAACCCTATGATAGTTATAGAAGCTTTTCGGCAAATAAAAATCAAGTTGGCCGAAGATCTTTGGAGAATGTCTATCAAATTTTGTACATTCATAATCGAGACCATAGCAACATACTTACCTTTAATATTTAATTTGTGTTTTCCCGGATTTAATAAAATACAGTAAGGTTATACCACTTTTTAATACAGTAAGGTTATACCACTTTTTAAATCTGGGGATAGCAAAGACACCAACAATTGTAGACCAGTATCCGTGTTGCCGGTATTCAGCAAGGTGTTCGAAAAGGTAATGCTCAATCAAATGCTTAATCATTTTAACATCAACAAAAACTTACACGAACAGCAATATGGTTTCACCAAAGGTCGTTGCACGACTGACCCTGGTGTCACTTTACTAAAACACATATTTACAGCGTGGGAGGAGGCCCAAGATGCCATAGGAATTTTCTGTGACCTCTCCAAGGCATTTGATTGCGTTAATCACGAAACCTTGCTCCTAAAACTGGAGCATTACGGACTAGGTAAACTTGTGCTGAGTTTAGTTAGATCTTATTTAGAAGATAGACGGCAAAAAGTTCAAATTAATGTTGTCAATTCACTTGGATTAAAAGTAAAAATGGGTGTTCCACAAGGCTTGATATTAGGTCCTTTCCTCTTTTTAGTATATATTAATGATCTACCCCATTTATTAAAAAAACAACCACAAATTGTGTTATTTGCTGATGATACTTCTTGAATTTTTAAGATAGTAGACGTTCATCAAATCTTGACGACGTAATGCACTGCTATTACAAGCACTGCTATGCAATACTAAATTATTAGCAGTAAACCGATTTTGTACCTGCAGTACAAAATCGGTTTACTGCTAATAATTTAGTATTAAATGGGAAAAAAACAAAATGCATAAGGTTTGCTTTGCCGAATGTTAAAAGTACTGATTGTGACATAGTATTGAATCAAGAGAAACTAGAATTCGTTGATAAAACGGTTTTCTTGGGGATCACGTTCGACTCAAGGCTGCAATGGGGTCCCCATTTAATATCTCTTGCAGGACGGCTAAGTTCAGCAGCATATGCTGTAAGAAAAATCCGTCAGTTTACTAATGTAGATACCGCGAGGCTAGTCTTTTTCAGTTACTTTCATAGTATCATGTCTTACGGTATCTTATTATGGGGACGCGCTGCAGACATCGAGTATATTTTTATTCTGCAAAAAAGAGCCATTAGAGCAATATATGGCCTCCGCAGGCGCGATTCTTTAAGGGAACTGTTTAAAGATATTAACATCATGACCGTACCTTGTCAATATATATATGAAAACATCATGTACGTAAGGAAAAACTTAAATCTTTTCAGTATGTGTACCATAATGTGTCTACCATACAGTATGGTACTGTATGGTAGACACTACCATACCCATAGTTGTGTCTTTCACCTCTTTGGTGAAAGACACAACTATGGGACTAGAAATAGGGACCAATTGGTTCAACCGGGTTTCAGGCTGGCTAAAGTAGATTCATCCTTCATGGAGTACTGTTTAAAATGTTATAATAAAATACCTCCCCACATACTCCAACTGAATGAAACGAAGTTCAAAACTTGTATCAAACGCACACTATGCAGCCAAGCATATTATAAGTTGGAGGATTACATCTCTGACAAAACAGCTTGGCTCAACGCTGGTTCTGCTCCACAAGGGCGCCTAAACAATTGATTAGTATTCGGAAATATTGTTGGAGCTGCTGAAGATTGTATAAACTATCTTTGCACTGAATAAATTCAATCTTTTAGTATTGTATAATTGCAAAGCACACGTGTGAGCACTATGTAGTACCTACTATAAAGCTACCCTATACTGGGCACGTCTGTCATTGACTTGAATGTGCCCTGGCGGCTGAGAGTATGTCACGCTCACTCAAATGTCTCGCTGGTGGTGGCGTGTGTGTTGGATCATTAAGTTCCCTTCAAAATGGTTGAGCTGAATGGTGCTGATCCATACGTCATGTTCGTGAACGGGCGCCGTCAGTGGGGACTGGTCATCTCTTGGCAGCCACGGCTTATTTTTATTTCCGATTTTTTATGTTTTTATTACGGGTCTTTCTACATCGTTCTCACATGTATAATTTCAACAAGACTGATGTAACAATTTTTTCTGTAATCATACATATTATTTAAAAGAGTGTCCATGGAGTTTCTTGCCCGTTCTTCTCCATAGGTACCTACTTTCGCTTTGGAATGGGCAACTAGCTTCATATTTCTGACTGAACGACCCCTTGACAATTCAAAAGTGCCTGTAATTGGTTTATTTGAAATAAATGCTTTGAGTTTGAGTTTGAGTTTGACTCTCTCCGCTGACGTACTTATGTAAATCTCGCTGTTGACAATACACTCTGTCCGAGTTTCAACAGTTTGATACAAAGTATTCGCTGAACAGTTAAACAAAGACGATGAGTCTCTGCTCCATACAGAATTCTGTTTTAACACATTCCAAAGGAAGATTAAATCAAAATCTTATGACCTCGTTTGTGTAAATTACATTAAACCGTAATTATACCAAAGTGTGAAACGAATTCTCTCTGATGTAATATGGGATCACTACATATTTATGTGGATCTATTGAAGGCAAAACTTTCCACTTACATTGCTTCAATTCTACACAGTCTTTCAATATATCCGATAAGAATTCAGAATTTAGTATGGAGTCGCCAACAACTGACCCCAACCGTCACATCTTTAGATGTAGGTAGACACCTGCTATATCTCTGCCGGTGACAATACAGCCGTGTTAGTTAATGAAGTCAATTGCTGTAACACGATATTTGAATGCGGGTGTGGACATCGCGGCTGGACAGACAGACAGACAGGCGGACAACGTATGTAATTTTAAACTAATGTTCGGAGCGGACTATTTTGTAGAACAGCAGCGATTCGGTTACAAGAACAGTTTATGGTTGTTGTGGGTGCCGTTGTTTCTTAGTTAGGAAAGTTTGAGTCTGTGTGAAAGATTTTATTTTCCTTTGTCAAAGAAATGATATTTTTCAGTAATATGCCGGATATTCTGACAATGCCTCTGAAATGGCAATTAAAACGTATACTTTAACGTTAACCATAAACAAGTGAGCTGCAATTATTTCCGCTGAACAACATTATTTAAAAGATTTAAACAAATTAACAACTGTAGGTACTCGACGTAACGACCATTTTACTTATTAACTCTTTAGAGCAACCGCTCCACGTCAGATAATCGCCGACAATTAGTCGCGTAACTACGTCCTTAATCACCACTGACATCGGACGAACCGCCGAACATGTTCGTAAAATACCCCAAAATAAAATAAACATAAAAAGAACCAATAAACGTTAATTAAACGGTTACTGCAAAAAATGTGTTCACAAATACATGACAATTTATTTTGTAACACTCGTTCCCGACTCCGATTTAATGACCAATAAAATAAATGCTAAAAAAACTAGACCTTAATGTTTTAAATTGAATCAATAACCTGTATTTTAAAGACAATCATAAAATACTATAGTTTATGTCGTTTCTTCGTAGTCGCGTGAAATTATAGTCAATTTTTATGACATGACGAGCGAGCGCAAGCGGAGCGGTCGGAGCGGAGCGAGCGAAAATCTCGCGTATCAGTAATAAACCGCACGACTATAAAATGTTATGGCATTTTAAAAGTAAATCCGGTTCCCGCTGAGTCAGCGCGCAGGCGCGCGCTCACTCGCGCTCACTCGCACTCACTCGCAGGAGATTGTGGGAAAAAGTACATCTGTTTTATTTTACTTGGAAAGTAGTTTACGTGTGGGATTGGTTTTAATCTTTTCATTTTGCGAAAGATTTTAAACTCATGCTAGGTCAAAATATCTCAATTCAGACTATTGCTCTGTGAAGCCAAAACTGGTGCACACACCGCAGCAAAAGAGTCGAGCACGAAACGTAAACAGTATTAGTCAACGATATACAACATGGTGTGGATTGAACGTTCGTTCAGAGATTGCGCCAGTTTGCTCGGCTGCGCGTCAACCCGCGATTCATGCACGTCGTATTTCCGTCTGACGTCTGATAATTAATATAGTTTCCGAGAACGTCGCGCATAACACACAGTCGGCCAAAGGTATCGCGGTGTTTGAACTTATTCGTTTAGTTCTGCCAGCCGCCGCACCGCGTCGCCACCGCCATCATTACAGATAAGTTTAGCCAATTGAGAGATAGTAGATAACATCAGTACTTCAATGTGTCCGCTCAGAATCACGGCTAATTCAATCTGTACAAGCTTCAGTAAGCTGACGTGACGGCCAGAGCAAAATATTGATTGTAATTATACTTAGGTAGTAGACGATATAAGATCATAGCGTTCTCATGAGGCAGGCAGTAAGGCAGGATGAATAGAATGCCATGTGCCGAGGAAAAGAGTTGGCCTATTTGTTGACTCTGGGTTTCACAATGAGTTCCAAAGGGTTTTGGAAATGTGAATGGGCAGTCTCCTTTCTGAACACACATCTTTCTGTATTGAAAAGAAATGGTCATTTCTTATTTAATCTGTCACTAGAGGAACCTTCAGGAAACCTATCGTCAAAGATGAGCTCAGTAGTTGTACATTGAGCACGCTGTTGCCAGCAGTGAGAGTAACGTAAAAAGTACTTTACTTTCTTCAATTGTCTTCCATAAACATCTTTAAAAAAGAACCGATTCGATAACGAATTCCTAGAATTAAATTCCTGAACGAACTTCACGACTTTAAATCTAGAAAGAAAGAAAGAAAAAACGTTTATTTGCGGTAAACATGACGCAGTGATCGAACATAAACACCAAAGAGAACAAATTCAAACCTGAATAAACCGTAACTTTACGAAGAGTTAACCAAATGATTTCTGTTACACTTTAAACTCCATTTTAATTGTTAAATCGGCGTGACGAATTATGATGGTTGTTACAACGGATACATATTATGTATATCTATGTATATTTATATATAGGTGCAATTAGTGATGGTGTCTGAAGTAATTACTGTGTTTTTATCTGTGTGTGTTCACGGTAATCGGATTAATGCGGCGGCACCACAAAGCGATCGTTATGTGCGCCCGCGCATAGCATACCAATTCTGTGCTTGTGTATAATTCTATCACATGGATATGTTTGAGTTTAACTTGTTTAGCTTGTTATTGATAAGTAATATTATGTTAACTTTACGTGATTTTAATGAAAATGGAATGGAATGGAAGAAAAATGGTAAATTATTTCTTAGTTATTTTTACGACACCCAGAGAAGAGACAGGAAACACATTGTTTTAAAGAGCATATGAAAAAGAGAATTATTACCAAACTTATTTTGCCATTTCATCATTAAAGCAAAACCAATTTGGCCTCTTATTGAGCTCTAAGTTATTGTCAATTTGCGCTGTAGCTGTAATCGTTTGGCACAAGCGGACACAGGCACAATTTATATCTAGCAGATATAATCACATAAGGTTGGCCAACAATCTAGCTATTAGCCCCGATACCAAGAAATTATATATTTGTCAAAGTATAAGTGAGAGCTTAAGTTACGATTAAGTTTTTATAAGTATTGCTTCGTACGCGGGCGGCTCGTTAAGTGGTAATTATAGTTTATTTTTAAGTATGTATTCAAGTCTGTGTCTAGACGGAACGTTTGGAGGAAGAAATCGGATTAGTGTCAAGAGATTGAGGAATTATTTTGTTGAATGTTCTTCGTCAATATTGTTTCATGCCTAATTTGGTCGCAGATTGAAACGGCGAGATAGTTATGGACGTAAGTGATTGCACTGCATGACTTTCGGAATGTTTTTCCTCTGTTATAATGTAATGAGTGACTGCTTTTGTCAGTCATTTCTGACCCTTTATATATACGTAATTTCACTGCTTCTTTAACACTTATGCCATCTTTTCAACTTTAACAGTAATTACTCATGAACGATATAATGATGAGCAGCGCACTATTGTAGCAGTAACACGCGATTCCTTTGTGTCGGCAGCACGACATACTTACGTACTCGTGCTGCTCGTACGCAGCCACTGCTGGCCGCCCTTCATTCCTGAGGGACAATTCCCGTATTTTTAAAAACGTCAGATTCTAATCTCTTTAAAATACAATCAATTCATATACAATTTTGACAAGATTTTGACATCAACTTTCGCTGAGATGAGATGGCGACTTGAATTTGTACGTTTCTTAGTACGAGAACGAGGTCTTCTGGTCGCGCCGGAATTCTCAAACGCATTAAAGCTATTTAAAAAGCTTTGAACAAAGAGTTGCGATGGCAAGCTGTTGATTGTAGAAGGTTCATTTCACACAATATTTGATAAAAGGCACATGAAGACGCGAAACCGAACAAAAATATCATTGAGATTCATGAAGTTAGCAATTGATGAAATAAGTGTATTTTGGACGTCAAAGTCAAAAATAAAGGGGAGCCCCACAAATCTTACAACTGAGGATATGCTGTTGTGGGTAAACGGAGACAGTGACCACCACCACCAGTCTTGACTTGTGTGCCATCCACATCTCATTAAACCGAAAGCGGTCCTTCTGTGTTTGATTCCATGACATGATGCGAGGGCGCCGAGCTCGGTGCGCATGCGCCGATCTCAATTATAGATAGCGGTAGTTACATACACCGACCAGCGGTACAGGCACAGGCGCGTGCACTGGAGGCTGGTGGACTGTTGTTGTATCGATCAGTCACCGAATAAAACGAAGCTGTGAAGTGTGTTTATAGACTTACCCTGGACTGTCGCCCCAGTATAGCATCGCTGGCTGCCTTACAAACATCTTTACCCGTTTCATGTGCAAGCACACACACACATTCACACAGGGCATTAAAGATGCTAAAAAACTTGTTAACATAATAATAAAAAACTGTAAAATGTTAGCCGCTTGTTAACAACACTGAATAGAACCAACAAAAAAAATTAACTGCTCGTCGTGTGGGACCTCTGTTGAAATGTGATGCGCCCGCGCCGCGACCACAGGACAGGACTAATATTTCAGAGGGACAACTGCCGTGTTTTAAGAACGTTCGCCTTACAATCTGTCTCAATCTGTAAAAAAAACCTCTAATTTACATACATTTTGTCACTGAATTTCAATTCAATTAATCTTTATAGCAATCCATAGTGTACACAAACAGGTGGTTAGTATTAATGGAATATAAACAATTATGGACCTGTCGGGCACATTGAAATAAATATGAGAGAGGAACATTCGTCATTCAGAAATGTGAGGTAGGAAGTAGGCTTGAAGTGTGTTTAGTTAGTAAGTACCAACAGTTACCAGCATATTGTGGAGCTCTGGTCTATTAATACAGATTTATTTATTACTACTGGTATAGTCAAAGTATATCCTATCTATCTGTTATTTACATCAATATTTGTCGTAACATGTTACTTAATAATATTAAGTGATATATATTAGACTTGAATTTCAACGTTTTTAATTACAAGAAGTGGCTTCAGTGGGCTCTTCAGAAAAGGCTCAAATTTTCTGATTTATTCTTCAACTATATCAACCCTCTTCAAATTCGACCATATCTTTAAAAAAAGGAGTTGTGGCAGATGAAAAAAACAAAAAATATTTTGCAATACAAAGCTAACATAATTTGAGACTTGTCTTTCCGACTGTACTGTGCTTCGTAGTTCAGGCTCCACGGCAACCCATAGTAAACCCCGTGACCCCCTCGCCCCCACTATTTGGGGCCTTCGAGCACTCTACACCAGGACGTAGAGCACTGTTTGTTCTTGCCCACAAAAGACATCAACGCGCTCTTTGTCTGCACACAGCGATCACTTTGTTTGCATTCACTTGAAGGTAATACGTAATGTCATGATTATATCTTTGTTATTAGTTTTATAGACCAATATGGTTTGGAAACCTTTATTTTGTGTGCCTTCAATAACCTTGTTCAATACGTAATGGTATTTAAGTTAGTCGTCGTTGTAAGAACTTAAATGTTAGGAGAGTTTTATTAAGCATTCATCGGTCGTCATGCATCATTAAAGCTGGAAAGGAAATTATTAGTGATTCCTATCTAATCTGGAAATTCGTTGATTAAGTATATCTGTGATAGTTCCTTTAAAGGAGCCTATTCGACCCCGAAACCTACTCAGTTTAAACCACTCTCATGATGTTTTAACAACGTACTAAGTAGGTACCAATTTATGTCCTCTAGACACAATTTGTAATATTTTTATGGCAGCTCCAACATTTCCACAAAACCATCATCTCGTGCCACCACAGCAGCCGGAGCCGGTGGTCCTTAACTCGGCGTTTAATACAAGTCTGCAAGAGCGTGTCGGTCACGGGCCGGCACGGTCGGGCGTGCCGGAGCCGAACCGGAGCGATTACACGCCGGTTCGTGCAGGAACAGAAGCCTTCCCAACTGTTGACACCTAATGCCGTGGAAATGACGGCGATTGCAGAACCGTTCTGCTGTAGACACGGTAGACGGATAACTAAGTTAGTTGATTTTATGCTCAAATTGAGACAAATTGGGAATCATGATGGGTGGTAGGTAATGCGGGCTATGCGCGGAGTTTGAGATAGGACTGAAATGATTTGCGTTTTTATGGAAAACTTTGTATTTGTTTCCCTAAATATTTTATTTTCTAAGTAATTCTTGGTCACTTACGGTGTTGAAAATCGTCACTAGAAAATCTGTAGTAGTATTGTTACAAAACAATATAAACCTATAACTTGCTAGATTTGCTATATTTTATAAATATAACTATGGTGTTCAGTTTCTTGGATGGCTTGAACGTCGTTAAGTAAAATACTACTTATTGTTAATTTAGTTAAGTTTATCTTTAAGTGAACTGTAATTTTGTTCTTTGAGAAATAAATGTCTTTAAACCGTAACCACCTTCCCGCGGTATCATGGTACATTAATCCTCATTCTTCTTAATTTCAGATGACACTTATTTCATTAGTAACACAACAACTTTTAAAACAATAATCATCAAATTAATGATTGAACCTTGACTAGAACTAGAACACTGAAGAAAGTTGTAAAGAGCTAAGTACACCGGCGTCGTAAACCTCAAATGATTGCTCTCTTGTGGTCTTAAGCGTGCACCAACCTGATAGTACATCGCAACCTCTCTTTCTATGGCTTTAAAACACCGCCCTGTTAACAATAACGTTTAATACAGAAGGTTGATTTTAGAAAAAACACAAAGCAATGAAGTTGTTTCTGTTATTTATACACGTTGCATATTTTTTTATTTTTAGAACTCAGCCAAAAACGGAAATAGACAATATTTTAAAATAATCATTAATGCACTGACACAAAGGGTCAATCACAATAATTTAGTAAAATCTAGTTATTCTTTCTCATTGGACGAGACTTTTCACAAAAAGTTTGACGTCTAAACCTTTAAAATGAGCAATACAAGAATGTTGTATTGTAATCTACCCGGTAAATTCCTGGGTATATTTCCAAATGAAGGGTATTTATTTTTATAAGCACGAAGTTATTGAAAGAAATTGTAATGACTTTTTAAGTGGATAAGAGAAGCAAAGCGGGCAACTTTTAATAATTTGACCCTCATTAGGTTGGACCGCGTAGTCATCTGTTAGTTAATTGTACCAATGAACAGCATCCAGGAGTTTATTTGCCACCAGGTTGGTGCCTCTTAGAAGAAGGCTGACTTTGATGTCGGGACGTTGTATATATGCTAGTTGCGCTGTAAACTCTGCTTGCGCGATGCAGGGTTTTGCGCGACGTCAGAGTGATGCGTAGTTCAATGTTGCGGTGTAGCCGTGTGCCAGCCACACATCCATTTTACTTCAGAGGCACGTTTACAAGCTGTTCCTCGAGGGTCAATCAAATTCAAAATATTTCATTTCATATAAAAGGTAAAATATTTTATTTCGTACATGAAACGTCAGAAGCTAGAAACTCCGCGGTAGCTCTTTCAAAAATAATTGGCTTTTACAATGTTTTCAAATACAACAAGCTGTCAACAAGCTGTCAAAAAGTACCAGGTCGCCAGGTCGCTCGCTAGGAGACTTGACGAGCTCCGGCCAACAGAACGAGTATATCTCACACCTTCGTGACATCGTCGTAATGGCAGAGACGCTGTAACAGTAAGACCAGATGCTGCACTCACGTCTAAATGGAGCCTCTCGGCGTATTGGCCTTGGCATGAATTTATACAAGACGAAAGTCATGTATAATTCACACGAGTCTAATCCACTCGTCGTCTCACAAATCGTCTCGTCGGACAGCGTGTAGTGGCGCAGCCCAGGAGAGGCCTTTGTCCAGCAGTGGACTGCGATAGGCTGAGTTAATAATGAAGACTGTTTAGATATACTGATAACTCTTTTTCAGTAAACCCTGTAAGATTTTTATTTATTAGTTAAATATAACAATTTGTTTTTTCAAATATTATAAAATGAATTTAATATAGTCGAATTTCGAGAAATAGAAGTACTCACACACGTGCACCCATCTTAAAATAACTTTTATTAAACATATTTACCCATGGTTTGGGAATTTACCCGGGTGAGTACCCGGTATTTAACCAAATGGGAATTTACCTGGATATTTTCCCTTTGGTTATTTACCTTAAACCCATCTCTAATTGTAAGTCATGAAATCCATTTAGCCACTCGTCAAACAATAAATTGTTCAGTAGACCTTCTGTTCCACGTTTGTATCGGATACCTGCGCAAACAAAGCAGTTGCAATTAACCACAATTAGCAATCAAGTGATGATCACACACACACGCACACCCTCTCTCACACACATACGCACACACACACAGCACTGGGGAGCGCACGCGCCGCCCTTTGTTACAAGAGGGAGATAATTACAAACTCAACGGAGAATTATGTAGGGATACAGTTTAATTGGTTTCAGAATTAATGTAGCGAAATGATTTAGTATAAGTTGATTGTTTGCAAAAGTTATTTTGTATACGCAAATGAGTATCATAAAATCATTAATAAGTACCAGGTAAACCATAAGGTTACAACATTACGCAACGAGCTAAAATTTATAACGTTTCTCCACAAAAATCTGTCACAGTAACAAAACATGTAACTGTTTTCCCAAAACATAAAGAAATTAAATAATTAATGTAGCACCATAAACTATGCTCAACAGCCACAAACTATTTGTTGATAAAAGTCTTTAAATTCCACAAAACACCACAGTCTATACCGAACTCTCTATAAATAACTTCTGAACGACGTTTTTACTCAACGCGTTGAACGCGTGGAATTAAGCGTGAAATATGTATTCCTACGAACTCTACAATGTATGAAGCAAAGAGGCTCTCAAACATGGAGGAGTCGCGATAAACCTGTCACCGGATACTTAGGAATAATCATTGTGTTCGGAAACAGAATAATATAGAAGACAATTAAAGAATTGCTTTAATTACTGATATTAATTTAACCCTAGAAAGATAATCATATAGCAACTAGCGTAAAAGATAATGATACGTCTGTCTGACGTACCTTAGTAAATTAAGATTTTTTTTGTAAGCCTACGGAAGTATTATCATGCCTTATAGGTTGAAATAATTGTTTGTATTCTATTTAAGGAAATAAAACGATAAAATAGCAATAATAAAGTTTAATTGACAAATTGCAAACAAAAATCGTAAACTTCTTTACAAATTAACAAAAACTTAACTTGTCTTCTATATGAACATTTAAAATCACTTTCAGTCTTTATTTTTTCATATTTAATAGTTTTACACTTAAATTAACGTAAACAATACCTACTACAATAATCAGTCTTTTACTTTCGGTTATTAAATGCACTTATGGCACACAACTCTGTTGTGTTCTCCACACACAGGTTTTTTCCACTTCACGCATGATAATTTTGACATCCTACGGAGTTTAGATGGACAGTACGAACAATATCTCTTTTTTTTACAGGCGGCTTTTCTTGCTGTACCTGGCCACTGTTTGCATTAGGATTAGGCAACAATTCTTCTATATTTTGCCGCGCAGTTCTTTTCAGAGTTGGCATCGGTAACTTTTTTTCCATCCAAGTTCGCCTTGGATGGAAAAAAGGTTGAAAAAAGGTGAGATCTGTACTTAGTTTTTTCATAAAGTTCTTACGGGTTAGAGGCTTTTCGTTCTTTGATAGAATATTAGAACAATAATTCACGTAGGAATTTACAAAGGCTATGTTGAAAATGCCATAAAGTACAGCCATTGGCCAGAAAGTCGAATCTCTCTCGTCGACTCATAACTGATACGTAGCGTGTTCCTGAAAAAGAGCTATCAAAAAGTTCTTCCGTCGAGAGGTGGTTATCCTTCATAGCAGCAGATAATGTCAAGATCCCAATAATCGCACATCGTTTTCTAAAAGGTTATCTTCGCATTTGCTTTCAGATTCTGATGACGATTCCTCTTCATTTTGATATAAAAAGTTCTTAATTTGAGAACTATCCAACACCATTTAAAATATAATAATAATTAATACCTGAAAATAATAATAAATAAGTGTAAATAACAATAACCAACCAGTTCAAATGATTGCAAAAGTTGCATTAAAGATAATCATACGTCTCGCGGACGTACGATATAGGTATATCTTTTATTTGAACGTACTTACCGTGGCGCCACTGCTGCTTAGCGTGAGCTCCGGCCGCCGACTGAGTTGACTCGCGCAGCTAGCGCGCTGCGATTAATAATAAAAAAACTACAACGAAATTTAATTTCACGATACGTCTCGCGGACGTAGATTATCTTTCTAGGGTTAATAACCTACTCGTTTATTGAAGTCAGTTAAAACAGTGTGTTGAATTTAGAGCACAAGAAGGCTCCTTTCTGCTCATCATCCCATGCTCGGTATCGTCCGTAGACAATTTGAACATTTCACGACAAATCTCTTTCATTACCTATTAATAAAATTAGAGAAACATCAATGTAACTTAAATTTACTTCCAATAACTTGGTACACCCACTAGTTAACAATGTGCAGGTGCATCGCAGAGGTGCTTCAAACAATGTGACCCTAGCGCCGATCGACGACTATCGATTTCTTCTATCAACTTGTGTTAAGTGGGTGTATTGTTATCATTTTAAAGTCATTATGTTGATGCAAAAGAAACTTAAAGCATATTATGCCCAAGTATTTTACTCATGTATAGGACTTTATTATGTTGATGCAAAAGAAACTTAAAGCATATTATGCCCAAGTATTTTACTCATGTATAAAATGTTCACGTTGCTCGCCGTTCTAATCAAATCCGATTATCCTTTCTATTCCTCTCATTAAGAGCCCATAAATCCACATTTACACCTTTAATTCAAATTTGCGCCCACGTGATGCGCGTGCGCACACGGCGGCGGCGGCGGGGCGTGGGCGTAACTCTGTTGTCTCACCTGTTGCTGACACCGCGCGACTCATTAACTAAGTCTGCGGTGACCTTTATGCTAAGCTCAGTGATTTAATTTAGTTGTTAACTGCGTTGAACGGACCACTTACTTAATTCATGATAGTGTTGTTTCGATTATAGCATGTTTTGTTGTAGAAATCTCTCTGGATAAGCACAAGCGTTACTTATTTCACCTTTGCAGGAATCATGTCGCTTTAACGTGATTCTAATTCCACATGAGCACCCCACCAAAGGCAGTCCTTTAAGAAAGTTAGTTATTACGTTATTTATTCTGCCATGAATTCCGACATTACCTACTAGAACTTTGGGTCTGCGTTATAAATAAACATAAAAAAATATGTGATATTTATTAAAATATCAACAACCGTTTCGCCACTACATTTTATGTGAAATAGATTAATCAAAGATAATCTCGCTCAATCAGGTGCTGAAAACAGCATTAATCCAATCCTCTAATAGCTTGGCAAACCGGTACACTAATCAAACGTAGTAGCTTACGGTACGAGTGTACGACTAATATCAAATAAAAACAAACGGTGCCAATATTATGACAATCACGAACAGATCTATGATCTTCTATAATCGTTTAACTAATGCAATTTATCGAACTCATTGGCTTCGTTGAGATGAACTGATTCGATACGATCTCGTTTCAATACTAGTTTGTAATCAAAATAGTAATATCAGTTTCCAATTACCGATTCCCTGGCATTTATTTAACGGCGAACATCTTATAAAAGTTCGCGGACGTTACCCAAGTGTCCAAGTGACAGATAATATAATTGAAACGCGTTTTTATATCTGAGAGATATAAATAATAGTTAAATGTGGCGGAGCTAGCGCAACAGTTGCACAATAGTGTTGTGGCGGAGCGACTTGCGCGCGCGGGCGGGGCGTGTCGATATGATCGATGTGTCCCGCACCCGCCCGCGGCGCCCGCGCCGGCGCAGCACTAGCGTGTGAACCTCACTATGCTATTTGGAACACTCAAATTATACTGTTTTTGGTTCAGCAATTTATTTGAATCATGATCTCGTCCAAACCGAGCGCATTGCACAACGCGCAAATATTTGATTAGATTACATCTCACATCCCGCTGCGACGCCATGTTTGAATAACAACCGCGCATGCGCAACACACTTTTATTATTCAACTCCGATCGAGCAATGTGAATTATCTGTGGAGGAATTTAATTAAACTTCAAAGAGGCTCTTACATTTTACAGAATGAATTAATGAACTAAACAGCGGGTTTTTTAGAATTAATCAATTCCCAGAGCACCTATAGTTTAAATTCCTATTTTATGGGTAAATAAAATCCACATCTTAGATGCCGATAATGTCTTATCGATAATCGATTTGAACTTAATCTGCTATTAATTCAAATCGACGGCAATGTTGAACGCCTGGTAGCGATCGCTCGAAGTAAACAAACACTTAGCGAGTTGTAGTGATCGCAATAAGCCCGAAGACATTTGCTTCTGTTATAAATTACAGTGTTTCGATCTGTTGTGCGCGGTAACCGTCGATAAATAGTGCGCTGAGTGCCAATAATACGTACTGTGTGTAGATGTTATCCGCGCAAGCGCAGTGGCACACCCCCGGGGAGGCAGCCGGCGCGGGTGCACTGCGCGCACCGCGCATGACGCCCGCAGGCACCCTGTAATGGCCCGCGCACAACCGCGCTCAGTGCACAACCACGAGCCGACATTTTCAACATACATGGATTGTTATGACCCAACCAGTGGAGCAATAAGCCTCAGAGAAGAAGAAATGTACGCTGCATTAGTTGGTGGATCAAATAATGTAGTGGGTCGTAGTCAGGAGGCAAAATATAGGATTTCATTAAAGCCATTAGTGTGCGTAATGAATGATGTCCCGAGGCCGGCGACACTTTATGAAGACATTCTTCACGCTAATGAGATAATAAAATTGTTGGGAGTGTTCGCACAACGATGTGTTTCTTTCATATTATTATTATAATGTTGAGAAAAAACGCGGGGGTTTTGCCGACCGCCCACGGGACATCACACACGTCGTGCAGGCGAGCAGAGCGTGAGAAACAGATGAAATAGTCCCACATGTTCCATCAACGTTACACTTCAGTTTAATGAGTCGGTAGCCATTATAAATTAGAAAAGAATCAAGTGTAGTTGTAGTCGTAAAATAACAATTAACATTCTTGTTGAAGTATGCATGGCATTATAGAAGTAGATCAGTCGATGAGCCAGCGGGCGATGGTGGTACGTGTTCGGATAATTATGTACATATCGATGAACTAGATGAACTGATTGGCACTACGGCTTGTCGTTCTTGTTGCTGTGGACTTTTTTTCATTTAAATTCATCATCGGCCTTCAGCAGTCCACTGCTGGATATAGGCGTTTCTAATTGCACGCCACACAGCTCGACTCTCGGCAACTCTCATCCAGCTGCTACCAGCCATCCTGCGAAGATCGTCGCTCCACCTAGCCTGAGGACGTCCTAGCTTAGGTTTGCCGATTAGCGGTCTCCACTCAAGAACACGTCATTGCCACTTCAGCTTTCTTATTCTGTGAGCTATGTCGACCACTTTGGTTCTTTGTTGGATCACCTAATTCCGGTATATATCCCTCAGAGAGACTCCAAGCATACTCCGTTCCATTGCTCGCTGAGCGACCTTGAATTTATGGACCAGCCGTGCCGTGAGTGTCCACGTTTCAGCTCCGTAGGTCATAACAGGCAGGACGCACTGATTGAAGAATTTAGTGTTTAGGCTCTGCGGAATACGCGACAAGACTTCCAACACGCTGTGCAGTCAAGCTGAATTCTTCTGTTAGTCTCCTCTTAGAATTCTTCTGTTTTTACCAAACTAAAGAGTTTGCTCGATTTAAACATATTCTTTAACTTCGAACACGCCCCCATTGACAGCAATCTGTCCCGGAGTAACGTAATCGTTGCACATAACTTGGGTTTTGTTCAAGTCCATCCGGAGACCGATGCGTACAGAAGCATCAACTAGGTCGTCCAGCATAAGCTGCAAGTCATGCAGCGTTTCAGCCAGTATGACGATGTCATCTGCAAATCTCAAGTGTGAGATGTACTCGCCGTTGATCGCGATCGCATCGCTGCAGAAACCAGACCAAGTCTCGATAGAGTCAAAAGCCTTCTATGGTCCACAAACGTAAGACACAGGGGCCGATTATACTCTTCGGACTTCTGCATAATCTGCCGCACCGTGTGGATTTGGTATATGGTGCCTCTTCGAAACCCGGCCAGCTCCGCTGGCTGAAACTCGTCGAGTCTCGCTCTAGACGATTAGTTACGACTCTAGAAAACAACTTAAATACGTGGCTGAAGAGCGAAATGGGTCTGTAAGTCTTTAAAAGGATCGTATCACCCTTTTTAAAGTCAAATCCTTTATTTCAAAGAGGCACATAAATTGTACTTTTGAACGTCACATTTACAAAAAAAAATGAATTGATTCAAAAGGAAGTTTCGTATGGAGAAGAATGGTCAAGAAACTTAACACCGTTACTCTTTTAAAATGTTTTACAATATTTTGTACAAAGGCGGACTTAATGCCTTAGGCATTCTCTACCAGTTAACCAAGGGTGGTGAAGAGAATAGATGGCAGGTGAGTGAATGTGCTGAGATGACTCTACGCTATTTGTTATGAAAATAACTCTGCAATTTCCGCTTTAATGCCTACCGACTGGTGGCCGTCCTAATATCAAGAGGAAGCGCATTCCAAAGAAGAATGGACTGAATATGAAAGGAAGAATGAACAAAGTCAGAAGTATGGACAAAGCAGGTGAAGATTGATGAAAAAACGCAGTTTCTTAGCGTGAGATGAACTATTACTACTTAATCATGAATTATTTAACTATAAGTGAAGACGATGCACCTAGCATAAAATTATTGTACCACAATAGGTAAAAATAACTAAATATAAAGCAATGTCTGGTAAATTAATTACCTGATAGATACATAGCATAATCAGCCTATTATGTTTCCTCTGCTGGGACACAGGCCTCTTCTCTGTGAGACGGAGTGGGCCTTAATCCACCACGCGGGCCCAGTGCGGATTGGTACATGTCACATGTCTTCGAACTTTTGGTTCTAAGACATGCCGGTTTCCTCACGATGTTTTCACCGTTTTGAGAGCAGTGGTGATGAAATAATTAACACGAAGTAAAGCACCTGTCTGGGTTCGAACCTACGACCTACAACTCGTGAATCGCGGCGGTTACCACTGGGTAACCACCGCTCTTCATAGCTCTTCATTATCGCATTCGTGATATAAACATAGTGCTCACATATTTACAAATGTTGTACAAGTAGATGATTTCCATTTTATTTTAACAAGTATTACTGTTGTGAGTTAAAGTAATAACAGAATCAATGACAAAAAAAAATATGAATTTGCAATGAAAAATTTTACAATTCAATAAGCATCCAGTTTGATTTTGTCTAGAAGAAAGGAGAGAAGGACCACGCTCCTTCGCCACGCTTCTGGAGTACTCCCAGAGAATAGGACAGAGTTAAAGAGCTCCCGAAGCTCCTTCAGTACAGGACTTCCTCCCACTTTCAGGAGCTCGGTCCTAATATCTTCCTCACCTGGGGCTTTTCCATTTTTAAGCTGTTTAAGAGTTGTCTCGATTTAATCTTGGCTGATTTCTGGCAGGTCTTCCGTGAAATGGCGGGTTAAGGTGGCTATAAAATCCTCATTTTCAGGATCAGGTCGAGATGCATGCGATGCGTACAATTGGCCGTAGAAGTTTTATACATCCGAAAGGATCTCCGGCTTCGAAACGACGACATCTCCATTTTATTTGGTCAACCTTGTCAGGTGACTTCTCTCATGTGATTGGACGAACACTTTCGACCCACCGATTTTGCTCAATCTTCCTCATTAGATTCCTTTATAGAGCGTGTATTGGAGCGTCGGAGGTCGCGTCGTTCCAATGTCCTAATTACTTGTTGAGTGGCCGTTGTTTTGACGTAGTGATATGTGGGTATACACGTCGTTCCGTCATAAGCTCCAGAGTCTCTTCCGAAAGTTTGTACTTCTTGCCCGTTGCATTTTGCAAAATCGGGTACCTTCCTCCCTGAGGATTTCCGCCATTTGTTCGATCGCCTGGTCGACGTCATTTGTGGTTTCCACGGCAGCAAATTGGTTCTCCAGTTCTGACTGGAACGCTTCAGATCCTAGCATGGTTTGGAACATATTTGGTCGGAGCCCAGACTTATCAAACGAGTTCGCTCGAGCTTGATATTCAGAGATCCTCGAACAAGTCTGTGATCACTGCCGGTATTGAAGCTGTTGATCACTGAGACATCCCTGAATACGTGCTTTGTATCCATTATGATGAAGTCTATCTCAATTTTCGTCATAGCGTCGGGACTTCACCACGTCTACTTCCTTTGGGCATGTTTCTTTAAGAAGTAATTCATTAAGAAAAGGCTCCTTCTCACGGAAGTTGACAAGTATTTGCCCCCTATGATTTCTACTGCCAACCCGTAGGATCCTACTAACGATTAGCTGCAATTATGTACTCCCAATGTAGCGTTAAGATCCTCCATGAAAACGTTGTAGTGGGCCTTACAGGTGGAATACAAGGCCTTGGAAGTGCCCTCGAACATTTCCTCCACTTCATCCGAGTGTACCGAGGTCGGTGCGTAAACCTGAACAACCTTGAGACTCTCGGTTAGCTTTACTACGAGCTACCCTGTTCGAGACGCTGGAGACTTTCACAACGTTGTCGCAAAGGGCTTTGTTTACCAGGAATCCGATTCCGCCATGGGATAGCTAGTCTCCCTCTCGAAAATACAAGAGGTGGCTCGACTGAAGGGTTATGGGCTCAACACAAGAATGTGCCACGTTTTTTTTCCGAGCTCATCTTCTAACTGCAGTAGGTGTTCTTCGAGCCGTAGCGTGCATCCATTATACGTCGCCAAGGTCAGTTGGGTTTGGCGGCCTTTCGTAAACCGGGGATTCTTCCTACCTTGCTGTTACCGTGACCGACGCCAAAATCAGGAATAGCGAGGCGGCCGCGGCCGGGAACCGACCATGCCCCCAGCATGGTCGGTTTTGACTTGTTAAGTGATTTGCCCATATCACCACGCTGGGCATGCAGGTTGGTGATCGCAGATCACAGCTTCTAGTCTGCGCCGCTTAAGTGCGAAGTTTTATTTAGACATGGTTATACCGCCAGTTGTCGGTTGTCAGAGCCTCGTTTGTTACTCAGCAGGGTGCACCACGAGCAGGTGAGGTTGACTTGGGGCACTGAGATGGTAAGCCCCCTTACACCCACTTCTAGTATCTTACTGTAGGGCTTGTTGTTCTTATATTCTTGCCTGTTTCACGCATGGAATAAATCATATGTTTTGACAGTTATATTTGTTATGGAAAGTCATAGCACAAAAGATTTCAAAAGTATATAATAATAATAATTTACCATGACTAGTACCTGTCTATTGTGAATAAGCGTCGTGAAAGTATCTGTTCTGTACGAAGCGGTGCTCCAATTAGCTATAAAATATAATGATAGTCACAAAGCTGTTCAGAACACTGCGCCCACGCACCGGTGTCCACGATAGTGCGTCTTTACAGGATTATCTTTAATATACATAACGAAAGATACACTAGGAAAAATCTAAATTATAAACTGATTAGGTACCCATGCGCGATTAGTAAAAGCTTACAGCCGAATGTCTCAAAATATCATAGAATTTTACAGACATTAATAAATTGAACTAGGACAGCTTAAATATAGGCAATTTCAATCCATCTACTGTTGTCTTGTACTTATAGTTGTTGTATCCAGCAGGCCTGGTATCAACAAACAGATGAGTTGATTCATTCTACGTATAATGTCTCATATGAGTAGTCACCCTACTCCCCTTTCAGTGCCGAAACCAACACTTCCTACAAACAAACACACAAGGTTTTTAAAGCCTAACGACGTGTATTCACGCTCTGCCCACCGCCGTCACGTCGTCACGTCGGTTGACTTCTATTATATACACGTCACACGTCACATGTCTATTTGTCAAGGAATTAATATGACTATTGAGCCGGGTGACAGTGACCCCGGATTGACCCGCAGCCGCGGGTCACAGCTTAGGCTCGAGGCAATCGTTGTGTGATGGAATTATTTGTTACTGAGTGCCTTTACACGCGTATTGGTGGCTTTATTAGGAGGGCTTTGAACTGTTAATATAGACTTATGTGGTTACCTAATGGTTGACTATTCTACATACAGGCTAGTCTTATTATCTCATTATGTAGAGAGTTAAAATTGCTTTTAAAAATAATAGAAGAAGGATTTAAATAGACTCAAGCATTCCTACAAAAAAAAACTGATACTCTGGTAGGTTAATTTCAATATTCAATTTTGTTTCTAATATGACAAACTGTTCAAAGAAATTATGTGATCAGAGAATGAAACAGTGTGAAATTGTCTGCTCGATGAACTAACTAAAAGTCTTATAGTTTCGAGATCATCTCACGTCTTTGACTAAATGAGATTCTCAGAACGGTAAGTTACGTAACCTCAGATTACGAAAACCGAGTAAAGCCCTATTCCTGCACATGACCGCAAATAGGTCTCGCGAGCAATTTGTTAAGAATGCCCCGTCTGTAGCAGAGCATAAACAAGGCAACACCGGCTAGTGTTGCCAGGGTGTAATTTGCACAAATCATTGTCCGTCGCGCACAGCCCACATGCGCCTGCGCAACGCTTGCACATAACTTGTGTGGTAATCCTGTGAGATGATTTGATTTTGAGAATGGTCCTGCGAAAAGTCATGTTTCGGCATACACCTACATCTGCGGTTAATTTGGTCAATATTGAATCCACAGCAAAGTTCATTCCATCCTGGGTTGTCCGACAGGGCGATACATGTTCATACTTTTGGTATGGTTTTCTCTACCATTGGAATAAAGAAACAATGCCGATCCCGCTGGATGGATTATGTGACAAATATTAGCTAAGAGGCCCGGGTTACTATGCTGTGATTATGGCTGGCTGCTACAAAAGTGTGCAGAAGACACGCCGTGTCGACAAGGAATACTCGTACATTGAGATGAAGGCAAGAGGATGATGGCGAAGGGTTAACACTAAAAGAGTAAAAAGCAACAACTTGACCCAAATTGCATAATTTCATTCCGAATACGTTAACGTTGCGATACCATGAGTCGGTATGATTACTGCAAGTAATCGGACGATAAACTACTTTGATGAATGTCTGCAAATTATACGTTACAACTACAATGTCATGTGGTGTGTTAGGCATTTCTTATACAATGTAACTTACTGAAGTGTTAACCCAATTTTAGACACAGAAATAGAAAACAGTCATTCTGACTAAGACAATTCTCAGAAATCTTCGTCGCTGTGTCTAATCTTTACATTCAAATCTGACCACAGCACTTTTTCAAAGGCGTCGAACTGGAAAATTCCAGTCATCACGCGTCATTCATTACATCACACCCAAACTTACCCTCCTAAGTCAGCCGTAATTCAATTACTGCAATCCTTTATGTTTTTTACGGCAACCATATAAAAAGCATGACTTTCATATTAATATAATCAATGAGTACTTCCTAAAATTAATTTATTCAACAATGTTTGATACAAAAAAACTCCCAGCGCGGTAGTTCGATATAATTGCCGGTAATCTTCGGTATCTCGGTAGCCTCAGGTCACCCAATGGATACAGAAGTTCCACTGCTAACAATGAGTTGGTTTATCAAATTAATCAACAGAGCCTATTTCTTTTCGAACTAAGGTCTCTGATTTAATCTTTCACTTGCAGATGCAGATGCAGGACATTGAGCGATCCAAGTTGTTAAACTTGGAGTCTTCACACAAGAACATTTTCAACTCAATGATTATCATAAACACTTCAGCTTAATCTTTGTACTGCTTAATAAAAAACCCGAATAGGTGCTTCATCCATATTCGTTATCCGTTCACCAGGTCCAGAATGTGGTTCTGTCTGGTACTGATAAGTCAACTTTTTGGGATCTGGAGGCAGAAGCCCTCGCGCACGTATGGGAGTGGCGCAAGGAGGCAAAACGCCGGGGTGTAACTCCGCTGCCGCGAGAAATCACGGTACAGCGGACAGAGCTCCGGCGGGATCTCATGGCGACATGGAGGGTGCGATTGTCGCAACCCAGTGCTGGGCACGCCACAATAGCGGCGGTAAGTCCTCTCTTTGAGGAGTGGTTGGAGAGGCGACACGGCGTCCTCACCTTCCGCCTGATACAGTTCCTCACCGGACACGGTTGTTTCGGGAAGTTCCTGTTTCGCATAAAGCAGCAGGAAACGCCCGAGTGTCACCATTATGTGGATTGCCCGGAGGACACGGTGGAGCATACGGTGGAGGTCTGCCCAGCTTGGGCGGACCACCGCAGTGTCCTCGCGGAGGCGATCGGCGGCGGCGATATCTCGCGTCCGGTCCTGGTCCAGGCCATGGTACGGAGCGAGAGGGAATGGAAAGCCGCCACCTCCTTCTGCGAAACAGTAATGCTCGCGAAGAAGGAGGAACAAAATGACGGGGTCCGATAGGGCCGACGCCTCAGGGTCGCGGGTAATTCGAAAGAGTAACCGTGGCCCTGGCAGAGGCAACTGAAGGAACACGGGTGGGTTTTAGTCAGTTCGTGGCTCCACCCAGAGCGGGAGAAGTCATTTGATGATTTCCTAACCAAAAAAAAAAGGTTCCGAAGTAGTATGTACAGAAATTTGTAAAATCATTGTAGTGTAAATTTCGATTTTAATTTTAAATTTTGGTGTCGTTTTTTTTTTTAATTTTCATGCTGTTGATTTCGATAATAATATTAATAATAATTTTAATTTTAGTTTTGATTGTGATTTTACCTTTGATTTTAATTGTATTTCATTTTGATTTCAATATTGGCTGCATTTTGATTCTGATTTAATCTTAATTTTTATTTGATTTTAAGTGATTTTAATTGGGATTTCTATTTGAATTTTAGTTTTAAATTTTAGAATTTGGTTGAAAACATAGTTATGTTCGGTTATTATAAGAACTCATCTAATTTTAAGTAGGTACCTAGGCGCCCAATTACAATAAAAAATAAGTAATACATGATGTGCTTACATGTAAGAAATTGGTACACTATTATAAGTCTATTGGATGTATCTCATATATTTGTATCGGTGTATTCAATTGTTGATGAGCCAAATAAATAAAATAAAATAAATCTCAATTGATCTTCGCCAACATCTTATATTTAGGCAAAATATACACATATACACTAAAAACTGTGATATTCACAATGTTAACACTAGAAATAAGAACAAACTAGGTGCTTCCTTTCAACCTTTTATAACAAGTTACCCTCTTCTTTACTAGATTTACCTTTTAATGCGTTTAAGGCTCAAGTAAAATCCAACCTTTGTTCAAAGGCATATTATTCCATTAACGACTACTTAAACGATAAGGACAGTTGGTCGCTGTGAGCAACCGGCAGCAAGGTCGTCATGCTCCCTTAGATGTCACTGCTTGCGGTAGCGTCGGGGGTCGGGTTTCCTCCTTCCCTCTAATATGGCGAGGGGGGTAATGGCTGATCTTTGCGTTATGCTCGTGAACGGGTGCTGCTTGTGGTGACTGGTCGTCTTGCTGTCTATGGTTTTATTATTGTTACAGTAATTGTTCTGTTAATTTATTTTGTTTGTACATTATCCAGTATTGCTTATGTAAGCTGCCATGCCCTTTAGGCGTAGAGGCTTTTGTTTATGTATTAAGTTTTATTTACATAATTTTTTTGTATTGGCGTGGCTAGCTGACGTATGGCAATTAATTTAATTTAATGTTTTGGTAATTACTTACAATTGTATAAAATGCAGTTCTTCTAACCGAACAGACAGCTGTGCTGCTGGGGAGTTTGTTGCGACACTTCTTCTTCCCAGCTAAAGCTCTAGGAAGTGGTGAAGGGCGGGCGTTTCGGGGGACTGTCTTATGTCATTTTGACGTTCGAAAAGTGCTGATTCTCAGCTTAATTTGAATAAATGACTTTTGATTTTTAAGACATCTGATAGAATAACTCATCTGGTAGTAGAACTTGTCTGGTAAGAGAACTTGCCTTGTAGTAGAACTTGTCTGGTAAAAAAACCCTGAAAATAGCGCAAAGGGGCGCCCGTGAGTTTCAGGAAAGATTCCTGTAACTCCCAGCTAGGCAGAAGGTGCTATTGCCCAAGGCAAGCATGGAAAGGTGGAAGGCGAGGAAAGTCACACGTCGCAGCGCTTTACAGTGATTCAGAATGAAGTGATCACTTGGCAACGCCATGGCCGTATCCTTGAACCTTAGGGGTTCTTATCGCACGTCCGGCTAGGCAATTGAGCAAGCAGCTTAGCATGCAGCGTGGCAAGCATGCCAGCGTGATTAAACAATAGATGGACCGTGGAATAAAATGCACGTGGTGAACATTAGAATAAAATCACATGGTTCTCGCTAACAATTAGGTTACCGAAACCGTACATTGCCGGCAACCACAATTTAGATTATAATGACACAAGATAGCAATAGCTACCGGGACATAGATTAAACATGAACACACAATAAAGTACTCACCCTAACAGCGATAACAAGGGGCTCAATATGTAGACAAGACGGTGAGTGGTAAAAGGAACGATTATGAATAATCATAATCGTTCCTTTTACCACCCATAAGGGCGCGTCCTATATACCTGTTGAGTACGCTGTCAATGGAAGTGACAGTGTTTATAACATAGACAATTAATCGCTTTTAGGAAATCGACTAAATATGCCACAAGATACAGCTCGAACAAATACCACATCATCCTATTGACGGATGATAGTCACAGGACGGAATGTCCTTTTGAGATGGTTTCATGTCCAGCCGTGGACTGAATATATCTAGGCTAGGACTTAGGTGTAGACCTTCTGGGATTACACATAAGGTGGTAGTGTGACGAGAGGGGTACGGGCTGGGAGGCGGGGGCTGCGCGCACGCAGGTTTGAGGCGATTAAATCGGGACCGCCATTACCGCGCATGACTTGACGCTACCGTGCTAGGCGGGGATAGGGATGTGGTCAACACTCGTGTTACTTTACTAGGAATTAAACTTATTTTGGATGAAATTTTTCGTGAGAACATAACAAAGTATGTTTGGAGAAAAACAGGTTTGCTGCTAAGCCTTCTCTGCTGGATGCCACATTGGATAATTATCATGTTCCCTTGTGGAACGCGGATTGTTTATTACTTACAGAATATTGTTGAATGAGTCAATCACTATATTTACCTTATAAAAAAAAAATCAGAGGAAGCTCCACAAAAACACAAGCCTGTTGGTAGCAAACTTTTATCTACACATATTACAAGTATCAGTCAAACGTACTCGCTCACTTCATAATAAAAAAGAAAGTTACAAACCTCATCTGAACAGGAAATTTTGATCGAATCCTGTTCTCATTTCATAACCCGACAAATGAACATAAAATATATTTTGACAGCAACAATTTACGAATTAACATCTATTTATAATAATAACGGGCTATAATGCCAGTGGCTTCTCGTCACTAGCTGGCGGGACAAGGGGGCCAGGGGCCGGGCCACAGAGCCCAGGGGCACAAAAACCTGGCCCGCCTCCGAAACTCATCTCATTTAACGCTTCTATCCCAATTTGTTTCTACTATTACGTGCTTTGGTGAACCAAGGCCTATTAACCGCCTGCCAAGCAAGGTTCACTCTTATGTATATGCCATACAGTTTACAGATACAGCATATAATAATGTTGCCTCTTCAAATTAGCCATGCCAATATCATCCTTGTGTCGTGAGAAATACAGCTTATAGAATAGGATTAGTGTTTGTTGTTAGGTCAGCAGCAGCAGGGCAATGGACCGCGTGTTTAATTGGTGTTAATTGGTTAATTGTAAGGAGACGGAGCATGTGAACTGGTGGACTGGCGTGACGTCATCGGCACGGTATTGCGTTGTTTATGACATTAATGTGATAGATAATTAGAGACACTTCGAGTTTGGTCGTAAGTTCAGCAAGACTAAGAACTTAACCACTTCGATTGATCCCTATAAATCCAATCTTCAACTATTCGCAAGATAACTTAAATTTCTGAAAATGCTTTGTTCTAAGCATTATCGTTTTATGTTCATCAAACAATTGTTAATCCACTTACTCACTTTTAATAAAAACAGGATTGTTTTTTTAAACATTGAGAGCTTTCGAGAAAAGCTGTAATACATAAACCTACTTACAATGACACTCATGATTTATTGAATCGATTTAATAATCTAATACGCAAAACACTCATTAACATATGTAAACTTAATTAGCGTGAAATTAACATTTAAATGTTCTAATATTGTGACATAAATTATACATTCATAGAACTTGATGACAGATTTAGTTCCAGTTCAAACAATTCTGGAGTCGTCAGACAGCCCTCTATAAACTTTATTCATATTTATAATTATTAACTTACTGTTAGTGAATAAGTTTAGAGACGAGTCAATAAAAATATGGCTACAATATAGGAGGATCATAATTTGCAGAAGTTCATTAATAACCAATCAATCTTGTCTTGTGTCTCGCTTCCAATATCTATGTTCATCTCATGCTAAGAAACTGCGTTATTCCAACAATCTTCTCCTGCTCTGTCCTTCTCATACTTCTGACTTTTTTCAATCTTCCTTTCATATTCAGTCCATTCTTCTTTGGAATGCGTTTCCTCTTGATATTAGGACGCCACCAGTCGGTAGGCATTAAAGCGGAAATTGCGGAGTTATTTTCACAACAAATAGCGTAGAGTCGTCTCAACACATTTCACCCTTAAATTCGTATATATGGATATATATATTTTAAGTATATATTATTTTAATATTTATGTATGTGTTTTATATGTTTGTTACCTTGTTATGTACACAATATCTATTTTACATCACACATCACAATTTATAAATATGTTTTAAGTTTTTTTTCATAATTGTTCCCTTCAACCGATGCACCTGCTATCTAATCTATATATTATATTATATTATTTGGGTTCGATAAGTTTAAATAAATTAATAAAGGTGTGTGTGTTCTAAAGATTCGTATATACACTTGGGAGCAAATAAATCGAGCCACTTCCTTTTTCACGCATTATGGTTATTATTTTTGGTATTATGGAACGCATCGATTCGAAACATATATCGCCTAAAAGGGTATTTAATAACCTTTACAATGAGGGTAGTTAGTTGTCAAAATTTCATTTTAATTAAAGTTTAAAGGGTAGAATAAAATTATCGCATTTAATTTGCTTATGACATTTATATTGTACTCTGTTAAGAAAAGATTAAATTTGAGGTTTTTGTTAATCATACCCATATTACTTGTTATTGTTGTCTTTATCTGTGTCTGTGTAATCAAAATAACCTGATAAAATGGATACTACACCGACGGAAGCTGCCCAAGTTGTAGCTTTACTTGAGGTTGGACACGGACAACGTGAAGTGGCACGCAGACTTCATTTGAGTCGTTCAAAGGTACAGCGGGTATACCGCAGGTATCTGGAGACTGGTGCTTTTGTTCGGCGACCTGGAACTGGCCTACCACGGGCAACAACAGAACGTGACGACCGCTTTATTGCAACCAATTCGTTGCGCGACCGTGGACTTAATGCTGTTCAGCTACAGCAAGCGTTACGTGACGTTCGAGGTGTCGCAATCAGTAGGTGGACAGTGAGACGAAGACTAAAGGAACGAAATTTAACATCACACAAACCAGCAACTGGCCCAAAATTTACTGTAGCTCATCGCCGATCTCGCTTGGAGTTTGCTCGAGAACACATTAATTGGACGTTAGAAGACTGGAGGTCAGTTTTGTTTTCTGACGAGTCAAGAATCTGTCTTTTTAGCAATGACGGGAGAAACCGAGTGTATAGACGTCCTGGTGAAAGATTTTCCCAATGTTGCATTCGAGAAACTGTGAGTTTTGGTGGTGGTTCTTGTATGGTGTGGGGAGGAATTTCTCTAGACGGAAAAACGGAACTTGTCTTCGTCGACCCCGCCAACGATGGCAGTGGTAGACGTGGATTAACAGCTGACCGATACATAACTGACATTCTTGAAGACCACGTAATGCCGTATGCTCGTTTTGTCGGAGAAAATTTCTTGTTTATGCATGACAATGCGAGACCTCATACCGCGCAGATCGTTACGGAATACTTGTCTGCGATCGGGATTCAACAAATGGTATGGCCAGCACGAAGTCCCGATTTGAACCCGATCGAACACCTATGGGACGAGCTAAAACGGAGAGTCCGAGCCAGGGTTCCCGCTGTTTCATCCATTCCCGAGCTTAAAGTCGCTGTGCTTGAAGAGTGGGAGAACATACCACAATATGTCATCGTAACTCTGATCAGATCGATGACTAATAGGCTACAAGAATGCATCAGGGCACGGGGGGGTAATTCCAGTAATTAAGAATATTTTTTTTGCAATAATTTTTTTTTTATTGTTTTTATGGACTGTTTTAGCCCTACTAAATTTTCTATCAACACCCATACCATTTTTCTTGCAGAGCCAATAATTTATCATTCAATAAGGTTATTATTCAATAATTTACCCTCATTGTTAAGGTTATTAACTTAACTTTTAGGCGATATATAGTTCGAATTGATACGTTCCATATTCCCAAAAATATTTACCATTTTACGTGAAAAAAGGTAGTGGCTCGATTTATTTGCTCCCAAGTGTATATAGATTATGAGCCCGTTTTAATCAGGATCATAAATGTTAAAATTACGTTTGTAAATCAGTGTACTGACTGGGCCCAACTAATTTAACATAATACATGTATTTATCATCGACTCGAAAAAAAGGAGAAGTACACTGACTTATAAGAAAACATTGTCTCTTCCAGTTGTTTCATAAATTAATGCAGCAAAACAAAATAGCGACTTTTGACGGCAGTGGCGACAGTAATGCCATTAAATAGTGCTAAATGTGAGGACCGTGACACCACGCGTAATGCGGCACCTTCGTTCACTCACAGAGAACGGAACGAAAAACAAGTGAATGAAATAATAAATGCCGCTGTGCAAGAGGTGTGGGAGAACAAGGTGCAACCCTAGTCGAAGATACTCGAGGAATGAGCGAATATATTGCAGGGAAAAACTTAGGCGACTGCTATACTTGACTCCCTTGGAAAAAAGCAACCTGCGGGAACGAGCCGTATTTTGGAAAACGTTAGAGAAGGAGCAATGAGTCAAATGGAGGATGTAGTTCGTACTCGGGCGAGTGACAACGATGAATATGCGAAGGTTACATCCATGCTTCTAATATTGCGGAAGCACTGCAAAAAGCAAGCAACAAGTTTAACCGATGCAGCTTCAAACACGATATGTAAGTACTGCAGGTGCAGGTGTAACTTAGTGGGATATGGATCGACTTACATACGCAGTGTATAAAACAGGTAAAATAAAGTCCTGATACGATGCATCATACTGCCCCTATGTCGGCGGCATTTCTCTTATAATGAATGGCGCGGGTGTACTACCTACTACATATTGACTGTAGGTGCAAACTATGTCCATTGGCTCCTCGTTAGGTGCGCAGGCGCACAACGTGGAATACGTTATGTTAGTGAGCGCGTGAGACGTTTTTGCTTTTCGCAAATGAACGCGAACGTGCGCCCGCGCAGCCTGACGAACTAGCCTCAAGCGCATGACAAGGACAAGCAAGACTGATGTTGTGGAATTGGAAAAAAACTCGGAGTTCGTTGATTTCAATGACAATTTTTATTGATGCAATGAGGCAGAGTGAGAGAGTCATAGATTTTGAGGTACAATTCAATCAAAGTCAAGTGCTATCGGAGAGTTCTAAAACAAACAGTGTAGCCTATTAGGATAAAGCTGAAAGTTACCTGTGTACCTACTTCTAACTTAATTCTAAGCAATTTGAAATAAAAATAACCACGCTTTTGTAAGTCGGTTAGTCTCGCCATATGAGAGATGCCTCTGTGCATCGTCTAGGTTCGATACTTGCTTTTCTGATCATGAAACGAATATATCAGTGATTTCTGATAAGTGGCGGCTTCTATTATTTCTGCAAGTGTCACCAAAAGGATTTAATCAAGCAGATGGGCGAGATCCCCTTCTCTCTTACTTAAAAATGTACAATGCTTCACCACGCGAGTCATTTGGTTAGTTTGATTTTGTCTAGCGCTATCAATGGCACCATTTAGTTCGTACAAAGTCTAATACCGTTTCAAACTCCTCCCCTCAAGGCTGACTATAACCATGAAGATACAAAAATCTGCTTTACTCTTGACGTCTCGGCCGGTGGTCGTCACCGCGGTGATGGATGAACCCGCATGTAATTGACAGCGACATGCGCGCGCGCACCCATGCATCAATCAGTGCGCGTCACATATGCGCCGGCCAGCCTGTTGGCCCAGCCCTGGGAACGGTGGCCAAGCTCCGGTCAGTAAAATAATTAGCAGCATGCCTAGCAACCCGGAAATACGGAGATGGCTACCGGCAAACAAACGAACAACAGCTACCTTAATAGCTTTAATTTTGATCTATTGGCAATATTCATTGCGTTCATCAAAATGAAATTTTAGAATAAAGGGTGTAATGAAAAGTGCAGTCACATTACACAAAGCTCTTGCAAAATCGACTCTCTATTTAATTTATGTTTAACAATTTTGAACTAAAAAGCTATTCCTCGTTTAGAAACCACGAAATAGACGACGCAAATAATTTTGTTAATTATAAAGTCCTTCTAAATACATTTGTTGTGTCACTTCCCTAATGCCCTCGATATGTCTCGCGTGACTCCTGCGCGAATGTCTGCGGAGCGCGGGCGCAGCGCAGTGGGGCGCCAACAAGACGCACGTACCGCGACACTTGCGCAGACGTACAGCCGAACCGCCATCGCCAGGACTATATATATGTGCAAAAGCGTAGATATTGTAAAATAACGTTGTCGCGTCCGCGTAGATAGGTCTACCACCTATCGACGCGGACGCGACTTCTTCGGTCATACAAAATTAAAACAAAAGAAAATCAACAGCCGTTTATTTCTGACTTACACATGACATATTCAACCATCATCATCCACACCCCGACTTCACCCACTGCTGAGCACAGGCCTCTTTTTCTTGTGCCAATCTCCACGCTCCTGTGCCAGCCTCATCCAGGTTTTACCCGCGATGGTAACAATATCGTCCGCCACACATTTCGTCTACCAGTCCTTGGACGCCACTCGGTCACTGTAAACAATTGTTTGTTTTGTTATAGCTTATGCTGGGTTTTAATTGAGACAATGTTACTTTGTATTTTATTTAAGAACGTTTTCTGAACTATAGCAAATTTTCCACCGAAAATATCAAGGTCGTAGTTGTGAAATAAGTAGATGCACTATCGCAACACACGTTATACTTCCTGCTCTGTTCGTTATACACCACATCAGCACCACTACCAATCAACTCGTATTCACTAACACTGCTTCACTAATCTCCTCGTATTCAAGGAACAGCCTAAGATTCTAAAAGTCAAGATTTCCATAAGATCAGCAGATCTCCTGCAGCGGGCGTCATAACGTAATTTAAATAAGAATGAGGTGTGAACTAGACTTATAAGTCTGTGTTAGGGTAACCAAGCATTTGACTTCATGTGGGACATGTAGTACGATAAATTAGCAGAGCATTAAGTATTGTGATTCTGTTCAACTATTTGTAAATCAATACCAACAAAAAAAATACCTACATATCTATTACTGGTAGCAGATTGAACGATG
Organism: Dasypolia templi; assembly: GCA_963555695.1. Taxonomy (NCBI): domain Eukaryota; kingdom Metazoa; phylum Arthropoda; class Insecta; order Lepidoptera; family Noctuidae; genus Dasypolia; species Dasypolia templi. Next base: position 33,001,533 of record OY743140.1, on the reverse strand, counting down.
ATTCTGAAAAAAAAAAGATTTCGTTTTCTTATTGGATTAAGTCGATTATACAGAAAAACTCTTTAGTATGGAACCAGCACCGTCTGCCTCAGTGTTTGGTAACACCACTTCCATCAAAGAAGCATATTTTACTGCGCGACGCACATTACCATGACAACAGCACAACGTAGACTATACTTCCTCCTAAGAACTATTCTACTTTGCTAAGCAAAGTACAGTAAAGTTCGTAAGTACGCCTCCGAGCGGCGGCGGCGTCCGTGCATGGTGTACAGCTCAGCGTGATGCATAAGCTAGAGGGCGACAAGTAATTATAATTTATCCCTAATTTATTCTATTTTAGAGCTCAGTTATCAAATGTGTTGATTTGTGCGATAAAGATAAATGTTTGCAGAACATGATTCAGGATTACGTCGCTCAACAGGCGTGTTGAATGTCTATGCGAAATGGTCGAAAGTAAAAGATAAAAAAACTGCAATTGAAATATGACAAAAGCAGCAGAACATTATCTTGACTGTCGTCAAAATTCGTAAGCATTTAAAAAGAAAATAATTGTAAATCATTAAAGTGTTCCATTGTTACCGTATTCCGAGCAGTTTTCAAAAGATTTATTTTGCATTTTCCTGTTCTGTACACATCATTTCATGGAAACTTATGCAACACCTTCTCTATTTACTCCCCCAGCTTCAAACTATGAACGCAACCCGCAACGTATTCATCGCCGCAACATCCGCAACTCATAAAGTAGGCGAAAACGGAACTGCTTCAAAGGATGCTAACTGTAGAGGTGTAATATAATGTTTAAATAAATGTAAAACAATGTATCACTGATGTTTAAACATACTGAAAGTTTCAGTGTTTATTTTCAATTCTTCTACACATGACCCTTCACACTAAAACCATAGTGGGAACATAGAATAGTTTCTCAGAGACATTGCCTTAATGCTTACCTTTTTTTTATATTTGAACTATCGAAACATAGCAATCTGCTGATCATCCCTATTTAAGATGTCTTGGAAAACTTACTGCCACATAAACCTACCCAGAGGAGCCAAGATGGTTTTTCCATTTCCCTTATAGTGCCTGTTAACACAATGGACTAGTTCAAATTCACAGCAAATAAATCCGGCACCGATCTAGATCACTCACAGCCTCTTAACAAATGCCTGGCCCTGTCGCACCTAACTGCAGCATTATACGATGCAGCATCAGCCTATCAGCGCATCTAACGCATGCTGCACGATGCCACGTCACGGCTGCGCCAATCAGATCGCAGTAAATAACATTAGGAGCAATGGCTGGCTGTTTTCACTTCCAAATGTGCTGCATTGTGGTGCGATGGTATCGAGTGTCGGGACACTGCTGACACTATGGACATTGGTATCGCTGAGATCTGTAGATGTCGCGATGTTCGGTGGTGCCGCTAAGTGTGTGATGTTGGCAAATTTAATGCGGAGGGGAACAGAATAGGAAGTTGACGGAGGTTGTCGGTTGTCGATAAAACTGACCTGCTCGTATGTTGAGGACTGTTGCATTTTGTTCGTGTTAGTGCGATTGGAATTTTTATGGCATCATCTCATTACAATTAGCTCTCTCTTCTATGTCACCATGTGCCACATTGGTGTCATTCTGGTGTCATGACATGTTAATTCAGAGTCAGCAATTGTCAAACTGTTCACACCATCGTTACTCAGACATACATAGGACACACTTCTCTACGCTCCCGTTTCCTATTCGACATGCTCAAAGACGGTGTCTGGTGCTTCCATCCTACCGATATCACCTTCTTCGCCTCTAACGACACTCACCTGTTATATTCCCACCAACATCGTTTTTAATACCGTCCTCATTGCACGCACAGTCAACTCCCTATTGTGAGGCAGACGCAACTTGCCGACTATACATTACTCCGGACAGGCTGCCTTGTTCGCGGCCACCAGCACCGTGTCGCTACCGACATCTCATTACACCGCCTAAACTGCACCCGCGCAGACATGGACCGCTTACTTAGATTTATTGGCGACAGTGTACTGGGGCCCTTGTTTGTTAACCATAACTGTGTAAGTGTAACACTGCTTGTTACTTTAATATTGCGGCAATGCTCGTTAAGGATATCGTGATACGCGAAGCAGATAACGATTCGTTTGAGTATTGTTTATGACAGGTTGCTGTAGGTAAGATATAGGAACCGATAACCCAAAATTTCGGGGAGTTGTCGAAAAGATAGCAATATTAAGAATCATCGACTAACGTGTTAGTCCTCCCACCATTGTCAAGATAACTGGTTACATGATGACAGTCTAAAAAGCAAGCTGACGTCATAGCGATGACCAAAACTCATGTAGGAATGATATTTGAAGAAGTCTATTGAGGACGTTGTGTTTGAAAACATATTTAACATGAGAGTAGGTACGCAATAAGGCAAGTAAACACGAGCACCCACGCATGTGACCAATATATCAGCCAACATTATAATAGAAAGCTGAAAAGTACGATCCTGTGCTCGCCGCGATAGCATCTGCGACACGAAGAGTGCCACTTACTTGAAGTGATGCTACATTCAGAACAGTTTTACGAGATAAAGGTCGTTATATAAATGTGCTGCTGTTCAGCTAACGACAGCTGCTTGATGTACAGGTGTAAAGCCACGATTTTTCATGTAACGAATCTTTATTGATTTTGTTTGGTAGATGTCAAGATTCAAGCTGAAGTTTCAGATATGACCAACAGCTTTCATTTATCGACCTACGACTTCTGCGACAGTAATCTGCACTTGTCTAAGAAGTTGGATGGGTGATCAAACGTAGCGCTATCTGTGTCATTGTATGTGGTCAGTCTGCAACCATTCCCTGATACGGAAAAGAAATTACAGCAATAACTCCGAATGGCGCACACATTACTTTATCTCACCCGACGTTAAAATCGCACCCGCCCGCAAACATGTGAACTCCAGTTACAATAAAGCGGACAATTCAAGCCGCGACAAGTGATTGCGTAGGCGACCGTTAGCAGGATTTACTGCGATCGATAGGCGGCGGTAACTAACCGCGCCAAGTAGGGCCGCCGCGACGCACCGCGAGCCCGCGACCGCTAGCCGCGAGACAGATGACCGCGCGCCCGCGTTTAATGCGCGCCTTAGCCAAGACAATCGTGAAATGTTAGCCGTAAGATATGTCGCGCGCGATTTGTGTGGGAAGCCGCTACTACACTATTTTTACTGGCGGCGTTGAGTCCTTTATTATGATCACAGGATATTAGACGCAACTGCTATCAAATTTACTTTTGAACGGCTGGTGTTCCGGTTCCATGTAGGTACTTTCTGCCAAAAAATAGGCAATCTCTTTTACACTCTAGGGGGACTAAATATAATCAAGATTATGGTACGTACTTTTAACATATAATATAAATATGCGGTCTTTCTGGTCAAATGCGGGCCATCTTACCTAAACTTTTCACAAAAAGCGACATTCATATGATCATCAATGATGATGATGAAATAAATAAAGCAAACTTTATTCGTGACAAAAAAAAAATACATAGTTAATCGCTTTGGCCGACGTACAGTCATGCAATATAAAAATAAACGATTGCACAAATGTGGGGCGATGCTATAATCGATGGCAGACATTGATCCGACCACTCATAATGAATGTAATAATAATCTGCAAGCTTCTTGCTGGCGGTCACGAACCCACTGTAATTGTGTTTAATCGCCCACGCTGGACCATGCCGCTTATTAAGGTTCCGCAGAACAAGCAAACGACTTATTCCTTTAGGAGCCGATGGATCGGTCAGATAACGAATTAACTCGCACAGATTGCATAAGAACCTTTCAATATAAATACATGGGCTTTCCACCTTATCTAAATGCGTCGCAATGGCATCCTCACCGGGACAGCATGCGCCATGGCGGCGCAGCCAGGTTGCGACGCAATGGCGTCCTCACCGGGACACCATGCGCCATGGCGGCGCAGCCAGGTCGCGTCGCAATGGCGTCCTCACCGGACACCATGCGCCAAGGCGGCGCAGCCAGGTCGCGTCGCAATGGCGTCCTCACCGGGACCCCAATCACCATGGCGGCGTAGCCAGGTCGCGTCGCAATGGCGTCCTGACCGGGACCCCAATCACCATGGCGGCGCAGCCAGGTCGCGTCGCAATGGCGTCCTCACCGGGACACCATGCGCCATGGCGGCGCAGCCAGTTCGCGTCGCAATGGCGTCCTCACCGGGACACCATGCGCCATGGTGGCGCAGCCAGGTCGCGTCGCAATATCGTCCACACCGGGACACCATGCGCCATGGCGGCGCAGCCAGTTCGCGTCGCAATGGCGTCCTCACCGGGACACCATGCGCCATGGTGGCGCAGCAAGGTCGCGTCGCAATAGCGTCCACACCGGGACACCATGCGCCATGGCGGCGCAGCCAGGTCGCGTCGCAATGGCGTCCTCACCGGGACACCATGCGCCATGGCGGCGCAGCCAGGTCGCGTCGCAATGTCGTCCTCACCGGGACAACATGCGCCATGGTGGCGCAGCCAGGTCACGTCGCAATAGCGTCCACACCGGGATACCATGCGCCATGGCGGCGCAGTCAGGTCGCGTCGCAATAGCGTCCACACGGGAACACCATGCGCCATGGCGGCGCAGCCAGGTCGCGTTGCAATAGCGTTCACACCGGGACACCATGCGCCATGGCGGTGCAGCCAGGTCGCGTCGCAATAGCGTCCACACCGGGATACCATGCGCCATGGCGGCGCAGTCAGGTCGCGTCGCAATAGCGTCCACACCGGAACACCATGCGCCATGGCGGCGCAGCCAGGTCGCGTCGCAATGGCGTCCTCACCGGGACACCATGCGCCATGGTGGCGCAGCAAGGTCGCGTCGCAATAGCGTCCACACCGGGACACCATGCGCCATGGCGGCGCAGCCAGGTCGCGTCGCAATGGCGTCCTCACCGGGACACCATGCGCCATGGCGGCGCAGCCAGGTCCGTCGCAATGGCGTCCTCACCGGGACAACATGCGCCATGGTGGCGCAGCCAGGTCACGTCGCAATAGCGTCCACACCGGGATACCATGCGCCATGGCGGCGCAGTCAGGTCGCGTCGCAATAGCGTCCACACCGGAACACCATGCGCCATGGCGGCGCAGCCAGGTCGCGTCGCAATAGCGTCCACACCGGGACACCATGCGCCATGGCGGTGCAGCCAGGTCGCGTCGCAATAGCGTCCACACTGGGACACCATGCGCCATGGCGGCGCAGCCAGGTCGCGTCGCAATAGCGTCCACACCGGAACACCATGCGCCATGGCGGCGCAGCCAGGTCGCGTCGCAATGGCGTCCTCACCGGGACCCCAATCACCATGGCGGCGTAGCCAGGTCGCGTCGCAATGGCGTCCTGACCGGGACCCCAATCACCATGGCGGCGCAGCCAGGTCGCGTCGCAATGGCGTCCTCACCGGGAGACCATGCGCCATGGTGGCGCAGCCAGGTCGCGTCGCAATAGCGTCCTCACCGGGACACCATGCGCCATGGTGGCGCAGCCAGGTCGCGTCGCAATATCGTCCACACCGGGACACCATGCGCCATGGCGGCGCAGCCAGGTCGCGTCGCAATGGCGTCCTCACCGGGACAACATGCGCCATGGTGGCGCAGCCAGGTCACGTCGCAATAGCGTCCACACCGGGATACCATGCGCCATGGCGGCGCAGTCAGGTCGCGTCGCAATAGCGTCCACACCGGAACACCATGCGCCATGGCGGCGCAGCCAGGTCGCGTCGCAATAGCGTCCACACCGGGACACCATGCGCCATGGCGGTGCAGCCAGGTCGCGTCGCAATAGCGTCCACACTGGGACACCATGCGCCATGGCGGCGCAGCCAGGTCGCGTCGCAATAGCGTCCACACCGGAACACCATGCGCCATGGCGGCGCAGCCAGGTCGCGTCGCAATAGCGTCCACACCGCAACACCATGCGCCATGGCGGTGCAGCCAGGTCGCGTCGCAATAGCGTCCACACCGGGACACCATGCGCCATGGCGGCGCAGCCAGGTCGCGTCGCAATAGCGTCCACACCTGGACACCATGCGCCATGGCGGCGCAGCCAGGTCGCGTCGCAATGGCGTCCTCACCGGGACACCATGCGCCATGGCGGCGCAGCCAGGTCGCGTCGCAATGGCGTCCTCACCGGGACACCATGCGCCATGGCGGCGCAGCCACGTCGCGTCGCAATGGCGTCCTCACCGGGACAACATGCGCCATGGTGGCGCAGCCAGGTCACGTCGCAATAGCGTCCACACCGGGATACCATGCGCCATGGCGGTGCAGCCAAGTCGCGTCGCAATGGCGTCCACACCGGGATACCATATAAAAGGAAAATAATAAGAGATCACATGAAATGAGATAATTGGATGTGGAAAATAGACAGAGGTAGCTAAAGGTTTGCTTTTCAGCAGTACAACAATTATCAGATAAACAAATGTAAGTAAAATGAGTGTCATACAATTTTCATAAAGACTTTAGTACCTACTGAATCATAGAAAGAATTGCTGTGCACAACAGCTCCTCTGGTGTTAAATAGATAAATAGATTATACGTAAGATGTGATTTTGGTATAAATATGATTTTACATTCTGTAATTACTTTAACTCACATAAAATTAATACTTGTTATTTAAAAAAACTACGTTTACAATATTTGTAAATATGATATGGGAGCATGTATCTGTCACATAATTAATGTACCTGCCATTGCTTAATGTATCATTATTTTTACCTATTGTGGTAGGTATAGTAATTTTAAACTAGGTGCATCTACTTTACAAGTAATTAAATAATTAAGCGGACTACAGGACCCAAACGCAAGTTTTAATAATGCCTAAAAGTATATGATCCACTGCAGTAAACTATATCTGAAAAATGTATATGATATTCCTCAGGATATATGCTAGTTATATATTGTGTTGAAAACATAATACAACTAATTCTATACGATAGAAACAATCATGAAGACAGCTCAATTTTTTGAAACTATTAAAAACCATACAAATTTACATGCAATCATAATGTTTTTTGTCAGATTATTCTACACGCAACATTTATCAACGTCATAGTGTTTAATTTTTTAAGTCTGATCAATAGATTTTTTCTAAAAAGATAATTAGTTCATTTTTGCAATAAATTACCAGCGATGTGTCATCGCGCTTCTCTTTCTTTTCTATGTAGTCTGACGGTGACCGCGCTTTAGCACTTGTCAGCCTCTTAATGTAGAAGTATAAAATATTTAGAACATTTTACAAAAGTAACGGTGGCGTTTCTTGCCTATTCTTCTTCATACGAAACTACGTTTTGGAAGGGGCACCTAGAATCACTCCAATTTTTTTGTAAATTTTGACGTTCAAAAGTACCTTTTATGTGCCAATTTGAAATATATAATTTGACTTTGACTTTAGCCGGCAATAGTTAAGATTGAAGTCCGACGTATACACAGTCCTTAGCCTTCCTAGGGTACGTAAATACAAGGAGTATCGGATGAGGAACCCAACGTCACTCATAGCCGACCCGCACTTCTCAGATAATTCGTGCACGCCCAGTAATCCGGTTAATAACTAGATCGGCATCGTATCTCACTGACTACTTTCTAACTCAATTATAGTTTTAACTTTAACAGTAACTGTTCAATACATTGTGAACATATATTATGATATTCTGAAATATTACAGATAAATGTAATTCATTGCAGTTATCTGTAATAATTTGTCTTTTTTTTTGTGTGCAACATTAATGTACCTTGACAATATTTATGACGTGTGGCAACACACGTTTTTCAGCTAACTCTTGTCAGCTAACGTTGGAAGTTCGTTAAGTGTAACTCGCCATTGTTTTTTCTGTATATTTAAATACAAGTAAAATCCATATTATAATTTCTCTTATTGTTTTATTTCAAACAGTGACGGATAGGTATTTATTATAACTTCAAATATAGTATAGTGCTTGCAAGGTAACGCAGTGTTGCTGAAAAGATAGCTTGGTCAAAATAATCTCAGCATCGTCATGGGTAATTCAATCTTACAGTTATTTTTCCTTACGACAAGGAACCTGTTATCTCGGGAGTACACATTTTGTCCTTGACTTGATTGATGATATTATTATGCCTGTATGAGCATAGTAAGATATATGGATCAGATTTGTGAAGTACCACTTTAATGCGTAGGTATTGACCTCAACAAATTCTTCTGCACTTAAAAGTGGATACATTATAATGATCGCCATTAACGCCGCACTACATTTTATAATGTAGGCAAGTAATTCGGGTCACTCGCCGCCAGTACCAACACTCAATGTGTCAAATTAAATACGTACGTTTCCGACACAGGAAAGATGGATACAGAAGATCGTGGAGCATGAAAATAATCAGAGGAGCTCCTTGTTCTCTTGCACTATTCCGTATTCGTCTTTGAGGACAGTCACGGAGTTTCAGGAAGTTTTTAATTTATAAAACTGTGTGTTTGTGCCTAGTTGCTGCCAGCCTTACAAAGTCATGCTTGTCTGAAAACTTACAGAAAACTGTTTCAAATACCGAGGAATCATAAGTTTCATACACTGAGAGTTCATGACTATCCATAATCCTGAGAATTTATTATTGCATCAGACACTGAGAATTCACAAGTGTTTCATACGCTGAGAATGTATTATTGTTTCAAATACTAACTGAGAAATCGTTAATTTAATGTTTTATTTACTGAGATTTCTGAGTTTGCCAAGAGGAAGCTTACTGCGACTATTCTTTCTCGTGTCGTGTGTGTGTGCTGAATTAAAAACGCAATAAAATGGTAACGAGTGGCCAGTGGCCGGCGACCGCGAATTAGTCTCGTTTAGTGCTCCACCATTAGTGGAGTGTGGGAGTGTGGGAACTCACTCGCACCATACGCTGTTGATGAATCTTCAAGGGCCGACGTCATACCTACACGATGAAGAATATTTGCTCCACGACTATCTGCCAGCTTAGATATTCAATAGCAGTTACATTCGCAATTCTTACTTTAAACATCTAAATTTTGGTATATTTTGGGGAACACAGAATTTTGGCCAGTAAACTTTGTTAATCTTATCAGTTTATGAAGTAATAAGGTATTTAAGAATAAGATGCATACACAAGGGTGTTTCGTAGCAGCGTCTACAACTGAAGATAATTAACATAAGTCTAGTGACGCGACGTTTATGTGTCTGTACCCAGGGCAGCCTGAGTACAGTACCACAAGAGCGGTACCAAAATATTATTCTCGTAAAGCACTTGCCGAAAAAGTGATACAAGACAAAGAGATATACTGTATAATATTTGAGTCTTGATGCGACCATTTTTAAGAAATGATTTGATGCGAAAGAGAAACGAAATTAAGGCCTTACAAATTAACATCTCAGTAACTGGTTCAACTCAAAACTTAGCGTCTTGTGCAACTTAAACCACATGAAGTCTAAGGTTACAAACGAGACATTCCCAGGCATCTGTCTAGAGTCTAGTAGAGACTATCGAGCTAGTCTTAAAGTCAAGGCCACTACTCTGCTCATCATGCAAACTAATTAACAGTAATATGATGGACGTGGGAGGTCACCCGCTTCCCATAGAACTGGCCCGGGCAGGTAATTGAACTACATTCGAAGCAGAATGTGGTAACATGCAAATAGATGAGCGTGTACGAAAGTGAAACGCCAATACAATCGATAAGTTAATAGAGTATTGATGTGTTGACGGAGTGGAGTAGGGCAGCACCTCCCCTGGGGCAAGGGCCAGTGAGAGATAGTCTAGTTTAGGTTAAAGAAAATAGTTAATATAGTAGTGGGAAGATTTAGTCTGCAATAGTGACAGCGGGCGGACTGTCCGCGCAGAAAGTGCCAGACGTTTCATATTGAGCATAGAAATTTAACGAGGCGCACTTGATGCACCGTTTATATTGTTGTATATAGACCAGCTGGCGTAAATAGACCGCTCGTTTGTTGCCATTTCATCAAAAATCCAGGTCAGGTCAATAACTTCCATGTAACAAAAATAGCCGCCCCAGGTCTTAATCCCCAAAAGAACAAAGATCTACAAACAGCCAGAAACGCCAATCACTCAGCAGTCGCAGTCGTAACCACTGTTTACACCAACAATTATTATAACAACCATATAGGTTATAATTGTAGAGAACTGCCTTCTCGACGACGGCTTCTATGAAGAACTTCAAGTAAATTACACTTAATAACCACTTGTGACTTACGAACAATCTCCAAATGTCAGGGGTCGAAAAACGTTGACATTTCAATATGTCCGTCAATTTCCTTGTTGACAGTGCGTGTTTCCAAACGATTTGAGTTAATGGCCATCTTAGTTTTAACTTTTAAGGGAAACTAATGACAGTCCTTTATGTCACAAATTAAAAGACGGGCCCTTTAAAGTATGGTAAGTTTAAACCAATATGAGCTGGCCTCTTATTATGTTCAAACTTCGTACAACGGTAGGCCAGCTTAAGGTGAAGTCGCACCAGTAGGCGGCCGAACAAGCGACACTCGGGGTTGCGACAATCGTCGAGATAATCCGGCAGTTGGGACTCAAAGTGGCCCTGCACAAGTCCGAGGATATGTGTTTTCATGGTCCTCGGAACGCGCCACTATCGGGTTGCCAGATAACGGCGGGAGGGGTTCACATTGGCGTCGAGTCGACGATGAAGTACCTGGGACTCGTCCTCGACAGCCGGTGGAACTTCGTGGAGCATTTCCGATGTTTGGCTCCAGAGTGGAGGGGGCTGGGGCTGCCTTGAGGCGGCTCCTGCCCAATCTAGGGGGTCCTAACGCCTCCTGCCGGAGGCTCTACGCGGGAGTCGTGCGGTCCATGGCCCTTTACGGGGCACCGGTGTGGGCGCGTTCTTTGAGGCGCCGACCGGCCCGCCGGTTGAACGCGTACCAAAGGGTCATGGCCGTCCGGCTGGTCTGGGGATGCACGGTCTGCTGCGAGGTGGCGAGCCTCCTTGCCGGTTTGCCGCCATGGGATCTGTAGGCAAAAGCCTTCGCGCATGTATGGGAGTGGCGCGAGGAGGCAAAACGCTGCGCGCAAAAACTGCCGCGAGAAATCACGGTACAGCGGACAGAGCTCCCGCGGGATCTCATGGCGACATGCAGGGTGCGATTGTCGCAACCCAATGCTGGGCACGCCACAATAGCGGCGGTATGTCCCCTCTTTGAGGAGTGGTTGGAGAGGCGCCACTTTGTCCTCCCCTTCCGCCTGACACAGGTCCTCAGCGGACACGGTTGTTTCGGGAGGTTCCTGTTTCGCATAAGGCGGGAGGAAACGCCCGGGTGTCACCATTGTGTGGATCTCCCGGAGGACACGGTGGAGCATACGGTGGAGGTATGCACAGCTTGGGCGGAGCACCGCAGTGTCCTCGCGGAGGCGATTGGCGGCGGCGATCTCTCGCGTCCGGCCCTGGTCCAGGCCATGGTACGAGAGGGAATGGAAAGCCGTCACCTCCTTTTGCGAAGCAGTAATGCTCGCGAAGGAGGAGGCGGAGCGCGTGAGGGAGAGATCCCTGCGCCCTCACGCCCCCACTAGCCGCCGCAGGAGACGCCCTGGGCGTCGGGAGTCGCCTGCAGATTCCCGGCCACTGTAGGCGCGGGCTTGCGGACGGCGAGCAATGGGTAGCTCACCGTCCGGTAAGGACCAGGCCCGGGTCGACGGCGCGTCGTGTTCCACGCGCGCCTCAAAGAGATGTTAGCACAAAGTCACGGGGTCCGATAGGGCCGACGCCTCAGGGTCGCAGGTAATTCTAAAGAGAAAACCGTGGCCCTGGCAAAGGCAACTGAAGGAACACGGGTGGGTTTTAGTCAGTAAAAGTCTGACACGCCCTCCCGCTCCACCCAGCTTAAGGTCACAGGAAATATTACGACTGACGTGCGGCTTAATGTACCTTCTTGCATCCATATGTATTAGGTATACAATTATATGCCTAAGCCCGTCAGCTTCGACTCCAAGACCTCCGATGTCAAAGAAAAGTCATAATTTGCAGAATAATTTAGATCCCCACTCAATGCAATGTTGGGGACAACCAACATCTATCACAAACATAAGTAATTAAGTTTGGTTATCCGGTTATATATTTGCAATGTTTTATTTATGACCTCAACCTTTTCGTGCTTATTAATCTAAATCAAGTTGAAGCTATAATTAATATTAGCACTACGTCAAATGATACCAGAGAGAGCTTCACGTTCGTGCCCCGTCTAGTGATGAGCAATCATTAGCAACCGTTAGATCCGCGGATGTAGATAGCTGCGGCCAATTAACTATTAATTGCGGTTATGATATTAGCAGTTAATCATTTATTATTTTGATACGAATTAAATGGATTGTAGTAATAGATGTTTTTGGATGTTTTTGGATAGAGTAATAATTTGTTTCTGTAGCATCCCGGATTTTGGATTTGTGCCAAGTTATCGACAATAAGTATTTTATAAGTAGCACATCACTACATTTTCACAAGTAAATACATCTTACTTTACTTATCGAGGACAGCATAAGCATCATCAGCCTATCATGTTCCCACTGCTGGGACACAGGCCTCCTCTCTGTGAGAGGGAGTGGGCCGTAATCCACCACGCGGGCCCAGTGCGGGTTAGTAGATGTCACATGTCTTCGAATTTTTGGTTCTAAGACATGCCGGTTTCCTCACGATGTTTTCCTTCACCGTTTTGAGAGCAGTGGTGATGAAATAATTTACACAAAGTAAAGCGCCTGTCTGGGTTCGAACCTACGACCAACAACTCGTAAGTTGCAGCCGTTACCACTGGGCTACCACTGCTAACGAGGACCGACTTCAGTAGAATGTTAAAAAGACCTGTGGTATAATGTAAAAACAAATAGCTAAGTTGATGCGCAAGAGTTGCAACAATCTACGTACCGCTACGTGACCGGTGCTCTGCGTGCGCGCAGCTGGGCGGCCGCTGACAGCCGCGACACAGCGCAGCAATAGTCAGTAAGACTATCTACTCAGTGTAGGTAACTTGAGCTGCTACTAAGCCCGAAACAACTACTGAGTAGAGGGCCTATGAACTCCTACATCGTTATCGCTGGTAGAATGTCACTTTGTGTAGGCCCGCACACACACACACATAATAATGGCTTGCCAACGGAGCTGTGTGCGAATGCTTAGCGAGCAAAAAAACATTTGTAGGATTGCTCCACTTTGAATCGATAGGTATGCAGAGAGTCATTCTATTGGTTTTTTATTTCATCGCGTGCCGCTGCTCTTTATCGCACGGCTTTGGTGGAAAACTAGCTTACTGTACTGCAGTTATCTGAACTGTGTCAGTCCATGCGCTGATCAGTATGCGGCGCGCGCGCAACCCGCCTGCGCTTATCTGCGTCTCGTCAACCCCCGACAAATACCCCACCACCCCCCACTCCACCCCTCTGACCATCCCACGCGTGTGCCTGCGCAGAACATGAAGATGACATCTAAGTACAGAAGAATCACTCCGAACAAGAGACGAGTCATATGTAAGGAACTATTAGTCATTTTCTAATTTGATCTCTCTATCTATTGAAATGAGGACATTGACGTTGTTCGATTATCTAGTTTTGCTCAATAGCTAATTGAAAAGGTGTAAAGTGTCGCTATATGTTATAATCGAAATAAAACAATCCCACAAACCAGAACACTATAGTCGCAAATCATAATTGTATTTTGTCTAGCTCCCAGGTAATTAAGTATTTGTGAATAATGACTCTTCCGCTATTTTCAAAAGATTAGATCTTCTCTCCATCTACCTATTTAGTGGTATGCCTACATAAAGTGAATGAGATCAAAAACAGTCTTGCTCACGACACTTGTGAAAGCGGTAATCTCCTGAGATAAATCTGTGCACTGCGCAAGCACATGATTTGAATACTTGTCACAAAAATTAATGACGCCCTCTGTTGCTCGGTGGGGGAAGTTGCGCCGTAAATCAGAGATTAGTATCAATTGTAATTAACTAGTCAATACTTACATATTGTTAACAGCATCCGTTAGTAACACTCTTGCACATATTTGAATTTGGAGGCTGATAATACAAGAGGTAGCGAACATTTTATTTTAATCAAAGAAGATTGTTTTCAATTTTAGAACGGCTGTGTGCTCTTTGCGGGAAACATAAAAACCTATAAAGGCATTATTTTGCCATGTTTCTTTGCAAGATAAATAAATATCAGTACCTAGTGTACCTGCACACCGCAGATATTGCACCAGCCGAATATTACCGCATTAACGTTACGGTGTCTAAACATAGTGCAGGGGCTATAACTAAGTGCTAGCTCCCCGACTATGAGCGGTAACTTTTCCCAACTGATAACTTGACTTAACTACATACTTATTAACGTGGCACATCGTAGTTTTACTACAGGTCTACAGCGCGGTCATAACGCTCTGCGTGTTAACTTACAACAGCATCATTGAATCTTCACTCAAAAAGCTAATATTGAGTTAAATTATTCCGTTTTTTTTTCAGCAAAATTCTAGGAAATATTATAAACAACCTTGAGACGCACACCGCACTTTGTATATTCGTTATTTTGATTTAAAGTATGTCACAGTGTTACTTAATTTCTTTGGTATGTTTTATTTTTTTTATTTTGTGTATGTTGGCACTTTGTTTTTACAAATTCATGTGATTTGTTATCATTTAAGTGTGCTTTTGCGTATTGTGCTATATATTTACAAAGGTGTTTGAGGCTGCCATTCAGCGCTGTATGCAAGAGCAAGTGCGCGGACAGTAATCGGATGCGCAGCACGGATTCCGGCCGGGGCGCAGCACTGCCACCAATCTCCTAGATTTCAAGGGATGCGTGGTGCCGGCGGTAGTTGGTGGGGTGCAGGTGGACGTAGCTTATTTTGACTTCAGAAAAGCTTTTGACACCGTCGACAATGACATCTTACTGCGAAAGCTAGCAGAGGTCGGACGTACCCAGCATCTATTGCAGTTTTTTACTAGTTACATGCAAGACAGACAGCAGTATGTGGACTACAACGGATGTGAATATGACTTATATTACACTTGGTCTGGGTTAAGTCAGGGCACCAACTTGGGGCCACTAGAATTCATTATAATGATAAACAATTTGCCGGAAGTCGTAAGACATGGCTTTTGCTTGTTATTTGCAGATGACCTCAAGTTACTGCTTGAGATAAGGTCCGAATCTGATTGCAGGCGCCTTCAGGAAGACATTGATCGAATAGTACAATGGAGTCATGAAAACAAACTGTACTTCAACGTATTCAAGTGCTCGTTGATGAGTTTCACCCGTGCTCGTGCACCTCTGCTCTATGAGTACGTGTTGGATGCGGCACCACTGCAAAGAGTCTCGAAGGTGCGAGACTTGGGTGTTTTCACGACTCCCGATCTGTCATTCCGTGAGCATGTAACCAAGATCTGTAAGAAGGCGTACAGAAACTTAGGATTTGTTCTGAGACAGACACAAAGCTTCACAAACATCACAGCAGTTAGGGTCCTGTATGATGCACTAGTCAGGAGTCATCTGTAACATAGTGCGGTAATATGGGCTCCACATGAAGCTAAGTACTCTGTCATGCTGGAGCGCATTCAGAACAAATTCACGCGCCATTTGTACATGAAATTATATGGAGTATATCCGTTTTACCCACTGATGTTTTCCACTCTGTTTGTCCTGGGCATGGTTGGCTATAATCAACTGCAGGTCCGACGGGAGTTTACGCTGGTCGCCTACTTGGTGAGGGTGCTTCGTGGAGTGCAAAGTAACCCGGGAGCATTGCAGCGCTTGAACCTGTGTGTACCGACGCTACGTGTGGAGGCGGCGTAGCCCGCCACTGCTATGGGTGCCTACAGCCAGAACTAACCTGCTTGCCAAGGCACCCCTTACCAGAGCTATCCGTACCATCAACGACCTTCAAACCCAGATTGATGTGTTTACTTGTTGTTTGAGTGAATTCGCAAAGGTATTACTATTTATACTATGCTACAAGCAAAATAATTAGGCTAGTATATTATGCTGTATGTATGTTATGGTGTTTTGTGTTTTTTTTTGCATTTGTGTAATAGTTTAATAATGTTGTTAGTTTTAATATTTATAATTTTCTTGTTTTAAGTATATAGTTTAGATTATTAGTTTAAGTTCTTAACTGTCGCATTAGGGTAACCCTGTAAGGATAGTTTAAGTTGTTATAAATAAATAAATATTTTGTGTGCACTGAATTAATGGTTATGTTATCTATCTATATATGTGTAAACAGCCACAGTTCCCTCGCATGTTTGAGAGAAGGCAAAGTTGTACATTTACAGTCAAAATCAAATGAGAACCAATGAGCCAATAAGGTAGCCATTGTCAGCCGGTTTTCAGTAACATGTCATTATTATTACGGGATTGGCGGAGGTTTTTGCTGCTCATTCATATATGGCTGCCCTCAACCTCGACACTTCACCCGCACATACCGACATACCGTCCATTCAGCCCAGACAGAAATTAACATAATTTATTGACAAATATTCACATAAATCCTCTCGCGGATACATCTAACCAAGTTTATGCGTCCGACCGACACACGGAGGACTTAGCAAATGGAGTCAATACCACAAGGCTATAAAAGCTGTTAGCTGTACGTACCTAATTAGCATCAAGCAGGACAATTTGCCGATAAGTGTTGAAGTGGGTTAAAAACTGTCTTTTTATTTTGGATTATTGTCATTAAAACAGAAGAGGTCGTTAGGGTAGCAGCTGGTTCACCTGCTTGTCATTTTAACTACAACGCCAATATCTTCATGTCATCAGTTTAGAGAGGGAGGAACAGGGTGTAAGGTTCACTCATCTTCCATAGAAAAGGGAATATCTTACGACCAGACGGATGTTGTGTCTGGCGGGCAACTGAGCAACGTTTGATGTCGGGACGTTGTATATATGCTAACTGCGCGGTAAACTCTGCTTGCGCGATCCAATATTTTGTGTGATGTCTGTGTAATGCGTCGGTCGCATGTGGCGGTATAGATGTTTATCATTCGGATAAATGTGTGTATCATCACTTTTTTTTTAATAATTTTCATGCACGCATCCCCGTTTGATCTCGAGATGCGCGCGGCACCGGGTGGATACAGCAAAGCTGCGCCGGCGCACTGGCGCAGTTTACAGCATGTTTTACGACGGAGGATGGCATCGACGCGATCACATCACTGGCTCATGGTAATGTCTTGATATCGATGCCGATATCCCGCGCCGATGGAACCTGCAGACAAGAACATGTTGCGGGGACCAGGGCTAAGATATGACTGGGTTTGCGGAAGTCGGAATGATATTGAACTTGCGAAGGTATATATGTATTTAAATACGTCAAAAACAGACAACTGACTTTTTCAACTAAATAAATTGCAAAAATGCTGAACTGGTGACACTATCGAACATGTTCCGCGGTCGTTGCCCACCTGGAAGCCGTTACCTTCACACTTGATCTGCTCACCCACGGGAAGATCACACGCCAATTCTACACAAATCAGTATGTTAATCATTCAATTCCCATTCTGCCGTACAGCCAACAGGATCACTTGCACATTAAAATATCATACGAATGTGCAAAATTAAAATAAAAGCGCCCTGCGGAGTAGTTTATCGCTCAGTCGTCATAATAATCATTTGTACGTACCTATACTTTGATAAGAATCACATAACTGATGGTGTATGACGTGTTCCTGACAGCTGCTGGCAGTCGGGAGGCTGCGGCTAATCATTATTCGAGTCAGTATCCGGTCTCGTCTGATTTCTTTCACATGAGTTAAGTTGGTACCTACTGTGCTTCGTTAAGTGAAAACGTGTCGCTCCTAAACCAGATATGTTATTGCAGCCATTCCACGTGCAGCACATCTTACATGTTTTACGAAACAGTTAATCCGCTCGGGAGTTGCGATATTATTGAATTATATACGCAGTTCCCTCATCTGGTTAAATGATGATTGATATCCACAGGTTACCTCCTAAGCATTGGGCTATTACGTTATTTTAAGACAGCGCAGCGCAGACAGCGCGAGAGCAGGGGTGGCCCAGTGGTAACGGCCGCGACTTACGAGTTGTAGGTCGTAGGTTCGAACCCAGACAGGCGCTTTACTTTGTGTAAAATTATTTCAACATCGTGAGGAAACCGGCATGTCCTAGAACAAAAATTCGAAGACATGTGACATCTACCAACCCGCACTGGGCCCGCGTGGTGGATTACGGCCCACTCCCTCTCACAGAGAGGAGGCCTGTGTCCCAGCAGTGGGAACATATTAGGCTGATTATGCTTATGCTAAGACAGCGCTGACAACTTGACAAGTTATGAAAAAAAACTGCTCTACAATTTTCACACCAAATTCCTATATTCTCAAGAACCACCGTGGCCTTAAAAAGCACAAAGAAAACATACATCGAGAATTGAATCCCTCTACAGTATCTTTGCATGGAGTGTATTAAATCTTTCTATCACTAGTTAAATCGTGTAAATCAGTATTTATCACCGTTTCACGCGAGCCGGAACGCTGTGCGGTTATCCGACCCATCATTCAGCCGCATCACGACTCCCGCTGCACGGACTTAAGCAGGTACTCTACACCCTGAATAATTTAAGCTTGTAAATTAATGTTCTAAGAAAATCAATTTTTACTGCAATTTGCTTTTAATTCAAAGATTTCGACTTTTAAAATAGTAGTATTCAAAATATGTAAAAATAAAATACTATTTAAAATATGTAAAATTCTAACGATCAGTTACAAGCATAAGCACCTTTTAGCAGTAAACCACCACGGTACCCAAGAGCATAACATAACTCACGCAATCAACAACCATAACACATGATCTATGGCTGCTGGCAGATTCAATGTACCCAGAGTCACTAATTGCTATGGTGACAGAACCCTAAAAATACGAATACCAAATCTATTGAACAGTCTGCCGGCAGACTTAAGGAGTAAAACGAATCTAAATAGTTATAAAAATAAATTAAAAATATATTATTTACAAATGTGTTAAAGTGCTACCTATAAATCATAATTAGTTTCGAGTACGAAGAATGAGTGTACTTATAAAAACTCACCGACCCCACGGCCAAACCATTACTACGGCTTTGTGGGGCTTAGTTTATAAGTTATAACTTAACTTAACTTACCATTGAATATAAATTAATTAGCCAATTTAATAAAAACTGCAGCAAACATCATTGTTATTAATAATATTCTATTATGTTAACAATTGTAGGTACAACTCAATGAGGTAGGTACAAATCATCTATTCGAAACAAAACAATGTAAAAAGTTCAGTCAGTCAAGGTTTTATTTGTTAACACAGGTTATAAAACAAAACATGTCTGCTCCATGTTTGTACTGTAAGACCTTTCTATACCATGTTTTACACAAATAAATATATCATTATCATTATCATAACAATGTGCAGGATTTTACAAATATGAGTATTTTAAGGTAATGCACCTGTGATCAATTACAATTAAATTATTACTAAACTTTACCGTCTTATTACAAAACACGATCCAATTTTATTTTATCAATGTATTTCAAAGTTGACAACCTGATATCCGATTTATGTTAGGTTCTTATAAAAAACAAGCTCGATGGTTCAAACCATGTCAAAAGAAAACCTCGTTTTGTAATAAGACCGTTAGTGTAGCAAAAGATTGCGAGCTACCAATATAGAACCAACAGCGCCAACTAACAATTTCACAGATTCATGTTTCTTAAGCTGCCTCTCAATATTCATTATTAAGATAACCGCTGTTCATTTCAGCCATTCAAAACTATTACGTGACACAGAATGCATAATACCATGCATCGGTTCCACCTGTAGCGTGATTTACTATGTTTACGGGTACTTGAACAACATCGGCTAACATCGGCTAACGTCGGCGGAGTTTGGTGGAGTTCGTGCGAACTCGTGTCGGATCGCATGCTCCACGACGCGTATTTACGAGGTGTCGGCGGCGCGGCGGCGCACCGTGCACGGAGATGAGAAGATACTCGCAGATAAGGGGGGTTCCGTTAATGCAGATAAGCTTGACTAATGTATTCGTAAAAGTTATTTACATCTTATTTCTGCAATTACTCTGACTTTAGTTTAAAGATTTAATTATATTAACCTAACCTAGCTTAGAATATAAAGCGTAATTTGATATATTTTATCGCAATATGCAAGCGCACTCTTCATGTAAATACCACAAATGTGCAGCGTAAAAAACAACATTTTAAACAGTTTATTTATCTGACCGTGTCCGTCATTTACTGTGGCGACCGCAAACGGTGCGGTCAGACCGTCCGCAGCCGGCGCGGACTGATGGGCTCGCCACAAAATGAAAACGACAAAAAGCCTACTCCTAACATAGAGGGACATTATTGATCTTAAAGCGGAGAATGACTTGTAACGTTTGTTTGTAATGTATCGAGTTGCGAGCATTACGTATCTCGCTTGAGTCAAGTGCTCTATGTGTGTATCGCCGTTTTGTAACCAAGGTCGCCTCAAATGATACATTACAAACAAACGTTGCAATTCAGTCTTCGCCTTTACGCAGAAGGCACTACGGCAACTTATCAAAATCAAACAAGTCTCATCCCTCAACTTTGGCATCCCAATTATATTTCATCAACTTAATCCTTAGGATCGCTAATATCGTGTAGATCGATTGTATTACATCCATTTCTGTCAACTATCTCAAATCAACGTTTGCTTCCTTCCTTCCATAATGTCAGCGAGAGACAACACTTTCGAAGCTACCCCTAATGATGCCCAAGTAGGTACTATAACTTATCTTTGTCCAGTACACCACTCTTCAATCTTATAGGTACTTCTAAAATTTTACCTTTTCCTGCTTTTGCAGTTCGTCGTAACCGCACTCCCGCACTCCGTGTATCTGTATCTGTTTTGTGGTCGAGACATAAAGACCCGCCGAACGCCGCGCGCCGGCCAGTGCAGCAGTGAGACCGCTCATTTAGTGTTTGCGCGGCGTGTAATAGCTGCGGTCGTGCGCCTGCGCATCGGTCGACACCATACCGCCGCCACAAGCATGAGGCACGACTATTATGGCTTAAGTATACGAGTTATAGAATCCGCCACTTGCTTGCATGTTTATTTGCCCATTGGGAGATTGGGAGCAGACACGTTATTAATTAATTGCTCGATGATGTTGCCATAGAAATACTCATAGTATTTCTAGCAAATGGCAACATCATCGAGCAAAGAACTATAAAAACGAACAAGTAAATATGAATGATTGCAACGTTTTCGACATTCATTCATTCATATGAAGGGATCATCCTTTCTCACCTTCCTCCTTCCTACCTGCATACCACAGCTAAGTTGGGATCTTTCTTGAAAACCAACTTGTTTTAGCAAGGCGCGTGACTTACGTTTGCTAATTATTATCACTCGGAAAAAATATTTTGACATTTGATGCCCTTATGCTCGATGTGCTCAAGTGCTTCAAAAGTCCTGTCCTCATGGTTACACCATGCTTTGATCTCCAAAATACCAACACTAGTGTTTCGCGTTAGATACATGCTCAGACATTCCATATTGACTGGTGTAACGAGCCGGTGTTTGTGCCTGACGATACACCGGACACGTGGCCTTGCATGCGACTGTACTTTTGAGATCAACTGTGTGACAGTGTCCACGTGTAATTTAGATTTGGGAAATACCTAAATGTAATGATGACACATTTAATAACAATAAGAGAAACAGTACAGCATAACTATCACCGTTTAACTACATCCTTATCTTTAAACCTTACTATTACGTCTTTTACTCCCATTTCTTCAGCATCCAAATCAGCAACTTTCTATCCATATTGACAGTCATCTTTTGGTCTCTCCTATTCTTACTTTCCTCGACTTTCTTCATCTCTGCTAGCTGCTACCAAATTTAGCTACAATGCCATTACCTCGGAACTTTCTTCCTTCATCATGGTGCTGGTCAGTTTGCGGCGCACCGTGTTCACTGTGCGCAGATGCAGCTTGGCGTGGGAGCTGCGCGTACGCATTACACGATACCGTAGAAGCGGTACATAAGTCCTGGAATATAGGTAATTTTGGTCTTATTTAGATAAATAATCAAGGGATGAGGTTGAAGTAAAACTTTATTACTTTATACAAAAGTTTCAAAACAGTGCCGTTGATTATATTTTAATCAACGGCACTGTTTTGAAACTTTTGTTGTTCAACATGATTGTTTCCATGAACATCAATCTCACCAACATGCACTGGGCACGCGTGGTGGATTACGGCCCACTACTTCTCACGGCGAGGAGCCCTGTGTTGATGTGTCCCAGCAGTGGGAACATTTTAGGCTGATAATACTGTAAAACGTAATGTAATCGCCGAAGTTACACTATGCTACAGCATAGACTTTACCGTTGAGCATCTACATCAAGTGTAAATACACAGAAGAAAGCTTTGTTTGCAGACGAAGATACCATTCTATTAAATTAACTGTACAGCTGTTACTCCTCAGATAAGACCAATAACTGGTTTATTAATTACAATTGTACGCGATTTCTAATGAACATTTGCAGTAGGAATCCCGCTTACATAGGTAGGCGAAAGGGCACGCGACACACGAGCGCGCATGCATCATGCCATGTACCCCGGGTTAGAGGTTCGTGGCTTATTTACTACTGATAAAGTTACCGATAACCATCGTCGATGAGTATGAACGTAGAATTCGAAGAATTATTGTTATTTCGGCAGACTTGTCTGCACGTAACTATTGGAATACATGTTGAAAGATTATGTTTATGTTGGAATGCATGCAATCAATTCGTCTGTGTTTGTTTTAATTGTCTAATATGAGATCTTCGACTGAGTGGAGAACGTTTATTCTGTCAGAAAATAACAATAAATGGCAAAAAATACGTTCTAAACAATAAATAGCATTAATCGTCTATTCACTTACAAGAAAGAATTTTGAAGAAACGCATCAATACTCTACGATTCCACAAAGTTCAGTCCAGACTCCCTCCCGCTGTTTTCCTTCACAGCCACTCACACGCACACCAAGACGAGGACCATACGAAGGACATCCAACATTAAAAGCCCATTACAAACATAAGCCGAGCCCTGCTTTCACTCAGTTAGAATAACAAGTGGAGCCTCCACGTGTTATTGTAGGCGGCCGTGCACACACGCTTTATACACGTAGTGTGTTGAGCAAATGAGCACACACATCGCACAGACGTAGCCGATCACCCGCGGACCGTGGATACGGATGACGAGCAGAGCTGCTCGACAAACACGCTCTAGACGTTTCCGACCGGTCACCGGCAAACGATGGGCCAGGGTTGTCACGAGTCATATGGATGAGAAGAAACAATGCTTGGTTTTGTCCACCTATCTAGAGTTAGCTTATTTATTTAAAGTATGAATTGCAATGGTAGTTTTTTAAAGCCATAGCATATTATGCGTTGAAATCTTGGTAAATGCAAAAGTTTTCTTCTGGGAAACTTTATTCTTTAAGCAAAACAACCGAACAGCAATACATTTTTACAGAGAAAAACCACTAGACGAATTTTAAGAAGAATCTTCTATCAAAGTACAATCACCACTAGGTAAGTCAACCCTGTGTGCTGCGTGTGCGCAGCCGGCGTGGGTGTACTCGGCGGTATTTGCTCCTAATACTCTTCTTAACACATCCGACAACCATTCACTGTGCACTTTATCGGGCACTTGTTTGAACATATCCCCCCCCCCCTCCCTACACTCATTTCCATCTTAATAGACCATGCTTCACTTGTTAACTAGCAACAAGAAAGGCAGAAGATAGAAGATCCGCTCCAATAACTGCTGCAAAATATTTGTCACCTTCATCAAACGTAGTAGCTGGTATATTTAACCATTAAATTTTAATGTCTGGTCTATAATTGTAAGGTATGGCGTCGTAGTTGCAAGATGATGGTGTCATTGCTTCTCCAATCGCAGAGGGAGACTCTAGGGAAGTCTTATACTTACACACAGCTGTCGCATTAGTTGCTCATGGATATGGAAATAGGATTTCACAAGATAAAGCAAAATACTATTGGTACACTTATGTCATCGCATTGAATGGAAGGTCCGTTCAGTGCGATGCAGTCAATTATTAGGCAATATTAATCCAATCCGAATTTCAAATTGATTGAATAAATATCTTTGCCAGATATTCAATAAAAAGTAATTATTTTTTTGACTTTTCTGTGAAACTGCTACTGCTACTGGTTGACTGAACTTTACGTAACTTAAAGGCAAAGTATAAATTACTTAATGCTTATTTTTCCAAACGGAATCTTATTAGTAGTTAAGTACCTTTGCACGTGAACGTTATCCCACTAAAACATTTCATGTAAAGTAGGACTCACATGACGCTTTCGCTGTTACCAGATCTAATGTAGAGTCAAGCCCCTAACTCTAACATAGCCTTTTTATTTTTTTGTTCCTGGGGTGGAAAATCCTCAAATTCCCCATGGGTGTCCTCCGCCCTGGGGCGGGCGGAGGGCTCTGTCAGACTCTTAGTGACTAAAAACCACCCCGGTGTTCCATCTCACACCTACCTCGGGGTCGCGGGAACAAATGATTCTTCCGCAACCCCGACTGGTGCCGGCCCGCCTTTGCGGGCCTCCTCGGGTTGGGGGCAGGAGTGAGGTGTTTGACTCCCCCCGCAACGTCTAAGAGGGGCGCGCGTGGAAATTACGCGACGTCACCTCGGGTCCTGATGTGTGGGGGGCGGCGGACGTCCCCGAGTCAGCCGTCCCTGGACCCATATAGGGGGGCTGGAAGAGGGCGTTGTCCGCCCTCCTCCGAGAGAGTGGAGGAGATCTCTCTTTCCCTTTCCGCAGCCTCCTTCTGCGAGATTACTGTTTCGCAGAAGGAAATCACCGCGTCCTAGGACTCGACGCTGCCGACCATCGAACTCACTACGGTCGGCAGCGACAGGTCACTGCCTACTTCAGAGATGAGGGCACGGCGCGGCTCCTCCCAAGCGGCACACTCTGCCAGCGTGTGCCACGCCGTGTCCTCCCGGCAGTCGACGCAGTGGTGACACCGGGCGTCCGGCTCCCTGTTTATGCGACACAGGTACTTCCCGAAGCAACCATGCCCCGAGAGCACCTGCGTCGCCCGAAACGATAGGGAGCCGTGCCTCCTCGACTCTAACATAGCCTAACCTAACTTTTCATCTTGGTCAAATTGTAAGGCTTGGTCGTTTCACGGCCGTCGGCGTCACACAGACACACTTATGGGCTTATGGTTAAAAATTAAGTCACCCACGCAATAATTCAATGGAACGGTCAAACATTTTAACAAGGGTTTGAAAATAAGGGTTGAAAATACGTCGAAACGTTTCGAGATAAGATACGGAGTACTCCCTGCTTTTTATTTTTGGATCGTGTTGGCGCGTCCCAGATTTCATTAAAGAGTCCAAACAACAATCAACTCCAGTACCAAATTATTTTAAATTATCGTCATCACCAACTCTAAACCAATAAACACATACAAATCAACATCCATGGATCACAATAATCGAAACAGTCGATGACTACCGCAGATAGTAAGACTAAACATAAATATCCCATGTACACCGTGAACACAGGTACCACAGGTACATGCCATCAATTAACAGGCACAGCACCGCAATGAATTAGCCGAACACGCCGCAGTTATGCCCACTGCTGGGCATAAATAAATGGACAACAAACATAAGTAATGTGGCGACACACGCGACAAATTGGGATGTCCACAATCTACAGGAGGATCTATAAATTGGAAAGCGTGAATCACGTAATAAAAGGTTAAACGAATATATACACAGGTACTCATTATTTTATGTCAGTCTTAGACCAGAACTTGTGAGCTGTCAACGCACTGAACAGTTTAATTTGAAAATTAGTTATTGAGGTTGAAGTATTGGATATTGTGGGATCCTCAAAACTTAAAGAGACTAGAGGCAAAGCTGTATTCATATTATTCATATTATTCATTTATTCCCTGATATTTAACAACTTTTTGGAAAAGATCGTGAACCGACATCAACTCTCAACTTTGTACTTTAAATGGTGATAAAACAAAAAATTTTGAAGTACATGGCGATATGACTATAACCATTTGTCAATTTAGGAAACACCTTCCCACAGCAGCTACTTGTGTATCTCGGTGCCCACATATTTTATTATATCAGTACACCAACATTGTCACCACGTATGCACTTAATATTTATGATGTAACAACACCCTTGGTGTCTGCGCGATACTGAGGTGGCGCCAGCGCATCTCACCGGGACTATTCATAGTGCGATCACATAAAATGCGTTTAGATGAAGAGAGGGAAATTAACCAATTTTTAACAATTGCATAGAAAAACCATCGAAAATAGAGGTAAAGAGGTTAACAAAGATTGGGAAGGCAAAGATTGTAACGTGTTGAGAGAAGTATAGTAAACAAAAAAAAATGTGCGTGCAATCCCAAGTGCGTGTCGGACCTCGCACAATGTAGACCCTACATCATCAACTATGATATGATGAATTTAACCCAAAAACAAACCAAACACTGTAGTTGAAAAACATGTTCTCTCACGTCACGTTCAATTCTCCAACTGCCAATGTACGTTTGCAAACGCATTTTTTAATGTATTTTATAAAACGACGGATTAACGATTTTCGGACGTTTTCCTTTAATTGTGCTGTGCTGCTTTAATTTCATAATTAGGTCAACGCGAAGTACCAAGTTTTGATTTACCAAATGCCCGTATTTTTATTGCGCTAGACTTATTTATTTTGTAACTCAAAGGAACCGTAGACTTATGCATTTGAAATTAATTTCAACTCAGTACCTCCACGCGTTCCTGAGAAAAAGGGTCTTCACAGACTGACGGACGGACGAACGAACAATGAAGTGATCCTTGAGTTCCGTTTTTTCAATTTGAGATACCGAACCCTAAAAATGGCTAAGCATTTGTAGCAACATAATCCTACAATCCTAACAGTGCGTTATTCTCTAGCTGTGGTAATTTAAGATTGTTAATTTAAGATTTGGATATCGAAGAACTTCGAGCCTATCAGTCGCATCATTCACAGCCAGCTTTACCCAAACTTGCGACTATTTAAAAGCAGCGTCCGATAAGCAACACTCGATAATTTAGTGCGACACACAGCTGCGACTGCGACAGATAACTAATTGCCGATTCAAAATGACGATTTATTGTCTCATAGCGCGGGATCCGCGTCTACCGTGTGTATTGTTCCATCTCGTCGAGATAATTGGAAGCCTCTCTCTTATCGGCTTTCGGTACGACTTCCTACGGTTCGTAGAGATAAATGAACGTAAAGATTACAAAGAAGTTGCGACAGAAATAATGTTTATAAACTGACATATAGACAGGGACTGTGTGTTTCAGCTGGTTATCGTTCAAAATAATAAGATTCATCCACCTACTTATTACTCTATCACCAATAAAGTAAAGTAAAGGAAACAAAAAGTCCTTGAAAATGAGAACTCTCCTTAATATAATCGTAACAAGCAAAACTTAAGGGTTGCAGGACTATAATTCAACCAATATACAATAAACTATAACGGTTCCTAAACCTACCAACCTAATTAGCTGCATCCAACACAACCTGCGCGTACGCACCCCAATACGATCGCAATCTTAATGAATTTAATGTCCGTCCCGCACATATAGCCGCGCTAGTTTACAGCTCGCTCCGCCTCGACTAGGAAGCGCAGCCTGCAGTCTGTGGTGCGCGGCCCGTGGACGGCGCGGCGCGGTGCGTCCGCGGCCAATTAGACGATAGCATCGCAGGGTTAATGAAATGCCCTCCGAACAAGGATACAGTTACGGCTTTAATTACTAAGTATCATATTTTGTGAGTTATACGCTGGGAGGAATTGTTGAGGCTGAGTCTAGACTGGAGGAATGTTGGGGAGTCAATTCTTGGCCAACCTGTTTTCAATAGGGAAAACCATATGAAATTAATATTACAAACCATCCTCTGCTACAAGTTGGAAAAAAGCTTCTATCATAGAAATGGAATAAGTATTGATCAGCACACTTATCCAATGCATAATGACGATTACAAAATAAGAAACGAAACCATCACATTCCAAGTTTTGAACCCAAGCTCGTAATAGAACTGAGCCAGTGACCAGCAGACCACTTCAGCATTAACCAAAAGCAGACGCTTTTAAGCTCTACCTACTTTCCTTGCTAGGTCGAGGTAGGAGCTTATAATTATTGTAAACATAATTCTGCGACCAGTAATACGTATAATTATCCCATGGTTGTCCTGATTTCGTCATAAACATAATAACCAGTACGTGATTATCAACTGGGTAATTAAGTAGTTACAACGAGGAAGTTCCTCTCGTTGCAACAAAATTGACTTATTATTGAATATTTTTAAGTCCCGAAGTTATGTGGGAACTGGATTTCATGATATCGAATGTTTCTAGATTATAAATAGAAAGAAAGAAAGAAAGAAAAAATGTTTATATATTACAGACTAAAAGGCACACAAAACAGGTAAAATAAAGATAAAAGACAAAAAGTGTACAGTGCGAAGCATGAAGCTAGCAGGGTAGTGTGCCTCACGGCTGCGCCAAAAAGGCCCAGTTCAGCAAAAAAATGCCAGACAACTAGTGCCTGACGCTGTTTTTCAACTGGACCTGAATTGTGAGGTAACGGATGTAAATCAGTTTTATACTGCAACGTGACGTGTGTATGCATGCATTTAAAAATAAAATTGTTTCAAATAATAATAGTGATGAATATGTACATAAATAGAGTAAAATGCAAAACAAAAACAACATACTGATAAATAAACGAGACGAAAATAAAGAAATAATTCGAAAACGAGCAGGAACAAGCCAAAACCTCTTTTAAACTACGCCAGACTTCCGCTCCAACGCATTGTATAAATATCCAAATTATAATTTTAAATACCGTTTTCTACTACTAATGCCTATCTGTTGAACATCTAGTTTTTGCTAAACGATTTATTTTCTGTTAGTCTTGATCTGCCATTACAATCATAGTTTAATTTAATATTTTCTATTTAATAACGAAAGCCGCGTGGGAACCTTGCCAACATTATTTTATTAGAATTTGGTTCTTCATATTTTTCAGCCTATTACTCGTATTGTGTACCGACTGGACCTACTCGTACAGGTTATATCTTAGCATTTGCTGGGAAGTCGTAAAAGCGGTGTGAATTTCGTACCTCCAGCCGTAGGCAGCAAAAGAATACTATTTCGTTAATTTAGCTCTAGACGATAACTATAAAATGTCTGACAAACATTTAACGGGTTCAGCAGAACGAACGGTAACTTTGTCAAGTTACCGTTCGTTCTGCTGAACCGAGAAAACAACTTAAACGTTAGTGTGAAGAACATGGTCACGCAATATACGAGCAACCTTACACCTCGCGTTATCTCTTAACTTATTTATCACTTAGCAAACAACACTGCGGTATGCTGCTAAAATTAACTAAACATTTTACTTCATCTACAAAAACTTGAACCCCTGACCCGCAGCTCTAAATCTGCGCCTGCGCACCGTGGGCGTCACAACACAGTCATGTTCTGTCTAAACTATTAGTGCAACAATTAATTGGTAGCGTATCACGCTCAACAGCCGGCAACACCGGCAGAGGTCGAGGGCATCTAATATACTGCTCAGTACTTTTAAGATGGCCGATGGATTTTAACGACAAAATGGAGATATAAAAGTGATTCTAGTGTTGTGTCGCTGACTTGGACAGTTAGTGGTGAATAATTTAATTCAACGGGCTCTGACCTTCGACCTTGTGTTGTCATCTTTAATATTTTGGTAGTAATCTTAGTGAAAGAATGTGGCAGGTGGCAGTTATGCGTGATCATGGAAATTGTGCTAACGAACTTGAAAAATTTCAGCGATTTAATATTTTTTACACCTTGCGTTGGTTAAGAATCATCGATTGGCTTTGAATCGTCTACCACTGATTGCGCCTGATAGCACATTCTCATAAATTTTACTCCCAAAATCATCATTTGAGTTTCATATATCTGTTGACATTATCATTAAATCGTCACCCAGAGGAAGTTCTCTTCTCCTAAACATTAAACAACATCAAATGTCGTTTTTTTAATTACCAGCTATAGACGGATACAATATATTATTGCAAAAACTGTCATGACGTTTATATTATATCCTGTCGTATATCTATTAAACCACAATTTTAGTACCCCTATATAAAACAGATTCACAAACGTCATGAAAGACTAGTTTATTCAACAAAAAATCTGTCTGCGATATTAACTAATAAAAAGCTGTATCTAGATCTATTTATTTAAATTTTAGTAATCATTATTATAAAATTAAAATTATATTCCTTTTTCTATTGGCAATATAATTCTTAGATATTTATCTGGACACACAAATAGGTAAGCATTCAAAATGTATTATTAGACCAGTGTTATGAGCCGCAGGTACACTCACATAAATATAGTTACCCAACAGATGTAATAGACGTCGTATCGATATAGATGAGCCCATAGATGAGTGTATCTACATAGATAACGATATCGACTCATTTAAATAAAACAAAGTACAGTCAACTGCCCATCATGGTGACGATTTCCTAAAGACAGCAGCCTTAGTGCTTGTAAATAAAAGCGGTTTCAATGTCTAGTATTGTTACCATGTCGTGCGGCTGACTGTACGCATATGTGCGCACGCGCAGGGGGCATCGCTGGCCGAATTTATGGAAGCAGTTGATACCGCGCAGTGGATGCTACGTATTTACATGCGCGTCATTTATCATCGGGAAATTAGTTAAACGTTCTGTATGTGGGCGAGAACTGCGCTAGGAATGTTAGAACAACGATGGGAATGAAGGAAAACTTGTAATAATGGAATGTCTGCAATTTGCTGCTATGTACTTCACATCTCTTGAAAGGAGAACGGCAGGCTGTATGGGAATTTCTTGCAGCTAATAGAGTTTCGTGTTTAAGAAAGACAATCCCTATTTAAATTTTTATATTTTTAGAACTTGGGACGTAAAAGTTAAAACCAATTGTGTTATTTTACAAAATGGCAACTTCTAAAAACATAACTGCGTTAAAGATTTTATTGCGTTTAATTATTCAAATCTTTTTATTGTTATTATTAATCAATCCGAAGTTCTCCGGAGCTTAGTTGCCATACATAAGTGGTACACATTCTATAGCAGAACAACAACAAAAGTATGCTGTAAGAAATCTGCCTTTCACCGTTTGTGTAATGGAAACAAAAATGTTTCCATTTTTTACGGGATTTGTTGCGCTTTCAATTACCTGTTTTCCATTTTAACAGAACGTAAAGTAAGTAGTTGTTGAAAATAATATTAAAATGGCAAGAGTTTTAAAAATAAAGCTGAGTACATTATATCAATACAATTTGTGTTAGCAGTAGACGTATGTCTATAGGAAATGTGAATTACCTAATCTAAGCAGAATCAGTTAATCAATCTTCTCGTTCATAAGCATCTACCAAATGCTTGATACAATGCATTGTGCCTATAACATTTATCACGATTATTCCGATATAAAACACTGCCGGTTTGATAGATCGAGACATCTCACGCGATGCTAACACCGAGCACTACTTCACAAATGTTTGCAAATATTATTACATTCGGGCCGCGACTGTACTCGGACAGGTCCTAGTCGATGCTCCCCAATACATCTCTCTCTACGTTATCCTCTTATTTATACACACGCACATTTATTTCTTATCCCCGACATATTTATTAAGCCAATTATATGTTGAAAGGGTCTGCGCTCTCTGCTCGCTCCAAATATTCGGATTATGCAGATCAGCCCGCTGGCCTGCGACCTCTGGGCAACATTATCTGTGGTAGCATGTGACGCCGGTTGCTTCGCTTTTAAATGGAAGACATGTTTAATTTATGGTGAACTTACTGTTAGATTCTTTCAGTTACGTAATGTGTATACTTTTGGAAGAACTAAGAGGTCACACGATTCACGTCTTTGTTAAATTAAGTTTGTTAATTAAGAAACTATACATCGCTTTTCAAAAGAAGCTTTAAATCGTTTACCTACAACTGCATTCATTACTTTACACTAAACGTATTTTGTATAGTTATATCGTACTAAACATTCCGATTTAAGTGTACATTTTAATTTCAACAACTAAGGCAATTTTTAATTTTTTTTATTGGCAGTTTGAGATATACTAAGCTGCAACTGAACTAGATGTATGATTCCTATTATGTCTAATTACTGGAACGAGCGCACCGGATGCAATGTAAGTATGCTCAATGCTCGGCTCAATGCCGAGAATTGAAAAGCCATTCCATCGCGTAAAAAAGTCGGCCCTGTGAACCTGGCCTAAATTTTTGGCATCACCCGGGACTCGAGTCCTTGACTTCATGATCCACAGCCGTATTCGCCAGTCACTATGCAGTTTACACCTCTTTATCGTATACGTTTATCTTAAAGTTCATGCAACATTAAAAGTAGGAAAGGTGTATGTGGCGAAAGGTTGCATTCCTTAACAATCACAAAACAAGGAACAATATAAAGTTTGACGCTCGCCTGAGCAGTGCTCCAGTGGTGCAGTGCTGCAGTGGTGTAGATACGCGTACATAAAAGTGAATACGCCATTAGGGACTAGTTCATAGCATGCAGTAAGTGACGGCAACATACGACGTTATAGATGGAGAGTGCTCGGTGCGGATCACATAGCATATAAGTACTTACCTAGTACCTAGTTTTTTTAAACGTGGAGATCTTTAGTATTCTAGTTTTAATTACTTAGATTTAAATTATATACAAAAGATAGCCCCCTGATTCCCTGATAGGCTGATTATCCAACAAACTAAACAAAAAAGAGTGTCGGTAACATTATTATTTCTTTTTGCAACATACTTTAGAAATATATTCTACATATATATATAATGGTCGTGTTCGAGGTTTTTGTAGGTACCTAGATGAGAATGTCCCAAACCAATTATTAGATTTTTGCAATTAAATAGATCCCTATTTATATTCATGCAATAAAGTCTCAGACATATTTACATAATGACGAACTAGCTGAAGGTTAATGTAGTTTTTATTTATTAAATAAACCCACACAATTTACAACATTTCGTGACTCATTCCAAAAATATACTCCAATCTGCATAACTAGTTTTTATTTGAGCTGAAAAAGAGAAGCGTTTCGCTAATCAAAATCTATCTAATATTTATTATCTAAGTATACAAGCTGCTTGTAAAATGTATCGCAGAAAACTGTTATTTTTTTGCAAAGTTGATATCACTATTTTTGTTTCATGGCATATTTACTCACTTTTTAAGTGTAGTCATGAACATTTTACTACAGTTTAAACAACCAGAAACGCATGTAAGTAAAAGAGTGATGAATGTAGTAAATGATGATGGACAGAGAAGGAGAGGAAGGCGAGAATGGAAGAAGAAAACGTGTTGCGCCGGCGCTAGTAACGTGGGGCAAGAATGTCATTTTCAGAATTGTGTTTTTTCAATCAAGCTCAATGTTATTTAATCATGTCTCCACTGACTATATACCTGCACCGCACTCGCCTCGTCCGAGACTCCGTATGTTTCCTTCACACTGCTGCTCAACATTGCGTAAAAGAATACAAATACAAGACTTCTCCATCGGTACATCTTATCTGCCGGTACATCGAGCAACGGGGGATAGCCTCATAGAGCCATAGCCCACACCGGCTGTGTTGTGCAACCAGTTGGAACAATGGCAGCTAATACGATTGGAAAGTAAACACTTTGTTACTATTACCGATGTACGCGAAAGTTTTCTATTTAATAGAGAAAAGTTTCGTTTTGCAGTCGACTGATGTTGGAGGAAATGAAGGTGAAGATGCAAAAGTGGTGACACAATCATGACACATACACACAGGAAATAGTAACACATTGTAGGCTCTGTTTTAGAAGACCCTTTTTCCAGTAAGTTTTTCCCATCGAAGACATCTTTCACTTAAAGCTCAATTAGATGCTTTACAAAAACACGGCATGTATTTGTTAGACGCACTTCCAGCGTTATTCTATGAAGTCTTCCCTTCTAGATTAAAGTATGATGTATGTCGTGGTTGCTAGGCAGGCGATACTCGATATATTATGTACCTTTGACACTCTCGGTAGAGAGTAGGTATCAAAGAATATAAAATAACGACTCTCCACCGAGAGGGTAGTTATCTTGTTTGCTTTGACATCGCACGCAATTATAATTTTATAAAAACTAAATTCCAAAGCGTGCAAAAACGAGAGCTTAATAGTTTTATTTTTTGTTTCCTAAAGGATAAAAGTTCGACAGAGTGAATCATGTTGTCTTCAAAAATGAAACTCGAAATAGGACTATTCGATGGAAGCAACTGGACGACCTGGAAATATAAAGTGTTGTTGCTGCAGGCACCCTAGAAGCTAAACAAAGTAATTAATACGTTTTACAAATGCGAGTGATATGTGGGACGAAATAAACCGTCTTTACGAACGAAAGAAATGACTCATGTGTAACAGTAATGCGGATCATGGAGGCGACAACTTGAGTGGTTGTTCTACTAGTGGGTTGATATGCATGTTCGCTGGGTCATGCAGCCTGGAGAAGTGTGAAGCTATCCTCAGTTGCGCTGTCGTCCACAGAAGCAGAAATAGTAGCTGCCAGTGAGGCGTGCCGTGAAGTGATTTGCCGAAGAGATTGTTTAATTTAAGTGATACATAAGAAACACCAGTACTGATCATTGATAATGACTCTGCAATAAAACTAACTTATAATGCAACTTACGAATATCATCGGAAGACAACGCACATCAAACTAAATCGGCTTTCAAAAACATAAGTCCACATGCTTGGCCATCTTTTCACTTTTGAAAGAAGTATTGACCAATATTAACAACAAACAGCTAACGCCAGGGCTATTCTTTGATTTGCGAAAGACATTTGATTTGGTTTCACATGATATATTATTACAAAAACTAGAGACAATATTAGAGGACTGCCGCTTATATCGTCGCGCGGATATCGTCGTATTTAAGTAACAGACAACAGAGAGTCACTGTCACTAAACTTAATGAAAGTTGGGGCATGACAGAATATTCGTCTGATTATATAAGTATTACATGCGGCGTCCCCCAGGGTAGCATATTGGGCCCTATATTATTTATACTCTACATAAACGACATTGTTAATGTAACCAATCACAAATGCTTTCTTTTTTCTGATGACATTTCCATAATTGTGACTACCGATAAAAATATAATTCAATTACGGATCATGAAGTGGACATCAATAAAACAATAGACGATCTAATTAACTGGTTGAATAATAATAATTTATCTATTAATCTTAACAAATCAATAAATGTACAATTTAATCAATCTTATAACAATACGTTTAATTTTAAATTGGATATTCCGAAAATTACACAAGTGACACGAACTAAGTTTTTAGGAGTAGTAATTGACGAACATTTAGACTGGAAAGCACAGGTTGATGCTGTAAGTAATAAAATAAATAAATTTGTGTATGCTTTGAGACAAATAAAAAAAGTCACTAATACGAGTATGAAAACGGCTGTGATGTCATATCGCGCATATGTTGAGTCCTCACTACGGAATGTGGGGAAATAGTACCGACCACAATAGAGCATTTGTCGCCCAAAAGAAATGTTTACGAGCTCTATACGAGATTCCAGCTGACGAATCATGTCGACCAATATTTAAAGAGCTTGGTTTGCTACCGTTACCTTCATTATATGTTTATGAAGCATGCGTGTACGTTCAAAAACACAAGGAACTATTCAAAAGAGCAGAGGAAGTAAGCTCTCGAAGTCGGCGTGACCAATACAGACTTGTGCTGGATATGCTGCCTCGATCAGCGAAATATAATAAAAACTCTCTGGCTTTGTGTATACGTCTCTATAATAATTACCAAAAATGTTTAAAACATTAAATTGTGAATTATTTAAAATCCAATTATATAAATGGCTCAATAATAACAATTTCTATAGCATTAATGATTTTTTGTGTTTTAATACGAATTCTATGTAATATATTTCAATGTCATAACGTATCTTTAGTAAGTAAGTTTGCATGCTTTAGTACAAAGCAAAACATGTTCGATCTAAAAAAATGTTTAAGCAAATAAAAAATCTTATCTTATCTAAGACATTTCTATGTAAGGCAATGTGTGTGTGAAGGAGACATCCAAATTGAGCACGTGCCTACGCAAGAACAATTGGCTGACAATTGATTGACAAACCAAGACTGGTAAAGCTTTTACTTTAATACTATCATACACGTTTGTGATCATTCTGCAACATCAGCAGTAAGTATGTACTTAATAGTATGAGACCTGTGATTGCGGCGTGTGGCCGCGGAGTTTAGAAGGGATGTCACTGAGGTGGGCAGGCAATGGCAGGCAATGAGAAACAAAGCGGAAGGACAAGGCAAAAATATGGTGGACAAGATTATACCGGTGAGATAGGCAGAAAAGTCTTACAGGGTAAACATTTACATTATTCGCGACACCAATCGATAGGCAAATAACGAGGACTGCAATGTTTTCGAAACAACATTTATACTGTTAATATAACCTATACCCGACTCAAAATAAGAAATCATCTGGTTCAGTGTACCTACTTACTGGAAGTCACGCACACATTACATCGTTAGAGGCTTCAGAGATAGTTAATAAATAGTGCTTATTCGATTACATCTCGATTACATTATCAAGAATTAAGATATGGATGATACTCATGCGATTAACATAAGTTAAATATTTGTTTTCATTAAGAGGAGATTATCGTAATAAAATATGATCCATAATTGTCTGTATTTTTTGTTTAAAACGCCATTTATCTGTGGAGATTAACTTGCAGGTTACAGATATTAAACGTAACATTAATATTAAGTAAATAAGTTGTAACTTGTTTAATTTACACAATTTATTCAGAAATCCGTTCGACCTTTGAACTCATTTCTGAAGTCAGAGAAAAGTATCTTCGCCTTTCTCCGAGAGTAATAAGTATTCAAAAGTAATTAATTACAATATTTTTCACCACACTACCTATTATTTGCAATTTTTACCCATCGATTTCCGAGGGTAAAATCCTTTTTTGTTATCTAGAGTGTAAAAGAAAGGGTTTTAACATTCGAATGCTTCCGATTCAACATTTACTCGAAGTTTTAAATAAAACCAAAGAGTTAAGAACAAAAACGTTTTTAAGACAAAAGTTAGGAACGTTCAAAACCTGTCAACCGAAAATACTGGTTATTCAGAACCGAAAATATCCGCTTTTTAATTTATTTTAATTAACAGATTCTATACGTATTTTAATAGTTTTCTTTCTTTTTTGCAAGTTCCTCGTAG
This sequence comes from Dasypolia templi, assembly GCA_963555695.1. Lineage (NCBI taxonomy): Eukaryota > Metazoa > Arthropoda > Insecta > Lepidoptera > Noctuidae > Dasypolia > Dasypolia templi. Next base: position 32,964,134 of record OY743140.1, on the reverse strand, counting down.
TGTGGTGAAAATTGTTGTGTTTCACTTATGGGTAAAAGTTTTTAGCGTTTCGTGATTTGAAACCTCGCTTCGCTCGTGGTTTAATTCTAGAACCCTTCGCTAGCTCAGGTTTCAATCCAAGCACTTACGGCAAAAATCACTTTTACCCATATGTAAAACAAATAACTATTATTACATACCAGGCTGCTCAGAAAGTATTGCGAAAAATAGTTTTTATGTGTGACTGTTGCGTACAGTTGCCAGTTAAGTACAGTCTATTTTGAAAAAATGAGTATTTGTAAGGGATTATATATTTGTATTTATTTATTTGAGCATGAGGTCCTGGGTTCGATTCCCAGGTCGGGCATAGTGATATTGAGTTTTTCTATCTGGAATTTCTCAGTAGCAGCCCGGAGTCTGGATTTGTGCCCGGTTGATGGCAATAGGCTCGCCCCCTATAATATTGGTGTACAGGTACACCTCTGCCCAACCCTTCGGGGAAACAAGGCGTGATGTTATGTTTTTTTATGAGTATTTGTAAGTAAAAATAGGTACGTTCCAATTTCAAAATTTCCCTCCACATTGTTTGCGAGCTAATTTAAATGATCGTGTTTCATTAAAAAATGGACCTGCACCGGGAACATTTTCGCGCTATGAATTTTACGATTTCAAGTGTCGCCTGAAACCGGATGAATAGTACGATAGACTTCAATTGGCAGTCATGGATGAAGGTCCTTCTAAGGCAACCGTGTATCGTTGGTTTAACGAATTCAAGCGCGACCGACTTACTTTGGGGGATGAAGAAAGAAGTGGTCGCCCTTTGACTGCTGTTACGAAAGAAAATCGGCGAGTTGCGTATCAATTGATTCAGCACATACTGCAGGTTGGATCGGGAAGCCTTTACAAAATTCTACACGTGCATCTTCTTGTGAGGAGGATAGTTTCACGGTGGGTGCCGCACAACCTCACCGATACTCAGAAGTAGGTCTGGGTGGAATGGTGTCGTGATATGATAAACAAATTTGAAGCAGCCAGCAGGCTCGCCATGGCGTGTTTACGACATCATTACAGGTGATGATTCTTGGATTTATCAATACGATCCAGAAACGAAGCACCAGTCGACGGTTTGGTTGTTTTAAAACGAATCAACGCCTACCCAAGTGAAGCGATCTAGAAGCGGGGGAAGGTTTTTCAATATGACTGGCTACTTGGTGTCAATTCGTTTACGGAACCAAAAGAAGCATCAACTCTAAATAGTATACTGCCTAATGCTTGGCAGAAGTTTTCTCTGTTGTGCCTCCGCGGGCTACTGCTCCACCACGACAACCCGCCTTCGCACACCGCGCTCACAGCAAGGGATTTCTCGGACAGCACGCCGGTCAAACTCCTGGGTCACCCTCCTTACCTAGCACCGCCTGACTTCTTTTTACACTTTTGCACTATGTACCTACTATAAAGCTACCCTATACTGGGCACGTCTGTCATTGACTTGAATGTGCCCTGGCGGCTGAAAGTATGTCACGCTCACTCAAATGTCTCGCTGGTGGTGGCGTGTGTGTTGGATCATTGAGTTCCCTTCACAATGGTTGAGCTGAATGGTGCTGATCCATACGTCATGTTCGTGAACGGGCGCCGTCAGTGGGGACTGGTCATCTCTTGGCTGCCACTGCTTTTTTTATTTTTATTTCGGTTTTTTTTTTGTATTTTTTCTACATCGTTCTCACATGTATAATTTCAACAAGACTGATGTTACAAATTTTCTGTAACCATATTATTTAAAAGAGTCTCCAGGGAGTTTCTTGCCCGTTCTTCTCCATAGGTACCTACTTCGCTTTGGAATGGGCAACTAGCTTCACTGACTGGACGACCCCTTTGAAATACCCATTTGAAATAAATGCTTTGAGTTTGAGTTTATTCCCACAATTTTCGTCGCCGGAAGATGCGCTGTCAACGTTCGAGCAGGCTGTAAACGAGGTGTCTACGGCGGACTGGAAAAAGTGTTTCGAAAACTGGTTCAGGCGCATGAAACTTTGTATAGAGGCTAGTGGAGAGTAATTTAAAAACATTTAGAAAAAAATATTTACCTACAGAATATATAATATTTCCGCAAAACTTTCTGAAACTTAAAAACTCAAAACTCAAAGCATTTATTTCAATAAAACAATTTACAGGCACTTTTGAATTGTGAAGGAGTCGGTCAGTCAGAAGTAATGAAGCTAGTTGCCCATTCCAAAGCGTGGTAGGTACCTATGGAGAAGAACGGACAAGAAACTCCATGGACACTCTTTTAAATAATATTGTTGTAACAAATAAATTATTATTCATTTATCTCGGACAGAATCCATATATGCCTTTGTAACAATTTTCTTAAGATCTATGCTAGTACTCGTAGGTACCTAATATAAAAAAAGAAAGTAAACAATTATATTTTCAATTTCCCTGTAACTATTCCCACCCAGTGTGCCTGTATGGAACGGGACAGTCATGTCGGGATGCAATCATTTGCAAAACGCTGTTGGTGCTACAGCGCAGTCTTAGGAACAACGACACTTTCTTACGCACTATAGCGTGGAAACAATCAACTCCCGCATTTGTGAACATTTGCGACGCACTACAATGCCGTGGCAACCCCAACAGCATTCTGAAAGCATTATTATACTGGATACGCAGGACGTTGTAACCTCGTTGCGTATACCGAACCCAAAGGCTGCTAGAGTAAATAGATTGGCAATATGCCCTAAAAAGTACTATTTTCACTACTTTTGTACTTACATCGAACGAACCTACGGGCCAGCATATTGCTCCTTACCGCCAACGCCCATCATCATTAGTTACATCATTAATGTTGACACTATAGTTGAGAACCATATACAAAAACCGTACTCGTTAAAAGCGTCCAGAGTGCAGCAAAACATAATTAAAAACAATCCAAAAAATAAATTATTAAAATAAGCCGTGGCAGCTAAGAGATGACCAGTCTCAACTGACGGCGCCCGTTCAAGAAATGACGCATGGATCAGCACCATTCAGCTCAAATATTTTGAAGGCAGCTAAATGATCCAACACACGCGCCACCGTCACCGAGACATTTGAGTGAGCATGACATACTATCAGCCGCCAGGGCACATTCAAGTCAATCTATGACCTTACCCGGTAAATGGTAGCTCTATAGTACAAAGTACTCACACCTGTGCAATTCATCTAAATAATGAAAAGGAGATTGAGTTTACATAATGCAAATATATTCTTCAGCAGCTCCAACAATATTTTTAAAAATAAAATAAAATAATAAATTAAGGGAATCAAAATTAATAAATTTGCACACAATATAATTAATACCTTCCCTCCGACACTGGTACAGCAACATGTCTGCTGGAACAATGCCGGATGAAGGGGCAGTCCACCCTCCCCGCAATCATCGCCAGTACGATGTTGGGGCTAACCCGTACCCTGCGCACCAAGGACGCGGCGCGTTTGCGCATGGTCGCGTAAAAGCAGTCGGTGCGTGCCTCTGCGAACATACCAGAGGCGCTACAGTGTCGGGGTAGCCCCATCATCGCCCTGAACGCGTGATTGTACTAGACGCGGATGGCGCTGTAACTTCTGTTAGAGTAGTGAGCCCAACGGACAGCAAGAGTACAGCGATGTACAGTACGCCAAGAGCGTAGCCTTAACCTCATTCGAGCAGCGCGCAAATCTCCGGGCGATCATGTTCGCTCTAACAGTCAACGCCGTCCGCTCCCGTTCAATGTGGGGAGGTATTTTATTGTAACATTTTAAACAGTACCCCATTAAAGATGAGTCTACTTTAGCCAGTCTGAAACCTGGTTGAACTAATAGGTCCCGATTTCTAGTACTATAATTATGTCTTTCACCTCTTTTACTGTCAAGATGTAATTTTTTTTCGAAGTGTCCCACGTATACATGGAAAAACATCAGGACTTTTAAACGACGCGGCGACGGTGATTTAAACAAAAGATTTCAGTATTTCTACATTTAATCCTATGATGTTAATATTTTTTCTTTAATTACAAAGAAAGTTATGAGTGGAGTGTCTTAAGTACCCGTTAACTTGAATACCGCTGTTGCCGCAATCAGCGTGGCCACCTACTGTGGACTCAAACAATATAAAAGTAAAGCTCATCGAGCCGCACGCAGCGGCAGCCGCAGGCGGCAGCTCAGACAGATGCGTCACTAAGCATACCTACGTATACCATCTGACCGCCACAATTGAATTCAACAATTTCATAACAAACTAAAGTCACTATAAAACTTTAACCAGATAATGTGCGCGTGCGCCATGCGTCGTGACTCGAACTCAATCCATTATGTAAATATAACCGAAAACAAAGTAATTTATATCTCTTACATTATCAACGGCGACTGTTTCCAGCTGATTACACAGTCCTACTCAATAGGCGCTCATTATGCTCGGGTTCCACGGTGGATCAATTAAGATTGCGCGCGCGCATCTTACGCGGTGGCCTGCGCCCGCGCTTGTACGTACACCATAGAAAAAGAAATTAGAGAAGGCTATTTTTTTTAAATAACTTGTGACTTGGAACTTGTACACAAGCCGTCTATAAGTATTAGAAGTATACGCATATAAACACCTTACAGTTAGACAAAATTAAAACACATTTTTCTTGTGTAATAACGACTTCAACATTCATTTTCGTAATAGTTTTGAAAATACTATGTTCAACACCATAGAATATTTATATCAATATTTTAAGAGGACATTGCTATTTGATCTTGATTCAGTTTAAGGTATTTATGCTCGTGACTGTGCAGGTGTACAGGCAATATTGTACATAAACTCTTTTACCAAAATCGTGTCGGTGAATCATGGAGTGGAGTTTGCCAGCGTTTAGTTTCTGCAACAAATGTTGAAGAAAATACATTCATTTTGATTCTTGGCAAGTTTGACACTTTCAGCTCCAAAAATTTCGGCAAATTCCCCTAATTCAAGGAACTTAAACGTAATAAATTAAATGCGGATAAACTATAGGTACTTATTCCTCTATCTACCTCTTCACAAAACATAGGTGTTATGTAATAATATGTTAATCTTCTAGTTTTAGCGTATGGTCTGTGCGAGCAGTGGTTGAATAAAGTGAACCTTTGTACCTCATTTGTCTAGCTATGTAAGGTGGACGCTATTAATACACAAGTTATGTTGATGGGAGCTGTCCCCTATCCCCCGTCAACTGTCCCCCAGTGCATTTAGATTGAGATTTTAGTTTTATTGACCAGCTAAAGATCGCTGTACACTGCAGTGTAATAGTCTATTCATTTGATATAAGAAAGGAATATGTTTAGATTGAAACAGTTCTTGTAACAAGATCTAAGTTTCGTAGCCTTTTTCCTTTACCTACTGAAACTTTGCCAAAATGAACAGAATCAGATCAGAAGTAGGAGTGAGAATTTTGCTTTTTTAACACAAATTCCTATTATAGCTTTGCGACTGAAAGATGAATACACCTACAGACAATGTACTCGTAAGTAGTCACTGCATAAGTGTTGCGTTTCGTCAATTTGAGAACCGAAAACAATGAAAATAACACGAGCAGAACATGTAATTTGTTTGATTATTACTACAACTCTATCATTGGTATTTGTACTGTCGGTAGATGTAACCACAAGTTAGTGGATCAATCGAGTGAGTTCGGTTCAATCGACCGGCGCTTGATCGACCACAAATCAGTGGGTGGTTTGTGGTCAAACACATCTTATCCTGTTACTTTGTGGGCAACGTTTGATACGATGTGATCTTTCGATATATTAATAAATTATCTTATCTCTGATATTGTGATTGATATATGTTATGTCAATTTTATTATTTTGGGACCACCTTTATTAGGAAACCAAACAATACTATGTTCTCCAATAGATATTTACTAGCCTAATATGCCTATGTATGTTGCAAAAATACCATGCTGTATAAAACCCAATACAACCGCTGGGTTATTGGATAAACTTCCGTGTACAAGACAGTGCGCAGGCGCATCGATCAGTGACGCCGGTGATTGCGGAGTCGTGTTCACCGCGCTGTCATAACAACCACTCCAAGATCTCGTGTTTGATCTGTACCGACGGATATGCACGGCACAATGAATACATACAAACATTCCACATTTTGTGGTAGGATTATGTAAGAGCACAATAGTGGTTTTGAACATGTTGAGGTGGAAGCAGCGTCATGTTAGACTCAGCCAACACACATTTATTTCTGAAAGAAAGAAGTGCTCATTGAGACTCGCACAAAAAGAACGACTTATCAGCTCTACTCTTGTTGGAAAGCAGGATGGAATTTTTAAGTATGTATCTGCTGTATATAGCTCCTTTGTGCACAGTATTTGTGAATCTATTAACGATTTCGCTATGTTTAGGATAAAATTACAACCAACCAACTAAAGGTAGACTCTTGTCCACCAGCTATACCAGCCAATTATTGTCACACTGCAACGCAAAGGCCTCTCTCATACAGAGAAGGCACGAGCGATGCCACGCTGGCTCAAGACGCGATTGCGATTTCAGAGTAATAGTAACTTTAAGTAAGTTCAGGTTTCCTCACGAGGGTTTTCGTTCACCGATGTCAGTAATGCCCAAGATAATTTAAAAATTACGTGTACCTAAATTGCAAAAGTCACATTGGTACTTGCACCCACGACCTCGTGCATGAGCGACGAGGCCGTAACCACTACACATCACAACTAGTGTCTGAACTAAACTTTAGATTATGATTGTTTCGCTGAACAAATTCTAAAAAAGGGAGTAGCTACCAATATGCTCACGAGTAAGTAGGGACATTAGGAAGACAGCTGCCAAATGTTTGATACCTTACTAACACATTGTCAGTTATGTTACGAGTACAACACAAGGAACGATGATCCATACTCTATTCATACCACGCCATTGTTACATCATAACACATAAATCGAACCCGGGACCCACCGCGAAGCTCTCGCGTTACTTCTGATAGCTTTACCATCTAACCATCGAGCCCATGGTGCTAAGTTATGTGTGTTTACTCGAGTTGATACGAAAACCTATCGGATCGGATCTCGGAAGTATCGATTAACGGACGGTATCGAGTAGAATCGATGCGGGGGTTCCGATTAACTTAGAATTGAGTCGTTGTTTATGGTCGTTTAGTTAATGGTTAGGTAATAGGGCGTGGCTATGTCTATGGTATTTTTGTGTTTGGATTGGAATGGGGTCCGAAATTACGGTGGGTCCGTTGAATATTAACTAAAGTGTTTTTGATTACTATGCGCCACTTATAGGAGCCGTATGATTTTAAACTCAAACTAATTAAAGTTAGTTTTAGTTTAAAACCACACGGTACCTTTATTCAAGTTCAACACGTGCTACTTATAAGAAGTTTAAATAAAACTTTGATGAAATCGTGAGTTCGTGACAGAGTCATAACTAAATATCGATTTAACCAAAGATTTCCGACCTACACAAATGTCTAACCCATATAGTCACCTCCCGGACTTGAACCAGCGACTACAACTATTGAACTATTATCGCTAGATACGCATCTCAATTGCAAGCATTATGCTGAGCATTATTCTCGAAATGTACTGACTGTTGGTTCAAAAGAATCATAGATTCTTCTCAGATAGGGCTCAGTTAATGAGGCGGGCTCCAAACAACCGACAAAAGTAACAAAGAAACATTTAAGTTAACCGGCCGATGGTTATCGATAGTTGGTGGGTGACGTGCAGTAGATAGTAAACGGAGTATCGAAACGCGTATTTTTCAATGGAATGTCATTCGCTTTAATTGAGGTGGCGCGGAATACAGGCTAAGTCCTGATTCTCAACAATAGCAGCGTTCAACTGCAGACAATTTGTAAAATGTTCACTTATATCGATATAGCGCTAATAAGTAATCGGTTTGATGACCGCAAGAAGTTATTCATTACTGCCTTTGATTTTACACAGAAGAATCTTCTCTATTTTGTTAAATATTCTTTCTGGGAACTCTAGGTATGACTGTCTTACTTGAAACTCCATTCACTTTCTACTCCGTGTTGTTGCACGTAGCGACTGCGCCAGCTACGCGCTGTTTGGCCCGATATGATCACCGACACACAGGCTATTGACAACAATGGTCAATCACTGCGCGACCTGCGAACTGTAGGCGGGGAGGTAGTGATACGCGGAGCGGGTGGCGGGAAAAGGAAGATGAATCACCATCGCGTTAGGTATGTGCTCTAGAAAAACAAGCGAATGCGGTAGTCTATTCCTTAAAGTACGTCAAGCCAGTGTTCACACTGAGTAGAATGGTTGACATAATTTCAATGTGGTCCAGCAAAAGCATCACATTGTAAGTCTTGCATGTTTATTATGTAACCATTCATTAAACACTAAGTAAGAGATTTGATCATCAGCTACTCATTGTTGTGCCCATGTGTCCATATCTAAAACGTTACTAGATTTCAGTAACATTTAACAGACTCCAATTCCGCCGTCACTCGCACTCAGCGCACACCGAGGTACAGCTTCGATAACATCGAAAAAATATTCCCAAAGTACTCCAATATTACCAATCACAATGAAGTCTTACATAACGTGCTCTACACATTTTGTGAGGTGCACAGGTCATGTAACGTAGCAAATATGGCGTGATGCATACTCTTGTATGATATGATTGATAAGACACGTTTGTGTGGAAATTAACCATGTTTTCATTTTCAAGAGTCTGGCAAGCCCATAAACGCTTCCCGTTAGACTGCTGTCATGTGGCAACATTGGAAAGGAAACTTAAGTATGTAATTCAGCTGTTTACTGTTTACTAGTTGTTGCTCGCGACTTCGTCTCCGTTGCAGGATGAAAAGTAGCGAATGTCCTGACAACAGCACCCGCACGTTATGTTTGTGCATATGTTTGATACATATATTATACCGATACTACAAAAGTGAAGCCATTTTCATTTCAACACGGAATCAAACCATCATCTTACAAGCAGTCCCACATTCCGCCACCGATCACCACACACAGCCCAAATATTCGTCTAAGAGGCATCGCTGTCTGTTTGTCTGTCTGTCCCAATATTTGTGTAGGACCATAAAAACAGCGTGTAAACGCCATAAGCGGGACAATGGCGGGCTTCACGGGAAGAGGGAGTGTCAACAATTAATATTCGATTACAGCTCGTTTGTCGACAGGTTTTCATAAGTGCGGTCCTGCGCAAGAGTGGATGGGAGAGTATTTGGAAATGTTGAATGATTTAGAACAAGTTTTGTTGTAGAGGGTACGTTTGTTTTTTGTCATCGAAATAGCTGCTCACACAGAGGATGTTATGTTACTGAGAAGAACTCATAGCTATGTTGGAACTTAATTTAATTTGATTAGACACGGAGTAAAAAGTTGTGTCTATTTCTGAGTCCGCTGTTCAAAACCGACTCCTAACTAACACCATTTCTACCAAAGGATGTTACAAATTGCTTGTAAAATATATAGTATTGCAGTCAGTAATGTAGCGTAACAGATCTGTTTCCGATGAACCCATTAGCGTAATTCATCGGCGTCGTTTAACCGATTGTGCACCATAGGATGGTGTAATTCTCGGCATCATTTAACATGTCAAACCTTGTAAAACCATCAAACGCCGCCGATCGATGTATCTTCCCTACGATGTAGTTGGGCGGGCGCATGTTGCGTAGGGTTGTCGAGTCAGAGAAACAAGATTCGGGAATCAGTTCAATCAGAACCTAACTTAGGATGAGTCTTACATTTGCAGAGTATTTAAAAATAATAATTGCAGTTTGTCAATAATGCGTAGCGTTGAGCGGTAAGCGTTTTACGAGCTGCCGTTCCCATTATTCTGTTCTTTTCTTCTTGTCTGTTTATACATTTCTATATGTCATAAATGGTTTAATTTTTTTTTTTTTGCTTATTGATGATTTTTAATTCATCATTAGTCTTTTCCATAGCTGCATAAATATAACTTTCCTGCAGGATTACCAAAACAAACTAGAAATACAGAACTGAACCAGTTATCATAAGGATTGCCACTCCTGAGACAGTTGCACTCATTAGATGGTGCCATCAATAAAGCCAGTTATAAATCCCAGCTCTGCCCGGAGCGCGGGGCTTCAGTCCCGGCCACAGTGCACTCCGGGGCCGCTCGGGACCCCCGGGCTGCGGGCAATGCGGGACCCAATACGTCAACACCACGGCACTTCGAGCTAAGGAGGAAGTCACGAAACATTAAGAAGATACCAAGAACATAATTAAATTACAATGCTTTATGAAAGCGGCTAAATACTTTTTGTTAGAAGAGCTGGACTCAGGACTCAGGATCCTAGAGATACAAAATTAGAAGAAACAAAGAAAAGAATATAAAAAAATAAAAAGAGAGGAAGCAATGAATAAGTAAAGCAGACAAGAGTATTATAAAGGTCAAGCAAATGTTCCTATCAAAAGCATTTCCAAATGACTGGAGTAATTTAAATAACCTGAGAGACCACAATAAGTTCCTGATAGCAATTGTACACGAACCGCTTTTTACTTATGTTGTTGCAAGCCGAAATAATGAAGGCGTCTTTACCTACATACATGACATCAGTTTTTCCTAACACGGTAGTCCGCAAGTACTAAACACATGCTGAGATCTTTGTATTTCAATTGAAAGTATATAAAATGTTAGATGCCAATAGCTACACGATTGAAGAACTTATTGACAAGCGTGTGAACTCGACTAATATATCTCATTTGCCTTTACAATAAGTTCAATTACAGCTACAGTTTTCGCTATAACTCGGCTTATGTCGCAATTCACAACGTTTACTTAAGCGAATTTATTCTCAATTAAATAGTGGATTAGCTGACACGATTAGCAGTAAGTTTCTGCACTTGCAGGATCGTAAACTCGCCAATAGGCGATAAACACGACATTGTCAACTGTTAAGTGTTTTAGAAGGAAACTATCGAGTTTTATTGAAAGGAAATTTTATCGACTATTTTATGGACAATAAATGTTTGAAGTAAAAAATAAAGATCAATAAAATGCATCATAGTTGAGTCGGTTGAAAGGTTCTGTACTAATATTGCATTGTTTTTCTGTTTATTTGATGTATATTTCTGTGTAAACTGCAGATCCGTTGTATGAAAGAGCGCAATCTAGACAAAAAAAACATAAATTAAATCTGTAAATAATTTATTGTAAGAAGCGTAATTTCAATACAAATGACATCAAAGAGTGAATATTCAGCACTTTGTTATATCAAATATCTTCCCCTGCTTAGTTTCCTCAGCTTTCCACCACCGGAAGGTACTTTTAAGCATTTAAGATAATGCGCTGATCCATAAATATACCTCACGGTACATTCTCATCTAAGAAGTATATCGTGACTGCAGTCATCCAATTAGGGCCACTCGATGCACGTTACTAATCGCTGCAATAATTCGCAGGTCCGCCCTCTCCAGCGCACAAGCGCACACTGGGCGCCATATTTCTTTCTGCAAAAGGACGCGGCTACGTTTGTGTTCGTGTATTGAACTATTAAGGCGTTGTTCACCTTATTGGAGGGTATTTACATCATTATTATCGGTAAGCCATCGTTTTTCTGGGTAGATAGAATGTTCCTGTATGGAGGGGCTGTTTTTGCAGTGAGGAGAGACACGATGTTCTTGAATTGTGCTGAATAATGTATTGGCATGAAGAGTCATTGATATGTCACGGTATTCCTTTGACGGAGGATTCCCTCCCTCCTGAATAAATCAATGTGTTAATAAGCTAGATTCTTTCAAATGGTCCTTATTTCCTCTAATTCGTGAGAAACGCATCCACATTTGTTTTTATTGCCTGTTATGAAGAGACACCATTTGCATTGAAAACCTATGAAGATTTCTAACCGTCCTTACTTTTTAAAGTTTTAAGTGTTATTTGTAATTATGAAACTATTAACAAAAGCATTTGAATTCAAAAATACTGAATACTTTTAATGCCAATTTTTTCAAGTGTTTAATTATTAATTTATCTGAATTATTAGGTGTAATAATATACATTTTTATCAGGTTTTATTAATGGAGTAAGTGTAAAGTAGTGCTATGAGTTCGGAGTGGAGTTAAGTGGCGAAATAATAATAAACGTTGAGATAAGCGAAGCCTGTGCGGGCGCAATTAAACGCAGTGACACGGTGCGTTTGACTGCCGTGTGATCAAACTGTACTGTAAGTGTTGAATAATTTTAATTAGAGGGAAAGTAGTGACCCTGTGATAAGAAACAGGTGCCTTTTGTTTTAGTTTTAAGCATTAAGAGTTTTTATCTTACATATAACGGGACAAGATAAACAAAGATAAGAAAATTTGCCTGAAGCCCGTTTTTAAATGAAAGCTCGCTCAATACGCAATACTTTATTGCATTCCATATGTATTACATAGATGGTAAAAACTAAATAAAAGATCAATATGGACCCTGTCTGTCACAGCAAAAATTAGGAGAGAGGAAGAGGGCTAAGTAGCAGTTTAATATTAATTAAAATTATTATAAATATTTAATTGGGTGTATAATTATATATGTATTTAAATATTTATTTTTAGGTTTGTATATATTGGTAGTATATTAGGTATTTTAGTACATGTATTTCATAAAAATAATGCAGCTAATTATTTTGGAATTTTAAATAGTATTTCAATAATTATTAAATTACGTTATTATTTATGTATTCGTATTTTCATATTATATTGTATTTATTTCACAGTGTTTTTTGTCTAAGAAAGATCATAATTTTATTTTGCAATTGATTTGTCATCTAGAAACTCCTTTACTGAGTAGTACGACTTAGATTCCAGAAATTGTTTCAATGTATTAATAAATGTATTTGTTTTGCTTATTTTTCTAATATCGTTAGGTAATTTATTATAAATTTTTATCGACATGACTAAAGGGCTGGATGAGTGCATTTTGAGTCGGGATTGAGGTATGTTTAATTTGCTTTGTTGTGTCGAAGGGTGTATCTTGTTTGGGTTTCTTCGCATTTGGTGTAAAAATCTGGCTGATTTGTAAGGCTCGAAAACTAAAAAAACAACAGCGCACTTTAATTTAGGCATTCAATGTTGTCAAATTCAACATGCCTGATAGATAAAAATGTACCTAGATAAATCACCAGCTTGGGATATTAAGTAGCGTTATTCTGCAACCTACATCAGTCCGTCAAGTACCTAAGTACCGGGAAAAGATCAATAATAAACAAAATGTCAGTTATTCATCCAAATTTATTTTATAGCCTTTAAAGTATGCTCCTTCAGAAACGACACACTTACGCCAACGAATAACTCAATCATCAAAACATTTTTAAACGCTTTTTCCAGAATTGAGTTCAGTTCTGCCGCGAATTATCCTCTATGTCTTCCACGGAGCGAAAACGGGTGGGGGTAGTTTGAGCTTAGGAACAAGAAAGAAGTCGGCTGGAGACATATCTGATGAATAAGGTGCTTGCTCAATGGTATTTGTTGAGATTTTGGTCAAAAATTCGTTCACAATAATGGCCTTGTGCAAAGGCAAAATCGCTAAATCTAAGATTTTTTTTCCGTAAGTCTGGCCATTTTCGTCGAATTCATCTCTCTTAAACGCAACATAACGCTCAAATATTATTCTTTATTTACCGCTTGACTTTCCGGCAAGAATTCCGAATGCACAACACAGCGATAGTCAAAGAAAACAGTCAACATGACTTTGACTTTTCATTGACTTTGGCGAGGTTTTTTGTAAACCCGTAAACCCACGTCTCGAGCCAGTAATTACGCGTTTCGTGAATATTGGGTCGGAAATGACTCGTTCTAGTGTTCTAGACATGTCCTCAGCGACTCTTATGCGATTGAGATTTTCGAGAAAATTCAGGTCTTTTGGGACTAGCCGAGCGATAACATGTTTCATACCCAAGTGATTATTTAAAATGGTATGGATCGACTCGTGAGAAACAGAAAGTTCAGCGGCTATTATCCCTCAAACATGAATGAGGATTTTCAGTCACTATTTCCTTCACTTTTACGATGTTACTCCAGTTGAAGACGTGATTTTGACATCTTCAGTGACTCCGGATAAATGATAAATGATTTTTTTTCTGTAAGTAGGTTTTTACAAACACTTTTAACCGTCAATCATATTTTAAAAGTAGATGGGATCGGCGTTTCCTATCTGACTACCCTGAGAAGAAAGATCGAAACAAACTCAGAGGTCACAGTCTCTTTTAAAGTCCAGACATAATCTTGGTCAGGTCAATACGAAATTATATTGGCGATGCAAAATTTAAGACAAACTTTTTGTTTGATGTTTTAGTCCGTTATGAAATTCGCAACACAAACTAGATATGATCTAACTAAAAACAGCACTATTATTAATCTAAATAACAGATGCAAGTAAAACTCCGCGCCAAAATGGAAAACAGTTGTGCCAATCTAACAACAACAAAAATAATTTGGAACCATCAACAAATACAATAATGGAATTGATATTTTTTTTACAGAATGTATAAATAACCAGTGTCGATAAGTACTTGCAGATCAAGTACTTAATCAATAGTGTTCCAACATAAGCTAGAGCATATCTGTGCGCAAATCGCATCGCCGTGACGCGCTCGTTAAGATAACCCACCGGCCACTAGTGGCCAAGTTTATGGGCCACACGAGGGCCAACTTAATGAATACAGCATCTCAATTTAAACTGGGCAGTTCTTTTTGGATTAAGAAATGGTCAGTAAGTGCTTTTAGTTTGGGTACGATTTATTGGAGGCTGCTGATTGAATGAAAGATTGCTTTTTTTCTTGGTTTTGAATGTGACGAGGGAATATTAAACGTTTTCACCTAATTGTAGGTAATTTGTTTTTCATATTTCGTGTTGATTGTCAAGATATTGAGGCTCTTCTCTTTGAGAAAAGGAAAACAGAACACAACAACAACAAAAGAACTGCAGTTGTCACGAGAAATCCGGAAGCCTGAAAGTCTAACTACCGATCTTCAGAATTTGAGTACCTGAAAAAAAAAGCAAACCCAAAGATTGCAGAAGCATGTACATGACAGATTTTAGCATTTGATTATACTGGAAACCGCCCATCACAAACAACGATGAAATAATGCGAAGCATCTTGTTTACATACCTACCTACATAACACAATGACAGACCATTCAAGTTATCTTAATCAAAAACTTAACCAAATTAAGCTAACTACCTAAACTCGTGCTTAGCCCCGCCCCCGTCACGAGCCCGACTCACGCGCAGTCGTGTCGCGCGTCGCTCGCATGCTAAGTGACGGTTATTGTGCTTATCGCACATAGCGTCGTACTTATCGTACATAATATAATACTTATTATACTTATCTGTGAGTGCTCAACTGTTCTGTCGAACAGCGGTAAGTTTCGGCTGCTTTTCTCTTCTAGAGTTTGTTGAGGGAGCAGCCGTATAGTATGTTACGAAGTTTTCTGAAAGCGCCGTACTGAGTAGTTTTGCTAGCTATTCTTCAATATCTAACGAATTATTCGCTAACTTTTCGCTAACAGGCAGTAAACCACTCAGAACTTCACGACCTCTCCCCGACCCTACCCTACGTCTTGGAAAGGGAGAAAGGTTTTTGATGGGGTATTCATTACCAGCGGCAGCGGCGGCATTGGAAGATTTAGGTTTCCTAGTGTCCATTCATACAGAAATAGGATATACTTTTGCAAGAACGAGCGATGCGGGCTCGACAACCTCATCTCATTTAGGTTAATTTCACTTTTGATCATTTTTACCGAAATAAGAGTATCTTTGTTAACTTATTTAGAAAAGTTGTAGAAACAAGCGATTTAAGGATGCAAGAGCGAGCAAAGAAATCTCGAAAACTTTAGGACTCCGTATATATTTTGCATACGTAGTGGGCCTTTTACTTACTGAACATATTTTAGCCCACTTTAGTATTTCATCCAAAAGTTCGTTTCAAGATTTGTGGCCCCTCAAAGACCGCCCTACAGCTCAGCCCTAAAATCTTCAAGTAAAGCATTATAATCTAACGTATGAGCTGTCATTTTAAATTGAGAGAATAGCAATCTAGAGCTGAAAGCCGACCTTGTGTCATCGAATTTTTGACTTTTTTTATACTTCGGTTGTTGCACGGGGCCCCTGCAAGACTAAGGCCCTGAGCGGGTGGCCTGCTAGCCACCCCCTAAGGCTGCCGCTGCAGCTTACACAGAATTGAAGCAAACCTAGCCAGGGGTAGATATGCCACTTAGAACATTTGATTATTGAAATTATAGTTTACAATAACATCAATTAAACTTCTAACAGGTACATTCAGGTGCAGTGCTGCCATTTTGTTATGAAGTGAAAGTGAAAGTTAGGAAACGGAATAACATTTCTCATGATATTAAGTCGAGGAAATGGAATCAGTCAATTACCCTCCTGAGATGATTCACATTTGTGCACAATTTACGGCATTTTGAATGTTTGTTCGCAAAACATCTATTTTAAATATATATATATATTAATATTTTAAAACTTGCAAGGTTTGTTGTGGTAAACGACCGATTTCAAAAAGTCACAAAGGAAGAAATCTGAAGCCGTTGGAACTGGCGATCTGGCCAGCCAGTTCAAATTGCAAAAACTGGAGATCACACGGTCCGAATACTGGTGTTCCTAGAAATCTTTATCGTTGCCTGACATCTAATTTTCTTTCTAAACAACTTAATAATAAAATCACAAAGACGTTATGACGTCATTTGCAAAAAAAAAATGGAACTTACTTGTACTTCAGAAATTAAAGTTTGTACTGTTTTTTTTTCGTTGAAGGAAAACACAATACGTCCGCTCCCTCACTTCTTGCCAACATTACGAGCAGTTAGTATGCGAGCGGCGCTCGCGCATCTCGCCAGGGATCAGCTGCGCGCATTGCACTCACGTACTTAATTGTTCTCTACCTGTACTGCACAAGTCATGCCTCTAGTGAGTGAAGAGTTGGAGACGGAGGGAAGGGATCCATAAAATTTTACAGAGAATGTCTGAGTGATGGCGGAGATTAGTTTATCTACAATCAAGTGTGCCATCGTGCTTTCACCGGAGAAGTAGGTGATCCCCCGGGACATGCTAATGCCGTGTACTAGCATGGTAGTGTCAAAAAAGATGATGGTACAGTCCAACCCGTATAAAAATATCATTCATGAGGTTGTAGAGGAAGGGGTAATTAATGCCGCGTTGAACGTGTTAAAATATTTCAAGAATCCTAGAGGATTCTTATGGCATTAGCATGCTCGGGAAAGGTAGACCTTTCCCGAGTGACCAAGCCCCAACAGTGACATAGTTTACCTACAACAGAACAAAAAGAGTTCCTGCTTTTTAAACAGTATTCGTCTTAATAGACATATATATTTAGGCATATATTTCCTTGACATAGATTTCGGAACATCGTCTGTTTAAATGTCATTCTAGCTGACGTTGATGACTTCCGGTTCAAATAATAATGAATGCACAAGTCATGAATCTCCGAGACTGATACTTCCTTTCAGTATAACAGACTAACTAGACGGCGGCGTATGCGTGATTTACAACCTTCGCTATATTGCCGGACGTGCTAATTATGTGGTGAGATCATTGCTTCGCGTCACGTTTAAGTTCTAACTAACTTATTCACCAATGAAGACGGTAATGTCACAAAACATAACATAACGTATCCTTACTTCTGCAGCTAGGGGAAAATGTTCTTATTGATTATTTTCTTCCCTTACTAGTAGTATACACTACCATCACGATAGGGTCGTCAGTACTCACGATACTTACACCCTGTAAGTACATATTATATTTACTAACCCCACACCATGGGATAGACGAAAAAAAAACATCGCCAATTTACGTACACGTGACTCTACAGGAGAGGTACCCGAAAAACCCACGTTGTCGGCGTGATTAATATGTATACCCGTGACCAATTACAGCATTCTACTAACAAGAGCCTCTGAGCTAAGCGGTGGACAGACAGATAGACAGACGGACGGACATTACTACACGCACGGACAAGGCTAGGAACCCTAAAAAAACACCAATGTATTAAATGTTTTATTTGGGTTTGATTTGTAAGTATTTACCATCGGTTGCAAGTACTTACTTCCCATCAAGGTGTAAGTAGGTACTTAATACACATCCCACCATTGTTAGAATAAAATCGTATCAACATTGAAGTATAACTTTACTAGACCGTTACTAGTACAATCCGTCTATCATTCGCATTCTCATTCGTACCATAATTCGTACTTCGTAGCATCATCATTCGTAGCACAGAGCAAAAAACATCAACGATCAACACCTCACTGAGCTACGCGTGGCAGTTGCATACAACTTTATTAGCTTCATAGACAAAGTGAATTATAAAAACATTTCGTAGGATCTCTTAAAAGAAATGATCACTCCTGGACCATCAATAGCTACAGTTTAGCGACATTGACAGTAGTGCAGGTCGTTGTAGTCAGCCACGTTTCGGCAAAAGAAGACAAAGGTATCGCGTATCTGATAGAGAACTAGAGGACGCAGAGTCGCTTTCTACAATTACCCTGAGATTGGAACTCTATACAGCTTCCATCATTGCTTGATAACGCTTATCATCATGATGAATAGTGACATCGAACACCATTTTGCTGATCTAGCAAAGATCGATAAAGCTGCAAACCGTATTCTTTCTTTTCCCACATACATTAGCAGAATTAGTACGTAGTTTTGATAATATCGGTTTCTTATCCATGAACTGTCAAGTTAAATGTCTAAGGTCCAATTTCACCAACGGCGTCGTTTTACAAGAATAACTACACCAGGAACAAAATTATCCGCTGCATTTACTCTCACATTATCTCAGTACGTTTCACCACTTGGTACAGTCTAAAATTTACTCTTAGTTATAGCATAGCTATTCTTTTATAATTGTTTTTTGTTATCTGTGGCACGTTGAATGTAAAGTGACGAACGAATGTGAATGCTGACAAGTTAAAAAGGCTTACCATTTTGTCAGTACAGTATAGCGTAGCAAGACCTTTTTAATATAGTATACATGTGTTGATTTTCAGACAACTAGAGACTGTACTTACGGTTTTTAAAACATGTCTGAAAGGAAGCGCAGTGCTAAAACTTTCTAATACAGGAATAAATTTAAAACATCACAGAGTACATTGAGTAAGGTCAACATTACTTATAAATAATGTCGTTAATTCTTAGATAAGCCGTTATTTATACGTAGGACGCTCAGAAAGTTTTGCGACACTAAAAATAAATGTTCTATAGGTTTTTTTTTCAATCTGTTTAAAGTACTCTCCACTAGCCTTCACTTTTTCCACTCCGCCGTAGACACCTCGTTTCGGCCTGCTCGAACGCTGACAGCGCATCTTCCGGTGACGAAAATTTTATCCGATTGAGCAGATGTTTTATTTTCGGGAATAAAAAGAAGTCACACAGTGCTAGGTAAGGGGTGTAAGGAGAGTGACCCAGCCTGCTTCTGAGCATCGGTGACGGTGAGGTTGTGTGGCACCCAGCATGAAACTATCCTCCTCAAATGAAGATGCACATGTAGAACTTCGTGAAAGCTATCCGATCCAACCTCCAGTATGTGCTAAATCTCTTGGTACGTAACTCCGCTATTGTCTTGGATATTTTTTCACTGCTAGCACGTTTCCTTCCGTAACAGCCGTCAAAGGGCGACCACTTCTTTCTTCATGCCCCAAAGTTTAGTTGACCGCACAACCGAATTCGTTATACCAACGATACACGGTTGCCTTAGAAGGGCCTTCATCTACGAATGCCAGTTGAAGTCTATGGTACGATTCGTCCGGTTACAGGCGACACTTGAAATCGTAGAAAATCATAGTGCCAAAATGTTACCAGCGCAGATCTTTTTTTTTTTTGAGACAGTAATTTAAATTTGCTCGCAAACAATGTGGAGGGAAATTTTGACATTGGATCGTACATACTTTTTCGTACCATTTTGCCTTGACTTAACTTAAACTTATTCAACTTTGGTGAAATCGGTCCTAAAAGACTTTGATTACACTGCAAAGCAGCACTGCCCCCGTAATAACAAATGCAGTACTTGTTAAATGGCGGTTTCGAGAAAAACGCGATTAAGTGTTTTTTTAAAATCACTACGTTAACTGATATAAAACTCATATTTTTTGTTACAGAAAAGCTAGTTAAGTTTAGATTTAAAGTTACTTGTTCATAGGTGTTCAGAAACTTGAATACTGCACTTAGACCTTGTGTCTCTATTTGTAATACATAAAAGTAATGAAGTAAAATGCAGTACTCGTGTTTGTTACTGCATTTGTATCTAGGAAATACATTGACTGCATTAAGCACTAGCAAAGTTAAGTACTGAATGTATGTAGAATAAATGACATAATGCAGTCTAAAAACAAGTTGTTAAACATTTAAATATAAAAAAAGGAAAACATGATCAATGCTGAAAATCTTTTTATTTTATCATTTAAATTATCAATTTGTTGGGACAAAGACTAACAAAACATATTGTACTAGGTACGGTACATCCCCTCGACTGTACGGGACTCTAAATTAAAAGAAATTTAAAAATTATAGAAAATATATGTTTAGAAACACCTATTATTAATTATCATCATGTTTATTACATGTGATTTAGTAACATTAAATAAATGAGATCATTATTCATTCGCTTTGGCCTTAAATTCTTTAAACGGAACACTGTTTCCGTAAGAAATTTAAAAATATTAATTAATAATGGCACTTTATCAGTCTTTTAGTAGTAATTAAAATTAATCTTAAACACAAACAGCCTTTGTTTCATGTATCATCACGGTCTTCTACTTCTAAACTATTCACGAGATCAATCGATTTCCAAAACGGTAATCTGTTTTGTAGTATTATTTTGGACAGTGTAGAAAGAATAGCAGATTTTCTCGATTCTGATAAACCTCTTGGAAAAGTGTTTTTGATGGGATCAGGAATTGACAATGACTTTAAGTATTTAACTTTTAGGAACTCAATTTCCCCCCTCCCGACCCTTGCTCGAGCCAGCCCGCGCCGCTGAGCCTGTAGCTTTAAATTCGTCCCAAAATCACTCAAATCCTGATCCAGCTAGTCCCTTGCTGCCCTCTTTCCATCATACTCTGTCTACACAAACAAGTTTCTTTTCTTTCTGTGTACCTCCACAATAGCAATATCTTTTAAATATATTCTGTTTGTGCTTTTTTTGAGTCTATGTTGAGATGAATGATCCATATATTTGAAGAAGTCAGAAACTTCCATAGCTTTTACTGTGACTCTCCCTGAATTTGCTAACTGCACACAATCAATGAAATCAGAAAAATCATACACCTTTCCTGCTTTTTGTAATTGGTTTTCTACTTGGTGGTGAAAGCTGTCAGCCGACATAAAAGTGTGACCTGGTTCTAAATATTTTACAACCGTTTACAATTTGAACAAGAAATGTAAAAAAAGGACAATTCTTGTTCTGGCTTGAAATTATCTGTCCACACCACTATATCGGTGCAGTCACGTTTGCTGAGAAAAAACGCTTTATAAGTACTGATAATATCCTCCTGTTTTCTGCCTGAGGTAGCTTTATGCCATACTGCAGCGAAGGGCTGTAGTGAGGGAGACTTAGTATGCCCTAAAGGCACGAAACTCTCATTAAATGCTATAATTCTTGGACAAAAAATTACGGCTTTAAACATGTCGATCCTCGGCAGCATGATCACTTTTTGTAGATCGGCAGAGTAAAATATTTTTCTGGGATTAGCAGCTGATAAATCAGCATCTTCTTGATACAACTTTCGGGCTTTTTTGTATCTTTCTTGGTGTATGTTATGGCAACTACATACATCACAAGATGCTGGTTCTGTGCATGTAGGCTGATGTAATTTATAGGCTTCACACTCTTCACATTCTTCGTTTCCCAATTGAGTAAACGAAACATTCATGTCTTTTTGTAAAAACTATCTATAAAGTTCGTAAGAGATTTTCATTTCAGAGTATTTTTCTTTAAAATCGTTAAACATGTAAGTTGCGTTTAGGTCGCTAGGTATCTTCTGTTAGGTAAGTGATTTCTTCTATAATGTGCAATTGCTGGTCTGAAACTTTCAATATGATCCCGTAGTATATTTCTATATATTTTCTCTTTGTGCTCTCGTTCACCTCGTTTGTCAGTTTGTGCATTAAGTGGTTTCTTTAAAGCGTCCAATAGGCGGCGATCATATTTTTGGTGATAACCCAATGTCGTTAAAAAGTATGTTTTGCAGACTTCTATCTTTTGATTTTCTTTTTCAAAGTAGTATTTATAAATATTGTTCCGTGATAAGGTACTCTCTTGTATGTGCCGGTTAATCGCAAGTTTTTTTTACTAATGATTGAATTAAGTAACCCTGTCCCTCGTAACTAAGCTCCCAGATTTTTTATTGATCTCCAAACGCTCTAATTCTGAAAACCTTTCTGATTTTTTTTTTGCAGGATGAACTACATGCTTGTTTAACACTGATTTTTTCTAATTTAGTGCGTTTCTTTGCTGCTATTCTAGTTTTTAAAGATTCTTTGTAGTAATTTCTAACCCTTGGATTGCCTGTTTTTGTTCGGCCCTTGGGAGCGTCACTGTCAATTATATTGTCTTGCATGACGTCTCTTCTGGTCTGGTCTATATTGGTATCATCTTCAATCATACTTCCTTGCATAACTTCTTCTCTGGTCTGGTCTCTATTGTTTTCATCTTTAATTTCCTCTTCTCTCTCTGTAGTTGGCGAGTTTTCTACAGCCTTTGGAGTGACCATAAGTGAGCTTCAGATTCCTTCATTACAGAAAAAGCTAAAACTTTCGTATTTTGAACAGGAATAATTTAAAATATCAATTTACTCTTCAAATGCAACAGCTAGCGGCAAGTTTATCGAGGAATCAAATATAGCGGCGGGCGGTGTTAAAATATGAATATTGCCTTCATCAATCGTTTTATGTAAAATCGGTTGATCGGGATTTTGGTCTTCTAATGGTGACGTTTCTGTAGCTGGCGTGCCCATGAGTGATTTTGAGATTGTCTCATTACATATTAAGCTAATGCTTGTATCTTCTAAATAGTAATCATTCAAAATTTTAATTTGCTCCTCCAATTGCACAACCGGTAGGTTTAACGAAAAATCATATTCAACTGACGGTTGTAAAATGTGATTAAAGCAGTTGTAATCAAATGGATACGCCCAAAGTTTAGCAAAATCATGAATATTACAAAAGGGTTCTATTTCCAAGGTAAGAGTTTCCATAAGTGTACATGGTTTTAACCCTTTCCTCTCTTCAATATAATTTTCTTCGGTTTTCACTACCATATCGACTACTCTTCGACCATGGAAATTATTTGAAGACATTTTACCTGCAATAAAAAATTAAGGGTCAATCACAGAAAAACACAGTAAACAGAAACAGCAAACATATTCTATTATATTATAGGATATTCTATACCTTTTTTGTAGTCATAAATTCCGTAAAAACACATCAAAAATGGTTCACGAAACATTAGTAATATTATATATTAATAATATTATATTATACAAGTAAGATTATATCATAACATTATCCTTTAATTTTTATAATCAAATTCAATGGTTATAAAAAAATCAGTTCCTAAGTACATTTTTCTCTGCAGATTACTCGAGGTCATTTTCAAATTATTCGTGAAATTACGTAGGTATCTTCAAAGAAGTAACCAATACATACATAAGACGTATTAAAATAAATAAGTTAAAAATCAATTTAATAAAATGTCAACTTACCAAATAGCTCACGGCTCATAAACAACAAAACACGAGCCGAATACCTCGAAAGGCCGCAACACGTCACACCACCACGAGTGACGATCACAGACTGAAGCACTAATGTAAAACGCAGTATGCGTTACAACGACACGTCGTAGTTTAAATATTTTCTTTTATGATGCTAGGGTCAATCGCAGTATTACCCATTACTGCATTTCACGTAAGACAACATAGTAATCAAACTCAGACTCAAATCATTTATTTCAATTAATTAAACCATTTACAGGCACTTTTGAATTGTCAAGGAGTCGGTCAGTCAGAAATATGAAGCTAGATGCCCATTCCAAAGCGCAGTAGGTACCTATGGAGAAGAATGGGCAAGAAACTCCATGGACAATCTTTTAAATAATATTGTTGTTACAAATATATTAGTTACATCGATTAATGTTGACACTATAAGTGAGAACGATGTACAAAAACCGCACACGTTAAAAGCGTCCAGAGTGCAACAAAACATAATTAAAAACAATCCAAAAAAATAATTATTAAAATAAGCCGTGGCAGCTTAGAGATGACCAGTCCCAACTGACGGCGCCCGTTCACGAACATGACGCATGGATCAGCACCATTCAGCTCAACCATTTTGAAGGGAGCTAAATGATCCGACACACGCGCCACCGTCAGCGAGACATTTGAGTGAGCATGACATACTATCAGCCGCCAGGGCACATTCAAGTCAATCTATGACATTACCCGGTAAATGGTAGCTCTATAGTACAAAGTACTCACATCTGTGCAATGCATCTATATAATAAAAAGGAGATTGAGTTTATATAATGCAAATATATTCTTACAATCTTCAGCAGCTTCAACAGTATTTCAAATGTCAATTAATTAGTTGTGGTGTGGAGCAGGACCAGCATTAAGCCAGGCATTTTTATCAGTTATGTAATCCCCTAACCTATAATACGCCTGCCTGCATAGTGTGCGTTTGACAAAGGATTTGAATTTTGTCTCATTCAGTTGAAGTATGTGGGGAGGTATTTTATTATAACATTTTAGACAGTACCCCATGAAAGATGAGTCTACTTTAGCTAGTCTGAAACCTGGTTGAACTAATAGGTCCCGATTTCTAGTACTATAATTATGTCTTTCACCTCTTTTACTGTAACGATGTAATTTTTTTCTTCCGAACATGATGTTTTCATAGATGTATTGACAAGGTACCGTCATGATGTTAATATCCTTAAACAATTCCCTTAGAGAATCGCGCCTGCGGAGATTATATATGGCTCTGATGGCTCTTTTCTGCAGAATAAAATAGACTCGATGTCTGCAGCCCGTCCCCATAGTAAAATACTGTAAGACATGATATACTATGAAAGTAACTAAAATAGACCAGCCTCGCGGTATCTACATCAGTAAATTAACGGATTTTTCTGACAGCGTAAGCTGCTGAACTTAGCCGTCCTGCAAGAGATGTTAAATGAGGACCCCATTGTAGCCTTGAGTCGAGCGTGATCCCCAAGAAAACCGTTTTATCGACGAATTCTAGTTCCAGTGGTAACGGTCCCGACTTACGAGTTGTAGGTCGTGAGTTCGAACCCAAGCTGGCGCTTTACTATGTGTAAATAATTTAATCACCACTGCTCTCAAAACGGTGAAGGAAAACATCGTGTGCAAACCGGCATGTCCTAGAACCAAAAATTCGAAGACATGTGACATCTACCAACCCGCACTGAGCCCGCGTGGTGGATTACGGCTCACTCCCTCTCATAGAGAGGAGGCCTGTGTCCCAGCAGTGGGAACGTTATAGGCTGATTATGCTATGCAATACTATCTCACAATCACTACTCTTGACGTTTGGTAAAGGAAATCTTATACACTTAGTTTTATTTCCATTTAGTACTAAATTATTAGCATAGAACCAATTTTGGACCAGCAGTAGGGCGTTATTTACGTCGTCAAAATTTGAAGCACGTCTATCTACCTTAAAAATTAAGGAAGTATCGTCAGCAAATAACACCATTTGTGGTTGATTTATTAATAAATGGAGGGAGGTCATTAATATATACTAAAAAGAGGAAAGGACCCAATATCGAGCCTTGTGGAACACCTATTTTTACTTTTAAACCAAGTGAATTGACACCATTTATTTGAACTTGCTGCTGTCACTCATTTAAATAAGATTTTACTAAACTGAGCGCAAGTTTTCCGAGTCCGTAAAGGTCATGTTTCAAAAGCATGGTTTCATGATCGACGCAATCAAATGCCTTGGAGAGGTCACAAATGATTCCTATGGCGTCTTGAGCCTCTTCCCACGCGTTAAAAATATGTTTTAATAAGGTAACACCAGCGTCGGTCGTACAACGCCCTTTGGTGAAACCATACTGTTGCTCGTGAAGAATTTTAGTAGTATTAAAATTATTGAGCATCTGATTTTGCATTATCTTTTCAAAAACCTGCTGAAAACCGGCAACACGGACACAGGTCTATAATTATTAGTGTCTTTACTGTCCCCGGATTTGAAAAATGGTATTACCTTACTGTATTTCATTAGATCCGGGAAGACTCCTTGATCCACACACAAATTAAATATTAAGGCTAAGTAAGGTGCTATAGTTTCAATTATGGAGGTACAGACTTTAATAGACATTCCCCAAAGATCTTCGGTCAATTTGATCTTGATTTGCTTAAAAGATTTTACTACTGTTAAGGGGTTAATATGCTTAAAGTTAAATTCAATCGGGCAGGCTGAAACATTCGCCCTCATTAAATCGAAAGCAAGCGAGGGCGAAAAATTCAAGATTTCAGTGGTTTTTAGTGGGACACTGGTAAAGAAATTCACAAATTCCTGAGCAACTATTTTGTTATCGCAAATGAGACCACGTGACGTCTCCAGTGTGTAATCTGAATTTTGCTTTCTGATCCTATTCGTTTCATTATTGATAATTTTCCAAACCATCTTTATTTTATTGTCTGCTCATTTTACCTTGTTGCTAATGTATAAGGCTATAGCTGCCTTACAAGTATTCTTAAAAAAAATTGAGTAAGAAGCAACATACTTATTAAAACTTTCCGTGTTATAAGGCTTAAGGCCATACAGCTCGAAAAGTTTTTCCCTACTTTTCCTAGGTCCTTTTGTTGCCCAGTCACTAAATAAAAATTAGGGTTGATACTTTTAGTGTTCTTCTTAAAAATAATATTAAACTCGGTTTGAACTACCGAAAAGAATTATTTATACAAAATATTAACATTATTCATTGTAAGGTCCTGATTACTTAACTTACAAATTAAAGTGCTTTTAAATTTATTTAAATTAACAGATGTTATTGGTCTGGATTGTATCTGCACTTTTTGTATCGCTATGTTGGACTCAAAAGTTACGGTTTGACCGCTGTGATCTGAAGGGAGATAATTAACGATAGCTTTATCTAAATAGTCGCAGCAACAAAATACATTATCAATACATGAAACAGTAGTTGTAGTTGTTCGGGTTGGTTCTAAAAACACATTTGACAAATTAAATGAATTAAACAAATTCAATAATCTACTGGTATTTGAATTATTTTCTAAAATATTAATGTTAAAGTCTCCACAGATAATAACTGATTTATTACCAGTTGCAAGTTTAGCCAAAACAGCTTCCATTACTGACTCAATTATAGAGAAGTTTTGATAATTTGGGGGTCTATAAACGCACACTATAATTCTCGTAATTAATTAACATTTCAGAATCTTTTAACCAATGCTCAGTTATGCAAATAATGTCAAACATTGTTTTTTTCTAAAAACAGGTCCATTTCTAATTGTTTGGAGTTAAAACCTTGAATATTTTGATGAAATTATTTCAAGGAATTATGCTTAGCCCCTTTTCTACAGTTATTGTAGTGCTAGAAAATACCTTTTTGTTTTTAAGTGGAACTATACTATTAGTGGTACCTTCTGTTGTCTTACAAACTAGTTTAAATTATCTGAGCTAACCACCTCAACATTAGTACTATTACTAATTGTGGTGCTAACTAAAGGTGACTTCGACATACTACTTATGTCTGGGTTAATAATAAAAGCTAATAGTCTAGCTATTTGACGTCTAAAACTAGTCGGCAGATACACAGTATCTCTAGTCGACCTTAGCTTATCAACAAAAATGTTGGTGTCAAAAAATTTAAACTTGTCACTATGGTGACTAACTAAGAAATGCATGTAATTATTTAACATGTGAATGTAGTTGTTTTGCCTATTTGACAAGTGCTCAAAGTATGGGAAAGCACACAAAATTACTTTCTTGCAATTTAACTTTAGTAGTTTGGTGACACTATCAGTGATGTCATCTTTTGTTACATTATAACTATTACCTATAAGTACTGTAATAATGCCATTTGGTTCATATGCATTCCTAATTATTGAAGACATTATTTGTGTTTAGGAAGTGGCATACAGAAGTTTTCATAAACAAATATACGAATGTACAAAATCAAAACGCAGCCAAAATGCGAGTACTGCGTTTCTTACTAGTATTTACATGAATACAGCATTCTAACCTGGCACTAAATACGTGATTACTGCAGTTTAATCTGGTGTATGATCATTGCTGCATTCATACTAACAATATCAGATAATTTCACAGGAAATGCTGCATTTTTCCTTATTACTTCCCCATATTCGCCCCACAAAAAAAAAATAAGCCTGCAGTCTTAAAAATGACGATTACTGCATTTATTTGCTGCTTTGCGTTATGCTCGTGAACGGGTGCTGCTTGTGGTGACTGGTCGTCTTGCTGTCTTTGGTTTTATCATTGTTACAGTAATTGTTCTGTTGATTTATTTTACTTTGATGGTCCTAGTTTATCATTTTTTTTTATTTGTTTGTATAATAATTCCAGTATTGCATATGTAAGCTGCCATGCCCTTTAGGCCCGAAGGCTTTATTTATGTATTTGTGTTATTTACATGCAATTTTTTTTATTTTTTTTGTCATTGGCGTTTCGGTAATTACTTGCAATTGTTTAGAATCAAGTTCTTCTAACCGAACAGACAGCTGTGCTGCTGGGGAGTTTGTTGCGCCACTTATTCTTCCCAGCTAAAGCACTAGGAAGTGGTGAAGGGCGGGCTTTTTGGGGGACTGTCTTATGTAATTTTGACGTTCGAAAAGTGCTGATTCTCAGCCTAATTTAAATAAATGACTTTTGATTTTGATTTTTGATTTTGATTATTACGAGGGCAGACAGTAGACCGTCCCCTTCAAATCTCAATAAGGAAAAAGTGCTTTAAACTCAGTTGAGTTTTAGTAACTTTTCATGATAAGGTCAGGAAAATAGTGCTGTGTATCCTACGTCAGCCATTATCATAAAGCCAGAGCTCACATTGCACAATCTTGTGCACAAAGCTTCAACCGAACAATACGCCGTAACTTAATAACTTGTTTGGCTGATTTAATCAGAGCAGCCACAACCGTTCCCTATAGAAATAATAACTCGAGCCGCGCATCGAGTGCAATGCTTGCACAACAATAAAAAACGCACCGCGCCACACCGCGCCGCACAGCCGCCGTCCGTCGTCATCCGCTCAGCAATTTTAATCGCTCGCTCACAAAAAGCTGCGCGCGCAACATCCTCTCATGTTACAACAAAAAACAAACAGCGTTACAATGAGCCACTCTGGTTGCGCCACGTCGTGCAATTGAAACGGGAACAGAGCCCGCGACCCCGCGGTCACGTTTCAGTCCATTGTTTACGTTCTCCAGTATTGTTTAAGGAGTTGACCATCAATTCGCTAATAAAGCGCGGTGAATGCGCGTGCGCCTTTCTAACTGTGTGCACCAATGGGAGCGCAGTGCGGCCACGCCCCCCGCGCCCCGCCCCGCCGCTTGGCTAGCCTCCCCGTGACCTCGGTGAGGCTGCTCAGGCGCAGGCGTCCCTCCCCGCTGCACTAGCGCTGGTTTATTAGCGAAACGATGCGGGGTCACACGATCGATCCCTGTCTGGTGTCTAGTCGTGAAATCGGGCCGAGTTAACACCTATTCTTAATGGAAGGGGCATAACGGTTAGAAAAATCTAAACTATCACAAGAAACGTCGTGATAGTGTGAATAATAGTATTTGTCTCCTGCAGGTCTACAGGGCAAAGGGCTCTCTTCATACAGAGAAGGAAGGCACATCCATCATTACATGCATGATTTCAGATCAAGTCCGGGTGTCCTCACGAGCCGCGAAATGCAACAAAAAGCCTACACATAGATCAGAAATAAAATTTAACATGTGACCTCAAAAACGTGACCTAAAACTGACCACTCAACGAATCAAATTACTTTGTTCAGCAAGACTGCTATCTTAATGACGGATCGAAGCTATCATTAAGAGCACTCACGCTACTATGCTTAAATCATAGTGATGTACGGTGTAGGTACCACTTAAACTTGGCTAGCTATGCAAAAAAGATGAGGAAGAAGTTGTAATTACATAGTTTTCGATGTGGACCACTGATCAAATGCGATCTGCAGGTAATTTTGTTAATAATGTTCATTGAACTTACAGACTTGGTGATCTATAAACTAGTACCTATATGGTTATCAGAAGTCTGGTTTACTACTCCTATCTATGCTGCCGATCGAGAAGTTTAGGATTTTATAGTATTTTAACAAAAAGTGGTGCTGGGCTGTAAAGGGGTGCGTGAAAAGTGGCTCCGCATGTACTAAAGATTCCTACGGCCGCGGCACGCGCAGGCATCCCTCGGTAACCTGCTGACATGGAAATCTCACTACGGGTATTCACAAATTTTTGAAAAATTAACTCTTAACAACATGAAAGACTAAGAACTTGAAGGTAAACCAGAAGCAAGCTCGATTGATTGACGTAAGCCTATGAGTTGTACCAATCTCATGTACGGATTCAAATAAAAGAGATCTGAACAGAGACGTGAATTGTATTCATGGATATACATAGCTTTGTAATCATTCCTGAAACTCAAAATATAGTAGTTATTTTATTGTTATCTCGTACTCTCCGCCATTTCACTCAAACAGACGTGACGTTAGTGACGTATTCCGATCGGTACCGGCTACCAGTCGTATCTGCTATCTATTCTGCTGCTCTGGCCTTATGGCCTGATCTATGGCGGCGATACGGCGCGCAAAATTGCGACGCCGCCGTGAGGTTTGAACTCATTACTTCATGCCGTTCTAAGATCACGTAGCTCTTACGTCCATGTTGTTGCGAGATTACGTATAACTCAGAGTAAATGCCATAACCTACTAGTTTTAGTTTCGACTATTCATAACTTGAAATCAAGTCAAATGCTAAAAGCTTGTTAACCTCTATCACAGTCTCCAAATAGTCACCATCTGCCAGACAAACTTACTAAAACTTATTTGTAGAAACTGACAAAACTTTAACATAGAGTAACACTCTCTGAAACAAAGATCACGCAGAAAATTCATGCCCTTCTGTTTCTTTCTATGACAAATGCATAAGTTTAGTACATAACGTGCCAGTAAATGGCAAAAACCTCCTGTCTCGATGGTACTTAGAAGAGATCTAGAGCAACAACTTGCAAATGCATTTAGAATGAACACAAGAATCAATAAAGAAATATCATTAGCGACTAATTGCATCCCATAAAGCAGATAGCATCAAACGTGCTAACCTTACGAACAAATACAGTTACAACAATACTAATATTTATGAGCTGTTGGAGCAATAAATTGCTTCATTGTGTTCACGAACATGCTGCGATACAGCCTCCTTGTTGCGCGTTATCAGCGCATCTGGCGAGCGCCAACCACGGACGAGCGGCTTGAGAAAAGTGTTCACAAGTGGAAAGTGTCGCCACTGTTGCTGGACACATTACAAAATGTTGTTTCAGACCAATTACAAAAAAGGGACGTATTTTTTTTTCTACTGAAGACCCATGTTGAAGGTGGTGGTATACGGGTGGTGGCGGCGGTTAGGAAGCATGTTGGCTTTTTCAAGAACACAATCGGTGTAAGTTGCCTAATTATCTCATGACTCTATATAGCAGATAGCGACAGGCTCACCACCATAAAACTTAACACTGTGATTTTATGCTTTTCTAGTGGTAAGGTATCAAAAGATCAATGTGCGTTTGCTGTCGTCTGCAAGAACAGCATTTCTTTGAGACAATCCCAAGGCGTCACCTCTCATCATCTGCGCTGCCCCTTACTCCGTCCGAGCGTGGCGTGTTGCGGACGTGTGAACCCGCACTTATCGCTCATCGCGCGCGTGTACCAATCAGAGCAGCGGAGTATCGCGGATCGCGCCGTAACTCGCGCTAGACAAACGACGCGCCAGCACGCCACCGACCTGCGCCCGCGCCACTAGATGGACACCACGGACACGAAGATGAGCGGACTATACATCTGTTTATTAGATAAAATAATATTGCCATATCAGGCACTCCCATATTTTCTGGTTTTCAGTTACATCCGGTAACACCAGAAGTCGAGTAAAGAAGTCCCCAAAGTACTTGAGAAAAAGCTAAGCTTACTAAGGACGATGACTCTTTGACAAAAGCGGCTCATTTATAGTTTACTCGCAATGGTCGGCAAAGTAGCGGAGAAGCGTGCTGGTAGCCGAAGAAACTGATCTGTCTCTAGGAACATTCGCGAGTGGACTGGAGTCAAGAGTGTTGCGGAGCTGTTACACCTCGCAAAGGACCAGCCAGCTATAAGGAATAAGACATGCAGCAGAAGGTATAATATATGACGGCACCGTTTTCTTCGGATACCCAAGCATTATTGGTTGCAAGTACATAGCTACAACTGTTGAGAGTGAGGATCTGGAAAAAGTGGACTCCAAGGTATACTATAACAACGGTGATGAGATTACCCCTTTTTGATAGAAGGTGCGACACAAACACATTAACTTAACCAAACCATCAAAATAGTAAGGTACTACTCGTACGACAG
The DNA here is from genome assembly GCA_963555695.1 of Dasypolia templi. NCBI lineage: Eukaryota > Metazoa > Arthropoda > Insecta > Lepidoptera > Noctuidae > Dasypolia > Dasypolia templi. Next base: position 32,931,502 of record OY743140.1, on the reverse strand, counting down.
TTTCATATTATGATCTCATGCAGCATATTCGTAAAGGCATTAAAATATTGTAGATATAAAAGTAATGTATCCACGTATCACGGCGCTGTCCATCGATTTATCCCTATTAATCAGCATAAACATAGAGACCGGTGCCACAGCACCACGTATAACAGAAGGAGAACTCCGAACAAAACAACAATAAGAATGCGAAGATGGTAACAACAGTGAGCACCGCTTCTTCAAGTGATGGTTACAGAACAGCTTCGTATGGCATCACTGCAGTTGTACGTTGCTTGCTTGGAATTTGCTAGTATTATTAATTCACATGAACATAAACAGGAAGGTAATGTTTTCCATGTAACAGACCTACTAAAATTAGAAACTAAGAATACAGTGGCAAAATAAGACAAAGATAATAATTAAAAATATGCTTTATTGCACACCACATAAAAGAGTCATTTCTATCATACTCATCAGTGAGGCTGGTGAATCTGTTGGTCCTTCTGCCCTCATCCTACGAGATGTCTTGGGTCGTGCACCGGCCGCGGTGCGCGCGCGCAGACCCCGTCACGCGCCGCCATTGCGCCGATAATTTATGAACGACGCCACTTTTTCTTTGTGCGCGCTGCCAGTTGCTAGCGAAGCCGTGGGTTGCCTGTAGAGGAACTACCTCTTTGAGAATAGCAGGATAGTCGACATGGAACGCTCTAGATTAAAATCTTCGGAATGGATTGAACTCTTCAAAATATTAAAAAGGCGAGTCCTCTTTGCTAGGCTAGTTGGCTTTCATCTTCAAAATGTTAGGAGTTTATATTTCTTTAAACAGTTACATTATGAGGACGTAGAGACCCTGTCGCCAAACTCTTGCTAAAACTTGACAAATTTTATTCGGAATTTAAATCTTATCAAATGACATAAACACTCCTATTCACCAGGTGAACCTACTTCGAAACTCCTACGAGTACGTTACTCCGTACATCACACAAGATTTGTATCTATCGCTTAACGACCTGGTATCCGCAACTCAACGCACTTGGACGTATTTTGGGTATGGGGTACATACAAACTACGAGTATTCTGAAGAATATCCCAGCTTAGCACATAGCCTAGATGAGTAGGCCACCCTACTGCTGGGACGTGCAGCCGGCAGAGGTCGTCCGGCTGCAATCTATCTGTCACGCTGCGCCCGCGCCGGACATGGTCCCACCGCTCCCATCGCTTGCTCCGCTCTCTGACGAGTAGCTACTACTTACAGGTCCTTACTCCTGATCGCTCTTGTACGAGCTCTTGTAAGGTTTTTTTGTGAGCGAAAAAAATCAACAATTATTGTGCACAAGAGTTTGGAGCGCTTCGTTACTAAGAAGTCGCATGTGCGGCTGCAGGTCATGAGGATATAATATGTATATTGTGAATAGTTTTAGACGTCATCGTACAGGATGAAAGACTTGTAGCTGAAAGGCTGAAAGCAGTGGCAGTTGGTGGCACACGGTGGCTGACCTAAGTTCATATCTTCCTAGATCTTCCTCAGCTGTAAGTGTGCATTTAACTATTTCTTAGAGATACAGTTGCAAGTGTTCTTTCGTAGTCAAACTTAAAACTTTTCTAATTTAAGTAGGTACGACGATTGTCAACTCATCAGGAATCGAAACCGTCTTGACGACATGTGTTCCAAAGGTCATGTTTCTCGCAAAAGAACTTTCCTACCGAGTATAAAGTATTAAAGCCCTATTAAATGCAATTCCTGTTCATGAACCTTTGCACTGTTATTACCAAGAACTTATCTTTAAGATACAGTTTGAAAAAACTCCCTAGCAAATCAGTAATCACAATATTTAATAGCTATACGATGAACAATACCAAGGACTACCACACCCACTGTTCACTTTTTAATCTCCCTGCATCCCTACATAGCAGCAAGTTAAACTGTCTTAAACACATGATTCATGCGCCAACTAATTAAAATGCGTTGCGTTCGATAATTTGTATTTTCCTTTTGTGTTTTTGTTTGCGCATCAAGTCTTCAAGACACGCAACGGGGCAAGTAAGTAGGGACTGTAGAGAGTAGCTCTGATGCTGTCTTATTCTCTTTTTATGCAAGCAAACAGACTATAATATGAATTATGTGCTGTACCTGCAGTTTCTACTGAGTTCGATTTCATTTCACATTGAATGACTTGTTCTGATAATATAACGGTTTTTAGGCACGCTAACACATTTTTACTTAGTGTAAGAATATACTTTTCAGGCGTCATGTATCTGGAAGATATAAACTTTGTATAATCAAATATTTCCTACCGAGATAGATCATGAAATCATCATCATCATCCCGATACAAGTTATGACATGTAAAACTGTCAAGCACAGCATCTTCACAAAATTAACAATTTTATTTTCAAATCATCAACAATGACCAAAAATCTAACCCAATCACCTAATTCCGGCCCACATTAGGTTCACCCGATCCCATCGTGTCCAATTCAAGGCATCGCATTGATGTTAAACCGATCGAGTGTGAACGCTGCGTGGGCGCAGACGCATCCTAACATCGTTACGTGGCCCATCTTGTAAACGACCAGTATTACATTAACATATGAAGCCCACGAGTATTGGCTCATCTTATTCGTAAGGTGATCCTTACTGATAACACAAAATATAGAAGTGAGTATGTCCGTTTGTTTCATCGACGAGGCTGAATCTGTAATTATTTCTTGAAAAGATATGAGTGACCTCTGCCTTTCCCTTCAGGAATTACAGGCTCTCGTTGGTTATGATGTTTATGTTATGAGTGACGGAGTCAGAGATATATGTAGCTAGTACATAAGCAAGAAAATTAAATGAATCTTGTCGAAGCTAAATGCTAGGAAGAAGTAATGGTAAGGAAGAAAAATGTAATGAGCATTCCTCTGGAGAAACATACAAATGAACTAAGTCCAATTTTCACCATCAAAAGTGATAGTTTCAAATAATTATACGTACGTATAAATTCATATTTTTGTATGGATGGAACGTAAGTTTCGCAAAAGCTATAAGTAAAAAAAACCTACACAAACCATAGACGAACCCTCGTGTCCTTAGTAGTAGTAGAGCTAGTGATAACTTTTCGAGCAGTAATCTTTGTAGGATATCGACGCGGTCATAACGTGGATAATAGCCGTAATAGTGAGATGTAGCGGGGCTCGCCACGCAGACCACGTGAAAGTTAACGTCCTATTAATAACGATATGGAATATGATGGCCGTGGGCACCATAAGATGTTGATCTGTTTGTTGTAACGGCAGCAAGTGGAGCCCACGAAATCTCAATAATCATAAGGTCGTGTAATATTATATTTTCTACCTTCTGACCAAAGTTTTTGATGGGGGCCCTTAGTATTAGGAGCTGCTAATGGCATATGCTACCACCCCTGCTATCTGCTATAACATAGATGTACCGTCGATACTAAAAGAAGAAGCTATCTGCTCTGCCCATCAGAATCAAAATTGGTGTGTTCCAGTTTGAAAAGTATGTGCAAAATGGCAGGCTCGTACCCAATATATTTAAGTTACTGTTAAGTGTTCCCAAGTGAACAATTAAATGAAATCTTTCTGAAGATGACACATGAGAAGCTCTATCTGTGTTAGATTTTCCCTGCTTCTCCTGCTGGATCAATGTGAATATCCTCCCACATGACTGGCCTCTGTTATAATTACATATGAACATCTCTGCACAGATTATTAGTCCATGGCTGCCAGCTTCTGAATACAAAAGATTAATTAAATATGTAGCTAATTCGGTCGGTTCCAATAAATAAATGCACTCTACCCCTGCCTTCTTACTATTGCAAGTATCCAAGTGTTGGTAATGTACAATGTGCTGGAGGCTTCGTGACTCGTGTCCTCTGACCGTTGCTATGTTAATGCAGTGCTGAGCGGCGCGAGAGCACGACGCTCCACACTGCGTTAGTTAGTGACCTGCAGCCACGGAGTTAGACGCACTTGCATATGCTAAGTATTCTAACAGTGTTGACATTATTTTTTAAATTCCATTGAAATAATGGAAAATAAGTTGAAATTATGAAATCTCTTTCAAATGAGCTTAAGTACAACTTTAGTCCACAGCTGAATAAGGTTTTACAAAGACGCCAAGCTTTTTTTTTTTCGGCTCACACTGGTTTTAAAGGTCACATACACAAATGTCTTTGCAACAGTGCAACAATCATCAACAGGCAAACTCCGCTAGTATAAAGAAGTGGTATAAAAAAAAAAACAGGTTTGTTAGTTCGTTAAGTGAACGAAGTTAGTCATATAGTCAGAAAGTTGAAGCTAGTTGCCCATTCCAAAACGTAGAAGAACGGGCAAGAAACTCCATGGACATTATTTAAAATAACATTCATTCAATCATTCTTTTTTTTATCAAGTCAGTTCAAAATCCTGGGTACATTATTATTGAACAAAGAACAATGTAAAAAAAGCAAATCAAAATATTGGATTAAATTAAAATAGACGGCCTATTTTAATTTAATCCAATATTTTGAATTGCTTTTTGGCAGTTGAGAGATGACCAGTGTCAACCAATGGATCATCGTCAGCACCATCCAGCTCAACCATTTTATAGGGAAAAGAATGATCCAACACACGCGCCACTTTCAGTGAGAAATTTAAGTGAGCGTGACATACTCTCGTCTGCCACGCTCATTCAAGTCAGCATACATCATAATAACATAATAAACGGATCCTTGTATACACATTTACAAAATTGAAAAAAATGCAAAAAATATAATACATGACTATAGTTCTCAATGTATTTGAGAGATCAATAAAATTTTACTACCAAAAAGAAAGACAATTATATTAATATCTATTGAAAAAGGTACTCAACAATTAAAACTATTGGTTAAACATAAAATTCAGTACTGTCATAACAAATTAAAAAATAAAGGGAAGCATCTCCTACAAACATAAAAATGTTAACTAGTTAGTTCAATTTCAAAGCTATGGAGCAGGACCAGCATTAAGCCAAGCATTTTATGTACGATAAAATCATCTAACTTATAAAATGCTTGTCTACTTAATGTGCGTTTAATGCGTATTTTAAATTTCTTCTCATTTAGTTGAAGAATATCGAGTGGTATTTTATTACAACATTTTACAAGGTACCCCTTAAGTAAAGGAAGTTGAATTTGTTCCTATTTCTAGTGTTAGAATGATGACTGTCACTTATTTTCGTCATGTTCGCGAACGGGCGCCGTCAGTTGAGACTGGTCATCTCTTAGCTGCCACGGCATATTTTGATCATTTATTTTTTGGACTGTTTTAATTTATTTTTTGGTGGACTCTGGACGCTTTAAACGTTTACAATGTTTGTACATCATTCTCACGTATAAGATCAACATTAAAGATGTAACTAATATATTTGTAACAATGTTATTTTAAATAGAGTGTCCATGGAGTTTCTTGCCCTTTCTTCTCCATAGGTACCTACTACGCATTGGAATGGGCAACTAGCTTCCTATTTCTGACTGACCGACATCTTGACATTTCAAAAATGCCTGTAAATGGTTTAATTGAAATAAATGCGTTGAATTTGAGTTTGAGTTTACAAAATAAATGTAGATTTTTTCAAACATACTTACAACATTTTAAGGTACCTACTAACTAGGTATATGTAAATCTCCTTTCGAAAGAGATATTGAAAGGTTTATCTATTTAGGAAAGGCTATCAAATCGCCAAAAGTTTAAAAGTGCACATCGATTTGAACACTGCGGCTATTTACGGTACATACATGGCACACGGAGAACTGGCGCCTTGAACCGTTCTTCAATAAGATCATAAATGCAGTAAGTGATGTTGATGTGATCAGAAGCTCAAACGAGGATGCTACGCCATCTGCTGATTACCTGCCTAGGTAGGTACATAAGAGGATATACTTCAATAAGATATCGAACTGGTCCTTTATGCAAAAGTATATATAATATAATGCTATCTGAGGTTTCATGGACGCCAACAGACAACCATGTCAATAGTAAGCTATCAGTAGTTTCGATAGTTTAGATTAAGTTAATCAATCAACTTTATATCTCGCTAATTAATAGGTGCCTGTCCTTTGCCTCCTTTGCTGATGCTTCCTTATCACGTCACTCTTCTCTCTACTGCCTACGAAATGGGACCTCCCGCGTTACCGCAGCCATCATTACCGACGCATCGATCCCTTCTAATTAAAATGCAAATGAGCTTCAGTGAGCGCCTCCGTCGGTCGTCAGGTCGTCGGTCCCGGTCCCATTACCGACTCATACTTATTTATTACTTATCAACCACGATTAAAATGTCCACGATTCGATCCGGTGACTCTCAACTTTTCTATAAAGTATCAAATTAGATTAGATAATTTAAAATTATGTTTTATCGTGGATTGAGTATGTGGGCTGATGTAGGTGCCAGATTTTAATGATAATACAATTAAGATGATTTTCGATGTTTTTGATAGAGTTCGAATGTATAATAGTGGTATTAGAATTCAGATTATTGAGGTATTTTGATGTTGAAAGTCACATTCATTGTGTAAGCTCTATCTTTATGATTTACTCATTAAATTAATAAAAGATTAGATCTAAATAATAATATGTCGAAACGAAGAAGAAACTCTGTTGGTATCTACTGATGACGAAACATTTTGTCCCCACTTACTTAATTGAGAGTGGAAGCCGAGCCCACGTGGTTATGCCACGTTAGTAAGGCTGAGGCTAGGATTATGATGAACGTCTCCGACAGGCAAGTCATAAATCTCTCGCCTCACCGTGACAAAACCTTTTCAGTATACCTTTTGAAATCGAACTTCCTTCAACCAGACCACACAGGCTGACAACAGTCCAACTAATAACCAATAAAAGCCATTAGGTGGGACATGCAGGTTCCGTACAAGACGCCACTTAACCTGCTGCGCCCGCGCAGTCTAATTAGCGCGGCGTGTAGTGCAGCGTCGCGGAAGTGCCCGATGTGTCCCGAGCGTTGCCGAGTGCGACACGACGCGGGCGCACGACAGGACAGCAAGCCAGAGGAATGGACGCCATTACAATGATGTAGGGGTCCGAGGACTAAAACCGGTCCTAATAATTGTTTTGGATTTTGTAATTGGATTTTAAAGCGAGAACGAACTGTTCCTTTGGTAATTGTTGGGACTGTAACTCGGTGAACGCTTCGTGAACAAAATCTTTGCACAACATTTAATAGCTCAAGTAAAAGAAATGAATAATAAGAACTGTATCTAGCAGCGGTTATAGGCCTGTTGGTAGGTACGGTTGGTAGGTACGGTTGGTAGGTACGGTTGGTAGGTACGGTTGGTAGGTACGGTTGGTAGGTACGGTTGGTAGGTACGGTTGGTAGGTACGGTTGGTAGGTACGGTTGGTAGGTACGGTTGGTAGGTACGGTTGGTAGGTACGGTTGGTAGGTACGGTTGGTAGGTACGGTTGGTAGGTACGGTTGGTAGGTACGGTTGGTAGGTACGGTTGGTAGGTACGGTTGGTAGGTACGGTTGGTAGGTACGGTGACAGAAGTCGATTAACACGCCTACTTTTACACATCATCTAACTTGACTCACAATTATTCGATACATTGTATTTTAGCGTTTCATATTTAGCAAAGAATGTATATTCATATAATTTAAAATCTGTTTCAATTTAAACAAAATAATTGGCTCATTCGATAAGATTTCGCAGAATACAGGCGTGATGTTATGTTATTCATAATCAGATTGATAAACTTAATTGGAAAGCGATTTTTGTCGCTGACTGTACATAATTACTTTCATAAATCTATCTGAAAAAGCGGGGAACCGCCTGGAAGTTATAACAGACCGCTGAAAAGATTTAAGTTAATTAAAATTTACAGAACCTACTCTAAAGTAGCCTTCCAGAATATTTTAAGAGGATTTACACACCTATATCAGCCGCTAGGTGTGAGTATTATTATCAAGTGTTACCATCTCAATAATTTAAGGAAACGAGTCTACTTATTCAGTACTTCGGTGCAGCAACACAGCATAGCTCCGAGCACGACGCGAGCGGTCGTCCGCAACAAAACGCTGCTAATAGTTGATACATTATTTATTCAGGACATCATAAACTTGGCTAACGAGGGATAACGGCACTTACGGCACGGACTAATGAGGAGAGTGTTCGATGCGTGCCGTGCTGTGTCGCGCCGTTTCGCGCCGTGCTTCGGTCACGACAACCTTTATGTTTCACCTATCCACTGAATGTACCAATCTACAAGTAGTGATTCCATGTTATTAGTCAGGTTATCTGTATAATAAAAAAAACACATTCCTACGTCTCTGAATCCAAGCCCTGAACAATCGAGATTGAAGCATGATGCTCCCAGGCCCCAATCCGAACAGTGGAGCTGTAGAGGTAGTGGAGGTAGTGGAGGTAGTGGAGGTAGTGGTACCTGACGTTAACGGGTAAACTTTATCTTTACAAGTAGTTGCCGGAATAATTGACAATTTTCCTGTGAAAGTCCGCGAAGCTGTCCGGTACACATTTTACTTGTTGATCGGCTGTCCCGCCGTGTGAAATAATTAGAGCATGACGATTCGAGCTGATGCAGCAATGCATCGACACATTTGTGCCAGCGTCGCATGTCACACGCGAACAAACACCGCGAGTGCCGCGACTGACACAGGGCACAGGGCACAGGTCACAGGGCACAGGGCACAGGGCACGGGGCAACGACCGCACCTCCTGCTTGCACCATCTCAGACACATTGCCAAAGAACTCATTAAAAACATGACAAAAAATGCCCACTTTACTATCCCCATAACAAATAAATCTTCAAAATCCAATTACTAAAACGGTGGCCTCCTCCCGAACGAACCGATTCGATACGATTGTTCATAAAATATTGTAACGGTAGCCGTAATATATTACAATAATTGTTAATCGATAAACTATTCGCTTCATACGTATCGCTAATCAATCCGATTTCACGCCGCGACGCACGGTTAAATACTATAATCGTTGTAATGGATAAAAAGATAATTCGCGAGGGGATCTCGATTGCTGGAGGGGAAAACATTAGATGCAAATTAGAAGCCGTCAACAGAAAACCGGCTTTGCTGCAAACGACAGAAGGTCGATTATAAATGTAAAGGAAGAATTTGTTTTGCAAAAAAAAAACTGTAATAATAATTGAATGGAATAGTTTAATCCCATTTTATGACAATGGGCATCCACTTGCGCAGCTGACGTCGTGAAACCTGCGCTTGATGCGGTATTGTGTGAGTTGTGACCCTCGCGGAGGGTCGTAGGACAATAGCCGAGTTTTTTGTGGTTAGAATAATGATGTTAGGACAAGTGGGCAATCAGGAGTCTGCGCACGTTTGCACAAATGTTTGTCGAGCTTAAAGAGCTTATCCCTGACGGAACTGATGATGTCGCATGTCGCAGCGGTGCCGTCGCGCGTCGGCACGATGTCAGCTCGCTATGACCTGAAACGGCTCTTGAATAAATAATGAGCTAAGATTTTCTCTCTGAAACTCGTTAATTGTGTCGTCGCTGTTCAAACATGCTGGCCATTAGATAGATAGACTACATAGCTACACAGTTATGTACTTACAAAAATAAAAGGAAGAAAGCGCGATGCAGACATGAAACTTATTACTTTGAATCCAAACTTAATAGGTACCTACCTAGCTATATTGGTTCAACAAACCAGCGGCAGATTGAAATAACAGAATCGTTTACAGAACTATCTTAAAACGAATTAGTTTCCAAATGTGGCGGTTTAGCATAGTGTTAGTTGTCCGTACAAGGCAGCTTTGTTCCGTCGCGATGGTGGATAGTGCGACCTGGCTGCGAACGGGTCGCGCGACCGTGTCGCACACCTCGCCGCCGCTGCATCGCTTCATTAGGAGCGCTACTTAATGGCCTGGGGCTGCAAAAGGCGCTGTAAAGTGTGGCTGTTAGATAGTAGCTTCTAACGCAGTTAGGAGGATAGTTTGTCGTTGTGAGGCACAATTTTGTTTTTGTTTAGGTGAGCTAAGATCCAGTCAACCTAGATCTGTCACGTAAGGCAGGTTTTCGAATCTTGAATACCCTTTATTTTACTATAACTATGGAATGCAATAAATAAATTATTATGATTATTTTTTGGCACCTACCTCATATCCAGACAGCTTAATAAGACCTCTACAATATTTATAAATCTGAACAATAGGATACCTTGTAGATTGAATCAAAATCAGAATAGGTATTTATTTGTAAAACATAGGTATTTACATAAAGGTGTTAGGTTAACATATTTGGGCGCTATGTTTTGCCGTGAAGGCGTACAAATATTAGGAACAATGTTATTAAAAACTAAAATCCTTAAAAACTAAATAAAACAAACAATAACACTAGACAAAATAAAATTAAAAAATATTAAAAAAAATCATTTATAAAATCTGAAACAGTATAGTAACATTTTTCTATTAATAGCGAGGAGAGAGCTTTCTTAAACTTTGATAGTGGCATATTTTTTTATATTATCGGCTATTTTATTATAAATTATCGAAGACATTCCAAAAAAACTCTTTTTCATCAAGTGGTTCTGCATTTTATGTCGCACAATTGATTTATGTATTGGGAACGCATTGGAGTCTTTTTTACATCGGATTTTTTTTTAAAGAGGTGTAAATTAATTTTAACAAACAAGGCAGTCTCGTTGATGTACATAGCTGGTATAGTAAGTAGTTTTAATGATTTAAAATGGGGCGCACAAGTTTCGGTAGTTTTTAAGCCACACATGGATCGAACACGTTGAAATGAGATGTTGAGAGAAAATGACTACAGAATGGTAAACAGGCAACGGCCGAAAGCAATACATTAAGTAACACAATTGCGATTCAAAAATAATCACTTATACATATAAACCGTGGCATATGTGAGTTCGGCCCCAAATGATTTGATCACATGTTTTGTATTGCCCGATCGAGCAGACGGCGACAAGGGAGGCGCGCCGAGCTCATTGTTACCGACAGACCGCACGACAAACGTGCCATATGATAGTACGATTAGGTTCACTATTGTAATATATTGGGGTTGAAAGGACATAAAAAATACTCGTTTGATAACCCTTTGGGAGCAACTGTCGGCGTTAATTAAAAATACAATAATAATAATTTACTTCAAAGACATATTCGACAATAGTACCTACTACGGTAGGCCACACGTACGTCGCCGTCGGTGCGAACACGTCGACCTTGCGATGGCCTAGCGTAGTACGGAGTTGCGAAAAGAATAAGAGGCCAGCTTATACCGGTTTATTAACTAAAGACATGCGGCCTGCCGTACCGTACCAATTAGGATAAGTTGCCAGACAACAATGAATCAATCAATCAATATCAATCAAGTCTTTAATAATTTACAACAGTGTGTATTAATATTGTTACGGTATAGTATCTCTATTTTTTTATTTAAAGCTAAAGGTATTTTCTACCAGTCAACCTTTGAGTGATGCAGAGACAAGCGGTGATAGATGCATTTATAATGAACACTAGCTGCTGCCCGCAGTTTCACCCGCGTAAATCTTGATCCCGTGGGAGTATCACGATAAAAACTTTTTTCTCCGTACATCACAACACATTCGCATTTTCACACTAATCAAATTCATTGAGGTACATATTCAACTTTTTAACGTCAAAGTTAAGAGAGCCCATCATTACTTAATCACTGACTGATTGACATGCTATTAATACATTCGATATTGTTTATTTTTATTAAAATATATTTAATTGAGTGTTAAATAATATGACAATAATAATATGAGTTCCCTCATGTGACGGTAGAACAGGACTCTTCTAATAAACCAAATATGTAATAAATACTCATGATTGCAAACCAATCAAATGATTTAACTGGCTCTGCCGTCAACCAACATATGCCCTATGCTAGGGGACACTGTTTTCCGTCTCGCTACAAGTCTGCGTCTGGGCGCTCCTTGCGGGGCTCCACATAGCTGTCAGTGCGGTGAAGCAGTCGCCTTGAACACCACGGCCTTTCCTACAGCTAGTGCGACGGTCAGTTGGCACGGCACGCCAGCATTAATGACATCCGCCGGGCTCTTGTCACCGCCGGGGTGCCAGCTGTTTTAGAACCTAATAGCTTGGCACGCGACGATGGGAAGATGCCAGACGGAATTACCATAATGCTTTGGTAGTTGGGTAGGCCTTTAGTGTGGGATGCAACCTGTGTCGACACCCTCGCGCTTTCCCATCTTCCTATCACGGTGGGCTGTGCTGGGGCGGCTGCTACAAGTGCAGAAAACCTGAAACGGCGAAAATATAATAACCTTATTGGGAGCTACATGTTTGAGCCGTTTGGGGTTGAAACACTAAGACCGTGGGGTCCGCATGCTCATGTGTTATGGGACACCGACAAGGTGTTGGTCGCCTCGTCACGTGACCTAGTAGTAGTAGTATAGAAGGCACCATCCAACGTGGCACCGCTGCCAGTCTATTGGGCACCTTTCCTACTGACAGCGATGCGGACGTGTTTTTTGATGCCCAATGAGGTTTTCGCTTTATTTATTTTTTTCATACATTTATATATATGTTAGTGTTGGGTTGTACATTGTATTTAATGAGAAGAATGTCACTAATAAATATTTACGTACAGTTTTGAAAAAATATGATTTGAACGATTATTTGATTTGATTCATTTAATGGCAGACTCGAAAGCGTTTTAACTGCCGCCACTGTCTCCTGCATTCTATCTCTATAATAATTCCTACAAAGCCTAACTCATGTCTCTTTCATGACGTTAAGGCCTCCCTGATGCGTAGCTGTTAGTTTGTTAGTAGTTTTTTGTTCTCCGTCATTTTCAACATATATTACTGGTTTCATAAAAATGTATTAAAATCTTTCCTAAAAATCGAAACTATTATATAACAGAATAATTTACGATGTTCATTGGCATTCACATAGTCAAAAAGGTCATGATTGTTCGGTAAGTACCTATTTGTTATTAATAGCAATTTCGTTAAGTCTTCTGAAGTCAATCACAATCCTGTATTTAACTTCACCAGATGTGTCCATCTTCTTTTGCACCAGGTGTCCTTTATTAACTGGTCACCAGACTTGTCTGTTGATTTCGTTTTAAACAAGCGGAGCCTGTCTATACGGTTTCACGTATAGGTACAGGGTCTTAGTTTTTAGTCCTTATGTGATGTTTTTACCTCAAGAGAATTTGGGTAGGTACACTAAATTTATATAAAAAAGCGAAGATAGCCGCAAAAGTAAAATACTGTGACGCAGCTATCAACGCCTAGCTAAAAATATAGAAAATATAAGATTTGGTTCCAGACTTCCCAAAGTAAGCTAATTAACTGGGGACATACATTTTTTTTAAAGGAATAAAATAAGAGAATATACTCTAAGTGGAGGTTACTATGAGTCATAAGTGTAGAGTGGTGCGGTGAAGTGTGTTCGTGTGTGTGTGTGAGTGTGTTTACGGTGTTTATGATACCATAAGTTGCTCACTTTCTTCGTAAGACAAGGATTTGGCTTAAATCCAGTCACTTTACTCTTGCCAGACTGACATAGTGGCGTTTTCGTACAGATACTTCAGCACCTCGATGTACCGATAGAAGAGACTGCAGTACAACCTATGTCTCGATCGAATCGAAGGCTTTCTCGTAGTCCACAAACGCTAAGAATGCTAATATCACCACCTTAAATCTATAATGATACCTAGGCTTTACTGAAAATATAATATGAAAAAACCTATTATACGGTGAGCGAATACCTGACTGACATATTATTATTACCTTTTATTTTTTTCTTATTTTAATTTATTATCATTGATTTGACAATTTACACAAAAATTATTATTATTATATTTTATTGGAATGGATCGACAATTTGAATTTGAATAACATAATTGTGTGTGAAAACTGTTTAATAATTTATAATAATCAGCATGCTTGTACCAAAATAATATTTGTACGCCAATGACGGCTCGACATAGCGGTCTTTAACAATTACAACATCTGTACCTAACCTACCTACGTTCAACAAATAAAAATATTTGTAAGCAGAGGCAGGGCAACTCTTCGGTCTTCTGTATAACCTGCCGCAGCGTATGTACACACATCAACAAAATCTAGGGATATTTTATATTATTTTATCAAATATCTATTAATCTATGAAGAATTTTCTGATATAGTAAATGGAAGAATGATAGGTTATTTTAAGGTCTTTAATAATAAAAAAAACTATTTCGTGATTCTTTTGTATTAAATAAAAATTTATATTTTTTAAATCGCCGTAGAAAATGAGTATGATAAAAAACTTCTTTTCTTCTTATAAAACTATTAATTTTAATTAAAATTGAAAAACTCTTATAAAATCTAATTATTAATAATCAGTGTTGCCACCTCTTTCATTAATTACACATCGACATCGATTTTTCATACTTAAAATTAAATTGTCAATGTCTTGCTGCGTTATGAGGTCCCATGTTCTTTGCAAGTGCTCGTAAAGTTGTTGTTCCGTCGTCAAATTTGGCGGGAACTCTCTCAAAGCTTTTCGTTGTAACATGTCCCAGGCATGCTCGATAGGATTTAAGTCGGGCGACTGTGCAGGCCAATCTTAACTTGAATATTGTGGTCTCGGAGAGCGGCCGACACGAGACGCGCCGTATGGGAAGGAGCATTATCGTGCATGAGTAGAAATTCCTGGCCCATTTGGATTCTGTGTGGGACAATAACAGGCTCTACTACCTCCTCATGGTATTTATGTGCAGTCATGTTGCCTTGGATCCAAACGAGCTGGGTTCGTCCGTTTTGGCTGGTGAATAAGGCCTCAGCAACGATGCGTTGAATAGCACCTTTTTCTAACATGCCCACGGCTCGTAACATTTCATCTCGACTCAAATGACGACGTGACATGACTCTTAAAACTCACACGACACGTTAAATTAAAAAAGGAAATCAATCTAATCCCTTTTCATAAATTTATATTAATAAAACAATTTTAACTTTTCTTAGCATAACAAATTACTAACAAATTTGCCGCCGTAATTTGTTGTTTCTTTTGTTTTTTTATTTCCATTTTTAAATTTAGAGAATATAATAAATGAGGTTTCAATCTGTATATAAACTTTTTATAGAAACTAAACAGATTTTAAACTATAGATTCGTAAATAATTTAGGATTAGGGTATCCCTAGATTCTGTTGATGTGTGTATGTGGTCTACGGTGCATAAAGCCTTTACTGAATCAGGCTTGTTCGGGAGGCTGGAAGTCGTCAAACCTGCACGCAAGACGGTTCGTGATGATTCTTGAAAACAGTTTGTAGACATGGCCCAGAAGTGAGATAGGCCTATAATTCTTAAGAAGGACATTATCGCCCTTCTTAAAGAAAAGTATCACCAAACCTCTGTTCCATGCCTGCGGCGTTTTGTCCTCGAGTATGACAGAATCATCAATCAGCTTCTGGAGGGCTTGCGGAGTTTTGCCCACGAGTATGACGGAATCAAACAGCTTCTGGAGGGCCTCAAGAACGGGTTTTCGGAGGGCCTTTAGGAGTTTCGTCATCACCCTGCGCCTTAATGTTTTTGAGCTGCTTCAGAGCCATCCTAATCTCGGACAAGCTGACGTCCGGGATGTCTTCAGTACAGTGTCTGTTCAATCTAGGTCTTGGGTCGTTTGCCAGATTCGTAAGGGGGTAACTTGTTAACGTGTATAACTGTCCATAGAACCTCTCGATCTTTCCCAACAGCTCAGATTTGGCGATTAAAATCCGGCCATCATCGGTCTTCAGTTTCGTAAGCTGGCTCTGCCCAATAGACAGGTCTCTAGTAATAACCTTAGACCCGTTATTCCGCTCTATCGCGTCCTTAATACGGTCTTAAAGCGGCGGAGGTCGCTTTTCAAGGATTTAAGATCCGTCTATTGAGCTGTCGAAACTTGAGTGCATCGTCTGAAGACTGTAGGGTCATCTCGCGCCTCTCCTCTATGAACTGTAAAGTAAGATCAGAGAGCCTCTTGTTTCTATTTGTACGATGGGTCTTCTTTAAAATATTAGACCCGACCTTATGGACAGTTTCCATGAACCCATCGTTAAAACCATACACGGACCTCCCTAGGCACTCGAAACGATTCTGAAGTTAAGTGCTGAAAGCTCTCGGGGTTTGGGACCTGGGGGTCTACTCTATAAGCACTCGTATCACCTACGTTTCCTACTCCGTATCACCTACGGACTTACGATTAGTCCTGGGCAAGAAACTCCATGGACACTCTTTTAAATAATATGGTTACAGAAAATTTGTTAGTCTTGTTGAAATTAAACATGTGAGAACGATCCATAATGAAAGACCCGTAATGAAAAACATAAAAAAAAACATGAAAAATCGGAAGAAAAAAAAAACGTGGCAGCCAAGAGAAGACCAGTCCCCACTGACGGCGCCCGTTCACAAACATGACGTATGGATCAGCACCATTCAGCTCAAGCATTTTGAAGGGAACTTAAAGATTTGCACACACGCCACCACCAGCGAGACATTTGAGTGAGCGTGACATACTCTCAGCCGCCAGGGCACATGCAAGTCAATGACAGACGTGCCCAGTATAGGGTAGCTTTAGAGTAGGTACATAGTGCTCACACGTGTGCTTTGTAATTATACAATATTAAAAGATTGAATTTATACAGTGCAAAGATAGTTTTTACAATCTTCGGCAGCTCCAACAATATTTCCGAATGCTAATCAATTGTTTAGGCGCCCTTGTGGAGCAGAAGTAGAACCAGCGTTGAGCCAAGCATTTTTGTCAGAGATGTAATCCCCCAACTTATAATATGCTTGGCTGCATAGTGTGCGTTTGATACAAGTTTTGAACTTCGTTTCATTCAGTTGGAGTATGTGGGGAGGTATTTTATTATAACATTTTAAACAGTACCCCATGAAGGATGAATATACTTTAGCCTGCCTGAAACCCGGTTGAACCAATGAGGGTTTTCGAAACTTTTTCTGCCACTAGGCGGCGCACAGTGGGTCGAAACTATGATTTTAGTGACTTAGGGCTCAACTTTGCTTTTTCACTTTTTTTTTTATGCGGATGGGTAGAGCTCATTAACCTCAATAATAATTGTTCTGATGTATTATTTCCTAAACTTTATACTTTGGGTAGAAAAATGTGTTTTGTAATTTTTTTGTATGGAGCGGCTCAAATAAACTTAAATTCCTGCTAAGTAGCGTGTGATCCCGCGTTGAAACTTTATTTTTCATATACCTTGTCTGGTCTATTATCATTTGATGCTATAAACAAATGCATAAAGTTGCAACTCTGCCAAATAAATGGATCGAAAAAAATGAAAAAATACATAGAATAAAAAGCTTCATTTTTTACTTTCGTAAGTTATTTTAAGTTAAATTTGATATGGAATAGTAAGTAAAAGCACGTAATAATACACATAATTACTTAGCAACTAACAACAATACATTTAAAAGGTCCCTAATTAGCTTAAATTTACTAATACTACATATATTAGTAAATTTAAGCTAATTAGGGACCTTTATTTAAAAATGTGGATATGAAATCAATTAATTTCTATTTGTGTGTTTAATTACTGTAATTAGCTTAACCTTTTACCTTATAAAATAACAATGTTTTTCACTTTTAGTCATTACTGTAATATTAATTAGGATAATTAGTTAATGAGGGTAGTAGAAAAATTAGTAAACATTGTTTGTCACTGGATTCTGGAAGTATAAAATGACCATAATTTATTATATACTAACTAGTGTTCGTTTATTCGTACTACTACTAACATCTCGTGATTCTGATCGTCCCTTTTTCGTTATAATGGATAATTTAGTTAACAATTTAGATTTATTTATGATTTTAAGAGAGCAGGTCAAGTCACTGTCGGATAGTCAAAAATTCTTTCAATTCCTACAACATAAAATAAACGTGACCGAAGAGAACAGTGTTGAGCTCCAAAAATTCTGTACGCGCTTTTGTTCAAATATAAGTGCAAGATGGGAACGAAGTAGTCGCACGTTAGCACAGTTTGTAAGAAAAAATGGTGATTGGTTGGAACGTGCAATAAACTGGCCCGAAGGAATGATACCTGAAGCTGTGAACACTGAACAGGAAAGGCTCGAGATTTGTAATACTGAAGATGTCGAAAATCTACCACCATCTACTACAGAAGCTTCGACATCTACATTTACACCTCGAAAACCTTTCGAAGAATTGGGCTCCAGGCAAAAACGACGACGCGTTGATCAAATTAACCAATCGCTTTCGTTATCCCCGGATGAACTTAAAGCTACTACAATTGCTAGTTTAAGAAACACCGGAAATGAGGATGTAGGAAAAATTATGAACCATTTACTAAATCACCCCGAAGATCTAGAAAAAGTTAAAGAGTGTTTAAGTACAAGTAAACCGAAAAGTAGTACATATTAAACCGATAAGGCACTGTCTTTATTAGTTTCACTTAAATTAAGTAAGTGGCAGTATATAAGCCTAAGAGAAGCAGCAAGTGAAAATAGGTCTGATTTATACCCTTCTTATTATAAAATAAAACAAGCGAAGGCAAAATGTTATCCAGGGAAAGAAGACATAATTATAACTGAAGAAGGAGCTGCTATTAAACTGCAAGCTTTACTCAACTTGACGGTATCTAGGCTTTTAGAAGTGATTACTTTAGATTTGGATTCGCCAACTGAGTTACTGCTAATAAGCAAATGGGGTTTTGATGGAGCCTCAGGTCAAAGTAATTATAAACAAAAGACTGAAGCAGAGTTTGATGACTCAACTATCTTCATGGCCAGTCTAGTTCCTATAAGGCTTCAACAATGTGATGGAACAATTGTTTGGGAAAACGATCGACCCTCATCAACTTTCTATTGCCGTCCGATAATGTTCAAATTTACCAAAGAAACGCAGTCAACAGTGGTAACTATAAAAGCTAGCATAACCGAAGAAATAGAAACACTTCAGCCAATCAAGTTCAATCAAGTTGAAGTTAAGCATCAATTGCACTTGACGATGATAGACGGCAAAATATCGTCATATTTGTCAGACACATCTTCAGCTGTCTGTGATATCTGCAAAGCAAAACCGTCAGAGATGAACAATTTAGAGTCACTTGCTCAAAAAGAGAACAACGAAGAAGTGTTCCAGTATGGAATGTCATCTTTACATGCCTGGATAAGAAGCATGGAGTGCTTACTTCATATCGGTAAATATAATTTTATTAGTTCATAATTTTTTTCACGTTATATAGTTACTTGTGAGATTTTTATTTAAGTGATATTTCTTTTTGTGTGCAGCTTATCGTTTGGACTTCAAAAAATGGAGTTGCAGGGGCGATGACAAAGAAAAAATGTCACTCAGAAAGAGCGCTATACAGCAAGCGTTTAAGAAAGAATGCGGTTTACTTATTGACGTAGTCAAGCAAGGAGTAGGCACAACCGATGATGGCAATACTGCCAGAAGATTTTTTAGGGATGCAGAAACAACAGCTCGCATAACAGGAATAGATAAAGATTTAATAGAAAGGTTTCATGTGATTCTTCAGACGGTTGCATCTGGAGAGAGCGTGGATCTTTCTAAGTTTTCCGAATTTTGTAGAGATACTGCACAATTGTACGTTCACTTATATCCCTGGTATTATATGCCTTCCAGTATACATAAATTGTTAGTACATGGGAGTGATATAATTAAGCACTTTGGTGCCATACCTATAGGTAAACTGTCGGAAGAGGCAGCGGAAGCTCGTAATAAAGATTTCCGGAAATATAGAGAGAGTCATTCTAGAAAGGTAAGTAGAACGGCGACAAATGAGGATATTATACACAATCTTCTTTTGTCTTCTGATCCAAAGATCACAAGTCTAAGACCTCGAATGGTGAAACAAAATATAATGGTTCTCTCTCCAAAAGTCAAAGAGCTTCTGCTGATTTTTCCCACAGAATCCGATATAGATTTTATTGATGTAGATAATTTACAAGATAGTCATAGCGATAGTGAATAAGATTTTTTGGTAGTTTGTAAGTTTCTTGTTTTTTTTATTAGTTTATAAATGTCAAACTCATAATTGAAAGGAAATAGTAATGTTTGATGTTGTTTATAGTTAGTTTTTAGTTTGCTTGTGTTAGTTGTAGTAATGTTAGTTTACCTTTACTAATTTGTATTATTATGTACCTATCTTTACTCACTATTCAGTATTAAATCTAACTTAAAATAACATTTCATAAACATGTTAAAGTCATTAAAACAAAGAAATTGAAATTCATAGATCCCTAATTAGCTTAAATTTACTACTACTACATATATTAGTAAATTTAAGCTAATTAGGGACCTTTTAAATGTATTATGATTAGTGTGATTAGCTTTAAATTTACTAATACTACATTTATATTAGTAAATTTAAGCTAATTAGGGACCTTTTAAATGTATTATGATTAGTGTGATTAGCTTTAAATTTACTAATACTACATATATTAGTAAATTTAAGCTAATTAGGGACCTTTTAAATGTATTGTTGTTAGTTGTTAAGTAACTATGTGTATTATTACGTGCTTTTACTTACTATTCCATATCAAATTTAACTTAAAAGAACTTACGAAAGTAAAAAATGTAGCTTTTTATTCTATATATTTTTTCATTTTTTTCGATCCATTTATTTGGCAGAGTTGCAACTTTATGCACACGTTAATAGCATCAAATGATAATAGACTAGACAAGGTATATGAAAAATAAAGTTTCAACGCGGGATCACACGCTACTTAGCAGGAATTTAAGGTTATTTGATCCGCTCCATACAAAAAAATAACAAAACACATTTTTCTACCCAAAGTATAAAGTTTAGGAAAAAATACATCAGAACAATTATTGTTGAGGTTAATGAGCTCTATCCATCCACATGAGGAAAAAAGTAAAAAAGCAAAGTTGAGCCCTAAGTCACTAAAATCATAGTTTCGACCCACTGTGCGGCGCTTCGTAGGCGTCAGGTCCAAACAGCTGTCAAATAGCACAGAGTTGTTAGGTACTGAACATAAATTATTGAAATTCTATTGTATTTGGAAGTTTTATTGATTTTATTATGGATTATTTTTCGTTGGAGTAAATTTATCTCTGCGAATGGCTACAAGCCACTGTTTTAATCGGGTTTTATCTCTCGTAGGGAACTTATATCCTCCTGTTTTATTTGCACACATTGGCACTGCACAACACTGTGGCATTTTAAACAACGATATTCCGAAAGGAATGATTTTAAGAATAAATAAACCAAAAAATATATAGAAAATTACAATTCGCGTATGTATTTTGACAGTCCATTGGACCTGCCGCTACAGTCCTGCCATCTATCGAAGATCATTTCAGAAAACCCTCATTGGCCCTATTTCTAGTCCCATCAGAGTAAATATGTTCCTTGAGTCCCATAGTTGTGTCTTTCACCTCTTTTACTGAAAAGATTTAAGTTTTTCCTTACGTACAGTAAGCGATCAAAAGTGGATAGGCACGTTAAGCGTCGTATTGCTGTGAACTCACGGTACGACTGTATGTGTTTCAACGACACACACCACAAAGATCGCAGTTTTGCACGGCACACACTGTCGTACTCGCAAAAATATATTTCCGTCGCTCTTGTTGGACACGCATCATGCGCGTGACCTGGCCGGTTTATGGCATTGCTAAAATTCGAATTAATCTAATATGAGCTGGTAGCAGTAGGCGCCAAGCGTTGGACTGAGAAGTCGCCGGCTTAGGTTCTAATCGCGTAAGAGGCAGCGTAGTTATATTGCTAATTTTTTATTTTGGTTTGAATTAATGTATTCAAAAAAATTGCTGTTTTTATATTTTTGTTGTTATTGCAATAAACAGGATAAAGTATTCCGGAACTTAAACGTTATTGTTCATTACTTTATTGTTTGCAGGCCTTCGGTGATGCAACCTTTTTAACGCAGAGTACACGGCGAACAGTTTTTAATGATGCTTTTAATTAATTCAGCAAAATGTCCTGTTGGTATGAAACCATCTGTTGCATATTCAATTAGCTTGTGTGGGCTTATTTAAATAAGCATCCACTTCATAAATAAGCGCTCCAACTATCTAGAATTCCTTCTTCCTCACATCTCTTAACCCACGGACTCACAGTATTTGTCTAGAACAAAGAATGTGATAGTAGTGGACATCTATAAGCATTTATATTTATAACATTTTACTCGTCATTCACTAATAATAAAATAACAATTTAAATTTAGTAAAATACGAAATATTTCAATGATAACACTCACACTTAGTCCGGTTTCAGTATATATTTGTGTTATCACATCATTTACATCCTCTTTTACGCAGCGCAACAATATTTGCCAATGCTTTAATATTTGCACAACACCGCTAATTAACAGATTTAACCAACGTCACTAACCAACAACGTTCAATTAGGTGAATAGTCGTAACGAATTGCATCTACCTCACAGAAATCGAAATAATTTACTCTGTTTTCTGTGGCCTACCTACAAAAAATTATTATTTATGGAAACAAGATGAACGAGACAAGTATCGAATGATTATCGAACCACTTCTAGTAATTTCATTAAAACAAACAAAAATGGATAATTTTAGGTATTATTAATAACATATCAAAAACTTGAAATATATATTATTTGAAAATAACATCACGCAGCGCCTGCGTGAACACAAAAAGTCAAAACTTCCATATAAAACACGTCGAGGCTGCCCCAGGCTGCCTCCGGCTCTAACAAAGACGTTGCGAAACCAAAAGAAAAAAAAACACGTGGTCTCGCGATTGTCAAATTCGATTATAGTTGTGTCAAAATTATTTTTAAATTTAGAGATTATTTTTCGCAGAATAGCTTCAAGATTTTCATAGTAAAAAGTAAGGAATTTTAGTGATAGTTTAGTTAGTTTAGTTCGGTGTACAAGAGAATCGGCACCAATATCTAAATGTAGAGATTTGGTGGTTTCGGGGTTACAAAGGGGGTCGAAATTTTCATTATTTTTGTGATAGGACACACCGTTTTCGAGCTATGAGCAAAAAAAGAAAAAGAAAGTTAAAGTACCGTTTTTGCACGTCTGAAGTCGAGGTGTTGGTGTGAATTTTAGTCCACGCCACCTTATTTTATTCCACACCTTTTTAATCGCGATAAAAAATAGTCAGATTCATGTTCAGATTTAGTTAGACAATCAAATTTTTTGTTGAAAAACGTAAAATTCAGAATAGCAAAATTGCCATTTTCACTAAATTATTAACTCGGTGCAATCTTAGTGCTGTCAAACTAAAATATAGTTAAGTTGTGTCACTATAGTCAATTTCAGAATGGAAAATCGTCATTTGACAGAATTAAACCAAATTTTAGTGATTTTTTGTCTAGTTTAGAGGCATTTGTGACAAGAGAATCGGCACCAATGGTGCCGATTCTCTTCTCTTCGATTTTCCATTCTGAAATTGACTATAATGACAAAGGTTAACTATATTTTAGTTTGACAGCACTAAGATTGCACTGAGTTATTAGTTTAGTGAAAATGGCTATTTTGCTATTCTGAATTTTACGTTTTTCACCTAAAAATTTGATTGTCTAACTAAATCTGAACATGAATCTGACTATTTTTAATCGCGATTAAAAAGGTGTGGAATAAAATTAGGTGACGTGAACTAAAGTTCACACCAACACCTCCACTTCAGACGTGCAAAAACGGTACTTTAACTTTCTGTTTCTTTTTTTGCTCATATCTCGAAAACGGTGTGTCCTATCACAAAAATAATGAAAATTTCGACCCCCTGTGTACCCCTGAAACCACCAAATCCCTACATGTAGATATTTTTATTTTATATTTTTCACACAAAAAGTCAAAACTTCCATAGAAAACACGTCGAGGCTGCCCCAGGCTGCCTCCGGCTCTAACAAAGACGTTGCGAAATCAAAAGAAAAAAAAAACTCGTGGACTCGCGATTGTCAAATTCGATTATAGTTGTGTCAAAATTATTTTTAAATTTAGAGATTTTTTTTCGCAGAATAGCTTCAAGATTTTCATAGTAAAAAGTAAGGAATTTTAGTGATAGTTTAGTTAGTTTAGTTCGGTGTACAAGAGAATCGGCACCAATGTCTATTTTTTTTAATTCATGAATCCGAAGTCAATCGGGAGTAGGGTTTAGTGCTTAGTTTCGAACTACTCTCAGACGGAACCGTATTGTAGTTGACGGAGTTACAGAGGTAGAGCCCCTGGATCGGTACTGGGCGGAGCCCTCAGCGTAGACCTCATCAGTCGAGAACGTGCCATGCGGTGATCACTTCCAGTTTTCCCCGCGATGATCACAGATATATCATTGTACACTTTTTCGTCGACACAATGAAGTCAATCTCATTTTTGGTTGCATCATCAGGGCTCTGTCAGGACCACTTTCTGTGCTTACGGTTTCTAAAGTAGTTCGTCATATAGATGCCCTCCTTCTCCATAAAACTGGCCAGTAGGTGATCCCGGTGGTTCCGGCGGCCAACTCCAAATTGCCCAAATCGTAGCTCATCATCGTCTCGTTTGCCCAGTTTCGCGTTGAAGTCCCCCATGACAACGGTGAAGTGACTTTTAGAGCCGTCAATGGCTCTGGAAATATGCTCATACATGGTCTCGTCACTTCATCGTCGGTCGTGACGAGGTCGGGGAGTAAACCTGTACGACCTTCAACGAACACCTTGAGGATATTCTGTGTATAAGGTACGCCATCCAGGACCCTAATTGCGTAATACACAATCAATTGGAATCTGGATGTTTTTGAAAAAGATTGCTAATCCATTGCTTCATAAGTTCGATAAAAAATTCTGCTCAACAATGTAAATAACGCAATGAATGTTGTTGAACTGTCAAAATCAAACAGCTTAGTCGTAATCGTTTACGAAAATATGTTACGCAATTATGGTGCTGGTCGACACACTCTCGATCTTCACCAAATTGCTCACAAGGGACTTATGGACTATAAACCCGACAGCACCGTGAAACTGCTGGTCGCCCTTCCGGAAATAGAGCAAGATTCCGAATTTGAGGATTATCGACTCCTCCTCCTCTCCTCGGGCTTCAGTAAACCCTAATATACCCCATCGTAACCTGCACAATTCTTCCTAGAGTTCGATGATCTTTTCGTCGGCCCGGAGTGTAAGCGTGCTAAATGGTGCCAGGTCCAGTTTTCGATGATTGTGGTAGCCGGATCTCTTACGGGGATTCTTATGATTCAACTGCCTAACGAGAGTATCCGCATTATGTTGGTAAATGTCTTGCAAATAATGTATTAGAATTATGGATCGTCAATTGTTATGCTATTTAATGTTGTTTGTTCTTATTGTATTATATGATTAAATTGCTGGGTGGAACCAGTCCATAAAACAGCTCCGGATCATAAAGGACTGTTCAGGTAACAAAATCGAATCTCGCTTTGTTCTGAAAGGCGTATGAAACTAAACGTGCGTCAAAATAATGTGTTCCGTTCATACTAAATCGCGTTATAGTTCAACGGCATTTTAGCTCTTTGCTATCTCGATTTCAGCAGTGATCTGGAGTTTTTTTTTAATGGAGCTGATACCGCCTATATACCCACAAGTATAAGCAGAGATGTCATATGTTATATCATGCTAAATATAGAAGTATACTTCATAGCTATGGATAATCAGCCTTTAATGTTCTCATAATCCACGACGCGGGCCCAGTGCCGGTTTGGTGGATGTCACATATCTTCGACTTTATAGTTCCAGGACATGCCGGTTTCCTCACGTTTCCTTAACCGTTTTGAGTTGAGGGCGGTGGCGATAAAATAACTTACACAAAGTAAAACGCCTGCCTAGGTTCGAACTTACGAACTGAGCTTATGTCCCAAGCTGCAGTACGGCTGCTTAGAACATAAGCTCCGTCTACTTTACAGAAAATGTCCTGTGAAAATCGCACGCGGTCGGATGGACAGAGAGTCAGATCTACTTCGATATTTTCCTACTGGGTATGTGCTCGCCGCCCATCTGTGACAGACAGACGGCAGAGGTGGGCTAAGTTGCTGTACCAACTGGGTATATCACCCTCTGGGTAAGGAACGCAAAAAAATTAAACATCACATTATAATCTATTTTCATGATTTAATAGACATGTAGGATTACATATACATATTTTATTTCATCATAAAACTATATTTATGCAATAATGTACTCAGCTAATGTGTTCTAAGTGAAGGTGAACAGACAACAAATAGGTATTACGAACTCGTACCGCCGGCCAATGCTTGGGGGACCTGCTGAGTCGTAACAATCCAAATAATATTTTCAATACCAATGGATTTTTATACGATTCATGCGTTTAATTCAAAAATCGGATGAAACTCCATTGTTTACTTTAGTAAGTCTTGATTTATTGCACACTGTAAGGCGGTAACTGTTAGCATTTTTTATTTATTGAATAATATAACAATGTGGGTCCCCAAAGCCCAGCCGCGTGAGTACCGCCACCGTCCAACAGTTCTCATATCGTCGTGTTAGCTACAAATAATTAACACAAACTATAACGTACGCCTGTCGCAATGTCATTTACACTTTGTTAAACAATTCATTAATACATTCGAAACAATCAGATCACAATTTAGAAGTTATAAACACCAAGTTCTTATAATTAAGGGTCAAAGCACCCATCAGGACGTTTCAATATTCGATTCAAGTTCAAGTTCATTTTTACTCCACCATGTATTAAACAAAACAGTATAATAAAAACGGGCGCAGTCGTGCTCGCGGGCATCGTGCCGCCCTCCCACCCGGCTGGCGAGCGCGGCCGTGCTCGCGGGCATCGTGCCGCCCTCCCACCCGGCTGGCGAGCGCGCCCGTGCTCGCGGGCATCGTGCCGCCCTCCCACCCAGCTGGCGAGCGCGCCCGTGCTCGCGGGCATCGTGCCGCCCTCCCACCCGGCTGGCGAGCGCGCCCGTGCTCGTGGGCATCGTGCCGCCCTCCCACCCGGCTGGCGAGCGCGCCCGTGCTCGCGGGCATCGTGCCGCCCTCCCACCCAGCTGGCGAGCGCGCCCGTGCTCGCGGGCATAGTGCCGCCCTCCCACCCGGCTGGCGAGCGCGCCCGTGCTCGTGGGCATCGTGCCGCCCTCCCACCCGGCTGGCGAGCGCGCCCGTGCTCGTGGGCATCGTGCCGCCCTCCCACCCGGCTGGCGAGCGCGCCCGTGCTCGTGGGCATCGTGCCGCCCTCCCTCCCGGCTCGCGAGCGCGGTCGTGCTCGCGGGCATCGTGCCGCCCTCCCTCCCGGTTCGCGAATACGGCCGTGCTCGCGGGCATCGTGCCGCCCTCCCTCCCGGGTCGCGAGCGCGGCCGTGCTCGCGGGCATCGTGCCGCCCTCCCTCCCGGCTCGCGAGCGCGGTCGTGCTCGCGGGCATCGTGCCGCCCTCCCTCCTGGCTCGCGAGCGCGGCCGTGCTCGCGGGCATCGTGCCGCCCTCCCTCCCGGCTCGCGAGCGCGGCCGTGCTCGCGGGCATCGTGCCGCCCTCCCTCCCGGCTCGCGAGCGCGGCCGTGCTCGCGGGCATCGTGCCGCCCTCCCTCCCGGCTCGCGAGCGCGGTCGTGCTCGCGGGCATCGTGCCGCCCTCCCTCCCGGTTCGCGAATGCGGCCGTGCTCGCGGGCATCGTGCCGCCCTCCCTCCCGGCTCGCGAACGCGGCCGTGCTCGTGGGCATCGTGCCGCCCTCCCACCCGGCTCGCGAGCGCGGCCGTGCTCGCGGGCATCGTGCCGCCCTCCCTCCCGGTTCGCGAATGCGGCCGTGCTCGCGGGCATCGTGCCGCCCTCCCTCCCGGCTCGCGAACGCGGCCGTGCTCGTGGGCATCGTGCCGCCCTCCCTCCTGGCTCGCGAGCGCGGCCGTGCTCGCGGGCATCGTGCCGCCCTCCCTCCCGGCTCGCGAGCGCGGCCGTGCTCGCGGGCATCGGGCCGCCCTCCCTCCCGGAAACATAATTCAGCAAAACTCCCAAAAACATTTTTAACAAGAGATTCAGCAAAAAGAAAAAAAACAACTTCAAGTGTAGACGACATTGCAACATAATTATACAAACACATTATTATATTTCCCACCAAACTGTTACCTACACTCTGTATATACTGGCAAGACAATAAATATGTATTCCAACTAATAGACAACAAAATAAGGGCTTTCAGCCGATTTGTACAAATATTAAACCACTCTTTGGCTATATAACACCTCTGGGAAGCGTAAAATATATTTTAATTTATAAGCATTCCAAAATTAGTAAAAAATAACTTATGGTACTTACGCCGTCCACCATTTGCAATCCCTACTAACCAAATACGAAGCGTGTTCGTACAACGTAATGGCGGACAAAAACATGTAAAGTATAATACTTAAAAATATTGTGCAGAAGAATAATGTAAGATTTAAATAGTGAACGTAACTTACTGTTAATAAGTGTTTTGAAATATTTCTATTACTGGTTCATTTTATTGACCGCCATTACATTTGAAGCACTCGAGGATCTACACCGTAATTTTTGTATAAACTTTTTAGCTATAAAGATTGCAAATAAACGGCGCAGAGATAAAATAATGCGCTATGTTTGACACAGTACATATTGGTACTAAATAGATCACGGACTGAGTGCGCCCGGCGTTACTGCCTCCGACTTAATTCTTCTGGTAACTTGAATGCGTTCGCATCACTTTGGACAGTTCGGGCGCAGTAACAAGCCGACAGCGATAATATAAAATATATAGATAAAAATAATAATACAGCGTGATATGTCAAGTTACAGCTAGCGTTAATATGGCTTATGTTTCAAAATGGCATTAAACAGTGTAACACTATTACTTTTCGTTTCTGTTACTGGACAAACGAGCGACATTTTCTGCAATCGCGCGACTGAGTCGGACAATACGACTATAAGCGTTTCGGTCTCGTATTTGGTATGTAGCTAAACATATTATTTGTTTCACATTGTATTCTATTCTAGTGTAAGGCATTGCGTTGATTTTTTCAGGTACTATTTACATGTTTCAATATTTGTGTCAGCAAGAGAGAAAGGGTAGTCGCTAGTCGGTACATTTGGAATTTAGGCCAATCAAGAACTTTTTAGGAATAAGAAGGGTTCGATGGTTCATGATTTGTTTCATTATTACTGCCGGATCGCGGACCTGAACACTTATCGGAGATTTTTGAACGAACGAGGCTGATGAGACATCCGAGATGATAGAAACAATCCTTATTGCCTAACTCAGGTCCCGGCGCGACGTCGTGAACGCGTGACGTCATCGCACTAAGCTGTGACAACAAGCTATTTATTACAGATGGAGTAGGAATCCTCACAATGCCCGGCCAGCCCACAGAATACACCACATAAAGTAGATATTTCACATTATAATGAGGTCAACAAAGTTCTTCACAGATCTTTCCTTAAACAAGTTGGGGTAATCCTGAGACTGACCGGTCACCAGTTTAACACGAGGTATACTTTGGCACAGTCAGTGACAGACAGACAAAATCAAGTAAGCGTTTTATTTTCATTTATCTTAGTTAAGGAGGTAACTCTTTCGATAAGGTATTAATTTAAGATTTAGAATCAATGTTGGAAGGCAAACTAGACAGGCGCGGCAAGCAGTAACTGAACCTTTGCATTCATTTAGTTCCGCTTCCATTTAGACGCATCGCATTCTAATTCATTTACTGCTCGTCCTCTTACAATTCAGCTAAAATGCAAATCTCAAAGGTTTGCTGTCACCAAGTCTAGTAATCTATGGTACCTAGGATAAAATAATGCTCTCATAAAAATTATATAGTTTCCTAAATATGCGGTATGTGATCAACTCTATATAAATAGCTTTATGTAGTGCTGGGTCATCATGTTCAGTACAGAACACGTAGCGACGGCAGTACGCTCAGACTACACTTTAAATTGTTCTACGATTTAATTATCAGCTATTACGTTATAATCAATAAATTTATATTTTCTTTAATCAACATTATGCATTTGACGAATCTCACAATCAAATAAAGAAATCGTGTAAAAATTCAAAAAAATAAAATAAGTATAAGTTTCAAAAATGTTTTGATGTTTTGTTGCAATAAGGTCGGAAATGAGAACACATGTGCGTCCGGAAATAAATATACTATTTCAATAGCAACGTAATCACAGCTAAAGTTAATAAGGCCGCGTCCGACGACGCGACTGCATGTGTCGACGACGCGACTGCATATGTCGACGACGCGACTGCATGTGTCGACGACGCGACTGCATGTGTCGACGACGCGACTGCATGTGTCGACGACGCGACTGCATGTGTCGACGACGCGACTGCATGTGTCGACGACGCGACTGCATGTGTCGACGACGCGACTGCATGTGTCGACGACGCGACTGCATGTGTCGACGACGCGACTGCATGTGTCGACGACGCGACTGCATGTGTCGACGACGCGACTGCATGTGTCGACGGCGGCTAGACGCGGCGCAGAGCTGGCTGGAGACAGGCCGTCATTGCGATTCTTTACTTTGTGCTGTAACAATCTTTATAAACAAACATTTTATTGATTAAACTAATTTAACTGGACTACAATACTGTAATAGCCGTATATTATTCCGTTCTCACGGTAGTCATAAAATTCAATAAATTCATAACATTAGTAGGCTGAAAGGCAAACCATGGCCGTCTCCGGCAGCTCTCCAGCGAACGGTAAGTACAACTACCGAGACGAGGCTTGTGGCGCTTGCGACACTACGCGACTCGCGGCGGCTTGTCGCGTGTCTGTCAAGGGCCTTATTTATTTACACGTTTTCCCTGCATGAGTTAACAATGGCAAATGTACACCTATTATGGCCACGGAAGGTAATAATGTAATGGTGCACACGATTGGAGGTGGTTAGGTCCCTTGGCTATATGTCGTACATCACGCCCAGAGAGGGGCCCTGGTTTGTACTGCGTTATGTTACAATCATAGAAAATCTCACAACGTCTGCGCCCTCGACGACACGCGGCCTCGCGCCGCCCACGCACACACGCACACACGCACACACACACGCACACACACACGCACACACGCACACTCCCTCACACGCACATCCACACAGCGTACGAATAAAAAACCACATGTGAACAACACACAACTATGAAATATTTACGAATAAATTAATAACAAGACCGTGCCGACACGCCGACACGCCGACACACGAACATACTTCTATTATACTCTATTTAATTTATTTTATATTAGTATGATCCACATCAAAAATTAAATCTTCACGTACATTTAACTTATCTAGTTAACAAACGGTCAATGTCGGCGACTCGGTGCCAAGCTCAGTGCTACACTGCGCAGGCGCATCACTCTGCAACTCGCCGACACTTTATCTAGTCTGCACTACCGAGCTGCATACTGCTTGAGTATACAAACTTACATTGTACTTACAATAAGTTAATAAGCTGAGTTGCAGAGTTATG
This sequence comes from Dasypolia templi, assembly GCA_963555695.1. NCBI lineage: Eukaryota > Metazoa > Arthropoda > Insecta > Lepidoptera > Noctuidae > Dasypolia > Dasypolia templi. The sequence continues at coordinate 32,900,071 of OY743140.1, read as the reverse complement.
CGACACTAATATTTTACATTCAACTTTTCATTTAACGGCTTGTGTTTTATGGTGAAAAGTTATTGATTAGGCTAGTATATAATTAATATTCATGTGATAACAAAAGAATATATTTCTTTAACTTCTTTAAATAAATCACTATTTCAACAGATCTGTCTCATAAACTCGCAATCACCCGATCAATAGCTTCCCACCGACCTAAAAATAAAATGGCCACGGTGTAATAGAAACCTTAACAAGGTAAACTAAGCTTTAATACGTAGATAATAAGATGCAACCACTGTCATTCCGTTGCAGGCGAGACATCACCCCACGCACCCAACGAAAAACATAAAAAACACAATAGGTATATAGCAATTATAACGGGAACACGTACAGGGATGTATAATTTAATATATTTATATAATTTTTATAATATTAAACACTAACAAGTACATAAAGCAATACGTTTGTGGGCGCCCGCCGCGGGCGTTTGTGTACCGCACACCGCAACTGGTAAGTCAACTTAACCCAACGTTAATTTAAACTATTAAACTTAAACCTTTGGTATTACATCGATTTCTACAACTAATTAAATAATACTTCATACAAAATACTGTCGCGATGCGTGACAGGTGCCTGATACATGTTCAGCTTACATCGCCACAATGTTGACTGACTGAATTATGGTACTAAGTCATCATGACTTACGTAGTAATTCAGTCACTCAATACATTAAAATAAGTCATCGTCATTCAATCGTGACGTAAGCTGAATATGATTCCAGCTGAAAAGTGATGTCAAATAATAAATAAAATCTCAATAAAATTGTGATGTCTGAGACAAAAACATTGATTTATAAATAATTGCCTACTTGATTACCAAAGTAAACAAGACGATGACTATAAAAACACAGACAATAATAAAAATAACGTTAAATGTACTCAAAGTACGACAAAAATATATTTAAATTATTTAATATAAAATATCTAACAAAATATGATGTAAAAAGAATCTCAAGTAAATGTAAATGCTTGTGTTACATTTGTACGCAAATAATGTTCACACTTTGGTTTGTTCGCGATTATTTCAGATGGGAACCGACTTGTAACACTTTACATGCGACGTGAAGGTATATGATTTTATGAAATCCGATCAGACCTACGAGTATATGCACATGTTGCCGAAACATTGTAGTTCTACTTTTGTTTTTCATGAATTCGTTTCATGAATTCGGAGCCTAAGCGTGTATCGCTTTGCGTTAATAAGTCCTGTCGGGTGTTACCGGTCTGTTGCCCCTTATAATGTACGTGACAGATGTAACACAAGGTCAAAGATCAAGAAATACTGATAAGACACAGACGTGTCGATGAGTATTGGAGGAAGGCTTCGCGCAACAAAACGCGGGACTAGAAGTTACGATGTACTTGGGTACGCATCACTAGCACTGGTCGCTAGACCAAGGGGCGGGGCCAGGTCGAACCACAGGGGGGGGGGGGGGGTTGTCATGGCAACTAGCTTCGTATTCAAGTGAAACAAACGTTGAGGAACATAACGTTATCTATCCGGGGTTACGGTAATACATGGCAACCACATGTATTACAAAATTTCTATATTTAGTTTTTATTTGGCCAAAAACGGTGGAATTGAAACTAAACATAGATATTGTAACTCCTCACACCGTTATGTTTCTCATTGCTTAACTTTTGTTTAGCTTAAATAGGAAACTTAGTAACGTTGCCACCTACAATGTATTCTATATTGCCAGCAACATGTGTTGAGCCCATTTTACACATGTTGCTGAGCAATGCTGTGAAACTTTAGTATTGCATGAATACGGGTGTTTAGGCCAATACCGTGTGTACCTTCACATCCGTGCTGACGTCGTCTTCGCCAACAACTCCCGCTCTCGCTCTAAGGAGTGCATCACGACTGCGCCCTCAATGAGTGCTTTTAAAAACTATGATCTGATCATAAAGTTTTTATATAAAGTAAGAGGTACAGCGACTGACAAGTGTTGAACTTGCAGTCAGAAGCTAACTGCGCTCCGCCGATGTGTTTAATGTCTGTGGTTCAAATCCCGCCCCGGCGAACAATTGCTTTGGTCTTCAATCGCTTCCGAGTTACCCTATCAAGCGGTACAACAACGTGCCCCTCGGTCACGTCTCCTACGCGAGTTGAACCCGCACAGATCTGATCACCTCACTAATAACTTTAGGGTATCGGTATTTTCTATAAATGTAAATAATTTTTTATTTATAATGGTAAATATACTCTGCGAGTAATCTCATACGTTTACCTCGACGAACAAGTTTAATACCGGTAAGTATCGCGGTAGCTCGCGTCTCACACATCGCGGACTTTCTCAAAGAAGTTCTGCTTAACGAAATAAATATTATGCGCGAATGACTAAACAACCAAATCCCTTCAAAATAACTTTCATACCGCAGGGTTAGACTGCACGAACACAACACCCAATCATTACAAAAACACCAAGTTTAAATTCAAAGCACCGATTAATAGGTACGTCGTAAGTTTAATCAATGAATGAACGTTGCCGCGATACTATCGTACACTCGCACGCACACAGACACACGCGCACGCACACACTCACGAAGTACACGCAAGTATAACACTCTACTACGCGTATGGGGTTTACATCGTCCTCCGCCGCGCGCGCGGAGACACAGAGTCGCGCTGTACCGACACAGTGTCACACGCACAGTGTCACACGCACAGTGTCACACGCACAGTGTCACACGCACAGTGTCACACGCACAGTGTCACACGCACAGTGTCACACGCACAGTGTCACACGCAGTGTCGCGCTGTGTCGCCAGTATCCGACACGCAAGGTGTCGCCCTGTGTCGACTCAGTGGCTGCCACGCACTGTGTCGCTTCGCGCGCGTCTCATACTTTGTATTGTTCAATATTTACAACGATCGATAATTGCTCTATATCTTCAATATAGGACTCAATGGAATATATACTCATCGAATCAACAAATACTTTGTTTTTATTTATTTATATTTAGGTTGTGATGTGAAGAGATTTATTAGGTCGTGGCAGGCGCGCGCGACGGTCGACGCACAACGACGAGGCGGCGAGTGACGCGAGTGACGCGAGTGACGCGAGTGACGCGAGTGACGCGAGCACGCGACGCTCGCCCTCGTGCGACCGCGGCCTTGCGGGAGCGAGGACCAGGGTGTGACCCAGCTCCAGGACCAGGGTGTGGCCCAGCTCCAGGACCAGGGTGTGGCCCAGCTCCAGGACCAGGGTGTGGCCCAGCTCCAGGGCCAGGGTGTGGCCCAGCTCCAGGGCCAGGGTGTGGCCCAGGTCCAGGGGCAGGAGTTATGTACAGAAGGGAAGAGCGGCGCGAGGAGTGACGTGTCAGTGACGTCACGACCACCGCGCTGCGCCTGCGCCACCTACATAGCGACAAGTGTAGCGCCGTCGTAAGTAACTGTCGAATGAACTAGTGGACAGAAACATCATAAGAAAACCGTGTTTCAAGTCAACTTTGGCATCGTCCGTACAACGTTACGAGGCATTTAAAGCTGCTGTTTCACGAGACCCACAGGTTACGTTCAATATCGTGAATTCAACGACTTGTCGAGACCAGTCTTACATTTGTACGAGCTAGCCTTGATATTCATTAGCCGAGTCCACACCTGGCTGCCGGGTGCTCCGGAGTGGATCCAGCTATTAGACACTTTGGTTTTGCTCGCAAAACAAGACAAGCGCATTTATTGAGGTATTCAATTTTAGAGCCTGACATCTGGCAGTCTACCGCGCGGAAATCATTTTGTCCGAAGCAATAAGAAATATCGATCGGAGACATGTGTTCCCTCATAAACAGGTATTGTTGACAGTCACTGATCTGATACCAAGGTTTGATGATGATACATTTGTTTTGAAGATGTTACTGCGCTCTACTTGCTCCATCATCATCAACATTACTTCGGCACTTTGAGAGTGTTAGTTCGAATAGTCTCAGTAGCTGGCAACATTGTGTAGTGTTGCTATTCCCGCGGTAGTCCGCCTGTGAACCTGTGAGGTTCTGTGATGATTGTACGGATATGACGCAGTTCGGACTAGCCCGGCATGTAACGGAAGTGCTCGCCCTCTCAGCACTCCGATCAGCGAAGATGCTCGAACTCCTGCACTAAAAGTATCGCTATTTACGCCGAAAGAACTCGTCAAAGGTCACATTAGCCAAATTGTTCCTTGTTCACTGTCGCAGTGAGAGACTCGAGCGCTCCTAAACCAACATACACTAAAAGACAGACACCGTACATTCAAAAAACGTACAAAATAAAAACGTAATAAAAATAATACTTCGTCCGGCGTTGATACTAAAGACGTCGCGCGCTACTACTAGAATTAAAATAAGAACAGCGTCTGCGCTTAACTTACGCATCGTCATGACTAGACAGATGTTGGCATTACACTTAACATAATTATGTAAAAATGAGAGTGGCGTCGCCCCATCGCGCGCTGTGTACCGCGCGTGTACCGCACGTGTACCGCACGTGTACCGCACGTGTACCGCACGTGTACCGCACGTGTACCGCACGTGTACCGCACGTGTACCGCACGTGTACCGCACGTGTACCGCACGTGTACCGCAGCACCGCGCACACAGCTCAGGCTTGCGGCGGCTTGTCGACGGGCGGCGCCGGGTTGAAGTCCTTGTTCACAAACGAGAACCCGCGGAACTCCTCCTGCAGCGATAAAGTCAAGCGTCAGTACTGATCAGTTGCCATCACAACAGAAAGCCAATTCAATCAATGTCTAAAACGTGAAAAAAAATGTTAAATTACATGTATTTATGAACAGGTTGAACGGGAAAAATACTTGGATGAATTCTGTGAAACCAAGCGGAAATAATTATTTTTATAATTTTAAGGTGCGAGGCCACACCCGCATTCGTGCATAATGAATAATTCCAAGATTTTAGGGTGTTGAAGATAGTATGTTATTGGTCAAGAAGAATAAGTCACTCCGTTAATATGTTCAAACAGGCAAACAAAATACAATGTGCATTTCGAAAAAAATTACTTTAATGACATAAATTACAACTATACATACATTCAGTTGGCGCTACGACCTCAAAATTTTATGACTTTTTCAATCGTACTACTTGGTCATTCTGAAATCAACTTTATTTACATAAACATAAAGTTGACATTTTTGTTTGGAAACAAGGACAGAAGAAATTGTGGTGTTCAGGTTTATGATAATTTATTACAATCCAGCCTTTAAGGTATAAGCCATTTTGATTTAACTTATTTTTACTTGTAAATTATTTCAAGACTTAGAATAGTGTTAATTGTACTTTACACATGCCATCCTACTTTCTTAGAGTCTGACATAATAATAAAAACACTTGGTTTATGTGTTATGTGTGTGTCATTGTCACTATTATTTAAATATTTATACACTACACTAACTCAAACGTTCGTAATACAGAACAGTTTTTCTTTAAATTTGGTTTAAACCATCAAGCGTGTTTTTTTTTATTAGAACCTAGCTGTACGAGTGATGTATCTAGCATGGCACGCGCGTATTGCATACATCAGCATTTTTCCGTCGCCTTGCACAAAGTATAGTTTAACGCGACAGTACACAATCAGCGTTTATAGTCAGCTATACTCATTCATACATCATTCATATAGCATTAGTTACGAGGTAGTTAAATATATTCAATAAAGCATCATCTTTGGCTATCCATGACTTATCATTCAAGCTAACAACACAAGGTGTGTGCAACCCATTCAGCAGCGCATACACTAACTGTAATATAAATACAATTCCTTTTACAACACTGATAACTTAGTTTCTTAGGTTGTCAATCTTGTATTAAGAACTTTTAGTTTATATTAATGTCTATTTAGGTAAAACAAAACATAATTCGTCACCTGGTTGATGGCTCGCACGACGTCGTTGGGCACGGGCGTCAGCACAGGCTCCTCCTTCGTGAACTCTGCGTCGAAGTTGGCAGCCTCGCGCTTGCTCTTCTTTAACACAAACAACGCCATGTTATTCATAATACGGTACATATTACAGTGATCGTAAAAACTGGGGAAATTAAAAGTCTACGATATATTAAACGAAGTTCGGAGAGTCTGCTTGCGGTAGGGGTTGAATGGTATGGCGGAAACCAGCGCCAAGTGTCGTGCGGTGTTCCACAGGGATCGGTCGTGGGACCGCCTCGGCCTGGAGGTGGCCCTCAACAAGTCGGAGGCCATGGTGTTTCATGGCCCCCGGCGGGCGCCGCCGGCCGGATCACACATTGTGGTCGGGGGGGTCCGGATCGCTGTCGAGCCCACCATGAAATATCTGGGATTGGTGCTCGACAGCCGGTGGGACTTCGGACCCCACTTCCGGCGGCTGGCGCCCAAGTTGTTGGGCGCGGCCGGGGCGCTGGCAACGCTGCTTCCCAATCTGGGGGGCCCGAGCGCCGCCTGTAGGCGGCTCTATATGGGGATCGTGCGATCCATGGCGCTCTACGGAGCGCCAATCTGGGCGTCTGACCTGACGGCCGGCAGCATAGCTGTCCTGCGCAAGCCGCAGCGGGCGATGGCCGTCAGAGTCATTCGGGGGTATCGCACGATCTCCTTCGAGGCGGGTTGTGCACTGGCCGGATCACCGCCCTGGGACCTGGAGGCGAAGGTGCTCGCGTCACTGTCCCGGTGGCGCGAAGCGGAGCGGGAGCGGGGCGAGCGGCCGATGCAGCGCCATATCGAGCAGCGTCGGTTGCAGCTCCGCGAGGTCCTGGTGGCGGAATGGCGGGTGACGCTTTCACGCCCTACCGCCGGCCTCAGCACCATCGAGGCGATCCGGCCAGTGCTCGACCGCTGGCTCGGGAGAAGGCACGGCTCCCTGACGTTTCGGGCGACGCAGGTGCTCTCGGGGCATGGTTGCTTCGGGAAGTACCTGTGTCGCATAAACAGGGAGCCGGACGCCCGGTGTCACCACTGCGTCGACTGCCGGGAGGACACGGCGTGGCACACGCTGGCAGAGTGTGCCGCTTGGGAGGAGCCGCGCCGTGCCCTCATAACTGAAGTAGGCAATGACCTGTCGCTGCCGGCCGTCGTGAACGCGATGGTCGGCGGCGCAGAGTCCTGGGACGCAGTGGTCTCCTTTTGCGAAACGGTCATCTCGCAGAAGGAGGCTGCGGAAAGGGAGAGAGAGATCTCGACTCTCGACCCGGCCCGCAGCAGACGCACCGGGCGTCGGAGGAGGGCGGACAACGCCCTCTTCCGGCCCCCCTAAATGGGTCCAGGGGCGACGGATTCGGGGACATCAGTCGCCCCCCAACATCAGGACCCGAGAAGGCGGCGCTCGTAGTGTTCCTCGCGCGCCGACCACAGACGTTGCGGGGGGAGTACACCTCACTCCCCCCGCCCGAGACGGGGCCCGCGCAAGCGGGCCGGCACCAGCCGGGGTTGCGGAAGAATTATGTGTTCCCACGACCCCGGCGTAGGTGTGAGATGGAACACCGGGGTGGTTTTTTTTTGTCAGTAAGAGTCTGACAGACCCCTCCGCCCGCCCCAGGGCGGAGGACATCCATGAGGATTTTCCACCCCGGGAACAAAAAAAAAAAAAAAAAAGGGGTTGAATGGTAGAAACCCTCACGCTGGAAAAGTGTAAGCTCCACGCTACTGTCGCGTGTAACACGCGGTATACTCACGACTTTGGGCCGGAAGGGCGGGCGCAGGCGGCGCTGCATGAGCGCGTCCCAGTCCATGTCGCGGAAGAACACGTGCGCGCGGATGCCCCCCGCGCCGCCCAGCACGCCGAGGCGACGCACCGGGTTCTTGGTCATGAAGCCTGCAACGTGACACAGTCAAGGTTGATGTAAATATTAGGTAAGTAAAACTTTTTGCAACAAACAGTCGTTAAAGGCATAATGAAGTCGTTTATTTAAGTTCATGAGTTTCTGCCGGCCCCGCGTACCAACACGCCCGGTCAGTGCAGCTTAAGACGCGTGGGCGCGAGCTAGGCACCGTGTAGCGTGTGACGCGTGGGCGCGAGCTAGGCACCGTGTAGCGTGTGACGCGTGGGCGCGAGCTAGGCACCGTGTAGCGTGTGACGCGTGGGCGCGAGCTAGGCACCGTGTAGCGTGTGACGCGTGGGCGCGAGCTAGGCACCGTGTAGCGTGTGACGCGTGGGCGCGAGCTAGGCACCGTGTAGCGTGTGACGCGTGGGCGCGAGCTAGGCACCGTGTAGCGTGTGACGCGTGGGCGCGAGCTAGGCACCGTGTAGCGTGTGACGCGTGGGCGCGAGCTAGGCACCGTGTAAAGTGTGACGCGTGGGCGCGAGCTAGGCACCGTGTAGCGTGTGACGCGTGGGCGCGAGCTAGGCACCGTGTAGCGCTTGACGCGTGGGCGCGAGCTAGGCACCGTGTAGCGCTTGACGCGTGGGCGCGAGCTAGGCACCGTGTAGCGTGTGACGCGTGGGCGCGAGCTAGGCACCGTGTAGCGTGTGACGCGTGGGCGCGAGCTAGGCACCGTGTAGCGTGTGACGCGTGGGCGCGAGCTAGGCACCGTGTAGCGTGTGACGCGTGGGCGCGAGCTAGGCACCGTGTAGCGTGTGACGCGTGGGCGCGAGCTAGGCACCGTGTAGCGTGTGACGCGTGGGCGCGAGCTAGGCACCGTGTAGCGTGTGACGCGTGGGCGCGAGCTAGGCACCGTGTAAAGTGTGACGCGTGGGCGCGAGCTAGGCACCGTGTAGCGTGTGACGCGTGGGCGCGAGCTAGGCACCGTGTAGCGTGTGACGCGTGGGCGCGAGCTAGGCACCGTGTAAAGTGTGACGCGTGGGCGCGAGCTAGGCACCGTGTAGCGTGTGACGCGTGGGCGCGAGCTAGGCACCGTGTAGCGTGTGACGCGTGGGCGCGAGCTAGGCACCGTGTAAAGTGTGACGCGTGGGCGCGAGCTAGGCACCGTGTAGCGTGTGACGCGTGGGCGCGAGCTAGGCACCGTGTAGCGTGTGACGCGTGGGCGCGAGCTAGGCACCGTGTAAAGTGTGACGCGTGGGCGCGAGCTAGGCACCGTGTAGCGTGTGACGCGTGGGCGCGAGCTAGGCACCGTGTAGCGTGTGACGCGTGGGCGCGAGCTAGGCACCGTGTAGCGTGTGACGCGTGGGCGCGAGAGTTTAGATATTTGTTTAATTTTTATATAACCAAATTGCTGACAATATTCAACGCAATGCGCGTGACCTCGGGTCGCCACATGAGAACTCGTTTGTGTAACGATCTCTTGTTCCCTCGCCCCTGTCGCCTCCCGCCAGGACCCTGCGCGGAGTCGCACACGCCGGTGACAAGGCAAGTCCTATGTTGGCGTGACGGGCACACGCTCGGCGCGACTTCATGCGCCGTTGTTACGGTTTATATTTATTATTTTATTCTGTTAAACTACGAGGCTCCGTTAACGATTAAACTCAGTGTAACCCCCATATTGGGTAAGTGTTGAACAATACCACTTTTGTGTACCTACCTATCTAGGCCATCTTAGGGCTTGTGCTTAAGTGCTTATTGTCTCTAATTGTTTTAAATTAGTTTGGCTTCTGCTTTAATGTTTAGTATGCATCCAATCTGCCTTTTGCGCTTTGCATTCTTTTATTATTGTAATTTTTCATCCCACCTATTCGAAAAGGACGACCTTTAAGTGCACCCAAAAGTGTTTTCTATAAGAAACTTTTAGCGGGCAGTAATGAGTTTTTAATCTTCTTTATAAGTGCGCCGCAATTTTCTTTGCCGCGCACTTTTTGCATTTGGAACATCATAGTGTTCGGTGCCAAAGAAGTCGAACGCAAATATTGTTTGAATAAAGACCGTCTGCTACCACGGCCCATCACCGCGCCGCCGAGCGAATAAAAAAAAAATCCAATTAAAAACGCGCCAACTACAACCCGCTTTTCGTAAATTTTCATGGATTGTTAGAAATTCATGGTTTTGTTTTAAAAAATGAGTTCTTCTAGTGACAGTGAAAGTATTAGAACTGACGCAAGAACCATCACATTTCTTGCGTCAGTTCTAATACTTTATATATAATCTTCAAAAATCTACAACAATCTCTATATCTAATAAAACTATAATATTAATTTACATAATTGCAAAACGCCTCAAATGTAAATATAAGTTTTTTGTTGTTTTATTATTAAATACTATTTATTTTCAATTTAGTTGTTGTTCTTTGTTTTATTAAATAATAATATTACAATAAAGTATGAGGCGCCTTTTATTTTCTCATAGTGGGTGATGAAAAGTAGAGTATCACTCGGGCGCAAAATATATTTTTGGCTTAGGCGACGTACTTTGAATCACTCGCTACGTTCAAGATTCTACTAAAAAGATTAAAAAAGCGCCCTCGCCGTAAAAATATTATTTTGCTCCCTTAAGATACAATCTACTATTTCCATTCTCTCAAGATGTGCAAGTCGTGTCGTGCTTCTCATATCTTTTTTGTAAACTCCGTACTGATTGTGACAACAACACACGCCACCATCATTAGCGCACTCGTACGTCTCGCTTTGCTTATGCTTTGGTGTCACAAACAGCAGAGATGACATTAACGTGGTCCACGCCGGGAACATGTTTGACCCGCTGTCCCCCCTCGCCCCTGTCCCCCCTCGCCCCTGTCCCCCCTCGCCCCTGTCCCCCCTCGCCCCTGTCCCCCCTCGCCCCTGTCCCCTCACCCACCCTCACAGCAGGCTGAGCCAGGAGAGTGCTATTCCCATGGGAAATGAAGGAACTTTTGTGAAAATAAACCTACTTACCCATTATTTTATTTTATTTTAAATGTTATGTTGACAAGGTTTCATGGTATAATTTCTCTCCCCGCGAAACCTCTTTCTGTCATACCTCGAAACCTGATTTTAAAAAAAAAGGAGTGACGGATAGCATGACGGTCGACAGGGTAAAAATAAAGAAGATAACGTATTGCACCGACCCAAAATAACATGGGACGAGGGCAAGATAATGATAGTGATTGTAACCTCAACCTCGCCTCGTAGAAACTAATGGATGAAAACAACAGTGTAACAAACATACCCGGACATGTCTATTCACGCTTATTTTGGAAATTTACGAGTAACTATTTTGAAATAGACAAACACACAAATTATTTACCTTTGAGTATAGACACGGCCTCCTTCGAGAGCCACACAGGATATAGCACATCGTCGTGCAGGATGGACTCGAACAAGTCGTCCTCGTTGTCGGCTTCGAAGGGAGGCTGGCCAGCCAACATCTCGTAGAGGAGGACACCTAGTGCCCACCAGTCCACTGAGGGGCCATACTCCAGCTCTTGGAGGATCTAAACGTAAACATGGTTTTTACGATCATCGGCGCGACAGTAGTAATATTTTAACTCTCAAATCTGCTGAAAAAAAGTGCATAAAACTTTCAGGTAGTCGTCCCTGTAACTCAGCACCATGCTATTGGTATCCGTTTGAAATATTCAACGAACGGGACGACCCTTTTTATCAGCGTCACATTCACATCATATGTTAGTCATAGATAGAGATGGGATTCTACCCGGTAAATTCCCGAGTAAATTAAAATTTGGGTAGATACCGGGTAATTTCCCGGATAAATTCCCAAATTATGGGTATTTATTTTTATAGTCGTAGAGAGAGATGGGATTCTACCCGGTAAATTCCCGGGTAAATTAAAATTTGGGTAGATACCGGGTAATTTCCCGGATAAATTCCCAAATGATGGGTATTTATTTTTATAACAACGAAGTTATTTAAACATAATATATGTAAAAACTTTTTAGGTTGGTAGGAGAAGCTTGACTGTTCCGACCGATCTCTATGAGTGAAAAAGTTAACTGTTTCATGTACTTCAGCAGCAGCTCAAATACCATTTTGTGTTCTCAGCCATGTGCCATACCACAGATAATATAATACTACGTACAGATACCCAATCCCATACAAAGAAATGAAACGTTCCTAAGTCTGGCAATTGAGCTGGCAATTTTTCTTCGTCTAATTTGCCAACAGATGGCAGCATCAGCGACTCATTAATTGCCAGAGACTGTGATTTTACAACGCCATCTAAGAGTCGACCTACTTTTAAAACGTTTCATGCAATCCTTTTTGTATACAGTTTTTATAGTTCCGGGTTCAGAAAAACATGTTATTACATTTATTTACTATTTCTATGTAAAAATAAAAAAAAAACAAAAATTTGTTTTATTTAAATAAGTAACAATTTTGGAAAGTGCGATGACAGGACCAATTGAGTACAACGCCATCTACTGCAAAAAGCTCGTAAACGAAATGATTAACAGATGGCTACTTTTATCATTAAGAGTTCGAATTGAAGTTAAAGACTTCATTATTATTTTATTTTTAAAATACGTGCAATATAAAAGACATTAAAAAAATATCTCATAAGTAAATCATATTATAATATCTCAGAGTTCCTTTCGGAAAAAAACCTTGGGACCTAGGTATAGATAGAAGTTGTAATTTTTAATGACATTATGATTGATTTCCTGGTACTCATCTTCATTCAATTCATGACATGCTCTTTGGAAATAATAATTAAAATAATGTAATAGGTCAATATTGACATTTTGGGAAAAATAAAAAACTTTAATTAATAATACTTAATTGACATGCTTGTACATATTATCTCTTATTACTTATCCATTTACATATTTAAAAGCCAGTGACATTTCATGTAATATGTAAGACATTTCCTATTATTGTGATTCAAATGATTTGACATTTGAAAATGGGATTTAATGATATTTTCCAAAGTTATTTAATATTATATTAAAATTATATTATTGCTTATGATTTGCATGCCCATGTGACGGCAGAACATGGAGAACTAATTTTATAATAACACCTATGTGCAAATTAACCCATGTTTGCAAAGAAATAAATGACATAATGACTTAATGACTCTATGAGTGGAAATAGATAAATCAGCACTAAACAATTCAGTTTTGACTTTTACCAAATATAATTCAGTCAAATTTCTGCCGTATTTCGCAGTTAATTTCATAATGGTTACCTATGCTGCCATCTATGATTTTTTTTAAGACAAATTATTATTTGTTCGAGTTGAGACCCCATGGCCATACTAAGCGAAACCGACTAACTCCACAAAGGGCAGCTAATCTCTATTAATAAATAGGCAGATGACTATTGACTAGTCCTGTCAACGAATTTTCTACTTCACAAGCTTTCCAAGTTTTTTTTGTTTTTGTTTTTCTCAAATGTATTCTATACTACAAGGAACTTCACACAGAAATTTAAAAAATCGTTAAGGTTAACATCCAAAATTGGCACCCGTCTCAAAAGTGCTAGCGAGTCTTTTTAACTCCGTAATCCAGGAGGGTACAATGCCCCGAGGCGTGGAAAAGAATGGCAGTTGTTTCTTTCTTTTTTAAAGTATACAAGCTGTTCTCGAGGGTCTTCGCAAACGTTTTTTTTAATATTTCATATCAATATAAAATCAATGTAATAAAGCCGAATTTCGAGAAATAGAAGTACGCACACAATGACATGTGGACCATCTTTAAGTAACATTACTGTTATTAATTATACTTACCCATGGTTTGGGAATTTAAATTGTAAATATTTTTTCTCAGTAAATGAATTATTGTTAATTCTTATGAGAAAATAAAGTTCTTAAACCATAATGGGAATTTACCTGGGTATATTTTATTGGGTATTTACCCGAACCCCATCTCTAGTCATAGAAGCTAACCTGACGTGCGGTTCTACGAAGACATACCGGTCTTATTACAAAAAATGGTTTTTCTTTAGACATAGTTTAAACTATCGAACTTGTTTTTGAAATAAGAACCTAACAGAAATCGAAACAGTGCCTTTTACAAAACTGACAACTTGTCCGGTCTAAAGTTGTCAATATTGAATTAAGAACTTTACTAAAGTCGGCATAAAGTTCGAAATACAAAAACTGGCTTGAAGGTGCTATCTAAATCAATTTAAAGAAACCTATTAATTCCAACGAGTATAACATTGAGAATGTGCTACATACCTCCGGCGCGATGTAGTCGGGCGTCCCGCAGAAGGTGGTGGTAGTGATACCCTCTGAAACAAACGCGTTATCATTGTTTGCACTAGCATACACTCTCACCTGTCACGTGCGGGACGTTCCCATTTGCGGGACGTGCCTACTTGCGGGACTTGCCCATTTGTGGGACGTGCCCACGTGCGGGACGTGCCCACGTGCGGGACGTGCCCACGTGCGGGACGTGCCCACGTGCGGGACGTGCCCACGTGCGGGACGTGCCCACGTGCGGGACGTGCCCACGTGCGGGACGTGCCCACGTGCGGGACGTGCCCACGTGCGGGACGTGCCCACGTGCGGGACATGCCTATGTGCGGGACGTGCCCACGTGCGGGACGTGCCCACGTGCGGGACGTGCCCACGTGCGGGACATGCCTATGTGCGGGACGTGCCCACGTGCGGGCGCCCACGCTCATGGCACCTGACCTTTCTGAAGAACATCATCAATAAGGTCACTATTGTCCTCCTAGGGCGTCTCCTCCCAGCGTTTCCACTCACATCTACCGTGTAAATAGCTTTTGTTAGTAGCCTTCCAGCCATTTTCTCAACATGACCAAACAGATGGTTTGGTCATGTAGCGAGAATGGCTGGAAGGTGACTAAGCATCTCATAAATCTATAAGTAGCAAATTATGTGGTGTTATTTTTGCATTGTGTGGTTAAATCCAAATCAATTGTAATATTCAGGTTTCATTCAAACGTGCTAGCAATATATTTTTCTTGTCTAGCATTCTTGTCTATATCTCAAACTGCAACGTGTTTGATGTGTTACGTGGGAAGACGCCAGTAGTCGCAATTATTTTGTTACTATCACTTCCTAGCGAGCCGCCTCCGCTCAGCACGGGTGCATATACTGATGTAGAGTGCATACACTTTAGCTGCAGGTTATTTTTCAGAAGGTAAGGAACACGTGACTGACCGAGGATGCCCTCCTTGCACATGCCGAAGTCGGCCAGCTTGCAGTGTCCGTCGCTGTCCAGCAGGATGTTGTCGAGCTTGAGGTCGCGGTAGATGACGCCGTGCGAGTGTAAGAACTGTAGCGCGAGCGTCACTTCTGCCGCGTAGAACCTACAGGAAAAACACACAGGGTTATAATGTTTTTTTTTTTTTTTGTAATAATCTTACAGCTATTTTTTGATTACCCCCCTAATGTTTCTATGCTAGGGTGTCTAGAATCATGTGCTATTCATCCTGTGTGAGCGTTCTGCAAATGTTTTTAGGTAATTTCATCTGAAGTTATTCGATGGAAAAGATTGTGAGTAAGTTATTTGGTTGAATATTTTGGTAAAATGTCTTGGGAAGACATAAGTTTTTGTCGAAAGTGTGTGAGGATCTTTGAGTTTTAGCTGAAAACAAGCTCACGACATTTGTAATAGAGGCATCGCAGATGCGTGCTTGTTATTACACTAGCATCCGTTCCCTTTGTACCGGAACGCAGCGATGCTGTACAATATACAACGTGTAACGGAAAGGGGGTATGAACCCGAACTGCACCAACTCTGACAATGGTAACAGACGACATGGTACCATTTTTAACCTTCTAAGTTTAAGTTATAATTAAAAACAATTAATTAAAATCCAGGTCTGCATTTAATAAATTTAAATTTTGCACAACACTAGCGAAGTATCAGCTGTCTAGGGTCCATAACCTTTGATCCACCTACATATCGAAATAGTTTACCGCCTGTCTAGCTTTTACTCCTAGTAAAATATGATAAATGGGTTCCGTATTTATTTTTAGTGATTGAAAAGTCGCGTCAGGTTTGAATAAAATCGAGGTTGTCACAGTTTTGATGAAATGATTTAAATTAGAAAAACATAATTTGAACTTTTAACTTATTAACTAAAGCACAAAAATCACAAAAAAAACACTGGCTTTAAAAATCAATAAACTTCACAAAATAATTTGAAATCGTGCACTAAGGGTTCCATTAATTAAAGTAATTTACCACAAAGTAATTAACAATTACATTACAAGATCTTAAAAAACAGACCGCGAAAAAAATTGCGCGATTACATGATTTATTAATTAAACAGATTATTCCATAAAACCTGAGAAGAGAAAAAACGTAGTGAACAAAATAAATCGTTTTTTATTTGTAGTTAGTTGCATCCACACAATAGATAACGCCTACTAGGATTTCATGAGTATGAAAGAGTTTTTATCATTAATGGCTTTAAAAATAATTTGCAGACCCCTGAAAGGGGCGTGGTCTGTCCACTCTAACCGTTCTTGTAATCTAGCTCTAAGTGTGCGATTATGCATCTCATGTGCGTGTAATAATAGTCACAATGGGTTCTCCTTAACTTAAAAATTTAAAGTTTTTTTATGGGTTGGCAAAAGTCTCAGGTTTGATTCCTAGCTCGTACCACTTTGCAAGTTATGCGTAGTATTTCGGTGGGCACGTTAAGTCGTAGTTTTCAGTAGTTATTGATTTATGTGGTCTTAGGCTTTGTGTGATCTCTTCTACTGTCTAAACCACAAAGTAAATCGATCACAATACAGGAGTTTAAAAAAAACGTTGAAAACGAAAATCGCGCGATGATCATAATTTATTAATTAAACAGATTATTCCATAAAACCCGAGAAGAGAAAAAACGTAGTGAACAAAATAAAAAGTTTTTTATTTGTAGTTAGTTAAATTCGGAGATAATTAATGAATTACCTATTCAATATCGAGACGCATAAACACAATCGATTACGACTACCTACTAGGATTTCATGAGTATGAAAGTTTTTATCATTTATGGCTTTCACAAAATAATTTGCAGACCCCTGAAAGGGGTGTGGTCTGTTCACTCTAACCGTGCATTTTGTATTCTTGTCATCTAGCTCTAAGTGTGCGTGTATGCATCTCTTGTGTGTGTAATAATAGTCACAATGGGTTCTGCATAACTTAAAAATTTAAAGTTTATTTTTGGGTTGGCGAAAGTCTCAGGTTTGATTCCTAGCTCGTACCACTTTGCAAGTTATGCGTAGTTTTTCGGTGGGCACGTTAAGACGTAGTTTTCAGTAGTTATTGATTTACGTTGTGGTCTTAGGTTTGTTTGTTTGTTTGGCATCTCGCAAGTCAACCTAATGAGGTTGTCGTATGTTTAAGCGGACTTGCTGTGGTCTTAGGCTTTGTATGATCTCTTTTACTGTCTAAACAACAAAGTAAATCGATCACATTATAAAAGTTTAAAAAAGAAATCTTGATAAAAAAATAGCGCGATGATCATAACTTATTAATTAAACAGATTAATGAATCCATAAAACTGAGAACAGTAGAAACAAAACATTTTGTGAACTAAATAAATCGTTTTCTTTATTTGTAGTTTTAAAATTCCGACTCGCACTTTTAATTTTCATGATAATTACCATTTCGTCAAATTCAATATTGAGTTACCTACATCATAATTTCTCCGATACATCATTTTTGACACGATCGATTACAAAGGGCTACCAGGGTTTCATGAGTATGAAAGAGTTCGGACGGGTAAGTTAATATCAATTTGAAAATGGATCCCTAATTATTGACCCACCCACCGCTATTATTATGAAACGAACCCGCGCAAATAAAGAAATGCGGCGATATAAAGAGGTATCCTGCTCGCACATCCGAAAGCTTTAATTAGAGCAAGCATAGCGGCTATTATTTTCGGGTTTACGCTCTAGTGAAAGCATTGTTGTGTCAATTTGCGATTTTGTTGCGCAGTCGCTCAACAGCCGCTTTGGTGTGAAGTTCGTTTTTTTTTTGTGATAGTGATATTTCGTGATGTCTTTAAGTAATCCAGAATATTACGAAATGATGCTTTGCGTCGGTGCAACCCACGGAAACTTGAGTGCAGCTCGGGAGTTGTATCGTCAGCGGTTCATAGAAGGTCGAACAGCTGCCGAGGCTAGACAATTGCCTTCACTGCGTTGCTTCAGACGCATGGTTAGCCGTTTGCATTCAACCGGTTCTTTCCACGCGCCAACTCCAACGGGCCGCACGACGTCCCAAGATCCGGATTTTGAAGAAGCCGTACTGGAGCACTTCGAAAACAACCCACGGAGCAGCACGCGTCGCGCACCCTGGCGCTGGGAGCCGCGAATCACATGCAAGTGTGGCGAGTTTTGCACGTAGACGACCAGCACCCATACCACTTTCGCCGCACACAGGAGCTGATTCCAGCTGATTCCAGCTGATTATTTACCTCGAGTGTCGTTTTGCGAATGGTACCGAAGTCAGGTCGAAACCTCACCTGAGTTTGCTTCCAAAGTGCTGTGGACAGATGAAGCATCCTTCACAAGAGTGGGAATTAGTAATGTTCACAATGAACATTATTGGTCGCATACAAATCCGCATGTGTCCTCCGTGTCATCTTTCCAGCATCAATGGCGGATAAACGTTTGGGCTGGTATCATAGGTGATGTTCTTGTAGGACCACATTATTTGCCGGCAAATCTGAATGGTGCAAATTATTTGGATTTCCTTAGAAACGATCTGGACGAGGAGTTAACAGTGATGTCAGTGACCACCTACGTTGACCTCGTCCATCCTCGTCGATCCAGCCCATTTCGCGCTTGATGTGCGAAGCCACCTAAATGCGCGCTTCCCGCAGTGGATAGGTCGAGGAGGCCGCGTTGCCTGGCCTGCGCGCTCGCCAGACCTCACTCCGTTGGACTTTTTTTTATGGGGATACATAAAAAACTATGTTTATGCCGTAGAGTGCTCATCAAGAGAGCAAATGGTGGGTCGCATAAACGACGCATTTGAGTCAGTGACGCCGGAGATGCTGCGCAATGTCCGAGCGTCTACCAACAGGCGAGCTGGCTTGTGTATCCAGCAACAAGGAAGAAATTTCGAACCCTTTCTTTGAACCGTAAGTTTGCTTATTAATTTCGTTTAAAAGTTCCGCGATTTTATTTTATTATCTATGGATTCGTAAAACAACCGAATCAAATAGTTAATATTTCACCATATTTTTAACAAGAAATAACTGTCAAAGCAAAATAACTCTTAATGCCAATTCATTTAGTGTCAATATTGTTTGTTACAGGGACGGCATATGACACCGCCGGGTAGCATTTGATCTCGCCGACGACCGCTTTGTTATTGCCGCGCCGGCGCAATATGTACCAGGCGCTCAGAAATAGTCAGGATACGCGAGTGAGGAGAAATAATAGTGAAATGGACGGTGCTAGTGTGAGTGTGTAGGGGTGTGTAAGTGAGACGATAAAAGAACAATGACCTCAAATAGTGATGTGCCACATTTGTTACATGCTAAAATTATTACAGGTGATTAAAAACTAGATTTTGCTTAATTTTGAAAAGTGCTTTTTTTGGATTGAAAATTCGCACAGAGGATCTACATAAGGTACACAATTTTTCCATTTCGTCTTGATACCACCTTTCCGTTACACGTTGTATATACAAATAAATACAATAGTAAATTGGCTGCGCCTGTTGTGGCTCCGTTCACGACGAAGTTGCGGGGAGAAGCTAGTTAATTAATATAAACTAAAACTTGCTAGTAAGTATTTTTGCGGTTTAAATACTATAAACGCAATTGTACTCCTATGCCAATTCAACTAAGAATGCAAAAATATGCGTTACGGTAAAACATTGTAATCTTTTTTAAGACAGTATACAATCGTATGAAAGGCTTTCCATGTAAGTTCGAAGATAAATGTGTTGTGACCTGGCTCTGGGCTCGTCGAACTTCCTGGCGCGCTGTATCTGGAACATGAGGTCCCCGCCGTCCACGTACTCCATGACGAAGAACAGCCGCTCCCTGGTCTGGAAGGCCGAGTGCAGTGCCGTGAGGAAGGGATGCCTGGCAGCCAGCGCCAGGACCCTTCGCTCAGCCAGCGTGCACTCCACGTCGTCGTCCTGCACGATGGCGTCCTTCTTCAGCACCTTCACGGCGTACACCTGCGACACCACGCACTGCTCACACTCACGCCTGACCACACGTTACAGAGGACGGCATATCTGTACTCACTCTAATTATATGGGAACAAGGTGTTTTCTTTCATCACCTTTATTCATCACATATATTTTTTTTTATTTAAATCTCTCTATGACTGAAGGACTGAATTATAAGATGTGAAATCTAATCTATAGTTCCTTATTTTCAATTCTAGCTATTGTCAAAACCTATTAGCCTGCCAAATCCCATTTTAACTTGTCTTACGAAAACACACATTTAAAATACTTTTAAATAAATATAATTATTTATCGAATACCACCAAAGCTAACTATAAAAAAAATTAGTCAGCTTATAATGTTCCCACAGGGCTCCTCTCTCTAAGATGAAGTAGACCGTAAGCCAACACGCGGGCCCAGTGCGAGCTGGTAGATATCAGCTGTTTACGAATATTTGGTTTATATCCGACTTTTCTCACGATGTTCTTCTTCCCCTTCTTGAGAGCAATAGTGATGAAATTTGAAATTCACACCAAAAATTAAAGCACCTGTTTGGGTTCAAACCCACGACTTATATACCTGTTCCATCTAAATAAATTACAAAATCTTTCTGTTGAATAATGTATTATAATTATAGTATCACAGCACATACCTCGTCAGTGCCCTTCTTCTCAGCCAGCATGACCTTCCCGAAGGAGCCCTTGCCCAGCACCTTGATGAAGTGGAAGTCGTCTAGCGACACTTTCCCGTGGCCGCCCGCGCCGTCGTCACCTGCAACACATAACAACACTTGAGCACATGTCATACAAGAGGTTGTACCACAAGTGAGTCCGTCAGCAGCTGCGATAGACTTCAAAGATGAGAAGAAGTTGACCGTTATTATTCACTCAAAGCATTTTTTGGACTAGCTTTTTGCAAGTATTTTCGAATTTAAAATGCCAATACTTGAGCGCCTGACGATTCTCGCTTACGAGTCTAGTCTAGTCGGGTAAGCGAGAATTGTCAGACGACCAACACACTTATTTAAAGAACGATGTTTCTAAAAAAATTAAGATTAACAGCTTAGAACTCCACGGTCAACATCCGACACCGGTACAACGTCGCAGCTGCTAGAATCATCACGCATGACTTATAAGACCAAGAAAAGGAGTAAACAAGTATGCTAGGATAGAAAGTCACAATTTTGTGCAAGATTTCTGTAGAACCAAGTAAGTAAGCAGGCCACCAGTAAAAAGTTTAGAAATGTCCATTATAAGTACCAAAGTAGATAGATTAAAAAACCAGTGCCATAAGTGTTGCTATCGCAAATACTCAATGTTTAAGGCTCTGAGTGTAAGAAGTTGTTAAAAGCCCCCACTCATGCACTTAATACCCATTTAGGCATGAATACTTTG
This sequence comes from Dasypolia templi, assembly GCA_963555695.1. Lineage (NCBI taxonomy): Eukaryota > Metazoa > Arthropoda > Insecta > Lepidoptera > Noctuidae > Dasypolia > Dasypolia templi. The sequence goes on along the minus strand of OY743140.1, from coordinate 32,878,742 downwards.
AGGCTGTGACTACACGGCTGTAACTCCAATTCTTATACACTTTTATGGTTTTAAACCATAAATCTAGCGGGAATCGGAGTCTACCCGTGGTTTAGTCCCAGCATTATGCATTAAGTATATTAATGTGCGTAGAATAGCCGCAACCACCAGCAATGGATTTTCAGTTCAGCAAAATAGATTTTAAAATAATAAATAATACTTATATTACAGTAAACAGTGCCATCCACATTAGTCTGCAGTTTCACGTCAAAAGCGAACTCTATCGAAAAGAGTAAGGAATGATCCCCAGTTTACATAAAGTGTTGTTTCAATATTTCTACAACTCGATCCATGTGTACAATATTACTCTATTGACTACAAATAAACGTTACTTATAAAAGGATTGTTCAAACGGTTCGAGATGGAGCCACAGTTTATGTTATTGTTTGTTACTATGTTATGACGCCGAAAAAGAAGACAAGGATCTTCTACCATTTTATACGTAGATCCCCATACCACCACCGCGAGTTTCCCGCATACATACTTACTACAGTGCAACCTATTTCTAAGGCTAAAAGTCCATTCTAAGTAGGCGCATGTAAATTGTGACTATCATCAGTACTACAAATAAGTCGAAATATATAATAGTCAACGCACTGCACAAAAACTAACACTCACAAAACTCTACAATATCACACAGCTCTCGATAAATAAATGACTTACGTCCACATAAATACATTGTTCTGGGACTATATCAAAATGCTACTCTACTGTAGACATAAAATATAACTAGCAAGCATTATATATCAGATCTATAATGACTGTTGGCAGTTTAAATATGGCAATAGGTTTTAAAAGGCCATATTGGGTTTAGGTGGAGGGATAATTTCGTTCTAAATGTCACGACGTGAATATGTAATGTGCGTAACATTTAAAGTTTTTTCGTTTGTTATAAATCCTAAAGATATTGGATTTAGTCCAACAAAATAAAAAGCACTTACATGCGTTCAAAATTCTGCATTCGGTCACGTGGAGAATATTGAGAGGTTTATAAACGCATTCACGATGCAAAAGAAATAGGTACTAAGGAGTTCAATGTTACCGACCATTTTTTATCCCTCAAAGAGGGGTGTTAAAAGTTTAACAACCCTAATGTCTCTCTGATGAAGCCAGTGGCCTCCAAGCGGGTGAAACATTCAACCATTTTGTTAAGCCTACGCCGTCTGTCTGTCAGTCCCCCCCAACATGGCCTCTCCTAACAGTCAGCTAGTCGTCGTCCATGTATGTATGCGCGAGTTACCTTTGTCGTCGTGTTTGTCGCCGTCCTTGTTGTCTGTCAGTCCCCCCCAACATGGCCTCTCCTAACAGTCAGCTAGTCGTCGTCCATGTATGTATGCGCGAGTTACCTTTGTCGTCGTGTTTGTCGCCGTCCTTGTTGTCTGTCAGTCCCCCCCAACATGGCCTCTCCTAACAGTCAGCTAGTCGTCGTCCATGTATGTATGCGCGAGTTACCTTTGTCGTCGTGTTTGTCGCCGTCCTTGTTGTCCGACTCGCCCGACGACGCCAGCTCGGGCGCGCCTTCCATCAGGGCCGCGTTTAGGTACTGTGTGGAAGGATATATATGTATTGCTTGTAAATAGAAGTGGACGGGAATAATCCCTTAAAAAAAACTTTTAAAGCGTGTAGCTTCTTCATGTTAACATTGATTTATTAGATTTTTTCCCTATTTTATCCCTATTTTCAAAAATATTTTTTGAAGGATCATAAAACTCTATCAGAGCAACTGATGTTTTTAGAGTCATAACACGCAAAAACTTTTCCCATACTGAATAAATATTTTTTTTATTTTGATTTTGGTAGGTTGCTAAATAGCACCATGGTAAACAGATACCGTCGCTCTTCGATCACTCCTAGAACAATGAATATTTGGCCAATTAATTTCGACCCTAGAGACCGAGTTAAACTATCTTATGTGCCTGTGACTTCACGGGCACTAGTTCCATTTGAACAACACCATGCTGCTGGGCGGCAGGAATAAGCTTGGTACCACTTCTGCTAGTGATAAAAAAACGGATCTTATCAGAGAACCCAAAGTTATTTTTAGTTTCATCTCCATAACAAGGCATTATGAGTAGAAGATATATTATGTTGTTTCGCTATGTAGGGATGCTGCACAGTACCTTGGAGGGTCTGGGCCGAGGGTTTTTGTCGGGCGAGATGCCCATCTCGTTGAGGATCTCCGCCATCATCTTGGTGTTGATGCCGCAGTTGTTCGCCACGTTCTTGTGACATCGCTTGTGGACGTTCATCGAACACACTGCAACACAAACACATTTAGTGTTAGATGTGAACATGTGCATTTCCATTTTCGAGATTGCCTTCTTTTGTCTCTCTCTCTCTGCAGGAATATCGAAAGAAGTTATTTTGGCAGGAATATGGTAATACACTTGAAGGTTTGGAAATCGACGATACAGCTTCTTTATCTGCTTAACTAAATCATTAACTATGTACAGGGTTCATTTATGATCAGCCCATTCTCTTTTGTATCTAAGCTTCTACTTTTCCAGTTTTTCCACTGTTACGCGAGTTCTTGCCATTTACAAAAGCAAGACTACACCACCCCCACTTTTAATTTTCGGTGCTCCGATGTTACCATGCTTAAATCAATAACAAATAAACGAAAGGATATGTAACCTTCACACTGCAGTCCTTGCTTGATGAGTCCGTAGAGCAGCGAGCCGCAGTGGTCGCAGAACGTGAACCTCTTGTAGGAGTGCACCACGAAGCGGTGCGGGACGTTCACGTTGAAGCGCTGCCCGCCAGACACGCCCACCGCGCTTTGTTGCTGCCACACGAACACGACCATCAGGCATACATCATCAGCATCAGCATCATCGTCCAGCCACGCGCTCCCACACCCACGACCTGCGCCAGGTGGACAGACCACCTTGCTGGCAGGCCGAGGCTAACATGCCGGTGTTAGAGGGATGGACTGGAACCCACCCCGCGGGCCAGTGCGGGTGGTGTACAGTCACGAGTATAAATAACTCAATGCCGTACACTTCCGCAAATTTTTAATATTTGTGTTAAGTTCGCTTACGAAACCACAAATGAAAACATGCCTCGCTAGCTTCTCAGCAGATCACAATTTCGTGTAAATTGTGATCTGAAATAGATCAAAAACACAAACTTACAACAAAGACTACATGCCCCAATTTTTTTAGATATTGATTTGGATAAGACTCAAAGATGGAGCACAATTGCATTGAAAAGTGTAGCATTCCAGCTACTTCCGTTGTTTATATTCGATCTTCTATCTTCATAGGCCTCTTCCAGAAAGATCTTCGAGGACATAAATCATCGTCCTTTTCTAGATTTTTAAGTGGAGTGGACTTCATACTATCTTAGACAGTTAATGAAGAAAGATTATACTTACTCGTACCTCTTCCTTCATGCCGGGGCACTTGGTGACGACTGACGAGTGGCAGCGCTTGTGGACGACGCACGTGCACACTGCGACAATGACAAATGCGTTAGTTAATAACTGCGTTCAAAATTCGTGTGATTTTGGTAAATAACCTTAATATCAGATACAAAAAGTTTAGTTTTCGCTACAATTTCAATATTTTTAACTGTACCACTGCTTTTGAAACCAACTTTATTTGCAGTGGGCGCGTAGTTGGTATTTATAGTAGAAAAAACGTCAATTGGAGACAAGGATAAGAATAGACTATATTTTAATTTTTTTGTTTGTATTTTATAATATAAAACAGGGTATTTTATGGTGACCTTACCTTGGCATTGGTAGCCTTGTTTGCCCAGACCCCTGTGGGAAGAGAACAACATTATAGAAAAGCATTAGAACACAGGCTCAAGGTTCACTTAGTGGAAAAAGATATAAAAAGAAGTTGAATAAGAAGGGAATCCATACATTATACAAAAGTTTTTCAATCGATTGTACTGCTAACTTCTTGCTGTAGGCTTACTGATATTTCCAACTTTCACAATTATGGAAATGTTTACCTCCCTGACCACTATTCTTAAGGGTTAAGAAGGTATCGAATACATTTTTTAGGGTTAAGGAATATCTAGGTTCTAGGGATGTGACTGACCAGATGAACTCCCGACAGTGGCTGCAGAAGGTGGGCTGCCGGAGGAAGGTGGCCATGAACTTGTGTCCGTTGACCTGGTGCACGCGGCGTCGCATGGCCCCGCGGCGGCGCGCGAAGCCCGCGCCCTCCTTGAACTCGCGCCCGCCGGAGCCCGCGCCCGCGCCGCTGCGCAGGGGCGCCTCCACACCCGCTGCCGAACACACGGTTTCCATTCTCTAAGACTTCAATTATACTGATCGAGGGATTTGTCTGAATGGCCGCTCTATCGCGAAATCACATGAAATGATTTGCAAGCGCCGTGTGCATGCTGCATCTCATTCGTTGCGAACAGTACCGTGCAGTGGCCAAAGCGCCTGGTAGCGCGGACGAATATAATTTAAGCATTCAAGTATTTGTCACCGGCGGCGCACACGGTCTGTGATTGGCCACTAAAGACGATATATACTACGTAAGACACCCTTCGCTGCTAGCGCAGTTGTTCGCCTGAAAGTCTAAGCTGACCTATTGCGAGGGTAGTTCCGATGCAATCAGGACTAGCGACGTCAAGCAACCCAGATGTGAAAGAGAGCTAATGAAGCGTCTGATATACCATCTATTGTCAAAACAAAACCTTATGCTTTTGCTAGAGGATTCGATTGTGGCAAGATAATGCAGCATCCTCCAATCTGATAATAGCACCACCGCGACTTTTGGTTTAGCTGGTTTAATTACAATCAAATTGGCCGCCAGATAGTACATTATGCAGCAGACGGCATTACTCGTGACAGCATCAAGTAGCAAAATATTCCATATAATGAACTAGTAGACTACTTATCAGACAAAGAAGAATAGTCCCGATTGTAATGTGTACTTGCATAATCTTACTTTACATAATTATAATAAACAGCCAGTCACAGTGACTTGCCACTTTAAATTAAATTAGCATGGAAGAGTTTTGAAGAAATAATTACAAAATAATGATACATGTCTGCTTCACTGTATATAATATGTACAACCTGATAACAATAACTAATACAGGTAAATTGGCACCTACATTTTTCTGAATCAAAATTTTTTATATTTTCTGTGGGTTGTGTTGTACAATTTGACCAAGGCATCCTGCCAAGTAGAAGGGTAGCAGACAATCTGCCAATAAGATGTATAATCACCAATCTGTCTGCTAAATAGGGTGATTTATGTATGTGACTGTTTAAGTGTGGTCATGTGGAGGCCCATTTAGCACAATACTACGAAATATGCAACAGAATTTGGTTTTACTAAAGCTGTTTTAATAAAATATGTAACTGACCTTGAGAATTCCATTTCAGATCTATTTTGAGATGCAGTTTCCCTTGAGGTTCTAGGTCCACCTGGAAATATAAAATTTAATACACAATTTTCGTAATTAATTATTTACTGACATCAACAACAGCAACAAACATTATTATTACAAGAGGATAATAGTTCAAAATTAACTTTTTCAGAGTTGCATGTTACCCATTTGATTAGGAAAATATAACCATATTGCTTGTTCCCTATTTATAAATCTTATTGATAACCAAACTAATATTTTAGATAGTTTCCCATTACATTTCAAAACAGTATATTCATTTAACTGTCTAAATAACAAGTTTAACTCATTTAATTAAAATGGAGTAAGTAGGTACTAAATTTATCTAAAAATTTACAGTACTAACAGGAAACTGTGCCATTTATACTGATATTCACATGAAGATCAAAACATATCAACAAAGACAAAGTCAACATTGACACATCTCTGAAACAATGTCAGTGAATCATTTCAAATCTGTGGAACAAGTTAAGAATAGCTGCACTGATCTTTTAATTTGCCCACACAAATCACAACTACATAAATACTATTGCTACAACCGTAACAAACGAGGAAAACTGAATGAACAATTATTTCCAGATATCACAAATATAAGTAAAAATGCACCTCTTCCTTAAACTTCACATATTTAGGGTCCGGACCTGAAAACCTTCGCCTAAAATTATTCATCACGTCCACTGAGACTCAACAGTAAACCGCACATACTAAATGTCTGCAGTGTCACTAAAATGGCTTATCAAAGAAAACAAATATTATGTCAATTGTTGATAACAAGCTGTAAGACAAATATGGAGTCTTGTAATCTTATCTATGGATTACAGCAGATAAACACGCACTGATCTAAGGATCTTGTTAATCAGTCTTGCAGTGAATTTTTATCATAGTGGTTGTTTTAGTGTTTTTTGTGAAACAAAGTTTTATTACTGGGGTATCATTTTCTTCAGCATTTACGTGAAGTGATGAAGTATTGACTTATTAGGAGTGATTTGAACTTATTTAAAAATATAGACATTTGATTCATGTAATTCGGCAAGGTACAGTATAAGGATGTTGATCAGTTGTTACTTTAAGGATCCGTCATCAACACAGTGTTGTAAGTACAAACAGCACTCACCCAAAAATCTGTGGCGTCCTTATCTCGATGCATAAGGTCTTCAAATGGGATTGTGCAGTTGGCAACAAAGTCGTCTGGAGGTATTGCAGCATCGTGGAACACCGTGATCCCCAAACTATAGCATTAAACCCAATGAACAACTTTTCATGGAGTATATTATATTATTGTTATATACATATATAGGGTTTGATTCCCATGTGACTCATAACATGATGTCATTGTCAGAAGTTTCACATTCCAATAAGAATTATTTTAGTAATGTTTGACAGGTTCAGCTGCTCAGAATGAAACTTGATGAATTACTGTTTGAAATAACACTGAGTATTTATATTTATTTACAAGACAATTTCATTGATATCACGGAAATGCAGACCAATATCACATTATTTATATAAATTTTTTACAAGAAATCAAGAATAATCGACTCTCAATTAAGAATAACATGTCAAACATATAATCAATGGAATGATAACATACCTGCCAACATTATGGACTTCGTGAATGAAGGTCTCATTCCACACAGGGTCAAATGTCTTGGGCTTGGTGCTGGAACGGTCTAGATGGTGCTCGTCGGCGTCTATCGACACGTACGGATCTATCGGCTGGTCGTCTGCAACCATACCCCGTATTTACATATTAACACCAACACCCATCTCGGTAAACACGCTACACCTACTCTCTACTTGAAATTACAACTAAATGATGCTCCTGTAACGAAAATCTTTGCACAGTCATCCGCAATGATATGTTGGGGAGGCACCCGATCCGTTAGATGAGCCTCACCTGGCTTGCCGAAGGTCATATTATGCCGTTTCTGAAAGTCGGTCGGCCTAAGACCCGTCGCCTCGCAAACCCGTACTCGCACCGTGCCACTGAACATGGTGCTGCCGACCAACGAGCAGTATCACCGAGACCGCGCCGCCACACGATCACTTCCACACTATAAACCCACTTAAAATCATTGAAGGTGCTTCATAATAGAAACAGAAATTAAATAAAAGACTTGACAGCGACAAAATCGGCCATGGATGGATATTTTTCTCTATGGTTACTAATGGATTCCAATTTCGATTTCCTGAAGAATGTTATGGGAATTGGCTATGGTATTTACAGACAAAGCAAAAGGATGGACCCCAATTAAAATTCATCAGAATCTATTCCAATAATCTGTGAAAAGAATAATCTTCCAAGTCGCATCTCAGCAGACAGAATATTTTTTCTGCATGATTTTTTTGTTTGAGCATGTTTTTATAAGTAATATTTTGTTAGTGAAAAATACGGATTTTAGAGATTCGGAAATGTTATTAAATGTACGTATTTAGGTACATAATATCTATAGGCTTTGATTCTTTCATATAAAAAGAATTTATCCGCTGGATGCCTAGAGTAAATATGTTCCTTGCGCTGGATGCTGGATCCAGCCACCCAGCCAGGGACCAGGTTGCTGTCCTTGGGTGCCCTGCTGGCCCGCCCAGCTGTCTTTAAAATTAAAAATGACAATGACAGTGACAGCTTAAATTGACAACAAAAATTGTGACGCAACACAGCAGCCAGCCGTAGACAGAGAATAGCCTGCGCCTGGCGCAACAGACAAAAACTAGGGATGTCGGAAGTGAAAAAAAAGTCGGTTCATCGATGTATCGATATTTATTAAAAATCAAAAATCGACCTCGACATATCGAGAAAAAATCTCGAAATATCGATATATTGGTATTTTTTTTTAATAATAATTATTTTTTATATAATATGCACAATATTTTAATGTATGAGAATCATAATAAAACGAAGGTATTTAACTAAATAGCAATATTCTAATACTTTTAAAATCAATATTATAGACTGATCTAAAAATTTCAGGCAAACCAGTATTTATCCATTAGTGAACGTAGAAAACTCTGCTCTGCACATGCTCCGCTGCCATGTGGCATAAATTTAAATTTAAGCTAAAATATTCTTATAATAGATAACATTTAAAAAAACAATCGTTTTTGATACGATTTTCGAATTTGAAAAGAACAATGCCCACTTCCCATACATTTCAAAACCTGTGCTGTATTAAATGTGCTAGAACGATTTATTTAACACTCGAAGTTTGGTCTAAAATAGTAATACTTACTTAATAATAAATATCTATGTTCTAAAACGTCTTTTTTACTTTGTGAATTCCTTAAAACAAGCTGCCCTTATGTCACTACTTAGACTCTCGATGATTGTCAATTTATATTGAGTGTCGAGCATTAAATGTCAAACGTCAAAAAATACGTTTCAGTCGTCCTGACTCAATTACATATTGCATGATTCATTAATTTAATTATTCATTTATTTTTAAATAATCTGTATTATACATTGACTAAAAAAGAAATACTTACTGAGTAAATAAAACGTAAAATAATGTATGAAACTCAGAAACAGAGTTGAATAAAGTCAAGTAGCAGTGTGTAAAATGGAACGTTGTAAAAAATGGTGGTTGAGATGCGTTCAAAATATGCTAATATAATACAAAATTAAAAAAAAAACCTGCGTTTCTTTTAACATTGTGATAAGCGTAGTGAATATAAAATTTAATTAGCTGTTTTTTAAGATTTATTTCATTTCTATACATTCTCAGGTGAAAAATGGGCATTCCTCTTTTGTATCGATTTATTGTTATATCGGTTCAAAAAATTGAAGATTGAGGTGGAACAGAAGACGAAGTTTAGCAAAAATAAATACGTATAATCACAATTATCACAAAAACAGTATTTACAATAAAATGTATTTAATAAACGACCACGAGATTTTTTCTTTATGACACGAATGACAATCAATAGGATATGCAGTTGCTATGTAACCAAATTGATGTTCCAATTTCAATATCTCCTCTCAAAAAATACCTATCAGGTCAGAGATCTTTCTGATCCTCGGTCTTGCTAGTGGCTTGGTTAGGATATCTGCGAGCTGATCTTCGCTAGATACCTTATCGACTTTTAGATCACCTCCAGTGACCAATTCTCTAACAAAGAAATGTCGAACCCGGATATGCTTAGTCCGTCGATGGAATTCGGGATGTTCTGCCAGCCTGATTGCAGCTTCGTTATCAATTCCTATGCATGGAATCTCCTTAAGAGTGACAAGATCACTCATAAGCTGAGATAGCCAAACAGTCGCTCTGGCTGCTTCACTGGCAGCTACAACTTCTGCCTCGGTGGTGGAAATTGAAACGCTTGCCTGTCTTTGGCTTAGCCATGACACCGCTCCTCCTGCATACATGCACAGCACTCCAGTAGTGGATCTACCAGTGCTGATATCTCCTGCATGATCAGCGTCACTATAGCATTCCAAAATGCCTTGTTTGTAATCTCTCTTGTACATGATACCTAAATCTGGCGTGTACTGCAAAATACGCATTATGCGTTTCAGTCGAACACAGTCTATTTCTTCTGGCTTCTCCAGACTTCGTGAGACTACACTTACAGCATATGCAATGTCAGGTCTAGAGCATACCATCAAGTAAGCCAAGGCTCCAACAATTTGCCTGTAATTATCTTTCATATAATTCATGTCCACCTTCTCGTTCCATGTACCATCTTTGGCAATCGGCGTCGAGACCGGTTTGCAGGTGTCCATTCCGAATCTCCGCAAGATTTTACGTACATACGACGTTTGAAATATCTTAATACTATCTCCTCTGCTTTCTATCTCTACTCCAAGAAAATAAGACGCAGTTTTCATAGTTATTTTGAAACGACGTTTGAGCTCCTCCATCAACTCGTCCATCAGTGCATCATTGTATCCGACGACTAGACCGTCATCCACGTACAGAGCTACTATAAGCTTTCCACATCCTCTCTTTCGTATCAGAAGACAAGGATCTGCCTCACTTGCCTTGAAACCGATTTCTTTGAAATAATCTAGAATGCACCGGTTCCAGCACCGTGGTGCTTGCTTCAGCCCATAGAGACTCTTCTTTAGAAGACATACTTGACCGGAGCCGTCATTATAACCTTCTGGTTGTTTCATGAAGATCTCTTCATCTAATGAGCCATACAGGAAGGCAGTCGAAACATCGAACTGTCTCATCGACATACCTTCGCTCGCTGCTGTACTAATCACTGAGCGAACAGTTGCCATTCTGGTCACAGGGCTAAAGGTCTGCATGTAGTCTATACCTTTCTTTTGTTGAAAACCTTTTATGACTAATCTAGCCTTGTACTTGTCTATGGAGCCATCAGCATTCATCTTGACTTTGAAAACCCACTTACAAGGTAAAGCTTTTCTGCCCTTGGGTAGATTCACAAGCTTCCATGTGTCATTTTCCTTCAAGGAACTAATTTCACTGTCCATGGCCTTTTCCCATAGCTCTTTATCTGGGCGTCTGGTCGCATCTTTGTACGTTTCTGGTTCATTGTATCCCATTATCGCGTTCATAACAAAGTCTTTGAATCTATCTGGAGGACGTAACATAGAACGGTCTCGAAGTATCATCTGTTCCGGGAACACATCTTCACGTTCATCTGCGATGATTTCATCATTAGCATCATCTTGATATTCATCAACGACATTATCATCTTCGTTGACGTTACCATTCCCCTCCGATTCAATAGACTGTTCCGTAATTTCATTTTCTGCGTCATGAAACTCTTCTCCGACACTTTGATTTTGTTCACCTATATCCATGTCAGTTTCACCGGTTCTTTCAGTAGTAGGCATAACAGGAGTTCTTTGTCCATTATCTTTTAAAACATCTCTATTAAGTTCTACTTCAATTTCATTTTCCGGACTGCAGACTGCTTCAGGGTATTCATTCATTGAAGTCTCTAGCGCTTTTTCATTGAAAATAACGTCCCTAGATCGAACTAATGAATTTCTTTCTCTGTTCCAAAGTCTGTATCCATCATCATTGTCGTATCCAATTAAAATGCACCGTGTAGCTTTCTTTTGTAATTTCTTTCTCTTCTGCTTTGGTACATGCGCATAGCAAGGTGAACCGACTATTCTCAGGTGCTTTATCTGAGGCTTCTTGTTAAGCCACAGTTCATAAGGCGACTTGTGTTCCACTGAAGTACGTCCTGTCCTGTTTAGTATGTAAACAGCAGTGTTTACCATCTCAGCCCACAAATTCTGAGGAATCTCCTCATGCGCATTCATCATTGCTCTAGCAGATTCGACTATAGTGCGATTATCTCGTTCACTACACCCATTTTGTTCTGGAGTGTACGGCATAATGAGTCTTTGCTTTATTCCAGCTTGTCCAAGTAGATCTTTGACTTTCCTGTTATCGTATTCGCCTCCATTATCACTCAAAACCTCGAAAATAGTATGTCCAGCATTTCTAGCCTCAGACATCATCTGTTTTAATTTTTCGGGAACTTCAGACTTATTTTTAAGGAAGTATACATATCTGTATCGTGTGAACTCATCCTTAAACAGTACGACGTAGCGATATCCAGAGACACTCAAAGGAAAGGGTCCACAGACGTCTGAGTGTATGCGTTCACCAGGTTTTGTTGCCTTTTCGCGAACACCAAATGGTTTCCTGTGGGCTTTACCAAAGATACAACCTTCGCATAAATCTCCACTGTTGTCTTTAACCCTAACTCCTTCTCTATCAAACTTTTGATATGTCTCTTGTCTTGATGTCCCATACGCTCATGCCATAATTGCAGCGTATCTCCATGCTCAATTATGTTGATTGAAAAATCAGCACCTATGGCTTTGCAGTCTAGCTTGTACAAACCGCCATACCTTTGCCTTTTTCCTGTTAAGACAACCTTACCATTGATCTTCATGGAACATGTTGTAACCCGTGACTCAAAAATACTTGAGGGGTTCTTTTCCTGTGTACTAAGCACAGAGAAAAGGTTCTTGCTAATCTGGGGAACATACCAAACATCTCTTAGCAGTAAAAAGTCACTTTTTCCTTTAACATTGGCCTCTACACGGACGGTGCCTTTTCCAACCGCCTTTATCATGTTTCCGTCAGCCGTAGTTACTGTGTGAGGTTCAATAAAATGTTTAAAATCTTGAAATAGATCTCCTCGACTTGTGACGTGATGTGTCGCTCCATTGTCTATGTACCAATTATCACTATCACGGTTAGTGCCTGAATCTGTTGAATTCACCGTCAGTAACATCATGTTGGAACTGAGAGCTTTATTTTTCTTGTCTTTCATGGTATTATTCGGGCAATCCTTCTTAAGATGTCCAGACTCTTTACAAATAAAGCATTTGTACCGCTTTTTATTTTTCTGGTCTCTTTGGTCATTTCCTTTAGCAACCTTTCGATTCGTTTTTACATAAAGCGCACTTTCGCTCGATTCAGCGTCAGCCATCGATGCATTCAGCGCTTTTTCATGTGCACACAGTTGGGCCGTAATGTTGTCCACTGTTCTTTCCTTCTTAGACATCAATAGCCAACTTGACTTGAAAGAAAAAAAAGTTTCCGGCAACGTATCCAGGATTTTGCGAATCAAGAGAACTTCAGGCATTTCAACGTTCTCCTCTTTGAGCAGTTCTTCCTTCAGATTGTGCCACAAATTCTTCAATTTCGAGACATGTGTTGACATGTTGTCTGCCGGATCCCTTTTAAGTCTGAAGAAGTCCAAACATAAGTCGTAGAGCCGGCCCTCATCAGGACCCTCATACAGCCTATGGAGCTCTTTCCATACTTCCTTGGGAGTGGACAACCTTATTACTTGCCCTAGTGTTTCATCCGTTACATTGTTCGTTATAAGCAGTGTAGGGCTGTGCTCTCCAATGTAACAAAATCTCGTAAAGTTTTATTGTTAGAATTAACTTCGGCATCCCCACTGCCTTCCGCAGGCTTCGCCGGTTTTTGTGTCTTGCCTTCCACAATCTCCCAAATTCCGTTTATGCCTTTAAGTAAGGCAACCATTCGGTATTTCCAGGCGACCCAATTGTGGCCATCAAGTTTTGTGATCTGTATTTTTGAAAGCTCCATTTTACACTTCTGGGTTCTGGGCCCATAACCTATTGAAGATTGAGGTGGAACAGAAGACGAAGTTTAGCAAAAATAAATACATATAATCACAATTATCACAAAAACAGTATTTACAATAAAATGTACTTAATAAACGACCACGAGATTTTTTCTTTATGACACGAATGACAATCAATAGGATATGCAGTTGCTATGTAACCAAATTGATGTTCCAATTTCAATACAAAATATAACAGGCAAAAACATTGATATATCAAATCAAAATATCGATACATCGATGGATCGATATTTTTTCAACAAGCCTAGCAAAAAACTTCGGAAAGAGAATTTGGCCGCATTCCGAGTTAGACCATAATCGCTGACAGCGCTCACATCGATAATTAGCGTTCCGATTTAGATATCACGATTATGACAGCTGACAATTCGCTCACAGTGATATTTCTGTAGGGCACGGTCGGCGTTATCGCAAGATGGCGCATGTCATGACGTCACCTATGACGATTCACGGGACATCGTTATCGCGCTCACGCCATCTCGGAACGGGTGTAGGCGCGCTCAAATCGATTACACCCCAATTCGGAAAGCAGGGTTTGTTGTTGTTGTAATGAAAATAAACATTTTGCAGTGAATTGTAAACATAAACAATGGGATTCCTAACGATATTGAAGAAGTTGCGGCAGAAGGAAAAGGAGATGAGAATACTCATGTTGTATCCTTTTTAAAACGATTTTAATGTCATAACCCTATTGTTCCACATTCGCCTTCTTTGGTTTCCTTAGTAAAGCTTTCTTAGAGGTTTGGACAACGCCGGTAAGACGACGATATTGAAGCGTTTCAACGGCGAGCCCATCGACACTATATCCCCGACGCTGGGCTTCAATATAAAGACTCTAGAGCACCGTGGGTATAAGCTCAACATTTGGGACGTCGGGGGACAGAAGTCTTTAAGGTAAGCTTGTAGATCATGGCTTTATTCATCGGTCGTCGAAGCAGTATCGATTTTTCTAACTCAAATCATTTATTTCAAATATACCAATTACAGGCACTTTTGAATTGTCAAGGTAGGTCGGTCAGAAAAATGAAGCTAGTTGCCCATTCCAAAGCGTATTAGGTACCTATGGAGAAGAACGGGCAAGAAACTCCACGGAAGAAAAGAGTATCTTTTTAATTTCATCTGTAATATTATTTTATGTGTTGTAAAGATTGTATTTCAACATCAGCTGATTGCCATTCTACAGAAATATTGCCATCTGGGGACAAGTTCAATACCTACCTATTACAACATTGCAAATTTTGACAAAATATGTATGAGAGTAATGTGCACCTTTTACTATTCTTTTCCTTGGGAAAGATAGTATAAATAATATTGAACAGTTGGAAAGCTATTTTTACTGTTTTTGTGCTGTGTTTTTTTAACTGTTTTGTGCCTTTTTGTCAAACTTCATTTTAACCTGACAGAAAGGGACAAAACAATTTGATAGCTAAAATGGGTTTATTGAGCAAATGGCTTTATTATGAATAAGATGGTTAGGGTTTTGTATATGCTAGTGCAGTCTGCTATAATGCCTCAAAGGCACATTGCCTCAGAATAAATTGTATTCAGACAATAGTATCTTCCCAGCCTGCGTGCGTGTAAACAGATATTCCAAAGCTTTTACACTTTCTATAATATTTTTTGCACTACTCACATGAAACAAATATTTGTTGAGTTAAAAAAAAATTGTCATCATCCCTGTTCATGTCATCCATGTTGTAATCAAAAATATTATAGAAAGTGTAAAAGCTAAAAAAAAATTGCCATGTTAGAAACCTTTTATAATAACTTAGACAAAGACAGCACTATTCTAAAAGTGACGTCACAACTATGTCATTTTATACTAGCGCTAGCGCCATAAATTGTTTGAACCGCGTGACAAGGACAGGAACATTTCTATTATGAGTCATCCCTATTATTGCCCACTGTTATTTAATTTTCTATATCTTGGTCAGGCTAAACATATACATATTCAACTATTGAAATGTTTCAGATCATACTGGAAGAACTACTTCGAGAGCACAGACGGTGTGGCGTGGGTGGTGGACAGCGCAGACGCGCGGCGCCTCTGGGACTGCGCCCGCGAGCTGCACTCTCTGCTGCAAGAGGAGAGGCTGGCCGGGGCAACGCTGCTGGTGCTCGCCAACAAGTCTGACCTACCAGGAGCTCTCACGTCTCAGGAGATTAGAGAGGTAGTTGTTTACAAAAACAACCTGAGATTTAACAAAATTACAATAAAATATCTTAGTGAAACTTGGCAGAAGCCCGAAATTCTGAACTCTTCCCCAAGTGTATTGTGTTACCCAGTAACTGGGATGTGCATGTCAGATTGACAGTCACTCCATGAAAAATACTGGTATTCAACTCTGGTTAGACTGAAGCTGACCCTAATAAAGTAGCGAAAATGCTAGCCAGCAGGCTTAGCACGAGCGCCCTAGAGAAGCGTATTGTCGACGGAAGAGTAGACAAAAATGGCGTTTCTGTGTAGACAGTAGAAAGTTTTCTACTGTCTACACAGAAACGAAACGCAATTGTACGGTAAAAATGGGTAGTTATACACATCACTAGCAACTAACCCGTTGCTATGGAAAATCAGTGTCTATAAAGCAACCTGAGTCTAAGTGTGTCCTCGTGCTCGCGAAAAAGAGATTTCGAGGAGCGTAGAAAGCGATTTCTATTCTACAGTAGAGTAGAAACAGAAAACGCCATGCTAAGCCTGCTGGTGACAAGGGGCTGTCCCCCAAGACAGTTCAATTAATTTCACCAAATCGACTTTGTCGTCTTAGTAGCTTCTTAATTATTCAATTCTTATGAAATCTTCAGTTTTTTTAAATTCTACTAGTTAACAATCTACAGCTACGGCTCTGCCTTGTCGAGCTGGAGCCAATTCGTAGTCTGGCTACAAAGAAAACGCGGTTCGAAGGAACTGGTTCCTACTATGATGAATGGTAAAACTAGTAAATCCGGGGCAGGATTATCTTGTGTTGTTTTTTTCTTAAACTTTTCTACACACTGACAATGTTTCTCCTGTGGACATGGACCACCCCACAGAAATAAATCTGGATCTGCCTTTGCCAGATGGTATAGTAGAGACATCCACTGGTGCAGAATAGTATTACTTTTCCTGCTCACTAAACAATCATTTCTCTACATTTTCAGGCCTTGGATCTGGACAGCATCAAGACCCACCACTGGCGCATTGTGCGCTGTTCCGCCGTGACAGGGGAGAACCTTCTCGAAGGCATGGACTGGATGCTCGACGACATCGCCTCCAGGATCTTCACGCTCGACTAGCATGTGCATTACATATCTTCTATTTATTATCTAAAAGAATGGAGAAAGTAGAAGGAATGGAAGTTGCCTGAAGTTTGTAATTCTTTACATGGATTGAAGGTGAACTTTTGATCTTGGAGTATGTGCTAAATAGGCCGAGTTATGTTATGTTCCCCACATTGTGTACTGTATAATATAGGGGCTCCTGTGTGGTGAAATTTTTATTTTCGTAATTGATTTAGTATGTAGTCGTTTCTAATGTAATGATTTTTAGCTGAAGTAATTTAACATGAATATCTTACTCCTAATTATTTCAACTCTCTCTGTTTAGTATTTTTAAGTTCTAATTATGTACAGCTTGCAAAGTTTAATACTAAATTGCCTAAAACATATTTATCTCATTCCAAAAAGCACTCGCTTCGTAATCTAATGCAAATAAAACTGTGATGTTTTTTAAAATTATTATAATATTAAAAAAAAAATAACAAACCCATTGTTTATTTCATTCATGCCTTGTATTTGTTACTGTTGGAACTGTAAAATAACATTTGTTTTACTATACATTTAAAAGTAAACACTGTTACATTTTAAGTGAACTCAAGATGCTACACGATTTAATTGTGAAATTTTACTATACGCGAATATCCGCGATTTGATTTATGTTCATCTGAAACCCTGCGGCCGCATCCGATCACATGCCGATGGAAGAATATTTCGCGTCCTGAAGTTCGTATTACATAGCATCGTATACCATTTCCCGCCTAGGAAGTAAGGCAAGGCGACGCGTTGTCTTGAAAAACTTCATAATCCATGTCAACAAAGTAAAGCTATGCTATTTTGACATATCATAGCATAGCCAGGACACGGCCTGGCCTATAATCTACCACGCGTGTGGTAGATGTCATGTCTTCGAATTTTTTACGTTTAATTTACTGTAACGAGGTTTATAGGACAGGCCGACAGGCAGCTATAGTTCAAGTCATACTAAGGACATGGAAGGGCACTTATATCGCTTCTAATACTTGGATCAGGTAACAGCTTTGGTGTTTTAAGTTTCGTATATTTATTATATTCAATATCAATTTATTTGCCTAACTCATTTAGGAGAACATACCATACTAGATTATCATAATCTTAATCCCTTTAAACACACATTCTAATAGTTCATTCTAGTAGCTTTCAATCAATGTCAACAAAGCAATAATGCTAAATCCACTGTTTAACTAGCCATAGATTTTAAAACCATCCATGGTTACATGGTTTCCATTTTAACAATGGACAGTTTTCGAGTTTGATAGTTCAAAACTGAATAGTTTTCGTATCAAATTACTGTAAACTGGAATCTGTTTAGGTTCTAGTTTACAGTCACATGATCTAGATGCAGAAAATGCAGTGCGGTTCTTTGTTGACATTACCAAAAATCTTACTAAAACGACTTGCACACAATGCCTCACACATCAAACTAGGGTAAGCAGGACAGTTCACAAGCATCACGGTTGACTCTAGTATAACTTGAGCACAGCTGCCGCGCGGGAGTGTCCCGTTAGGAATGGTTCTCAGTGTCCATGGATGCCTGAGTGTCGTTGAGGGTCGTGTCCAGGGATAGCTGAGTGGTCTCATTCGCAGTCTCAGTGTCCATTGTTGTGTTCTGATCTGTTTTTGTCTCTGCTTTGGCTTCGTCTTTGATTTCTTCTGTTTCTGTGAGAGATTTCGGAAATCATTATTTCAAAATTATGTTTTTTGGAATGGCTATTAGATTCAGTAAAGTAACATCTCTTGAGTACAAATGCAAAAAAAAATCGTCACATTAACATCATTTATAAAGCCTTTTGGCTATACCCTTACCCATCTTTTCCTGAGTCTCTGCCAGATCCACTTGAGGCTCGTCCTCATGCCTGTCATCTCCATCACTTTCCTCTTTGTCATCAGTATCTGCTGCAAACTTATCTCTCTTCTTCTTGTCATCTTTATTCATGTCCACATTCTTCTGGTCCTCTCCATCGTGGTGGTCAGGGTCGTTCTCTTTGGTGCCAGGTCCTCGTGGCCTGAGAACTCGCTGCTCTATCCGTCGGAGCTCTTCCTGAAGCTCTTGACGTTTTTTGACCATGCATTCTGAGGACATACAAAGATAACGATAAAAGTGAATATTTGTAATTGAATATTTGTACTTCTACGCCTCTAACGCCTGCAATGTCCGACGGCAGGTTAATGCTCATTTAGACATAGATCAACAAATCTTCGATAGATTTGTGTTTTGTGCCAGAAATAGAAACATTTTAGAAAATGTTTAAGTATCCATACAGCCTCATAAATAAACAGATAATGTGTAAATATGCTTTAATTTTACTTAGTCTGTGAACCATAGCTTCAGTTGAAAAAAAAATATTGTTTATTATAAAAAAACTCAAGTCAATTTCGATAATCAATTACTCACTGCGGTATAATGGACCATATTTTGCTGTAAATCACAAATTAGTATGAGATGGTATTCTAAGAGATTAGTTACTCAAAGAATATAGACTGTTTTTTTATTTATTTATTTTTTGTGCCTTTTTCTAGACATGACTATTGACTGACAGTGTCCAAATTAAGGCAGCAATAAGGTTGATGGGGATGTTAAATTGAGAAACTAATGGTTTAATAAATATGAAATTAATACCCACTTTCATGATACTTTCTACTGGACTCTAATTTCTCTGTGGCCTTCTCAGTCATCTTTTTTGGCAGCCAGTAGATGTGTGGCTTGGACTTGGTCAGAATGAAGTTGGCCAGGCTCTTCTGGGAGGTTTCCCACTTCTCAAACTCCTGGACCCGCGCCATTTTGGCCTCTAACGCCTTGATTGTGGCCTTCTTGTGTTCCCGTTCTGCAAACAATGTCTTTCTTTCTTTCTGCTCTCTTTCCTTCTCTTGTCTGGCTTGCTCTTCTATTTTGCGTTCCACTTGCGCTTTCTTATCTTCCTGTTAAAGTTTGGTAAACACTGGTTAACACATTACATTAAAGAGTAACATGCCACACTCTTCAAGGTTCAAATAAAGCCACAAATTACTAAAATGCCATGTTAATAGCATGCAATCCACTTCATTACTCTCTAAGTGACTATTAAACTACCTTAGTCTGTAACACAATTTCTTCCTGTTTGAATTTCTGTAGTGTTCCCAAAAGTGATCCAAATATGCGCCTATTGCGAGTCCTGGCCTGCTCATCATCCCCCTGGGCACGTAATACTGCAGCCCTGGTGGGGAGCTCCCGGGACACTGCTGATGGCACCTTGGCCCTCTTGGTGCCAGGACCATCGTCTTCTCCGTCACTGTCATGTACCCGGGCTGATAATCTGGAAAATAACAGTTGTGTTACCCGTTTTTATGATCAAGCTAAAATCTTTGCTTTGTATAAGAGATATTAATTATGAATTCAATTAGTGTATAACTAAATCTTGTAGGCAATATAATTACAAAACAAATTAATTTGTACAGAGTTATGAATGCTAATAACACTGTTTGGCATTTAAATTAGTATTAACAAAAGAAAGAAAACTAGAATAGACAGAAAAGCGAACTTAACACCAACTTTATCATCTGCATAGAGTATGAAAAGCCTGTGTTGCTTTGAATCCACTTTCTGTGACTTCTGCTTGTCCAATTTTGATAAAATAATATTCTACTCGATTTGCTTGAAAATCCTTTGAAAACAGCAGGTTTTACTCAGCCCTTATCACTGTAAACTTCTAGATTTTCGAGGACAAAATACAAAGTATTGAAATAGAAAACATGCACATTGTATGAGGCGACTAAAAGATTAAGAATCCGATTTTGACATTCAACAACGACTCGTAACATTACGTAACTGATATAAAACGCAACGTTAATTAGTTACCGTAACGAATTAGTCACATAAAACAGTCTGTATACCTGCTGAAAACTGTTTTAGTCTCATGTTTTCGTTTCGCAAACTGATCATCATTTTTGTTGAAATTGTTTCCACTGTCTGGGAAAGAGTTTCGGCCTCCTGAACGATTGTTTCCCCTGGCATATTCTCCCGTAGAGTTAAATCTAGAATTAAACACGTTGTCAAGTAAACAATATTAACACAAAATCACAGAATTTACATTCAAGGTGATCGTTAACCTATCATTGAATCTTCCGGTAGTTTGAACTATTTTTTTTATGTTTTCATCTATTTTAAACAAGCTACTCTTCTCATTTTCTAGTTGAGCACGTAAAGTACTAAAAGACACAGCAACTTCTGTCCCCATAATATTAAAAATAATGGAAAAATACAATATTCATTTAGCACTTGAGCTTTTTAATTTTTTCTCTGTAAAACTCCACCACTCCACACTCCACAGATTAAAATTTCTTCGTTTTGTTTTGTCTGAAACGCTTAAATCTTAAGTTGAAAACGCAAATTTAGAAATAATTAGTCAATTTTGTCTCATTTTAATTTTCTGAAATAATATTGAATTAATGTGGAAGAAAAATTGATTTCAAAATGTTGTATAAATATTGTATTCGATTATAAACAAAAAAGATTTATATGATAACAATAGATGAGGCTAGTTTGTTGAAGTAGTTTTTGCTACTCGATACGAGATGACGCTTAACTTCAGTAAGCTGAAATGTAAAATGTAAAACTAATAGTTGTTGCAAAATTTATACTTTTAAATTATTTCAATCAAAGAAATTTAATTTAAACACTTCATTCCTAATCAAAACCATTGAAAGACAATGGTGCCGATTCTCTTGTCACAAATGCCTCTAAACTAGACTAAAAATCACTTAAATTTGGTTTAATCCTGTCAAATTACGGTTTTCCATTCTGAAATTGACTAAAGTGACACAACTTAGCTATAATTTAGTTTGACAGCACTAAGATGGCACTGAGTTTTTAGTTTAGTGAGAATGGCTATTTTGCTATTCTGAATTTTACGTTTTTCACCAAAAAATTTGATTGTCTAACTAGTTCCCACCTAGAATCTGACGTTTCATAAGTGCCCATGTAGGTTTATGTGAAATAAAATATTTTGATTTTTTTATGAGTTCTCAACATGAATCTGACTACTTTTAATCGCGATTTAAAAGGTACGGAATAAAATTAGTTGGCGTGAACTAAAATCATACCAACACCTCGACTTCAGACGTGCAAAAACGGTACTTTAACGTTTTTTTCTTTTTTGCTCATATCTCGAAAACGGTGTGTCCTATCACAAAAATAATGAAATTTCGACCCCCTATGTAACTCAGACACCTCCAATGCTCTACATGTAGATATTTTTATTTTATATTTTCCATCCAAAAAGTAATAACTTCCATACAAAACACGTCGAGGCTGCCCCGGGCGGCCTCCGGCTCTAACAAAGACGTTGCAAAAACAATAGAAAAAAAAACACGTGTACTCGAGATTGTCAACTTCGAATATAGTTGTGTCAAAATTATTTTTAAATTTAGAGATTTTTTTATGCAGAATAGCTTCAAGATTCTCATAGTAAAAAGTAAGGAATTTTAGTGATAGTTTAGTTCGGTGTACAAGAGAATCGGCACCAATATATTGTCTTTCAATAAAAAAATCAATTAAAATATATTGTCTACAAAAAACGCAGCGTTCACCGTTTTTTCACTGAAATCATTTTCATTTTTCACACTCACTTTTTTAAGACATTAATTGTTTGGCACAGACGAGGCACAGACCATGAGAAATCTTGAAGTCAGTGCCTGATAATAAATCTGTGCTTCCTGTGCGGCCGGCGGCAGGTGTCGAGAGGCGGGCGGCATCGGCAGATTAATTTCACGCTTGCGAGCCCGGTCTGCCCCGGCGCCTACGCAGTGTCACGTCACTGCCTGTCTCAGTGTTACAAAAGAAAATGCAGAAATTTCACATCGTAGCTTTGTAAACTCATACTTTACATTTACTACTAAGATTTGGGCAAGCTGAGGAGTTTTATTCAACATTTTCTTTATTGCTTCTTTCTTGATCTTTCTGCCACACAAGTACCTACTCAACGAGATGTGGGCTGTATGTATTGGTGTCCTAAATCAGCGACCGACCACAAAGAAGATAGACGAATTGCCTGCTGTGTTACGAATTGGCAAGAGGTAGTAGTTAGTTGTAGTTTAAGAATGGGCAAGTAACTCCACCGTTAGGGTAGGGAGGGGGAATGGCGTTCAATTTAGGATTTCTTTTTTGTAGTTTTTAAATTATTTATTATAAAATCAAAATTAATAAAAATAACTAAGTCTTTTATTATCGTTGGTCTAGTGGTCGCAATCGCTACTGCTGAGCATGAGGTCCTGGGTTCAATCTCCACGTCGGGCAACGTGTTATTGGGGTTTTCTATCTGGAATTTCTCAGTAGCAGCCCGAAGTCTGGATTTGTGCCCGGTAGATGGCAATAGGCTCGCCCCCTATTACATGGGACTTAAACATAACTGACTAAATGTAGGTGTACTATAGGTACACCTCTGCCCAACCCTTCAGGGAAACGAGGCGTGATGTTATGTTATGTTAATTATCGAGTTATCAACAATTTAACAACAAAAACACATTTCTTTGACCTAATAGTAGTAGGATAACAATATAAAAAAACATGTTTGGCCGGCATTGCCCCTTACTTTGGGTAACGCCATCGCCACTTAGGTTACGGGGTAATGGCGCTCAAAATAGTTTCTGGAATATAACAAGTAAGATAAATTTTAATTAAATAAATACTAATGAGATCAACCTTATACAATAAAAGTAATGGCGCTCATATGAGCGGTATACCCCCAAACGGTCGTTTTGTAATTTATTTGAAATATATTTATTAAAATAAATTAAAAAGTATTTCAAACATAACAACATATTTATAACTAAATTAAATTACTAAATAACTAACTAACTACCTATACAAATTAATATAAAAAATACTCAGGCTTCGAAGTACTCGTCCGCATCGCTGTCATCTGTCATCTGTCATCATCATAATGTTTTTATTTGAAATATTAAATAAAAACATTACACGATTGTTAAAAATTCATTCCATTATCAAAATAGAATAGTTTTATTGCCAGAAAAGTAAATTCACGGTCACATGACGCGAGCTGACTGACCGTAAGCATCGCTGTCCCCTCACGCGACGTGGCGTGTTGCTACGTTCCATTTTGACAGAATTACAGAGGTGAGCGCCATTACCCAGTGAGCGCTATTCCCCCTTCCTACCCTACTCTTTTAAAATGTTTTACAATATTTTGTATTTTATTTTCACAATGGGGGTAGGTAGATGGCACTTGTATTTGAATTTTTGGTTCTAGGACATGCCTTTTTCCTCATTATGTTTTCCTTCACCGTTTTAAGATTAGTAGCAGTAGTTGGCATAAAGTAAAGCGCCTGTCTGTGTTCGAACCTGCGACCGACAATTCCTAAGTCGCGGCCGATACCACGGACTAGGTACATACATAACTACATGACCACGGAAATAGATTTAAATCTGTTTTCACGAGTTTGTTCGGCTCCGTAAAGGTTTCATGTCGTATCGGCACTGTACACTGATTGGAACATTGATGTTCATCTCATTAGGTACCTACCTAGGCATGCCTATGATCTTTTAGCCTGGCAGTTAAGCTAACTTGTAATAACTTAACTAGCAATCTGTACCTAGTTGCTACTTTTAAGGCATATTGAGAGATTATTAAACTATAATTATGAGAACTGTTCAAGTGTAAATACGAATGTAATCGTGGATTCAAAGCCACTAGAGTTGTTGGCCGAACAAAAGATTTGTAGGATTTTCGCTAGTGGTTCCAACATGATGAAGTTAGGTACCTACTGGCGGAAAATAGGAGAGGGTTCCCACCCGTCTGCATTTCCCTCCCCAACTATCCAAAGAAAGAAAAGCGTTTCATCAGGTACTTAGCTATTAATAAAATTAAACACCATGTAGTGATTGTGGTATACCTTTAATAAGTGTAAGAAATGGAATGTAATCTGCGGATATAATCCAGTTTCTGTTTAGAATTCAATTCAATTAATCTGAGAAGAAATTAAATAAAACTGAAATGTAACGATCTCGAGATAAGCTCACAGTGCACGTGCTGTTTTATATATCCTGCTGATTGGTAAAAAGAGTAAGTACCTAACATGAATTAACGTTTTCTATGCTGTTGTCAATCAAGAACCTCAAAAGATAGTAATAATTAAATATTACAAAATTTATAATGACCACCAATGATGGCGTTTTGTCCAATTATTGCATACTGGCTCTCGCGCGGAGGTCGAAAATTATTCTAGGGGAGCATCTCACCGGGACAAAAAGTACATAATTATCCTATATCCTAGCTCAGTAGTGCTATTCTGTAAGTATCTCACCGTGAAAACTTAGGTTAAATGAGAGTGGGGTGAGGTGTCAGCGCCACTGATGCTAGGGATTGACCTAGACGGGATGACACTGACTGCTCATTCACAAAAGTTTTCACGGTGAGATTTTTACGGAATCGACATGCAGGTCTATCCGTGTGCCAAATTGCGTCCAAACTATTTCAGCCGTTAAAATACCTGCCTACGAGACCTGGAAACGATTCTAATGCCAAAAATATACTTTTTAGAATTTTGTATGTTTGTCTGTATGTATGTTACAGCATCACGAAAAACTAACGGATAGTTTCTGTTCAAATTTGTCATAGACAATGGCGGATCCAGGATTTATTTCTGGGCTACATGGGCTAAATGGATTGGACAGTTTTTTTAGGTTTAACTTACCATACATAATGAAATTGGAGTTACGTTGTCACTGTATGTAAACCGTCTTTATTATATTGTCTGCTGTGTATGGCTTTAGCAGGCTTTGCCTTATAAGCGTTCTAATTTATTTTGAGTAAGTAGTAACATACTTATTAAAAGTTTCCCTGTAGGGCCACACAGCTCGAAAAGTCTTTCCCTACTTTTCTAAGTCCTTCAGTGATTTAGTGACTGGGCAACAGTCACTAAATAAAAACTTAGGGCTGATATATTTCCTTCCGCCTGACACAGGTCCTCATCGAACACAGCAGAAGCAGTAATGCTTGCGAAGGAGGAGGCGGAGCGCGTGAGGGAGAGAGCCTTGCGCCCTCACGCCGCCCGCAGGAGACGCCCTTGGCGTCGGGAATCGCAAGCAGATTCCCGGCCACCGTAGGCATGGGCTAGCGGACGGCGAGCTATGGGTAGCTCGCCGTCATGTAGGGACCCGCGCCGGGTCGACGGCGCGTCGTGTTGTACGCGCGCCTCAAAGAGATGTCAGCACGAAATGACGGGGTCCGATAGGGCCGACGCCTCAGGGTCGCGGGTAATTCGAAAGAGTAACCGCGGCCCTGGCACAGGCAACTGAAGGAACACGGGTGGGTTTTAGTCGGTAAAAGTCTGACACGCACTCCTGCTCCACCCACAGCGGGAGAAGTCATTTGACGATTTCCCACCCAAAAAAAAGGGCTGATACTTTTAGTTTTCTTCTAAAAATAATTATTGAACTCGGTTTGAACAACCGACAATAATTCTTTGAACAGAATATTACCATTTTTCATTGTAAGGTCCTGATTACCTAACTTAAAAATTTAAGTGCTATTAAAATTATTAAAATTAACAGATGTTATTAGTCTGGATTGTACCTGCACTTTTTGTATCGCTATGTTGGCCTCAAAAGTTATGGTTTGACCGCTGTGATCAGAAAGGAGATAATTAACGATAGCTTTAACTAAATAGTCGCAGCAACAAAATACATCATATCTAAGCAGTAGTTGTAGTTTTCCGGGTTGGTTCTACAAACTCATTTGACAAACATTTTTATTTTCAGCCAGTTTTCATTGTAGTATTGTATAGACTGGCCCTATCTATCATAAAAAAGTAAGTTGGAGACTTATTTATGACGCAATACTGGTCCATTAGAAAAATCCACCCTGGATGGAGAACGGTTATTTAAGTCAGCAAGTGATCTCTATTACAAACATGTACCTAGTTGTAAGTTCCACTGAAAATTATTTATATTTTTTGTATATTTTGTATTAACATTTTGTTACACTATTATTAATGATAGTTCGTAGAACGTGCACAGAAAAACATCAAGTTTAGTCCTCTTCTGTCATCTATGGGTTTTAATAAAAATGTGTGACTGTTAATTAGAAAACCCGTGTGATTACAATCTAGTGTATTATTATAGTTATAGCCGTTCGTTAGGATTAATCTGTGAAAATGCACCAGTCAGTATTCATTAATTCACTAAAAAGAAAAACCTTTGCAAGCAATGGGAAATTGCCAATGAAGGCTGCGGGTAGTGTAAAGTACTCTGTGGCTGTGGGTGTCGACTTCAGGAGTAAGTCGCTTGCTCCTGCAAAACCAGTCCTGAGATTTTTTCTGCTCAGACCAAAACTACAAGGAAACACAGGAAAGTTCAGGAAAGTGTCTATTACGACTTCCACGCGAACGCAGTCAGAAGAAGATAGCAGAAGAGGGCAGAAGCTAGTTTAAATTAAAAGTAAGTACCTGTGGGTACATGCATTATACCGAAAGTCTAAGCTATGCAATGCTTGTTATAACGATACGAAAAGTGCTAATAACAAGGAATTATGTTACTGTTGTCGTGTGATTTTGAGGATAAAGTTTATATATAGCTACAAACCCCAATTCAAAGTATTTATTTCCATTAAACCAATTACAGGCACTTTTGAATTGTCAAAGGCGTCGGCCTGTCAGAAAGATGAAGCTAGTCGCCCATTCCAAAGCGTACCACAGATTTACTGTGTGATGTTAAAGACCCATAACATCATAACAGACCTTTAAATACTATCTTCTTGTTATCATTTTATTTCAACTTTATTCCAATTCTATCTAATTTCGTCTCATTTTGTCTAATTTATAGCTAATGTTTTCCAATTTTGTTTTTTGATAAAATGTTGTCAACCTAGTGCTATGTAATTTAACCTAATTTTATGATTGTATGTGTAATTACTAGTATTGACCGATGACTTTTATGTGTGGTGCTAACTGTTTAATAAACGTTGGTTATTAATAAATAAACCATTGACAGGCCGCTAACTATTTCACGAACTTCAACATTCTTCTACAGCCCATCATAACAAATCAATCTGCCCTCTTCTACAATAATTAATAGTAGCACATATCCTTCACTCAACTGCCGTTCTCTTCCCGTAGGTAAGTACCTACTGATCGCGAGTACATCACGCTCTGTGGTGCGTGCATCCTTCCCTGCGCCGGCGCACCGCTATCCTGCGCCGGCGCACCGCTATCATGAAAAAAGCAATTAGCTGAAATGTACGCTTAGGGGTGACACAATACTGTGAGTTGAGAGAAACAGATAGTTATTGAATGTAATACATATTTATAAACTACTAAAAATATGTTTTTTTTGTTTCATGGCCTTAACCTATTTTCCTAACAAGGTTAAAATCTAGCTTTTAATGTAGGTACCTACTTTATATAACCTAATTCTACGTACGTGGGCTAGTCATTTATTTATGTAGGTAATGGGATTTTAAACGATGGTTATATAAATAATGGATTGTGGATTGTAATGAAGGATCATTACAATCTATTCTTTTTATTACGATCGTTTTACTTTCAAAGTAGTTTAAAGTGAATAAAACACAACAATAGGATATTATATTGATGTGATTGCTTTCAGGTATATTCAGGAAGAAAATTGTATTCAGTTACTTATAAGTTTATAGCTGTCAAGGCACAGGCTACTTACACAAATTTTATTTTAACAAATTCACTGAGACATGTTAAAAATGCCCAGTAGGAGCAGTGGTGGCCCAGTGGTAACGGTCCCGACTTACGAGTTGTAGGTCGTGAGTTCGAACCCAAGCAGGCGCTTTACTTTGTGTAAATAATTTAATCACCACTGCTCTCAAAACGGTGAAGGAAAACATCGTGAGGAAACCGGCATATCTTAGAACCAAAAATTCGAAGACATGTGACATCTACCAACCCGCACCGAGCCCGCGTGGTGGATTACGGCACTACCTCTCATAGAGAGGAGGCCTGTGTCCCAGCAGTGGGAACGTTATAGGCTGATTATGCTACGTTAAAAATGGATACAATTTTCAGCCAGGTAGGCGGATACCTAATGTCTCAGTTACCTATACACCATAGACAAGTCTTGACGAGACACGAGATTTAATAATCCTATGTTTACGTAAGCCACTCTAAAGCCCTATCCACCGCCGGACTTCAGGGCTATCGTGACAACCCTGCTGCCCTGCGGTGTCTCCGCGCTGTAGTTTCGTCTAAATCCGTCGCGTGCGCCCGAGCGTTCACGCGTGATATGAAAAATGGTCGCCGCACTTACTCGGGACACTCACGTGCATCCTACGGGAGATGATTTAAATTACAGAGCTTTGATTGAATTAGATATTCATTTCGTTTTGATTTTGCGTGACACAAATTTTGGTGTTTTATTGTTAAAATTGGTAATAATATAATAGACAAAGAAGTTATTCATTTTAATTTCTTCAGTAGATATGTTGAAGGAATATTATTGAGTAGTTTCAACTACATGTACATACGGTACTTCTACAAACATCGATCGTAAGGAAAAAAAGTGAGATTCGTTTTCTACTTTATTTAACCGTGCATAAGTGAAACACCTTGTACGTTACAAAATCGTTATAACTAGGATTTTATAGCAATTCGACATATAATTAAACACAAGGTTTCAGTGAAGTCATAATTTGAACAGCGTGGATAATGTGTAAACACTCTCATGATTTATGAGCGTGTTTACATTCGTAGCTATTATGAATAAAAAAATTGTTTTGACGCAGTTTTTGAAAACTGACGGTAATTCTGGTATTCTAAAGAACGTTTGCATTCTAATCTTAGTCTCAATCTATCAAAAATACGTCTCATTTTCATAAATTTTTACAAGTTTTTGACAATTCTAAATTAAATTTTGATAATTTTCTAGACAGTCTGGACTGTGTGTTCCCTAACACTTCTGTGTAATACGAGTATAGCTGCCTCTTGTCTGATAAACATAGTTAAATCTATTCTGAAAAAACACACACGTATTATCAATGTTTCTAAAATATAAAGAACCCTAAAGCTTTGGATTACCCCAGGTTTATTTCGTTGCATTTAACATAGTTATAAACTCCATAAAAAAACCCGTAACTCACCCTTTAATAAAATCGTCTTAATCTCATTTCAACATTACTGAAATTGTTGTAATAATCATCTCAAGAAGCTTAAATCAGCATGTGAAAAGTCAGAATTGGAAAAAGCTAAACGTAACCCTAGAACACTCTGTAACAAAATAAAAGAGATTACACGTACGAAAAAAAGATGCGGTCCTCCTCTAGAATATGGCTTAAATAAAGTTGTATCTACGGAAGATGAAAGAAAGAAAAAAACGTTTATTTGCAATTCCCGACCTAACGGAAACTGTTGCTAAGAATTTATATGATCATCGTAAATGCCACTCAATATTCTTGAACCTACAGAAAGCCTTTGACACGGTCTTTGTTCCTACTCTGCCGTCGAATTTGGAAGCTGTTGGCATTCGGGGAGCAGCGCATGAGCTTTTCAAGAGCTACCTCCAAAACAGGAAACTCCGTGCCAAGATCGATTCATATACTAGTGATGAAGAAATCATCACACACAGAGTTCCGCAAGGAAGTGTGTCAGGGCCTACCCTCTTCCTAATATATTTAAATGACCTTTGCACACTAGAACTCCCCCAACACCAAGATATTCACATACACGTGGTATATGAGGATACATGGACTGATGTGAAATATCATGCAGAACAATCGCTACATACGGTTGAGAGGTGGCTAAAAGAATTACCTTCTGTCAATTAATTTGGCTACAAACAAACAAACTACATTCCTTTTTCCATTATTCACAGGACTAAAGCCCCATCTGTTTGGACTCCACTTCATGTTCATGTTCAGCACTATATCGTGTCAGTCAAACCAAATACCTGGGTGTAGTGATTGATGACGGATTAAAGTGGTACTCGGAAGTTGATAGCCTAACGTCAAGGGTCAGTAAACTTATTTATATCTTAAAGTCACTAAGGCAATGCGCTGACTCCAAAACATTAATATTGGTGTATCTTGCACTTAGCCAGAATGTCATCAGTTATTGCATTCCAGTTTTGGGGTTGCACCGCTAAGACTATACTGCTTGGATAGGAACGCGCCCAGAGGGCTGTGCTTAAGGTGATGCTCGGCAGGCCGTAAACTTTTCCCACAAGTGAATTGTACGCGGAATGCAGGGTACTTACTGCTCGGCACCTCTTTGTGCTCAATGCCACCCTCAGGAAGCATAGTCAAGTTCCTCCATTAGATCCAACCACTCGTTAAGCCAAATCTGCGTGCCCATCTGTTTCTCACAAAATAGCTCTCACTAGCCGCCAGCTTTATGTTATAAGCTCGCTCATTTACAGAAGGGTCAACAAACACATCCAAATAAGTAATTTAAATAATCATGAAGTCAAAACCAAATTACAAAACTGGCTGTATTATCATGCAGGACTATTCCCTTCTAATTGGCCCTCAGATCACTTAGATTGCCATACAGGGGAAAGGAGAGCACTCTTCTACAAAGTTACGTTATCACGCAAAGAAACTTTCAAGTAGGAGAAACTGCAGAGTGCGAAGAACTCCACGCTTTGGTGAGATTTGCAGCGATGTCGGTCACGCGTAGCAGACTACGGCGTAGATGCACAAAGTTGCACGTAGATGTCTCGTAGAAAATCAACGATGCGTAGCGCGTAGCCGCGCGGCTACGATCGTAGTACTGACTACACGCTTGATTAAATAATATTATGTTTTGTAATAATTTTA
The DNA here is from genome assembly GCA_963555695.1 of Dasypolia templi. NCBI lineage: Eukaryota > Metazoa > Arthropoda > Insecta > Lepidoptera > Noctuidae > Dasypolia > Dasypolia templi. The sequence goes on along the minus strand of OY743140.1, from coordinate 32,847,150 downwards.
TTAGATAACTATCCACCACTATTTTAACATCACACTTAAACATTTTAAGAACATAACATGTAATCTAATAATTTTCATATCATCTTAAATTGTTTTTCAGCAATTTTATTTGGAGAAGAAATCAGTACACCTGTTATAGCACTAAATTCAGTCAAAGAACTGCGTTACGTATCAAGTTAAATAGGAAAAAAACTAACTTTTTGAAGAAATATCAATTACACTATTTTCATTTATTTTTTATTAATTCACTATCCAGTGATTACAAGGCAGTATCATTATTTATTTAAATCCTAGGAAGTTAATGTCATTGTCCCAATCATCTCTTTTTCTATATCCACTTGCGTGTTCGCATGTACGTTGTGTTTCAGTGTTTGTGTATGATCACACATTTTTGTGTCTGCCGCGCCACGCTTGCTTACCGTAATTGATGGTCAGCCGTGTCTCGCGTCTTATGATCTACCCTCCGCCTGCTATTTGTAGACGAAAACAAAGGATCGGGTACTGCTTCCGCTTGAAGTGGCTTTAACAGGAATATTACCTATTTGAGTAAATATTATGTCGTCATCATTATGTTTAGAGAAAGCTGTCGAAAATTACCTATAGGCAACACCTTCTATATCGGGCACAGCACAGTACATGCACCGTTAGGTACCGTGCGTCTGTTTTTAAAGTCTGTCTGTCTGCCCAAGTAATTAGTAACAACGTAGGACAGATAAAACGCAATGAATCAGGCCGTCGACCAGGCCGCGTCGCGACGCGATCAAAGCGCGCCCTCAACGCTCCCGCCAAAACGACGAGCGCCATCTTGTTGTTCGTCGGCTGTCACTCGCACGACGGACCTGGCGGAACAGCGCACGCGCACGATGCCCGGCTAATAAAACGCTTATGCTGATTAATTGCGACGCACATTACGAATAACTCCGTCCGTCCGTCACGGTTTGTCTCTTAATATCTTAAGAACCGGCGCTGAAAATGAAAAAATACACGGGGAACAAGCGCAGAACTAAAATGTTTTAGTGTGACAAGTGAGGCGTACCGCGGAACGAAACGTATTTTTAATTCAACTCTACCGCAACGAATTAAATAAATCTTTGAAGTGTAAAACAGAAATTAAATAGTTATAAATACCTTCGTAATTTAATGAGTAATTGTGTTGATTTTTCAGAGTTTTCTCGACAAGTTTTCATGTAAACTCATCTGAGGTCCTCATTATTACTTACAATTTCTATGAAATGTGTTTTTGAAGAGTGCTGCAGACTCTCAAATAGATCAATCTCATGGAAACTATGAATAAATTAAATATGTAGAAGGTATACAAATAAAGTTGGAACTACCTAAATATTAATTATTACTTATAGGACAACGAATTTTCCTAAAAAATATTAATGTCCACCCTCGCTACGTCAGAGCGTCTGCTGTATCTTTTGTGTGTTACCTATTAACAATTTTAAATACATTGTTATCACATTGTATGAATGGACTGTGTGTGGAAATTTTAATTTCCCTAGTCTCTAACCACACACAACTTCAGCAAACCCGTCATCGTCACATTTCGACAAACACAAATCACGCAATAACTTTGGATCGCAATGAGCCATCCGCCGACCAGGTACGCTACATGTGGCAGTAACAAGGTGTAACTGCGCACGCGCAAATGGTTCGCAGCCAATCGCGGCGAGTCGCAGCGGACCGCACGACTCCGCTGTGGTCGCTCGCTGCAGGTACTTAGCGAACTAATTGGACGTGGTAGGCTCATTGTGGTCATCATATTTGGCCGTGCATCTGATATATGATTGGAACATTAATTTTTATTCAAGTGGCTAGTTGCTGGTTGTTAGGATTCCAAATTGGCTGTCACTAACAAGATTTTGGTTGCATGGCTTAACGGTAGCATGAGTGTCACTTGTCTCTAAAACAGAATTGTTGAATGACAAACTCAAACTAAAACACACAATTAAAACATTTACAGGCACTTTTGAATTGACAAAAAATCGGTCAATTGTTCGGATAGTTGAAGCTAGTTGCCCATTTCAACACGTAGATCTCTATGGAGAAGAAGGGGCAAGAAATTCTTTTAAATCAATATATTACAAAATCATGGGTGAATTGGGACAAAGAGGCCTTCACCTATAGTGTCTATAATACTGAAGTAATCAGTGCACTGCAGTACTGAGATCGTCGATTAGAAGTCGTAAAACCGACGTTTGTTTTCAACTGTTTCAACATCGATTATTGCTAATTGCTTAAAACTGAACTAATAACGTATTTATTACATAACCTCTATAAGTGCATACTCGACGAACAGATCACAGGGGTTATAAGCGTGTTCTCCTCAACGACAGCATTTCTCTCTTCGCGCAGTCAACTTACACTTATCTGGAAAAACACGGATTAACGTCCCGTACCCAATTACATTCTGGCAAGCTCTTAGCATCTTATCATAAATCAGCTGTTGGTACGTCAGCGTATGAATGGCAGGCGGTTCCGCGTAGGACGCGCGAGCACGCGACTTGAAAGCGTGCTTCCACGAAACAACGGTCGAGCGGACGCGGTTACGCGCGGCTGCTAACCGCTAGATCTGGTGTGCTAGTAGCTTTATTTATGTTCATGTTGTTCGATATTTTGTGTTTTGTTTTGATAATCGAGTAATTTGTTTGTCTCTACGCTAAGTTATTGAATCATCGTGATTATTTGCACAGGTCAGTCTCGTCTTCGTGCTTGTACAGTCAGTGACCTGCATCACCTGACTCCTCTTGCCGTCTTCTTCTTTGGAGCACTGGCTGTACATGTGTGGCCAACGGTTCATGTGAAATGTATAAAATTGACACTGATATACAAGAATAATTTAAAAGAACACTTACAAAGTTAACAAATAAATTAAATGAAATACAACGTGCCTAGCAAATGTGTGCATGTGTAGAATGTAGTTAAAGCAAGAAGAAACTTTGGCTGATTTTGCCACAATTATTTTAGCCGCCAGTTAAGTATGAGAGTCGCACGGACATGTCGAGCAACCTGTTACCTACCACGGATTCACAACATTATAGTAAAACAAAAAATAAACAATAGAGGGGGCGTTGAAATATTTATATTCAGTTATTAAAAAAAAAACTTGGGCAGGCATTGCCCTTTTCTATGAAACAGCTTTTTTTTTGACAACCAAGCTAAAATTCCTAGGCTAAGGAAAATTCCGGAACTGAGCCTTTATTATTTTAATCATCTTATTTTTAATTTTAATTATTGTGAATATGAGGACTCATTTTTGTCATTTTTAGGGTTCCGTAGTCAACAAGGAACCCTTTACGTCCGTGCATGTTGGAATCGAACCCACTATAAACATCTCAACCAAACCCGTACAATCCTGGTATACTTAAATCTTGACCCATAGTATGGTGTCTCCTTGGAAAGGTCGTTTAAAAATATTGCGGGTGAGTACAAACTATTTTTCGATTCAGGGATCCGTTTGCGAAGTATTCGAAGGAGTCAGGTGTCAGCCCCCACCTGCCAGCTAGGTGATCGTTTTTGGATATGTAAATAAATTCACGGCAATAGTATATTAACGAAGTTAAAAGGAAAACTAACTAGTAATAGTCGACCAACTTACATTTGCAGGTGGAATGTATGGGAGAACATGTTTTAAACTACATTATTAAGTTTTTTCTTGGGATAAATTCATCCAACTACGGAACCCTTCATCGTGAGTGGTCCAACACGCACTTGTCAGTTTTTTTCAATTAGTTTTAATGAAAGTGGTCTGGCAGTTTGAATACATACTTTATGAGACTTACCCAAATGTCGTTATTCTGGGATTGTTCGTCGAGTCCTTGAGCTACACGCTTTTTCCTCAAAACACAATTTCAGACACTATGTGTATGACCCAGTTAGTCGCAATCTCATATAAGCGACAATTAATGTCAAATGTAAAAACTTTCGCAGTTTCACCTAATATAGCTTTTCAAATACGAGTACACACATCATCAAAAGTGTCTAAGGAAGTCTGTGCTAGTACCTAACTCCTTTGGATAATTTTTTATTTTCGCTCAAAAGACAAAAATCTTCTGTCATGTCATTCCTATATAATCCTGTAACGGGTAAAATTTCTGCCACACTTTTGAGTGGAATCGATCCAAAACACGTCATTTGAGTCGAGAAGAAATGATCAGAGCCGTGGCAATGTTGGAAAATGGTTCTTGCCTACGTGCTGTGGTAATCCCTGTGTTATAAGGTGACTTTGGACGCGTTACCGCATCTCTGGCAGCGTGGCAGAGCGACATGGAGGTCGAACTCTCATCACCACGCGCAGACAAGATCATTACATACAATTAATGCTCGACGAAATCGTGCAATGACCGTGATGATGTTGATGGTGACGAGGCTTCATAGCTCTTTGGATATTAAGCGATCAAACCATAAGAAATCGCTTGCAGGAAGTCAATCTCCGGTCCCGAAGGCCGCTACGTGTGACACCTATTGAGCCCCGCAATCGCAGAGAAATTTAAATTGGGTAGAAGAAGAGTGACGTTGTTTTTTGATTTTTGACGAATCTCGCTTTCTTATGAGGCCAGATACTAGACGTACACGGTATTCGATGACGAGAAAAAAGCTTGAATATGAATGGTTACCTATGTAAATGAGCTATGTGAAATTATTGCGTACGAATGTAAAGTGTATTCTATCGATCTGACCCTCACCATGTTCGCTACTGCACCGATTTTTACATCGACACAAGAGAACATGCGCGTCTGTCTGTCCGTCTGTCTCCGCGTTTGAAGTGACGCGTCGTAAATCTGCCAGCAAGCGATGCGGCCCGCGGATCAACCACCAGACTGGGTGCACGTAGGGTCATGAGACGTACTGTATCTTGTCGTGATATAAAAAGAATATTGTTCAATGTTATCTACGACTAAGGAGACACGATATCAAACTGGAAAAAATTATAAGATTCCGTTAACTTTACACAGGAATGTCGACTGCTATAAAGGGTCTTTCATGGGCCATTATCATAACAGTTACGTTAAAAACACAGGAAGTGTAACTGGCAACTTTTCTAATTTTATTGATTTTGCACGACTATCCTAAAACAAAGTTTTCTAAATAAAGTTAAAATAATCTCGTGCATTAACCACGGCGCTACTAAGAAGATACTACAATTTATATGATTTGCTCTCACAATAATTATATTATTGCTAACGTTATCGTTTTAACGTTTTCAGGAAAATTGTAATAGTGCTTGACGCTTCCGGAACCAAATAACATAATGATTCCACGGAGTTGCGAACTTAATGACTGTTGTTAACGTTTTGTATCATATTGAAATAGTTTTACTGATTATTCACGGGTCGTTAAACCTTTCAGCGTTTTCAGGACCTTTCAGCGCTCTTTACGGCACGTAATAAAAAAAGAATACAAATTAATAGGACTTCTGCATACAATTAACTACGAGTAAATGATTGTTATATTAAAGCAAAAAAAAAACTCATTAGCAAATATTTGCGAATTCAGACCGTGGCAGATAGTGCGCGGGCGCAGAGGCGCGGCGGAGCGCGGTCGAGGGCAGCCGAGGGCGACCGACTGCGCCCGAGTGCGCCCGGGTGCGGCGCGGCGGCACGGTCGCCGCTCGGTAAATACCGAGAACCAACATTTGTCTATGTAAGTAGCCTGTATTTGTGCTCATGAAAGCTTAGTCTAACTGTTTTTTATGGTCATCCTACAAGCCATTTATTTCGAGTGATTTTTCAATATCCACATAATGATGGCCGCGGCGCCATCGCCGTAGTGATCGTGAAGCACCCGATTCGCTTTCTGAGTTTATACCTATAACGACATTTTCATCTGTACATTTTCTATGTCATCAATTTTACCAGTCAAATCACATTGAATCAATTTTTATTCTGCAAAAGAGAGCTGTCAGAGCCATGTACAATCTTCCTCGTCGCCAATCTCTCAGGGAACTATTTAAAGGGATTAATATTATGACAGTACCTTGCCAATTCATTTATGAAAATATTATGTATGTAAGGAAAAATCTACATCTTTTTAATAAAATAAGTGATAGACATAATTTTAATATTCGAAATAAAGATAAAATAGATCAACAATTTTTCAAATTAGCTAAAGTATACATACATCATTTATGGGGTACTGTGTTAAATGTTATAACAAAATACCTTGTGATAGATTGCAATTAAATGAAAGAAAATTTAAAATTCATATAAAAGTACACTCTGTAAACAAGCACATTACAAATTGGAGGATTATATTCAAGATAGGAATGTTTGGAAACATGATGGTCCAGCTCCATAGGACAATCCAGTCTAGACAAAATCATTCTGTTTGCTAATTTAATTATATAATTTGTTGTTTTTACTCAACTCACACAATGACTTATTCCTAGTTAATATTTTAGGAAGATCATATACTTTTACTGTTTGTAAACATGTGAGCACCATGTACGTATCACGTGATTAATTTATATGTCTTTGCTTTATTATAACTTTTTACCAATTGTGGTATCGTATTTTAATTCTTGGTGCATCGTCTTCACATACAGAAATATAATTAATGTATAAAAAATATTGTAAAACATTTTAAAAGAGTAACGGTGGAGTTTCTTGCCCTTTCTTCTCCATACAAAACTACCTTTTGAAAGGGGCGCCTAGAATCAATCCTATTTTTAATGTAAAAGGTGATTGCCCACTTTTGGGCCCAGCTGTTACAGAAGAAAAAGGATGTGGAAAAAATACTTAATTTTATGATAAACCAAAATAAAATAAAATATAAAAAAGCAGTTGCTAAAAACAGAAAAATATTTTTTAAATGTTTGTGTTTTTGGTTGACATAATGCACTTTGTCGTGAAATGGCTAAAAAGGAATTGGTTCAAGTCTTTAAGCAAATGTCAGTGTCAAAATAAAAATGTCCTAATATGAAAAAAACATTGTTTCATTCGCTCTGTGTTTACGCGCAAGTGAATGTGTTGTGTTGCGATATTCGTTGATTTATCCAACGACTTTTGCTGCTTCACGGAATCTGGCGGATCTTGCTTTCACGAACTACCTCAGCGCGAAAACGGACTTTGTATCTGCTACTTTGATCGACTACGGCTTGTTATTTCGGACTTCGATACCACATAACGTTATGGACATCTGCATTAATTGCAGTATTGCAATTTCTCGCTGCAATATAACGGGCAGACGAGCTTTAAATTAATTTTTTTTCTTTGTTTAAAACTAATCTATTTCTTCATTATAGTTTACCTGGGAATCATAAACCTATCTACCCACTAAAAACTAGGTATCTGGCATTTGAGATTATTAGGATTAATAAATAGATAGCAAGTACCTACCTTAATAATCATTAAGTATAAATCTAACAATTTTTAACTGAATCCGTAACTGTATTTCAATTGCTACCAGATTGAGTCTATGTTGACTGATTCAGATTCAATTTCAATTGAATTGAAAACTCATTTGTAAACAAATCGTTGTCCTATTTCTAAGTAGGTACATTTATGTACTAATGCATTAACCGCTGTACCTATATAGTTCACCTTGTTCGGTCGGTTTATTTTATACGATGGAAACCTATTTTAACTATTAGTCATCTGAACATTACCAGACTGATAATTGCAAAAAACATTGTTAAATAACACAATCTCTATTAGAACCTAACCTTAGATTCGACCCAATATATCTTGATTATGCAATTGTCTATCAAACTGAAACTAAGACAGCTTAAAGCTGATATTTTAATCTTACAAATGAGACTAATTTGGAACTTGTTACGGTTCATCAAATTTTGGGCCCCACGATGTATGGGAGATGGTCGATGTCCTTTGACGTTTAAAAGTGCCTTTATAAGTGCCTATTTGAAATAAATACTTTGACTTTGAATCAATTTGAGTCTAGGTTTTCGTAATTTTCAATTTTCTATATAAGTTTTTACGGTATTTAAAGTAAATTGGTTCTTATAAACCCTAACCCCAGAGTGGCATTAAATAAGATGCTTGAAGGAATCCGGAACATTTCATAAAAAGGTTAACAAGACGTGACAGTGAGTTTTTCAGGCTGAAACACAATACACAATACACTTACAAACACTCAGTTAATGAACATCACATGACGTCTGTGACAAGAGATCGGCTTACAGGGGCCGGTTACAGACATGTGAGCGGCGTAGGGAATCTTCGGAAGGTATAAGACGCCTAGTTGTTAAGAGTTAGTCGCGATTATAGACCTTTACCGACAAGCCATGTGAGTGCGGTGCAGTCCAGAACATGACCCTCTTGCTGGGATTCCCCAAGTGTACTTACACCTGCACGGTTGAGGATCTAATGAGCGCAACTAATGCTGCTATTAACTGGCCGTGGCCACCAACTGGGCACATCTTACTTAATAAATACTGTATAGTCGAAAGGAAGACGAAGAACCGCGATGTGAAACTTACTGCTGTTACTGAGTTTCTTGCCAACGTAGTTATCCATAGCAGAAAGGTAAACTAGAACACTTTTCGATGGATGCTGGGAAATCGGACAAAAGGTGATCTCCTAACACTGACCAAGCTCTGCATCTTATGCGTTAATATAAAATGAGCTGCTCCTTAAAACTCGAATCTATTCAAAGAAAACCTATTCTAATTGTACTCTTGCAACTCTTGGCGGATAAACTGGCTCCAAGTGAAATCCGCTGAAATAAAACATAAAACTTTTCTCTTTTAGGAACTTTTCCCTCTGGTAGCTGGTAGCCCTGTGACAAGAACTAACGCCACATATGGCATGGTGGGAAGGGCGGCGCCTTTGATACCGATAGACGGAGGGCTGACATCTACACGTTGTGACAGTTGAGGTCATGTGTGCGTGTGTGTGTGTCTGAGAGCTTGCGTGTGTGCAGACAATTTTGACTTGTGACTGACGTTTTGTTGTGAAAAATGAACTAGTCTGATATCCGATAGTGGCGCTGAAGGTGGCTGCGCTTCGAGCAGCTGTTTTTCATATAAACTAGTTATTCGTTCCCTATAGAACGGCCTCGAGAACTATAATATAATATAGGCAACTGTAGACAAGAAAAAAATGACTGAAGAGAGCATTAAATAAAAAGGTCTGACATGCTTAGGGTGGATTTCACCAATGAAACTGAACGCGATCAGTAGGAACATATACTAGGTTTAAGGGCTGTCAGTGTCATTATTCTCTATGGAATATTGATACTGACAGCTCTGGAACGCGTTTCAGATGGGATTTAAAACCTGTATTATTTCACCTAGCCACCAGACAACTACAGAGTAAATGATTTTATTTCTGTAAGTAGGTTTGTACAAACACTTTTACACGTCAATCACATTTTAAAAAATTACTCTGAGAAGAAAGGCCGAAACAAACACAGAGGTCACAGTCTCTTTTAAAGTCCAGACATAATCTTAGTCAGATCATATGAAGACCATGTAGATGGTGTCTGAAATGGTATTTTGAGGAAATAACCACACAGATTGAATGGATCTGTCCAGTGAGTGCACGCTTTGACAGTAGTCATGCAGCTCAACACAGAACTTAAGGGGCTCAACAGTAGAAATACTGGGTTTAAATCTGAATTGAGATGAACGTTTATTCTTTACTGTTATTTTACTTTATTTATTCCTGTTTTGATTCCCCGTAGTCACATATTTCGGTTATTTAAACATTAACAAAGACACACGACCGCTGAACACAAATTGATGATCCAATTATCGCTTTAGGCAACTGTTGGTTTAATTAAATATCTAATTAAAGGCACAGATACCATCTACACTGCTTCCGTTGTTTTACGCCCTTCAAACTTAATCATACAAAAGTTAACCTTAACTTTACCTCCGCAAAGCACGGAATCAGAACTACTCATACTCAGCAATAACAACCAAGAGAACATGAACCCTAAGACCCACAAATTAAAGTAGATTTTTCTATAAAGATGTTCCAGTAAGGAGTAAGGTAGGCGGCCCGATTACCGTCCGCGGTGGAGCGTAGCGCCCGCCGCTGAGATCTGAGGCGCATGGGAAGCGCCCGCGCATATTAATAGTGCGCAAGATACTGCGCAAACGCATGCTGACTGTAATAATGTTGTGCCAGGGTTTTTAGTGGAGGGCGTGTTGCTCCTTTGAGAAGCTCGAGAGGGATGAGGCCGATGACGTTAGACGTAGTTTTGGCACTTTGTATTTAAAAGTTTGTATTTTCGCAGTGAACATAGAGAACACAACAACAATGTTATGTTCAGCAGTGAGCGGGGTGAAGTCATAGAGTTATGTGTCTTTATTGAAATTGTAACAGTCCACTTTCATACACATCCACATCATTGCCAAGCTTAAACTCTTATATTATAAGACGACAACACAGCATAGCTAAGCCACGCTAAGTGCCTCGCGCGTCCAATATAACAATTTGTTCTGGATGATGTTGAAACTCCCTCGTTTCTGTAGCGCCTCGGGGATGTTTGCCCAATCGCATACAGATGGTTTCGATGCTATCATCAGGATAAAGGTGGCATCGCTTGTTGTCGCAGGGTTCGGGGAGTAGCAATAGCATCCTGGAAGTCGTAGTTTAGGACCCGAGAGCTCCTGTGCTGAGGCATCTCATGCGGAACCATTATCCGCATGAATTGCCTCGTAAGTACATGACTCACTAAGTGTAGCTGATGTACTTACATTTATGATTAATCCTAGTGTATAAGTTTTAGTATTTAAGTTTTACTAACAGCAATGGTTCCTATGTTATCCCAAATAAAACAAATTTACTATGATTATTATAATAAATACATGGGTAGGTACTGCTATTCTAAAGCTTTCCTTGCAGCATAACAATTCGGCGACTATCATAAGTCATGATCATGAGACACTGTCCCAATATTACCGTCCTTGCTACAAGACAATGCAGTGACTATGTTAACTCACTACATTTTCATAAGACCCACTCAACACTGGTGTCACCCTTCACCGTCACTCCTGCTCATTACAATCATGTCCTCACACAACAGACAAGCCTCTCAAACCACGCATTTAGACGCAGCCACTGACGAATGAGAAACAGAAGACCCAGTCATTAGCTGATGCTAAGATTCATTGCTCATTGTCATTGTCATTGTTCATTGGATTTTGCTGGTGGTAAGATGATCTTATCATCCAATAAGCTGAATTTAATCCAGTAGGTACTTCTACCGTAAAACATGACTGCTTGCCATCACTTGAGAGGAAGTGAACAGCAATCACATACTCGTATTCACTGTTAGGATGTTCGCCTCCTGGGAAATTCTATAAAATAAAAAAAAATAAAAACTACACAGAACGTTATAAATTCTATTGAATGACATTTTGCCATCAGTAAAATCTTCTCAGCATCTTTCAGTTTATTTCACGTTATTATTTTAACGTTTTGCATTTATTTCTGCGATACGATCTGCGCCTTACACTTTCCGATTTTCGATTACAATAATTCCTAATCCATTGCTACCTATGGTTGAAAAATTCGCCTGCTCAACAACGTAAATGACGCAATGAAGTGGCTGAACTGTCCAATTGAAAGGCATCGCGATCGATTGCTATTTCTCAAAATCTATTTCTAATCATCAAACCCACAGAAGGGTGCTCTTACTCGGTCTCTGCCATGGAATAAATGTAGATATCGATTGAGACTTTGTGAGTGTTAGTATTCAGTAATCCTTCTGCCCAGCCTCCACGGTGTAATACGATCACATAAAAGCCAGGTGTTCTATGAATAGCGACCAGTGGTCGCGGTCGGCAGCGCGCGACCACGCTGATTAAAACAATCCTACGCGCGCGCCGCCATGTCTGTTTGACAGGCTATTTATAGGGAGCCAGGTAGGCGGATGTTGTCACAGTGCTGTCATTGTTGGGCACACTGTGAACGAGCCTGCAGTTACTGCCCATCGACTTATGGGTTCTTGTAAGTGAGGAATGGTTTAGTGGTATAGGTGGTGCAACTTTTCCGTTGCCTTTACAGCAACGGTTGGAGTAAGAATTTTCTGCAACATACATTCAGTTTGGATATTCAAAAGTTTAGTTATGTCACGTATTCGGCCTCTAAAGCCGGTCTAATAACAGTTGGCAACGAGCATGTTTCCCGCTATAGCGGTGTTGTGTTGTCTGTTTTAATTTTCGGAAATCATGATGTTAAAAGGGGGCATGATGTTAATATTGACACCATCCTGTAGTAAGCTCAGTCTTTCTTGCTGCAACCAACAGTAACACTCTGCATTTAGGCAAAAATAAAGTCATCCTGGGCTTGTCTGCAAACAGCATAAATAGCTCCTACGGAACAAACTAAGGAAACCTGGCTCTGATTTTCTTATTCATTCTTGTTCACTTCCAAAATAAAAGTAAATCTTTTTAATAATCGTTTTCGTCTTTGGTGGTCCACGTCGGGAATAATACCGATTCATTAGTCGTACGCCATACTTCAAGGCATTCACTTAATACCGGTTCATTAGTCTTACGCCATTCTTCAAGGCATTCACTTAATACCGATTCATACGTCGTACGCCATACTTCAAGGCATTCACTTAATACCGATTCATTAGTCGTACGCAATACTTCAAGGCATTCACTTAATACCGATTCATTAGTCGTACGCCATACTTCAAGGCATTCACTTAATACCGATTCATTAGTCGTACGCCATACTTCAAGGCATTCACTTAATACCGATTCATTAGTCGTACGCCATACTTCAAGGCATTCACTTAATACCGATTCATTAGTCGTACGCAATACTTCAAGGCATTCACTTAATACCGATTCATTAGTCGTACGCCATACTTCAAGGCATTCACTTAATCCGTCTCGTCGTAATAACAGAATTTGCACCAGACCACAACACTTATTACTGAGAATAGGATTATTTCACTTGCAGATTACCATGACAATCAAATACATGTGTCAAGAAGACCATAAAAATAACTAAAACCTCACGAAACAAATTGATTTAATAACGTAATGCACATATCGCTCCCCTCGGCTTCCTTTACCTAACTCGGAAGTACTTGGAAGCCACATAACTTTGCTATTATGGTTTAATAGTACGGAGAGATAGCGAAATTAGAAATAAGGTTGTAATGTCCAGTTCTTATCAATATTTCCCTTGACATCTCAAAACTTTACCCTAATGAATGTTTATTCTGAAAACTAGGTATACCATGAACTAACTAACTTTGTAATTTACCTGCGACATTCAGATAATATAACGAAGTAGAGTGTGGGTATATTAGTCACTTCAATCATTTTTATCAGCTACAGGAAGACCAGGTCTTCTCACATAACTAAGGAAAAGTGAGCAACACTTAGCAATATAATCATAATAAAGCAAGCAACCGTAGCAGGTAGCAACTGTGGCAAACTACTGTAGATGACGAGGGTACCACCCACTGTGGTACAGTCCGCGAGGTCTAACCTGAGCTTTGAATTTGTGTGCGTGATAACCAATCGCACCATTGCATTGGAGGGACGCACAGCGCCTCAGGATGATTGTATAAACCGGTATAAACCAATCGCGCTCTAGGCCGATGTCACACGTACACTATCTAAATGTGCACTCACACAAATGCAAAGCTCAGCCTAGGCCTCGCGGACTGTACGTCGTGGTAAACTCATCATTTCTGCCGAGACCACTGTTCAGAGTTCAGAAAAAAAATGGTCAATGGGAAGAGCCTACTTTGACTGCATCTGTTAGAAAACGAGTGCACTTCACTCTGGGATTGTTGCCGGATACAAAAACGCATGGAGAGTAATTACTTACAACCTTTGATTTTTAATTTTCAGGGTGACAGGAGGACCGTGACAAATTGTTAGCACAAGCAGAGCCACGTTTCAAGCTATTCACGCAATAATCTATTAAAAAAAATGCATAAATACCTATAAAAAGCGAAAAGCTATCAAGTGTCGCATGTTTTATATTATCACACAACAGTAATAATTTGAAGGCGACGCGATATCTTCACGGGCTGATATCACAATCTGTTCCGTTCCGCACCGCCTTTGCTAATCTGAACTAAACATTTAATTTTCGTGAAAAATGCAGCTTTAACGACAGCTATAAATATAAGCTATAGAAAAGATAAAAACTGAACAATGCTGCTGTGGGGATTATAAATCGTCGTCGGCTGTGGGGCTGAGACAATCGGGTATTAACCACGCCGCCTGAACGTGAACAATGCACTTTATAGGTTATTTATTAACGTTATAACGTGTGCGCCCGCGCACCCACCAAAACTCTTGTAATATTCTACGATATAATTTCATACAAACGAGCTTGTTATTGATATTTTATTTGTGCTATATTTTTATTAATATTATTTTTCAAGGAATTGAAGAGTGATCGAGTTGTTGGCGCAGCGGTATTGAATATTTTATTAAAATTAAATCATTACATTTTATATAAGTAAATAACACAATTACGAAACGTATTTTATGAACTTGCGATTAATTAATTTCACTTTATTTTTAACAGGTAGGTTGTCAGTCTTAATACAATAATGAACAAAAACACAAAATCCAGAAAAAACATGAGTTCTTAAATTCGTTAAAAATTAAGGATTGTTCAAAAATATCCCGTTTGGCAATTTTCTGTTCACCTGTACGAGGTGTAAACTCTACAGATTACGTAGGGCATACAATGGGTGCCGTGGCCACACGTTACCTATTCCAAGGGGCTAGTTTTCACAGGTTTGTGTTTCTATAGGTGTACGGCCTGTCTAAACTGCACTATTGGTCGTTGGCCCCCGCTGAAATGAAGTGAAATTCTATGATCTACTTGCCTACAACATTTTTAGCCTACACGCCGCAGTGATTTTTGAAACCAATCTTAAACTTATGAAAAAAACATGGAACTTCATTATTCAACGTTTCCGTACTCAAACTTATTAATTTATAGGTACTTACTTAGGTAACTAAATAAAAGTAAGAAGTAAGTAAGTAAGAGAGGTGGACCAGTGGTATCGGCCACGACTTACGAGTTGTAGGTCGTAGGTTCGAACCCAGACAGGCGGTAAAGGAAAAAATCGTGAGGAAACCGTCAGAATCAGAATCAGAATCATTTATTTGTAAAACATAGGTTAAAGTTCAAGGTTTTAAATAATTATTATAGGTTGCTCTATGTTTTGTCATTTATGACATACAAATTTCAGTAAAATTTAAACTAAACACAAACAAAATCCATTATAGAAAATAAACAAAACATAATAACATAAATACAAAAGAAAATACATGAGATTAGTAATAGTTACAGTGTTTTATCATTTAAATAATCATCTAAGGCATAGTAACATTTCTTAACTAATATTTTATGAAAACACTTAAAAAAAAAAATTGCATGTTTCTTACGACATCGGGTATTTTGTTATACATTTTGGGAGCAACACCAAAGAAGCTCTTTAAATACGGATTTGATTTTACAAACAATGCAGTTTCCAGTACATATATAGCTGGTAACATTAAAATCTTAAAGTAGGGAACGCAGCTGTCTGTTAGTTTTAAGTTACACATGGGTCGTACACATCTTTTTTGCATCCTGAATATAAGTTCCCTGATTGTTGACTGCCCCCAAAAAACAACACCATACCGTAGAACAGAAACTACAAGTCCATGATAGGCTGTTAGTAGAGTCTCGGTGCTTACTCTTTTGGACAGTTGGAGTAGTAGATACGCAGATTTACTCAGTCTCTTGCAAATTTCCACTAGGTGAGGTTTCCAGGTTAATTTGTGGTCTACAGTTATACCTAAAATTTTCGCAATCGTGACTTCTTCTATTTTACATTCATTATAGGTTATATGTAATGGTGGGTACTCACACCGCTGATGAAATTGAATAATTATCAGATTATTCTTATTCAGCCAAGTTATGATATTATTTAGAGAGCTGTTGATTTGATTCGATAATTGTCTGGATCGGTGCATTTTATTATAGCGCGAAAAGTACAATTTCGGTCCGCGTTTATTTTTGGAAGATCATTAATATATATTAAGAAGAGTGGGGGCCCCAATACGCTGCCTTGAGGTACGCCATATTTAACATATTTTGCTTCAGAGAAGTACTTAGTTTCTAATTTGCTTGTAGGACAAATACTAGAAATGTCTGTGCACTGTGTCCTATCACTCAGGTATGACTCTACGAGGTTATGGATGTTTCCTCGAATCCCGTATCCATGTAATTTTTTAGTAAGATCCTATGATCTACAAAATCGAAAGCTTTTGTCATATCCTTGATGATGGAACAAACAGGCTTTCTTTTGTCTACAGTAGTAATTATACTTGATAGCAAGTCAAACAGTGCCATATTTCTATTAGTATTTTTTCAATAACCTTTGAGAAAACAAAAATTTTCGCAATAGGTCTGTAATTGTTTGCTTCGGTTTTTTGTTTTTTTTAATTACGACTTTCTTGAGGCTAGTTGGGAATACACCCACAGAAATGCAAAGATTAATTATGTGTGATAGTGGTGACGCTATGTTTTCTTTTACGTATTTTATTACCTTAGGTGATATACCATCGTATGCGACAGTATTTTTATTTTTTAAGCCATTTATTACTGTTATTATGTCCGAATCTGCAACTGGTAGCATAAATAGGGATTGTGAAGTTGGATTTTCAATAACGTGTCCATTAATTGGCGTACTATGATAATTTGTTTTTGAGTTATTTTCAATAATTTCTACAAACTATTTATTGAATTCATTCGCGATATCTATGGGATGTTGTGGTATTTTGTTACAACAAAATCACATCTTATAATCTATTTATCTATTTAACACCTGAGGAGCTGTTGTGCACAGTAATTCTTTCTATGATTCAATAAGTACTAAAGTCTTTATGAAAATCTTATGACACTCATTTAACTTACATTTGTTTATCTGATAATTGTTGTACTGCTGAAAAGCAAACCTTTAGCTACCTCTGTCTATTTTCCACATCCATTTATCTCATTTCATGTGAACACATATTATTTTCCTTTTATTGAATGTTGTGACATTTTGTATCTAACATTGTCATCTGTCAGTTTTTCTTTTTCTATGGTATAGAGCTAACAGGTCGTCTATTTTATTGTAAAGGTATCGTAAAACTAGTGTTAAGCCAGGTTCTCACTGTAAGCAATCTTTATTGTTCCTGGCCGATAACCAATTAAGAAGTATTTGGATTGAAAACTAAAAAGTCACTTCTAGAACGATCGGCCAGGGGCTATATAAACCATCCGATACTTTTCACCAGGTTCTTTCTTTTCTGTTCCTTTGCTTGATACTCACCAGTCAATGTACTTCTAAAGCTCCTTAATATAAACGTGTTGAAACGCAGTGATTTTATTTAATATTAACATCTTGTGTGCGTGACATTGTTTGACTCATTCAATCATCTCAGACCCTCCTACTTGCATATTCGAAAGGAGAGGAGTTCGACACGTCTTGGAGAGAATGAATTACTTGGCGTGAGACACCGCCTCCAATACAGTGAGACGAGAGGTCCTAACGTCTCCATTATTAACATTAATCTTATTTATTTCTAAGATTGAACATCACACGGATTGCCTCCCTGTCTAACAAAAAAAAAAGACGTGGGCTCCCTCACGACGGGCTGCGGGCTGGTGGAGCGGCTGCAGCGAGCTCACCTCTACCGACTTCGGGCCGGAGTAGCGGCCTGCGAGAGGTGCTTCGACTTCCGAGCTACTTCGCTACCGTGAGCTCTCACTCGACAGAGCTGCTTCAACCTCGAGGAGGATCATCCTACGCGAGCTACTACCTACTAATCGATTCCTATTCCTTAATATCTTCTAATATATAAAATTCTCGTGTCACAGTTTTCGTTGCCATAATCCTCCGAAACGGCTGGACCGATTTGTATGAAATTTTGTGTGCATATCGGGTAGGTCTGAGAATCGGCCAACATCTATTTTTCAAAAAAAAAAAATTTCAAAACAACGTTTGCGGGGTCAGCTAGTTTTCTATGTAATTTTGTATTTCATATTCTAAATTTAATTTTAACTTGTAACCACGTTTAGACAGTCGGCTAAACGTTTCGTTACAATGTGTAAACGTTGAGTTGTCATTTTGTATAGATAATATCCTATCTATGATAATATGTCCTAGAAGCAAAAAATCGAAGACATGTGCCATCTCCCAACTCGCACTACCCGTCCGCCTGGTGAGTTACGGCCCACTCCCTCTCACCGAGAGAAGGCCTGTGTCGCAGCAGTGGGAACATTATGCTGATTATGCTATGAAGTGTATACATATACAAAAAACAATTTTCTTAAAAGATATGAAAATTGGTCCATTGTTTGTAAAGTACCTTACCAGTTGGTCTTTAAATACACCCTACATAAATCGTCTGGAGTGACCTCAATGCTGCAGGCGTAGAACTTGAATATTATTTGCATGCCCATGAGACGGTAGAATATGGAGAACTTTAATTTAAGAAAACATCAACATGTTTGCAAAAATAAATGATTTGATTTGATTTGAAGAGTTACATTAAAACTGGAATGCTATCAACTATAGTCAAGCAATTCAGTCAAAAATCAAAATGGTATATAACGTAGACTAGCTACCTAATAAAGCGGTGTCCACTGTAAGACCCTGCTTATTGAGGAAAATTTTCTACTTTCAATCAGTTCAGCCTTCATAGACTTCACATATACCTCAACAAAGTAATCTATGGGTATTAGTGCGTTGTTATTTAGTGAAACAAATGGTGACAGAACGCAGCGAATTAAGCCGCTTGTTATTTGTTACCATATCTTTATGTTACAATGTTCCTCTACGCTGTTCGGAGATATAGGTAAATAGAGTAGTCACTCACCTAGTTTCGTTATTTATTATATATTAAGTTAAGACTGTTCGTTTTTTTGTAGCTATATTTATTTTGTTATCAAACAAAATGTTAATCAATTCAAGGCTAAGGTCAGACAGTCCAGGGATAACATTTTCAAATTAATAAAATTAATTTTCAATATAAATTCTATGGAAAATACTCTATTTACTCGTACATGATTTCTTTGTAAAATTAGATTAAATTTGATAAGATTCAAATTATAGCTGTTGCTCCAAAAAATCTGCCCAGTAGTTAACGTACCCGAAAACTTTTGTCCACTAGAACACTGAGGTAGGTTTCAAATAAATAATTTCATTCAATTTATAAATGGTTTGGTGTTTTATTAAAAACCATTGCAAATGTTGGGGTCGTAAATAAGTATACCGCCTTGAAGTACACCAAAGTTATACATGCAGGTAGGTATGTATAACCAATCATTTTATTTTATTCAGACTTCAAACCAAAAAGAATGCCAGACTATTGTACAGTTACATTCCCAGGCTCTGACCACTTGTCGTCTTACCTAAACACACTTGATCATGAACCCGCTCAGTACCGGCAGATGAATCAGAACAAAGACAACAGTTCTGGCCGTCGGCACGTTTGTGTCTGCGCGCGCCGCGTCATTTGCTCCCGCCAATTTGCTCCCATCCGCTGCGCTTGCGCATCCAAGCGGCGACTCAAAGCCCAAGCACCGTTTTTACACAAATAAGCGACATATTTGGGGTAATTAACAGAAAACGCCCGGCGGCACCGACTCGGACGCTTTTTGTGCTGATCATCATGACAGTCATGACATGTGATCTGATGAATTTGATTTCTGCCATGTGTTTCCGAGTTGCGCGGAGTTTTACGAGTATTTCAGGAATTTTTCAGTTTTAATTGGCTTTTGAGCGTTCTTCTTAAATTTGGAACTTCTTCTTTACATAGTCCTTTTATATTTTTTATATAAAAGGACTATGTAAAGAACCTTTCGAGAACGTCTCCTTGTAGGTATGTTTGTGGCCATGACGCCATGTTTCTTTGAAGGGTTTCCAAGGAATCATTGTTGAAAAATGCGTAGACAAATCAGATACTTAAACCACGCGCCATATAGCTTCTTATGTAGGTAAGTAAGAACCTAAATGCCTATTGGTAGCTACCTAAATTAATGGGAAAATTATTCAGAAAAAAAAAAAATATCCTGAATAAGTAGGTAATGTTTTATGCCTACAAAGAGTGGCTTATCTACCTATAAAGTAGATAGCCTACCTAGATACGTTTAATGTGCTCCCGGCTCGACCTGATTGGAGTCGCTTGTTGCAGTAATTATTTATCCTGCTAGCAATACATCATGATTATGTATTTAGGTAGGCACCTAAATGATTCGGTCTATCTGCCAAGCATTTAAATTTTTAGCAACATATTACAGCCAACAATTAAATACTCTCTTATCAGATGAGAGTGAACCGCGCGCGAGCGATAGCACCGCGGGCCCCTACTCCGCTGAGTTAACTAATAAATTGTGAACAAGTTTCATAACGAACAAACTCAAGCTTAATTAAAAATTAAAAACCTACAAACAACATAAATAAATCATTAAAATGTCGAGTGTGTTTTCTTCACAGAATATCGCCCTATCAGTTCCTCGTATCATTGTCAGTCACAGAACATTAGTTAGCAACACGAATTAACGAACATAAAAATATCACTTACAAAGAGCGTACATAGTACATAGAGCCGTGTCAAATCCACAGCCGCATACATAGCGATGTGGGGATTCCACCGGCGGCGCGGCGCGGGCGCACCCTGCCTACTCTAGCGGCACGCATTTTCCTCGGCTCTCGTCTCGCTCACTGCCCGAGCGAATCCGACCGAACGGGAAAACAGACATATTTCTACACAACCCCACAACATAATCTCAACTTTGTCTCAAATAAATTAAGTGTAATTTTGATTGGCAAAAGCTAAAGATGCATCAACACGCTTCAGATAGAACGCGACATGGAAAAAGGAAAGCGTTCGAAATGAAGCGCGGCGATTGGCCGGTGCGGGCCAATGGCGGCGGGGGGCGGGGCGGGTGGCCGCTGGCAGTGCGGCGGCGGCGCCCGCGCACATGTGGCGGCGAAGCGTCGCGCGACGAACGTGAGTGCGCGGTGTCCATGTGAAGTGAAGTGACTCTGACATGATGCTGGGCGGCATGGACGGCAAGGAGTACGGGGCGCTGCACGCCGCAGCCGCAGCCGCAGGATACGCTATGGAGACCGGTGAGTCGGATCTTAATACATAATATTTTTTTCAGTACATAAAAATAGACCAATAATTTTTTCATAGTCAGAACCAATGAAAACTTTACAAAACTACTTATTCTTCTTCGATCTTTGGTGGTCCTATGAAATGTCACCTAAGTATGGTTTAACAATTTAGTTTTGAAAACAAGTAGTGGTTCAGTTAGGCGTCGGATACCGAGGGCTGTCTCGAGTTGTTAATAATTAAATATCTAAAAAGCAATTAAAGTCTAGTTTTGGTCAAAATATAAGCTGAAAATATGAGCGTTTGACTTGAGAAGGTAATGAAAAACAATGTGAAATACTGATTCAAAAAGGCTGAAACATCCGCAGTTATTGAATTTGTTCTTATGAGACGAAACGGCAAAATCGTTCTTAACGCACTAAGAGTGTTGGCTTTTCTTTTGTTTTTGATGTTCTAAACCTCCTAACTTTATGTCAACGAATTACACAATGATGATGATTAAATACGAAATGGTTTTAACTTTGCCAAAAGTCGTGGCTACGATCGACGTGTGGCCTTAAGGACCAAATAGTTCAACTCGTAAAATTTTCAATAAATTGACAACAAAAAATCGAAACAAGACAAATATTTTTAATCCAAAAATATATTGAGTGGAAGTACTTTTAGATTAAATTCATTACAAGCTCGATTTGTACCCCTTCCTAACATTTGAAAAGCTGCATAATATACCTGCACCTGTCATTTAAAAAAAATCTAGTATTTATCAGAAATTACCATTTTAGTCCTTTTCCTACATTCGTTTTACATGGTATAGATATGGCACCAACAGCTGCCATAAATGCACCATAAGTAGGTACTTAAGACCTGTGTACAATTTGTACTAATGAAAGTACAAGTTAAACATGAAATGTGTACTGGTTGTCATTCGCTTGACATGTAACACTCAAATGGCGGCGGCTTGTTATGTACTCGCCTATGTAAGTACTTACCTAGCCGTGTAGTAGGTACCTACTAATGTGCCAAGAGGTTGCTTGGTAAAACAGAAAGTGAACAAGTAATTAAATTGAAACAATATTTGTCAAACAAACTTGAAACATTCGTCCTGAATTGCGTAGTTACCAATTTTGTTAGGCATCTAAAACTTAGGATCAACCACCTTGGCTCAGAAGACCATTTGCTTGTTTAAGGGAAAATGTCGACAGCTTAATCTGTTTTCCAGGAAAATTTACTGATTGTTTATGCAGAGCTTTGTTGTTGTTATTTTTTGCATCTAGATTATTTATTTTGTCTGAAGCATAAAAATGACAAACCTGAGCCATAATGCTGATAAGCCATAATGTCAAATGTATATGGAATAAGTCAACCGCAGTTCATCGACTGAAAAGGCATCTTTACACTTATCGTTTTCAAACTTAAGTAAAAAATCCGGCCGAGTGCGAGTCGGACTCGCGCACCGAGGGTTCCGTACAAACCTGTAGGTTTATAAGACCTGAGTATTTGATATCAATTTCAATGTTTTACCTCTACGCATTCATGAGGAAACGGATAGTAAGTTTAAAATTATTGAAAATATTTTTGTTATATAATGTAACTAAAAATTTACGGTTTTCGCAACTTTTCCTTTATCTGTGCCAAATTTCAAGATTCTGAGCTCACGGGAAGTACCCTGTAGGTTTTGATTCGCTTGCGAGTCTCGAAAATTTGTGGCATAAACGGCTGTATCTTTTGATTGCGTTGGCTTAGAAGTTTGATTTTTTCACAGCTCCAAGGGACAGTAGACCTGAGTATTTGTGATAAATTCCAGCTTGATACCTTTACGCGTTCCTGAGAAAAAGGGTCTTGACAAACAGACAGACGGACGGACGGACAACAAAGTGATCCTATAAGGGTTCCGTTTTTTCCTTTTTAACGTGATCTCAATTTAAAGACTTTCAAGCGTCGAAGCATCCTAAGGTTGTCTGCGGTCATCTGAAAGTGTTAATTTCTTTTTATATTTATAATACTGTCGCTATAACTGAAAACGTGTTAAAAATTATTGTTATAAACTCTTAAAGGTCGCTCCTTTTAAGTCGTTAAAAGATAAGACTGCGAATATACTGGCTCAATCTAGAACTGTAGTGACCCAGCCCACAGTTTTGTTTTTATTTGATAGTTTCATCATCATCGGCAGTTTTGTTTTAAGACCGAGTCTAAGCCTCCATCTTATTAACATTTTCAACTTCAGGTAATAAGCATCCTTGAATTTTTCATAAATGATTACTATATAATCTCAAATAAGGATACGCCAAATACGAAGCAACGGCAAGATGTTCTAGAAAGCATATTTACGAACAGAAATCCTCAATAAAACTATGTAAATTCAAATCACAATACGTACTGATAAACGCGCAAAGCGAATCTTAGGAAAGCTGCTAAAATCAAAAGTACAAACAAGAGCCGAGAACTGAACCTTGAATAATCCCTCAACTACAACATTCAAATACATTTATTGGTGCATTTTACATGAGATCTTAATAATAAAAAAATAAGTTCCTCAAAAATCTACCTTAAAGGTGCACCCTTTCACATAATAAGTAATTATTAAAAAAAAGAATAATCAACATAATATAGTAAAATAATTACAACAAAACACAACATAACTTAATTTAATAATTGAAATAAAGACATTAATACAACGTCAAAATTTAATAAATACCAATGTCAAGTAACTTACAATTTATCATTAACGAATTCGTCAAAACTATAATAACATTTTTCCAATAATAGATGTCTTAATTTGTTTTTAAATTGATTAATATTTTAATCCATAATTCCATTTTTTTACATACCCACATGATAGGTGCTTCTTCTGTTTAGACACATTCTTAATGATGTAGTACCAAACGAGATGGCAAAAGAAACCTGTAGCAAAACCTGTCATTCAAACTTAGAATGGATGCTAAATATCATGAATGACTTT
Organism: Dasypolia templi; assembly: GCA_963555695.1. NCBI lineage: Eukaryota > Metazoa > Arthropoda > Insecta > Lepidoptera > Noctuidae > Dasypolia > Dasypolia templi. The sequence continues at coordinate 32,823,127 of OY743140.1, read as the reverse complement.
ATCAAACGCCCTAAGGAAGTCCAAAAACAAACTAAAAAAAGAATGTTGCTAAATCTTTTAGGGAGGCTATTTTATCTTTCTGGGAAGTTATGTACGCTGAGTGATGATTTGTCGCCATCAACCTTTTTCTTAGCGTAGTTTGTCCATTTGTGTCTTAAGATAGGCCAAGTCGATAGATCTGCGAAGAACCGATGACGCAGTAACAGCTGATACAAGCTCTTATGTGCGGAGCTCGATAAATCTTAATGTTTTTTTGTGATGATACAGAACAACGCATGTTTACCAATAGTTGTACAAATAATTAGCGCCGCAATATGATAGTGATGTGACGCAAACTGTCGATAACTCAGTTCGACTAGATAAAGGGTCAACATCTTACCGTAAGCCATGAATAGTGCTATATATAATACGCACGTAAGTTGATGACATACTGTCATTAAGGTAGGCAGGACCTGAAAGCCATAAGGCACTTTATCCTTCACTTCACATTTTCGAACCTGTTAAATTTACCTTTATTGCTTACCAAATGAAAAGCAAGATAGTAGGAAAGAGTGCACATATTTAACAAGAAATGATAAATAATGTTTCTACGATACATTATTTATATGGCTACCAAATACTTAATGAACGCTGAATTTGTCCTTCATTTACATAAATATAACGTGATAAATACTCATTGCACTTGCATGCCTTGAATTATCGAATAAACTTCAACTTTATTTCGGGTTACCACTTCTATGTAAGTATGTCTACCTATCTGTTTGTATGAAGCATCACCCCATAAGCTAAAACATGGGCGGCTCTTTGTGGGTGTTACCATGTTCCCCTCGTTTGTTACCACTTTGTTATTAGCGGGTGCGTAAATCAAACATCCTGCTGTCCGTCTCCTAATGTGATCTCACATTTAATTCAGTTTAATAGTCTTTTGTGGCCAACACCTACCAGACAATTTGTATCATTAACTAAATACTTACATAGTTTTGGGTATTAAAGATTGTCATTAACTAATAGTGTGTTAGACTAATCTCGATTCTTTTCTTCAAACACAACATCGTTGTCTATCATAAATCGGATTGGTGATCGTATTTTGTCTTTGTTAGTAAATTCATGAATGAAGCTTATAGTATTGTTGGTGAATTTCACGTTCTTTCAGTCGTGTTTTATTTACTTACCTTTAAAGTATTCTATACTAAAATATCGTCTCAACAACCGGTCAAGTGCGCTTTCTGCATCCAGTAGATTATGCGTGTGATTATTTATGCGATCTGTTAAATGGTTTCAATCTTAAGGGCAAAAACATGGCTTTGTAGTAAATAAAATGATGCAACATCAGCAGTTTTGGTCAGCTTGCGTCACTAAAGAGAAATGCGTTAACAAATCGTTCATTGACGTTAATTTATATCTGTTATTACTTTAATTAGCTATCTCCACACGTTTGTTATCAGCTCAGTGTGGAGTTAATTATATCGCACGTCATTTGAGACTGAGAATAAATTTAGGACTGTTTTTTTTCGGGTGGGGAATTATTAAATGACTTCTCTGGCTTTGGGTGGAGCGGGGTGTCGTGTCATACTTTTACTGACTAAAACCCACCCGTGTTCCTTCAGTTGCCTGTGCCAGCCACGGTACCTCATTCGAACATCCCGCGGCCCTGAGGCATCGGCCCTATCGGACCCCGAAAATATGTGCTGACATCTCTTTGAGGCGCACGTGGAACACGACGCGCCGTCGACCCGGGCCTAGTCCTTACCGGACGGCGATCTACCGATTGCTCGCCGTCCGCAATCCCGCGCCTACGGTGGCCCGAAATCCGCAGGCGACTCCCGACGCCCGGGTCGTCTCCTGCGGCGATATGGGACGCGAGGGCGCAAGGCTCTCTCCAACACGCGTTCGGCCCCTTATTTCGCGAGCATAATGCTTCGCAGAAGGAAGTGACGGCTTTCCATTCCCTCTCGCTTCGTACCATGGCCTGGACCAGGGCCGGACGCGAGAGATCGCCGCCGCCCAAGCTGGGCAGACCTCCACGGTATGCTCCATCGTGTCCTCCGGGCGATCCACACAATGGTGAAACCCGGGCGTTTCCTCCCGCCTTATGCGAAACGGAAAACTCCTGAAACAATCCTGTCCGGTTAAGACCTATGTCAGGCGGAAGGTGAGGACGCCGTGGCGCCTCTCCAACCACTCCTCAATGAGGGGACTTATCGCCGCAATTGTGGCGTGCCCAGTACTGGGTTGCGATAATCGCACACTCCATGTCGCCATGAGATCCCGGCGGAGCTCTGTCCGCTGTACCGTGATTTCTCGCGGCAGCGGAGTTACACCCCGGCGTTTGTCATCCAGATCCCATGGCGGCGATCAGGCAAGGAGGCTCGCCGGCTCGCAGGAGACCGTGCGGTATCCCCGGACCAGCTGGATGGCCATGACCCTTTGGGACGCGTTCAACCGGAAGGCTGGTCGGCGCCTCAAAGAGCGCGCCCTCACCGGTGCCATGGACCGCACGACCCCCGCGTAACACAAAGAGGTCTGCGGTTATATTATATTTTAAAGGCAAGGTTATTAGGCTTAAAATACAACCTTAACCTTAATTTTTGGTCCTTCGATACTTAATTAAGTATATGACATATAAAATTAGACTTTGTAGCATTCTTTTGCCGAATTTCGTTGAAAGAAGTGGCGACCATTTTAATTATGATAATTGTAAAATGTAAATACTTGGTTGTACCCAGTTCGCGATAAGTGACTACTACGACATTAAACAGTATTCTTGGATCTCTTATCAGTTACGTAACTAATATTATGTTTTTGCATCTGTCTGTACTTAAAAAAAAAAAAAGTTTCCTCCTTCATCGTAACGGAACCTTCATTATTTTATATATTATATATAGTAAATGTTGAGTTGTGTCTTGAATGCTGCATGATCTTAAAATTATTTCAGACACTTTAACATTTTGACAAATTAATTAAATAACTACATTATGTCGTCTTTCAGATCAGAGGACAACACAATCATGGTGTCGTCTGATCTGAAAGACGATGCAGACATGTGTGGTTCACGAACTGAGTAATCGAAGTTTGTAACTTGTTTATGTGAAGTCTTTTTAATTGTATGTACGTTTGTGCATTAGCCCCATTGTTGGTCAAAACGGAAGTTTCTTTTTTCAATATTTATTTATTAGATGTGTAGGGCAGTGTAAACATAATTTTGTCGCTGACTATAAAATACGAATATGACGTTGTAATATATTGTTTATTTAGAAAGGAAGGAAAGGAAAACAAAGTTTAATTGGTGTTATAAACATAACACAACATCACGCCTTGTTTCCCCGAAGGGTTGGGCCATCCATTTGCTGCTGTAATGCCTTATTGGAGTGGTGATAATCGAGTCTACGTACTCGTACTGGTACTGTAAGTAACAATTGCAATGCAGCTTGTAAAAGGTAGCCAGCAGCAGGACAATACGTTGATGTAGAAGGGCAAAACTGCTGCATTTGGTGATATTTAAAAATAACGTAATATAGTGGACATTTTGGTAATTTGTTTAGAAAAAACTATTTAATTTTTTATTTGGAACGAAACATAACTAAACCAGTATTTACCATTGGTCACGCCAAAATTTTCGACTACTTGACAAAAAAGGACCATTTAATTAATTAACAACCGCGTTATCGCGTTAAAAAAAAAACTAGCAGTTAATTACCTGGTTTAGTTAAAATCGGCATAAAGGCGGCGCAGACGCAGCGCCGCACTAAACGCACGAGGTTTATCGATATGTCAGAGGCCGTCAAGGGTTATCGATAACTGCGATAAAACGGCACCGTTGCGCGTCACTAAGCTCATTGTATAACTGTTACTTACTAAAAATCTGTTTATATACATTTTTGATGCGTAGTACTTAATCTGTAGTTCTCTCTATACGCAGAATTTACTAGAAACGCTTTTTTTTTTGGGTCGGTAATCATCAAATTACTTGAGGACGTGTCAGACTTTTACTGACTAAAACCCACCCGTGTTCCTTCAATTGCCTTTGCCGGGGCCACGGTTACTCTTTCGAATTACCCGCGACCCTGAGGCGTCGGCCCTATCGGACCCCGTCATTTTTTGCGGACATCTCTTTGAGGCGCGCGTGGAACACGACGCGCCGTCGACCCGGGCCTGGTCCCTGCCGGACGGCGAGCTACCCAATGCTCGCCATCACTAGAAACGCTTGGCGGTACTGTTTGGCGAAAAGTGTTTCACGAAATTCTACTTGTTTTGCAGTACATCGCCACCGTTTACATACTTGCCGCCCTCGCCTTGGATTAGTCGGATTGTAGTAAAAGAGATGTTCCAAAATGTATGGAGCATGGGCCAGCACCCTAATTGCGTAATACACAATCAATCGGAATCTGAATCGTTTTCAGATTGCGAATCCATTGCTTTATAAGTACGATAAAAAAATCTGCTCAACAATGTTAATAACACAATGAATGTTATTGAACTGTCAAAATCAAACAGATTAGTCGTAATCGTTTACGAAAATGTATTACGCAATTAGGCTGCTGGTCCTTGTACACTATAAGTGCTTAAAAATAGGGAACCACATTTAAAACAGTTCTTAAATATCCGTTTATTTTAAAATGGGTTTGTTTGCTGGTCAAACACAAGAAATTGCAACACAACAAAAATCCGTCATTTTGGTTGCTTATTCAAAGTCAAAGTCAAAGCATTTATTTCAAATAGGTCCATAAAAAGGCACTTTTGAACGTCAAAAATTACATTAAAAATATAACTGATTCTAGGCGCCCCTTCCAAAAGGTAGTTTCGTATGGAGAAGAAGGGGCAAGAAACTCCACCGTTACTCTTTAAAAAAATGTTTTACAATATTTTGTATACATTAATTATATTTTTATATGTGAAGACGATGCACCAAGAATAAAAATACTATACCACAATTGGTAAGAAGAATTAAAAATAAAGCAAAGGCAGATAGATAGATCACGCGATAGGTACATTGTGCTCACATATTTACAAACATTGTAAAAATATATGATTTTCCTAAAATATTAACTAAGAATAAGTCATTTTGTGATTAAGTAAAAAAAAAAAAAAAAAAAATTAAATTAGCAACCAGTGTGATTTTGTCTAGACGGGATTGTCCTATGGAGCTGGACCATCATGTGTCCAAGCATTCTTATCTTGTATATAATCCTCTAATTTGTAATAAGCTTGTCTGCCAAGTGTACTTTTTATACGAATTTTAAATGTTCTTTCATTTAATTGCAATATATCACAAGGTATTTTGTTATAACATTTAACACAGTAACCCATAAATGATGTTATGTACTTTGACTAATCTGAAAAATGGTTGATCTATTTTATCTTTATTTCTAGTATTCAAATTATGTCTATCACTTATTTTATTAAAAAGATGTAGATTTTTTCTTACATACATAATATTTTCATAAATGAATTGGCAAGGTACTGTCATAATATTAATCCCTTTAAATAGTTCCCTGAGAGATTCGCGACGAGGAAGATTGTATATGGCTCTGACAGCTCTCTTTTGCAAAATAAAAATGGATTCAATGTCAGCAGCCCGACCCCACAGTAAAATGCCATACGACATAATGCTGTGGAAGTAGCTAAAATAGACCAAACGCGCGGTTTCTACATCTGTTAACTGTCTTATGTTTCTAACAGCGTAAGCGGCCGAGCTTAGCCGCCCCGCAAGAGATGTTATATGTGGTATTGTAATTTCTCGTCCAGCGCGATTCCTAGGAAAACCGTCTGATTAATAAATTCCAGTTTTTCTCCAGTCAATACGATGTCACATTCGCTACTTCTAACATTAGGTAATTTAAATCTAATGCATTTAGTATTTTTTTCATTTAGTACCAAATTATTTACCGTAAACTAATCTTGGACTTGAAGAATCGAGTTAGTCACGTCGTCCAGATTTTGTGATCGTCGGTCTATTTTAAAGATTAATGATGTGGCATCTGCAAATAACACCATCTTCGGTTGATTTTGAAGTACTTGGGGTAAATCATTAATGTAAACTAAGAAGAGGAATGGACCCAATATCGAACCTTGAGGAACGCCCATTTCCATTTCATACCCTAATGAGTTTATGCCGTTTACTTGAACTTTAACCTTTCTATCTTTCGGGTATGATCTAAGTAGATCAAGAGCTGTATTCCTAACCTCATAGTGCTCCAGTTTCAGAAGAAGGGTCTCATGGTTTACGCAATAAAATGCTTTAGAGAGGTCGCAAAAGATTCCAATGGCATCTTTTGCTTCTTCCCAGGCGTTAAAAATGTTCTTTATTAGAGAAACACCAGCGTCAGTGGTACAACGCCCTTTGCTGCAGCCGTACTGTTGTTCATGAAAGATGGAGTTTTTATTAAAGTGACGTAACATTTGATTGAGCATCAACTTTTCAAACACCTTACTGAGAACTGGTAGAATTGATACAGGCCTATAATTGTTGAGTTCTTTACTATCACCGGATTTGAACAAAGGAACTACTTTACTGTGTTTCATGAGATCCGGAAAGACACCTTGGTCTACACTGGTGTTAAATATGACAGCTAAATAGGGCGCAATGGTTTCGATGAAAGTTCTACAGACTTATACAGACATTCCCCAGAGATCTTCTGTTGATTTAATTTTAAGATCTTTAAAAGCTTTTATAACAGCCTGGGGGTTTGTATGCTGAAACCAAAACTCCAAAGGGCATGCATTTACATTATTTCTAAGTAAGGCAGCTGAGAACTCGGGTGAGGAATTTAAAGCTTCAGTAGTTTTTAGGAGATTATTAGCAAAAAAGTTTTCAAATGACTGAGCTACTTCTAGATCTGAGTTGATAGGGCCATGTGCAGTTTCTAAATTAAATTCAGTATTACCTTCGATTAATAATATCGAAGAGTATTACGCTGTTTTTTCCTACCTGTTCCGTTATTTATTAATTGCCAGGTAGTTTTTATTTTATCATCGGCTGATTTTATTTAATTGCAAATATAAAAATATAATTTTTACATGTAATTGGCCTAAACCTTATTTGAATTTTTTGTAAAGGCATGTATGAGCAAAATGTTACTGTTTGTCCACTGTGATCTGATGGCATGCCGAAAGTATTGACGTTTGACATGCCGAAAGTGACTGAAATGATACTGTTGTGACAGCTGACAGTTCTCTTTCTATGTCCAATGGTCGATCTATGGTTGACTGTCATTGTTTTCGAGCACAGACCAACTAAGTCCGCCAAGACGCCCCATGCTGAAAGTCTATATAAATAATCAATTAACTGACACAACAGTATACATTTAAATTAATTATCTGTTTATCCAGAACCCTACGGATTTTTCTCTTTTTTTTAAAGTAGTGAGTACATAGACCTGGCCCATTTTTAAACATCTTTACCTAAACAACGGCTTTTCGAAGACCTGTCAAACCGTTCAAGTTCAAGTTTTGGGACCGCATTCTTAGGCCTAATACTTGTTTATTCTAAGCCTTGATGGTTGGTTGTGGTGATATTTTATAACGTATCATGGTATTGAACTAGATTTGTATTTAAATAATTCAGTCATAGTTATAGTTATTGTTTTAAAAATACTTTATTCCATAAGACATGTGTGGGGTGTGTAAATTATTATCGATATATTTATTAGGTACTTTTAACGACTTAAGACTTGGCGCACTATAAAAAAATACTATTTATTTATTTCCCTATTTCGGTACTAAGCATTTTTTTTATCGTCGCGACGACGTCGTCAGCCCTAGGACATACTCAGTCAGCCCTGCGCCTTAGTGCGCTAGTGATGTGAACGCAAAGAGTAAAGTATCGACACCGGTCATGCGAGGGCGCCGCTCGCCGCCGGTATCGGAGGGGTCGGCGATAATCGGCGGTTATCGCGAGGTTATCCGTCGCGCGTTAAACAGCACGAGCCACGCACACTTCGGCTATATGTGGTCAATTATAATTACACACATTTGTATTTGTGTTCGTTTTGAGTTCTTATACAGCGAGCTAGCGTTAGGCTGCGACTTCCTGCGGTCTAGGATGAAAAGAATCCTAGGTATATACCCAGGTCCTGGTCTATCTGTGTGCTAATTTACTCAGCACTCGTTTCAGTTCTGTGCTGGTGCCTTTTACTACATAATTCGTTCTCTGACGTTATATATACTTGGATCTTTGATCATAACGAATATTCAGTCAGTTCCTATTCCAATACCTAAAACTTCAAGCGTTCCTTCCCAACGCTATTGCAACTTCCCACATAATTATATCGACATAGCAATGCATCGCATTCGAATTCTGTCGCTAGAAGCGCTTGTTCAAAGTCAAAGCATTTATTTCTAATATGCACATAAAGGTACTTTTGATCGTCAACATTTACATTAAAATAGAGTTGATCGAGTCGCCCCCTCCAAAAGGTTGTTTCGTATGGGGATGAATGGGCAAGAAACTCCTCCTCGTTTGTGAGTCAGCCTGGATCCTAGAACGCTAGTACCTAGCCACAAAATAAATGTATGTTGTGTTGTACATGTATGAATGCAAATGTTTAGGTGTAGATTATTTTAATAAAGATACCTTAGTGGACATTGTGGCCGAAAACATGGTTTAGATTTAAATGTTTCTTTCCGCTTAATTTTTATACTTACTGTTTGACATCCGTCAGTTGATGTCACGATAAAAATAATTGATCGTCACAGAACTCGTTAACAAAATATTTTGGTGAAACGACATGATTATTACTATCAATAAATTAAATGGTTTTAAGACTGGTGTTACGTTTGTGCGTCTGAAATTATTATTAATATCGACACCGGAAACTCTTGTAGGCCTAAAGTTTATAAAATATCGTTTTCCTGCATTAACCTCAACTGAAAGTGTAGGTACAGTTGTGTTCAAGCTTCATACATTACATTATTTACTAAAATTAGTTCTATATTAAGACCTCAAAGACGCGTAGACTTAGAATGTAATTGATAAAATGATAGGTTGGTTCATTCTACGCTTGAAATAAAGTGAAAAAACCCTTTGTATGTTTCTACTATAGTTAGGTAAGTAATAGGTACCTACAGGTAAATGACCAAGTCAAAATATTAAAACGTAAAAAAAATACAGAAATAGCGCTACATCCTCTAAATAAATCTAGCAAAACGACTACAATAAATTTTCGGTAGTTGTTCACTAATAGCACAAACAGAGCGTGTTTGACCGCGGAGCCACCTGGGCTGTTTGTACGACGCGACCGACGGCGCGGCGGCGCGGGCGCAGCTCAAACAACGCCACCACAAAATGGCGTGGGATTGGGGACATCGGCACCGAGTTCACAGAGCATACGGCTCCCGTTAACAATGGATCGCCGCGGTTAAGTTTTAGATGGGTGACCGTCGAATGTTTGCCTTCCGTGCTTCCGATGGTAGGTATTAGATCGTGGCCTTCGGGTTGGTCTGTCATGCGAAAATCAACAGTAGATATAGAGTTTTGATTACAGCAAATGTTTCTGAAAATACTAGTGCGAGAGCTCCATTTATATAAGCACCACCACGCACATTCAATAAGTATTGTTATACTACAAAAAAACACCGTTCCAACTTGAGACTGTTCGACAATCATACAACATTTACGTTCTTCTAGAGTATGTACTCTACGACGGAATGTAATCATTAAAATTCTTTTAAAATTCCCTGCCAGTTACCCTTTATTTTCCTTCATTGAAAGTAACTACTTTATTAATCCAAAAATTCGGAAGCAAAATAATTTTTTTGCTCGTAACTTGAAACTAAACAGAAGTGTAAGCTCTCCGCCAAACATGGAATAATGTTACAATTTCCTGTCAATTACCATTGTTTGTCCACTTTGATTCGCTCCTGCTGCACCAGGATGAGGGAAAAGGGACCTTAGTTCACATTAACAAGAATGATTGTCATGGGTTTGTTTCCGAGGTAATAAAGGGATAAGTACTGTCGCCCGATTTGTACATTTGCTGAACGTATTCGGTTACTTTCAGGGACTCGAGGGCAGTTTGTTCAAACATTTGTACTTAAACAAGCTCTGCAAAAGTCAATAATCTAAATCAGTCGTGTATTTATATTGGATTTTACTTGTTAATGTTACCTATAATAGGGTAGTACAACAACCAACCTACTTCTACCGCGAGTGGGTATATATAGTAGTCGGGTTCTTATCAAATATACAGGACCTCAAGGAGGAGCTCTAACGTCGGCACAGTGTTTTAGGTCTATACTTAAAGACGACGACGTGACCTACACTCTCCACAATTTGCCACAGGTTGTCCACTTGTACAAACCACGTAACAACCACAATAGAATTTCTTGTAGGTAACTATGGTCATGGTCTCATCCCAAAAAGGGCAGCTCATCTAGATACTTTATTTGAGTAAAGGATGTACTTAACTATAAACTGCACAATCCTTATAAGTTTAATGCGGAAATCACACTAATTAATTCCGCTCATCAAATTTAACTATGTGCTTAACACAGTTATAATAAATTTGTAAACAGAGAGGCGACCACTCCTCTTCCGATGGATGATCATTAAGCCATGCGCAGGCGCACCTAACTACCGAAACCAAACACATTTACACCGTATATCGATAGATGGAAATCACAACATTATTTGATTTTCATCAAATCCGGTGCACTTGTATTTGTTTATACTTTGGTCGGGTTGTCTTGTCTCATATTTATATTTAATACCACAAATGTCAACTTCCGAACATGGGCCTAGCCATACTCGTATAACGTTATATCTAATTATAAAGAAAGAGTTTGCGGTGATTCCCCTTTAAACAACAAGGGAATAAAAACTCATATTTATGTCACTCATTAATTAAATGACCAAACCAGCACTTCGTCTGGCGTCACTCGTGTGCTATGCATCGCCGTTTTCTGTCTTGAGTCTGTTGCCAATCTGCAGAAACTTAAAAACTCACTCATAATGCATTCAACGTATCCTCATACTGGGAAGATAACGGGGCAACAAACTCTTTCTTTAGCGAGACGTCTATTTGCAACGGTATTGAACCGTTGCACGTTGTCGCCAACTTCTCAATTGTATCAAACGCTATCACTTCAGCTTCCTTTATGAGATTATTAAATTAATTTAAATTAAAGGCTATTTGGCTTTTGTTGAAGGTGTGCTATCCGCTTCTGCTCAACTCTTCGGGAAATACAGACTTGAAGTTATGTTATATGATATTTTAGGTTATGTTAAGGTTCTTTCTTCATCTCGTTTGCTACCGGTTTCAATTTTTACTCGTGTCTTCACAAAGTTATTCTAACCTATTGATTCCCGTCTATCTGTTTCGCCAGGCTTGTCCGGGCAAGTGACAGTCATTGTTTGCGCACGCATTAGCTGCCCGCCTCGAGTCAACAGCGTAATGGCAGCAAACAGTATCCCCCTCCCTCCTCTTCGCGTCGCTTCGGCTGCCTCCCCCGGCTACTGTCTTGACAGATGCGCCGGCGGCGCAACGGGATCGCCGCGTGACGTGTTCAGTTGAATAAAAAGTTAGAAGATGAACTTTGGATGTTAGATGGACCAATTATTTTGGAAACCTCTCTTTTTCTACTGTCACCCAGGAAGGATCCCAGAATGATGTCAATTTCCTCTAGATACGATATGGTACGTAGCTTGAGATTACATTAAAAGCCATTTCTAGCTAGTACCTACATCATATTGTTTTAAACATCAACCTTCCGCTTCGCGCCACAGGTCCAGAATTAATCAAACCAAGTAGGCAACTTTTCTCTATGAAAATTACAAGATATTTAATTTTCTTGTTTTACTGTGGAGTGGTAATACGATTGGTCCGGCGAGATATTAATGGCTTTGAGATTATAATACTCGTTCAATACATTATATACTTCGTTTGAAAATGGATTTAATCTATATTTCCAATATTCGAGTGCATAGCAAAAGAAAACTGTTTTATTTAAACATAGCTTCTATGTTATCGGCCGATTAAGATTTTACATGACTAGGCATGTGTATTAACATGCAGATAAGAGTAAACAGAGCATGAACGGGCCACGGATGGTCAAGCAGCTATGCCTGAACATCCTTTTGGTTCTTGCTTTGTCTCAATCGGTCTATTTTAACTGGGATCATCCTATTAAAATATCGTTACCAGTTGCCCTACAAAATGATGGTCCTCATTAGACATTATTATAAAGGACTGTCCCAAAACCCCATAATCTATTAAAATTCCCATAAATCCACCACCCAGCAAGAGGTTCAGCTGGCTCGTGCGGATATCCAGAAATAACACAAACAAATGAAAATCACCTCACGACAGAACACTGGCACAGGATAACTAATTGTCTACCGCACGATGAACACGCTGTATGGTTCCGCCCGGAGGAAATGTACCGTGTGCTGCGCCTCTGTGGCGCGTGCCATGTCAATAATTAGTAATTGTGAGTTATGGCTTATGGGCGCATACTTTGACAGTGTTTATAGGGGTTAATAAGGGGCAGATGATGTCTCGGCGATGTGCGATGTGCAATGTGCGATGCCAGCTCACCTTCGGAATGTGAATGATGTTTGTGTAGCTAGTGCGGCTATACTTGTATTTAGACTGTTTACACACCACATTTTAATGGAGCTCGACTGCGGAACACTGGTCCATGTTGTAATGTTTGCCATTATTAGTATGTTAATGAATGAAAACGTTTACTTAAATGTCTTGTTTAAACGTGATTTGGTTTTCAATCTCTTGGCTAACACGTGAATCGGATTTTTCTGATGTGGTAATGTGAATTTCTGTAAGTTTGGAAGAAGTTTGTAGACCGTTATTTTATAGATGAAGTCACCCGGGTATATGGCAAGTTTTAAAATGCGGTTATTTCCATAATTTGCACTCATGCATATATTCCTAGTTACCAACTGTGTAATGATCTTTTAAGCTTACATTACAAAAAGAGATGAGCTTGATCGATTTGGATATACTCAGTCCCGCTATCAATATAAAGGTCTACACAATTCTCAATCCCACAACATAACATTAGGTGTGTTGTTTATTCAATCACCACCTCAGCAGACATCTTTAATGGTCAACTAATTTCCTAACACAGGCCTGAGACCTCCGGTTCACATTTACCGTGCAGCCACGTCCCCACGTCTAATACAAAAACAAAATGTCCCAGCAGTTCAAACACTACTCGAAGGCTACTGCCATTAACTGGGCTGTCCTCTCGACAGCTAAGGCCTCTTCAATCGATGGGTACGTGAGCCGCGGCCGGCAGTAGCTGGTGTTTGCTTAGCGGGCTCGTTTGTCGGCAGCCTATCGCCGTGTGTGGTCGCTGGGGACTCCAAACATGCTGCGACACGGTGAAAAGTAAAATTACGGAAAACATGATAGATGAATATATTGGAGTTTGTTTTAGATGGCTGATCGGCTAGAGGTGGTTGAGGTAATGGTGGATCGGATTTACAAGTACAACCTCTGGAAGTTGCACGGAGGAAACAAATTGAGTAGTGAAGCAGTGATGTGACTGCTCCGTAACATCTTGTTGAGTGAGTTACAAGTCCAATCATAGGAACAATCTCTGAGTTGTCCATATTCGAATCACTATTATTCTATATTCGATTGTTGACAGTTGCTCCATGGTCTCTACCACGGACCAACTGTCAACAATCGTGTCTATGTAGAATTAAAATAACCAGCAGCATCCTTTCCAACACATAGAAGAGAGGGATCCTATTCTCAGTTCACTTTGTAAATATTTGTTAACTAGCAAAAGTATGAACTGACATACGTGCAACGTTGTGAGTGCTGATAGTACCTATCATGGCGGAAAATGAACTGTGACAGATATGCGACAAAGTGCCAAGTGTTAAACGCCACAATGCTTTACAGGTTGAAGCTACTGCAGTCTACTATGATGTCAGCTAACGCATGCCCGGTTTCTGAGCCAAAAACAGTTATTTTAGTAGCAGTGCGAGCAGGCGCTTTTACAAATGAAAAACTGGGCATAGTGACTTACGGTTATTGACCACTGAATATTTAAAAGTACCGGGTCACATACACACACAATTTAAACAGTTAAAATACGCCAACAAGCATCTATCTTCAGATTCTGAATAAAAAATAATGTTGTTCGTAAAGGGCAAAAAAACATATTTCTTTATTCACTTGACATAGCAATATAGGGTTAACTATGTCAAGGATCGCCATAAACCGTGTCAAGTAAACATATACTTATCAAACAGTATAACATGGTATGAATATCAAAACAAGCTATAATGGAATAAAGTTGTACCGAAGTTTATTTACCTCTGGGCGGGCATAGCAAACGGCGCGCTGTGATTGGTCCAGTTCGTTCTCTTCAGGTCCGGTCAGAGTTTTGCAACATTTGGTTATTTGTCATTCTTAAACAAGGGTTCTGCAATGTTTAAAGTTTGAGAGTTTTTTGACTTTTGCATATTGACAAACCTTTATGTTATTTTATTTGCAACCATTCAACCACGAGGCAAAAAATTCTTCCACAAGAAAAGCAAACAATGAAGTGTCCTGTGATTGAAATTAGTTGTACCACGTAACAAATACGTATTCTGACGTTTCATAAGTGCCCATGTAGGCTTAGGGGATTAGAATATTGACCTGTTATTGAATATTTTTAATATGACTGACCTGTCATCTTTTTATCAGACTGGACACAAATATAAAGCACAGCAGATAATTTAATTCGAAGTAGTTTGTCTCGTAACAGTATTCTTTTACCCAAGAATAAGTTAGGAAAAGTTTTCAAAGAGATTGGTTACAGAAACCAAATGACGCAGAGGCGTGTTTTTAATATAATAATTGGCAAACATTACGAATGTGAATGGGTGTTTGGTTGAAATTGTTTGTGCGGCGAGATTTGAATGTTACCGGTTCCGTAACCAAACTAAACCTAACAGTTACAATGTAGGCACAAACACACGGAAAACTGTTTATCGCGCGTGTAAATCAAACGCGTATGTAATTACGCGAAATACGCGATATGCGCGTTATTACAGTACATCTGTATTAGAAAGTTGATTAGTATGCGCGTGCGCAGGGCACGCGGGCCGCTGATTGGCTGCGCTTTGTCGTAAAAGTGTTCGTACACAGGCCCGTTGTATCGCCAGAGTGATCGATAACGGTAACAAGGACGACGATTCTGTACTGGACTTAGTTTAGATTTTATTTAAACAGTAAATTAATGTTAGGTCTGGATATGTGTTAGGACTATGTCTGTCTCATTTTGTTTTGTTTTAGGTTCCCTAGAAGTATTTTCACCTGTCATTTTTGTTAACAGGTATTACCTACCTACTACATACCTGCATGACGATAACTGCCTGCTTGCATTACGATCTATGTATTAAATTTCACCTGCAACCCAGCTTTCACAGGTTCTACCTAATGAGTAAAAACCGCTTCGTTTCTTTTGACTGCCCTTAAAAACTGGTATCGAGAACCATACGTAGGTCTAAGAGCTAATTTCAGTGTCAAATTTTACATGTTTACCCATCTTAGAAGTCATTGTGATTGATAAATCTACGTCGTAGCCATTTGCTTACTAAAAATCGATAGAACCAAGACACCACCTACTCACGGTCCATCCCATAACTTGTTTTCATACTG
Organism: Dasypolia templi; assembly: GCA_963555695.1. NCBI lineage: Eukaryota > Metazoa > Arthropoda > Insecta > Lepidoptera > Noctuidae > Dasypolia > Dasypolia templi. The sequence goes on along the minus strand of OY743140.1, from coordinate 32,807,510 downwards.
AATTTAAAAAAGGGAGCTACAAGCGTAGCAAAGCTTAGCAATCTTTATGGTTTACAGTAAATAACAACAGATATAGTCTTTTTCTCGTAGCAAACCGCTACGCTGCTACGTGTTCGTAGAACTAATAAGTAAAATTCTTCAGTGATCGTAAAAGAGAACTAACCGAGCGAAATGTAGCGTGAAGTGATGGTGCTAACTGATTGTCTGGCGGCTTTGAACTGTTGTACTTAAGTATTCGAGTTACAGAAACTTACAAATGTATGTGCTCTTTGTTTTTAGACTTGAGGGAATAGGAATTGGGGTATAGACAAGGAGACTCAAGAATCTAAACTAACCAAACATGCTCTGCTCTGTTTGCATCTAATCATGCTTCTAGGAATTCAATAGAAGATCACAATTGATCAGTAAACTGTCTGGTTCTCATAGTATAAAAGTCAAAAACTCTTTATTTTATTGGCTTTTAAACACACTTTTTAATTATCTTTCGATTAAACAGTCTTGTGTTTCAGCAATTAATGCCCTACTGACGAGAGCTGAAATAATCTGAAGGGAAGTTTCCCTTCAGATTATTCACGTCACATAACACCAGCTGACATATTCGAATGGTTTCTCAAATGTTCACACCATCAAACACATTTACATCTAATATTACTCAAAAATTACTTTTTTTATATCAAAGCTTAACCAAAACAGTCTCATAAAAAACTTTTTGCTGGTTTAGCCTCAAAGAAACGGCTATTCATTAATCGCTATACTGAAGACAACACAGAACGACATGTATTTTTATATTTCACATTTAACACAAAGGACAAAACGTACCCATCGCAATTTTAACGAACCATTGCTGCCTTTGTTCTTGTGCATAGTTCGGCGTTTCAAACGAAGAAAGCAATGTATTTCTAGCGACGTAAAAGTTGTGGAGTTTCACTCGAATTAATGAATGCTATACATTCGTCTGCTACACTAGTAACTGTCAGCGCACTAACGTCAAAGGCGCGTCGTAAATTAGCCGCCGAAAGAAAGATGTTTCCCGCCTTATGATATTCTATCTCTTTTTTGCATGTTGCAAGTTGCATGTTTCTGTCTCTTTTCAGAACCAATTAGTAATGTTTCAAAGAAACCGTTCGATTTGATATTTGTAGTGTTGTGTTTTATTGATGTTTGAGTTATAGTTATCGGTAAGAGAAAATTATAATCGTTTTATGATTTTTAATTATTTTTCCTGGTGCTGTTGTAAAGTTTGTATTTATCAGTCTTTTCATACTATCACAAAACCGATACGTGCTATTAATGATTGGAAACAACATTACCCGTTGTGTGTCAGAACAACGATTTACGAGAGTCACATCAGAAAATTGGGCCAATTTTAGGCCTTCTATACTGTAGATTTGTAGACCATTTTCTAGTTTGTAAAGTACCTGGTACTTGTTGACTGGCCTACACTGTCCTCCCATACCTATTAACACTGTACCGTACCTATTTCCGGCTCTTTTCCGTAGGAAACGATCAATTGCTTTAAAAGTGCCCATGTAGGTTTACGTTAAATAAAATATTTTGATTTGATTTGATTTGTAAATTTTTGGAAAATATGAAACAATAAATTCGGCCTCAATCCCTTGCAATTTTAATTCATAATTAAATAACCTGTGAAGCTGCACTACGAGATGCAGTTTAAGTCACATTGGCAATTGGACACATGGACAAATTACCAGATTTGCCGAGCAGACTGCCAATATTAACAATCGATATCAACCTTTCCCACCACTAAACCATAATGAGTATAATGTGTTGATGATCCCTCCCCGCCCCCCGCCGCTGTCGTAAGTACGCGCCATTTTCCAGTGTATTAGTTAGAGCGACAATCTGCGGCACACAGCATGTTATGTACATTGCCGCTTACATGCTTGTGGTCGCATTTGACACACGCACTTAACGGGCAGTGTTTGCGCTGGATTTATGTCGAGTTCGTTTTCAGCAAAGTTTTTATAGTTATTTGCAGATAGCCTTGATAGTCTCATGAATAGCAGGTTTCTTTCATTGACTGTACTGTACGCTAGAACCACCCACGGTAACCATAATGTTTTAGTTGAAACGCGCTTGGAACCAAGTTTTTTTGTGGACTAGATAAAGGCTTCAATTTCAGGAAGCAAGGGTTCTCAGGTTCTTGGTTCACTAAAGCCTAAGAGCTCTAACTCCTTTGATACAGCCTCCTCTCTTTTTTGAAAAAAAAGGAAAAGTTCGACTGTTTGTTTTTTAAAATACATAATATGTTCACCGATTTCTCCGTCAATGGTTTACCGATTAAAAAAAAAAAAATTGTTTGAAAAAGTATGCTCTTGAGTATGCTCTCATCCATTGCATTACTCTTCCATTTCATTTTATTAGCTTGAGCAGTTTTTGAGTTTGCTTCAATGATGCCTACTTTCCCCACTTAGTATATGTGGATGATGTTCTAATAAGTTCCTGTCACTGTATTTTACAAGGCAGGTGTTCGCATTTGTGTGGGGTGAAAACCTTTTTTTTTATAAAAAGCAACAACCGACTTCTTGATCTTAAAATATTGCAGAAAAAAGAACACAAACGAAAAAAAAGTGGTGATTGTGTTGTGTATGTGACATTGTGGTACCCTTTGATGTGGCGTCAGCGCTCGACTGTGACGGTCGTTCGCGGAACTAACAAAAACTCCGCACACGTGCGCCCGCGCAGCCAAGCCGATATGTCGCAAGATCAGTTTGGGCGGCATGATGATTGTATTAGGGTAGAGTGTAAAACCATTACTGTAGTTTTTGCGAATATTCTGCGAAAAGTATTGCAAATATTTCTGACAATGTGTAGAGGAGGTAATTATTGACTCACCAAGAGGAAGCCAGGTGTCCCAGCAGTGGGAACATTATAGGCTGATTATTGGCATGAGACATGGTGACTATTTAAAATGTAGCGGTATTTGTTTCCTCATCTAGTAAGTTGATGGGACATCGGAGAATGTTACCTTCCCCGCCGTCCCTTACGCGGTATGAAGCTATCCCTCATCTTCTAACACGTTCAAGTTCACGGTAGCGCCGCGCGCCGAAAAAGACTCAACAAACAATAGATCATAATCTCTGTCCATTGTCCGCGGCGACATGGCGACAAGTGTCCTCAACATGTGACGACGCGTGACTGCCCCGCCCCTCGCCGTGAGACGTGTCGGCTCCCTGTGACGAGTTTCGCATGTTGCGGCTACCAGACACACCAGATGCTGCTGCATGACTGAGCCAGATAATAAACTGGCGTTATGATTTACCGCTAAATATTTCGGGGCAATTTCATACTAAAGTGTCGGTATTATTCGCTTTGATCTGACTGACACATCTATGTTTATGATAAGGCTAGGCTAGGCTGGGCAGGAGTCCCGGTGCATGCGTGCCATCTACGAGTGCCTTACCTACTGAAGTATCATTGTCAAACGGAGATGGTACGCTTGGCAGAGCATAGTTTTTTTCTGAGATCGGCAACGGAGGATACTGCTCTTTCTTGATACAATCCTTATTTCGCTCTTTATCAATACTTCGGATGATGAAACGATGAACTCATTATCAATGCATACTGCTGCGAGCAGAAGACGCACACTACTTCTTGCTGTCCCATCCGAATCTATTCCAAAAATATGAAATCTAAACGGTCTTTCAGCCACCTTACGCTGGTGCTAATGTGGGCACATTATTGACTTTGTAACAAAGACAAGTGCATGTGTCGCCCCGCCCCCGCTTTGATGTCCAGCTGCCATTGGCTGCTACATTGTTACTATGTGTAATGTGACCACGGCCACGGTCATGGCCCAAGGTCCTGTGGGGGCAAGTGGTGACCTTTTTACTTCTTTTTATTTAAATTAGTGATGTAATTGTACATGGTAATGCAATTGGATTTGATTTGAGTCACACACACACTCTGTTGTGTGATTTGTAAGTATATTGCTTTAAATCTGTGCTTTGATTAAGATTGTGCCTACTGTTGTTCCATCATTTTGTATGTAGCTATGGTAAAAGGCCCGATAACGCTTCTAAGACTTACGTGTGTATCGATATTTCAGGAAAAGATTTCAATTTTTGCGAAGAAAAAATAAAAGTGTCTTCAAAAAAACATTTGTTGTTGTAGAAAGAATCTTTAGTTTTGTTTATTTTATAGTAGACGAGCCACTTTGATGTATTTGGACGAGTGCTAAAATATCAGCGAATGAAAAGTTTAAAATAAATGGCGAAAGATGTCTCATTTCTTTCAAATGTGTAAATACACTTAGGTATGTTAACGTTGTAAATAATTTGATAAACAAAATATACTAAGTGTAATAAATGAAAACTATGAAAACTGCAGTTGGTGTCTGAAGCTACCGTAAAATAACAGTTTATGATATTTTCAGTGTATGAGGACTATTTATGACATTGTCAATGTCGCAGAAATTTGACATTTTGTGAATGTACAAACTACATACATAGCTTTGCCCGCGGCTCTGCTGGGTACTAAGACATAAATGGTTCAGTTACAGAGCTCTCTATCATCGTTCAGCAAAGCTATTCACAACAGTTCGGTACGCTTCCGTGTCGAATCGAACAACAATCCATGTTTTCAAAAGAGTCCTCTAAAGGCTGTTTCCACATCAAAAACCCGAAAGTTTTGTCAGTTTAATTCAAATAGATCCCATTCTTCCGAAAGCTATTTGCGGTCGGAGGCAAGGCAAATCAGTCATTGAAAACGTGCCATTTTCGATTCGATTACTTATCGTATTGGTTGTGAATAGCTGTGCTGGTGAGCGTCAAGCATCCGCTGTCCCGGTTTTGTACGACATACTCTCGTAACAGCACCATACGGTTCCAAGTCATAAAATGAAGCTACTGCATTGGATATTATCAAATTCTTCTAACTGAACAGACAGCTGTGCTGCTGGGGAGTTTGTTGCGCCACTTCTTCTTCCCAGCTAAAGCACTAGGAAGTGGTGAAGGGCGGGCGCGCCGGGGGACTGTCTTATGTAATTTTGGCGTTCAAAAAGTGATGATTCTCAGCCTTGTTTGGATTAATGACTTTTGATTTTGATTTTGACTAGTAGGTATCACCAGTACTTTGTATAGTAAAAAGCTTCAAACGAGTTCAGTTAGCAGCAATCGCCAAGAGATAGATAAAATACTCTTTATTATGTACACCTTATAAATAAAAGACATAGACTGATGTAGAAATGTTACGTAGGATGACACAATGGGTGGTCTTATCGCTAAAAGAGACTTACCTAAATAAGCGAAAATCTGAGGGTCGTGTTGAAGTGAACAACTAGCTGAAGTAAAAAGATATAAATATACTGTAGGTGCACCTGCGTATAGTCCTCCTTATCGATTTCGATTACGGCGACACCTTACAAATATTATTTAAAAAAAAATATCTTGTGCCCTATACCTACGTGCCACTAGCACGTCCAGGCTTGGTATTGCACTCGCTACTGTTGCCAACTGCATTTTTCAGCGTGACAGTGAAGAGCATCCCGCGTCATTGTAACAAAACAAATGACACACATTAATAATGATTATTTTAAATGTTTCGCTGCAAGAAAACAAGCGAAAACTACCTATAGCATATGCAGATCCCCTATTGTTGTTTATTGGCAGGGTCGCCTAATAATTAGGTAACTTTTTAAAAATCTTCAGGATTTTGCCCAGACGAGTTTAGTGTAGTCCTGGATTTAGTACCTTATTTCTGACAGAGCTATCCACTTCCACACACACGCTATGCAACCAAAAACTCTCTTCAATCTAATGACATCGCCTCTAAAATAAAGTACAGTCGTATAAATAAACTAGTGACATGTTATTTTGTCACCGCCGCGCAACAAGACAACGAGTGCAGCGCCTGCGCATTAGTCAAGCATTTTGTTCAGGACTGCGCTAATTTGTACCCCGACGAGCGAGGAGTGGATGCATTTTATTTGTTCGAGTGTACTTTGTCACCGATATGGGCAGCTTGGCTGAATTATGTGCTGTGTCGTGGTCACTTTTTGATGTATTTGGGTGTGGGAGATGCTGTGTTATTTGTTTTGTTTGAATTCCGGGCGTTGAAGGAATTTTATTCCAAATGGTTTCGTAAAACGGCTGCTGCCAGAAATATGACGTCCTTTCTTTACAAATCAAACGTCTGTGAATCAAAATGTCATCAAAATGTAAAAATTTCACCGTGAACACTTGCGTGGAGTGAGCTGTCAGCGTCATCCCGTCTTGGTCAATCCCTAGCATCGGTGGCACTGACAGCTCACTCTACGCTCACTTCACCGTGTAGGTGAGATAGTTACAGAATAGCACTACTGCTCCAGCTCCCGGAGTCCTACATTGTTTATTTGAAATACTCATTCAGTTAATTCCAAAGAGCCGTTTTTTGTTAATCTTACGAGTAATTCAACCGCGCATACAGACAATTTCATGCCAATATTAAAAAATACAAAATTAATCAACATACATTATCATATCATACAGTAAACAACAAACAAGCTTTAATTATTAATCATTCCGTATCATCTTCGCCATAAATCACCAATATCACTGACAGATCGCCACTTCGTTAATTATAACCCTCTCGCAGCTGCCGTGATAAATGTTTTCTAACAGTCGTGAAAACAGAATGAAAATTATCTTCAGCAGTTTAAAGTTACAGTCATTTGTTGTTGAGTGTCACGGTGTTACCGCGAGATGACGGATCGTGTTTGCCGGAGTGACGGCCCCTAAGTCTGACGGCTCGTTCCTCCGACGGCCCGTCACTGTGACGAGTCGTGACGTTTATTGGACGGATGCAACAGGAGATGCGTGTGCGCATGACAGTCGACGTTGAAATAGTTCGATGTTTGTTATTAAATGTAATGCGATACGGATACTAATGTTTGGTTTGTACAGAAATATCAAATATAAATGTTTCTTTATTTTAAGAACTTAAGTTTTAATCGGTTTTCATTTTAAAACCTGCCACCAAAATCACACACTTGTCTTTACAGTTATAACTATTTTTACCTTATTAAAACGTATGATACCTATTACAGTACTTAGTAAATCATTTGAAATTGTCAGAATTTGAAATGGGAAGGTGCATGCAGAAGCGCTCACTTTACCAAAGTGTTTTTGAACAAAATAAACTCTATATTTCTTACAATTTAAATACAGATTAGCAACCCAATATAATATCAAACGGGTTCAAAACTTAAGAAGCTAACGTTTTACGACACAGTTGCGCGGTCGCGGGCGCAGGTGTCGAGTGTCAGCACAAAACGAGGAGTGTCACGGCGGTGGCGACATCAAAGTGGTGTCGCGTGACACTCGACCCGATACCTTTGACTTAATTATGAACTGCTAGACGGCGGCATGGTTGAGTTGCAGGAACTAAAGTTTACTGGCAACCAAAATAATCTGTTTGTTCATGATAAACGAAAGTCGGAATCGGAACGGAAGTCGGAAATTGTTCTGTACCTATAATATAACTCAGTCTCGCACACATCTAATTCAGCAGTGAAAAACTTTACCAATCACTTACTATAAAGCAGTCGATAAGTTAGTCTGTCAGTAGGTAAGTGGAAGCTAGGTAACCGTTCAAAAATGTAAATTCAATGGGTATTGCATTATCTAATTCAAGAGTATAATACTCCGTTACTTTCCATGTAAATCACCCCCTAAAAATTGCATGATATTGTTTTATTTTAATACAAAATTTACTTTTTTGGCCACAGATCCCAGCGGCGGTGGCATGGGCAACCCTGGCGTGGCAGGCCCCGGCTCTCAGCAGTATGGAGAGGTGAACCAACTGGGAGGAGTGTTCGTGAACGGGAGACCCTTACCCAACGCCGTCAGGCTAAGGATAGTCGAGCTAGCGCAACTAGGGATCAGGTGAGCAGTGATAGTGGACGGTAGACCCTACCCAACGCCGTCTGGCTAAGGATAGTCGAGCTAGCGCAACTAGGGATCAGGTGAGCAGTGATAGTGGACGGTAGACCCTTACCCAACGCCGTCTGGCTAAGGATAGTCGACCTAGCGCAACTAGGGATCAGGTGAGCAGTGATAGTGGACGGTAGACCCTACCCAACGCCGTCTGGCTAAGGATAGTCGAGCTAGCGCAACTAGGGATCAGATAAACACAGATAGAAGGTAGAAGGTACATTACGTAAACAATATTGTATTCAGCTCTGTCAGACCCGGATTAAAGCCCACTCCCTCTCACAGAGAGCAGGCCTATAAGTCTATCATGTTCCCCAGTCTAGAACACTGTCCCAGCAGTAGAAATTATAGGCTGATTATGATGAGGGCCCGATAAGCCACGTAGCAGGTGTAGTAATGGAATTTCATGTTTGAAATGTAAAAAGAAATCTAACCTCTGCGATTTCGAATGCTAAAAACTTTTTCGAGCTTGCTTCGCTCGCTCTTGCATCTAAGGTTCTCTTTTAATCACTGCCAGCCCCAGCTATGCGAAAAATCAATCAAGCAGCTCTTCACAAAAGTACTATAAGTAATTGGTATTGTTTGAAGAAAGAAATTTAGTCCCAGTAACATAACTAAGTGTTAGATAACAGGAAGAAAATAATGACTGTTTAGAAACTCAAAGAAGTCAGTTTGAGAAAATCTGTTTTGTAAAATGTAAATAAATAAAAAGTAACTAAAATGTACTGTTTTATTTTACCTCCAAACTTTAGAAGCTAAAAACTAATGAAGTTCTACCAAGAGCCCCCAGTAGCAGTAGCAATGGCTGAGTCCGCCACTGTGTGCTACTGCTAAAAGTAATGGCCATTGGCATACTGCGCGTAAGCCACTAATATGTTGTGCAAGACAGTCATGCAACTGCATCTAATATTATCGTCACTAATCGCCGTTAATCTTTACAAGCATTTAATTATGTATATTGGCCGTCATTGCTATCAATAGCGTGTTAGAGTTATCTTATCTCTACTTTTAATCCTCCGATATTTCACTTTTCTCTCCATAAAAATAACTCAAGCATAATTAATATTGTATTTAACACCACATTCTGAGTTAGATATGGATTATGCAACTTTTGCAAGCATACAGTAAGCATTTTTACCGTCCTTCAGTTGAGCTAGATAACAAATTGCTTTTCTATCAATAAAACAATATTTGAAGCAGTGTCTAGAACTGTTAAACATTCTCAATTTCTATACTATCAGATAATCGGCTATTATTCCTTATCAATAGTTTCTTATATGAACTAATGCAATGTTAGTGTAACCACTGCTGATATTCTGGGAGATAAAAAAAGAAAACCCTTTACTTGTGACCTTTTTCACCAACCTTAACATACCTAATCAGCTTAAATTGTTACCACTGCTGGGACACAGGTCTTCTCTCGGTGAAAGGGAGTGGGCCGTAATCCACCAAGCGGGCCCAGTGCGGGTTGCTAGATGTCACACGTCTTCGAGTTTTTGGTTCTACGATATGCCGGTTTCCTCACGATGTTTTCCTAAACGTTTTGCGAGCAGTTGTGATGTAATAATTTAAATAAAGTAAAGCGCTTGTCTGGGTTGTAACATACGACCTACAAATAATAAGTCGCGGCCGTTACCACTGAGCCACCACTGCTCCACCGGGCCACCACTGCTCCACCGGGCCACCACAGCTCTCATCAACCTTGCCAGGCACAATTTTTTTTTCATTGAATATATTTTCAAAATTGGTTTCAGTATTGACCAAGCCTTTTAGGGAAGACATTTTTATTGTTTGTGTGCAAGGCAGCAGATGAAATATTACGATTAAAATTATGTAGTTTTTGGTAGATAATAAATATTTTCTTATGATCACCGGCTACTTCTAAGGTTTCATGAACAGGCAACCTTTGCAGTGCTTTACGTAAATACAACTGAAACTGAATGAATTTTCAGTTTTGTTTACAGCATATACTTATTATGTGTAACCTTGATGATTTATTTGCAGGCCATGCGACATAAGTCGACAGCTCCGGGTGTCGCACGGCTGCGTGTCGAAGATCCTGGCGCGCTACCACGAGACCGGCTCCATCTTGCCGGGGGCCATCGGCGGCTCCAAGCCCAGAGTGACCACACCTAAGGTTAGTTATATCGTGTATGGGCCCGTAAGGTCTGAAGCCGGGCCTGCAGTGAGCCACTTATAGAACGTGGTCAATAAGTAGCTCTTATAAACTGGCAGATACTTACAAGGAGGTTTTTTATATTGGTAGGTAGGTACTTTAGGCTAAGATATCTAAGGGTCATGGAACAGACGACTTCATCGACAGTTTGTAGTTCGGATGTATTCTTGGGAGCCCCTCAAAGATTTTGTCTGTTATACTTGGCTGAAATTCAGTGAAAGTCGGTCACATATTACAATGAATGAGCATAATTACAAATGAAATGGGTAGGTATTTAGATTGGCCTACAAGTGAACAAGAAGCCAGTCAGCTCCTAAAATCCTCCTTTAATAAAAAAAAAACATTCTCAAGAGACTAAGGTACATTTCGGTCCTTCAACTTGGTGTTCCAGAATGTTCTATGCCTATGCTTAAGCATGGCTTAGCTACGGCATTATAATGTGGGAATACAGTACAGATATACTAGCACTGTTCACCGTTCAAAAAAACTTATCCGTATCCTGGTAAATATACAACAGACAGATAGCTGCAAACCCCACTTTTAGGCACTAAATATTCGCTCACAAACACCAAGAATTTTACACTAAACGAAAAGACAAAACAAGATACACACTCCGACACAAAACACGACGCAACCTACCATCATCCCGCTTAAAAATACATTCAACAAGTCCTCTGGTAATGTCAATAAAAATATCAATATGTTACCCGAATCAGTAAGAAATGAAAAAAAACTCCATCAATTCACAAATAAGTGTAAAAAGTTATTATTGAGAAAATGTTACTACAGTGTCAATGAGTATTTAAATGATAAATCCTTGAAATTCGAAAATCAATGTTTATAATAATGATAATGTCCATGTTTTTAGAATAAGTTAGAATAAAAGATATTAAAATGTTAAGTCCTCTCCACATATCTTACTTTTGCTGTGCCCGACAGGGTCCACGATTGTTTAAAAAAAAATCACATTAAAGTATTGAGTATTCTACGACCAAAAGGTAAACATATAAAAATAATTAATCTCCCCAGGTGGTGTCCTATATAAAGCAACTGAAAGCGAAGGACCCCGGCATCTTCGCGTGGGAGATCCGCGACCGGCTGCTGGCGGACGGCGTGTGCGACAAGTACAACGTGCCGTCCGTGTCCAGCATCAGCCGCATCCTGCGCAACAAGCTGGGCGGCGCCGCGCTGTACCCCGTGCCGCCGCTGTACCCCGTGCCGCCACAGCGCTGCTGGCCGCTGCACCAGCCTTATGACTACTACGTGTATTTACAGGTGACGAGACTTTTCCATATTTTCCATATTTATGACGGTTTGCGCCGACCGACAATGCTACAGGACATTTTGTTGATCCTGAATTGTCTAAATCTGCTTCTTCCTTTCTGTTATTTAAAGAAAAAGTAAACCATACGATGTTTTAAATTCGTTTCTTAAGATACGTATATAATATTTGTGGAGCAATCGTGCAACTGATTAATATCTTTGTTTACCTTTCGGTCCAATAGATTAAATGATTCCTTATTTTTTTCAAGGAATTCGTCCTTTGTGATTTAAGCTTGATGCACAACATTTATTGCAATGAGTGGTGCTCGCACTCCCAACCTGAGACAATGAGTGGTGCTCGCACTCCCAAACTGAGACAATGAGTGGTGCTCGCACTCCCAACCTGAGACAATGAGTGGTGCTCGCACTCCCAAACTGAGACAATGAGTGGTGCTCGCACTCCCAAACTGAGACAATGAGTGGTGCTCGCACTCCCAAACTGAGACAATGAGTGGTGCTCGCACTCCCAAACTGAAACTATATTCCTCTTTCTCAATTCTACTCTTCGTCATAATTGAAAGATAATATTCATATTAATTGGTGCCTACCTTAACGTAGTGAGTGCCTCATTAAACTAAAACGAGAAAGTCTTCTGAATGGGAAAAATCTACGAACATCTTTGTTAAAAATATGTTGGATGTGTAATGAAAATCTAGTGTTTTAAACTGTGCTCCCTTGTCCCCAGGGTCGTCAGCACACAGCAGGCAATCCCCATGCATTACCCCACCCACACCAGCAGCCACCTCCCCCCCACCACGCGCACGCGCACGCGCTCTGACACGCGCACCTCGCCACCAACCACGACCGGTGATCACCACCGCGTGATCAAGATCACCAGTGACAGTGATCACCCAGTGAAGTGAAGTGCTTAGTGGTGCGAGTGACTTGACACTGTTCTCTATGATACGCGGCACGACTGAGATTAGTAGGGTAAGATGTGTGCTTGTTATATCACTGCCCGTCGGAATTAAGAAGGGATAAACATTACGATGCGGAAATGCTAAAATGATTATTATTTCGTATTTATGAGTTTGTGTTTCAAGAGCTACTGATATTTTCTTAAAAAAAGAAACTTAAGTGAGACATTCCTAAAATGTGAACTTTATTTAGCAGTATTTAAGAAAATACATACTCATAAATATGAAAATACTAATGAGATTTTGAGATTTTTTTTCGTTTTTGCACTAAACGGTGTTGTCTAAATGCAGCCCTGACTGATACAATTAATTAAGTTCGAATTTCGGCAGACTGTGCGGAGTGATATAAAAGTGAAAAACTGATCTTATAGTGATATCTAAATAAAGATAGTTGTTGATAAAAAGTATTATATTATTATTGTATATACGTTATCACGTGTAAGATAAATAGATTTTATATTTTCACGCGAGGCTTAATATCACAGGTGTTTTGGTGTTGAAAAGGAAAAGATGACAGTGGGAAGATTGTATTGTATAAATTGGAGAATGTGCTCTCGCGAAGATATAGTTTAGTGCGTCATGATAATATTACTTAAGTAATATATTGATATTGTTTGTGACTGATAGCGACATTAACGAGTTTTGTTTCAATTTAAATTATTTTTGACAAACTTCCATTCACGATCTAGATCCCAATTTCCAGAAATAGTTTCACGTATTTTCGAGGCTCAAAAGTGAACGCTATGTAAAGCCGTCGAAATGTGCCGACGGGCAAGCTCTGCGTATAAATGTGCCGACGGGCAAGCTTTGCATATGAAAGTGACAATCATAAGTATTAAATACCTACTGCAATAATGCATAAGAAAGCATACTTACATCCCTTATTAATCAAAACGAGAAAATTTATACAAGCAAGCTTTTACAACTCGACATAAAATTGATGGTTGCTTCTCATGGCGTTACTTTTTCATGTATTATTTAAATACCTAATACCTATGTAGTACCTATGTAGGTACTACCTTTCATACTTTTAAGGTTCTAGTTGTGACATTAAGCCTCAAGTTACTGTAGATATGTGTTAGCTATGGTCCAAACATGCATGTTGTGGAGTATAACTGTGGGTGCACTGATGTAAATATTTTAAATAAATACCACTCAAATGTACTTATTCTTATAAAACGACTCTCATACGAGTACAGCATTTCTATTTCTTAACTTTGTCTTAATATAATACGCTGAAACGTTAAAGAGCTTGTAGAGAATGTTGAGCAAAAATGCTGATTTTTTTAAATTCAATTTTGTCTAGTTCAGTCTGAATTTGGTCTAGTCTAGAGAAGACATTTTGTCCTTCAGGTTTAATGAAAATATCTTAAATATATTTTTTATGTATTTTGAGCAAGAATCCGTGTCAAGGTGCGTGTGGACGGCAAATATTTAAGAAAACGTTTAAAACTGTTCCTATCAATAGGTATTACGTAGGTAGGATTATCTAATGTGTACAAAAGTGTAAATTAATCTTGATCAGATATAATTTAAAGATTCGTACCTCTCGGTTTCTCTTAATCTGCTTATAACTTACTGCACAGTTTATTTTATTTGGATGAAATCACAATGGAGTCTTGAAAACCCCTTTTTTCACATTCTTAACAAATAAAGACTGCCACCATTCGGATAACGTCCAGATTAGAATGAAATGGTGCACTTATCTTCAAATTAAACATAGTTATTTATAATACATAAAATCTGTACAAACTAGATGTTAACTACTTGATGTTATTTAAACATAGCTTTATTGGTCAAAGTATAGAAAATAAATTGGTTTGTTCATACATTACAGGGCTTACTGTTATTTTATGCCTTTTAAAAACTTTAAAAACCTTAAACTGCTTTGTCATGTAACTGTGTTGTAAGATTTTGTTACAGCCGGCTCCTTTGTGTCTCAAAATTAAAATAAACCAAATTAGAATACGAAACAAAATCAATAACAACTCCGAATTAATATTTGTTCATACCAAAAGAAACTCCAGGCGAAATTGGTCGCTCGCGTCGTATAAACGTTCCATTGATTAGGCCGCGCTTAACACTGGCCACAACGGCTCCACAAATAAATCCTCTATTTTCAGTACCGCGCTGTGATTTAATTACGTCTGTACAACGTGATATTTCATTAAAAATTCAGTGGCTAATTGAAAGGCGCGCCCGCGCACAATACTGACCGCCCGGCCGCCGCACACATTCGCGTCCCGAATCGATTTTACAACCGAAAACAATAAACGAACGGATATTGCTCGAGTACAAATATTCGTATACGTCCCCCGGGCCCGGACTCTGGCCACGAATTACCAATTAAATCCCTGCTTTGTTTCGAATTTAATACTACCTAATCCGAAAATTTTACTGTATTAATAACAAAATTTTATGATCGCGCTCGAAAACGCGCGGGAGCAAAAAATATGATGGCGACGGTCGCGCTGTTAAAATGACATTTGACGCCGCTCGACGACCGCGCGCTCGCCGCCCGCAGCCGCCCGCCGCACAGTGGGTCGAAACTATGATTTTAGTGACTTAGGGCTCAACTTTGCTTTTTTACTTTTTTCCTCATGTGGATGGATAGAGCTCATTAACCTCAACAATAATTGTTCTGATGTATTTTTTCCTAAACTTTATACTTTGGGTAGAAAAATGTGTTTTGTTATTTTTTTGTATGGAGCGGATCAAATAACCTTAAATTCCTGCTAAGTAGCGTGTGATCCCGCGTTGAAACTTTATTTTTCATATACCTTGTCTAGTCTATTATCATTTGATGCTATTAACGTGTGCATAAAGTTGCAACTCTGCCAAATAAATGGATCGAAAAAAATGAAAAAATATATAGAATAAAAAGCTACATTTTTTACTTTCGTAAGTTCTTTTAAGTTAAATTTGATATGGAATAGTAAGTAAAAGCACGTAATAATACACATAGTTACTTAACAACTAACAACAATACATTTAAAAGGTCCCTAATTAGCTTAAATTTACTAATATATGTAGTATTAGTAAATTTAAAGCTAATCACACTAATCATAATACATTTAAAAGGTCCCTAATTAGCTTAAATTTACTAATATATGTAGTATTAGTAAATTTAAAGCTAATCACACTAATCATAATACATTTAAAAGGTCCCTAATTAGCTTAAATTTACTAATATATGTAGTAGTAGTAAATTTAAGCTAATTAGGGATCTATGAATTTCAATTTCTTTGTTTTAATGACTTTAACATGTTTATGAAATGTTATTTTAAGTTAGATTTAATACTGAATAGTGAGTAAAGATAGGTACATAATAATACAAATTAGTAAAGGTAAACTAACATTACTACAACTAACACAAGCAAACTAAAAACTAACTATAAACAACATCAAACATTACTATTTCCTTTCAATTATGAGTTTGACATTTATAAACTAATAAAAAAAACAAGAAACTTACAAACTACCAAAAAATCTTATTCACTATCGCTATGACTATCTTGTAAATTATCTACATCAATAAAATCTATATCGGATTCTGTGGGAAAAATCAGCAGAAGCTCTTTGACTTTTGGAGAGAGAACCATTATATTTTGTTTCACCATTCGAGGTCTTAGACTTGTGATCTTTGGATCAGAAGACAAAAGAAGATTGTGTATAATATCCTCATTTGTCGCCGTTCTACTTACCTTTCTAGAATGACTCTCTCTATATTTCCGGAAATCTTTATTACGAGCTTCCGCTGCCTCTTCCGACAGTTTACCTATAGGTATGGCACCAAAGTGCTTAATTATATCACTCCCATGTACTAACAATTTATGTATACTGGAAGGCATATAATACCAGGGATATAAGTGAACGTACAATTGTGCAGTATCTCTACAAAATTCGGAAAACTTAGAAAGATCCACGCTCTCTCCAGATGCAACCGTCTGAAGAATCACATGAAACCTTTCTATTAAATCTTTATCTATTCCTGTTATGCGAGCTGTTGTTTCTGCATCCCTAAAAAATCTTCTGGCAGTATTGCCATCATTGGTTGTGCCTACTCCTTGCTTGACTACGTCAATAAGTAAACCGCATTCTTTCTTAAACGCTTGCTGTATAGCGCTCTTTCTGAGTGACATTTTTTCTTTGTCATCGCCCCTGCAACTCCATTTTTTGAAGTCCAAACGATAAGCTGCAAACAAAAAGAAATATCACTTAAATAAAAATCTCACAAGTAACTATATAACGTGAAAAAAATTATGAACTAATAAAATTATATTTACCGATATGAAGTAAGCACTCCATGCTTCTTATCCAGGCATGTAAAGATGACATTCCATACTGGAACACTTCTTCGTTGTTCTCTTTTTGAGCAAGTGACTCTAAATTGTTCATCTCTGACGGTTTTGCTTTGCAGATATCACAGACAGCTGAAGATGTGTCTGACAAATATGACGATATTTTGCCGTCTATCATCGTCAAGTGCAATTGATGCTTAACTTCAACTTGATTGAACTTGATTGGCTGAAGTGTTTCTATTTCTTCGGTTATGCTAGCTTTTATAGTTACCACTGTTGACTGCGTTTCTTTGGTAAATTTGAACATTATCGGACGGCAATAGAAAGTTGATGAGGGTCGATCGTTTTCCCAAACAATTGTTCCATCACATTGTTGAAGCCTTATAGGAACTAGACTGGCCATGAAGATAGTTGAGTCATCAAACTCTGCTTCAGTCTTTTGTTTATAATTACTTTGACCTGAGGCTCCATCAAAACCCCATTTGCTTATTAGCAGTAACTCAGTTGGCGAATCCAAATCTAAAGTAATCACTTCTAAAAGCCTAGATACCGTCAAGTTGAGTAAAGCTTGCAGTTTAATAGCAGCTCCTTCTTCAGTTATAATTATGTCTTCTTTCCCTGGATAACATTTTGCCTTCGCTTGTTTTATTTTATAATAAGAAGGGTATAAATCAGACCTATTTTCACTTGCTGCTTCTCTTAGGCTTATATACTGCCACTTACTTAATTTAAGTGAAACTAATAAAGACAGTGCCTTATCGGGTGAATATGTACTACTTTTCGGTTTACTTGTACTTAAACACTCTTTAACTTTTTCTAGATCTTCGGGGTGATTTAGTAAATGGTTCATAATTTTTCCTACATCCTCATTTCCGGTGTATCTTAAACTAGCAATTGTAGTAGCTTTAAGTTCATCCGGGGATAACGAAAGCGATTGGTTAATTTGATCAACGCGTCGTCGTTTTTGCCTGGAGCCCAATTCCTCGAAAGGTTTTCGAGGTGTAAATGTAGATGTCGAAGCTTCTGTAGTAGATGGTGGTAGATTTTCGACATCTTCAGTATTACAAATCTCGAGCCTTTCCTGTTCAGTGTTCACAGCTTCAGGTATCATTCCTTCGGGCCAGTTTATTGCACGTTCCAACCAATCACCATTTTTTCTTACAAACTGTGCTAACGTGCGACTACTTCGTTCCCATCTTGCACTTATATTTGAACAAAAGCGCGTACAGAATTTTTGGAGCTCAACACTGTTCTCTTCGGTCACGTTTATTTTATGTTGTAGGAATTGAAAGAATTTTTGACTATCCGACAGTGACTTGACCTGCTCTCTTAAAATCATAAATAAATCTAAATTGTTAACTAAATTATCCATTATAACGAAAAAGGGACGATCAGAATCACGAGATGTTAGTAGTAGTACGAATAAACGAACACTAGTTAGTATATAATAAATTATGGTCATTTTATACTTCCAGAATCCAGTGACAAACAATGTTTACTAATTTTTCTACTACCCTCATTAACTAATTATCCTAATTAATATTACAGTAATGACTAAAAGTGAAAAACATTGTTATTTTATAAGGTAAAAGGTTAAGCTAATTACAGTAATTAAACACACAAATAGAAATTAATTGATTTCATATCCACATTTTTAAATAAAGGTCCCTAATTAGCTTAAATTTACTAATATATGTAGTATTAGTAAATTTAAGCTAATTAGGGACCTTTTAAATGTATTGTTGTTAGTTGCTAAGTAATTATGTGTATTATTACGTGCTTTTACTTACTATTCCATATCAAATTTAACTTAAAATAACTTACGAAAGTAAAAAATGAAGCTTTTTATTCTATGTATTTTTTCATTTTTTTCGATCCATTTATTTGGCAGAGTTGCAACTTTATGCATTTGTTTATAGCATCAAATGATAATAGACCAGACAAGGTATATGAAAAATAAAGTTTCAACGCGGGATCACACGCTACTTAGCAGGAATTTAAGTTTATTTGAGCCGCTCCATACAAAAAAATAACAAAACACATTTTTCTACCCAAAGTATAAAGTTTAGGAAATAATACATCAGAACAATTATTATTGAGGTTAATGAGCTCTACCCATCCGCATAAAAAAAAAAGTGAAAAAGCAAAGTTGAGCCCTAAGTCACTAAAATCATAGTTTCGACCCACTGTGCGCCGGCTTGCAGGGCTGGCTGGGGGACCACGACTTCTGCTTCATTATCAGGAGCTAATTCTTAGTAATTCTTAGCAAGTGTTCTTAGCGAAAGGTCTTCAAGAGCAGGGTTGGCAGGCATAGAACAACACATCAAACTATAGAGTGGTTAATTCCACCTAAGCTGGATGAATCCTAATGGTCCAGAGCTTTTCTGTCGGATCACTAATCCATGCGGTTACGCCAAGATACCACCCGATGTGTTATCACGGGGACAGAGACATTTAAAAGCATGGATTAAAATATAAACCTGCTGGGTACTATTACAACAACCGAGTCTAGAGGTTACAGTGCATCAGCATTTTGCGGATCAATAAATGCGAGAAAGGAAACGCGCCAGAGGACGAGTTGAAACAGAAGGAAGCCAATGCAGCCATGTTACGTATTGTTGATAGGTGAGTAGGTAGTGTAGGTAGGTTGTGTTAGTGCTAAGTATAATAAATCTCCTGAACGAGGGCTGTCAGTCCAAACCATCATGATAGAAATACAACTTTGATCAGGGCTCTTGCAGGTGTTTGGTGGGGGGCTCATCCTTCTACGTTACGACTAGTATATAATGCTTTGGTTAAAATAACTTTAGATTTTGGAACGTGTTCGCTACCTTTAGTCAGTAAAACGGAGATGCTTAAATTAGATCGATTACAATCTAAATGTCTCCGCACTATTATAGGTGCAATGAAGAGCACTCCAGTTATGGCATTACAGGTTGAAAGTGCTGACCCTCCCCTACATCTTAGACGTCAATATCTGTGTCAGTCTTATCCTGGACAGGCCTGTCTAAACTTTCACCGCATCACTCGACCTCAATTGATAGATGCAATTAGGATACTAGGTATCTACTTTCTTCGAATTATCTACATAAATTAGGTTTAAAATATTAATGGCAAATTGCAATATTATACAGGTTTTCTGTGCCGTAGTAGGTTGAAAAGAAAGTAGATAGGTAATAACGGGACTTTTAAATTGCAAGATATTTTTTGCGAGGTTATTTTTCTGATTTAGCCGAGTAGAACCCTGTGCTACCCTACTAGGCTTTTTCAGTCCATTGGCCGGACAACCCTAAAAGCGCTTCGTGATGAGAGGGGCAGAACATAATTAAAAAGTGCAGCAAACGGCTTGCGGCGGCTTTGTGTTGCGCGCGCGCAGGATTGTGCCTTATATTTCAATGTGTACTCGTTGCCACAGTCGGAGCTGATGTTTGTTGTGCCTACTTACCTATACTTATGACAATATTAATATTGAAGTACGAGTACAATGCTGAAAAGGTAGACGTGGGTACACGCACAGCTGGATTGAAGCTGTAAGAGCCACGGCTCTCAAAATTCGCAAATAGATTGATGTATCAAAGTGATGAGATACTACTGAGGGGAAAATAGTACTACATAAGCTATTTATTTACTAGTTTTATAGTACTACTAGTGCAAAAGAGAGCTGTCAGAGCCATTTACAGTCTACGTCGCGGCGAATCTCTCAGGGAACTATTTAAGAAGATTAATATAATGACGGACCTTGCCAGTTCATTTATGAAAATATTATACAGCGTGTACAGTAAATAACGCGACTTAATGCAGGGGGAGATAGCTTGGGTCAGTGCCTACCAAAATATCACAATATTTGTTCAGCAAAATGTTTTTTTTTTTCATGACTTTAGGTTACAGTTATGCGAAAAGAAAATCGCTCTGTGAAAATATAAACAAAAATACTATTTCCTGAAACTATTCTTGTTTTTGATAGAAAAACCGCGAATAGTTTGATGTAAAAAATTTAAAAGGAACTTTTCAATACGAGATGCTTAAAAATCTGTTTCAAGGTAGAGATTTTTCGTTATTTCGTTTTTTTGTTGTAAAACTGTAAATCCGTAAAATTTTGCTGAACATATATTGTGTTGTCTTGGTAGGTATTGACCCAAGCTATCACCCCCTGCAGTATGGCGTGCTATTTACTCGACATCCTGTATATATCTAAGAAACAATCGGAATCCTTTCAATAAAATAAGTGATAGACATCATTATAACACTCACTACAAATAAAGAAAGAATAGATCAAAAAAATTTCAGACTATCGAAAGTACATACATCTTTTATGGGGTACTGTGTTGAATGTTACAACAAAATAAACAAACATATTATAAAATAGAGGATTATATCCTAGATAAGAATGCTTGGAAACATGCTGGTCCTGCTCCAAATGCTAGACAAAATCAAAGTAATTGCTTAGTGAATTGTATAATTTTTCATTTCACATTCATTCATTAGTTTTTTTTTTACATTGATTCTGTAATTACTTTAACTCACATTATTACTTGTTAAAAGTCATCTACTTTTACAAGATTTGTAAATATGTGAGCACAATGTATGTACAAAATAATTAATTTACCAGCCATTGCTTTATATTTAATTATTTTTACCTATTGTGGTATAGAAATTTATTCTAGGTGCATCGTCTTCACATTTAATTAATTTTATTCTAGGTGCATCGTCTTCACATCTAATTAAAAAAATATTGTAAAACATTTTAAAAGAGTACGGTGGGGTTTCTTACCCATTCTTTTCCATCCGAAACTACGTTTTGGAAGGGGCAAATATAATTTTTTATTTTGGAATTGTTGACGTTCAAAAGTGCTATTTATGTGCAAATTCATTTCAAATAGGTACTTTAGGCTTTTTAGGCAATTAGGCTTTGACTTTAGTAGGTTCCCTTTGTATCAGCACCTACATTATCATGGTTATCGAATTCGGGAACACACAGTTTTTTTCTGATACCGATTATTTATAAACAGTAGCCAGTAGCCGTAGCAAATGAATAGCAAATAAATAGACTACACTTGGTCAATGGGCCTTTCTAATGTGCCGGAAACTAATCTTTGATAATGTTAAGTTATTTATCCCCTAACTTAACATTATCGAAGATTAGTTGCAGTGCAATTACTGGCATGCAACTGTAAATTGATATACATTACCTACTTGTTATCACTCTCCACATTTTTTTAGAAAATCGTACTAAACAGATTACGAAAAGGATGATTCAGGTACTACGAGTATAACGATTTAAATTACATTGATAAAAGTTGGTAGGTACCGATACTGTTAGTAGGTAAGTAGTCTGTTAATTAATGAGAAAGAGCAGTGGTGGCCCAGTGGTAACGTCGTAAGTTCGAACCCTGAAGGCGCTTTACTTAGTGTTAATTGTTTCATCACCACTGCTCTCAAAACGGTGAAGGAAAGGCCGTGAAGAAAACGGGATGTCCTAGAAAGAAAAATTCGAAGACGTGTGACATCTATCAACCGCACTGGGACCGCGTGGTGGATTACGGCCCACTCACTAGAGGAGACATGTGTCCCAGCAGTGGGAACATTAAAGTCTGGTTATGCATTAAGTAGAAGATTTGTTATTTAAACACTGGCCTTCAAAATTAAAGTACCTACCACACTTTTAAAATAGCAAGTTTTCCTAAACTATAAAAGCCAGACTTTTGAAACAAAAAACATTTAACAGCAAATTTCAACAACTTTCTTTGAAATTATATAAGTTACTTTTTAACTTAAAAAAAGATAAAAACCCTAAAAAAATATACTTTTTTAACTTACTGGCAATAAACGCAAACAACATCTTTAAGTATGTGTTACGCCTTATTTACATTTTATAAACTGCTGGTTTGCCTCCTCGGACTCCCGACTCCAGCTTCGAGACGGTTTGGACGAGATTTCGGAAGTGTAATTCGAGAATATTCTCCCAATCTTCCATCAGGGCCTGTTTTAGGGCCAATATGTCCATGGCTTCTGACCAGATTTACCGAGCTTATCCCAGGCGTGCTCGATCGGGTTGAAATCAGGACTTGTTGATGGCCAACCCATACAGTTGGTACCGACCTCCTGAGTGTACTCTTGTACGGAACTGAATGGTGAGAATCGAGACTCATCAGCGAACAAAACTCTTGCCTATTCAGCTTCACTCCACTGTACTTGTTCATGAGCGTAGCGCAGTCTTGCTACTTGATGGTTTGGGCCACTTGCCTGCCATTGGCAACCTTGGCTTCAGCAAGTCTTCTTCTCACTGTACTGTCTGCCGTTACAAGGTTTCCCTAGATGGTTTCCAATTATTTCGTACCTTTACTTCACCTGCCGGACCGTTTTTAATGCTACACTTACTATTCTTGCAGTACGAAGCATACTGATGCTAAGTTCCAGAAAAGCCATTTATCTTGCACATTCTTAATTTAAATAACTACAAATAACACTTAGCCCGACTTGGAAATCAAACCCAGGTCCTCATGCTCAGCAGTAGCTCTTGCGACCACTAGACCAACGAGGCGGTCAAAAAAGTAAAAAGTTTTCTACTTAGTTTTGAAGGCCCGTGTATAATGATAGAGATACTGAGACAGGCATCTATCATCTGTAATCCGTGCAATCTGAAAAGCAAGGTGATTATGTCAGTTTTATCACAGCTGTTCACTATAATTGCCTGATATAAGGCCCTGTCCACCCCAATGTGATAACTCGATGAAAAGAAGCACAACAAGAGCAAGGCTACTCTGGCGTTCTGTATTTATTTCATTGTTCCGCATATAGGAAGCGTCAATGGATGGTTCTTTTATGTTTTTCAAACGTTTTCTAAACATTATGGTTTGTTGGTTTATAGGTTATTTTTCTTTCAAAAAATGAAATTTAAAACAGCGCTTGGGCAGTATTTAAAGCGTGTGTATTCTTAAGTTTTAATGATTTAGGAATTCAGTAGACAATGGTTACCTGTGGAAGTTTGAGAACCTTCGTCTGAAAAAGAGTTGGTAAGGTTGAGCAAGTTGGTGAGTATCAGGTTTTAAGTAGGTACTTACCACCTGTAATGGAAAGGTTGCGGTAGTTTTAGGGTCATAAATGTTTTATATAAGTAGACAATATCTTTTGCATCTAATGAATCTCGATTGATTAACCTATCAACCAGCATTCATAAATACATTTTCGAATCTTTTATCATAGTGAGCTTTGTTAGCGTTTTCAAGAGGTGTGGCTGGTCAAGGCTACCTAATTTGTTCCCCCTATAGCCTAAGATGTCCTTAGAATAAGGTCAAGGGCGTCGCCAGCCACTGGCCTCGGGGGAAGTTGATATATGGAGGATGGGAAAAGCATGAACTCTACGTACAGTCAAGAGCATATGAACCTTTACACTTGTAGTGCAAATCCTACCTCCACGGCGATTGTAATAAGAATGGTTCTAAGCCCATGTGTATAGCTCCACTAGGTTTTGACGGTACAATAAATAAAACTTGTAAATAAAGTTATCAAATTTACTAGAAAAATTTAATAAAAAGAGTTTGACAAAAATGCCTCAAATGGTCAAAGTCGAAGTCGAAGTCAAAGCATTTGTTTCAAATAGGCACATAAATTTCACTTTTGAACGTCAACATTTACAAAATAAAAATAAAAGTTTTAATAATAGACCGAACGAGGGTCTCGTTCGGCCTATTGTTAAATTCTAACAAGCCTAGATTTATCTTGCCTTGATAGTTAGTAAGTTAGTTTTGTATGAATGTAAACGAGGCAAAAGGAGTAAGTAAGGATCGTAGCAGGTGGCGTTCTGTAGTTTCTGCTTACCCCCATGGGAAGAAGGCGTGAGTTTATGTATGTATTGGTCAAGTGTTGTAAGCTGAATTAAAACTACTTCTGCTTATCCTACGAAGTTGAAATTTTACATATTGGTTCAGTATCAAAGACAACGCATTTTAATTATGATTGTCTCCAGACGAAGGACGCGCGTCTCCTCAACGGTCAACGGTACAGTCCCAAAATTTTACATACGCGTTTATACTCCATGACCTGTCTGCTGACCTAGGATTGACTCCATACGAGAGATCTCAGCGGTCAACAGTACAGATATCCCGTCCTAAGGTATGGCATGACTAGGACAGTGTAACTCGTTTGCCTTCATACCATGACTTGTTACGCGTGTCTGTGTTTGTGTTCGTTGGATTTGTCAATATTTAAACAGATTCGAATGCTAAAAAGTACTAAAAAAAATCAAGTTAAACTCTTCTTTAAAGACAAGCTTTTAATAGACTAAAAACCGGCAAAGTGACAGAAGGACTCGCACACGAAGGGTTCCGTACCACAAAATAACGCTTTGTGATTTTTTACCTTTTTTTGCAATTTTTATTATTTATTGTAATAGCGACAATTAAAATACATTCTCTTTGACGACAATCAAACACACTTTGTGAAAACTTCGACTTCTACCTTATACGGTTTTTATGATACAGCTCGCTGGCAGTCATTCGAACGGACGGGCAGCGAGCAGGACAGCAGGAATAGGGTTCCGTTGGCACCCGTTGGGTTCGGAACCCGAAAAAGTACTAAATCAAACTTACATAATAGAGCTTTAACATTTTCGCTACAGCTTAAGGCGTGAACATCCTTCTAACACTTTATGATAAGCTGTTACGGCCCGCCGCCGCCAGATAGCGCACGGGAGGACTTATTGTCGCCGTGCCTTCGCAGCCATAACTCGCCCGCGCTTCAAAGTCGCGCGTCGTCGTCTGTCATGGCTGGCCAGCCATCGTCACTTTTTATTTCTTCTCATCAGACATAAGATATTGTTATCAGACTACACCAGAGTCAGAATCAATACAACAGAACTTGTCAACCTTTATAGTAAAAATATAAGAATAAGAATCATTTATTTGCAGAAAATATAGGTGTAATATAAACACGTGGAAGCTTGTAATTAGCAATTTTTTTTACTTACGAATGTTTTTAATATGTGGTAATAGTCTGTAAGCTTTCTGTAAAATTAAATAAATAAATAAATAAATAACCAGTTGTAAAAGTTGGTGATTATTGTACAGTCCATATTTTGCCTGTTTAGGGCATGCAAATTAATTTCACATGAGTACATAGGTACTCATTCTAGTAAGACATAGGACATAATAGACATAACAGATTTGAACCAGAACAGTCCATTATTTCGAAGCCAAATACACAGCGGCAGCAGCCGAAACATGAGTCTTTCCCAAAATAATGGGGGGGGGGGGACCTGTCCCACCACACACCTCTTAGCGACGCCTACGAATAAGGTGTCAGAAACAATAAATATGTGGCGGCATCTACACCGCCACATGGAACAAACGCATCAATCCTGCATCGCGCAAGCAGAAGTTTACCGCGCAGATAGCATATATACAACTTCCCGACAACAATCATCGGGCAGTTGCCCACCAGATACGACACCCATCTGGTCGGAGGATCCTCCCTTTTCCAATAGTATGAGTGAACTTTACACCCTGTTCCTCATATCTCTTCAAATAAATCTTTATGTAAGTATGTCCGATAATATACTCGTAGCACGATATGACGCCATGCTTTATTGTTGCACCTACAGATTCTGTTCTGTAAAAGTTAGGAATAAACTAGTTCATAGATCAATAAAATATTGTGTCAATATACATAAGTTAAATAGTCCATTCCTGCTGTACTTACCTAAACAGTTATCTAAATGTTAGGTCTTCCAAATTTTGCTCTGATAACATTTTGCAGGAATTTCCCGCAGGTTCAAATCACAACTACTGATATAACTTAAAAGAAACGGTTTGTCTATCTATGCTTAAATGAATGTCAGATTACCACGAAAATAGCCGAGAATAAAAATAACATCTTTATCGTCTATTCTTTTCAGAAAACACTTACAGATAAGCATTATAAGTTTTTATGAGGTCAGCTTACTTTTTGAGTAGGTAGATATTTTTCTTCTCCGAAGTCCAGTGGGCTACCCAATTGTTTTAGTTAACTCATAAGTCCATTTTTAAATCATTAAATCTAAGTTTTTATAAACAGGAGAGCAGATTGACTTAGGCACTGGTAAGTACCTACTTACCTACTTCTAAAACAACTTTACTCTAAGTGGCTAGGTTTAAGCACTTAACATACCAATATCACACGACCACCTAAACTTCCACAAAACGGTGTATATTTATTTATTAGCATATTTGTGGGTATTTGTTATAGTTTTTGCGTCAGTTGAGCGTGTCGAATGGTCAGAAGTCGCGCCGACACGTGCAGCGCGGCGTGTTTGTAACGCGACGCGGCGCGGCGCGACACGCCCTCCTCGGCGAGGAGTGGCGCCTAAGGGTCATAGGCAAAAACTTGTGACTGGACTTAAAAAGGTTACATAAATTTGCTAATTTGGACACTGATTTAAAAGTTACGAGTGTTAGAAATTCCGGTGATATTCTAGAAGAGCAGGGAACAGTCCTCAGTCTGCAGAGGTGTATCAAACAATTATTAACAGAAAAAAAAACGACTTGGAAAAAAAGGAACAATTCCTTTTTCGGTTAGTAAAAAGTCATGAGACGCAATTTAATAATTCGAGAATCAGCATCTATAATGGATTACAATTATTGATGAATGATGGGGTAGCTAAGGAAAATAACAAAAATGCAGCATAATCACTGTGTTTATAACTCTTATTAATTTATGGCACGTTATGTCATTAATGTAACTATGATTAGGTAGAGTCTTAACTTAGCACATTTTTTTAATAATTAATCATTAATGAAAAACCATCTTGCCCCAAACTATGGGGTATGATGGGGTTATCAAATTGAGGCATGACGGGGAAGGCTAATTATTTTCACATTAACAAAACAATGTGTATTTATGTGTATTTCCTCCAAATCTTTTTTGTCCACGCCAGCACAAGCATTGTGAGCCCAACGTCCACAGAGCTGGCAGCCTAACCAAGGTCTCAGTTCGATAGTTGTTAGTCCAAAAAGACGCTCTTCCATATATTTAATATATGCTTCTATTTCGTCTTCTTCTTTAGGTGCAAATACAGTTTTTTTTCGGGCTAAAGGTAAACCAATAGTAACTTCACCGCCTTTCTTCTTAACATATCGCTCTCAAGTAGTTTGAGGCACTGTGTATGCAGAAGCAGCTTTTTTATATCCCATCTCTTTGCTTAAAACTTTATCTATAGCTTTTTTCCTAGCATCTGTCGACCACTCTCCTCTTTTGTTTCTAGTAAGTACCTACGTACTATGATTTTACCAAAAAATAATAAACCAATCATATTAATTAAGAACCACAACCCCATTTTGCACCTATGCCCCATCATACCCCATACCCAATACCCCATCTTGCCTCAAAAGGTAACTTTGAACAACAAAAAAAAGATTTTTTTTTTAATGTTTAACGGATTCATACAAACAGCCTATCTTAACAAAATAAACGAAACTAGCAAACAAAGATCAAAAAGACCTTAAAATAATGACGTTTGATCTTACAGGCTTCCTATTGGCTTATTGCTCTCTATTCAGAAACGTCTAGTTTCTTGTGTGTGCGGTACCCCGTCTTACCTCGCGACCCCGTCGTGCCCTTATTAAGTTCCTAATAGTAAAGATTTTTTTTTTCTTTTCCTTTTGGCTTCGCACGGTTTGTGAGTAAAGAATGTTGAAGGTGTTATTTCCCCTAGGATATTTTTTTTTGACTCCTTGGTTTTTGGGTACAAAATGTTCGAGACCTCAGGGGCAATTCTCATAATAGAGAGATTATAGAACGTTCGCATTATATTCTCAGTCTCAATCTGTCAAAAATACAATCAATTTACATACATTTTGACAAGTTTTTGACATTGATTGGCGCTGAGATGAGAATGCGACACGAATTGGAACACGATTGGTTTTTTAAGTACTTACGTAAATTGGCTTTTCTAAATTAGTGCGGTATTGGTGCCGATTCTCTTGTCACAAACGCCTCTAAACTAGACTAAAAACCACTAAAATTTGGTTTAATCCTGTCAAATGACGATTTTCCATTCTGAAGTTGACTAAAGTGACACAACTTAAATATATTTTAGTTTGAAAGCACTAAGATGGCACTTAGTTATTAGTTTAGTGAAAATGGCAATTTTGCTATTCTGAATTTTACGTTTTTCAACAAAAAATTTGATTGTCTAACTAAATCTGAACATGAATCTGATTATTTTTAAAATCGCGATTAAAAAGGTGTGGAATAAACCTAGTTGGCGTGAACTAAAATTCACACCAACAGGTCGACTCCAGACGTGCAAAAACGATACTTTTTTTCTTTTCTTATAAGTATCTCGAAAATGGTGTGTCCTATGACAAATATAATGAAAATTTCGACCACGTTTGTAGCACAGAAACCTCCAAAACTCTACATGTAGACATTTTTATTTTATATTTTCCACACAAAAAGTAAAAACTTCCATATAAAACGCGTCGAGGCTGCCCCAGGCTGCCTCCGGCTCTAACAAAGACGTTGCGAAACCAAAAGAAAAAAAAAACACGTGGACTCGCGATTGTCAAATTCGATTTTAATTGTGTCAAAATTACTTTTTTATGAGATTTTTTTTCCAGAATAGCTTCAAGATTCTCATAGTAAAAAGCAAGGAATTTTTGTGATAGTTTAGTTCGGTGTACAAGAGAATCGGCACCATTGTGCGGATTTTAACAATAATTTTCCACCAATTATATTTCTCGTATGAGCCATTAACGCCATCTAGTGTCAAGTTGCCAAAACAGCATCTGTGAAACAAGCAGTTGTTTTTCACGTGCATTGCACCTACTTCACGCTAGGTGTCGCTACCAGTTGTTTCAGTGCAAGTTGCAACATTGATAAAGTAACTTCGGAACTATTACATAAAAATAATATTTCAATTAATAATTTTATTGTTTTGTAATTATTATCAAGCTGCTATCGGCTTTACTAAAGTACCAGACGAGGTGCGAGTAAGTATGCGTGTATCGGTCAAATGAATGCGATTGAGCACCAATCTTGTGATATCATTACTGTTGATTACAATTCATTTTACGAAAGCCTCTTTGCACACGGCACTAGAAATGTTAGTGTCGGGTGAACTGGACTTAAGGTGAAGCTTGCTAGTTTTAAAATTGTAGGTATTTATTGGTTGGTTTTACAGTGTAGCACCTAGGTACGAAATCATTGGGTAGGTAGGTAAACACGAAAGACAATGAAAAAGACACTTCATTTTATAAAACATTTTATATTTTATAAATCAGCAATCAGGGCTGGGCAAAATACATGCTTTGCTTTAATTGAAATACAAATGAAAAAATACAATAGCGCAAGTAGGTAATTAAAATACGAAATACAAAATATCTTTAAGTAAGGTATTGTAGCTATTTTGAATCGGAATACGAAATACACATTACAAAATAAGTAATCTAGACCAGCACGGGCTGAAAAGTAGAGGAAAACATGATTAATTGGTCAGTAAAACCAGAGTTTCCTTTCATGAAGAGAAATTACTGCCAGACAAACAGCCTCTTGTTGGAGAGTGAATACAACCCGCACAAGAAAACAATTTTTTTACAGGTCCTGATGAGCACAAACTTGTGATAAATTGTATGAACACATTTTTATATTTTGATATCGCTCAAGAATTGAAAGCTTTGGCTTCTATCATTTAGGAAGCTGACGAACTCTAACTCCATTTTAGACGTCTGTGGTTGATCACTCTCTCTGTTCTCAAAAACAATAAAATCATCATCTTCTTTACTAGCTGCTACTCCTGCTGCTTCCATCCATTATTTCATGTTTTTTGTAACTTGTCTCTAAGGCATGAATGGTAAAATTTTGAATTCTTTGCCTCATAACTGCTGTGATGCTTTCTGGCAAACTAACGCATTTTATAACTAGGGTGGTAGCATGACGCTAATACAGCTCCATTTACTTCAGATGACAGTTTTAAAAACTTATTAAATCTTACTGAAAAAATGTGTTTTAATGTTACAATGTATTTTGAAGCCTCAAGTATTTGAAATACTAATTACAAAGTACCACGGCGTCAGGTATTTGAAATACGAATTACAAATTACATTTTAAGCAAGTAATTGAATTACAAATACCAAATACGTATTTGTATTTCAACTAAGTATTTTAATTACAAGTAATTAAAATACTGCCCAACCCTGTTTGCAACACTGTAGTATTCTGGTATAATTAATTTAATTAGTCAAATAATAAGTATAGATAAACTTACCTAAGTACTTTGTTGTGTTTTCCTATGATTGTCCTCGATTCGACCATTAAATGATGAGTCCGCCTAGCCTACCTACTTCCTATAATATATTACCTACCTGAATAATATGAAAATATATGTAGTTTGGTCATTTTTTTAATCGATGTCTTTTACTAACACAAAATAGTACAACACACACTCTTTAGTTTGTCAGGTGCTCAACTTCTTATTCTCAATTCAGAAACCGGGTTTAGGTAATTCGCATCATTCTCATATTGTTGTCGTCAGTATTCCCTTTCCTTAAAAATCCTCACATTTTGTAGCTTTTCAAACATCAAATTAACACCTCATACAAAAAAACTCTATCAACAATCATCTCCTTAAGTGTTTTGCGCGCGGCACCACTCCAATTCTATAGCAACAGCTTTGCTATCAATTATTATCATTGATAGGTCGTTTAGGTACGCGCGACTCTTCGGGACACTTCGGTTTGCCACGGCAACCCGGGCAACCTGCGTGCGCGCCGCTATCGACGATAATCTGCTGAAATCCCTTTTTTATCGCAACGAATTAATGATTATAGGAGATTTAGGATGCGTTTTAAGAATGATTGTGCAAGAGTACGTCGGTTGGTAAGTAAAACTAAAGGCAAAGCAGTTATGGCACCTAGCTAACGTGACTTTAGAAAAATTGGAAGTAGATATCGATATAACCTACTTACTGAAAACTAGGTACTGAAAATAAAATATGTTTCTTTCATAAATGAACATCATCGACGTTACTTTTTGTAAATGGTTGTAATTTTTTGCTTCAAGATTTTGTTTTCTTGTCTTAGCAATCATTCGAAATTATCTACAATGTTCGGTGCGATCTGTTTCAGCGCAGAAGTAGCTTTTTACAGGATGACGACGATCTTTAGTCAGATTTTGCTAGACACAATACAAATCGTGGAGGACCAAGACGAAGATAGAAAGACGGACTTGACGCTTACCGAACAGACTGGCCCGCAATGGCACAGGACAGACGTGTTGTAGGGGAGAGGGAGGCATTTGTCCAGAAGTATAGTACACAAAAAGGCAACTAATACTTAATCGACCGTGTTCTACGAGTATAACGATTACCTAAGACTGAAGTGCTCACTATGAGTTATTGAAAACTATGTAACTGGCTAGGTAGCGTAAGTAAGTACATACTGCTCCAAATATTGGAGATAACTCGACAGTACGCTTCCATTGTGAGTGTGACACTCGAGTTGACGAGTAGCAGTGTGTGTATCGTGACTATTTCTGGTGTTTTACAGCCCAACAAATAATGTAATGCTGCTGCCCAATAAATGAGACTGATTAGCTATTAGCGACTCTTGTAAAGACAGAATAGCCATTTAGTCTATACTTATGACACATCTTCTCCTTTGGCATATTGCTATAATCACTTGGTAAATCGATTGGTGACTTATGCACCAATGTTGCTATGCACTTTTGAAATCCACGAGTGCTGGAAGTGTACG
This sequence comes from Dasypolia templi, assembly GCA_963555695.1. NCBI lineage: Eukaryota > Metazoa > Arthropoda > Insecta > Lepidoptera > Noctuidae > Dasypolia > Dasypolia templi. The sequence goes on along the minus strand of OY743140.1, from coordinate 32,775,137 downwards.
AGGCCTTTGGCTTGTTGCCAATTTCCACCTTAGGGAACCGGTCCCGATCGCCAGCTATGGGCGCTATGGCCTGTAGCACATATAAGGCGATAGGGATCAGTAGCCATACAAAACAAGTAAGGGCGTTTGCGACACCATAACGAAAATGGAACATTAAGATTTACATTAACTGGTAACAGAAGGGTTAGGCAGAGGCAATAGGCACGGCAGTGGTAACAAAACCAGTATGAGCTAGCCTCGCATTCTTCTCACATGCGAACTAAGCATCACACTGACGTCACGCCAAATCCTACATCGCGCGAGCAGAGTTTACCGCGCAACTCGCATACAACTCCTTCAAGAAAGTACCAGGCAAAGATCAATATTACACAAAATGTTAGTTATTCATCTTATTCTATAAATAAGTTCTTCAGAAACGATACACTTATTTTAGATTTTGGTCAAAAATTCGTTCACAATGATGGCCTTGTGCGAAGACGCATGATCGTGATGCAAAATCCAAGAATTTTCTTTCCACAAATTGGCCTTTTTCGTCGAATTTGCTCTCTTAACGCCGCATAACGCTCAAATAATATTATTAATTTACCGTTTGACCTTCCGGCAAGAATTCCGAGTGCACAACACAGAAAACAGTCAACATGACTTTTGATCGACTTTAGCGTGATTTTTTTGGTTTCAGTTCAGTTGGAAGGAACCACTCCGAGGCTTGTTGACTGGTTTGCATGTCAAACTCGTAAACCCACGTCTCGTCACCAGTAACAATGCGTTTCATGAATATTGGGTTGGAATTGACTCGTTCTAGCATGTCCTCAGCGACTCCTATGCGATTAAGGTTTTGAAGTAAATTCATTCAAATGGTAAGGATCGACTCGTGAGACACAGAAAGTTCAGCGGCTATCTTTCTCAAACTTGAATGAGGATTTTCAGTCACTATTTTCCTTCATTTTTGCGATGTTAACTACAGGTGAAGACATTAATGACCTACCAGAGCGAGGAAAATCTTCCATCACATTTCGACCGTTTTTTAACGCTTTGTACCACTTATAAGCCTTCTGTAACATTTTCAGTGACTCTGAACACATAACTCCATTGTCGATGCAAAATTTAAGACAAACTCTTTGTTCGATGTTTTTGTCCATTATGAAATTCGAAATACACACTAGATATGATCTAACTAAAAACAGCACTGTTTTTAATCTAAATGATGGAAAACAGTTGTGCCAATCTAACAACAACAAATAAAAATTTGGAACGACGGTTGCCCACCAGACACAACACCCGTCTGGTCGGAGGATCCTCCCTCTTCCATAGAGTACGAGTGAACTTAACACCCTTGTCCTCATACCTCTAAAACAACTATAACTGCACAACTAGTGTTGGTTTAAATCAAAGTTGGGAGTTTGGAAGACCTACTTGCAGTTTTTTATTGATAGAAATGGTAACAAAATGCTCCTCATATTTAATTGTCTTTCTTCTGTCCCCGTTTCGTACATAATGGTTGGTTAGAGCGGCGTGCATTGTAAACATTGCACACGGCTCAGGTAGCGGACACTTGCGCGTGCGCACCCTATCGACTTATCTCTGAAGCACTGAACTGTGTCAGTACCAGCGGATTCAGTTACACTAATTAATCGTATTACTTACTTAATTATTGTAAAAGAATATTAAGTTGAAAAGTTTTTAAATGTGAATCTCAGAATAACTTTACTAATGGAATAATTTAAATACAACCTAAATCAGTGTTTTTGTAGAGAAATATGTTATTAAGTACCTTCTCAACTAAATACTAAGTAATTAATAGGATATTCTGGGACTTTTATTCTGTAGGTAATTAGTACCTACTTAATGTTGAGTTGGATCATTGCGCTACCTGAAACTTAATTATTTCATGAGATCCGAAACAACATACCTACATAGTGGTTTTGTTTACTAGCAGAATGAGAGTACTCAAGTGAAGTGATGTTCAGTGATTTAGTGCATTTATACGACTTATCAGAGTCTACTCGCAATTTTGATAAAAATGGTCGCATCCGGTTGAGTCAGAGCAGATTTTTAGGAACTCTTTACGTATTTGGTGAAACTAAACTTGTTTGCTGATTTTGAAAAAAACGCAAGTGTTTGTGAAACAGGATTTGGTCTGACCTTCTCGTGGCCTTGAAGGAAAGTCAACATGTTGGATGCAACAATATGCTCATCAAATTTTGAATACGGTTTGTAAATTTATTTTTTGTGTTTGACTGACATATGAAGACCCTTTGGAGATAAGCGACAAATTTAATGATTTTTATATACAATTGACAAATAGCAAGAATTTTAAATATAATATTGACGAGATAAACAAAACGATCGATACTAGTAACGAACATACAATATTCCTTAAGCCTACTGATGCGATGGAAATATTTCGAACTATTAAAAACCTTAATAACACAAACGCTGCAGGAGTAGATGACATAACAACCAATGTAATTAAATTAAGCGCACCATACATTTGTCAACCGCTGTGCTACTTAATAAATTTATCATTTGAGGAAGGTACCTTTCCACAACTAATGAAAAAATCAGTAGTTAAGCCACTTTTTAAGAAAGGAGCAAAATCTGACATGAACAATTATAGGCCAGTGACGCTGATACCAATATTTTCAAAAATCTTTGAGAAAATTATGCTGAGTAGGCTTCAAGACTTTACAACAAGTCATGGTATAATTAAAAATGAGCAATTTGGGTTTAGAGAGAATCGTACTACTTCATTGGCATGTTTCAATTTGATCAAAATTGTCACCCAGGCTATAAATGATGGCTTGCCAATTGCTGCGATTTTCCTAGACATGAGTAAAGCGTTCGATTTTGTGGACCACAAGTTACTCTTACACAAACTGGAAAAATATGGCATAAGAGGCAAAGCAAACGACTGGTTAAGAGAATACCTAAAGGACAGGAAACAATGTGTGGAAATCTCTAAAATCCATAACAACAAGAAGACGATAATTAGGAGTGACTATCAGCAAAATAATTTTGGAGTGCCACAGGGCACTGTAGTGGGACCTTTCTTATTTCTCATATATATTAATGATCTCCCAAATATCACTTGCCATAACACAATCTTGTTTGCTGATGACACAACCCTTATTGTGAAATGTGAAAACGCAGACACATATGACACAGAAATAAACAACGCAATGAACAACATAATACAATGGTTGCATTCTAACAACTTACAAATTAATATGCAAAAAACGAAAATGATCCAATTCCAAACGCATAAAAGAAAGCCGTTGACATTAAAAGTTAAGTATAAAGATACCATAATCGAACAAGTCGTAAGTACTAAATTTCTAGGGATAATGTTGGATCAGAATTGCGACTGGAAAACGCACGTCGATTACGTTTGTGATAAACTCGACAGATTTGTCTACGCACTAAAAAGATTAAGAGTTACGGTATCAGCAGAAGCGGCCCTTTGTGCATATCACGGATACGTTTCGTCCGTATTAGCGTATGGTCTCTTATTGTGGGGTAATTCGGTAGATATTATAAAAGTGTTTAGAGTACAAAAAAAATGTGTGCGTGCAATCTGTGGAGCCTAGTACATGGACAGCTGTAAGCCCTTGTTTAAAAAGTACAATATTCTGCCATTACCGTGTATGTACATTCGGGAGTTATGTCTATTTGTAAAACAAAATCCGGAATATTTTATTAAATATAAAGATGTAACCAAACGAAATGTAGCTCCTAGAAATAAAAATAAATTTAAACATGAGCTCTGCTTACCGCAATGCAGGCTCGAATTGTACAGAAGGAACTCGTACATAAATGCTGTAAGGGTATATAACAGGTTACCGGACGCCTTTAAAGATTTACCTTTGACCATGTTTAAAAAAAAGATAACGCAATGGTTAAAAGAAAAATGCTTTTACGATCTTAATGAATACATGTCAGATAGCGTAGAAGGAAACTGAAATATTGGTATAAACATAATAATTGATTAGTTTTAAAATGCTACTATCTCGACACTTTGACATTATAAAGTTTTGACATCATTCATTATAATTTACAATTATTTATTAAATTCTCAATCTGAAAGAACCTAATGCATGAGCACGTATTAGTTGTTGCTGCCATTTTGTTTTGTTTAATTTATTAGAATAAAACATTTGCACACCGTATGTTATGGTAGAATGTAAAGGGACCATCATAGTTTTAAGATCATACATATCCATGTAAACCTACATTCTGGCAAATAAATGAATTTGAATTTGAATTTGAACTAATTTAATAATAGGTACTATTTAGATTTTATAACAGAGATAGCTACTTAGTACTTTGTGATATTTGTAGGAACGTCACGTTTTTTTACAGAAACGTGACAATTTAAATCGCTCAATCTTCTGACCTTCATTAATTTATTGTCAGATCATGCTACTAAATCATTGTTAGCACAACCTGATGTCCGATTTACCCCAGTTAAACTTTGTCGTGCTCGTGCATCAATTGAGTTAACGAAGTGTATTTGAAAAATGTAGTTTTAACTAGTCCTAGAACGTTGTAAACTTAAGTAGACAGGGGTATTGGTGTCACATAGCTTTAGCTTAGTCCCTAGGCTTAGGTACCTCCTTGAATGCCCGTGCATAACAGAGAGTATCTACGTACGTCTCTCTCTTATTTTTGGTCATCAAGTCGGAGTGATCCCGTTAACAATCTACTGCTAATCAAAGATTTTCAATAACTTTTTCTTTCAAAACTTATCACACGTTGGCAGAGACATTGGTGAACGTATTATGTTGGTATTGGAAAGTTGGATGCTGCTGCTTATCTCTTAGGTACGTAACCCCTTATCACAGCGTTAAGTGACCATTGACCGTAGTATTCGTTGTCTAGATATAATAAAAGAACTTGGATATTCTGACGTGTTTTCCTTTATCGACACCTATAAATTTTCTCGCACACTTCGATATAAAAAAACTATTAAATGAAATGGTAATTACTCTGCACTCAATAATAATCAGATAAGCGTGAATTTTTGGCTAATTTCGTCGAACAATCTCAAGAACGAGGCAGCTGAGATAGATGCAGGTGGAGATTTAAATACTTAGGTGTTTAAATGCAACATGCATTTTTATCAATTATTTTTGCCATTCAATAATTTTATCTCAGTCTTCTAATAGGTATGAATAATTTTATCACTTTAAATTTATTGGTGGCAAAACTGTAGGATATGTATATAATATGAAGATGATATGTATGTATGTAACCGTATTTTTAGGATAACCTGGATTTCAGAAATTCCGGCTCTTTCAGCAGGATCGAAACTTGAATTAATAGGAACTGTACCTAGCTACGACACAAAATCAAGCGAAGCTTCGTTGTTGTTGCGAATGAATATCACGTGATGCATCCATTTCCTGCCTCCCTTGAACTGTCAGATAACGCTCTATTCGATTAGAACTTTGGAACTAAAGCAATTTTAGTTATCTTTTTTGGACATTGGAATTTCCATCTCTTTACCCTACCTACAGATACAGTTGTCTATGAGTCTTTGGCTCTACCCAATCCTACCCAGCCTACTCCTACCCCTGCTAGAAATTTGTATCCAAAAGTTCGCTTTTAATCAAACCCTACCGCAATGAAAGTCAGCTGAAACTTTCAGCAGACTTGAGTTCAGCATTATGTTCGTCATGATTTTGTAATTTTGTAATATAGTTCAATCATTTATTTCTTAAGGCCAAATTATTGATGATTTGCAAGTTAACCCTTATCGGCCATTCTATCCTGTGGGGAAAAGGTTTAGTCAGCAAGTAGGTACCTATCTACATCTAGTAGGTACCTATCTACATCTAGTAGGTACCTATCTACATCTCACATTATGAATCATTTATTTGTAAAACTTAGGTTCAAGGTCTTAAATAATAATTACGTGTTGCGCTATGTTTTGTCATTGATGACATACAAATATCAGTGATGATTACTTTATATAGATAATAGATTATATCAGTAGAGATAAGAATAGACACATTAAGACAAACAAAATCCACCATAGAAAACGAAACAAACAAAAAAAAATACATACAGTGCAGTAGTCACAGTGTTTTATCGTTAAATACATACAGTGCAGTAGTCACAGTGTTTTATCGTTAAATCCATTGTAAGATTTCTCAACTAATAATTTATTAAAACCCTTTTTTTTATGACATGCATGCACAATGTTGTTGTTGGAGGTGGAGGTGCCTAAAGCAGTGTGATGACAATGTTGCACTTGCAACAGACAACCACTGTAGTAACGATAAGGTCATTATCACACTAACCGGGGATAGTGCGGTTGGTACAAGGTTTGTACCTACATGTAGTAAACTGGTGGGCAAACACATATTTAAAGTAGGTATTAAGAAACCTGATGTTGTGGCGTTTTCCTTAAAACTGCGTGAACGGCCCTCAGCCTCTGCTTAGGTACTCTTTCCAACATAAACCTATCACACTTTCTTGTTTTCGAGAGCTGACTAAGAAAACCTAATGACTTATGATTCAATCATACTATCAAATAACGCCTAAACTAGACTTCTATAAACAGGACGATGTAACACTAAGCAATTTATTAATTAACTTTTCGGCCTATTATGTACCTATTATGTACCTATGTATACGCCTCCTACTCGTATATGGCTTTATTGCCATGACTTCAATAGTCACCTTTCTAATACTTATCTTTAATTCCTGACCATCATGGAAGAAGCGATAGTTACTGACTCATACAAACATGCACAGTTTCAGTTGTTACGACGTCGAGACAACATAAATCTTTGTTTACACATACCTTACTTACTTATTTATGTGCAGTTCTTCATGTGCACCGTTATCTGAAGGCCAACACATAAAATTTTACGTTCGTTTCCTTCAAAGAAGCTTCTTGTGAAGTTGAGGTAGATGTTTGCTGCGGCAATAATGAGTCAATCAAATGATTTGAATGAATTCATTTAAAGTGATGAACCCTCTCATTGCAAAAGCATTATTTGTTTACTCGTACCGTAGTTGGAGAGCTCTAAATGACTATTACGATCTACTCTCTTATATGTATGCGCAATACCCAAATTGCAAACTTCGTTATTCTAACTTAAAAGTAAATTGTCTGCTATAAAAATGCATATTGTGGACTGGTCAGCACCATAATTGCATAACACATTATTAATCACAATCTGAATCATTTTGAAGGATATTGCTTCATCATGTTTGAAAAATAGTCTGCTCAACAACGTAAATACCGCAATAAATGTTAGTGAACTGTCAAAATGAAAGCCATTCCTAGTGTGTTCCGCAATCACCATCATCCCGCTGGAGGGAAACGAGTCTAAGGGTAACAGAATTACGAAGCCTGTACATTCTGTTAAATCTCTGCGAAAACTTGAAGTGAGCTTGAGCTAAGTTTTCACGTTGAAGTTTTAAACAGAACAAATAGGATCTGTAATTCTGTAACATAGGCAGGCCTGGTTGGTATGCATGAGTCATACAAACGCGAGTCTAGGTCTTTGTAGATCTTATCTACCACGGAATAACAACCAACTAAGTAGGTAAGTACTATTTGATGGAGGGAGTAAAGTATAACAATCTTTTCACTTATAACAATCTTTGAGCACCAATTCCAATTTGAACTAGCTCAGAGCGACGTGGCTACCGTTACTCAGAAGCTATGCGCGCCGGCAAGTCTTGCAAGCTGCACATAAGCAATTTATATGCTAAGCATACCACGTTATGTAATGCACGTCGTCGGCTAGTCCACCATATGCTGCACAGGACTGCGAGCCACAACTGTCACAGGCACACGCACTCACATTGAGGGTCGAAAGCATAATGCTGCTAACATTATTTCTGCTAAATGTCAACACATTTTCGTTTAAGTCAATTTTATTTTTCGAGAAGGCAATTGGCATTTTTTTATAAAACTTCAAATAAGAATGTTTACACAAGGACTAAATTAAATGACTAACTAACTATACAAATGAATATAATAACAAAAGGAACACTCAGGTGTCGAAGTACTCGTCCGCATCGCTGTCATGCGGAAACGTGCCCCGAAGACTGGCCTTGACTGGCTTGCCACGCTGAATGGCAATGCTAATTATTTGGCCAAAGAACAATCCAGCCCTCTGGTCTCGTAAAGTGCCGACTAGTCGATGAGAAACGCGCGCACTCAGGCCCCATGCCCCGAACGTTTCGACGCCGAACGGCTCTAAACTGTAGGTACCCAGAAGGGTATTTGCGCCACTTGAGAGTCTCAGCAGCCGCAGCAGCAGCGCCAGCACAGCACCGCCATGCTAGGAACGTGAGATGGAGAAAGGTGTCGACACATGTTGCGTTCGTCTCTTTCCATCGTCACGTACTACCAAGCAGTTTGTTTCTAAAACTGCAGGTATGTGTAAAGGCGGTGACAAGGACTCGACGAATAATATCGTTGATGCTGGCGTAACATGACATGCGACCTGTGCTCCTGTAGCAGGACAGACCATAGTGCCCGAGACTGTCGACAGCTTCACCGCAGTGACACCGATGCGGAGCAACACAAGGTGCGCCCAAGCGGCGACACGTAGCGAGCCGAAACAATGAGTTATCCATCATTGTGCCTATGGTGGATGACGGGAGCGCCTGATGCCACAAGCCCCATTCTCCCACAGCCGGCAGACGGGCACGCTCAACAGTATTAGGTGACGTTTTTACTATGGTATTCCGTATACTCGTAATACTGCAGAACGGCCCGTCCCACCGGCTCTGGTAGGACGGGTTGTCGGCGAAAACCGTATTGGGATAAGCCATTTTCCAAGAGTTCAACGCATCGGTCAAACACGGTACTTCACAATCGACCAGTGAGGAAGATAAAATGTTCCTGGTTAATATATCAGTACTGTGGACTGAGGGGACGAAAGCCGGTAAACATATACTTGAAATTTTGCGGACGCCGAGACCACCCAGGCGAATCGGAAGTGTGGCTTGCTGCCAATCTCGGTCGTCCAGGGCCACATTTAGTAAGTGTTTCTCTTCTTAGTGGTCTACATTATCTAAAAGTTGTGGATGTTTCCATAGATGGGAGGAGCGAAGGCTATATGTAAATTTTGGTCTAAAGCAACAGTTTCGAAAGTATCATTGAAATTTTGTATGTTTTCCTCAATGAACGTTGGAAAGAATTCGTTAAAATTGGGGACCCTAGGAGGTGAAGAGAGTTTCTTAACGTAATTTTGATATTTGATGCTATGGTTAAAAAAAGTTGAATTGTTTTTCTGATGTGTATTTAACATTTTTGATATTTATTTTTTCTAATTTGAGCACAATGCGATAATTTTCAACGAACACATAAACTTACATAAGTAGGTACATCTGATTTAAATCTGCTCACGGAGCTGCTTGTGAACTCGTGACATGATCTACATACGATTTGAATGTTTCCGTCTAAGGTGCATAAAATTGCATCAGGCAAGGCAAAATTTGTTTTCCCAAAGCTCGTTTGCCAAATAAAATTAGGCTAACTCCGGGTCACCCGTGGTGGGAAGTATTTAAATGTTGGTGGCTATCATCCTGCTTATTAAAACTACAGCTAAAAGGTACTTATTAGTACAGAATTATTTTTCCAACTAGATTTTTTTTTAAATTACACAAAATTAAATTAAATAAACGTTTATTTCAGACTTTCTGTCCATAGGTCACACTTACAAAACATAGAATGAAACTTACTATTAAAATTCACATTATAACAAAATCTCAAAATACACATCACATAAAAAGATACAAACAATAAAATACCAATGACAACATAGAAGAAACAACACTTTAAAGACGAGGAGGAACTGTCCACTACTCAAAAGGCAGTGTGCAGGCGCATCCAGTGTCGCAGCAGTGGAGAGTCCCACCTGTCCGCGAACACGCTTAGTAAGCTGTTGCTGCTAGACCTAACACGACTCAGCAGTGACGCACATTGCTTCCTTATTAGAGCATATAAGCCATCAGTGTGCCAACATCGTCGACGCACTGCAGAATCGTGGTAGCCGCAGCAGCACCCTGAACGCGTTGTTGTATTGAACAGGCAAGGCGTTGTAAACTCCCAGTGAGTAGTTAACCCACAGGCTGCACGTATCAAGTGTTTGGCAGTAAGACTTAAAAAGTTTAACTTTCACTTCATTACTGCTACGTGCGAACCTGCGGGCCAACATATTTCACCCTACGTGCCCTTTCCACATCTGTGTTGTCTTTATGGTCTTCGGAGACCCAGTTGCCCAGATACTTGAACAAAGACTTGTCATAACAAATTCAAATATTCTAAAAGTACAATAAACGACGATGTTTCATGTTTTTTTTTATCCAACAATATGCAGATAAATGCTAAAACACCGATATTTTTAGTTCAAGTTCAAAAGTCTGCCTATTTGCACCCAACAAACGTACTGTTCGACAATACGAGGCATAATTTAGCTTAGATTGATCTCAGCTGCCTATTTTGGCTTATTACAATAGTAATACTGGGTATTTTCGATGTTTCTGATCAATATATTATTTGTAATGGTCGTTGTAGATACTTCATGGTCACGGGTGGTCTCTTAGCATAATGCTTTTAATAATGTTGTTGGAGCGCTTTATTTATCGTGTGGTTAGAATGAAGTAGTTGGTTACGTGAAGCGAATTTTGAAAAAGAAAGAAGTAAGTTTTGCCTTCCTCAGTCCGGTGTGTTGTCTTCTGAGGTTTTCTTAGTGAAGTTGGTTCTTCTGTAAGTAGGTGATGCGCTTCTAAATACTGATGATACAAGGAAATAAGGTAACCCCCGACATTGTTATGTCCAAACTCCAGCATCGTAAGGGTAATCAAGCAGGTACAGCGTTCGGTGCTTGCTGGTTTCCGATGGTGGCAAGTCTTCAACCACCTCCCGGACTGATCTCACCAGCCCCAGTCCAAGGTTTGATTTCGCGTCAGAACGAACACTCCAAAGTATTATATGCAAGCAGACAAAGCTTTTTATATCCGTTTTTTATCAAATTAATTGGGCGTGACAATAATTCGAAATCCTCCACTCATCACTATTTCCAAATCATTAATTTGACAGTATACTTCAGTATAATGGTTTTATTTACAATTTTGTAGTGTAATCGCTTGACTTCGGTAACGCATGGCTGACAAAGATAGTCTTGTATCCGTATATAGCAGATTGAAATAGGGTCAGACACCAGTGTCTGTCGGGAAACCTCGCTGAGTGGACGAGCAAGTCACTGAACGTAAGGTAGGTCAGCTATTTATTATAGTCTAGTGGTATATTGAGTGCATGATAGTGATTAGAAGTGTTAGTATTAATGGTCCTTTATCAGGCCCCCTAGGTAGCGAACATTTAAATTCTAGATCATCAATGTTCACCTAGGAAACTTGATACTTATGTACTAAAGTATTAAAATAACAGCTGCTTATTTAAATCTAGATTCATACCAGTATGACATTTCCGTCCGGATAAACTACATTTATCAAGTCTATATTTTATAGTTAGATGTTGTTTTTTTTTTATATCCGGTTTAAAAATTTGGTCAAGTTTTTATGAGTGGTTTTTGAGTAAACTTAAATAATATTTATTTTTTCACTTAGTGTAGGTATATTGATGATGTTATAATATTTTCCTGTCATTGTTATTTACTTAGCAAAGAAAGGTATACGAATTTGTGTGGGCTAAAAATAAAGCAAAGGCATATAAATTAATCACGTGATAGGTACATTGTGCTCACATATTTACAAACAAAAAATAAATGATTTTCCTAAAATATTAACTAGGAATAAGTCAGTGTGAGAGTAAAGTAAAAATAACGAATTATACAATACAATAAGCAAATAGTATGATTTGTCTAGCTTCTAGATTGTCCTATGGAGCAGGACCGCATGTTTCCAAGCATTCTTATCTAGGATATAATCTTCTAATGTGTAATATGCTTGTTTACAAAGTGTTTTTTAACATGAGTTTTAAACTTTCTTTCATTTAATTGCAATATTTCACAAGGTATTTTGTTGTAACATTTAACACAGTACCCCATAAAAGATGTATGTACTTTAGATAGTCTGAAAACTGGTTGATCTTTTTTATTTTTAAACTAGTGTTAATATTATGTCTATCACTTATTATATTAAATAGATGCAGATTTTTTCTAACATACATAATATTTTCATAAATGAACTGGCAAGGTACCTACCGTCATTATATTAATCTTCTTAAATGGTTCCCTAAGAGATTCGCGGCGACGTAGATTGTAAATGGCTCTGACGGCTCTCTTTTGCAAAATAAAAATGGATTCAATGTCAGCAGCCCAACCCCACAGTAAAATGCCATATGACATAATTCTGTGGAAGTAGCTAAAATAAACCAAACGCGCGGTTTCCACGTCTGTAAACTGTCTTATCTTTCTAACAGCATACGCTGCCGAGCTTAGTCGCCCCGCGAGAGATGTTATATGGGTTGTAACTTCTCGTCTAGCGTGATTCCTAGGAAAACCGTATGATTACTAAATTCCAGTTTTTCTCAATTCAATATGATGTCACATTCGCAACTTCTAAAATTAGGTAATTTAAATCGAATGCATTTGGTTTTTTTCTCATTTAGTACCAAATTATTTACCGTAAACCAATCTTGGACCTGAAGAATAGAGTTATTCACGTCGTCAAGATTTTGTGACCTTCGGTCTATTTTAAAGATGAATGAAGTGTCATCTGCAAATAACACCATCTTCGGTTGATTTTGAAGTAACTGGGGTAAATCATTAATGTAAACTAACAAGAGGAATGGACCCAATATCGAACCTTGTGGAACGCACATTGATATTTCAGACCCTAATGAGTTTGTGCCGTTTATTTGTACTTTAACCTTTCTGTCTTTCAAGTATGATCTTAGCAAATCAAGAGCTTCATTCCTAATTCCATAGTGCTCCAGTTTCAGCAAAAGTGTTTCATGATTTACGCAATCGAACGCCTTGGAGAGATCAAAAAAGATTCCAATGACATCTTGTGATTCCTCCCAGGCGCTAAAAATGTTCTTTATTAGGGTGACACCCGGCGTCAGTGGTACAACGTCCTTTAGTGAAACCGTACTGATGTTCATGCAAGATGGAGTTTTTATTAAAGTGACGTAACATTTGATTGAGCATCAACTTTTCAAACACCTTACTGAGAACTGTCAGAATTGACATGGGCCTATAATTATTGAGCTCTTTACTATCACCGGATTTGAACAATGGGATCACTTTACTATGTTTCATAAGATCCGGAAAGGCTCCTTGATCTACACTGGTGTTAAATATGAAAGCTAAATACGGCGCAAGGGTTTCGGTGAGAGATCTACAGACTTTTACAGACATTCCCCAGAGATCTTCTGTTGATTTAATTTTAAGATCTTTAAAAGCTTTTATAGCAGCTTGGGGATTTGTATGCTGAAACCTAAACGCCAAAGGGCATGGTTTTACATTATTTTTAAGTAAGGCAGCAGAAAGCGCGGGTGAGGAATTTAAAGCTTCAGTAGTTTTAAGTGGAACATTAACAAAAAAGTTTTCAAATTCCTGAGCTATATCTACATTTGAGTTGATGGGGTCACGTGCAGTCTCTAAATTAAATTCAAAATGACGCTGTTTTTCCCTACCTGTTTCATTATGTATTATTTGCCAGGTAGTTTTTATTTTATCATCAGCTGATTTTATTTTATTACTATTGTTTGTGTTGCTTTAGCTATTTTGCACACACTTTTAAATAATTTTGAATATCTTGCAACATTCTGATGAAAGCTTGTATAAGAAACAAAGGATGATAATTATTGTTATTATGTACCATAACAAAAAAGTGAACAATTAAACTTTATTACAAAAAAACAACATCCAAAAAAAATACACTTCAAAGTAAAAAACTACGAAAATACAAAACCAAAGATATTCGTTTTCCGAAATGAGAGGCAGACATGTTTTTACAACTAAAACGCAATCTAAAAGATGCAATTATACTTATTTCTTGTCTATTTTCTTCAAAGAGCAGAATCTGAAGCCTGATTGCGTAACACACTTACATATATCTCCCCCCCCGCTCCGACGCCGGTGCGAGTTGACGTATTTGTAAACGCTCCGCAGTCTTTATTAGTAAAAAGTTATTTTAATTAAAAGAAATCAACCAAAAACTATTGTGTATAGTGAAAAACTAACCTATAAACAAAACTGTTTAAAATAATAGCAATATTCGAAGTGACTTTAACAAAAGTGAGCAAAAAACGATTTACAAGTTCAAAATTGTCGTTAAAAGTGGACTTTCGTGTGTTATCATTGTGTCCCGAGTGCGCGAGCGACCTTCAAAGTGAAAGCAAGGTTACTCCACTAACACTGGCACCCTAGTTTAGGCATCAGTTGACCTATTTGAACAGCAATCCGTGTAACACGCCCGGTTCTGAGGCGGTTGTGTGGATTGACAAGTTAAAGAGTGGCAGTTCGAATCCAACGCAGGAGAGCTCTTTTTGGATGTTCATTTGAACGGTTTTCAACAATTTCTACATTATTAGTTATTATACTTAACACAATTTACCAAAGAGCTTTGTATAATTATAAACCGCACGAGTATTTACTACGTTTTCGGTGCAATGGCGGTGCCACGCTCTCCACCGATCATACCTCAGCTTAATCCTCCAACCAATACCATACATTACAGCTCGGACTCAGCCCTAAATAATATGTCGAATACCTCGGATCCGACTGACAACAACTACTTTAACATTACTAAGCGCCAGAAACGCACTTTTGATAATATCAAGGAACCATCCGGCCACTCATACGAATTAAAAGTAATGCTTGACCAAATCAAGGACCAGCAAGACACCAAGTTTGAGCTGTTAAATAATGCCCTAGCTATCATAATTACCCAAAATCAGGATATTCAGAGATCAGTCGAATCGTTAACCATTAAACACGACGACCTTGTAGCTAAAATCAATCTGCTGGAACAGGAAAACAAGGAGTACAAGAACCGAGTGATGACTCTGGAACATTCGCTTGAACAACTGGATAAGAATGCGCACTGTTCAACAATTGAAATTCGGAACTTGCCGAAGCAGGAAAACGAAAATAAGAAAGTGCTTATCGACATAATCCAACAGATCGGTTCGACACTGGGCCTTGAAACACCTATACACCAGTCCGAGATTAGGGACATTTTTCGCTCAAAGTCTGAAGCCGTATTTGTGGATTTCACCACTACTCTCAGAAAGGAATCACTGATTTCAAAACACAAGACTTACAATAAATGCAGACGCGAAAACAAACAGCCGCAATTGAACTCCGAGCATATTAAATTACCTGGAATGCCATGTACATTATACATCTCGGAGTACTTAACAGCTAAGGCAAGATATCTTTTCTACGTTGCGCGCTCAAACGTTAAAAACAAAAAGCTTCTAGCGGCCTGGACTTCATTCGGGAAAATCTATGTTAAAAAAGAAGAGGACTCGACACCAGTTCGTATTGATGAAGAAATTCAACTTCACAAACTTATTATGTGACTAGATAAGGTCCAATTATTTTGTTATTTTAGCATGCTTTTCTTTAGTATTTTTTATTGCATTAGTTATTTACTTTGGCTTCATGCTCACGTTTATATGTTTAAGGTTTCATTATTATTGCAGAACTACACACACACACACACACTCCTCATCACGCTCATCCTTCACTCAACTCAACACGCACGTCATTCAAGCGAGTCCATACCCTTGGCTATGGTGTTTACCCTAGCCCACTATTTTGCACTATGTCAAACCCTTGCATACAAAACTACGAAGGTTCCAGAACTGAGTTTATTCGACTTCATTTTCAGCATTACGTCACGTATTCGGCGTGACTGTATCTTTCTCATTGTAAAATCAAATGACTCTTATGCAAACTATTAACGAAATAAACTCTGATCTGGACGCTATTCAAGTAGCTAAAACTATAACCTGTGACATAGAAAATGCAAAAAATTATGTGAAGATAAATAAAAATACTATCAATATCCTGTCTCAAAATATTCGTAGCATTAACTGTAACATGCCCAATTTCGTTACGCTTCTCCAAAGGTCTGAAATACCTTGGAATATTTTAGTACTTACAGAATGCTGGCTGCCGTCTGCAAAGTTTATCCCTTTTCTCGACAACTACAATCATATAGCGACCACCTCACACAAAAGTCAAAATGAAGGAGTTGTCATCTATTATAACAAGCTTCTTAGCGTAATATCTGAAGAACCTACAGTTACTGATGCTAACTGCCTTGTATTAAAACTGGATCGAGATACTTGCATTGTAGGATTATATCGCCCACCTAGTCAATCAAACACTGTTAAATTTATAGACTCAATTAACACGCTACTAAATAACCTTAAAACTTTTAAAAACATTTTCTTTTGTGGTGATATTAATATCAACATAGTTCCGAACAGTACCGATAAACGATCATACGACTACCTGAACACCTTGGCTAGCCATGGTTTGCTGCCGGCTCATACTCTGCCTACGCATGGATCAACATGTTTAGATCACATGATGCTGAAAACTAAAATGGACGCTTGCTGTTTTGTTTTTGAAACATCCATCACTGACCACGAAAGTGTAGCTATTAGTTGTAGACCTAAAACGCGTCTGAAGTATCTTAATCAAACATATTGCGCGATTAACTTCTCCAATCTGGACAAAATATTGCAAAACACGGATTACCAGCCTATCCTTGACTGTCAAGACGCTAACGTATCAACCGATCTCCTCGTGGCTCACCTATCCTCAGCAATAAAAAATAATACCAGCATAGCTAAAACTTCAAAAAGAAAACTAACAACAAAACCATGGGTAACTAAAGGGCTTCTTCGCTGTATGAGAAACCAGGATAACTTGCACAAAAAATTAAAACGTAACCCTGACGATGAGATACTAAAATTAACATACAAGCGCTATAGAAATTTTTGCACATCCTTGCTTAAAAAAGCTAAGAAGAGCTATGAAAAACAGGAGATTGAAAATGCAAAGGGTAACAAAAAACAGTTATGGGATGTCATTAAAAAAATTAGCGGGTCTGACAAGAGGGCAGACTTCTCTTCATGCCTCTTGTCATCTAATAGTCCCGAGGCGGACCTAAACGACGTCAACAGTTTCTTTGTGAACGTTGGAGCAAAGTTGGCAAATAAAATCTCTTCTTCGAAATCTTCAACTCCTAGCCACACCATTGATCACACATCTGTAAGTCCTTTAAACTCGCTTGTCCTCCTTCCTACCGATGAAGAAGAAATTCGCAACCTCATTGGGGACCTGAGGGAAAATTGTGCGGTCGGAATCGATCAGATTAGCAGCAAAATCATTAAGAGATACGCAATCTACCTCTCTTCTCCCATAACACATATCTGCAATCTGTCAATTTCGGCGGGGGTTTTTCCTCAGGCTTTTAAAACAGCTGTTATCAAGCCCATCCATAAGGCTGGAAAAAAAGACTGTGTCAATAACTACCGGCCCATCTCCATTCTACCTGCTCTGTCCAAGATATTGGAACGCCTTATAAATAAGCGTCTAGTTAAGTTCTTGGAAGCCAATAATCTCCTTTCGTCTTCACAATTTGGTTTTAGAACTGGCAAAAGTACCAATGATGCAGTTAACGACCTGTTAAACTCTGTTGTATCCAGTTTGGATGACAGAAGGAGATGCCTTACGGTGTTCCTCGACCTTGCAAAAGCGTTTGATACAGTGTCTATTCCGCACCTTCTAAAAAAACTTGAACGGCTCGGTATCAGAGGAATCTCCCTGAAACTGATGGAGGACTATCTAACTGGTAGGAAACAACGAGTAAGGATAAATGACTGGCTCAGTGATGAGCTCTCAGTCAATTTTGGTGTACCACAAGGTAGTATAATTGGCCCAACACTATTCCTAGTGTACATTAATGACCTCTGTCAACTTTCTCTTCTAAAGGGAAAGATCATTACTTTTGCTGACGATACCGCACTGTTCTTTAGTGGTGACGGATGGGAGGAGGTTTTCGATGTTGCACAACTGGGTCTAAATCGTGTCAGTAACTGGCTGCAAGACAATGTTTTGACTCTTAACGTCGCTAAAACTAAGTACATAGCATTTGCACAAAGGTCTAACTTGCTCCCACCCTCAACTTTAACAATTACTGCTCACACCTGTGGATCCGAAAATACCCAGTGCTCTTGTCCTTCCCTTGAAATGGCCGAGGTTATTAAATACCTTGGAGTCACTATTGACCAATATCTCTCATTTAAACCGCATATGGAAACCCTCGTGACCAGGTTACGAAAAGTAATTTATATTTTCAGAACCTTAAGACGCTCGACCGACCGAAAGACTATTAAGATGGTCTACTACGCATTATGCCAATCACTAATTGATTACTGCATCACATCATGGGGAGGTGCTGCAAAAACACACCTAATCGAAGTTGAAAGGGCGCAGCGTGCCATACTCAAGGTTGGAGCTGGTCTTCCCTTTAGTTTTCCAACTACTGACCTGTATAAGGAATGGGACACTCTCACTGTCAGACAAACGTTCGTACTACGTACATTACTTAAAAAACATTCTCAAATGCAGTTTGACGCTAACCTACTCAAAGACAAACGACGAAAGGGTAGGGTATGTCCCACGGCTCAATTCAAGTCAACACTCCCTAAAAGATTCTTTTGCTTCCTTGGGCATTATCTGTACAATAAATTGAATAAATTTCTAAACTTATATCCAAAAACTCAATCAAGTTGCATTAAAGAAATAAAAAAATACTTAAAAACTCTAGACTATGATCAAACTGAAAATCTTTTAACCGTTCTGAAATAAATTAATTCGACCAACTCCAACATACATAGCTGTTCCTCAACTCCTTGAAAAAACAACTCTTACTGCACGCACTCCACAAAACTCACACACTGCTCATCTGAATTACTTGCATATATGTATCACCTATTAGTCTAACACTTCACACCAGTTAAACACTCACTCACACAAGGTCTGAAGTGACTCATTAACTTCTGCAGAATTATAGGTAGGTATTCCTTATTCCTTATTATTATGACTTTTTATTTAATTTGTCTAATCATAATTATTGTTTAACTCTTACTAAGTTTTTATTTTTGTTATGCATATTGTTTAATCTTCGACTCCTGCACGGTATCTATGTAAAAGCTAATTCTAGCCGTGGAGGGGGCCTGGTGACCTGTGGCACAGGTGTTTGTCCAAAAACCTATATCAGGCACCAGTCTCTCACAAAGGTGGAATACAGCTGAAACATTTGTTGTACGCATTAACTTTAAGTCAGCTTTGTGAAGAGAAAATAAATGATAAATTATTATATATTATATTATATATACAATCGGAATAATAGCTATTTATTCAAAAATATTCACACACCGCATCGTTTGTGTTTTATTTTTAAAGCATTTTATCCAAAAAGACATAAAACATTTTGATGGCACGATGTAACTATTAAAAATGTTTTGTAATACGGAACTATGGCAGGCCATGAAAGCCATCATATCTGATTTATCTGCTGCATCATATCACATACTGTTTTTTTTTTTCCTACGGCTGACTGGTAAATTGCTTGGAACAATGCGTTGCACATCCTGCGAGTAGGTATTCACAGTAGGCCGCAGGTGCAGTTGTCAGAAGTCCATGGGCCATTGTAATCACACAGTTATGCTATCAGCTGAAGATAAGCCAACCCTTCAACCCTTCTCAAACTCAAACTCAAACTCAAATCATTTATTTCAATTAAACCATTTACAGGCACTTTTGAATTGTCAAGGAGTCGGTCAGTCAGAAATATGAAGCTAGTTGCCCATTCCAAAGCGTAGTAGGTACCTATGGAGAAGAACGGGCAAGAAACTCCATGGACACTCTTTTAAATAATAATGTTTTTACATATATCTTAGTTACATCGATTAATGTTGTTCACTATAAGTGAGAACGATGTACAAAAAACCGTACACGTTAAAAGCGTCCAGAGTGCATCAAAACATAATTAAAAACAATCCAGCTAATAATTTATTAAAATAAGCCCTGGCAGCTAAGAGATGACCAGTCCCAACTGACGGCGCCCGTTCACGAACATGACGCATGGATCAGCACCATTCAGCTCAACCATTTTGAAGGGAGCTAAATGATCCGACACACGCGCCACCGTCAGCGAGACATTTGAGTGAGCATGACATACTATCAGCCGCCAAGGCACATTCAAGTCAATCTATGACATTACCCGGTAAATGGTAGCTCTATAGTACAAAGTACTCACATCTGTGCAATGCATCTATATAATAAAAAGGAGATTGAGTTTATATAATGCAAATAAATTCTTACTATCTTCAGCAGCTTCAACAGTGATTCGAATGTCAATTAATTAGTTGTGGTGTGGAGCAGGACCGGCATTAAGCCAGGCATTTTTATCAGTTATGTAGTCCTCCAACCTATAATATGCCTGCCTGAATAGTGTGCGTTTGACAAAGGATTTGAATTTTGTCTCATTCAGTTGAAGTATGTGGGGAGGTATTTTATTATAACATTTTAGACAGTACCCCATGAAAGATGAGTCTACTTTAGCCAGTCTGAAACCTGGTTGAACTAATAGGTCCCGATTTCTAGTACTATAATTATGTCTTTCACCTCTTTTACTGTAAAGATGTAAATTTTTTCTTACGTACATGATGTTTTCATAGATGTATTGACAAGGTACAGTCATGATGTTAATATCCTTAAACAATTCCCTTAGAGAATCGCGCCTGCGGAGATTATATATGGCTCTGATGGCTCTTTTCTGCAGAATAAAAATAGACTCGATGTCTGCAGCCCGTCCCCAAAGCAAAATACCGTAAGACATGATACTATGAAAGTAACTAAAATAGACCAGCCTCGCGGTATCTACATCAGTAAATTGACGGATTTTTCTGACAGCGTAAGCTGCTGAACTTAGCCGTCCTGCTAGAGATGTTAAATGAGGACCCCATTGTAGCCTTGAGTCGAGCGTGATCCCCAAGAAAACCGTTTTATCGACGAATTCTAGCTTCTCTTGATTCAATACTATCTCACAATCACTACTCTTGACGTTTGGTAAAGAAAATCTTATACACTTAGTTTTATTTCCATTTAGTACTAAATTATTAGCCGTGAACCAATTTTGGACCAGCAGTAGGGCGTTATTTACGTCGTCAAAATTTGAAGCACGTCTATCTACCTTAAAAATTAAGGAAGTATCGTCAGCAAATAACACCATTTGTGGTTGATTTATTAATATGAATGATTTATTAATTCTTGAATCCTTGTAATTCAAGATAAGCAATGTAATACTTGAACTGGCCGGTTGAAATAATTTCTCAGTTCCCTATGAGCTTTGCCCACAACGCTAAAAGAGGCAATACTCTGTCCTCCCATACCTATTAACACTGTCATTTGAAAACATTGTAAGAATCAATTGTTTTTAAAAGAGTAACCGTCGACTTTCTTGCCGGCTCTTCTCCATAGGAAACGATCAATTGGAACCGTGCACCTAGTTTCT
Source organism: Dasypolia templi (assembly GCA_963555695.1). NCBI lineage: Eukaryota > Metazoa > Arthropoda > Insecta > Lepidoptera > Noctuidae > Dasypolia > Dasypolia templi. The sequence goes on along the minus strand of OY743140.1, from coordinate 32,753,597 downwards.
GACGTTTTATTAGTGCCCATGTAGGTTTATGTGAAATGATTTTTTTTGAAACAATGGTTACTGGTAGTAATAATGGTAGGAAATGGTTCCTATGAATCGTCATCATCATCAGTTCGTCCTCCTCTTTTACTGCTATTCTCTACGGTTTTGTTGTACGTCTTTCACCTATGGGTTTCGTGTCGTGACGATGTCTTCAGCACAACGTGTTTTCGGACGTCCCGGTTTTCGATTTTTCTTTTCTCTCGCCACCATTCGGAAAAACCAGAGAAAAATACATTTAGTTTGCACCATACTCAACAGACACCATTTAATATTACACATAATTATAGAAGTAGAGTAGCTCAACTGAACATTGATGTATTCCCAGGATGCACTCAAACACTCTTTTCTCTGCATTATGCATCCAATCTCCATTTAACGTACTTCAGAAAATTATCGATTCAAATCAAAAGTATGTATTCGCAAAGAATCACAGCACCATATTTGGTATGCAGTAGAAGTCGTGAGCCATTTGCAGCGAGCCAGCAAGCATGGCATTTGATCATCAAAGTGTTGCGCCGATTGATTGACGACTGTCTATGCTTACGATCGATAAAATCGTGAGTTATGAGCAGAGCTTGTGGTGACTATGCAAGCAAGTTAATATGCTATAAGAGTTGATGATGATATAGGTAGGTAGACTTGCTATAACAGTTGCCGTGATCATCAAGGCTTCATTTTATGAGTGACTAATGTTACAGAAGAATTCCTTCAGGTTGTTGTCGTTTGCTTTAATGTTTCTTCTATAATAAGTAAGTACTTTTGACTCCTTTAGAAGAAGAGCATTTAAACTAAGCCTGACAAATTGTTGCTGGATAATATCTTTTGAATTGGCTTCCATAATAGTGGGGCCATTTATTATTTAACTAGCGTCTGCGCTCCAGGATGAAAAAAGCATATGTCCTTCCCCACGTCATGGACCATCAAAACTTACTTTCGCATTTATAATAATAGTTAGGTTTTTTTTTGTTTTTCGGAACAAAGGACCAAAAATGCTAATGTTTACCAAACAACTTCATAAACACACGTTATTCGCCAACATGATAATCCAAACCAATGCGCAAAAATTCCAAATAAATACAGAGCACATCTCATTAATTTTCGTAACGTCTTCGCTGTGACATAATCTTAATCTCGCATAATACGACACAAGTGAGTTACGTCACTTCCTTGCGCGCGCTCTCGTTAGCATGCGCGGGCACAGGCTACATGTCACCGGCTTGTGTATGGTGCAGTTGTTATCAGTAACGGTGAAGGACAGGTAACAGGGTTTAGCGAGATTAGGATTGATAGCAGAGGACGCATTGGGTGGTTGCATGGGTTTATTTTTTGATTGACTTAGGTTCTTAGCGATAGTTTTGGGAAAGGTGGCCGATGGGCTCGAGACAAGGATTGGAGAGGTCTGTTCTTTCTTTAAATTAAAATTTTGGTCGATTTTCGCAGAATGGTCTGATGAAATGACGAACATAGATGATGCAAGGTCCGAGTTTCCAAAATGGTTTCTTGCGATTCGTATTTTCCCTGTATGTTCTTGTAAACCATACAACATTTTTGTTTTTTATTTTTTTTTCTTTTTACGACCTCTTCCTTCGTAGGTGGTGGTGGTTCGTAGCGCTGGTTGATGAGTCGTGCTCGTGCGATTCCTTTCCACAAGCCGGTTTCCTTCCTGAACCACGCTTTTGTTGTTCGTTACATGTTAGAGTTTTAAAGCCAAGTAATATTAGCAGGACCTAAATATAAACATTTTGAAGTCCTACATGTGAAAACATTTATTTGCGGTATCAGACCCATATCTTATCTTTTGACCGCCAATTGCCCTGAAACCTAAGTCCTAAATATCTGATGCAAGGTCGTGAAGTCACCAATATCGGTCACAATCTCAACAACTAATACCTACCCTTCAAATTAACCGCAGTAACCACTAATTCCATGTAGTCGCATACGCAAAGTCGTGGAACAGATAACAAGTTGGTGTCGTAACTTTTTAATCGCACGCGCAGGCTGCCCGTGCAGTCACCCGCGCCATTCCGCCATCGCGGCCCGAGAACTGCGGACGTTAACGCTACTTTTTGACAGCTGTCAATTTGATCGCATCTTGTGAACGCGAGTGTATTCTATTGAAATTTTTTTGGAAGAATCTCAGTAATCTGTGAATTTAGTTTGTTTTTTTGTTAGGCGATAATTCGGTGAGTTGTCATAAAATTAGTTTAAGTGTTATTTTATGTCGTCCTTGTTAATTAATTGCGGTTATTTTGTCTGCCACTACGGCTTTGATATGATCGGTGGTTTTGCGTGAAATCAGTTTACTTTTATAGATATTTTTTTCCGTAACTTACTTTGCCTCGTTGTGCAACAAAGCCCAAGCTTTAGATGTTGAGGTTCTTTAGTCGATGAACCTACATTCTGAAAGAACAACTCCTGTCTCCCAAAAGCCTATACTTCGTGTTTTAAAGATGTTTGCCACCACGTTTGCTCACTTGTTGACTGCTCTGATATTGGTGCTGATAATAAGCCCTTGAGGTTTTAAACCTAATTTTCTTCATTCTGACTATGACAATGGAGTCGCATGTTTTTTTTTTTGTAACATCGACATCGACTTTATTTTTCGTTTTCCTTTGTTTTTAGTGGGTCAGTTATAATATTTATTAATATTATTTTAATTATTTTATTTTTTAATTAAACAATAACAGCTGACAATTGCTAATTACAAGCTTCCACATTTATATTCCAATGTTATAAAAAGAAGATCAAAGAAAAAAAAGGTATTAATTGAGCCGCGAACATTCACCCATTAGAGTAATCCTTACTCAAGATTATCCTGATTCTTAACGCACTTGTGCAAAATAAATCGTTTTTTTTTTAATATGGAATTAATTATTAATTTCAAAATATAATTACTTAAGTACCTAAGCTATAATAGACTATTGACCAATGCATGATGAGCATTGGTCAATAGTCTTTTAGAAAATATTATTTTTCCTGATCCAGGACGTTAATTGTTGAGGAGTTCTCCTGGTAAGAACCAGACGAACTGGAGCTGATGTTGAAGCCACCACCAGCTCTATTTCAACATATTGTGACGAGCATACATTACTCAACAACTATATTAAAGTAATCGAATCGCAATCCGTAAAATACTTATTTTTGAGTAGGTCCCACTGGACCTACTCAAAAATCGCCATCTGTGGTCTTCAGCACTAGTTTCACTTCACCGAATGTTGCTTTCCGAGAGCAAATGCTCGAGTTACTATAAAAAAAATACTATATCGCTATAGGCACACCACACCGCCTATATAATTTGAGGATTTTCCTCGATTTCCACGGGATCCCCTCATTAGATTCTACCTTGGTGACAATGGGACCACCTCGAGAGCATTCTCTTTCAAACAAAAAATATTTTTCAAAATCAGCCCACAATTGACGGAGAAATCGGAGATAATACGTAGGTACAATAAAACAAACATACATACAGCCGAACATATAGACTCCTCCTTTTTGAAAGTCAGTTAATAAAATAATATCAACCCCACTGATAATATTATTATGTTACATGAACTTTTGCCCAATTTTCTGTTTAAGACCGCCTGCCAAAACCATCGATTTAAAAGAAACATGATAACATGCATTTCAAAACCGAACAAGTCGTACAATATGAGATATTATATAAAGATGCATTACACAATTATTGCCGTAGCCATAGAAACGAATAGCGAAGTGAGCGGTGTTGCGCCGGCGCAGGCGACCTTAGGGGGCAACGCTGGGTACTTGTTAGCTCACGGCTAGCGTAATACTACAGGTACACATGTTTGTTTACATACAGATACACCGACACAGACATACAGACAGATCTCTCGGTAGACTGACCATTGAGTTAGACACTTAAGATAAATAATATTTTTGAGAGGATAAAACCTATAAGTAGGTTTCTAAAGTGTTTCGATTGTTATAGGCTGTTTCCACGTTGGGATTCCCAACCCGAAAAAAATTGATAAATTAGGTAATGATCTCGTAAAGTTGAGGACGTGGCAGTATCCTTATAGTGTGCTCATAAAATTTTGCGATTGAAAACACGTTTCACCCTTATCCTCCGATGCGAAACGTTGATCAAATCAATCTTTATGGTATAAATATTTTTCTCTTATCATGAACTATCTACCTTTTACGGCACCATGAAGGGTAAGAAATTCAGAACATGATGTCTTCACATCAGTCAGTAAGTCAGAGGTATCGCCTAAACCAGCTGTTATTTAAACTGTTATATAAGCATCACGGCAGACGGATTAGTGACCGCGACGAGATGATCATTAGCGAACGCGCGGGAGGAAGCTGCTGTCTCTCATTTTTTTTTTTTTTTTTTTTTTTATAAATGGCATCTCGCAGGTCAACCTATGAGGTTGTCGTCTGCTTAGACGGACTTGCCTGTGGATTCCCTAATAAATTAAGGCCTCCAGCCAGGACTTAAACTTAAATACTAACTAAAAACTAAGCGACTACACGCTAAGGGCACCCCCTGTGGGGTACGAACCTCGGCTTAGGGCGTCGCTGGAAGAGGGCAGCAAATGACTAGCTGGATCAGGAATGATATTATTTAGGGACGAATTTAAAGCTACAGGCTCAGCGGCGCGGGCTGGCTCGAGCAAGGGTCGGGAGGGGTGCTGTCTCTCATCTTAAAGTTATCCTTAAGTTGCCTTTTACAACACCCACAGATAACGGGAGGGTTGGGAGGGGATGGCCTCAACGTTACTTATCTTAACTTTCCGTAACGATAACGTAACGTCACCATGTAATACATCATTATGTGTTATTTGAATCGCGTGACCAAACTAGATCCAAATACAACTATTAATTTACAAGTTTGTATAAATAACTCAATTCGAGACGAGGTCGAATTTTTGTTGAAAGCGATTAACGTAGAATTTTAATTGAAAAGAACAAAATATTATCATTTTATGCGTTCCTTTGTATTGTAATTTTAATCTTATTCAAGAATTTGAACGTATACGGCAACATAAAAAAAAAAAAACTACAAACTTACAGACCCCTTTGCTGCGCATGAGTGTAATGATGGCTTGTCAAAACATGGAGGTTTCTGTGCAATATCTAAGTTACTTATATGAATAATCCACACTAATATTGAAGCTGACGAGTTTGTTTGAACGCGCTTATCTCTGGGACTACCCGTCATATTTGAAAAGATATTTTTGCATTTGATAGCCTTATTCTTGAGAACGGCTGCAGGCTATTCAACATCACGCTAGGACACTAAGGAGCTGAGCAGAAAAAAAAAGTCAGAGAGAACTTTAAGTGAAAACGAATGAATAACGCGGGCAGGCGAAGGGACGCGACGCCGTGGGTCGGTGAACAAGAAATGTTAATTTAAAGCAGTAAAAGGCAAAGGCAATAGGTATTATTTCATTTTAATCAAATGAGCTACATACACGAGCATGTGAGGGTCTGGTTTACAGTTATGTGTTGGCTGGTAATACCTAGGTAGGTAATCTTAGAACCATGGTCGTTTTCTAAACTCGTCCCAATTCAATGCTTCGTTTCAAACAATGGTCTGAAACAACTTAGGATTTTTGACTTGATTAATATTCGTATCTTCCCTCAACGATAATAGTTTCAGTTGTGAGCTCGTGAATGAGTATATTCTTTGTCACGTTTTTTTTTTTTTGATAGATAACGTTATTAATATGCAAATGTAATGACGTGTACATTGGAGCTCTTTGTCTGACAATAGTGCCTCTTATACATATTTCAGCTGTACAAACTTTAAATGAATGCACAAAATACAGTACTTAATTAACTTTGCTGAATGTCGCGCAATGATATCACTGAATATCGGATTGTATTTTGAGTCGATATTGAAAAACATAAGTAGGTACTTTCATGACTCATGTTAGGTCACAGCACTGTAAGAAAACAGCAGTTACTGTAAATAACTCATGCATACGAAATACTGACAAGTTTATCTTATGTATGAGTTGTATACAGTAAACAACTGTTTTGTGCGTTTTTTATTTATTACAAACGACAAAGTAAACGAAACGTTGTAATAAATAATCTGATTCACGTCATCTACGTCTATACGTATAATTAAATAATCGTAGCGAAGTCAAAATTGTAGATTGAATTATTTTTTAAAGTAATAAGTGCGAGTTCTGGGGACGACTCTAATCCCGTTTTTTTTTGTTTTTATATTTTGTCTGTTTAACACACTAGGACCAATTTTGCAAATTGTTCGTTTTCTTCAATAGTTTACAGCAAACTGCCTCGTTGGTCTAGTAGTCGCAAGAGCTACTGCCGAGCATGAGGTCCTGGGTTCGATTCCCAGGTCGAGCAATATTGGGTGTTTCTATCTAGAATTTCTCAGTAGCAGCCCGGACTTGTGCCCGGTTTATGGCAATAGGTAGGTGCACCTCTGCATAACCCTTCTGGAATAACAGGCGTCATGTTATGTTATGTTTACAGCAAATTGTAAAAAGACGAGCCAACATATTGCAGATAGTTACAGTTTTAACGCTTTAAATGATTATCATCACGCTATAGCTTTATGAAGCTAAGCAGTCAATCGTGACATATAGGTACAGGTTGGATTTTTGAGATGGTGCCCCATCTAATAAGGGCAGCACGCCGTTTCTGCAAAAATTTCACCGTGAAGACTTACGTGGAGTGGGTGTCAGTGTCATCCCGAGAGTGGGAAATTTTCACGAAAAAAAATGGATGCCAATATAGCCCGTTTCTTATAAGGATCAACAATGAACTTATTAGAAAAGTCTGAAATCGTAAAAAAAACTTTCCATAAATTTCGTAGGAGATGACTGAACACAAGAACGGGCTTTTAACCTACTGATGGGATCGGCTTCCAGTCTCACCAGATGCAGTGGTTTCCATGTACGGCCTATCTGAACCCCACAACCCAGTTACTGGGTAACACGACACCCCTTGACCCCTGGTTGTTAGACTTTCGGACTTTTGACTACCCAGAACGACTATCAAGGATCTACGGATGACAGCCGAGACCAACAGCATAACGTGCTTTCCGAGAGACGGAGGGGTCTCGATATGTAACAGACCCACCCACGACCGATCGCGGCAAGTGTAGCTCAACCTTTCATCGACCGCGCAGCTGTTATCACTTGGCCACGAACCCCTCACACACACGACGAACGAAAACGAACACAACATACCAGTGTATGACAACAGTCGAATTGTTTCATTACTTTACTGAGCTGACTGGGCAACGAATATAGCAGATAGTTACAGATTTAACCTTTCAAATGACTATCATCCCGCTATACCTTTAAAAGGTGCCATGAATCAGAATCATGTACTGGATCCATGGCGACAGTGTCAAGTATTCGTCGATGTGCCTTTTTTAATTAACAATAGAAATCTATGAAAAACACTGCAAAGATTCTTAATTCTTCTCTTTGGCACCCCAGGGAAATAACTTTCCAAAACAAATTGTCACCGCTTCTGGTACTCGATCATTACAATGAATAACAATTTGCACGCGCTGCTCAAAATGTAGTCACATGGAGACAAACATCTTCGATCTGTCACCTTATCTCTAAGAACATTCACTATATTATGCAAAGATAACCAAAGGTCTAGTTCGTGTTTATTTACTTCATTATCGCTAGTATTTGGGTGATGTGTGATTTCCGCCATTCACGAGTCACCTTTGTTTAGAAGTTTAGTTAAACTATTTAAATAAAAAAATGTGCTGTTTGAGCGCAACCTTATTCAGATATTTTTGATCAAAACCAACAAATCACTTTCTTCTGAACTAAAATGAGTAGGCGGATATTTAAGACATGTCCGATATTTTTACATTTCGAGACATGACACCTTTTTGAAGCCGATGCAGTGTTCTAACAGATATTTACATGTGAATCATGATACGGCAATGGTACCTATCAAATATTATTGCCGTACGGTCCATAATAACATATTTACTTATGCTCGTGACCGTACCTATTGTATAGGTTCCAAGGACAAAGAACCATTTCCATCATAGGTAGGTTATGAAACAAATTATCAAAGTATTGAATGTACGCATTGATATCGCTACTGTAGTAAATATTCTCATGGAATTAGCAAAGAATCCCACGGTCAATGTAAAGACTGTCAATATTGTACGTTAGTTTCCATCCACTTCCATTGCCTCTCTAGTACAACAGCACTGATATTTTCAGAAACATAAGACCAGATTTGCATTCTGTTGTTTTTCCCACAGATTTAAAAAAAATGTAACATCTGCGAAATCTGTGTGAAATTTTCACAACAAAACCCAGCTTCCTTCTGTGGTCTTTATTTGGTGCGCTGCCAAAGTAGGAACAAACGCCGCCATCTTGTGTTTCCAATAGTACATTTCACTAAACAGTTGCGCGCAGTTGGTGAACATAAAATTTGTCGACGTCATATGAGCGCCAACATATCCTTGTAGCAGTGTACTTACCTTACTGCAGATATATTATCCGCTTGTTGACGTCACAAGTTGGTGACACGAAGATCGTCGACCACCGCCGACCACGATCGGGATCGGGACTCTTTATTGTTTTAAATTAAACAAAATGGGGCACGGCAATCATGCGCGCTGAGCCGCTGAGCGACAATTCGTAGACGTAAAGATTTAGAATATGATCGGATAAATCAAGAAAAACTTTATTGTTTACATAATCAAAGAATAATTAAAGTAGTTTATTAACCTACTCCTGTCGGTCCAAATACTTTATTACACCCATAAAACTTCCCATTAAATTAGAATATTGCATTAAATTCTGACCAAATAATAATAAAGAGACAAGTACTAAATACACCAATTTGTCTGCAATTGACTGATTTGGTAAGCAGTCAATCAAAAGCTCTCATTTAGCACATAAATAGGAAGGAAGTAGATCACAATCGTCACTTAGAAACAAAGCAATAGTTAGAAATATACATAAATAGAAAAAACATTTATTTGCATAAAATATAACAGGTTGTTCTAAAACACATTATAGAGCATACATGTTTTGCTTATGGTGCCGATTCTCTTGTCACAAATGCCTCTAAACTAGACTAAAAATCACTAAAATTTGGTTTAATTCTGTCAAATGACGATTTTCCATTCTGAAATTGACTATAGTGACACAACTTAACTATATTTTAGTTTGACAGCACTAAGATTGCACTGAGTTATTAATTTAGTGAAAATGGCAATTTTGCTATTCTGAATTTTACGTTTTTCAACACAATATTTGATTGTCTAACTAAATCTGTACATGAATCTGACTATTTTTAATCGCGATTAAAAAGGTGTGGAATAAAATTAGGTGGCGTGGACTAAAATTCACACAAACACCTCGACTTCAGACGTGCAAAAAGGGTACTTTAACTTTCTTTTTCTTTTTTTGCTATCACACAAATAATGAAAATTTCGACCCCCTTTGTAACCCTGAAACCACCAAATCTCTACATTTAGAAATTTTTATTTTATATTTTACACACAAAAAGTCAAAACTTCCGTAGAAAACACGTCGAGGCTGCCCCAGGCTGCTTCCGGCTCTAACAAAGACGTTGCGAAACCAAAAGAAAAAAAAAAACACGTGGACTCGCGATTGGCAAATTCGATTTTAATTGTGTCAAAATTATTTTTAAATTTAGAGATTATTTTTCGCAGAATAGCTTCAACATTTTCATAGTAAAAATTAAGGAATTTTAGTGATAGTTTAGTTAGTTTAGTTCGGTGTACAAGAGAATCGGCACCTATGTCGTAGCCTGTCTATTTGTTTCACATATGGTACTTGTTGCCAGGCCTACACTGTCCTCCCATACCTATTAACAATGTAATTAAAAAACAAATATTTTTAAAAGAGTAACCATGGAGTCTCTTGCCGGCTCTTCTCCATAGGAAACAACCAATTGGAACCGTGCACCTAGAATCTGACGTTTCATAAATGCCCATGTAGGTTTATGTGAAATAAAATATTTTGATTTTAATTTGATTTCATGCAAATATTATAGGTATTTGGAGGAATGAAGATACATTATCCGTTATTCGCGGAATTCGGATATAAGGACCAGTTGATAAAGTAGTAGCCAAACAAGGATTGATATTTTTCTTATTCTCAATTATATAAACGGACCGTTTTGTCGGTACCATAACACGCGGTTTCCTTCAATATGCAGAACAAAAATTGTTGCCACCGTAAATTTATTATTTTACGTAATATTTTTATTTATATTCAACTCAAATACAAACTCAAAGCATTTATTTCAAATAAACCATTTACAGAAACTCCATGGACCCTGTTTTAAATAATATTGTTAAAAAAATATTAGTTTCCTACATCATTATGGTTGAATTTAAAATAAAATGAGAGAACTATGTAAAAGAGACGTTCACGTTAAAAGCGTCTTACCTACAGGAAATTGAAACACAAAAAAAAACAATCCAAACATAAAATAACAACGAAAAACAATAATATTATTGCCTAGGTGGTACACTAGGTGTGCTAAGATACCGAGAGGACAGTCCGCAGACTCGCAATAAACTCAAGATTCCGGTTCAACAAACCAGTTTACAACAGATAGTTTTCCCTGTTATAGCTATAACTGCCGGCTGCGAATGCAGCATGTAATAACTGTTGTGCACTCTTCACTCACATAGTGAACAAAAAAACATTGGTACCTTGCGGGCAACAGACAACATTAATGAGAAAAACAACACAACAGTTTTAACTCCTGTGTTACCTTTGTCTCAGATTTACCTAAAATCAAAAGAAAAAACACAAATCCGTACTCAGATGTAGACAGATAGACTGAGAAACTGTTAATAGCTGTTGTGGCAAAGGACAATAAGCTATTTAATTATTGAAGTCGAACATCGTCCATATTACCTACATTTTATAGCCCTCAGTAATGTGGTGACTGATGTAAACAGCTTATCACTTCAGTACCACCTTTGCCTACTCCTGCGGCGTGAAGTGACGGCGCGTTACGTCCGTCACAGCTACGCCGCTGCAATTAGCTGCAGGCATCACATCACCATATATTTCTCTGCTGCACTAACTAATGTTTTCAATTAATAGTTGTTGGGCTAATGAAATGCGAATAAGTTTTTCTTTTGAATTAAAAGTAGGTAGCACGAGTAGCTAGATTGTTTTTAGAGACTTCTGAAGGTCAGACTGCTTTCGCTCCGCGTTAGGAACGCTTTTATCGCAATGTTTTAGCTGGTCCCTAGCTGCAAAATACCGTATTGGATGCGAGCAATAAATGATTTAAATAAATTATAAGGCTGGGATTAGTGGAAGGGAAAATGTCTTGAACTTGCAGTTTTTCTTGAAGAATGTCAAACGAGTTTTAAAAAAAAGTAAGGAGGCGTTACATTTTCGTCGCAACAAAATTAAAAAATTACAATTTATGCTAAATCTTTGCCCTATTCATTAAACAACGCTTCCTCAATCAAGAGAAATAACAGTCAACCTTCTTACATAATTAATTATTGTCTAGACTCTCTAAACTACATACTTTCTTTTCAAAAAACGGTTCCCAAACGCATGCCAACCAGAAGTACCCAGTAGATAATTTATTAAAGGTCAGCAACGGTTGACCGGATCGGTTGAGCAACCGACCTTGGTTTACAAGTTGGTGACCACTTTTCTCTTTTCGTAGTCCATTGCTGCCTGATAAGGACTTTTAGTTCAATTGCTCAAACAATACCGGTAATGTAATGGAAAGGAGACTTCAATGTCGCAATAGCGTGAAAAGATTGAGGTTATTTCGTAAAAGCCCTTGATATCACAACCAGATTTACCTTCATGGTAAGTTGGTAACTCGTCATAATAAAAGTTGTGGCTCAAAGCCACAACTCCTCAACAAGGCACGGTCTGACACCGGCACGGGCTTCCCAACCAGCACCCTATTTGCGTAACACTAATCACAATCTGAATCATTTTGAAGAATATTGCTAATCCATTGCTTCATATGTTCGAACAATTTGTATGCTCAATAACGTAAATAACGTAATGAATGTTGTTGAACTGTCAAAATGAAAGCCATTGATGCTGATAGTTTATTACGCAATTACCGCGCAGAACTAGTTTTTGTATTTATGAACTTCTTGTCATAGTGACAGTGGCTTTACCTACTTTCCGTAAATACATTCATTTATCATCTAAACAAAAGAACAATTTCATATCCGGAAACGAAATAGAAATCAGTATGTTTTCACCTGTTTAATGTTGTAAGTGTATGAACAATACAGCAAGATTAGCAAGCTCTCTCACAACAAAGAAGTTCGTTCAGTGTGTCTGTAAATTGCCAAAAACGTCTCGTTCCGTTTCTTTTTCCTGTATTTTCTAATCTAATGTTAAAGTTCTAATCAGTGTTCTGGCTTGGATTTTACTTCAACCTTAACGTAGATTTAATTTTCTCTTTTAGGTACATCTTATTTTGCTCTACTTCACGTCGTGGATGAAAATTACAATAGGGGTGTAATGTTTATTGAATTTTTGTTCGATTCTTTAGGTGTTTTAGGAAGCCATTTAGTAAAAAAGCGGAACTCTAGTGAGCATATCTACTTATTAGAACTGTTACGACGGTAGTTGGATAGTGGGATGTTTAGCAAAAACAACATTCTCCTGTTTAATAAGTGTGTTTACATCCGTACGTACGTACGTATGTCCGCACCCCGCAACAGGTAGCTCTTACCAAAGTGGCACCCATATTTACAAAGCAGTAGCCACCGACAATAAAACAAGCACATAACAATTGCAGGCAAACCCGCGGCTCGTTGTAGTAAACATCCGTAATACTATTCTATTATGTTTGGTAAACAATATTCATATTATGGGTTCATATTATGGATTTCCGCCAAAGTGGAGTTTGTAATAATATTCTACGGACATACCTTGTTTAGGGAAATAAACGAAATTGAAACAAATTAATCAAAAAGAAAACATTAAGTATGTCAAAAATCGAAATCATAAGGAAATCGCAAGAACTATCAGAAGGCCAATTCTCGTAATTAAAGACTTTCAAATCTAGTCGCAGTCTCAACTCTCACCTCGGCGAAACCCAATTGTCAAAACTGTATGAAAATTAGGAACGTTCCTATTTTAGTCTCAATAGTAATCTGTCAAAAATAACTCTAAACATACGTGATTTGCCCCTCAGATGATATATATATCTACACTATTCCAATTACATTTTTTGTGAGAAACTTTCGCTTCTTTCTCAAGAAACAATTGATGAGCTCTTCGACCTTGTAATGTCAAAAATGAAGTCCAAGCGGCCATTACCCAATAAGTCATTGCCACACAATATCCATGACGATGCTAATTTAAAACAATAATGAGGACACAATCAAGTTTTTAGCAGCAGGTTTTTGAAGAACAATGTGCGGCCAAACTCTCAGAAATGAATGTCATACAATGGTTGAAAGTTTGGTCCTTTTCTTCGGGAATAAATAAATCCTACTCAATACTCAATCATTTATTTGCATTCCACAATGTGTAACTAGGTGGGAACTTAAAATTATATGTGATCGTTATGGACCCTATCGGGCACAGCAAAAATACTAGGAGAGAGGAAGCTTTGCAAAATTTAGCTAATCTCTTTAAAAATACAATATTGTCTCTTTTTTAAACATGCATAATTACTTACTAGTACTTACATTTCACCCATTGCCAAACATAAATTAAAAGAAAAAACATAAAACCAAAAAAATGAAAATGAAACAAAATCATGTCGAAAAGAAAACAAATAAAACTAAATTAAATCAAGTCAAATGAATCACACACAAAATAAATTAAAATAAATATAATCAAAATAAATCGTCCAACTATACCCATTAAACATCCCTTAAGCACTGTGTTGTCATTTAAATATTCATAAATAAAATAATGGCATTTTATTAGTAAAAATTGTTTTATTTTTTGTATATACTGTCTTCTTGTTTAATTAAATTTAATCCTAGATGTGATGGAGCGAATTCCACTAGAACTGTTTGCATGTTAAATCAATGAAACGTTTTCGTGTAATAAAACAAACCATGTTGCTGATAATGCTACTGTTAATAATAAGAGTAAAGCAATCAAGCGAGTGAAATTGAAGCGTCCCTAATTGTTCACTATGATTGGTCGATTGAATATTTACACAATTTGCGAAAAATCTGATTGGTTCCTTTTCTTAAGATTTGACCGCAACAGACCTAGCTTAGTAACAAAGGTGGATATTAGCTCTATCACTTATTATAATGAAAGAAAGAATAAGTACATTTTCTTTAACGTGCATATAATAAGATAAATCAAAACAAGCTATAATTACAAGCACGGAACAGAAGAGATGAATTTTAGTAGCACCAACGAAGGATGGTCTGTACCAATAGGTTTATTTATATCTAGTAGAGAATTGACTTTTATTAATTCATCAATATCTAGTTAAGTTCCTGCTAATAAATATGATTTAGAAAACGGGTTTAACATTAAATTCGAGGTAAATTGATTGCATAACGTGAGGTTGCAGTACTTTTTAATTGTCTTAAACCTCTTTTAATCTAGCCAAATGTAAATAGGCAATTTGAACATGTGTGAAGACAGAAACGTGAATTATAATAATTGGCTCTAAAAAAATATCAATAAGATGACACTACATCGCTATTTAAAATGAGTACCTCGAAGAGATTCCATTATGAAACCATATAAAAAATACATAACATAACATCACGCCTTGTTTCCCCGAAGGGTTGGGCAGAGGTGTACCTGTACACCCACATTTAGCCAGTTATGTTTAAGTCCCATGAAATAGGGGGCGAGCCTATTGCCATCAACCAGGCTCAAATCCAGACTCGGGGCTGCTACTGAGAAATACCAGATAGAAAAACCCAATAACACTTTGCCCGACCTGGGAATCGAACCCAAGACCTCATGCTCAGCAGTAGCGATTGCGACCACTAGACCAACGAGGCAGTTTTATAATTTCGTTATAATTTTTAAAATATAATAAACAAAATCGACAGTGACACACCCTCCGCCCTCTTGTATTATAATTATAATCATTCAGATTTCTTCGGACACTAAAGACTTAAATGCACTGCAAACGAGTCTTTTTGATACAATAAACATTACTGTGTGAATATTATTCTTTAAGTCCAAGTTCAACTTGTACTTAAAAAAACCAGCAGTCTTACGTGTCTGCAAATAGTGTACATAACAGATAACTGCTTACTTATTGGTCGTTATCAGAGCATGAACTCGTACTCTCTCATCTACTGCGGCTCGTAGTTATGGAGATGTGATAGTAAGTCACATTTCTCTCGAAAAATACTTCTCCCTTTTGTGAAAGACAAAAGTTTCTGTAAGTTCTGTTTCTCAGTAACATCAATTACACTGCTGTGTCTCAGTGTCTCCCATTTCTTCTGAAGTTTTGCAGCTCATAATCAGAAATGTAGACCATTGAGTTTGCATCCGTACTAATATTATAAATTCGAAAGTTACTCTGTCTGTTGCCTGTCTGTCTGTTGCCTGTCTGTCATATTTCTGACTGACCGACCCCTTTGTCAATTCAATAGGCCTGTAATTGGTTTATATGAAATAGAAGCTAGTGCTTTGAGTTTTTCTTTTTTGAGATGAAAGTTAAACTTAGCATTTCTTAAGTAATGCATGCGAAAATTTTAATTTATGGTTTTGGTAAGAAAAAAAAACTGCGTATATTATAAAGATTTTACAATTATTGAAATTTTTGTGTACTCTCCTACCTAGTACCTCTTTTTAAGAGATTTAAGAAATTGGAAATATAATCAAACCCGCAATTTGGGGTAACTATTATTTATGTCATGTAAATCGGTCCACCTGCATAAAAGTAATTTTATTAAGAAGGCTTAACCAAGCTTAACAGTAGCCTTGTTGTATCAGTACCGTTTGTAAATATATTTCATCTCATCATTTCATTACATATGTTTCCATTTTAAATTTCTAGAGAAATAGTTACTTTTCTCTAGAAAATCAAAATGGCACAGGCGGCACATTCGCCTCTCTCTCGAAAGGTCACGATGTCACTTCCCGTATCAGGACAAACTACGTCCTAGTTCGGGCTTGTCACTTTTACCTACATTGCAGATACCTACAATAAAACAGTGTTTGCCTTTTTTTACTGCCGCCCTAGGGGTCATTAGAAACAGTTTAGACCTGACAAAATTATCAAACCAAGTGTGCGTAAAAATTGTTTTGTTATGACTTTTTGGTGACAACCTATACAAATCATACCAATTTTCTAGTCTAGCGCTCACAATAATAGTCATAACAAGAGTTGTTACAAAGTTGATGATTATTTAAATTCAGCGCGCGAACTGCTCGTCCCGTCGTCGTGCGTCCGCGCATCCTTGACACTGCATGATCCATAGAAACATGAGCATTATAGCTATTTGATGATTAATCATTATTATGTATTTGAAGACCTGTTTTTAATTAAACCGACCAATCTGCGACAAGATTAAGTTTCGCTTGGTTTCCAAGTAAAATATAAAATTGGATTGGTAAAAATATTATGATTAATTTCAAGGTGGCTATGTATTCTTCAATAAGTACACCTACCGCGTACCTGACGTGGATCACCTTGAGGTTGGGCGTAGATGCGTAGGCGCACGCTTACCACTTTGAAGTTACCTACTTGCCGCCTTTTCTTGTGGGATCTGATAAAAGAAGTTTCATTGAAAGATAAATTCCCTGGGCCGTGTGTTTCTTCATTATTATCAGACTGTAGCAGTCCACTCCTTGACATAGGTCTCTCCTATCGCAGCTTTCTTTTCAAGGAGTACTCTCCAAATAAATTGTGTCCTTTGTTGTTGGATGCAACTTATATCACAGCAAGTTTTGGGAAGCCCGTTGTTTACAAACATACACATGCTGTCATTGTTACACATAGGTCAAAAAGCACGTGCTCGACAACAAAAAGTATGTAGTTGTCACTACACCTGCACGTGTTGTGTCAGGACCTACATTATTAATGGTATTGAAACCCTACTTAAATTAAAATTAGGCAAATTAATATTATGTGCATTGCCATATTCGGGTAATTTAAATGATCAAGAAAATGACTACATTTATAGTTTAAACAACTTAATGCATATTTTGACATGTCGTCATAGTGACCGCTTATTGTATTTTGATACTAACAATTTTGTTAGAGATTTTGTTTTAATTCGGGAACATATGTATCTCCCTAAGAAAAGTCGACATATATTAGCTACTTTGTTAGCATTCAATATACACGCAGTTATTGATAATTTAACTGAGAATAGGTTAAGTGACGAAACGGTATTATATAGTACTACTAATAATACTGTTATTAATTCTTTAAACTTTTAGAGTCGACAAAAGAGAATCAAAATAATATTATTTTACTATATCACCAAAATATAAATCGCTTCTCTGGCAAAATCTTAGACGTGGAAATGTTATTAGATAAATATCATATGGATATCTTATGTTTTTGTGAAACTTGGTTAAAACCGGATAGGATGTTGTTTAATGTAAATAATTTTTCAGTTGCCAGTGCATACAACAGGTCCTCAATAGGGGGTGGTACCTTGATATTGTGTAATAGTCGTTTTAGATATAGGGAAAGGAAGGATATCACTGCCTGCTCTGTTGATCGCTTATGTGAGGTAGCATGTGCGGAGGTCGAAGGCCATACTTTCTTATGTGTTTATAGACCACCACCCTCAAACTTGTCATCATTTTTGATCATTATGGAAGGAATACTAAGTAAACTTTTTAAAGATAATAAATTAGTTTTTGTTTGTGGTGATCTAAATGTTGATCTGCTAGTTAATTCACCCGAAAAATGTAAGTTAATCTCATTGTTTAAATCATTCAATTTAAAATGTATATTTAATGAAGCAACTAGAATAACAGCAACCTCGGCTTCATGCATAGACAATGTATTTACCAACTGTAAAATAAAAGACTCCACCTTAATTAGTGGCATCAGGTCAGACCATACTGGTCAACTTATATCATTTGACTTAGATAAAAAGTTAAACTCAAATAAAACCATTGAAATAAGACCTCTTACTAAGAATAAGTTGAAAATGTTTAATAATAATCTTAATAGCAATCTTTCAACAGCCAGTTTTGATTCACAAGACCCCAATTTAAA
The DNA here is from genome assembly GCA_963555695.1 of Dasypolia templi. NCBI lineage: Eukaryota > Metazoa > Arthropoda > Insecta > Lepidoptera > Noctuidae > Dasypolia > Dasypolia templi. The sequence continues at coordinate 32,735,411 of OY743140.1, read as the reverse complement.
CTATGGTACCCTATTTTCTACAGTATGCCAAGAATTCAATAAAGCATGTCCTGTAAAAAAAGTTACCATCAATACTAAACCAAAATTTAGTGAATGGGCCACTGCTGGCATTAGAAAAAGCAGAGATATTTTATATAGGTTGTATCACGAGAAATCATTGACGTCTGATCTAACTCTTCATGATTATGTAAGAAATTATTCTAAAATATTCAAAAGAGTCTGCGCTCAAGCTAAGTCTAAATTAATAAGTAACAAAATTGGTATTTCCCATAATAAAATAAAAGCTGTGTGGCAGGTAATTAACAAAGAGACTGGAAACAATAAACAGCGAGATCAGAATGACTTGTCGTTAAAAATTGATAATGAAACCATTTCAGATAAGTTGAAAGTTGCTGAGTCACTAGAAAATTTCTTCACCAACATCCCAATTGAGGTTACGAAATCTCTTCCCTCATCATCTGTGTTAGCTGAATCTTTACTCAAAGAAAACTTCAGTAAGGACATTCCTAGTGTTAAATTCGAGCCTATTTCTATTGTCACAATTAAAAAAGCGTTCAAAAGTCTTAACATAAAAAACACTGTAGACTTATGGGGGATTTCCGTTAAGGTTCTTGGAGATATTATTGACACAATTGCCCCTGTCCTAACAGGCATATTTAATCAATGTTTAGACAGCGGTACGTTTCCTGATTTAATGAAACATAGTAAAGTAGTACCAATTTTCAAATCGGGTAGTAAGAGTGATCCCTCTAATTATAGACCTATATCAGTGCTACCAGCATTGAGTAAAATCTATGAAAAAATCATGCTAGACCAGATGTTGTCACATTTTAATTCAAATGGTATTTTACATAGTCGCCAGTTCGGTTTCACGAAAGGTAGGTCGACGACTGATGCGGGAGTGTTACTCATCAGTCACATTTTGGAATCCTGGGACAAGTCCCAGGATGCAATTGGTATTTTCTGTGACCTCTCCAAAGCGTTTGACTGCGTTGACCACAATACACTGATCTGTAAATTACACCACTACGGAATTCGTGGACAAGCCGCTAATCTTGTTCTTTCCTATCTATCAAACAGGCAACAGAAAGTGAACGTTAACGGGGCGACGTCCTCGGGGTCCTTAGTTAAGATGGGAGTGCCTCAAGGTTCAATTCTCTGCCCTTTCTTATTTCTAGTTTATATTAATGACCTTCCTTACATGATGGCTAACTTATCAGATATAATTTTATTCGCTGATGATACTTCTCTTATTTTTAAAATAGATAGAAAAGATACGGATGTCTTACATGTGAATGATAGTCTGGCTATTCTTTCGAAATGGTTTGCAGCTAATAATCTTTTACTCAATGCGAACAAAACTAAATGTCTTAAGTTCTCATTACCAAATGTACCCCAAGTGGGTTTAAATTTAAAACTTGATGGCAAGAAAGTAGATGCTATTACGGAAACTGTATTTCTAGGAATTACTTTAGATTCTAAATTGCAATGGGGCGCTCACATTAGAGCTCTTTCAGGTAAATTAAGTTCAGCTGCGTATGCAGTAAGAAAAATAAGGCAGTTGACCGATATAGCCACAGCTAGGTTGGTATACTTTGCTTATTTCCACAGTATTATGTCTTATGGCGTTCTGCTGTGGGATCAGCAGCTGACGTAGATTCAATTTTCATTTTACAAAAGAGGGCAATCCGCGCGATCTATGAAATGGGTCCTCGCGAGTCTCTTAGAAACAAATTCAAAGAAATTGATATACTCACTCTGCCTTCCCTTTATATCTTAGAAAGTATTTTGTATGTTCGCAAAAACTTAGAACTTTTTAAAATAAGAAGCGATTTCCATAATATAAATACACGTAGTAAAAATGAAATTGTTATACCCAAATTTAGATTAACTAAAACAAGCAAATCATTTCTGATAAACAGTATCCGCTTTTATAATAAGTTGCCTAAGTCGGTTACAGAACTTAGCGATGGAAAGTTCAAAGCCCACATTAAACGTGTCCTTATCAAAAAAGCGTACTATAAGATTAAAGACTACGTCGAAGACAAGAAAGTTTGGCAATAATTCCTTCTGCACATGTGGCTTCCCTGGTACCTCATGAACGGCATCACTATGTAAATTTCTAATAACTGCTCCCAAATAATGGTGTTTAATTTTTATTTTTTATTATTAGATATGGACTTTTACATATCTCTGATATAATTCTTTCATTATTTGACATTATATACCTAAAATTTTTAATTATTTTTTTATTTTACTTTATTAGATTATTTTATATTTTGTAAATGTGAGAACGTCGTAGGCCCTGTGGATTATAAATTATAGACAATTGTCTATTTGTTTAACATATGGTACCTGTTGACAGGCCTACACTGTCCTCCCATACCTGTTAATCACTGTAATTGGAAAACATTGTAAAAGACATATTTTTAAAAGAGTAACCATGGAGTTTCTTGCCGGCTCTTCTTCATGGGAAACGACCAATTGGAACCGTGCACCTAGAATCTGACGTTTCATAAGTGCCCATGTAGGTCTATGTGAAATAAAATATTTTGATTTGATTTGATTTGACATTCTGCATACTTTTAAGTACTACGAGTAAGTGCCCGTGTTGACAAGTTCGAGAAAATTGTTGAACTGAGAACTCGGTCTATGCTCAGTGTTTTCTTTCTGTGTATACTACCTTCTAATATTGAGCTATTGGAAACATAACATAAGAAATTGTGTTTAATGAACGACATATTTATACTAACTCATTTAATAAATCCCAGACCTTTTTTTATTCTACTCGATAAGATTTTTACTGTTATTTGCACAAGGTATCCTGATTGTATTGTGTGATAGGGTGCGACAGCCCCATGCTTGCTCACTGGATACGGCTGCACACGTTGGTGTCAGTCGTCTCAATTTTGTATAATAGTGTGGTTCTTACTTACATTAGGTTAAGACCTTCACTAACACAATATGGATCTTGTAATTTGATCTGCAACAAAAAAAATATTAATTCATAAAAATAAGCTATTCATTATTATGTATTTATTATTAAGATGAGACTGCAAATTTCTTGTATTTTTTTAAATCTTTATTAGTACGAAATTGATAACGTACAATTTTTATAAAATATTTTTATTCTAGTAGGACGAGACGATACAAATTACAATTTGATGTAATGTAGGTAAATGACAATACAACTCCAAGTTAAACACCAAGCTTCTTTTCGACCGATTTCCATTATAGCCAGGATGCAACAGAATATTTTGTAGACTTTATAAGCAACTGTTAGAATTAATTTGTCTCAGTCCAAGTCAACTGTAGCCCTGTAGGAAACTCGTTGTTGCGATTCACCTCTTTTGATTGGCGAGTTGCTCCTGTACATTATACTCAAAAATATTGATTGAACTCTAACCCTGTATGCCACTACAGATGACCTAGCACTGATATAGCCTTCTGTAACATAGCCATCAAGCCATAAATTGGCTGTACGGTTAGACAAAAGCGGTACACCTACAGGCCAAAGGTCCGGAGGTGTGCTTGCGTGGTGCAAGATAACTTCTCGTTTCATTCCTATCTATCAATTACCTGCTGAACCAAGCTAGACGGCGGATTAGTCTAAGGTATTCTCACGTCTACATGCCTGTTTCCCCTCATCAAGTGGCTTGTTATTTGACGGTGTTCTTCGAACTCCTTCAGTTAATTCTATTCAGATAATGGTTTAAAGCGACACTGGCTGCCCTGAGTGCAACGGACTTACATAACTCTATTCTTTAATGACGTGGGTCTCCCACAGCTCACCTTCAAAGGTATAAGAATAAACCATGCCAGCCCACACGTTGGGGCCATTCTATGGGATATCTTACGGCCATTCCAAGCCAGTTCATTTGCAAGTACAGTCGCGCCCGGGAACACTCGCGACGCGCGTCGGAACAATTGCATGTATCCGGGAGGGCGGGGTCACAGTGCGAGCGGTCACTGCTGTCTTAAGGCTCCCACAATCAGGCGCGACTCCACAGCGCGACTCAAAGGCACCGCTCGTCACGCCTTTGTGTACTTTGTGTGTAATACAGGGCCAAATTCAATTAGCTATCGAAACTCCACGGATGTGTTGAGAACCAATATCTAATGACGATGAAACCAATTCTAAAATCTAACTAATTTTAATGAAGGGTTTTGTTTTATCGTGTTTAGATATCTATCCCATCACGTATGCGGAGTTTCAGTAGATAATTTATTTTAATTTGGCCCCGTATTTCGTTAATTGGACACTGTATAGGTAATGTGTCAGTAGTAGGGCAAAGGTTGCAAACAATGAAACTTCATCTACAGAGGAAAGTTGAGGTTTAGCGTAATTGAGTTTTTTTGACATTTTTCACTGTTTCTGATAAACCGAATGCTTGGAAATGGAAAACCTAACATTGCTTTTATTTTTATTGTTTTAATGCTGTTCCTAAGCTGCTAATGTTTTAAACAGAAAAAACAATTGATTTACGGTTTAATGACAAATGGGAAAACTTATACTTTTTGAAACAACATCGACAATACCTAAGAAAACAATCATTTAAAAACCAAGTGTATGTACTTAGGTGCAGAAACTGTAGCTGAACCTGTACCTACTAATGTGATGATGAAGAGAGCAGGAAACAGCCTAGGGAAGTGCAAGACTCATACAAACATCTCGTAGGTTTTTATAAAATTAGATGTCGCTGTAAATGCGCCCGCGCAACCGAATGCACTCCACTGATTGTTCTAACTCCGCCGAGACATGATAGCGTCTCACAATTTAACCGTGCTCAGCTAACACAGCTGGTACTGTAGGTACCATGTGTACCTACCGGGTATTGATGACATCCAATGTGTGTTTGAAACTTGTTTGTTATACATAAATTTTACGCCAATGGCAGAATTTAAGATAATCATTATTTTTACAGAATGGTTGCCCTTTATAATAGTTTTTAATTGTGTACTATTAATTGAACAAGCCTCAAAAGATTGCCTGCATTGCATGTGTATGGCCATGCCAATTCTTTGGCCGAAGTTAACACTAGTCGTTAAGCACAATATATATGGTTTCTTGCCATTTCTGGGCTTGAGCCAGCTTAAAACCGACTTAAAAAAATGGAGTTGGTTCTCATTTTATGTTTGTCACCTCAGAACTCCGTCATTTATAAAACGATTTAAAAGATTCTGCTTTTGTTTGAAAGGGTATACTTATCGTGTGATCCCATTTAATTAAGTTAACTGGTTTAATGTTAATAACCTACTAACGAGAAAAAAACTAAATGTTTTAAGTTTACGATACCTCATGTTAGACAAGTAGAAACGAGTGTTCTTTTATGGGGCGAAGAGTTGAAACCCGAAAACACCACAGTATTCTTAAGCATAACTTTGGATGCCAAGCTTCAATGGGGCCCCCATATAGATAAATTGTCAAAAAGCTTAGATCTGTAGCATACGCCGTTAGAAACATTCGTTATTTAACCGATTTAGAGAGATCCCGTTTAGTATACTTTAGTTATTTTCATACTGTGATACGGTACGGTATTCTGTTGTGGGGAAATGCCGCCGATATTCCGACAATGTTTGTTTTATAAAAAAAGGGCAATTCGTTCAATTTATAAATTAAGTCCCAGACACTCCCTCAGAGACAAATTTAAAGAGATTATTATAATGACTGTGCCTTCTCAGTTTATTTATGAAAATATTTTATATGCACATACAAATATTAATCTGTTTTAAAAAATATAGTTTGTTTGTTTGGTGTAAAAGTGTTTATACAAATCTACTTACAGAAATAAAATCATTCATCATTTAAATTTGGTCAAGTTCTGATTATTGGTTTTTGTGTTAGCTTCAATAATACATATTTTTTCCACAGTGTTTGATGATGTTATAATAACATCATCTGTCTTAAATAACAGATTTACATATCAAGTGAAGGTTTACGAATTCGTGTGGGGAAGATACCACAGCAAAAAAAACACTCAAAAGTGAAAGTAACTTTAATCTCGGAAATCGATGGCAAAAAACGAAAATACAAAACCAAAGAGACCTACTCGTACTTCCGAAATTAAAGTAATTCTTCATTATTTGAAAAAAATTAAGACGGTTTTTCTTTAAAAATTTAAACAAGCTTTGTTTGTTAGACTGCGGCCAGATATTGTTTGTCGATGGCAATAATATTCTCCTTTAAAAACATTAACATAACTTTAAAACTTACTTTATTTTATAACTTGTCCATCTGCACACATGTTTCGTTATTCAAACGTTTCCCAATCGCAACAAGTCCGAGCAATGCTGTACAATCGTAAAAATAACTGAAATTGTTATTTTACATACATTTTACTTTGCTTATCGAAAAAATTGGTGCGCCTGCGATGCGTGGTTCAGTAACAATTTATACAACTAGGTCGACATGTGGTTAATGAATGTAATTATTTTAATTCATATCAGCAAAAAAGTGATGTGTTGATTTTTATTTGTTGTTTAATTAATCGAATACGAGGGTATACAAGAAGTCGTTAACCTACGAGTACATTACAAGTTTATAAATCGGTGCCCCAAAAATGTATAAATTGCATATTATATAAAATTTATTTTGTGTACAAATATCACAAGAATATCAAAGATATTAATACAAATTACCTGTTCGAATGAGGAAAACTAGCCCACCGGTATGCAGGCGTTAAACCATAATAGGTAGGTAGGTAAACCCAGAGCTATTGACGTCTTCAACGGTACCTACTGATCTATGTACAAGTAATAATCATGATTTCTCTAGCCTGTAAAAGCCTGACCTCCGGTTTCTAAAAACCCGATCAAGTTTCTGATTGGTTGTTAAATTTCTTTTCAAACCTTAATGATGTGGTTAGCCAAAACTAAGGATCATGATAACCTAACATTAAAAAAGGTATAAAAAAATATTGTTTCGCAAACTAGGCTACTTTTGAGACGAAAATTATCAATACTGTAGTGTGCAGTATTTCAGTCAAATGACGTCACATCTAGAGACGGGCAAGCGTGAATGGACGCTAAATGAATGTGACACTTACAACCTGGCAACTACGGTACAACCTGGCAACTACGGTACAACCTGGCAACTACTTGCATTGTCCCCTTAGGACAGGGAATGCGAACCAATGGCACGCTACAAAATGGCACGTTACAAAATAACTTGGGCACGACGTCGTTTCAGGAATTTAGTTACCTTGCAACAGCAAAAGTCACACTTATTTGTTATTTCATTTATATAAATATAAGGTTATTAATTGTAACATTACCGTACAGTAACATAGCTATTATTGTGGAAGCACAATAAACTTGCAAATAAAGAGTACGTCTATTGTAGTGAGAGGGTTTCGTACCCAAAGGGTGCCAACACTTTTACTAAGCCTCCGCTGTTCGTCCGTCCGTTTGTATGTCAGCGGTATGAATCTAATGAATCATAATAGGTAGATAGTTGAAATTTTCACAGAGTGTGTATTTCCATTGCCGCCATAAAAACACAATAGTATTGTTTCCAGTAGTCACTAAGTCAAGATTGTTTGACGTCACGTCATGGCCACATTCAATATTTATTTGGAAAAAATGGCACGTAGATGTATAGAGGTTCGACATCCCTGCCTTAGGAGGAGATCACCATGTTAAGAGCAATGAAATACAATTTTCTAAGAGACGGTCAGATGAAAACCGAGGAAGTACATCGTATGATCTATTGGAGTCAAGGCTTAGTTTGCACAACCTGCGCCGGCGCAGCCCTGCGCCAGTGAAAGCTGATCTTGCACAACTGTAGATCTAAGAGCGAAGTCTCAAGTAAAGTGTAAAATTAAGTATATTATTATGCACTTTACGCATAGTCACTGTTAATTAGATTGTACGTTGGCCGTTGGCTTTATGTTCCTGGTTTTAATATACGATAAGCGACATTGTGCAACAAAGGAAACCAGACGAATATGAGATTTAGAATAATGAGATTTTTCTTTAAAATTATCACACAGTTCATAAACATTAAACAGACTTGTGCACAGATTTATATTCATTAGATGGGAGGAATAGGTAACATACGAAACAATCTGTTATTTATTTATTTTAAATGCAAGTTCGAATGTCTATAGCAGTACCAGTAGTTATAACGTATTTCTTTTTTATCCAACGATAGTCAGAAGATGATCGCTCCCAGCAGTAACTGCACAGTACCAACAACACATATCAGTTTTTTATGCTGTTATTTTGTGGGTTTCCTCAAGGTTTGCCGATAACCAGTAGGTATCACTCTTACTGCTACATGATTGCATTGCTTAAATCCTCCTTCATCACTTTCGTATAATTTCTATGAACTGCTATTTCTGCATGAAAATGCGTTGCGTTGCTCGGGCGGCACTTTGAAAATGCGTTTCGGCCTTTTGAAAAAGCAATTGTACAAATATTTATTTTTGTTTCGTTAAACAAAACAAAAACGCGACTTTTTTCTATGTGTATTCTATACTGTTCCATTTTTGTTTCCATAACCAATTGTATCCACTGCAGGCTTAACAGTGAATCGCAAATACAGTATTATGTATGTATAATACGTTTTCCACGTCGTTCATGTCTTGTCATTAATAAAGATTAAGTGTAATACATACACTTACAAAGTAGGTAGGTATACACTTAGCCATACCTTCATTCATCATTTCATGTCACATTACGACACCAAGTCTCTACGGGCTTTATGACTATGGGCGACGGACGGGGACCACTGCCTACCCAGGCGTATAGATTATTTATGACGATATGCATCGTGTCAATTTGTTTAATTAAACAAATACTTAAGTCGGCTATAACGGACAACTATCGACTTGATAAGACATGGTTTAGCTTGACGTGCTCACACACAATTTAGTATTAAAATAATAACCCTAATATATGTGTATCTATTAAATAACATGCACGCAGCCATGTAAACAATTAGTACCTACGATATATGGTAAAAAAAAACAAGATTCTTTGCACCTAGCAGAACCCAGCTGGGGTTCAAAGTGCCCTACTAAAGATTTGCATCAATCGGAAAACCACAAAATAAACTTAACAAAACAATGCGATACAATACAATTCACACAACGAGGTGAGCAGACTTCCAAGTACTTGTATTTAGATGCTGGTAAGAAATGTCACGTCAAAAAAGGTGGTTTTTGGCTTCGACAACAATAGGTACCCAATCTTTTAAACTCCAATATTTTCCTCCTTGCTTTTGCTTCAATTAAACGTTAAACTAACTAAGCCACTGTTAAAGAAAATCTGACATATTAGTAGTAATTTTTCATGTTGTCTATTTAACCCTTCACCCAGTTTTCTTAACATTTCCAACGCAGATTTTCTCTTTCACGTCGAACCGTCAACCATTCCAAACAAACGCCATCTGGCTCTCCCTCAACAAGGAGCTGAAAGAGTGGAAAATTAACAATGAGAGGAAAATTGTGAGTTTCCTCCGTCAACTACATAATGAGTGTTATTTAGTGGCATCGTGTCATTATGTGAGAATGGACGGGGATTGTAATGACTGTGATGTCAACCTAGGCTTCGTTGATGTTTGTGTTTGCTGTTATTGATTTAGTTAATGCTGCCTGTAAATACTGTTTTGCGTTACCTGTTATTACAGGAAAATGTACCGGATTTTCCCAAACCATTTGAGGTATTCTGACTTCCAGTGAAAGCCGGCGAATAGAAAAGTAGTTTTATAAGAAAACCTGGTAAAACGATAGTTTAATAATTTGCCATTTCCTGCAAGATGTTAATGTTAACCTACTTTAATATTTAACAAGTGTCTGAAACATAATTATGAATAATAAATTTAGTTCTCGCGAAAAACGGTACCAAACGTGGCAAAGCAAACATTATTGAAAAGTTATGTATTTATGTAGCTGTTCAGCTGGAACTACCGGTTTCTTGACATACCTATTTTTTATAAATAATTTTGGGTGGTGGGCATAGGTAACTAAACGAAAAGCCGTAAAAAATATGTCGATTTTCCCCCAAAGCTGGAGCTAAATTGGTGTAGGGTTGTATTTTAACAACTAAATTATACAAGGTTCTTTTATAGATCATCCTGGAATTACATTTTCGTATATTTTATAGTTAGCTACGTCTATCTGTACAGATTATCAAAGCCATCATCAACATTTAGTTTTCCAGAAAATTACCACCGGAAAAGACTAGCTACAACTATGTACTTCGGCAGGTACCTCTAACTTTGAAGTTAATTGTGTATAACATAACTTTGTATGTCTTTCCAGACAGTCGTAGAAGATGGACCACATGGACCACAGCATGCACGCGCACGTCGGGCTCGAGGGTCACGAGGGGCATGACATGGACAACATGCACGACGACCCGTGCGCGCACGCATCACACGGCCATGCCATGGTGGTGAGTACCTCCTGTCATTCAACCAATCAACTCAGCCTATCACTTTTATCCACAGTCCACTGTTGGACATACGGCTCTCCAAAGCTGCGCCACAGAACCCTGTCCTCCGCCTTCTACATCGAGTCTGTTCCAGCTACCTTTTTAGGTTCGTTGGTCAGTCCATCTAGCTGGGGGGCGTCCCACACTACACATGTCTATGTCATTACCATTAAGTAGATTATCAAATGCTGTTGGTAAATGAAGATGCATCAGATCTAGTTAACCAAAAAAGCAGGTCGTATCCCAAAGAAACAATAAATAAATCTGTCCAAAACATCATGTCATCAGTAATCGCAGCAGTGTGGGAATGCGGGGACTCCGGCATCTTTTCCTATGACATGAATCACGATGTTTTCCCTCTCCAAAGCAGCGGTGATGACATAAATCACCCAGAGTAAAGTGCATGCCTGTGTTCAATCCACAACTTGTGAGTCTGGCTCTAGTAATGATCAGCAGTCAGTCATCGAATACGCAGTGGGTTTCAGCTACAAGTTACAACTAGCCACTATCACACTCCTAGTATCATGTCAATACCTACAAACATAGTCGCTATCTGTTCCTTATCACCTGCGGTTTGCGGCGACCACTCTTTCCCATAGATATCGGAACGGTACCGACGGGACTTAGGAACTCGTGTACCTACGATGATAGTGTCACTGGTTTGCGGTGAGCGGAAGTCACGAAATTATGATAATGAGCATGTTGTAAACACGCGAATGAAATTAAAAATGTTGCACATGGCATGCAATGTAAGTGAGTGGTACTATATCTCAAAATTGAAAACTTGTATTTTTTTATTTTTATTGCCATTTTCAATGACAATGCTTTAGTCTTATCCTGTCCAAGCTTCTGCGTTTAGGGAACTTTTTAATCGTTAATTCAAAATTAGGTCATTGAAAAAACTCGCTATGCGATAAACTGTTAGAAATGCATTCACCATGATTTCATGTTCAAAAAGAAACCTTTAGAAAAGTGAACGTAGACTTAAAGTCAAAATAGCCGACATAGCTTCCGATGAGAACAGAGCAACGACACTACAGTGTGAGTCAACACTAATAAGTATCTGCTACTATCCTCCAAGACAAAAATAAACAAAGCACTATTTATGACCCACTTTCCCCATCTACGATCTAAGAAGGAAAACTGCAACACTTGCATTATTCATTCTTATTTTCCTGTTTCAAGTGTTACAAATTGATTATAAGTAATTTATGCATGTATGCATAATATATACATTGTTTTTTAACGCGAATTTCCCGTCGCTGTATAAGAACATGATAAATATGAATATGATAAACAGTCGCATTCCTTCACGATCGGACCGAAACTGAGAAATTCGTGTCTGTATGTCAGACTGGCAGCGTGTTTGTTTGTGGCGCAGTGGCGCGCGCCGCTTCCTGCGACAGGTTTTGTTTGCCACCTGATGACGCCTAGGTCTGCCTTATACTATTTTAGAGTAACGTCCAGACGGGCAATCGAAGTCACAGTATTTTTTTTCGTATTTTAATCCAAGCGTCGGTTGTAGAAATTGGGAAAATTCGCAGTAAATTAAAGTACTGTAGATGTAGAGAATGTTGCAGATTGGACACAGGAGAGGAGAGAGTCTCCAATGTCAGATAAATTAAGACTAATATTGGTAATTAAAAGCTAAAAAAACACTTGTACTGTACTTATACTTTAATAAAGTTTTATCACTATGTATGATCTTTTTCGCTAATATTCTCGTCAAAAACTTTATTTTCATTTATATCAGGCAATAAATTAAAAACCATAGCAGCAATTATTGCAAAGCTATTCTCCACATCTTCCCTTTTTGTTTCATTTTCAATTGTCTGTCACCCATTGAAATTTTGATACTCTGTAGAGTTGTTTTGCCATGTGGCTATGTATTCTAATGCCTTATTAGAAAATCGAGTCGTATTTTCTTAAAACAATGTCTCATTCGCATTATCAGGAACACACGCATACACTTCAACCTACATTGCTTTGCAGATTTTTTTTTTCTGATTTGCGGGTTAATACGGTTCAATCCCCCGGCGCCAGCGCGTTGCATTGGCGCCGGGGGACTGAGCCGTATCGCACGTGAGGCGGCGTGTCATGTATCCGACTTGTGCAAGCAAATATAAAAATCCTGACATAGGTACGAGTTTTACGAGTTCGGACATTGTTGCCAAATCCGGATAATCCGGACTAAATCCGGACGTATTATTATCCGAGCCTCTAATGAGGTCAGTCTCCGATTTTTGTACCTAGCATGTAGGCTGTGTCCCAAAAGGGGTATCAAAAAGGTATCTTGCCTGCTAAGATGAGGCTTGTTGAATTTAGATTTTGGTGCTCCATAAAACATACATAAACAACACTTCACGCCTGTTTTCGAAGACGTTCGGTGCAATCTATAGTCTTAAAATTGTAGGTAAGTCGAATTTAGTGTAAGAGAAAAAAGAGAATGAATGACATTCGAGTAGACTGCTCGTTGGTCGTCCTCTCTCAAGCGCGACCTTGCAGGAAAATCGACATTTTTGAAATATGTAAGTAGGTACTTAGTATGTATTTAATTTAACCTACCATTAGGAGAAATATGTTGTGCTATTATTATAATTTAGCATTAAATACAGATACAGTACGTGTCTATACTAACAGGAGACTATCCATGCACCAAATTATTCCCGTCAGTTCTGCGACATCCTGCGTGTCAGTTCGTCAGTAACCTTACAACGTGGGAATCACGTTTATATGCTCAATTCGTAAAAGGAAACGTCTGCGTGTCGTTGATTAATGTTACATTGAGCGACTCTCAATAAACTAAAGGGAATAAAACGAAAGGATCACCATGGAATACTAAAAACCTTTATTAGCTAAGACTTACGAGTTTCAATGGATGTCTGCAAAACATTTGGGGCGCTGCGTGTGCAGTGGATAGCCTGGAAACACAGTGCTACTTGACGGCTAGAAACTATATGCATAACATTTCGTATAAAATACGATTCCGTAATCAGACTGTTTCCACTCAAAGATGAAGTGATTAACGATAACTCAAACTGAAAGTTCGCTGTGAAATGCATTTTAAACTTATTAGATGTGGCAAAAAATATATAGGTCATGACACTAACTAAGGAAAAACTAAGATGTTCCTGCTCAAAATCATAGTGGTAGCAACTTTTTCACGATTATTTCACGGAGATGCTTAGTTATACTAACATTTAAACGACCATCAGTTCCATCCGTTATGCCATCATTTGAAGATCATAACGATCGTATCTGCTGATTTATTAATTGACTGATTCCAAATTTTCTCCACTTCCAGTTCCACTCAGGCGTCTGCCAGGAGATCCTGTTCAGCGGCTGGATGACCACTAACGCGCTGGAGCTGTTCGGCTCGGCAGTCGCAATCTTCTTCGCGGGGGTGCTCTACGAGGGGCTGAAGTACTTCCGTGAAGCTCTCCATGCGAGAGCTTCTGCCTCTACTGGCGACTCCAGGGTGAACATCACCAAGAGCGAATGCGGAGCCAATGGACCTTGTGGGGGAACTGCTGTTGTTAAGTAAGGAGGTCTTATCTAATCTCTGACATAGTAAATTAAGGGTTTGTGATATCTGGGACAATATTCTTATTCATTTATTTATTTAACGATTTATGAACACACATTTATACAGACAAGAAAAATAAAGAGAACAGAAAAGTACGTACGATAGAAGTAGACAACGTGTGTTAAAGAGAAAACAAAATACATAAAAACGAAACAATATCAACAACAAATTCGTGGCCTGATAGAATACCTTTGCCATATTCTATTCTATAAGTAGGACTGTTCCAATAATATCAACTTGCATGCAAAAGAAAATCTTCCATGAAGCCAAAAAAGAGGCAAGTTTTCTCCTTGTAACTGCCAAACGAAATATATTACATACACTTGGGAAATAAACATGTTATCGTCGGAGAAGTAAGGGTAAGTTGAAAGGCCATGGATCCGCGGCCGAAACGTATTAATTACTCCTGATCTGCCTCTTCCGTTTTTAATTAATTGTATTAACCGATTTACTCCATGTGTCCTAGTTTGAAACGATCATTGACTTACACTGAACATAAATATTACAAAAAAAACATCGAGACATGTTGGTCAATGTATTTCAACAAAATTGTAACAATGTAAAAGATACCGGCAAAAGTCATTTCTGGGCGGTCTTCATCAGCCACACAGTCAACAGGGGACGCAATTAAGCGTGATGCCATGATAAAACTTAATCAAGATCTGGATAATCATGATCTATTCAGACTTACAGGGCACAAACAGGAAATATCGTAGTTCTCTTCACATAAAACTAAATCACTGTTTGTAACTTCCAGATACACGATGCTATCATCAGGTCACGTGATACAAACGGTGCTACACTTCCTGCAGTCAACATCCTCCTACACCCTCATGCTGGTGTTCATGACCTACAACGTATGGCTCTGCCTAGCTCTAGTCTTGGGCCTGGCTGTCGGCTACTTCTTCTTCGGGTGGCGCAAGAACACCGTCGTCGACGTCAACGAGCACTGTCAATGATACACAGCACCCTGGAATGGCTTTAGACCTTCAGTTTACATTAAGAGGTTTTTTGGACGCGACATACGGTTCACCATCCATCGCGCGGCTAGATTTGTTTGTATAGTGTTAGTAAATCGAAGCGTCGCTCGACTCAGTCGCAAACGTGTGGCCGGTCTTAGTATTGGTCTGTGCTTACTCTATACAAGTACATATTTCTTCAAAAGTTAAGTTCAGATCATGGTGGGCATGCACCTGAAGGTAAACAACTCTCAGAATTGAAACATATGCCTTGGTAGGTATCTAATTATTTGCAGAAACATAAGCAAATGTATCTATGTAGTTTATCAAAACAGGACAGGAGGCTTTTTTTTTAATTTGGTTCAACACTGTTCAAAGTGAGATTAGTTTTTATTTTAATGTTAAAGTGACTCCAGTCTCCACCCATTGAATTGAATGACTAGGTCTATGATATACCAATTTGTATTGTGTCCACCACCAGGTTATTATTAATACCTAATAATATAGCAATGCAATGAGTGAAATTATTTTTATAAATCGACTCACTGAAAGCCATTCTGATAACAGTGATAATAAAATTGTGTATGTAATAACTAAGGCTGCCTGTGGATTCCATTTTGTATTTTCAATATTAGTAGTTAGATTATTTTAAGATTGAAAATCACTTTGAATAAATATTGGTTCTTGTTTGGTTGGAAGCTTTCCAAAAATGAGACCGAGGGAAAATTACATAGTTCAGCCAAATGAAAACCATATTATTTATAATGAAAGTATTTTCCAGTAAGGACGAGTTCTTGGATTTTTTGTACAAAACTATAAAACGTATGTGCAAAGATATGAATTGGGCTTAGAAAAATACATTACTTATTTTTTTTTAATCTTTTGTGGTATCATGTGTGATATTAAAATAATTTATAAGAACCTAGTGATAGAATAGGTATTTTTTTATTTTATTGTGATACATTTAAGTTTACTGATGCTCTAAATTTTGTGTATTCACGTAGGTTTATATTAGTATTCACCTATAGACCGCACTCCGAACGCACAAACATACCTGTAGTGCTATTCTGTAACCATATCACCGTGAAAACTAAGGTGAAGAGAGCGTGGAGTGAGCTGTCAGTGCCACTGATGCTAGAGATTGACCAAGACGGGATGACACTGACAGCTCACTCCACGCAAGTCTTCACGGTTAGATGTTTACAGAATCGACATGCTGAGGACCCTCTACAAATGATAAATTACATTAGACAAAAGTTGTCTGACCTTGGGGAAATCTAAAATCTAAAACCAAGATAAACTTGGTATTCAGAAAAAAAAACCTACTTACAATTATTGTTTAATTTAATTTATAACAATGACCAATTGACCACAAGTAAAGTGTTCAGATACCATCGGAAACAATTATTTATTGATATTATTTTAGAATTAAAATACATTTATTAGTTTGTTTACCTGCAGAGTGGCGATGAGGATGAATAAAACTCTAAAAATCTAAAACCAAGATAAACTTGGTATTCAGAAAAAAAAAACCTACTTACAAATATTGTTTAATTTAATTTATAACAATGACCAATTGACCACAAGTAAAGTACCTATGCCTGTTATAATAATAAAATATACTTTACAAAAGTGCATTTTTCAAACAAAATGACAAGCTTAAAAATTGACACGAATGATTAGTTAGTGCCAGCGACTACTTGTGTAAGTAGGCAGTAGGCAAGCACGCGTGTGTGCGCTTGTGTGATTATTATCCAAATAATCACTAATGTTTAATACTAACTATGACCACCAATTTTTTTGCAAAATTGTTCTTTTTCAAACATGTTTTTATTACAAAAAAAACAAACGCTACAATCGTCCAATTTCGCACTAACTGTCACATTAATAAGCTAACACTTTATATTATAGCATTAACGTGTCCCAAATAAAAACACAAACACGTTGCTTGTATCAGAAGAGGTGCTTTTATCTCTTATTCTATCTAGCTAGCGTCGCATAACTAACAAAATTAAAATAACGTCGGAGGATTAAGTATCTGGTTTCATTTAATGTGATCATCTTTTCGCCACCCTGTATAATAACTAGAATAAGACAAATAAGTTATAATTAAGCATCAATAGTTTCTTGCCATGTCTGGTTAGGTACACATTGAAATAAAAATTAAATTTAGAAAAAATCTGTTAAAATTGTTTACACTTTTTAACTTCAACCTGCCTGCAATCCCAATCAAGCTGCGAGCCGTTGCTGGATACGCGCCATTCACAACCCAGCCATCCCCTAGGGTGAGTTAGGTAGGTACAGTAAGCGTTCAAAAGTGCATAGTCACGTTAAGAGTCGTATTGCTGTGAACTCGCGGTACGACTGTATTTGTTTAAACGACACACACCCCATAGATCGCAGTTTGCACGACACAAACTGACGAATCGTCGCGTACTCGCGTCGCTCTGCACAAAACAAAAATATATTTCCCTCGCTTTTGTTAGACACGTATCATGCGCATGACCTGGCCAGTTTATGGCATTGCTAAAATTCGAGTTAATCTAATATGAGCTGGTAGCAGTAGGCGCCAAGCGTTGGACTGAGAAGCAGTCGGCTTAGGTTCTCATTTCATTAGTTGCAGCGCAGTTTTATTGGCATTTTGTTATTTAGGTTTGCAATAATAATAATATTCATAAAAAATACTGCTTTTTATTTATTTTTGTTAAAGCAACAATCAGGGTTAACAGGGTTTAGACTAAAAAAGCGTTACAAGTTGTACGAGCACACCCGTACATATCAATTGTATAGATTTTATGCTGACATCAACGCTCAGCGAATGAATAAATTATAAATATTCCATAAATTATATATATACAATCAAGTAAGATCGTTACATTATCATTATCGTTTAATATTATTTATATCAAAAACATGTCGTCAATGGAGGACGTTGTTGCTCAACAACAGCAACGACTCAATCAGATAGAGCAAGTTTACACGAACTTCAGAAAGGATGGCTCCGATCGCAAAACCTCGGAATACATATGCTGAAGGTTAGAAAATTTAGATGCATGCTGGCAAGAGTATCAACCAAATCATTGTGTATTGTTAAGAGTCGTATTGATGTATGTGTTTAAACGACACACACCCCATAGATCACAGTTTGCACGGCACAAACTGATGTATCGTCGCGTACTCGCGTCGCTCTGCACAAAACAAAAATATATTTCCGTCGCTTTTGTTAGACACGTATCATGCGCATGACCTGGCCAGTTTATGGCATTGCTAAAATTCTAGTTAATCTAATATGAGCTGGTAGTAGTAGGCGCCAAGCGTCGAACTGAGGGGTCGCCGGCTTAGGTTCTGATCTCATAAGATGCAACGCAGTTTTATTGCCATTTCTTTATTTTGGTTTGAAATACTTAATAATAATATTTAAAAAATTGCTGCTTTTCTTGTTTTTGTTGTTATTTCAATAAAGGAAAAAGAATTAAAAAATTCGGTAGAAGTGATAATAAAAATTAAAACTTATTTATTTGTTAGAATATTTTACATAAAGATAACCGCTACGATTATTTATAATAAACAAATTGCTTCTAAGTTGCTTCTAATTTGTTATATTTTAAACTGTGTTAAAAAATATATTTATTTCAACGTAAACATTAAGCTTCGATCCTGAATTTCTAAATTAAGTGATTTTATTAACTGGTTATGTATTTCACATTTTATTTAGCTTTAGTGAATATAGGTAACATTTTGAGGATAGCTTAAGTATTCATTTTCTTTAAGAAAAGATGATTGAAACTAAACCCCAATGTTTTTTTATTTTAATATACAGGATAAACTTCAACAAACAATGCTTCGGTGATGCAACCTTTTTAGCGTGGAGAACACGGCGAACAGTTTTTAATGACGCTGTTAATGAATTCAGCAAAAAGTTAGGTTGGTATAAAACCATTTGTTTCATATTGATTCACCATGTGAGGGCTTATTTAAATAAGCATCCACTTCATAAACAAGCGCTCCGACTAGCAAGGATTCCTTCTGCCTTACATCTCTTTACCCACAGACTCACAGTATTTCTCTAGAACAAAGCATGTAAGACTATTAGACATCTCTAAGCAAAATTTATATTTATAACAATTTACTCATCATTCACTAATTTAGACAAATAATAATTTAAAATTAGTAAAATATGAAATATATTTAAATGATAACACTCACACTTAGTCCGGTTTCAATACATATTTGTGTTATCACATCATTTACATCCACTTTTACACAGCGCAATAATATTTGCCAATGCTTTAATATTTACATTTCACTGCATTTTGGAAATTATAACCACAACACCGCTAATTAACAGATTTAAACACTCGTCACTAACCAACAACGTTCAATTAGGTGAATAGTCGTAACGAATTGCATTTACTTCACAGAAATCGAAATAATTTACTCAGGTTTCTATGGTCTACCTACAAAAATGTATTATTTATGTAAACAAGATAATAATATAATAATAAATAAAATCGTTTATTTATATACAAGGGACAGATTTACAATCGATACCATAACAATTAAAAAGAACACAGTTGCTAATATGCCTGAACTAGGTTGAACCTGTGTTTCAGGCTAGAAAGTGCAAAATTACTTAATATAATAAATTAACAATGAGTACAAACTAAAAACTTAATTAAAACTTAGGTAGATAACAGTATAATAGCATGTTGGTGGATCTATTTGCAGACAACAAGTAGATCTTCTGTGTGTGCATAATCAATGGTTAGTAAATATTGAAGTATAATTTGTTTACAGCTATAATTATTTAATTTATAGATACTTAGTTTTCTATTTCATTTATTCTACAGAAATGGGCCTAAGAATGTAAAAAATCTTTCTACAAAGACATGTTTCGAGGTTGCATTAGATAAGCATAGTATGTCATTCCGTTTCTTGTTAGTATTTGTAGCATTGTAGGTAAGCATAGTGTGCTGTTTTAATACTAAGTGCATAATGAAAAGCTGGCAAACCGTTAGTACCTTGCAGGATTTATATAACAGATCTGTAGGAAAGAAAAAGGGATGGAAGTTTGCCACCTTTAAAATGAGCTCTTGAAAGAGCTCTCTGAGCTCTTTCAAGAGGAAGCAAATTGGTTTTTGGTGCGCCACCCCAAGAAGTGATACAGTATTGTATTATAGATTGACATAGGGCCAAATAAACTTGTTTTATTAATTTTGGATCTGAGATTGTTCGCATTTTTTTTTAAACATATATTAGTTTGCGCACTCTATTAGCTAGGCTTTCAATATGTTTTTTAAAAGAGAGTGTATCGTCCATTATTACCCCCAGGTATTTTATGTTGCTCGTTTTGACGATAAAGGGTCATTTACACATGTTGACTGTACGGTTTCCACATTGATGGGCATATAAATGAGGGTTGGTAATGAATTGAGGCTTGCGCATGGAGAAGTGAATATATTTAGTCTTGTCGGCATTTAATGTTAGTAAATTGCTTTGGAGCCAATTAGTCACAGTATTAAAACCTAGTTGAGCGATTTCGAACAGTTCGCTACCGGTTTTAGCGGTAAAAATTAACGCCGTGTCGTCGGCATATGATATAATTTTGCCATCTTTAATATGTAGATTACACAGGTCGTTAATATAAATAAGGAATAGCGTGGGGCCCAAAATACTCCCCTGAGGAACACCAAAACCAGTATTTTTCTACTAGATGAACGAGACAAGTATCTCGGATTATCGAGCCACTTCAAGTAATTTCATGAATACAAACAAAACAAAAATCATTTTATGTATTGTTAATAACTTCTCAAAAGCTTTAAATGGATGTTATTTGAAAATAACATCACGCAGGCGCAGGTGAGATTCGAACTCAGGGCTTGCCATAATCGCTGCTACCCAAGCACAGTAACGACTAAGCTAGCATGCCATATGTTAGGTTAGTTGAAATTATGAACTACTATCAATTACAGACAAAGTGAGTGTGTGTGCGTGTCTACAGTATAGAAACAACTTATAGAAGAAGGTCGTAAGTAAAACCGAAGCGTCTATCTATTGCTTTGTGAGATTGCTTATGGACTTATGAGCGCTACTGTACCTAAGATACGAAAGCATATTTAACGATGCTATCAAAGCAATCAATAACAAAATGTCGTCAGTTTCACACTGAGAGCACACTACGCCAAAATAGTAATACCTACATTCAGTGGCAGTTACCATCAGTGGACATCTTTTAAGGATCTCTTCACAGTTCAGAAGCAGTTCATAGCAACCTCAGTTCCTCAAGTCGAAAGTGAAAGGTGAAGCAGAGCGTATCATACAACATCTTCCGATCAGCTCAGACAACATTTTGAGCCATCGTTATGACAACAAGAGGATGATATTCACATCGCATATTAACATTTTTATTAAATATGCCAATTTCACAGCAAGCATCAATTAATCATATCAAACGAATCCATGACAATGCACTGGAAACAATGAACGCCATACAGAACCTCGGCGTAGACGTGACGTCGTGGGATCCGTCGTGTTTCAGAAATTGGATTCGGACACATTCAGCGGATACAACGCAGCTATCAAACAACCTCGAGAATTACTCGAGTTGAATGAATTTCTAGCATTTCTAGAGGGGAAGTTCACGAGCATGGAAGCAAGTAGAAGAAAACAGGAGACCAATAATCAAAAATGCTTTTCATCAAACACCAGTAAATCATCAGAATTCAAACATTATCATTATAAGCAATCATTTTCAGGCAGCAGGGCTATTTCGCAATTATAAAAACTGTCCAGTCCGCAAAAACGCACATGCTATATTTTTTCGCAAACAATTTGCTGACTTTTCCCCGATGAAGAAAAAACAATGTGTTACTAATTTGATTTATTGGCAAAACTGCATATATGATCATAAAGGCAAATAATGCTTATCAAAGAAGCGTTGCCTCGAATGCAACGAATTTCACACCACATATTTCAAGAAATTGTCAAAACATGGAGGTAATTCGACGCCTTCTACACAGCGAAACAACATCCGATATAATCAAGAATGTGCAAATCAAGGAAACACGCACGTGACTCAACAAAATATAATGCAAGAAACTTTGCTTTCAACTGGACTGCTAAAGGTTCAGAAAGCAGATGGGACAAATCTGATCTTGCGGGCTCTTATTGATCAGGGCTCACAAATGTCTCTTATCACAGAGAACGCTGCTCAGCAATTAGGATTGCAGCGATCCTGTTGTGACGGCATAATCACAGGCATAGGGAAAACCGAAAACAGTTGCACAGGAATGATGAACCTCAACTGTATTTCAAGCTTAAGAATTAAACTATATCAATTTAATATCGAAGTTAACATCATGAATTACTTAACAAAATATTTACCATCGTACTCATTCCCTAAAATAGCATGCCCAGATCCTGAGTATAACATCAGCCGACCCATAGACATCTTGTTGGGTGCCGACGTTTATTCGAACATTCTTTTAGCAGGCATGTGCAGATGAATCACTTCCGCTTATTCAAGAAACTTGTAAACTGTAAACTTGTGTGGAAATTTGAAAACTAAATTAATGTGCAACGTCGTTCAATTTGATTTAGACAGATTTCAGCAATTCTGGGAGATAGAAAATGTTACAGAAGAGAAATATTTATCATCAGAAGATCAAGAGTGCATTCAACACTACAACAAATCGTTTGGCTGACGGAAAATACTAAGTGAGACTTCCACTCGTACTACAATTTAAGGAGAAATTGGGGCAGTCCAAAAATAAGGCTGTTGCACAATTCATTCATATAAAAGAAATTATACAAAAAAAACAATTTTTTAATCAACGTATAAATGATTCATTACCAAATACAAAAACTTAGGTCACATGAAACCATCACCTTGCAATCAGACACCTGAATGTTTCCTACCGCATCATTGCGTATTGCGCGAAGATAGTGCAACGACAGCATTAAGAGTTGTTTACTATGCTTCGTCAAAAACATCTACAAATAAAAGTTTGAATTACCTAATGTACACGGGGACCAATTTACAGCAAGACCTTCAATCTCTTATCATTAAATGCAGACAATATCAGTACGCATTCACAGCTGATATAGAAAAAATGCTTAGGCAGATTTCGGTATACCCAGTGTTGGGGCTTCAGTGATCTCCAATGAAACTCCCGTATCGAGGTATGGTTGTTTAATTTGGTATAAACTGTATTTTACATTAAATTATGTGAAGCGTACAAGTTCGCGACGATGGTGAAAAATTTCGACTAATAATAAAATTTGTGACGGTAAAAGTAAATTAAAAACGTATGGTGCCTGGCGTCTTTACAATGGCAACCAGGACATACACAAACACTGAATGTCTACACTATTAACGTAGGCGTTAACATCCTCCCCCCGTTGAAACTCAGGAGGTTTCAACTCTTCAATAACTCCTCTTCGGTGGGTAAGGGACAGATGCGAACCAGAGGGCGCCGTATAATTCCTCTAACGGTATTTATGTCGGCTACTCTTGAAACCCCATCTTGTCCTGGGAACAGCCTTGTGATGCGTCCAAGCCTCCAACATAGGGGTGGCACGCCATCCTCTTGAAGTAGGACCATGTCTCCAAGTTTGACTGTGTCAGTGTTGGTCTTCCATTTGCGGCGATGTTGCAATTCGGCGATATACTCGCATTGCCAGCGCCGCCAAAAATGTTGGTATATTTGCTGCAGCCTGGCATAGCGCTGCAAGTTGGTTGAGTGGCAATCTTCCAAAGCTGGTTCGGGTAGCGCGGTAAGAGCCCGACCAATGAGAAAATGCCCAGGAGTAAGACAATGGAAATCGTCAGGAGAGGCGGATAAGGGACAGAGAGGTCTACTATTTAAAACAGCTTCTACCTGCGCGAAAAGAGTTTGAAGTTCTTCGAAACCTAAATGAGAATTACCCATTACTCGCCTAATATGAAATTTTGCTGAACGGATACCGGCCTCAAAAATACCGCCAAAATGAGGAGCGTAAGCTGGTGAAAAGTTAAACTGAATGCCTTCCGAACATGCAAAGTCAGATATATCGTTTTGGTAAATCTTGAAAAAATCATTAATTTCTTTAGCCCCTGCGACAAAGTTGCGTCCATTGTCGCAGAATACCTCCGCCGGCCTGCCTCTTCGTGACACAAACCTTCGAAATGTCATGACGAAAGCGTCCTTAGATAGATCACTCACGGCTTCGAGGTGAGAAATTTTATATCGAAGGCATATGAAAAAACAAAGATAACACTTTACTAGCGAAGCACCGCGTCCCTTTCTGTTTACAATTAGGAATGGGCCAGCAAAATCAATTCCCACTGTATGAAATGGAAAATTTGGCGTGACACGTTGTGAGGGCAAATGTCCCATTATTGGCGCAATAGTCTTGCCCTGCAAGCGTCTGCACCTCGAACAATTATGAAAAATGCGTCGAGCTAATTTTCTGCCGTGAATCGGCCAAACGTATTCCCTAACAACGGCCAACAATAATTGTGGACCAGCATGCAATCCGCGTTTATGTTCGTACTCGAATATCAATTTGGTAAAATGATGTGATGCATGGAGGAGAACAGGGTGTTTTTCATTATTAATTAATTTATTTATTTATTTTTTTTATAATTATAATCAGATGAGCCTAGTCGGCCACCAACTCGGATGACCTTGTCGTCACTTAAAAATGGGGTCAATGATAAAATATTTGATTTAGAACTTAAAGCTTTATTGTTGCTTAACAAATTATATTCACAGAAGAATGATTCTTGCTGTGCGAGACGACACAAATAATGAAACGAATTATTTAATTCATCAACAGTGAGTTTGCCGAGTAGTTTATCTTGATTAATTTTTAAATTATTAATAAATCTTAGCACATAAGCGAAAGATCGTTTTATTTTAATTAAGCTAGAAAAGTTTTTAAATTTAATTATAGGTTCATTTAGATTAGCAACATGAGTGGTAGTACAATTAGGTTTAGTTTCCGGTAAATCATTATTATTTATTTTATTAGGTTTTAAGATAGGCCAATTACTTTCAGGCTCTGTGAGAAATGGAGGGCCTGCCCACCACAGGTGGGTACTGCCGAGCTTATCCGGACTGATTCCTCTAGATATGAGGTCTGCAGGATTGACAGATGTAGGCACATAGCGCCACGACGAGGCATCTGTTAGCTCACAGATCTCCGAAATTCTATTAGCTACAAATGTTTTCAAATTTATAAAACTGGTGTGGAGCCAGGCTAGCACTACTGATGAATCGCACCAGTGTACTTGATGCTGAACCTCATATCGCAGTGACTTCCTGACAGCCTTGCATAACCTTGCTGCCAGTAGGGCAGCACACAATTCTAGACGAGGGATAGTCGTACTTTTAATAGGAGCTACTTTGGACTTCGAACAAAGCAAATTGACTGTGACTTCATTCGCAGCATTAACCGAACGTAAATAAATGCAAGCTCCGTATGCGTGTTGAGATGAATCACTGAATGAATGTAATTCTACTGCTGCGGGTTCATTACAGAGCACACGCCGTGGAACTTCTAGAGCTAACAGAGAAGGTAAAGAGTGCATAAAATTGTTCCAGTCTCTTTGAACTTCGTGTGGGACTGGAGAGTCCCAAGTTAAATTATGCAGCCACAGTTGTTGTAACAACATTTTCATTTTTATTACACATGGACTGATCAGTCCTAAGGGGTCAAAGATCTTAAAAAGAGACGATAGAAAAGATCTTTTAGTTAAATTATTGTAAGAGGAAAGTGGGCATTTGATAGGGAAATGTAACTGATCGGTTGATGGGTTCCATCCCATGCCTAGAGTACTGGTTGACTCGCTTATTAAAAGATTATCATCATTTTGAGTATTTGAATCAAACAATGATGGTAAATTAGTCTTAAACTTACGAAGATTAAAGCATCCTTTCCTTAATTCTTCAGTTACAGATTGGTGAATATAACGTAGGGTATCCTCACTTTCAGAGCCAGTAATGAGATCGTCTACAAAAAAATCATGTTGAATTATGTCCTTAACCATAGGATCAGAAGATTCTTCACCAATCTGCCATAGACAGCGAGTGCTCAAGTAGCTGGAACTTGACATTCCATAAGTCACCGTACCCAGCTGAAGCGTTTTGATGGGCAACGACTCATCCTCTCTCCATAAAATGAGTTGGAGATTTCGATCGTCCTCACGGACACGGACCTGACGGTACATCTTCTCGACGTCACCTGTGAGGAGGAACTTATGTTGTCGAGCTCTTATTAAGATTGAGAACAGTGAGTCTTGCATATTAGGCCCTACCATGAGGATATCATTGACAGACTGACTGGATGAAGTAGGAGCCGAACCGTCGAATACGACTCTTATTTTTGTGGACTCACTACTATCTTTGAAGACAGCGTGATGGCAGAGGAAGTAAGATGTAGAAGGTATAGGTACAGCGGATTCTGAAAGGTGACCTAAGTCTGCGTACTCACGCAGAAATTCTATGTATTGCGATTTCACGTGTGGTTGTTTGCGAAATCGCTTTTCTAAATTGAACAAGCGTTTTTTAGCTAGTGAATAAGATTCACCAAGACAATCAGGTGTATCCTTTAAGGGTAGACTGACTGAGAATCTACCACTTTCTAAACGAAGGGTGTGCGATAAAAAATGTGTTTTGCATGCCTTTTCGCAATGACTCATAAGTGTTTTAGTTTGAGGAACATTTTCTAAGTCCCAGAATTTTGTAAGTTCTTGGTGTATTTTGTCAACAGACGACAAATAAGAAAGAATTGAATGATTAGAATCTATAGTATTATCATTCTTCCTTAACTTATTATTTGTAGGTAAATTAAAAATACAAAGGACCTGAAACCAACCAACCAAAATGAGAACTTCTCAACACAGGTGAATTAAGACCGAGAGATAATTGATCGCGGCCAATAATGTCCCAGAAAATATCGGCACCGATGACAACATCAACAGGTGCTGGTTGGTGGAAGTGAGGGTCCGCTAAAAAGTAATCACTCGAAATGTTAAGTTTTTTAACGTCAACGGGTATTCGAGGTATGTTACCGGTCAACACTGGCAACACCAGAAAAGAAGATGTGACGGTGAAATGCTTCATCAAAGATTTCAACTGAACCACGCAAGTTTCTGTAGCTTGAGTTGTGGTTTTATTGCCTATGCCAATAATATTGACATGCATAGTGGTGGTCGGTTCTAAAAGTAGTTTTGTTTTAAGAGATTGAGTGATGAATGATGACTGACTACCGCAATCCAAAAGAGCACGAACCTTCTGTGTTTGATTGGTGGTAGGATTAGCTACCTCAATATAAGCAGTAGATAGTAGAACTTGATGATTATTTTGATTAGCAAAATTAACGATAGTATCGTCAGTGGTATCGGGTGAAATGGTGACAACACTGGAAATATTTTTGTTACTAGATTTTTTATGCAAGAGTCTATTGTGCCTAGTGTTGCACATGCGACACGGGTGCATGCGACAATTGCGTGCAGAGTGGCCAGTCCTTAAGCAGTTGTGACAAAGCTTCAATCTGCTTACTTCACTGATGCGGTCATCCACACTTTTAGCCAAAAAGGTGGGACAATCATAAAGGCGATGATTATCATTACAAACGCCGCATGACATATTATCAGAAATACAATTATCTTCACTATTAGAAATGTATGACTGATGAGATTTTATTTTATTGTTAGAATCTGTCCTTAACGTTGTCTGAGTCTTAGGTTTAGAATATGATTGACTACTATTTATTGACTCAAGTACATCCGCGCGATCAATAAGAAACTTAAAGAATTGTTGTAAATTAGGTATATTAGTGTCCAACGTGCCCCGGTACTCTTCCCACTTGGTCTTGGTGTGGCTGTCAAGCTTGGGGCTCATTATGTGAATGAGTAAAATATCCCAGTCGCGTGAACCAAGACCGAGACTAGTTAATGCACGCAAATTTTTATTAACATGATCCACAAGGAATCGTAATGATTTATCAGACTCACTTGTGATTGGTTTTATATATAATAATGAATTTATATGATGAGTTATTAATTGTCGTGCATTGTCATATCTGTCACATAATAATTTCCATGCACACGCATAATTTGCGCTGGATACCTCCAAGTTAGCAATAATGCGCGCTGCATCGCCAGCCAAGTAGGAAATAAGATAATGGAATTTATGAATGGGAACGATGCGGTCGTTATTGTGTACTATAGATAAGAATGTGTCACGAAACTCAAGCCAACGAAAGCAAGACCCGTCGAACTTAGCAACTTGAATTTGAGGCAATTTAAAACCTATATCATGGTGATCATGATTACATGGACCTGCAGTTATCTGACTTGAATTTAAATCCTTGTAATTACTTTCATCATGACGGTTCGAGTTATGTTTTTGTGTAATACTTTGAGCAATTGCAATGTTGGATATAAATAGTTGCTCGATAGTATCACGTTCATCAATCTCGTTACATAAATTGTCAGAGTTTAGTACTTCTATCTGATTTTGCAAGTCATCAAAACGGCTATAAATAGATTCAAATTTGCTTAGTTTTAATGTTAACTCAGCTAACTCAATCTGAGTTAGCATTTCTTTAGAGGTAATATTTGATAAAAAGTTTCTAAATTTTGTGATTTGACCTTTTATGGAACTACGTTTCACTAAAAGATCCTGTAATTCTTGAAGATTCTTAGTGCTAGATTCACCTCCATAATCTTTACCCATTGTGAAATCAAAACTTGCCAATATGGTTAAATCGGATTGAATAAACAAACTGATTCCAAGTTGATTTGATTATGGAAATATACACACACAAACTAGGTGATGATAGTGTAAAAAACTAAAAACTTAGCTCGCGCTCCTCGCCTAACGTCACCTGAGGCCGGCCCGGCGCAGCAATGGGTAGGGCTCCGCTCCGGTCACACGGTGACACGGCAGGCGGCCCGACGTTGCGTTACACGGAGATTGACCTGGAATGTTCGGCGATGTGGGTGAAATATATGCTTACTAAAATAGCTATAAGCTTGTTAGGAAACACGAATAAAAACTATGATAATGTCCTATGAAGATAGCCTACTATTATATTCGTAAACGTTTACCAATTGATAAAGTCAATTTACTTTACTGAGGTGCGTTGGTATATTAATGTAATTGTTTTAGGATACTTCAATTACTACAGACACCAATGCACTCCTAGAAGCTATTCTAAATAGGTATTGGATAGATTTATTTAGGTAAGGGTGTAAAATATAAGGGTAAGTAGGTAATAGGGCACTTAGCTGCATTGGCCGAGGCTGCGGTACGATGCTGAATGCTGATCGCTAACCGGCGGTGGCTGCAATGGCTGGTACACCTCCAGGGAACCCAGGTATGATGCTTGATTGAGATGAAAGGTGGCTGCGGCGCAATTGTTACACCGGCAGCGCGTGGTCGCAATGATCGAACTTGTTTTTCGCCAAAATTGCAGGTTTTGTCGTAGGTCGCCAGATGTTGGGGCTTCAGTGATCTCCAATGAAACTCCCGTATCGAGGTATGGTTGTTTAATTTGGTATAAACTGTATTTTACATTAAATTATGTGAAGCGTACAAGTTCGCGACGATGGTGAAAAATTTCGACTAATAATAAAATTTGTGACGGTAAAAGTAAATTAAAAACGTATGGTGCCTGGCGTCTTTACAATGGCAACCAGGACATACACAAACACTGAATGTCTACACTATTAACGTAGGCGTTAACACCCAGAATATCAACCTTTGCAAAAAATTGTGTGGAGAGATGACCCGTCTCAAAAAATACAAGAATATCAATTGACAACCGTGACATACGGCACAAAAGTAGCTCCATGTCTTTCAATGAGGACATTGAGACAGTTAGCGACTGATAAACGGGATAAATTCCCAGAAGCCGCCAAGGTCGTCGAAGAATCGTTCTATATGGATGATCTGGTCCATGGAGCCTGCTCCCTATCAACAGCACAACAGTTGCAGCAAGATTTGATGAGTCTACTGAAATTAGGTGGTTTCGACTTGAGCAAGTGGACATCAAACGATAGTCATCTGCTGCCAATTGAAGATCAAGACTGTTATAAACAAGAAAGCAAGAGTTTTAATCGAGCAGGATTAACTAAGAAATTAGAACTTCGTTGGAACCCTACACATGATAACTTCACATTTGTATCTAAAATTGAATCATCAAGCACCAGTATCACTAAAAGAATCATACTAACAGACATGTCTAAAACATTTGATTTATTAGGATGGATCGTGCCTGTAACTTTAAAATTTCAAGAAACATGGTGCGTTCACAAACATAAAAACTCACATACACAAGACACCCAGACCCGGAACAACTATTTGTAGATCATATGTTGATTTTATTTTAAGATCTTTAAAATTAAGCTTTTATAACAGCCTGGGGGTTTGTATGCTTAAACCTAAACTCCATAGGGCATGCCTTAACATTCTTTCTAAGTTAGGCAGCAGAGAACTCGGGTAAGGAATTTAAAGCTATAGTAGTTTTTAGGGGAATATTAGCAATAAAGTTTTCATATTCCTGATCTACTTCTACATCTGAGATGTTCAGTATTACGCTGTTAATTATTTGCCAAGTAGTTTTATTTAATAATCAGCAGATTTTATTTTATTGCTAATAAAAAGAGCTTTAGCAATTTTGCACACTTATATAAAAGTTTTAGAATATTTTGCAACACACTGATGAAAGCATGTATTAATCATAATATGTCGCTTTAGATCATAAAGTTCAAAAGCTTTTCCCTGCTTTACGAATTCCT
Organism: Dasypolia templi; assembly: GCA_963555695.1. Classification (NCBI taxonomy): domain Eukaryota; kingdom Metazoa; phylum Arthropoda; class Insecta; order Lepidoptera; family Noctuidae; genus Dasypolia; species Dasypolia templi. Next base: position 32,704,639 of record OY743140.1, on the reverse strand, counting down.
GGAGTCGCCCATTCACTAAACAAAAACTTCGTGTAAATACTTTTGTTTTATTGTGTTTTTTTGTAAATTAAATTGTGTGTTTAATAGTGAAAAGAACTCGGCATAGAACTCATTTGGATCACATATACATATTATTAAAACTTAAACAAATAATTTACTGGCCACTAAAGAGTCATAAAATTTCTCTAAATTTTTTCATGTAATTAAACCTTAATTGATTTTTTGTAAAGGCATGTACGAGCAAAATCTTACTGTTTGTCCACTGTGAGCAGATGGCAACTTATTTACATTTTTTTTTGTGTAAGTAATCGCAGTTACAAAAAACTATTATCTATACAAGTAGCAGAAGAAGCTGTCACTCGGGTTGGTTCAATTGTAACATTTGACAAATCAAACGACCTAAAAAGACTTAATAATCTGACAGTATTCATGTTATTTTCTAATAAATTAATATTGAAATCACCACGTATGATTATTGACTTACCTACAACGAGCACTAAGTTCCCATTACAGAATCAAACACACATTGATTCTGGTAACCTGGAGGTCTTTAAACGTATACTATAACATGTTTATCAAGCTCAACACAGGACAACTCAATGATGTGTTCAACAGACAGACCGATGATGTATTTTAGTTTTTTTTTATTTAATCGTGTTTTTAACTAAAATTAATGACCTGCCATGTATCATATGTTTTCGGCTGAAATGGCAAACTACACAATAATTTTCATAGTTAATTGACAGTACTTGATAATCTTTTATCCAATGTTCTGTTAAACAAATGGCATCAAAGTTAGTATTTTCCAAAAACAATTATATTTCTAGTAATTTGGAAGAGCAGCCTTGAATATTCTGATTAAATAATTTTAAAGTGTGTTGCACTCCCTTTGGTTTCATAACATTATGAGTGAAATAACCAGAAGATACCTTCTTACTATTCTCTAATAATAATTGGTTATTTGTAGGGGTAACTTCTGTTGTCATACTAACTATTTTAAAAAGTTATCCGGAGTGACCTCCACAGCTACAACTATTGAAGTTTCTAGAATGCCCGTTTCAGTTCCATTAGGAAGAGAATACCTTTCCTGACTATTAGCAGCCTCCAAGGATGTTGGTATTATAGGTGGATCCTCCTTCGTACAACATGAAGATTCATGATTGCTCCCAATGTTGTTAGAATAAGTGGACAAAACAGACTCGTCACTAATCCTAAATTTTTTCCTTAAATTGGTATCGAGTGAGGCTAGGGCCTCGCAATCGTCGATACGGTGTGCGGGTTTGCGTGATGTTGATGTGAGTAGTGAACAAACGGTAGGTGGTGTGGACACTATGGACTCTTGAATGGAAGTTAGTGCAGAAAAAGCGTTATAAACAAAATAGGTTGTATAGTAGGAAGGGAACGGCTATAACTGCGCCGGACGGTAGATTTCGAGCAGCGAATATCAAAGTGCCGTTGCTAATTTCGAACGTTAGTACAGAAGCAAGTGAAGATGACATTAATCGTTATATTAAAGACAAGATAGGTGAAAATGTAACATTAAAAAAGATTATCATGAAGTCATTTAGAAAGTATAATGCGTACAAACTATATGTTTCGAAGCACAAGGCAGACTAGTTTTTAAACAATGAGTTATGGCCTGATGGAATTGTATAATTTAGGCGTTTTGTACATTTTATGTTCAGAACGAACTCTCAGAAGTCTCCAGTATTTGACTATAACTGGAGTCAGGACAACGGGCTTTTCTTTAACGTGTCGAAGTGCTCTGTGATGAGTTTTACGCGCGCGCGTGCCCGTCTAGTGCACAAGTACGTGGTGGGCGCTGCGCCTATGCAACGAGTCTCTCAGGTACGGGATTTGGGGGTTACTGTTACTCCTTTTTTTTTTTTTTTTTGGGTGGGAAATCATCAAATGACTTCTCCCGCTCTGGGTGGAGCGGGAGGGCGTGTCAGACTTTTACTGACTAAAACCCACCCGTGTTCCTTCAGTTGCCTGTGCCAGGGCCACGGTTTTCTCTGTAGAATAACCCGCGACCCTGAGGCGTCGGCCCTATCGGACCCCGTCACTTTCTGCTGACATCTCTTTGAGGCGCGCGTGGAACACAACGCGCCGTTGACCCGGGCCTGGTCCTTACCGGCGGCGAGCTACCCATTGCTCGCCGTCCGCAAGCCCGCGCCTACGGTGGCCGGGAATCTGCAGGCGACTCCCGACGCCCAGGGCGTCTCCTGCGGCGGCTAGTGGGGGCGTGAGGGCGCAAAACTCTCTCCCTCACACGCTCCGCCTCCTCCTTTGCGAGCATTACTGCTTCGCAGAAGGAGGTGACGGCTTGCCATTCCCTCTCGCTCCGTACCATGGCCTGGACCAGGGCCGGACGCGAGAGATCGCCGCCGCCAATCGCCTCCGCGAGGACACTGCGGTGCTCCGCCCAAGCTGGGCATACCTCCACCGTATGCTCCACAGTGTCCTCCGGGCGATCCACACAATGGTGACACCCGGGCGTTTCCTGCCGCCTTATGCGAAACAGGAACCTCCCGAAACAACCGTGTCCGGTGAGGACCTGCGTCAGGCGGAAGGTGAGGACGCCGTGGCGCCTCTCCAACCACTCCTCAAAGAGGGGACTTACCACCGCTATTGTGGCGTGCCCATTACTGTTACTCCTGACCTATCGTTTCGCGATCATATTACGGGGGTCTGTAAAAGTTTCTTCTAGTACAGTACGAAGATACGTTTCCTATTCGTTCATCGTTCACGAACTACACAAGACAACTTCGCACGGTTTGTGCATTCAGTCAGTGCCACGTTTAGTTTATTACGAAGGAAACAAAGCTAGGGAAACGAAAACATAATATCAATAAGTTAAAACGGGATTTAGTGATAAAATCTATAGGATCAGTATTTGTAACAGTGATACCATAATGAATAATGAACTAAAATTACAACAATATTAATATTATTTAAAGTAATGAAGGATACTATACATTTATATACAGGAAAGCTATTTGTACAAAGTAAAGAAAGTATTGAGATAGGGAAAGGAGTACGAAGGGACAAGAGGTTACTGATAAAGGATGAACGGTCATATAAGGGACAGGAGAAAAAAAAGTGATCTAAGTCACCTACGTCTGTGCCACACCTGTTGTTATATATGTTTGGGTTACACATGACTTGTTTTATTTCTTTATTAAACAATTCATTTTTCACACGATTGACGATAGTCAAAAAACTTTAATACATCAAAGTTGTTTCAAATTCAAAATTCCCGCCAAAAAGACTAAAGTCTCAATATTTATTAACAACGGAGTTTTTTGACGAAAATCTTTTCTAATATAAGTCTAGGAACTTATTACGAATATTTTACGGTAGTTTTCATTAATTTGTAACAAGCTTTTTTACTTCAAATAAAATGATGTATGGGCACCTGCCATTGTTATTTACGGATAGAAAAATTCGTAATAATAATTATCATAAGTTAACTAGTTTTAATTGTAGATCGGTTTAGAGATATGAGGAACAGGGTGTAAAGTCATTCATACTCTTGGAAAAGGGAGGATCCTCCGACCAGATGGATGTCGTATCTGGTGGGCAACTGCCCGATGATTGGCTCGGAGCTATATCGCGGCGCCCCCGTAAGGGGGCGTTGCGTGCGATCCCGGGGCTTCGCACCTCGACCGCAGATGCCATACGGCGACCCGTAAATACGGGCCTCTCATTGAGGCTGCTTCTTTGCAATTAAATCATATTTGTTATTCATTGGGCGCACGCGAGCTACGCGCGCCCATGTGAGTGGTTGCTATGTGTGGTTCTGCAGGCACGCCGCGACGCTGTTAGTACAACGCGTCGCTTGCTTCACGGCATCTCAGCGGTCAGTCACCGCCAGGTGAGACCCCTAGTTACCTAGGGGAGGCCGGGCGGCGGCGACCTGCGACGGAGATGCCGACTCGACGTTCCTGCAGAGTGGGTGGTTGGTCCTCGCCCGTCCAGATCGCAGAGCTAGCCGTTCACTGTCCGGGCTAAGGGGCCGACATGTGGGTATGAACGGTATTGTAATTGTGTAACACCGTTCAATGTTTGCGTGACTCGCAGCCCGCGCCGCGCGTACACGCGTGAGTTTGGGTGCCTGTATAGACGTGTATGTCTGTCTGCATTTACGTAACGTGCCTATATTAACCTAGAACACGCTACGTAATGGATGTGTGTGTTGTGAGTGTGGAGTCTTATTGTCACAGATAAGTCGCGTGTAACTTGGCTGCAGCTTATCTGGAAGTCAGTCCGGGTTTTCTTTTGACGTCGTCTGTATCCCGAAGGAGGTGGCGGAGGGGGGGGCGGCCTTGTGCCAGAAGGCCGCAAGCGTCCCATTTTGGGCCGCCCTGGGTGACCTAGCCGTGGTACAGAGTCAGTAGTGCAGCCAGGCCATCCAGGATGACCAACTCGACATCCTGTCCCTGCCTGATGGCCTTTATCAGGTCCATCAACAATTTAATGGCACCGGTTGTGAATTCCGACTTTTCTGTGGCTGCTTTGGCGTCGGTAGCGCCGCCACTAGTTTATTTTTGGAACTTTTTCTTCGGTAGTTCCTTTGTTACCCGCGGCGCCGTGGCGGCGCTAGCGGTAGGTTGCTGCTTATTCACAACCTGTGCCTCGCTGAAGGCAGGGGTGGCAATTGGGTTTTCTTGGGTCGCCGGGGGTGGGTCGGGTTTCTTTCCCTTGCCCTTTCCCCCGCGTCTCTTACTTTTCCTCCGCCCAGAGGAGGTAGCTGGTCTGTCTGAGGGCCCGTTGGCCGCCGCCATAAGTGTCGTGCCTTGGGCCTCTTCTGGCATCACTTGTGGCCTCTCAATGGCCACTTTGGGCCGGCGTGATGTGGCCGTTATGGCGGCGGTGCCCGCCCGCTTGTTCCGGATCTCCTTCTGGAACACCGGACACTTGATGTTGCACGCCGGGTGCGGGCCACCGCAGTTCACGCAGGTGGCCGGCTCTTCCCGCGGGCGCGGGCAGTCTCTCGCCGCGTGCTCCCCTCCACAGCGCACGCAAGCGAGCGGGCGGTGGCACTGATGCGAGCTGTGTCTGAACAGCTGGCATCGGTGGCACTGGGCAGGTCCTCTTTTTCCGCGCCAGGCCTCTATTTTGACACCACGCATCAACATGAAAGTCGTGGTGTCGTAAATGGCCCGGACGTCCGGAGTCTTTTTTAAGATCGCGTGGAATACGCAACCGGGTCGTCCTTGTGCGGCCTTGATATGGCGCACGTACTCCGGCTGGTATCCCAGCGTTTGGAGCTCCTCCTCTATCTCCTTCGGGTCCGTATCCGCCGGAGCAAACTTAGCACAAAATAAAATAAAATAATACTCTGTAGGAGAAGCTTGCGTGACGACCACAAGCCAATCCTGCCCGATGATTGTTGTCGGGAAGTTGTATTTATGCTATCTGCGCGGTAAACTCTGCTTGCGCGATGCAGGATTTGTCTGACGTCATTGTGATGCGTTTGTTCGCATGTGACGGTGTAGATGCCGCCACAACAGCTTGGGGAAAAAGTTTCTTCGCATTTTTTAAAATTCGAAACATTTTTTAACATATTTTATTTACATTTAACTAAAGTATGTAGGTACCATTTTGTTCGATAATTTTTTGCCATCTTGTAGGTAGGGACATGATCCCATTGCTATAGAAATTTTGGGACTTCGGATCAAAATACCGCGACATGTGGTTTTGGCAGTCCTCTCGTGATGTTAACCCGACACTGCCTAAAGAATTCTGAAGAGACCGAAACAGGTGGAAATCTGAAGGTGCAAGGTCAGGACTATACGGCGAATGCTTTAACACCTCCCAGCCAAACTCTCTTAATTTTTGCTGAGTGGCTAAAGATGTGTGAAGTCTAGCGTTATCATGATGAAAAACCACACCCCTTCTGTTGATTAATTCCGGCCGCTTTCTCTCAAGTTCTTGCTTTAATCTCATCAGTTGTTCGCAGTCGAGTTCAGAATCGATGGTCCTGCCTGGTGGTAACAGCTCATAATGAATAATGCCCTTCCAATCCCACCACACACACAGCATCACCTTGTTGCGAGTTAGCCCGGGTTTCACCACAGTCTGTGAAGCCTGACCGGCCTTTTTTGACCACAACCTTTTGCGCACGTTCTTGTCGTACGTGATCCACTTTTCGTCACCAGTTATCAGCTTCTTCAAAAATGGTTCGGTTTCATTACGTCGTAATAAAGAATCACAAATGAGTACAGGGTACATTTGGTTTTTTGTGTACCCAGTTTTTTTCAAATGCGCCAAAACTGTTTTGTGGCAATTCCCAGTTCTTCAGCTACGTCGTAACTACTGCTACGCCGATCTTGCTCCACTTTTGCGACAAATATGGCATCCATTTTATCCGTAGTAGGGCGACCAGAGCGACGTGCATCTTTGACATCAAAATTTCCGGATTGAAAACGCATAAACCAAATTTATGCTACTCTCACAGACACTGCACTAGGTCCATAAACATTGGAAATTTTTTTCGCGGCTTTCGTTGCTTTTTTATCTTTTTTGTAGTAAAATTTTATTCTCGAATTTCTTAATTAGATTCACTCATCTTGACAGTACGAAAAACAAATAAAAATCACATATTTTCCTAATTTGAATTTGGAATTATGTTCTTTAAAATTTAAACTTTCAATGATACCAAAACCAGCCAGATACAAATAGTATAGCCAAAGAGATTTTATTACAAGTGCATACATACTATAATGCGAAAAGACTTTTCCCTCAACCTAATATTAAGGATATATGTATATGGTCTGATTTGGTAGCCTACAAGAGTCGTCGCTGCTTCCCCATGATATTCCAATGTTAGGAACAATTAGCCCTGACTTTGAGTGTACGGGTAAGTCGGCCGTGGACACTGCGGAGGGCTTGTTGAGAGGAAGACCTCATGGGGGGGTTGCCATTCTCTGGAGGAAGGGCATTTTTGAGAAGGTTTCTGTTGTTGACTGTAGCAGTCCTCGGTTAGCGGCCATTACAGCCACATCAAAGGGTCGTAATATTGTTGTTTTTACTGTATATATTCTCACCCCCAGGAGATGTTCTAAGAGTTAATAAACTTATGTTCGGAGCAATCCTTGGTTTGTGCTGATATAAAGAAACGGGGGTTGGTAGTGGTACCTACACTTTTATGAGTGATGTGCACGGAAGCAGGAGATGGTTAGATCACTGTGGTATCTTTATCAGCCTGGAACACAATTGCAAATGTGGATATATCGGAGGATGTCTGTTTCAGATCATCTACCGTTACATCTGGAATGCGACTTAGAAGTAGTGAGGCCTAAATCGATGACGGGGTGTGCTGGCCGCAATTCTGTCTTTTGGGGTGAAAGAACTAAGTCATAAACGCAAAGCTATCATAATTTGTGTACTAGTAAATTGCGAGACGTTGATTTCCCCCACGAGTTCGAAAGGTGCAGCGGTGGATCATGTGGGTTGGCTGAGCATAGAGTTATACTGGACAATTTGTATGAACAGATTGTTGAAATCCTATATATATGCGGCGGATAGGCAATCTAGAAGGATATTTAAGGGGGGGACGAAGCGAGGTAAGCGAGTGTGTGTGTGTGGAATGAGTATGTGAGGGACGCCCACCGCGAGGCCAGGTGTAGCTTTCAGTGCTGGATACTGAGCATGACGAAATGTATGAGAAGCGAAAAGTTTTTAAAAGTCGACTGAAATTTTGTCAAAATCACGCTGAGCAAATTGTAATGGATAGGCTAGCAGAACAACGAGGTAGTAAGAATTTTGGCAAATTCTGGAAGTCCACTAGTAATTTGGATGTGAAACCTGGCCTCTCTGCGTGTGTGGAAGGGATAAGTGATAAGAGGGGAATTCCTAATGCTTTCAAGGACCATCTCAAAGTTCAGTCCCCTCTCGGTCCCTCAACCTTGGTGAATGATTGTGAGCCCATCCGTCTTTGTGCGAAACCTCTGATACGTTTCTCAACTAAGCAACCATTAACAACTTGAAACGAGGCAAATCTCCAAGGCTTGATGGGCTTTCCACAATGTGTATTAGTTACGCGTAAGAACAGGACAGGTGACATCTCGGACAGAGGTTACTATCGTCCCATTTCTCTTGCAACTATAATAGCCAAGGTGATCGACGGTATGCTTGATTCTTGCTTAAGTAATTACACATATCTTCATGATGCACAGTTCGGGGTTCGATCCGGACTATCAACTGAAAGTGCTATTTTAAGTCTCAAGCATACCGTTCAATATTACAAAGATCGCAGTACGCCGGTGTACGCCTGTTTCCTTGATCTCTCCAAGGCTTTCGATCGTGTTTCATACAATGTGCTCTGGAGAAAGATGGGGGACAGGGGTATTCCCGTGGAAATATGTGGGTTATTCTAGTATTGGTACGGTACCCAAATCAATCAGGTGAAATGGGATGATGCAGTCTCTGAGACGTATAGGCTGGAGTGCGGGGTGAGACAGGGTGGTCTGACGTCTCCTAAGCTCTTCAACCTCTACGTGGATGGCCTGATAGTAGCACTCAGCAGCATGCGTGTCGGTTGCAGTGTTGATGGGGTTAGAGTTAACAACATCAGCTATGCAGATGACATGGTGCTGCTGGGTCCGTCGGCAGGAGCAATCAGAAAGATGCTTAAAACGTGTGAGACCTACGCTGCCGCACATGGGTTAAAATATAATGTAAATAAGTGTGAGTACATGGTCATTGAAGTCAGCGGCAAACGACGAGGGGAAGGACCCGAGTTGCTTAAAAACGGGTCACCAGTTAAAAGGGTGTCATCTTTTAAATACCTAGGGCATTTTCTTGATGCTGACCTCAGGGACGATGTGGACGTTGAGAGGGAGCGCAGGGCTCTAGCGGCCCGGAGCAGTATTTTGTCCCGTAGATTTGCGCGGTGTACAGACCAAGTAAAATGAACACTTTTCAAGTCTTTTTCCCAAAGTTTGCACACGAATGTTTGCGCAAGCACGAACTGACGGCTTCTATGCAATTATACGCAAAAGAACTGCGTCGCTACTGAGAAGAGTGAGGGGAAGTCAAAACAGCATTCTGAAAACTGTAGCCGAGAGTCTCGGATCTCCGATTATACGACAGTTTGTGCGGAGGTTGATAGTTACTAACTCTGGACAATAAGTTATTTTTTGTATGATACTAACACTGCTTGGATATTTGTGTCCGAAATAAAGTTATTCTATTCTATTCCATTAGTTAAAACCTCATTAATATTTTATGCTATCAACATAGCAATCATATGTCATACATTGTCAGCAATATATGCTATCAACATAGCAATCTTAGGTACATAGCAATCATGTGTTTGATAGATAGGAAAGAACAACATCAGTGGAAAAACAACCTGTTAAATGTCGCACTACTGGACCGAAACCTAGGAGGCACACCAGTTTTCAATATGTTTTTCCTCTTCAGAATCAGTCTCTCCATGTTTTCCAAACGTTTTTCATAAAGACATTGGGAATCAGTTTTCGTACCGTTAGTTCACTCGTCGAAAAAGAAAGACAAGGAGGGCGTAGAGAATGCTTAATTGAAAATGATGCCACAGTCCGAAAAATTATCGAACAGCATATTGATAGATTTCCAAAGGTTCTTCCAAAGGTTCCAAAGGTTCTCATGGGAAAATTCCTGTATTGGCTACCCTAGATGTACCTCATGTTTAAAGACGACACTAGAAGTAGTTCCGTGAAGTACAGCTTTTCGTCAACGAGAGGGATTTTAATTTTTTTTTTTATCGTTCCACCTTCCAAACAGGTGAACCATATTGATGCCTTTTGCGTCACTCTTCGTGAGAAAGTCATACAATGAAGTCAATATTTCTGACGGGTTTTGCCCTTACTGTATGTCATAAACAATGCCACAAATATTCTGGAAATCACTTTACGTTTCTCTGTGCCATGTCATGGACAAAGCGAAGAACATGCAGTACTCAGCACCATCGGCTTTGCTCTGAAAACAAGTGGGGATATTTTTGTACCGAGCTTATTAGGATGCTTTCTTATCAAAAAGACGATGAGGGCCGATGCCTGAAATGGACAGAAATGATTCTGTCAAGAAGGCTGACCATTAGAAGATTTTCTTTAAGACTAGCCACGGAGAAGTGATTACACGCACTCTTTCTCTTAGGAGACGGGTCTCTGGTCTCTGTTTTCTTGAGAGAGGAAATAGGACTTCTCAATCCGACACCGCTCAAAATTGATGACTTGTTGGCACTATCAACAGGGGACACCCATAGCATGGGCCATTATATACGTCAGTTTCTTACTAATTATGTCTCATGTCGTGATACCTTTTTGATTAGTTAATTTAAAGTTGATTTTACTAACCGGTTGTTTTTAGAATTTAGCTCTTACGATAATATTAAGTCGTTGTCTACCTATGACGATTTCTCCTTCCTCAATCCAATAAATAAGACTGATTGACTGACTGCTTTAACCCGGTAAAGCAAGTCCATTTAAACACATTTTTTTTTGCAAAGACTGTGATTGTGGCATTAAAGTAACTAAGACATAATTGCTATAAGTTTATACTAAGCATTAAGTCCGCCTCTGTATATTTGTGTGCTTATTGTATTAAATTAATATATTTAAATAATGGTCAAGTCTCAATTCATCTCATTACCTATAGTTTAATACATAAAGGACATAGCTAAATTGCAGAAAATGCTAAAACATTACTTCTTAAACGTAACTTGTACCTTTTAAGCTTACGAACGAATATTTTTATTACTTTTATTTATATTTTTATACCAAATAATCACGTCGAAAGTGTCGTCGAAGACACAAGGTGTAAAACGAAGTCCTCACAGAGTGACGTATCTGCTTCAAATTTATATAAATAAATAAATAGATACCTTAGGGCTTTAGGGCAACTACGAACTTGAAAAGTAAGCCAAGAGCAATATAAAAAAGGAATTAATTCATTAATAAAGCCACAACTTACGCAACTACAGTAACATGACTGTAGCGCCCGACCGAAAAACGGTTGAAACCCTGGAAAATAATCAATTGTTGGTTACGACAGTTAGCGGGGAGGGTGACGATATAGGTATATAATCAGTATAATTATGTCTTCAGTGTTTTTTATGTGAAGACTTTTGAAAGATTTTTTTATTGTGACAATTGAAATGGGCACGAAGTTTTCTTTGAGTAAAGATTCAGCTAATACAGATGACGAGGGAAGAGATTTCGTAACCTCAATTGGGATGTTGGTAAATAAATTTAATAGTGTCTCAGAACTTTTAACCTATCGGAAATGGTTTCATTAACAATTTTTTGAGACAATTCATTCTGATCTCGTTGTTTTGTTTTACCAGTTTCTTTGCTAATTACCTGCCACACAGCAATTATTTTGACATACTAATTGGTTGATGATTTAATCGGTATAGGTATGGTCAGCAATGAAGTTGATGATTGAATTTGTTGCTTTTTATAATCATCGACCATATGGACACGAGTCCAAGAGTTGACCTTTGCACATTAGGTACAATTGTTTTTAATAAATATGAAAATGACTTTCGTTGCTGACGGTACCTAAAAAAACATGACAGACGTGCTAAACGGCGGCGGTGTCGGTATGGCATAACTGAAGTAAAACAACAGGAACTTAGCTCGCTATTTATTAAGTAAATATTATTGTATAAACGGGGTCGCCAAAAACATCTGGCGTCCGGTTCTAGCGTTTCTAGCAGCAATTCTAGCTGACGATAGTTATCGGTAAATATAGCTCTGAATTAAAAACTTTAAGTCTTGTACTATTATTAATCGATTAACTTAGTAATGAATGAACGTTACTTTCATGGTTAACTAAGCTAGTGTGCGTTGTGTTCAATTAACTTTTGCATGTGTTTGTGTACTCTAATATCCGTTCAAAAATTATTGATTGGATAGATGTAGGTACTGCAGGCTTAGCACGAGCGCCCTAGAGAAGCGTATTGTCGACGGAAGAATAGACAAAAATGGCGTTTCTGTGTAGACAGTAGAAAGTTTTCTACTGTCTACACAGAAACGAAACGCAATTGTACGGTAAAAATGGGTAGTTATACACATCACTAGCAACTAACCCGTTGCTATGGAAAATCACTGTCTATAAAGCAACCTGAGTCTAAGTGTGTCCTCGTGCTCGCGAAAAAGAGATTTCGAGGAGCGTAGAAAGCGATTTCTATGTACAGTAGAGTAGAAACAGAAAACGCCATGCTAAGCCTGCTGATGTTACTGAGTAAACATAAAATAAAAATTTATGTAAAATTTCTAATTTTGCGTTACTTTCAATGAAATCTTTTAAAAAAAATAGAACTCGCACTAAACGCTTCCAAACATCCTTCATAATGCGCACGGCAAAAGAGTGGAACTCACTACCTGCGTCTGTGTTCCCGAACGCGTTCAACCCGAATCTCTTCAAAGTTAGAGTGAACAGGCTCTGGGTAAGCTCACTCCATCGTAGACTTTGTCTCTGTCACCTCTGACCTAGACTAAAGTCAACAGTAAACCCATCTTATACATTTAAAAATAATAATAAAAGAACTTTCCAAACGGAACATCTGAGCGCAGTTTCCGAACGGAACTAATGTCATGTCTGATGTCAAGTAAAATGTGACGGGAGCCCCATGTTTTGCCTTTTGTAATTTACTTGTTGATTTTATTAAAAGTATTTTAATGAGAATTTAGTGAACAATCGTTATATCGCCGCGGGGACAACTATGTTATAGTTTTGTACGTGCACACAGTGTTTGAGACTCAGTGTAACGCTTCCACGGCCGCCGATTGTTCAGGTAACGGGATTTATTTATGACAACGTCGATATTTTCTTGGAAACGTTTACTTGTTTGGTTTTTATTGATTGTAATCTCTTTAAATGACCTTTGACTCGGGAATTAGTAAACGTAGTTGCAAATAATCATGTTTGTGTGCGACCCGATTGCGTGGCCATGTAATTTGGGCGACACTTTGAATGTCGCGAAGCGGAACTTGTGTGTGACAAGTGCACGGCAAGCGCGCTGGCCTGATGGTATTTGAATAATTCTCGACTTTGTATTCAAATAAATAAATTTCTTAGCTCTATTGTCCTTTAAGTCCAGGCAGAGTTAATAAAACATTGTTTTCTACTTGCATAATATTTTACAACTTCTAATAAGTAACTGCACATTGTTGACTTAACTACCAGTCAGAAGTTAATCATTATCATCAAAATAATCAGCTTCTTCTTGTTCATGCACATGTGGCTTGTAGAACCGGCTGTAGATGTTGTCCCAGAACAGCAGCCGCTGGTTGCGAGGCGGCACACTCATCCTGAGAGTGGTGTCAAACTGTAGCAGCGGCACGTCTGATATTTGGTAGTTTTCTTTGCCTGAGGGCACTGGTTGCCATATAACAGGGATTAATGTTGTTGTTAGCGGTGTTGGGTCACTGAAACAAACAGTGAATAAAATGATTAAGTAATAGTAGTTGGTTGTGTTTGCCTATGGTTGAATAGAAACAGTAGAGTATCAACTGGTTTTCCAATCATATTTGTAGTGATTATGGGAGGTTTGCTCCAGTAGAAAATGTTAAAAATGACAATGAGAACTCTACTGTGTTTATATGCCAGTTTGTACCAACAAACATTGTGCAGTTTTAACCACTTGTCACATAATATGAGGTTTAATGATAAATGATAAATGATTTTATTTCTGTAAGTAGGTTTTTACAAACACTTTTACACGTCAATACTATTTTAAAAGTAGATGAGGTCGGCGTTTCCTATCTGACTACTCTGAGAAGAAACCTTGGTCAGGTCATGTGAAGACCATGTGGATTGATGTCTGAAATGGTCTTTTGAGGAAAGAACCACACTGATTTGAGTGGACCTGTCCACTCAGTGCATGCATTTGTCAATTATGGTGCAGCTCAACTCAGAACTAAGGAGCTCAACGATTCCACAAACAATACAAAAGAAAGGACATTTGGGTAGGCCGCGTTAAGTACTCAAACAGCCAGACCATGATTAAAACAAGTGAAAGAACAAAAAAACAATGACTCACATAGTCCTCACATTCTCAAAAATTAAAACAATTTTATACTTTAAACAGTAAATATAAAGATGTCATTGTTTATCTAAAAAATCAAAAATAAAAGTTTAACAGCAAATTAAACATCAACAATATCTGTGTAAACTTATTGGAGCAGCTCAATCCCAAGCCTTCTTGTCCTCAATATAGCCTTTGACAGTATAATAGGCATTCTGGCATAATTTCCGCTTTATAAAAGATTTGAATTTATTAAGGCTTAGTTCTTGAATGTGGCTAGGAAGTTTATTATAAAAACGAATACTTTGACATTTAAACGAGCTACCTATTTTCTTGAGTCTGGTAATGGGAACAACAAATTTGTGTTTGTTCCTAGTATTTATGTAGGGTTTACTAATATCCCCTGTATACACAATCCCAGACTTGGTTCAAAAGTACAAACTCTAGGTTTTCTAACGTATAGTATTCTAGGTGTCAAATTGACATTGACTATTTGCAACAGCACATTGCGCTCCAAAACACAGATACTGACATTGCTCAAAAAGCGGCTTAGCTGAAGCGGAACCAGGCTGGCTACGTCTGCTGTATGCCCAAAGAGCAGTTGGTCAATATAACCACTACTTGAAGCCCTGACAGTCAGAAAGCGTCGCAGCAGACCCTGTGGAAGATGGTGGAAGGAGCTGGAGAAAACAAACAACCAGTGGTTCACTGAAGCCCTGGATCAAAAGAGCTGAAAGCCATGTCCAGCTGTGGGATGATAAAAGTAAAAGTAACATCCCCTTGTTAAATCTTAAGTAGTTAGTATGCATCTAGTAAATTGAAAATATGCTACAACATACCCCAATTTTATGAAATTCTTCAACAATGTCATCAGCTTCTCTAGAACAACATCAGTTTGCTCTTCTTCTTTATACAAATAGTCCAGCAAAGTATTGAAACTGGTTGGTGCTGTTTCATCTGTCTCTGTCTCTCGTGGCAGAGTAAACTTCATGACATATACAGAATATGGGTTTTTAGCTGCAAACAGCTTCGCCATTTTTATTATAGGGTACTCAATAAATATGTCATGCATGTAGTCTGCATAGCTCTGGGCCATATCCCCTCTAAAGTCTTCACTAAAGTAAAACTGCTTCACAATCTCCCCTACTCCATGTTTAACTTTATGTTTCTGAAATTCTAAATTGTTTGGCAGTAAATGGTCAAAGTTCTCTGGTGGATTCTCAAATTTCTCTGTGTCACTACCAATGATTGATGTTTTGTCTTTATGTGTAAAGGTGATTAGCATCGGCACATTGAAGAAGTTACCTGCTTTCAGTTTTTTTATAGGATCTGTGTCTAGGAGATATGAATAGTCGGACATATTATCAACACAGGGGAGGAACATTTCAGGTATAGCAGTCAAATCCTTGGCTGAGGCTTCTTGGTAGAAGCTGTGCAATTCCTCTGGGTCATTTGTCCCTTCATAACCCAGAGAGCTAGCACCTCTGTGGGCTAAAACAATGGGATCAAACGTCATTGACGAAGGAGAGAGAGCTGATCCTGACTCTAGAACTACTTTATGTATGAATCCTTCTTCCAATCCGGACAAAAGGACCATTTGTACTGCTGCGGCGCCGGCGCCAGTGCCGTATACGGTGACGTCGTGAGGGTTCCCTCCGAACTCTGCGATGTTTCTGTGCACCCAGTACAGGGCTGCTACCTGGTCCTTCAAGCCGGCGTTCCCTGGTGCTTCAGGAGTGCTGAGGCACAAGAAGCCGAGGGCTCCAAGCCGGTAGTTGAAGGTGACGATCAAGAAGCCCTCGTTGAGGAACATGGTGGGAGCCTGATATGCGCCCCATCTGAAAATATATGGTTGCGTTATTTTATACACATCTAACTCTTGATGACTAATAAAGTGTTTGTCTCCTAACGTATCCTAATCGTAAGTACCTATTTTAGTTTCGGAAATCCCCAGTTAGTCACTGAGACCCATGTCTTTTCTGTCTACAAGTTTAGGAGAATCATTTGAAAAAAAATGGCAAAAACAATACCTCGTTCTTGAAAAAAAAAAAAACGTTTCTTATATACATAAAACGCTTCACTCACGACCACTTTCAATCGTAATATTTGAATTCCCGAAAGAAGACATGAGTAGCAAAACATTAGCTATAAATAGTAACATGTTTAGACTACCATCAAAATATACTGTATTTTTATAACCAACATCTAAACGCATCTTCGCTAAATAGTTTAAGAATGTTAGACATTACCCGTTCTGAAAGTCTCCGTCGTGCACAAAGACGAGTACAGGCAGCGATGTAGCGTGCTCTGGTGTAAAGACATTGACAACCAGGCAGTTCTCCTCACCGTCGGCGTTGGGTTGAAGGCACTTGATCTTGTGGGTGGCTTCGAAGATGCCGTCCCATTCAGGCGGAGAGTTCGGAGCCTAGAGAAACGGGACTTTACGTGTGGCGAGTCTTTTACGAGGGCTTCTCATTTCCTTTCCTTAAATCTTGGTTCCAGTTACACA